>CAMTZB010000024.1:0-1343000 GCA_947086495.1 Morpho achilles | reverse complement strand
AAACAACCTCAAAGTGTGAAAGAATTAAGAATATAAGCTATGTATTATTTTTATGACTTTGAGAGTTAACACCATAAGGATTAATTATTAAGTTAGGTTTGGCAATAACAGAATTTTCTCTGTAATGCATATTTTTAAAGAGTTAAGTAATAGTAAGAATTATTTTTGCATCGAAGCCGGCACACCCATTTTAAATTTGTTCATATTATCATCATTGTTAACCTGCCCTTATCACACTCTTAAGTAGGGTCAGCGCAACTTGTTGTAACATGATTTGGCTTGTTATTTTACGACCTACCACCTGCCTGTCATTGACTTACCTTATTCGCCTAGTTAAGAAATGAGGGTGGTCTATTCTACTTGGCCAGATACCCAAAAAATTTGTTCATGTTATATTTTGTTGAATATTGAATGTAGAAACATTCAATATTCAATATTTTAGTTTTTATATCATTGCTTTGCTCTATTACTATAGTTTGATAATTTTTAGTGATTATAAATCTAATCATTGCCAAAGTTACAAAGTTCAAATCGTATGAAGGTCAATATTACTATTTGGCTAATATTTTATATATCTGTATGTTATTGTTATATGTGGATTGAGATAAAGGAGTATGCCACTCCAGTGATAGATGAAAAAAAAAATATACTGACATAAATTTTATATCAGAGCAATATTTAAAGCAAAATATAGGGAATATTGAATATATTGAAATAAGCCTTCGTCATTTATTTAAGAAAAAGTAAACAATGTTTGGGTTATGTAAATGTAATGGTTATATTATTTAGTATTATAAACCTCTGTTAAGTACAGCACCTCAATACAAATGCCCCAATGTGCTGTTTAGAGATACAAGCTGCTGAGTGACCGATGTTTTGCTTTGAGATAAAAGCAAGATTTGAGATATGTGGTATCACACCCAATCTCATCATGCAAATATATAGTATGACAATCCAATTGCATTTTATTTTTAAACGGTTTTTTTTTGGCAAGTTCTAGGTAAAACACTTTTTAGGGTAAAAAGAAAAAAGAAAGAAAAGAAAAAACTTTTTTAAAAAAGCTTCTAACAAAAAATTTCATGTCCCTACTGCTAACCATTAAGGAGTTCCCCTCACCTGGAGCCAATCCTTTCAGTAGTATCAGGTCATGCTTATCATAAACATGCATTGTCATCGGGACTGGAGCAGTATGTAAAATTTCCGTTCAATTGGACACTAAGAAGTAGGTCAAATTTAATTTGCAAAGTTCCACCTTTACATGCAACCATTTCAAGTTGAATAAAATCTTTTAAAAATAGAAAAATATAAAGCAGGCGAGCAAATTTATTTTTGTATTTCAATATTCAGACATAGTCATAGAAGTCGTCTATATTATGGGAATTAAGTTCTAACAGTTTTTGCAACCTCAGACAAGAAAACTAATGAAAATATTATTTTTATCTCGATTTTATTGAGAGCGCTTTTATTGCGGATAAAGCAAATTATATTTTCATTACTTGACACTAAGCTGCACTGGAAAGCCCATGTCAAGAAAAAAAGGGAAGAACTAGACATAAGATAAAAAATAATGTATTGGCTTATCAGAAGACATTCTTTATCAACTGAAAATAAGGTTCTCTTATACAAACAAGTCCTTATGCCGATATGGACCAATGGTGTTCGGTTATGGGGCTGCGCTCAAATCAAACAAATATAATACAAAGATTCCAAAATAAAGTACTGAAGGCTAACACACCCTGGTATGTAAAGAATGAACATATTCATCATCTTCGATAACACTAGACTCGTAAGAAGGCCGAAAAGGACAAAACCTTTTGAGTTAGATTAACATAGTGATAGTATAGTGCTAGTACTACTTGAAAGAACACAAGAACAAAGTGTCTCACATAGCAAGAAAGACTAAGATTAGTCAATGGACCTATTCTTAGATATAAGCTAATTTATAAGTTTAGCTTATCTTTAAGTAGCTTATTAGCCTCTTGGCTAGATCGCAACATCAATAAAGTACTCCTTTTTGGTTGTTCTTTATAATAGCAAAAAAAATAGTTTTGTATTATGGACCTCCGTAAAGTAATGCCTAATTCTATAAATTACTCAGACTAGACCTCAGTCTGGGTTGTTTTACTTTTACATTAAAAGATTACATTAGAGTTTGTTGCAGAATTAGTGCGAAGGCCGGTTTTCTACCACCTTTAAATTTCGGTTGAAAATCAGTTAAACAACAGTTATTCAGCACAATAACAAAACATATGATTCAACAGCTGACATCTGCCGCAAAAAACGCCAACGCAAAAAATTACGCCTATTATAAGAACACCTTTTGCTCGAAAAATAACCTGTTTTATACATTTTGCACCTTATGGTGCATGAATTAGAGTTCTTTATTCTTTTATTATTTCAATACTTTAATGTAAGATCAAGTTTGTGACACAGAATACAAGCTGGGAATGTATTGAGAATATATGAACTATGAGAATTAAATGTTTTTTATATGTACTATATTATGGATCAATATATAAATATAAGTTAAAATAATACAAAAGTAATAATGAAATTATTTTGTTATAATCCGCGATTAAGTAAATTGAAAATATATATAGTTCTAAATGTATACCTGTACCGTTTTCATACCTGACACTCGCACAATTCTCCACTACCGCCACCACAAACATAATTATTACACACGTTCATTATTACAAACTCAGCATACGTTTCGCCCCGTAACCGAAGCATCATCAGGAGATAGATTCCATGACAAAATCGCAAAGCGACGCATCACCCGAACAAACATAGTTATATACATAGGAATTAGTTCAACCCCATTTATATTACATTTGAACACGTGTAACAAATTAACGTGTATAAACTAGAAACATTTATCTGATCGTTATTGAGGGTGCCATTGTTATTTTTAATAATCTCAATTTGCTGAGTTTGAAGCTGTTATCAATTATTGATAAAAGTCTGATATACTTCTTCATTCCTTCAAATAATTCTTTATTCAAATTGGCTTTTACAAGCACTTTTGAATCGTCTAATAACAATGAAGCTAAGACTGGCTCGGAAAGGTGCTCTTACCGAGAATAACCAGCACTCCAACCAGAAACTCGGCCGCCATTTTTTATCAAAATTAAATATTACGATAATGTATTTTTAATTAATAATAAAATTAAACAATTTACAATATAATCTAGTGCTTAGCTGGTCGCAATTTAAATCCAAGCTTTCTACATAGTCCTCAACAGTATAATAATCTTTATGAACAAGTGTCTTTTTAATTGCTTTTTTTACTTGTGTAAAGGCCAGTCCTAAATAGATTGTGGAATTTTATTATAAAAATGTATACCGAAGCCCACAAACGATCTACGAACTTTCTGAAGCCCTTTCTGGGTATTATTAATTTATTTCGGTTCCTCATTTGCCTATTACTAATAACAATTTTTAACAAACATACATTCATACTCACAAACTTTCGCATTTATAATATTAGTAGTATAACTATGATTTTATTATTTTCGTTACTTCTTTCTAAAGTTTAAAAGTTGTTTTTTACCCTCGTCTATTATGGATCGGAGTTCGAATCTTTAAGATTTCTCAGGTGTTTCTCGATATGAATTGGACCGGTGTACAACAAAAGAAACTCGCAAATGTGTTCACAGCTCTATAGGAGTGTGTGTGCGAATATATTAGGGGAAGTAACAATTATCGGTCGGTTGAGATTTCGCAAGGTCCTTCATGTTGGATTGGGTTTTATAATTTAAAAGTCATGGTTAAATAGTTTTTTTGCTAGTCCATTATTTTTTATTATTTAATATTATATTAAAATCTTGGAGATCTTAGTATATAGTTACTATAGGGAGCACAGTTTTGTTTGTATTTCTCTACATATTTTTTACTATTTATTTATTACTTTTTTTTATTATTTATATAAGATTTATATTCTTTTTTAGTTTTTTCGCTTTTAAGTTTTTTTTAATATGTAAGCTTCGTTAATGATAAATGCGGTGTTTACTTTTAAATAACTATTACATTTATTGAGAAATTGTAGTAAATAAGAAATTGTAAATGCTTCAATGTATGTAGTTGTAAGTAAACCTTTTAAATAAACAAAAAAAAATTTGAAAATCGGTACTGACAAATGACGCCACCACACTTTGCCTCTTCATAATCATCGATTACAAATAACCTAAAAATCTAACAAACCAATAAATGCAAATCTAGGACAAAACTCCCCCGTAAATAGAGTTATGCGTCAATATAGTAAGTTATGTAAAGGTAAAATGTTCCGCCGTGTGGTATCCGGCTGAATAGAATAGTACCACCCTCATTTCTTACCGAGGTGTCGTAAAAGGCGACTAAGGTAAGTCGACCCGCCGTGTGGTATCCGGCTGAGTAGAATAGACCAACCTCATTTCTTACCGAGGTGTCCTAAAAGGCGACGAAGGTAAGTTGACCCACCGTGTGGTATCCGGTTGAGTAAAATAGACCACCCTCTTTCTTACCGAGGAGTCGTAAAATACGACTAAGGTATGTTAACGTCAGGCAGGCGGCCGGTCGTAAAATACGTAACCAAATCATATGACAACATGTTTGTAACATGTTGTGGCGACCCCACTTAGAGTGGGATAAGGGCAGGAGGATTTTGTATGTAAAGGTAAAATGTTAGATATGATGTACGATTCCGAATCAATATTAAGGAAAACCCTTGTAATTTTTTTTACTGAAACCTATTTCACATAATTTGTGTTATTGTTACCCGTTTTTGCTTTTTGCTATTTATAAACTACTTTTGCTTTTAGTACCTTAGATCTGGATATATTTGTTATTATTGTACATGTTGTTGCCATCTTTAATTAATATAACATTATTTTTTTATTTATTATGTATCTTCTGAACACGTATCTATTCTCATGCAAGTATTTTTGATGGCCCAATAAAAAAAATACAAAAAGCATTGTATTTATTAGGTTAAAGTTGGTATTACATATGTATAAACAATAACTGCGCCAAATTTCATACTCCCCCAACCACGTAATTGTAAAAAGGGATACAAAATTTTTACTTCACGTTTTAATATATAAATACTAAACTCAAACTCGATAAAGTATATTAATGTTTTAATTTGTATTCCAGACTTTTCGACGTTCCCCACACACCGAAGAGTCTTCTAGAAAAGTGTTCGACGCCATCGCACAATGGGCCTAGATCAAAGCTGTTCCCGCCCAAATTCAACGTGCCATCTGGTGAGTTATATGTCCTTAGTCACAAACCGCAACATCGATCGTTTCGCTCCGAAACCCAAGCATGCGCTTGACCTATTCCTGACCTTATCTCAGCGTGATTTTATATAGCCTATACACTACCTCGATAAATGGACTACCTTTGAACTATTGCTGAAAGAATTTTTCAAATTAGTCCATTAGTTCCTGAGATTAGCGCGTTTTAACAAACAAACTCTTGTGCTTTATTTATTTATAGAAGATTCTTGCCTTTTTTCTTGGCGTGGGCGTATGAAATATTGACAGACGATTATATAAAGTGTATATATTCCTCATATCGTGCCGTACTTCCAGGCATGCCGTCTGGGTCGAGCCACCACCTGCACCCGCCGGCGATGATGCCGCACCCGCCGTCGGACGAGGACAGCGCGCTCGGCAGCCTGCCGCCCGACGAGCTGGACGACACGCGCTCCGTGCGCCCGGCGCTGGCCAACATTAACCCATTCACGCCTGACGGTAAATGGACTTATCTATACTAATATTATAAAGAAGAAAAATTTGTATATTAAGTAAGTAAAAGTAAGTAGCGGCCTGTTACTATCCCACTGCTGAGAATAGGCCTCTTCTCTCTGTTTTTGGAGAGAAGGTTTTGAGCTAAGACCTACCACGCTGCTCCAGTGTGGATTGGTAGGTTACACATATCTCCAGAATTCTCTAAATATATGCCGGTTTCCTCACGATGTTTTCCTTCACCGTAAAGCGTGTGATAAATTGCAATTATCAATTAGACACATAAGTTTCAACAGAAAAACTCATTGGTGTCTGCCCGGGTTCGAACCCGTGACCTTCTTGAAAGAGTCGCACGGTGTTACCGGTGGGCTACCACAGCTTGCTTTTTGTTTGTTTTTTTTTTTATGAAGAAGAAAAATTTGTATATATATGTTTGTGATGTTTTCACACAAAAACTACTGGACTTTCATTATTTTCCTGCCCTAAGTGGGGTTGGCACAACATGTTTAAACATGTTGTCACATGCCGGCCGGTCGTTGCTACCTGACATCAACTTACCTTAGTCGTATTTTACGACACCTCGGTAAGAAATAAGGTTGGTCTATTGACTCAGCCGGGTCGTCTTACTTTAGTTGCCTTTTACGACACCTCGGTAATAAATGAGGGTGATAATATTCTATTCAGCCGGATACCACACGGCGTAAATTGACTCATTTCAATAACAAAGATAAATATGATATCGCCAGGTCAAGCGTTGAATAAAAAGAAAAGGGCTCTCTCGAAAACACCCACGTGGGGCGACAAGACGCCAGAACAGCCTGCAAAGAGATTGAGGGTAAGTAAAAAAGAAAAGTAACAGCCTGTTATAATCCCACTGCTGGGCATAGGCTACCTCTCTCCGTTGCTGGAGAGAAGATTTGGAGCTAAGATCTAACACGCTGCTCCAAAGCGGATTGGTAGGTGACACGTATCTCCAGATTTCTCTAGAGATATTCAGATTTTCTCACGATGTTTTCCTTCACCGAAAGCGTGTGATAAATTGCAATTATCAATAAGACACATAAGTTTTACTAGAAAACTCATTGGTGCCTGCCTGGGGTCTGAATCCTAGAGCTCCTCGAAAGAGGCGTACGGTGTTACTGCCGGTCTACCGCAGATTGTGGAGCGCAGCAGTGGAGTATAAAAATCCTGTTAATTCAACAGGAATAGGATGACATTAAAAAACGCCGTCTATTATCAATTTTTTTTTTACGATGAAAGGCTAGCGCCTGGCTGTGATCTCTCATGGTAAGCGAAAGATGCAGCCTAAAGGCTCATTTTCAGTGTTCGTAACAGCCCGAATACGACGTACGGAAGATTTAATTTTAAGCATGCCATAGGGCCCGCATGCGGTAACCGTTTTCATTAGTCGATGAGGTCCGCTGGATGTTTATTTACTTCAGCGCGTATCTATGCAGTATTTTTTAGAGTGGCTAAATATACGTGCTAGCCATGGATCAACAGTTCATTGAATGTAGAGCAATTTTATCTGTTTCTGACGTACTTAACACCATTCGCAAACTGAATCCCCGCAACCCGTTTGCTTTATATCAACCGATGAATTTCATTGGTTGTTAGGCCGTGTGCGGGGAATACCCGCATGCGGTATGTCGACTGCGATATCGATAGCGCATTTTCCGTTATTCCGTATTCGGGGACTCCCCGTATGCAGTGTAATTGCTGAGTTATCAACCAGTGAAAATGAGTCCGGTGGACTGCGCTTGCCATAGTATAATAATAGTATAATATATATTATAGTATATAATAATAGTGCCTATTCACTCATTTTTTGAAATTTTGTAGATAGTAAGAGTCCGGAAAGATAGATGCAGGGAGGGAATTCCACATCTTGGCTGTGCGCATGTGAAATGAAAAATTCTAGAAATGAATTAAATTCAAAATTTCATTTTCAGAATCATAAGTTTCTGATAACAGCTGTAGTCCTCCTCATCGATCATCCACATGATATATTTTTGTCTGTGTCCAGGAATCGAACATATCCCGGTACAACGTGGAGTTCGTGGAGTTGGACGTGATAGGGCGCGGCCACTTCGGCCAGGTGACGCGCTGCGTGAACAAGCTGGACGGGTGCGTGTACGCCGTGAAGAGGTCGCTGCGGCCCATCGCGGGCTCGGCGGCCGAGCGCGCCGCCCTCACCGAGGTGTACGCGCACGCGGCGCTCGGCAAGCACCCGCACCTGGTCAGGTGGGTGGCACTCATAAAAACAAGCTAACGAACACACTTTTCTTTTTTTTTCGAATTGACTATATGCTGTTAGCCCTAACGGCTTTTACAGCGTCACCGGGCGGGACGGGCGAGCGCAGAAGCATCGTCAAAGTTGCGAAATGCGGAAAGTAGAACGTAGAAGCTCTGTGTAGTATATATATATATATATATATATAGGAAACACACACACACACACACACACTGCATACGCAAATGTAAATATAGGTAACAGACCCACCAACACAAATACTGCACAAGCTAAAGCACAAACCGCTGTCCAGCAAATAAACACGCTGCTCAAACAGACATATACACACTGCTCAGTAAATATGAATGCTTACTGCACAAACACACACTCAATTCTTTTTTTTCGTAATAATGTTTGTGTACTTACTCCATATAATATTCCATCAATATATTAATAATTATTTTAAACTTATAATTGTCGGCGTGCAGATACTACTCGGCGTGGGCGGAGGACGATCACATGATAATCCAGAACGAGTTCTGTGACGGTGGCTCGCTGCAGCAGAAGATAGAGAGCGGCCCGCTGCCCGAGGGCGAGCTGCTGCTGCTGCTGGCGCACATATCGGACGGACTCGCGTGAGTGTCCCACTTCTGAACTACTGGACTACCAATCATAGAGTTAAGCTACATAGTCCAATCACTACATAGTATAAAACAAAGGCACATTCTTTGTTTGTCCCTGTATCCCTATGTATGCTTAAATCTTTAAAACTACGCAACATATTTTGATGCGGTTTTTTTTTAATAGATAGAGTGATTCAAAGGGTAGGTTTATATGTATAATAACATTAAATATGGAGTAGAGAAATACTGTAATTTTTGAGGTTTCTGAATGTGATGTCGTAAATAATTATATTTTTTTCCGCTTACATTGCAAACGTATGCTAAACCCTACGAGATTTATCAAAATGATGTACTAATTATTTGTACACCTTGAAAAGGTCTACAGAAAAGCCAGCGATGGTATATGTCTATCTCTTATGGATAACCCACAATAGCATTTTTTGTCATTTACTTTTTACGAAAAATAATGCCTTATGTTCAAAGCAATTTTTATACAATACAGCATTAATCCTTATCCAATTAAGTACCTTAAATAAATTGTTGATTTAATATAGATCAATATGGCCGTTTACAGCATGTAATTTAAGTAAACATTTTCGGGAGATATTACAGATTTAAAATGCCGTGAGGAGGCTGTGCTTCGCCCTGTAACACTTCAAATTTAGCAGCTCTTTCAATAGTTTGTCTAATGACAAGAAAGCTGTGAATGTTATATATAAAGACATTCTGTAATTAATTGTAAAAATAAAATACATAGGGAAAAATGTAAAAAGTAAATATGTAGAATATGTAATTAGATATAGCAGTAAGTCTTCTTGGTATAGGGAGAGGTGAATTATTTTTCTCCAAATTTAACGCTTGCGGGCCACGGGCAGTAATGAATAAATCAAAACTACTTGATCGATTTTAATAATTTTTTTTCACTGAGTGACATGGGCTATATATTTTATACCCGTACGAGGCAGGGGCAGGCCACTACTAAATAAGAGATTTAAGATGAGATGAGTCCCTCTCTCCGTTCGTTTCTTCATTATTGAAGATTGTGGTTCTGGCTGGATTCTACTCTCGAGTCGATTATTTTTTTTCCATCAGCTTCTTTTATTTCTACTGCTACCTACATCTTGCCCAGTAGGATTGCGCTGGGCGTTAGCTGGGTCGTACGACAAATTTAACAACGGGTTTGAATCTGCCATTTCTCTAATACTAGAATTAATACAAGGATTTATTGTAAATGTATCTATAATATATCATTGGTGTATGAAATAAATAAATAAACTTGGCTTAGTCGTATTTTACCACACCTTAGTAACAGGCTGTTACTTTTACTTTATCCCGGATTCTGGTATTGTCTGGCAGTTACATGCACTCGCAGCAGCTGGTGCACATGGACGTGAAGCCGGGCAACATCTTCGTGTGCCGCGACGAGGTGTCCAACACGCACGACAGCGACGACGGGTACGACGACGACGACACGCCGCCGCGGCCGCAGCACAAGTACAAAATAGGTCAGTCAGTTAGGTTAGGTTTACGTTGTGACCGTTCAAGTATTACGTGAGCACTATGGGGGACGGGGGGAGGTCTTTGCTTTGCTTATTTTGGATTACGTGGGGGGGGGTCTAGATGATGATTACGTCATCGGTAGTTATTTACTTTTTTACAGGAATAGCAACCCTCACATTAAAAAACTTCAAAATCATATTTTATATTATTAAACCGCATTCCTGTATGAAGCTGCTAACGATCCTATTGTTTTGCAGGTGATCTCGGCCACGTGACCTGCGTGTCTTCACCCTCGGTGGAGGAGGGGGACTGCAGGTACTTGCCCAAGGAGGTGCTACAAGAGGATCTCACGCATCTAACCAAAGCGGACATATTCGCCTTTGGTGAGTACAAATTGATTCAAAAGTAATAATAAAATTATTTTGCTATAATCCGCGATGAAGTAAATTAGAAAATATATATAATGCTAAAGGTAGAGTGGACAATCGGTTATCATACCTGGTACATGCAGGACGTAAAAATACATGCACAAACCTCCATCACTTCATAGCAGATTATATCAAAATAATTTTATTATTACTTTTGTATTATGGATCTCCGCAAAGTAACGCCTAATTCTATAAATTATCAACGTAGTCCTCAACGAATTTTGAAAAGCAGGAAACTTCTATAATATTACCTGGTTTCCCTCAGGTTTGACACTGTACGAGGCGGGCGGTGGCGGTCCTCTGCCCCTAAATGGCCAGGAGTGGCACGACATCAGAGACGGGAAGTTGCCGGACTTGCCCAACCTGTCCAGAGAGTTTAACCAACTATTGAAAGTAAGCAACCGTTTATTTCTAGCTCTATTATTTATTGTATGTTTTTGTAGAAAAGTTATCAATGTATAAACGTGATTTGAACCCATGACCTCCCAGTAAGGTTTTGACCAGTTAACTATCAGGACTAGAGAAGTGCATTTACATAATTTTAGGTATAAATACTAAAAAAATACATTGCGATAAAAAAAAAATGCAAAAAAATCGTTTTATCCATGTTTTTGGGCATTAAAAAATACTTAAATTTATATATATTTGAATTTTTACCATAAACTGTCAAGTCAGCGTATCTTATTCGGGGAACGGGCAGTTTGGAAAAATGTAAATACCTAGGATCAATCCCAACTAAATAATAATTTTTTTCTTTTTTTTAAATAATTACCGAGCAAGCCTTAGTCAATCAGGTACTGGGTAATTTAACTCTTAAGTTTGCATTAACGAAGTACAACCAAAAGTAATAATAAAATTATTTTGCTATAATCCAAGATGAAATGATGATGTGATTAATGACATCATAGCTGATTATAGCAAAATAATTTTATTATTACTTTTGTATTATGGATCTCCGCAAAGTAACGCCTAATTTGAAGTACCACCCATTAATAATAAAATGAAATTTGTGTAGAAAATGGTCGACCCGGACCCGATCCAGCGACCCTCAGCCGCCCGGCTCCGCCGCCATCCGCTATTACACCCCGGCGGGAACAAGAGCAAGGCGCAGCTGACCAGAGAGCTGAGCGCGGCCAAGATGAAGAATGAGATCCTGACCAAGAAGCTGCAGGAGGCTTTCAGGTATATTGAATCTATCCATCCGATTTACCATAGGCGCCCCCACTCTAGTCCGTCACATTGAACCCTAACAGAAACCTCTGAAACAGGGGATTAAATTACCATAAAACTTGTTGTATGGTAAATTGCAATAAAGCGTAGACTAGGGCCTACAAAACTCATCACTTTTTAATGATAATATCATCCTCCTGCCTTTATAGCAAGCACTCTAAGTGGGGTCGGCACATTTACAAACATGTTGTCACATTGCTGCGTATTTTACGACCGGCCGCCTGCCTGACTTCAACTTACCTCAATCTTATTTTACGACACTTCTGAAAGTAAGAGGGTAGATACCGAACCGGATACCACACTGTGGGTCGACTAATCTTAGTCGCCTTTTACGACACCTTGGTAAGAAATGAGGGTGGTCTATTCTACTCAGCCGGATACCACACGGCTAAATGCCATTTATTACATGATGCTACGACTAAGGTTAGTTGACGTCAGGCAGACTGCCGGTTATGTATTGATTATAATGTGTTGTGCCAACCCTACTTAAAGTGTGATAACGGCAGGAGAATGATGATGTAATATATGGCATTGAAATAAGGATTATATTCTCTTAACAAACGCGGATTATAGTAAAATATTTCTAACTTCTGTACTATGGAATTCTGCAAAGTGACGCATGCTTCTATAAATCATATAAATATATGGGACACTTACACGGTTGTCTGTCCCCAAAGTAAGTAACTTAATACTTGTGTTATGGTAGACAGCCAACTGGTGAATATATACTTATATATTTTTTAAATACATACTTAAATACAAATATACACCCAGGCTCAAAAACCGACAAATTCATTTTTAGAAAATGTTGGCCCTCGGCGGGAATCGAACCCGCGACCCGCGGAACTGAAGGCAGGGTCACTACCCACTGCGCCAACGGGCCAGTCAGATGAATGATTTGCTACAAATTTTATCACCTCTGACATATATATTAATTGTTCCAGATGCATAAAGTCCTTAACGCCGAATTCAGTAAACCACGAGTCTGCAAAATTCCGCACGAGATCCGCTAAGAAACAACAGGCAGTCTCGCAACCACTACGGATAGAAAGACAGACGTGCAGACGCAAGAAAGTGTAAGGGACAGTACGTGATTACATTATTAACTAACAAAATGACATTTACATATAAATATCTATATATCATATAGGAATTCCTATTGCATTGAGGTGATAACAAAAGTAGAATCTAACAATTTAAGTCCACTAATAATTGACTATGTACTAGAAGTTACCGTTTTGTATGAAATTTTAAATAATAAGCGTTTTGTTTGTTGTATCTCATAAAAAATAGTAACTAATCTTTAATATTGAAATGAGTTAATCTTGTATGTATATATATTTTCGGAATGTCGGAAACGGCTCCAACGCATTACTGAAATTAGATTTTACTGAAAATTCAGCATGTAGGGGGATTTCGGAGAGATAAATGGAGCTAGCTAGGTCTTATTAAAAAAAATCCTATTATCTCTGTTTTTGGGCATACTAAAATTTACATGAAATATTAAACACAATTTTTGCCATAAATTGTCAAGTCAGCGTAGCTTATTCGGGGTAATTAACGGGCGGTGTCGAGAAATGAAAATACCTAGCATCGAGCCCCACCCAATTATTTTTCTTTGTTTTTGAAGTTTCTTTTTTTTTATTTTGTAAAAAATTGGTCACCCAGGTCACCACTAATATTAAATTTTAAATATTCAACAATGGCCTACAGTTCTGAGGTTTTGGGCAGTTGTTAATAGATGGCAACAGTTAATTACGAATTTTTTATTAGCTACAACAAACAAAACGCTTATTATTTTAAATGTCATACAAAACTGTTAACTTCTAGTAAATGTTCAGTTATTAGTGCCTTTAAGTTAATTAGATATAATATATTGGTTACAAGTACTTGGTGAATAATACAAAAGTTATTATAAAACAACATCCCCTACATTTAGCATTATATATATTCTCGAATATATATAATGCTAATGTAAGCATTATATATTATGAAGTAAATACTTCATCGCGGATTTAGAACAAAATAATTTCATTATTACTATTGCATTACGTTTCTCCGCAAAGTAATGCCTAATTCTATAAATTACATCAACCCATATTATGTTAGAATTATTAGAACTATTGTGTTAAATTTTAACAGGAATTATACGATAAAAATTATAAATTCCACTCCACAACCTCCTGAATCTTTCAGTGAAAGTCCTATCAAAATCTAGTTATGTGCTATTAACATAAACCTTCCTTAAGAATTGCCATATCTTTTATTAAAGACCATACCATAGTTTTTGGGGACTTTATTTTATATATAATATGTTATAATTTGTATCAACTTGTCATTCAGACTGTTTGATTTCATACAAGAATACAAAGAACTGTACTATTTTTTGTTAAACACAATGCTATGTTTTATTGTTAAAATGAACGTTAACAGACTTAGTAATAACTTAACTTCTTAACCCCAAAATTGTTGGTGGTATCATTTACAAAATTTTAACTAACTGCAAAATTATTTTACCAATTTTTGCCAATATAGTTTCCACTGAATTATTGCAATATACTTGCTTATAGAAAAACTAAATGTTACTTTACAAATACATAAAGTTATACAACTTGAGTATATCCAGACTTGACTGTATCACACTGTGAACACAAAAGTGACCTAACTCTGAAAACCAAAATTATTGATATGCTTTTTTTTATGAGTTTATCTTGGTGTATTAAATTTTTTTTATATTATTTTATTTTTCTAAAATATGTTTGTAAAATTCATAAAATTGTATGTACTATTTCACTATAGCTGATTTGCCATTTCTAAGATAGGTCACTATTGTTTTCCATATGCAATGTGTTGACGTGTGCCTTGAAATTGATAAATAACTGAATGTGATTTTTTCGTGCGATTTTATTGTGATAAAATTGAGTTAAATGATTGAAAAAATTGTTATATTTAAACAGCTATTTAATTATTTGGAAAGCTCTATTCACCCTAAACGATCTTTTGTCCAGAATATTTATAATTATTGTCAAAAAGAAAAGTAATTATAATATTAATTGACTATAATTCAGGATAAAATTAAAATAATTGTATTAAAATTACAATTATTTTATCCTAGACTAGTAATCGCCGGCAGCTCCACCCACGTGGAAATAATAAAACCGTAATATAGTATTTTGATAACCATAGAAATGGTTAAAGTGGGTGATGGGATAGTGGGTAACCTTTAAAGCTAGACATATGCTGTCGCGGACTTTTATTTAGAACTTTTAGAGGGGAACAATTTTGTGATACATCATTTTTTAATACATCATTTTTTAATAACGTTCACCGTTCACATAGCGCACGCAAGGAAAGCTTAAATTTTTTCCGTTTTCGCAATATTTTTTATTGCTGCTCCTCTCTTATTCATCTTAGCGTGATGTTATATAGCCTATAGCCTTCCTCTATAAATGGACTATCTTACACGGAAATAATTTTTCAAATCGGTCCAGTAATTCCTGAGATTAGCGCGTTCAATCAATCAAACAAATAAACAAACACTTCAGCTTTAAATATTAGTATAGATTATAGCAAATTAATATATAATTACTTTTGTATTATTAATATCCGTAAAGTAACGCCCAAATCTATATATTATCCAGAATATTCTTCCTATTTTTTCTTCAAATGTTTGAATGAACCCTAAAAGCCTTTTATTCTTGCGTACAAAATACAAACATATTCACTTTGTTAATCCTCACACCTGAATCTAATATTGGCTTAGTTAAATTCAATCCATAAGCCCCGCCAAATTCGTTTTCAGGGAGATGCATTTGCACATACCATTAACCAATGTAAAATATACACTATATTTTATTACATACATCACTCGAAAAGGTTTATGCTTCCGCTAATTTGTTCGGGTAAAAAATATGTAATTTTTCTATATATTTCTTTCTGGATAGGGGTGTACAATTGCACCCAATTGCACCCTGCTGCTGACGCCCATACCCATTTGTAATCTGCATCCGCGAACGGGATCTTCGCTTATTTTCTTTTAGACACAGTGTAAATGGGGAGAATACTAGGTTGTTGGTTTTTTCTTAATGTTAAATGGAAAACAACCATTTTTTTGCCATTTATAATATTGGTATGAATTGTCTTTATTTTTTGCACATTGCCAATCTCAACATTATAGAACCTGAGCACCAACCAGAAACCACTCGAGCTATACGTTTTGTGATTTAGCTGTTTATATAATAATCTATTAAAATGAATCTTCCATTTTTCTTTTCATGTGATATTTGTTTGAAAAATCTTATGTAAGTTAGTCAAGTAAGTATATCTACTGATTTAGAGTTCTTTTTTCTCTTTTTAGTTGTAATAAATATTATCACTTTAGAAATAATCCTTATAATATAGTTTGTAATTTATTATGTTGTATGAAATATCATTGGTAACTTTCGAATGCATATTAAAATCCATTTATATTTAGGTTTAGGCAGCGTTAAATAATAACTTAGCTATATAGTATTGTAATTGTACGTATTTATATTAATTATAATTGTATAGTTGTAAAAATTAATAATATATCTCAAACAAATACGAGTAAAATCATAACTTTATTCACTGCGAATTATTAGAATCGATATTATTTTCGCATTATAAAACATCTAAAAAACGCGACCAGTAAATTCTGTTATTAACCAAGATTAATATAATCATTTTGTTAATAATTTCAGTATATTAATTTCCGAGTAATTAAACGAGATGATTGATGTTATTTGTCTATATACTGTCCAAGACTAATAAATTGACAAGGCCTACTTTTAAATTTTCACTTGGTAAAATGTGAGTAGTGTGGTAGTGCTTTCGCAACGCGTTGCTATGGCTCCATCTGGTTTCGAATTCCGCTCGCAACAAAACTCATTGAAAATTAAAAAAAACTAAACGCCACCAAACTTTAATAGAATTATTCGCTGTGTCAGTCAAAAAATTTTCTAAAAATTTCATAATTGGTCAAGAAAGTTCCTTGCCTTAAATTTGAAAATGGAATCTTTCTGGGAGTTTTTTTACTTTGCCTCATTATGCACACTGGAAAAAGTTATGTAGATACTTCGCTTAAATTTGTGATTGTTATGTTAAGCTTCATTTACTAATTACGTCCATAATATGTAGAGATAAATATAATAAATGCCATATTTTGAAATACCTTATATTCTTCTTATATACCTCTGGATAACTTTGGATAGTCGACCGTGTGAACGACACCGCTTTATATAAGATATGTTTTTTTTTATATAATATTAAGATGTACTGGATTAAGTTACTATTAAGTTATATTGTTTCCTTATATTGTGCCTTTTTATCTTATAATTGTGGTGTTATAAATTTTTTATCGATAGTTGGTTCGAAAATAATTAATCAAATCTGGTCGCATTGGCGCCGACAGCATTATTTTCGGGAGTGTCGCATCTACATCTACAAATATAATTAACTAATATAAAATATACAACTATACCTACATATAACATGTGTGGGATAACTGAGTATAAAGTACTTTATTCATTATTTCACATATTGGATAATTCCGAATATTTTTGATTTGATTTAAATAAAATAATTTTAATGTAAATAAAACAATTTTTTCTCGACAGGGGCGTGTTATTGCACCCCTTTGCACCGGATTGCACCCCGCTGCCGGCGCCCATGCGTAGTAGATTTGCGTATTAGTTTTAAATGTGGCATCTTCTGTTCATTAAATTTTTGTTGATACAAAACTTAATAAAATCATTATTGTTAATTTTTTTCGTCAATGAACTAAAGAGACTTTCAACTTTAGACTCTAGTACATAAAACAGCAGTCATCATACGTTGATATAACGTACCTTATTTTTATTATAATAATTCCTAGGTTCATTTGACTCAGTAAAAATAATATTTTCTGGATAATTAACGATTTTAAGCAATATATGCATTGTTATTATCTTAGCACTACAAATGTTTTTTTTAAAAAATAATAAAAAATCTGATGTTAGAAAATAATACTCAAGACCAAAAGTGGCATTCGATTCCTTTACTTTTGTCACCTAATTAATAAAAAGTAATATTTTTCACACTCGTTAGACGAGGCAGTATGGTTACTGACCTTCTATAGCACCAGTTTATCGATGACAAAATGGTTTTTGAACACTTATACAATTTTTTTGCCAGAACCAACATATTTAATTTTATCCTTTATGTTTAAACTATTTATGGCTTTCCTACTTGGTAGGTTGTCTTAGATCTCAAGCTTTGTATAAAAAATATTTTCTATTGATTATTTTCTATAACGATGGTTGAAATGACAAGGTCAAATCTTACTTTCTTTATGGCTGTAGTTCCATTTTCAAAATTAAGTATCTTTTCTATATTTTCAAACAAATATTTAGGATTTTAAGGAAATGATTGTTGTTTTTTTAATTAATTTTCTGGAACAAATTGGTGAAAATACAAGTTTTAGATATGTACTTTCTTGTTTAAAATAATTTCAATTGTTGTTCAATTTATTCAATAAATAGGGCATACTTACTTTACATTTTAAAAAACAATACTGATTATGGTTATTATTATTTAAAATTTAATTTTCACCATAAATAACAAAAAAAAACTAACATGAAATCTCAGGCCATGATATTAAAATTCCATGTCCAAAATAATTATAAAATTATTTTGTATTAGGAAATTCCGGCAAGTAACATCTAATTGTATAAATTTATACCATTTCCGCTGAACTTTAAAACGTGTATATGCATTATGCTATTTAATAATTAATTTTGATAAGCCCAATACAAAAATAGATTTTTAAGAAATTTTGCTTAGCAATCTTGCAGTATAATTTGTTCTATAATCAGAAAGTCGAAAGTCCTGACTAGGGTAAGAAATTAAAAAAAATGTTTTCGAAATAAGGGTAATAATACCAAATAAGAAAAATTGTATTACTGTAAATTGTTTTTTGGATATCTACACTAAAAAATGTTAATTATCTGTTTCGGTTGTTGATAATTTAGATTTGACCAAAGTTGGTGTCGGTAGCTGTGAATGTATATTTGCTAATAAATGATTATTGTAATTAATAAATAAATGTGTTTCCAATTAGTTTGTTTTATTTTTGTTAAATCGTCTTAATCGTTGGTGTAGGAACTTATTTTGAGAAAAATTTGATTCAGTGGGCACAAATAGAATTTGGATAAAAGTGTTTTACGAGATAATAAATCTCGTAAACCGTAAAAAGTTTTCCAATTTAAGTTGCAATATAGATGGCAAATAAATATTTATAAATATTATTTTTAATTACAACTTTGCATGAATTATCTCTCATGCCCGTGATCGAAATCTTAATCTATTATCCTATATAGTGTATTATCTATGATCTCTATAGACGAAAAAAATATAAATGTTGGTATAAACTAAATTTCAAGTATTTTAAAACATTAAGTGATTAGATATAACTTGTACATTTGAATATTTAAAAAAAGTATCGATAAAAAAGATATTTACATTTATAAATAGTTATTCTATTAGTCTGTGTAATTGATTGTGTATCTGAAATATCGTTTTCGTCCATTAGTATTGTTTGGAGGGCTTCTATACAAATTGTGTATAATTACTATAGAGTGACAAGAGGGCTGGCTCCTTTTTCGCACAAAGAATCAGCTTAGTGATTCAGCGCGGAAACGCTGCCAGCTTTCTTAGCATCATTCCACGTGGGCATGATTTGTATAGTCCTAGCGTGTAAGTAATTTAAGATAGATATAACTTGTACATTTTTCCTGTAAATAAATAGTGCAATTGGCCATAATGGCGGCAAATTATGGAAACAAATAATATTCTGAATTGTAAATTTTTAAGACCATCAAATGATTGACCCTAAGGTTGACTGGTAGAGAACGCTTAATTTAGTGTTAAGTTCGCTTTTTGTACTTTTATCTTAATAATGCAATAAATATGTATTTAAAAAAATATATTGATTAAATTAAATATTAATAGTCTGTGTAATTATTTGTCTGCCGAGCTGCGAAACGTCAATGTCGTAATGGAATTGTTTGGACGTTTTGTCAAATTTTCATTTATCGTTATTGACCAAACAAAAACTATTATTCAATTAAATATTGTATCTAATTTCGATGTATTTAAACAAATACAAATGGAGCTGATTTGGGCTATATTGTTTATTTTGTGCTTTCCGTGTTGTTTGAGTCACAGAATAAGTGATGAAATAATATTTCATTATAATAATACGTAAGTTTTTTTTTGTGTACCAGTAAAATGAAGACATAGCAGTAAATTACCTATTTCTAATTTCATTTTATTTCGTGAAGTTTACCAATGACCTTGTAATAAATTAGTTAAGTTTTATATCAGTGTATTGGAAATATAGAGGTGTTAATTTTTTTTTATAATGGCAGACAAATATTTGTAGAAAGGAAAACAACTCTTTTAGGCTAGATATCACACCCCTTGACTCACCTATTGCCAAAAATTTTTACAAATACTTTTATCAATTGCTAAAATTTAATATTTATCTTTGACATGGTAGTATATTTCCTTACAATTTAGCTAAATTCTTTAGACTAAACCATATTTGTGAAATATTCATATAGAGAGCTATATATATTCGACTTTTAACTATCGTGAGTGGTATTCATAATTAATGTATAGAAACCGGCTATACTCACGTGTTGAGAGCTCATGAGTAAGAGCTATATGGGCTTGAAACAAGTCAGGCTCATCCGATAAAATAACACGTGAATATAGGTTTCTATATATTGATTAGCAATATATATTGTTGGTAAAACTTTTTCATTTAACTTTCAAAAGTAAATAAAATAATATTAATGTTTGTATTATCAATTGATAAACCTAAATTACTATACTATGTATGACTCATATGTTTACCGTGAATTTGAAATGCTTATTTGAAGGAGTTGTTTACTTTATTTATTGTTAGTAGTCTCTACAATTTTTTATTTTTTTCAAACAAAAAAGTTAAAGTTTATATTGTGTTAGCACAAACAAACTCATAAGAGTTTTTCCGTACACCAGAGCTGTAGTAATATAATATAATATATATACTACATTTATAATATTTAATACTTAATTTAATATTTTTAGATTTATTTTATTTTCACAAATATGATTGATGACAATCTGGTGTAGTTTTACGTAAACTTTTCTTTTATTAAATAACTAAAGAGTGCCCAGAAACCAAAGAATTGCTTCAGAAAAAAATTGTTGATAAGCATGTTTACTGGCAAGGGGTCTCAAGGGGATAAATTGCATGTATTTCTCATGATAGATAGTCCCAGAAGTAGTGACAGTTTCGAGGGAAATTGGAAATCAGACTGAGCCACAGCAATGTGTAACTGGAGAGATAGTATTGGATATTGGTTAATAATATGTGTATTTATTGTAAATAATCCCTGCCACCCCTATGCTGATAAGACAATCTTATTATACAAAAGTAATAATAAAATTATTTTGCTATAATCCGTGATGAAGTAAAATAGAAAATATATATAATGCTAAATGCAGAGTGGACAATCGGTTATCATACCTGATACATGCAGGAGTCGTAAAAAACACATGCACACACCTCCACCACCGCCACCGTGATACACATATATACGTTCACTATCACAAACTCAACAATCGTTTTGCCCCGCAACCGAAGCATCGTCAGGAGATAGACTCCATGACCAAAATCGCAAAGCTTTGCGAGTGAACGTATATAGTGCTTGTGTATCACGGTGGCGGTGGTGGAGGTGTGTGCATGTGTTTTTTACGACTCCTGCATGTATCAGGTATGATAACCGATTGTCCACTCTGCATTTAGCATTATATATATTTTCTATTTTACTTCATCGCGGATTATAGCAAAATAATTTTATTATTACTTTTGTATTATGGATCTCCGCAAAGTAACGCCTAATTCTATAAATCTTATTATACTTAAAGTACTTTCATATCTGTACATAAAGTATATTATAATGAGTATTCTGTGTAATATGATGCGTCCATTCACCAAACATTACCCTTTTATTGTAGCTATTATTATTGCTGTATCAGTTAATAAATGTATTTCCTTTTATAGATATAGTTAGAAAAGAGAAAGTGCAGTGTGGTATCTGGCTGAATAGAATAGTACCACCCTCTTTTCTTACCGAGGTGCCGTAAAAGGCGACTAAGGTAATATCCGGTTAAGTAGAAGAGACCACCCTCTTTCTTATCGAGGTGTCTTAAAATACGACTAAGATAAGTTGACATCTGGTAGGTAGCCGGTCGTAAAATACGTAGCCAAATCATGTGACAACATGTTTATGACATGTTGTGCCAACCCATTTAGACTGGGATAAGGGCAGGAAGATGATGAAGCATCCATTTACCAAACATTACCCTTTTGTTGTAGCAATTATTATTGCTGTATCTGTTAATGATACTACTTGCTTGCTTGACTGGCTCAATGGCACAGTTGATAGTGACCCTGCCTTCAGCTCCGCCGATCGTGGGTTCAATTCCACCGAAGGCCAACATTTTCTAACAAAAATTTGTGGGTTCTTCGAGACTGGGTGTATTTACGTATTTAAGTATGTATTTAAAATTATATAAGTATATATTCACCAGTTGTCTGTCTACCATAACACAAATAATTAGTTACTTACTTTGGGGACGGACAACTCTGTGTGTAAGTGTCCCATATATTTATTTATTTACTTCAAAAAGTATGTAATTTTTTTCTGTAGATGATTTTTCATTGTATTAAAAAAAAAGTATTTATTGTGGTGTTATTGTAAATGTGATGATTACATTTTTCAGATATAAATACAATGAACCATACACAGTTGAAGTCAGTAAAAATACAGAGTATATCATGGAATTTGCTGGAGTAAGTGTTACTTGTATTGAAAAATTAATTTTTCCCATATTTTAGGCTAAATGTTGTTCTTGAGCAGTTCTTCCTGTTAACAGAGACAGACTTTTAAAATTTAAACTATCGTGAGTAGTATTCATAGTTAAGGTATAGAACCGGCTATAAGTAAGTTACGGCCTGTTGCTATCCCACTGCTGGGCATAGGCCTCTTTCCATTTTTTTTTGGAGAGAAGGTTTGGAGCTAAGACCTACCACGCTGCTCCAATGCTTATTGGTAGGTTACACATATCACCAGAATTCTTTAGAGATATGCAGGTTTCCTCACGATGTTTTCCTTCACCTAAAAGCGTGTGATAAATTACAATTATCAATTAGACACATAAGTTTTACTAGAAAACTCATTGGTGCTTGCCTAGGGTTTCAACCCTAGATCTCCTAAAAAGAGGCGCACGGTGTTACCGCTGGGCTACCACAGCTTACTGGCTATACTCACGTCTTATTCTATCGGGTTAGCCCGACTAGTTTCGAACCCATCCGGTGCACTTATTCATGAGCTCTTTACACGACGTTATCGCGGCTGGAACTTGAATTAATAAGTGCCCCGGATGGGTTTAAAACTAGTCCGGCTAACCCGATAGAATTACACGTGGGTATAGCGCGTTCTATACATTAACTAAGAGACTTTCGCATTTAGTTTACATATAATAATTCTATCATTAATTTTAATACTCGTTTTAATTATGTTTTACGCTTTCAGGGTGTCAAAGGTTATGACACGCCAGCTCGCGTGACGGTGGCGAGTGATTTTGCGAATCGCACCTATCCTCTCTTTATTACAGCGAGACAACAAAAGGGTAAGAAAGAAACAATAGTTAATATCTTAGTTTTTAATGTGTTAGTAAAAGTACTAGCAAGTAAAAAAAAAGATTGTAGTAATTGAAATAATTTAGAGAATAAGCGTTAATTTGCGGAGGTCCATAATACAAATGTAATGAACATATTATTTTGCTATAATCCGCGTTACGAATAACGAACAGATAAACATTATGAGGTCCAGATAGCTACACGTGTTCAAAGACAAAATAAACCAAATGGTGTGGGCTTAACTCGGTACTAAGTAGCTTTGTTTGCTTGGGTAATGCTTCGCTTTGCGATATTGTCTTATCTCCTGACGATGCGTCGGTTACGAGGCGAAACATATGTTGAGGTTGTGGTGGTGAATATATACAGTGCTTGTGTATTGTTGTATTATTGGTGGTGGGTAGTGTATGAGTTTTTACAAATTTTGCACGTATCACGCATGAGAACGAATAGTACACTCTACATTCAGCATTGCATATATTTTCTTTAATCGCGGACTATAGAAAAAAAAAATATTTTTATTAGTTTGTAGACTAGTAATTCATAAACCTTGTCGCCTTTGGCTGCGCCGGTCAATCCAAAGCCAAAGCCGACCTACGCCAGTTGGGCTCCATAACGGTCAGCCAAGGTCGTGGGGCGCCATTAATATCCGTACCGCCAAAATGAAACGGATGTGACGTCGGCCGCGCCGCCATATTGTTACCCACCCATCGACAACATAGGGTGCTTCAATATAAGCCGACGCCATAACTCTTTAACTGCTCGATAGATGTCGCTGCGTCGAAAAAATTCACGCTAACGATGTGCTTTCATGGAAAGTATGTATACCGTGAGGCAGTTCCTTATTTCTAACTCTGGTTTCCCTTCAAAACGTATAAATCTTTCGCCTTTTACTAAAGATTTCCGTGGAGGGGAACACTCAAAGGAGTCTATAGAATTTTTAACGCCCCACGATCGTCGTAGGGTATATTAATTATAATAATAGGTAACAAAAAACCGATTACTGAATAATCGATTTTCTCCCTTTAAAATAAATCGATTTCTTTTTGTAACTATCTGATAAATTTTCATGTTGATAAGCTAGGGCTACATTGTAGTGATGTGACTTGGAGTAGAAAAAATCGATAAATAATCGTGCTTGCGCTAAATTATTTATAATGTAGGGATGTGACTTAGAGTAGAAAAAATTGATTTATAAATAATCGATTCGTGCCTTAAGTTAACGGTGAAATTCAAAAATCATGTATTACAAAATGGATTCCCCCTAAAAAGTTCTAAATAAAAGTCCGCGACAGCATATGGCTAGCTTTTAAGGTTATCCACTAACCCACCACCCGCTTTATCCATTTTATCGTTATCTAAATACTATATTACGGTTTTAATCTTTCCACGCGGGCGGAGCCGCTGGTAATCATAAATATCCGCAATCAATTTTACCTTTGCCATTACGGCAGTGTAAAAACACTGTTTACAGAAGGCTGATACAGAATGCCTACTATACTGTTGAGGATAACATACATGATAAGAATATGTGGATATAGATATTCGACCCTGTACAAAATAGTAATGGCTAAAATGTAAATAGCTATAAAAATTATACAAAAGTAATAGTAAAATTATTTTGCTATAATCCGCGATGAAGTTAAATAGAAAATATATATAATGCTAAATGTAGAGTGGACAATCCGTTTTCATACCTGATATTTGCAGGATTCGTAAAAATACATGCACAAACCTGCATGTGTTCAACAAGGTTGCATTTTAAAATTTTATAAAAAATTTATTTTGAAAAAAGCAACCTTAGAGTTTCATGTTTGCTCTTCTTAGTAGGAACAGCTTTCCGACCCAGCAATAGAGTTGATTCAAATGCACTTGTTTACAATTTTCCTTGAATAAAGATTATTTTGTTGTTTAATTCGTACCATGTGTAGAATAATCTGTTTTTTTTTTCCCCAGGGGTATTTTCCTGGCAACTGCCAATGTTGGTCCAGACCATGGACTCGTTGGAGCAGTTCACCAACATCTCCCGGACCCTGTGCCCTCACAACAACATATTCTCCGAGGACGAGGATACGTGCGGTAAGTCACCATTGACGCGACTCAGAATATAAGACAGACCAGATATAATAATAATAGTATTGACTCAACAATATTTTTTCCAATTGTTGTATCGGTAAACGGTCTACTAGCGAAGAGCCTCGACCAACATCTCAAGAGGCTCCCGCTTAGTTGTTGGATCAAGTGCAGGATACAGAAGTGCGGTGATGCTTGAGACGGCACGCATTGTGAGGAGGTTCCTCACTCTGTATACCTAACCGCCGGGAGCTTGGGTCCTTTCTCCGCTCTCCGTGGATATCAATTTTTTTTATATTTTTAAATGTTTTTTTTCTGTATGTTTTAGAAAATATTTAAAAATGTGAATTAATTTGTAAATAAATGCATGAGAGATGATAAGAATAACTTTATTCACGAAAAACTACATTTTACACTTAAAATTACTTATATAACAATGATATCGTGAAAAGGTCGTGGGACTCAGCTAAAAGCTGCTCTTCAGCCCACGCCTTGTACCAATGCTGCCAACATTGTGTTTTTTGAATTTAATTAAACCAAACAAAATTAAAATTTAATCTAAGTAAATTCTTAATAGTGCATGAGCTGTTCAAATGTTTTATTATATCCTGCAAACCAAAAACCAGCGCGTACCCACTCTGAAAATAAGTCACATTAATAGTAATAAAATAAGAAATGAAATTATAAATATTTGATATGCTGCGAAAAAAATTATCATATAAATAAATAAATAGTTAAATTTATATTTAATTCTAATGTTTGATTTGATTGTTTGACGGCTGCAAGCAACATCTCTTGTAGGAGAACAGGACAGGGATATAAATGAATCACTGAATCTAATGTAATAATTAACGTTTATTCACTGTGCTACACTGGAAGGCAATATGTCCGATCACTATGACGTAGTTTTAAGAAGTAAGGAGACAAACATGGCGGATGCTGCTGCTATACAATTAATTAAGGGTGGCCAGTTTATAAAATAAAATGTAATGATTTTTGTAACAAATAAAGCATAAATGCTAACATCTCTCTTAACTGTATCCATAATCCAAGGAGTAGGAGGATGTTTAAATACCTTCGTTTTTGTGGGTACAAAATGATCAAATAGTCCTAAAAAAAAAAAATAGTATCGTTACCTGTTAAGCCGCGTATTGACATCGCGTGCGTCGAGAATAGTTCGTCAAAATTCAAATTTAAATAATTCTTTATCGAAATTGGCTTTTACAAGCATTTTTGAATCGTCAAATCACAATGAAGCTACGACTGGTTCGTAAAGGTGCTCTCACCGAGAAGAACCAGCAAGAAACTCAGCGGTCACTCTTTTCAAAATTAAGGATTAGCATAATGTATTTAATACTCAATTTTTGTGTGTAGTTAAGTATGATAAAAGTAAATAAAAGGATTTTGATTTGATGTATTTTTAATTAATAAAAAATTGAAAAAATGTACAATATAATCTAGTGTGTAGCTGGTCGCAATTTTAATCAAAGTTTTCTTATCATCAACATAGTCCAATCTTTTAGTCACGCATGCGTCAACCTGAGCTATACGACGGTATATTAATACTAGCGATGTAAAAAATAATCGTTTTTTAAAAAATCGGTTATTTTTTCAAAATAATCGATTTTTAGTATCGATTAGTTTTTCATCTAAAATCGATTTTTAAAAAATCAACTATTTAAGGTATCCCTTATCTTTTTTCCTCTTTTTCTTGTTTTTTAAGTTTACATATGCATTGGTGGATGAAACTAATTGAGCCAAACTACACATTTTAATCCAATTTCACAAACAGCGCATCTGATATTATTTCTTGGTAGTTGTACACTTTAATTAGCCTTCATTGTAATTAATTATCAATATTAAAAAAGACAACTTTTGCAATAGTAAAAAAAAATATTTTTAAAAATAATTTATTTCGTGACAAAACAATCGTTTTTTTAAATCGATTATTCCGTAACAAAATAATCGATTTTTAAAATCGATTATTTTTAATAGGATAAGAATCGATTATTTATAATCGATTTTTTCCATACCAAGTCACAAGCTGAGCACACAAACAACTACGCATGGTATTGGTCAGTAGGAAAACGGCTCAGACAACGGCGAGACGTGCAGATACCAGCGCGGCATTATTTTATATAATAATTCATAAAATATTAAAGAAAAGAGAAAAAAAGACGCTGGTGGTAGAGACATGAAAAAAAAAATCGATTTTTATAATAATCGATTTTTATTTAATAAAAATGGATTTTTTAAATCGATTATTTTAATCAAACTCTTTCTCTTTTTACTCTTTTTTCTTGTTTTTTAAGATTACATACGCATTGTCGGATGAAACCAATGTAGCCAAACTACACATTTCAATATAATTTCACAAACAGCGCATCTTTTATTATTTATTGGTACTAATCCATTTCAATTAGCCTTTATTCTTATTTAATAATATTAAAATAGGTTATCAAATAGTCAGAAAAATCGATTATTAATAATCGATTATTTTGATATGAAAAAATCGATTATTTTTAAAGAGAAAATATCGATTAATTATTAATCGAGTTACGGAAAGTTAAGGATATAAAAGAAAATAAAATAAAAATAAATAAGATAGTATACGTACTTCACGCGATATCTGGTGCGTTTTATATTCTGAGTGTTAATTATATTGTACATATATTATATTATGTACATGTATATACATTTATGTATATATTTCTTTGTGTTTCTCCCTAACGCTTCGTTTTGTTTTTCTGTTCACGCTTTCTTAGTAAGTGGGAAACGGATCACCGTCTACTGTGGTCCTTTGATACGTAAATACTGTTTTATATTATATTTGATACCGCTATATCTCTATTCCACACTCTATACGACTATAATATTGTATTACTATATGTTTATATTACGACTGTAATATTATATTATTATATATTATATATTAGTATCTGTTTGACCGAGTCTCACTCGGTATTTTTTTACAAAATAAAAAAAGAAACTTAAAAAAAAAGAAAAATAATTAGTGGGCATGTGGGCCTCGGGGAAAAGCCGTTCACATACCTTATACATGCAGGACAAGTCACCGCACGTATCACAAAATGCACACACTCCACAAAAGCACTACACACGCTCACTATCACAATCTGTACGATAGTTTCGCCCCGAAACCGACGCACTGTAATGCAAGCAGTCTTATATAAGACTAGCAATCGCCAGCGGCTCCGCCCGCGTGGGAATATTAAAACCATAAAAATGGTTACATTGATAACCATAAAATGGTTATACTGGGTTAACCTTAGACAGACAAAGATAGACATATGCTGTCGCAGACTTTTAATTAGAACTTTTAAAGGGAACCAATTTTGTAACACATGATTTGTGAATAACTTTTACCGTTTACTCAGTGCACCAAAGAAAAGCTTTAAATTTTTTCGTTTTCGTACTATTTTTTATTGCTACTCTGCTCCTATTTATCTTAGCGAGTATTTATATTTTATAGGGTTATAGCCTTCATCGATAAATGGACTATCTTACACCGCAAGAATTTTTGAAATCGGTTCAGTAGTTCCTGAGATTAGCGCGTTCAAACAATCAGAATAAACAAAGTCTTCAGTTATATGTAGTAGTATAGATTAGTTCAACCCCCACCATTGATTTCCGCTCCAAACACATATAGCAAACTGGAATAGGAGACGGATTACAGCAAAATTATTATATTGTAACTTCTGTAGTATGGAATTCCGCAAAGTAACGCCTGCTGCTATTAGTTAAGCTTCGAGCTTTCCAAAAAAAGAGAGCTTTTTGCTCATTAAGATAATAATAATCAATACTAATATATGAAGCTGAAGAGTTTGTTTGTTTGATAGTTTGAACGCGCTAATCTCAGGAACTACTTGACTGATTTGTAAAATTCTTTCAGTGTAAGATAGTCCAATATTATGGAAGGCTATAGGCTATATAACATCACGCTAAGATGAATAAGAGAGGAGCAGCAATAAATTATAGTACGACTACGACAAAATTTAAAGCTTTCCTTGCGTGCGCTGAGTAAACGGTGCAAGTTATTAAAAAATCATGTATTGCAAAATTGTTCCCCTATAAAAGTTCTAAATAAAAGTCCGCGACAGCATATTTCTATCATGGTTATCAAAAGACTATATTACGGTTTCAATCTTTCCACGCAGGCGTAGTTGCTGGCGATTGCTAGTATTAAATAACCTTTCTCATTTGTTGTAGACGTATCGTCTCTCAACACACCAATAGTCCACCTGACTTCGTCTTCCCCGGACCCAATAATGGTCACGATAGTGGTGGAGACCGTCCAGGATTTCTACATTGAGCTGAACTCGGTGACCAATTTAACTAGCACCCCGAGTCAGCCCAAATACTACTTCTATCCCTTCGACCAGGGGCCTAATGATATGGTCGATTTGAACACGCAGAGTGTCCGGAGGAAGTACATGTGTAATAAGGAGCTAGATGTTGTTGAGAGGAGGACCTTGGAGAGGTATTTCGTGAGGAGCAACTTGCAGGCTGAATACGGCTGGCTTTCGAAACCCAAGAGTGTGATTCTGATGATAGAATCGGATGATGACGTGTGCGCTGTTGTTTCTATACAGAACTTTTCGGTGAGCATTCTATACTAATATATAAAGCTGAAGAGTTTGATTGTTTGAACGCGCTAATCGCTAGCAATTTTTATGTGTATAATAGACAAAGTAGGAACCGACATAAGCTTGCGGCTCCTGCTTTGCGCCTTGCAAAAGTACGTAAGTCCTTTGTGGGTTTGGGTATAAGATTCTATAATAAAATTACGCAATCAAATTTAGCTTTGCCATTAAAGCAGTTTAAAGACTAATACAGAAAGCCTACTATACTGTTGAGGATTACTTAGAAGATATAGCTCGCTTAGACCCTGTACAAGACATGACTAAGTGTAACTAGTAATAAGTATTATATTTTTAAAATTATATTTTTAAGCAACCGCCGAGTTTCTTGCTGGCTCTTCTCGGTAGGAACAGCTTTCCGAACCAGCAGTAGAGTTGACGATTCAAAAGCACTTGTTTACAAGTTTATTTGTATAAAGAATATTTTGACTTATTTTGATTTGAAATATTTTTTTATTATTCCCAGTGTCCAGTATTTGACAACGAGAGAGATATCCTGTACGATGGATATTATTTGACCATGACCAGACGTGGAGGTATAACCCTGACGGTATGTGGATATAATTATTTTAGTACTTGCTTTTATGTTACTTGAGGTACATCTTTAATATTTAAAGGTTCTATTAAAAAAAAAGGTTTTATTAAAAAAAAATCATTTTATCCCTGTTTTTGGGCATAACAATTATTAACATTGAAATTTAAAATAAAACACTATTTTTGTCGTAAATTGTCAAGTCAGCGTAGTTAATTCGAGGAACGGGCTGTCTGGATGAAAATACCTGGTATCGAACCCCACCTCCCCAATAATTTTTTTTTTTAAGTTACGTCGTTTAGCCGTGTGGTGTTCGGCTAAGTAGAATAGTACCACCCTGATTTATTACCGAGGTGTCGTAAAAGATGACTAAGGTTAGTCGACCCGCCCGCCGTGTGGTATCCGGCTTAGTAGAATAGTACCACCCTCATTTCTTACCGAGGTGTCGTAAAAGGCGACTAAGGTAAGTTGACCCACCGTGTGGTATCCGATTTAGTAGAATAGACCACCCTCGTTCTTACCGAGGTGTCGTTAAATACGACTAAGGTTAGTTGACGTCAGGTAGGCGGCCGGTCGTAAAAAGGCAGCCAAATCATTTTATAGCATGTTTACATGTTGTGGTGACCCCACTTAGAGTGGGATAAGGGCAGAAGATATATATATATATATATATATATACATATATTTTAAGTTTAGCCGTTAGTACTTGTTCAGGCCCAGCGCTAGGCTTTTTTTGAAAGTGTACCAATATTTAGTTCTTGTCTTGCAGCAAGACACGTTCCCTCTCGGCTTCTACATCGTGTTCATAGTGAAGACATCAGATGACGACTGCACGGGCAGCGTGTCGTCGAACACCACCGTGCCCAAAATGGCGCAGTATTTTGGGTGGGAGAGCACCGCCAGTGTGGGTTATGGGAACGATGGGAGAGTGAAGAGGTTCAGGTGAGTGGTAAAAATTACGTTTCTCCTTTAGATCTTCTCCTTTCTCTTTCAGATCTTCTCAATGTTCTCCTTTAGACTCATAAAACTTACTCCTGCTCTTTTCACACTCTTAAGTGGTATTGACACATTTTTTTTTCACTCTTGCCCTTATCCAACTCTAAGTGTGCTCAGCCCATGTTTTTCTCAGCCATTATCTCAAGTTTCTTCTTTAGACTCATAAGACTTATTCCTGCCCTTTTCCCACTCTAAGTGGGGTCGGCACATTTTTTTGTCAGCCATTATCTTAAGTTTCTCCTTTAGACACATAAGACTTATTCCTGCCCTTTTTCCACTCCTAAGTGTGGTTGGCACATGTTTTTCTCAGCCATTATCTTAGGTTTCTCCTTTAGACTCATAAGACTTCTGCCCTTTTCCCACTCTAAGTGGGGTCAGCACATGTTTTTCTCAGTCATTATCTTAGGTTTCTCCTTTAGACACATAAGACTTATTTCTGCCCTTTTTTCACTCTTAAGTGTGGTCGGCACATGTTTTTCTCAGCCATTATCTTAGGTTTCTCCTTTAGACTCATAAGACTTTACTCCTGCCCTTTTCCCACTCTAAGTGGGATCAGCACATGTTTTTCTCATCCATACTCTCCTATCATTCGTCAACTCTGGCGCTACTCCTTTATATGCATGTAATACTTCACACAATGCAACCATCTCTATTTAGGCTCCTCTGTCCATCCACAGTCATATTCAACACTCGTTTTGTCACAATGATTCATGAATTAATATAGTCTAAAATGTGTCCATCTAACCACCGTATATAAAACTGTTAAATAAATAATAGTATATATTATATATACTATTATTTATTTATAATATAATAGAATAAATATACTATTATTTATTTAACAGTTTTATATATTTAAATGTATACAACAGAAAATTGTAAACTCGAAAACTGTAGAAAATATAAACAATTTGTAAAAATACCACATAATACTGTAGCTTAGAAATAAGGAAATAAATGTAATAGATTTAAATAACAACATTGTCGTAAAAAGCATAAGATAAGAATTAAAATGTATAGTTAAAACTGTTAAGTTAAGTATAAATCATTGTCCTAGATACTATAGAAAATAAGATAAATAACGGCTGTGAAATTACACATATCACAGGAAGCTGAATTAAAAAAATATATATTTGTCCATCGAAAAAAACAGGAAGCAAATGACCTACTACTTCCTACCTACCTACCTACTACTTTTTTTAGTATTACTTGAAGTTATTTAAATTGAATCGGAAACTATAAATTATTTGAATTACCTACCTACCTACTACTTTTTTTTAGTATTACTTGAAGTTATTAAGTTTAAATTGGATGTTGGAAACTATCAAATTGAATGATAAAAATGCTTGAATTTGAATTTTTTGTTGCAGTTTCAAAGTGATCCCAACTATATCGTACCAGGAGTACATGATAGCGGCGGGAGCTGTGTTGGGGTTCTTCCTATCGTTCTACGTGGCTTTCATCATCGCAGTACTCTGTCAGAGGCGACGTCAAAACCACAGCGGTGATGGGGGTGAGGCATTTCGTTTATGGAGCCAAAAGTTAATAATAATAAATAGTGCAATTATGGATGAAGTTATCAAGACGAATAACTACCGGAAACATAATGAGAGATGGCACGCTTGACATCTGTAGAGCGTGTCACCGCCCTGGTGAATCTCTCAGACATATTGTTTCCGGTTGTTCTTCTCTTGCTAATGGCGAGTATTTGCACAGACACAATCAATTAGCCAGGATTGTCCATCAGGAGCTTGCTCTTCAATATAGCCTTGTAAATTCGGAAGTGCCCTAATACAAATACAGTCCAGCACCAGTTCTCGAAAATGATCGTGCTTTGCTCTACTGGGACCGATTCATTATCACTGGATAATGAAAACTATATCAGGTATATTGTGGCCAATAAACCTGGTATAGTTTTAGTGGATCGGGCAGCGCGTCGGGCAATTATTGTTGATATCACTGTTCCGCATGACGATAATCTCATAAGCGTTGAAAAAGATAAATTAACTAAATATCTTGACCTAGCTCATGAGATAACCGCCATGTGGGATATTGATCCAACATTAATTGTTCCAATTGTTGTATCAGTTAATGGTCTTATCGCGAAGAGCCTCGACCAACATCTTAAGAGGCTCTCACTTAGTTGTTGGATCTAGTGTAGGATACAAAAGGCAGTTTTGGGACCGCACGGATTGTGAAGAGGTTCCTCAGTATGGAGCCCTATCAGCCGGTAGCTTGAGTACTTTCTCCGCTCTCTGAGGTCAACAATTTTTTTTATATTGTTTTTCTTGTATTTATTTTAAATAGAAAATAAATAAAAGTCATAAGTATAACAATAAAATTATTTATTCTAAACTACACTAACTTTTTTAGCTAAACAACTAAAAATATCATAAACATATAAATAATAACTTTACAAAAAAGAAAAGTAAATCTAAAACTTATAAGCATAAACAAAAAAATAATAAAAGCAACTTTTAACTTATGTTGTATTCTTGTTGAAAGGGTCGCTGCCTCAACATATTGTTGCGGTACTTAAGGATATAAATAAAACCGTAGCGCAATTTTCAGGCCCGACCTTAAAGTAAAACTACGGACTGGTCCGCAAACAGTGACACTCTTGAGTTTTTTTGTCGCATTGTTGTAGACAATGTGTTACATGCCATAACACTATATGCTATAATGCTTAGGAAGTTATTGAATAATTGTGTAGGTTACTATAAGTAACCTATTCATATTATTCATATTATGGTATTCATACGACCCAGAATTGTACACGATCCAAAAATTAAAATTATGTCTTCTTTTTGTTTGTCTAGGCACTTTTGTTTTACGATTTTACGAAGTGCATTTACAGAATTTGATTTTATGGCTGGGAGAGGCCGATCGTTTCATATTATACAGGCCGCAAACTTAAACGTACCTCTAAAGGCTGCATTTTTATGTCCAATTGTCGCAATTCGTGGAGTGACCCATCTTGTACCATATTTACTATTTTCAAGTTGAATACAGACCGCGTTTGTCAGTTACAAATAATAAAAAGATTATGTTATGTGGAATCGATTCTTGTATTCTAAATTTAGGATCTCACGTTACCCAAAAAAACATTCAAAAAAACTATTCATTCCATGTCTAGATTCACTGCTCGCACCCACCATCCCTCATAACAACGACTCTGTTCACGTGCAAACCCCGTACCGCCGTCGGCGTGTAATCAACGACGTCAGCGGGAGTTCAGGAGATCTGGGCAGCGCCGAGCAGACAGGTAAGGAATATGATATCCTGTTTTACCTGCTCTAGAATTTCTTGGTATCATGGGAACCTCAAAATAGAAATATATCTTCAAGCCAAATCTAAGACTACTTTTCTTACTTTTTAAAAGCTTTTATTTAACTTGACTTGTATGTATGTGATGGTGGAATCTTGCAAGTTAAATTTGAACCACTTCTGAGTGTTCGATTGAACTGAAATTTTATATATTGGTCCTGATAACAATGCATGTTTATGATAAGCATGGCCTGATGCTGCTGCCAAGATTGACTCCAGAGGGAACTCGTCAACGGTTAACATTAGGGACTTGAATTTGTTGAAAGCTGTTTTAGCTTGATTTGTTAATTTAGATATTCTTATATTTTTAAACTCAGTTCAATTCAAATTTCAAAGATAGATTTAAAACAAATTACCTATAAAAAAGCAAAATTATATGTTGTAGCAAAATATATATCCTCCTGCCCTTATCCCATTCTAAGTGGGGTCGGCCCAACATGTTATAAACATGCCGTAACATGATTTGGCTGCGTTTTTACGTCCGGCCGCCTGCTTTACGTCAACTTACCTTAGTCGTATTTTACGACACCTCGGTAAGAAGGGGGGTAGTCTATTCTACTAAACCGGATACCACACGGTGGGTCAACTTACCTTAGTAACCTTTTACGACATCTCGGTAAGAAATGAGGGTGTTACTATTCTACTTAGTCGGAAACCACACGGCGGGACTACTTACTTTAGTCGCCTTTTACGACAACTCGGTAAGAATTGAGGGTGATACTATTCTACTTAGCCGGATACCACACGCCTAATATGTTATAGCAAAATATTTCTTTTAATTCATTTGGTTTCTGAGTCTATATTTATGGTCAGACTAGGTCTAGGGTTTTCTCCTCGTATAAAAGTCGCATCCTGTCTAGTTGCAAGTCTTTTAATCTAAAATTTTCCGATCACACACATAGCAAGAGTCATTATTCCTTTTTCCCCAGCGGTGGGTACTTCATCATCGGACTCAGATTCTGATGAATCAGCACTGGAGGATGTCAACGCGGAGGAAGTTTATCTGAACGGCGGAAGGCTTTGCCTCGCTAATTTATCCAGGTAATTCATACACCCGTAGTTTCGTGTATCGGATAATTTTATCCGCAGTCAGGTACAACGGTATTCGGGATCAGGTACAACGGTACCCAGTTTTAGGTATTTAAAGATTTCAATTTGTTTTCTTTACATTTTTTAGTCAATACACAAGTATTATAAAGATCATCATCATCCTCTTGCCCTTATCCCACTCTAAGTGGAGTCGACACATGTTATAAACATGTTATCACATGATTTGGCTACGTATTTTACGATCGGCCACCTTCCTGACATCAGCTTAACTTAGTCATATTTTACGACACTGGTAAGAAAGAGGGTGGTCTTTTATACTCAGCCGTACAGAATACGTACCACACAGGATACACCTACTATAAAGATGTGCTGGTTTTAGACTTTTGAACGAAAGTTAGGCCAAAGGGACATACTACATAGGGAAAACCCATAAATGCTATATAAGGTAGGCTAGGCAAAAATAGCTAACTGTGGCACATTTTGGCTTTTTTACCCTTGGTCCATAGTCTTGGCCATTCTGCTTGTCTGGACGTGTCACCAGGTGTTTCGCTCCAAATCCTCGAACCCACGTGATAGTCCAGAATGGCTGTCTTCTGCAGATGCCGTCCGCGCGTGCTGTCGGCGCGCTCCAAGATGTACCTGTGGAACGTGCTGACGGTGGCCGTGTTCTACACGCTGCCGGTCATACAGCTGGTCGTCACGTACCAGAGGGTAGGACCTATTCCAAATTAATCATATGATACCCGAAATTATTGATATATTGGAAATCTTTTTCTTATTATTTACTTTAATTCTTTCTATCTTAATGAGCAAAAATAAGTGGATAACTTATACAAAAACCATTACTACAGTACACTAAAACCAAATAAATGCACTAACACATTTATATAAGACTAGCTATCGCCAGCGGCTCCGCCCGCGTAGAAAGATTAAAACCGTAATAAAGTCGTTTTAATAAGCATAAAAATGATCAAAGTGACTTTAAAGTCCGTTTACTCAGCGCACACAAGGGAAGCATTAAATTTTCCCGTTTTCGTACTATTTTTTATTGCTGCTTCTCTCTTATTCATCTTAGCTTGAAGTTATATAGCCTATAGCCTTCTTTCATATACACTGAAAGAATTTGTCAAATCGGTCCAGTAGTTCCTTAGATTAGACTCTTCAGCTTTATATATTAGTATAGATATCCGAATCCACCAATAGGGCGATACATGTGTTTATTATCTAATACCTTTAAACGATCTATTTCTATATAATCTGAATTCTGGAAAAGGTTTCAACGAATGTAAATTAAGTTTGTCTTTTATTAAGGGTTTGACATGATAAATATTTTAATTTATCCACACGAGTTATTTTGATTAGCTATTTTAGGCTTCAGTGAATTCAAAACTTTAAGCTTCACAATAATATTTATAACAACGATATTTTTCCTTACACTTATTCAATAAACAAGAAGCAATTTTCTCATGATTCTACCTGTTTATCTTTTCCTAACAACTCAATGACACATATGACGGCCACAATGATTTTTATATTATCGACCCCTATATTTGTAGGAGGTTGTATTTGAAACATGTTGTAACATATTACTCGGCGTTCAATGCTGGTTGGCTTAAGTTACAACGTTCCAGTTGCTGAACCAGTCTGGGAACCAAGACCTGTGCTACTTCAACTTCCTGTGCGCGCACCCGCTGTTCGCGCTGTCCGACTTCAACCACGTGTACTCCAACCTCGGCTACGTGCTGCTGGGAGCGCTGTTTTTAGTCCAGGTGTGGAGATCCCACCAGCAGCACAGGAGGAAAACACCTTTACAGGTAAGTTATGGGTGAGATAGTCCAGAATAGGAACTGACCCGTCCTGTAGCGACAGGACCAATAGATAGATACAGGTTAGGCCAGTTATATGCACTCTTCTGTTTATCCCTTTATCTCTAGCCAAATCCTAACTGGGAGAAAGAGTAACATCATATCCTATGAGGCGCTAGAAACCGACGTATTGGACGCATTGGACGCTCTGTTTCTAGTCCGTGTGAGGGAGATACCAGCAGCACAGGAGCAAAACACGTTTACCTTCTTCTCTTTAAACCGATCGACGTTCATTGCTGGTTATAAGTATTTTCAAGAGACTTTGTTACCACATATTCCTACGACATCTGGATCCAGTCGAAAAACTGCTATTTTAGGTCCATTTTATAGTGTGGCATCAAATTCAAATTATTCTTTATTCAAATAAACTTGTAAACTTGCTTTTGAATCATCAACTCTACTGCTGGTTCGGAAAGCTGTTCCTACCGAGAAGAGCCAGCTCGAGAGAAACTCGGCGGTTGCTCTTTTAAAAATATAATTCTTATGACTAGTTACATTTAGTCATTACTGTCTTGTACAGAGTCTAAGCGAGCTATATCCACGAATTCTTATCTTCTAAGTAATCCTCAACAGTATAGTTTCTGGATCAGCCTCTTTTTAACAGTGTTTTTAAACTGATGTAATGGCAAAGCTTAAATTTATTGCGGAATTTTATTAAACGTCATATAACGAGATGAAGAATTAAAAAAAAAAATTATTGACAGTAACAATTTTTACATTTTGCATGATATATTGTTGAGGACTTCTTTTGAGCTTAATAAAACCTGTTTCAGAAGTCCTCACTCTTCCGTAAAACCTGAGCTACCACAATTAAGAATATTTTAATATATAATAATTAAATAAATATGTATAAATAAATAGAATAAAATTAAATAACCCAACGTGGTACCCGACGTGTCAACGCCACAAATAAAGCTTATGATTAAGGATCCCAGCAGGCTCGAGGCTTACCCGATATTTACAACGTGGATAAAAGGCAGTTGTTCACTTGCGTAGTTATCTATCGTATGTATATAAGCTGTGGTAGCCCAGCGGTAACACCTTGCGACTCTTTGAGTGGCCCGTTGGAGCAGTGGGTAGTGACCCTGCCTTCAACTCCGCGGGTCGCGGGTTCGATTCCCGCCGAGGGCCAACATTTTCTATAAATGAATTTGTTGGTCTTTGAGCCTGGGTGTATATTTGTATTTAAGTATGTATTTAAAAAATATATAAGTATATATTCACCAGCTGTCTGTCACCCATAACACAAGTATTAAGTTACTTACTTTGGGGACAGACGACCGTGTGTGTAAGTGTCCCATATATTTATTTTTATTTATTTCGAGGAAGTCACGGGTTCCAAAACGGGCAGACACCAATGAGTTATTCTGTTAAAACTTATGTGTCTAATTGATAATTGCAATTTGTCATACGCTTTCATCACACATCATGACCTGCATAATATATCTAGAGAATTCTGGAGATACGTGTAACCTACCAATCCACATTGGAGCAGCGTGGAAGGTCTTAGCTCCGATCCCTATCTCCAAGAACGGAGAGAAGAGGCCTATTTCTAGCAGTGGGAGAGTAACAGGCCATTACTTACTTTTACTTACTATCGTATATATTGTGTAGCAATTATACATCTTCCACAGAAAGCGATGGGTATACCCCAACACTTTGGTCTCCTGTACGCGATGGGCATAGCCCTTGTCAGCGAGGGCTTGCTATCAGCTGCCTACCATGTTTGCCCGAACAGCATGAATTTCCAATTCGGTATGTTTTTAACTAGGCACTGAGTATGGACCGCATAGCATGCTAAAGTTGCATAGAGTCTTTTCTTATTGCTTTATCGTTGAAAAGCTTAGTGTATGGATTTTAAAAGAATCCTCATGAAACTTAATGCGTGATGAAGGTCTTAGAGAAGTTGAATAGCTACGTAATCAAGTCATCAAGATTTGTAAAATATTTGTATAAAAGTTTCTTCTTCGGAAAGGGTCTTAGTAATTGTACATGTTAGATATTATTACTTCGTAATAAATGTGGAAAGGGATACTACATAGTGTTTTACATTCTAGATAGTAAGGATTTCCTTTTATGAAAAGCCTAAAATTACAATTCTTTTGTAATATTGAATAATGTTGGTTAAAATATTAAAAAAAAAAATTCAAATTAAGCCGATAATGCCTACACGTATTAGATTATCTTTAGGCGCCTATCCAATCATTGAATGATATCAAAGTTCTCTTTATTTTTAACAATGCAAAATACAAAAGTAATAATAAAATTATTTTGTTATAATCCCGGATTATAACAAAATAATTGTACTATTACTTTTGTAATTGTAATTTTTTGTAATTGGATTTCTGCAAAGTGACGCCTAATTCATTAAAAAATTTTTAATGTGAAATAGTTGAGTTTAGTTCACTTCTGCAGTCTACATCCAGAGTTTTGCTTTCAAGGCATTTCTTATGGGCTTATCGTTTTGCCGCTATACTAATTAATAATACATTGGAAAAAGATCATATCCTTAGATCCTGACTAAAAGATTCACATGTACATTTATCAGTAAGGCTCATTATGATTCGATACGGTGCCTGCAATGTATACACACACTATGTGTTGCCCGCAGACACGTCGTTCATGTACGTGACGTCAGTGCTGTGTATGGTCAAGATCTACCAGGCGCGGCACCCTGACATCAACGCGCGTGCGCACGCAACATTTGGCGTGCTTGCGCTCATCATATTCATCGGTAAGTGGTCTGTACTGTCTCGTCGGTCGTGGAAGTGACGTCGATGCAGTGCATGGGCTAATAAGGTCAGCTAAGCAAGCAGACTGCAATCATCTCCTCTAATGAAAGTTACATCATATCGTTTTCTTTTAATTACTTTACCCTTAGACTTATCGTTTACTTTTATTGAAATCACCGCACCTTTGTCGGTTGTTATTGAGCTATCAATTAGTTGACCATAATAACTTATATGCATAGAGTAACCTGCTCTACAGCAACCTACATTGACGCACAAAGTGAGGGTGGTCTATTCTATACAGCCGGATACTAAACCGATTTTTTAGCATTTCCTCTGCCATTGTTCGTCCCAAACCTGTACTCCTGTGTTTCCGGAGAATGCTTATTAACATTGAAGCAGCGTCTTGGATGCAATTCCCATGTTTTGTCTACTAAAAAAGTTGAGGATTTTAAACAGTAGTTATACAGCCACCAGATTGGCTATGTTACACTTCTTTTATTGGAGTTACTGGATTAACCTTTACTGATTCCAGAAAATCTAGTTTTGAAATGCTACGATTGACATTTAAATGGACACCTCTACCTTATCTTTTAGGTCTAGTGGGTGTTCTGAATGCGAACTTCTACTTCTGGGTGGCTTTCACGGTCCTGCACCTGCTGACGTGCCTAGTGATGACTTTCCAGATATACTACCTTGGAAGATTCAGACTTGGTAAATATTAAGGCGCACCTAATATTCTTTGTGGTAAAAGGCAAATAATTTATTCAAAACTAATGAGACAAACTTATACTTATATCGTCGTAATTTTGATGCATTTTGTCGATTTAAAATTGCAAAGAAGCATCGTCTGTGATATCAGGCCACAAATAAGATTTGTCAAATATAGCGTCATTTATATATATCAGAAACAAGACGAGACCTAAAATAAAGCCTTGAGGAACTCCTAACCAGATATCTTTACACTATTTACACACTGTTTGAGTTCTACCTACGAATCTATACCTATATAGTTCTATCCAAAAAATATTCGTTTTGCAAAAGCGAGCTGTACGTTCGATTTATAACATGAAACCACGTGTCTCGCTCCGTGATAAATTTAAGGAAATAAGTATTCTCACTGTAGCTTCGCAATACATTTATAATAATATAGTGTTTGTGAGACAAAATATACATCTTTTTATTAAAAAAAGTGATATTAGTAATAGGCAAACCAGGAACCGAAATAAATTAATAATACCCAGGATAGGGCTTCAGAAAGTTCGTAGATCGTTTGTGGGCCTCGGTATACATTTTTATAATAAAATTCAAATTCACAGTCTATTTTGGACTTGCCATTACACAAGTTCAAAATAGCAATTAAAAAGACACTGATTGATAAAGCTTATTATACAGTTGAGGACTATATTGATGATAAGAAAGCTTGGTTTTAAATTGCGACCAGCTACGCACTAGATTATATTGTAAATTTTTAAATTTTTCTTAATTAATCCATTATTGTAGAACTCAATTTTGAAAAGAGTGACCGCCGAGTTTCTTGCTGGTTCTTCTCGGTAAGAGCACCTTTCCGAACCAGTCGCAGCTTCATTGTGATTTGACGATTCGAAAGTGCTTGTAAAGGCCAATTTGAATAAAGAATTATTTGAATTTGAATATCATCTAATATGGTGCAAAAAGATTTAGCGCATTACCTTTTAGCTTGCAGTGTCTTGACTTAAGCCACGGAGACTCAGAGTCATGCTTAACACTGTCGAATGCCTTATACAAGTTATAGAGACTATTAATTAGTAAGAGTTGATATTATTTAGCCACTATGAGCATAGATTAAATTAATAACGACTGAATTTTGCTATATTCTACTATTCCAAAAGATATTATCGTGGCAGGTAGATTTAACTACCGCTCGATTTTTTTTATACAATCTGAAAAGATTATTAGCAAACTCTCGACGCCAGTTCAAAGCCCAAAGCCGCATCGAAAGCCGCGGTTAGTGCTCCGTGCGTTATTTTATCTGAACAATGTAACAAGTTGTGAAGTTAGAGGCTCAGCTTTAACCGTTGCTTGATCAGTGTAACGAGTTGAGGCTTTGTCTAAGCTTTAATCGTTTGCTCGTCCCAGACGGCGGTGTGGTGTGCCGCGCGGCGCGGGAACTGATCCGACGTCCCCTGGCAGCTGTGACGCCGACGCACTGCGGCCGTTGCGTGCTGCTGGTCATCGCCAATGTCGCCAACTGGGCGCTGGCGGGTTACGGGTATTATTTCTTTTTTTTTTACTTTTACTCAAATCAAGGGTAATTAATAATAAACCCGGCTTATGATTTCCATACAGCAGACTTTTGTCATCATCCCCCTGCCCTTATCCCACTCTAAGTGGGGTCGGCACAACATATTATAACATGTTGTTACATGATTTGGCTGCTTTTTTACGACCGGCCGCCTGCCTGACGTCAACTTACATTAGTCGTATTTTATGACAGCTCGGTAAGAAATGAGATTGGTCTATTCTACTCAACCGGATACCATAGCAGACTTTTGTGTTTTATTATATTTGACATATTGAAACGGCGCGGGATCTTGGTAGGCAGCGGGATGAGAATATAATGATGGAAAGTGGACTGTATTAAAGGGGATAGTTCATTGCGGTAAAGGAAAAAATGGCGGTGGTGAAGAACTATATTTTAAGGAGCGGAATGAAAAGGAGGCACGCTTACCTTGTGTGGTGATTGTCCCAGGCACAAAATAATCGGCAGGCAGTTTCTGGGAATCCACAACACTTTCACTAAATTTACACTGATTAAAAAACGTGTTAATTAGTGCGCGAGCGCAGCGTGTTCGTCCCGAACGTTTTTCAGACGTAGTGTCGCCCTCTCGCGGCGATCATCGTGCGGTGATTGTAAGTAAGCGTGCGAGGAGGACGCGACTATAGTTCAAAATTCAAAATAATCTTTATTCAAATAAACTTGTAAACAAGTGCTTTTGAATCGTCAACTCTACTGCTGGTTCGGAAAGCTGATCCTACCGAGAAGTGCCAGCAAGAAACTCGGCGGTTGCTCTTTTAAAAATATAATTCTTAATACTATTTACATTAAGTCGTTACTATCTTGAACAGGTTCAAAGAGAGCTATATCCACACATTCTTATCTTCTAAATAATCTTCAATAGTATAGTAGGCTTTCTGTATCAGCTTGTTTTAAACTGCTGCAATGGCAAAGCTGAAATTGATTGATATGTATGAAAGGGAAAGAATTATATAGCGGTAACACATAAAATATATTTTTATTATCTTGACGTTGGTTTCTGTGAACTCTCATATTAATCGCAATGTCAACGCCGCCCGCAGTATGTCCCAGCACAGCCGCGACTTCGCGTCCCACCTGCTGCTGGTGCTGATGTCCAACCTGTTCCTGTACACGCTGTTCTACATCGTGATGAAGCTGCTGCACCGCGAGGCCATCCGCTGGTACAGGTGGGTGCTTTGGCATGTTTATCATCATCATCATCGTCATCAAGCTGTCTCTGTCCACTGTTGAACATAGGTCCATTTATATTTTTAAAAGAGCAACCGCCGTTTTTTTGGTGGTTCTTCTCGGTAGGAACAGCTTTCCGAACCAGCAGTAGAGTTGACGATTCAAAAGCACTTGTTCACAAGTTTATTTAAATAAAGAATATTTTGAATTTGAATTAGGTCTCAATTAACATACCACTGAGCTCGGTCTTAAGCCATGTCTGTACATGTGGAAAGACTAAAACCGTAATATAGTATATCTATACATGCGTAATATAGTATTTTGATAACCATAAAAATGGTTAATTTATTGGTCAATTTTACCTATTAATATTTCCACGCGGGCGGAGCCGCCGGCGAATGCAAGTTAATCATATTGGTCCTTGACGATTCAAAAGTGCTTGAAAGAGCTTATTTGAATAAGATTATTTTGATTTGATTCGATCGGATTGCGGGCACCATATACGCATACATCATAATCAGCTAACATCCGTATACTAATAATTACACTGGTTTCAAGCCCATGATAAAAGTTTGTATGTGATTTTCTTGAACTCCAGCTGGATCTTCATCGCGACTACTTACACGATCTGGTTCGGCTCCAGCTACTTCTACCTCGACCTGAGCACCAACTGGGCGGTGAGTGGATTGGACATCATTTTACACGTTACAATAAACGCTTGATATATGTCACTTTATATGTTATATGTCCCTTAAAGTTAAAGAAAAATTGGTTATCCTGTGACAAAATTGCCGTTATGGCAACGCTATAATTGACTGTGGAATTTTATTATAGTTGTTCACAAAAGCCAACAATCGATTTTCGCACTGTTGTAAAGTGCAAATTTGGATCACCAAAAATATGTACCTTTCTACATTGTGCAAATTTCAACAACATATAAAAAAACAAATATTACTATATAAAAAATATTTTCTGAATCTCGAACGGCTCCAACGATAATCTAGATGTAGGGTGTTTTGGGGAAGAAAAATCGATTTAGCTAGATTTTATTTTTAAAAAAGTAATTTTATCTCCGTTTTCGGATATTGAAAAATGCTAATAATATTGTAGAATTGATTGCAAATGATATTTTTGTCTGTCAAAAGTGATAGCCTAATGGTAATGGTAACGGGCGAATCAAAAAAGTTCTAGATTCCGATTTCGAAGCCATTATTTTTTTGAGTTTTTTTTATATCTTTCAAAAAATTACCGAGAAGGCTCGGTCTCCCAGGTACTTTGACGTATATGTCATCCGTATACGTGCGCCAACGTGTGGTTTTTCAAAGCTTTTAATCACTCTTAGGTTTAAACTGTTTTTAAATCTGCACGACGCAAAATCCGTGCCCTATATAAAATTCCACGCTGGTTTTATTTATAGTAAAGTCCGTTTCACTAACTATATAAGCTGGTCTGTCGGTTTCAGTTGACGCCGGCGCAGTCCCGGCAGAGCAACCGGATGTGCTCGCTGCTGCAGCTGTACGACTCGCACGACGTGTGGCACTTCCTGTCCGCCACCGCCATGTTCTTCTCCTTCAACATGTACCTCACCATAGACGACAACCTGGCCGACACGCCGCGGGCCGACATCATGGTATTTTGAACGCACCCAAACAACCTAACCGCGGCTACGTTGTCCTATATTCATATATGTTGGATGCGTTCATACGTTAACAAATTCATATTTGTTAACGTATGAATGCATCCAAATATATCTACGATGCCTTATGAATTTATTAAAATATGTACGCATACAAATTCATCTACGATGTCTTGTGAATTTATTGAATGATGAATGAACCCTAATACATCTACGATGTCTTATGAATTTGTTAACATATGTACGCATCCCAATAAATCTGCGATGTCTTATGAATTTATTAACATATGAATGCATCCAAATACATCTACGATGTCTTATGAATTTATTAAAATATGTACGCATACAAATTCATCTACGATGTCTTGTGAATTTATTGAATTATGAATGAATCCAAATACATCTACGAAGTCTAATGAATTTGTAAACATATGTACGCATCCAAATAAATCTGCGATGTCTTATGAATTTATTGAAATATGAATGCGTCCAAATACATCTACGATGTCTTATGCATTTATTGAATAATGAATGCATCCAAATACATCAATACATACGATGTCTTATGAATTTATTAACATATTTACGCATACAAACACATCTACGATGTCTTACGGGTTTGTTGAAATATAGACGCATCCAAATACATCCACAATGTCCTATGAATTATGATTGCATCAACATAAATCTACGATGTCTTATAAATTTATTAACATATGAACGAATCCAAATACATCTATGATGTCTTATGAATTAGTTTAAATATGGACGCATCCAAACACATCTACATCCGGCACCGTGTATGATGTAATGACATAGTTCATAACATTAGTTTTTATAGAAAACTGTGGTTTTTGAACGAGATTTGAAATGGAAATCCTCGATTAAGGTTATCACTGCTCCTTTCAACAGTTATAGTTATATTAATAATTATAAATAACACTAATTATTTATATTTATTAACGCTGAAAGTTTGTACAGGAAATATTTTTTGAACGGGTTTAGATTGAACATTTCTAAACGATAAAAGTATCACAATTTTTTTAAATCTTAAGTGATATTTGCGTGCATTACATGATAAACTAGATATACGTTTTTCGGTTCCCGTAATATGATTATATTACGGGAACCGAAGGAACGTGAAATATTGACACGTATTTAATACTATAAGTATTTATTCAGATCCAGCACAGTTTAGATGTTTGAAATCAATAAAAATATGAATTAGTTTTAAATAACAATTGATTGAATTATTAATAGTAAATAGTAGAATTTCTCATTATTTTGGGCGCCAAAATATCTCACCGCCATTGTTTTTATATAACCTATTCGTCACTTTCAACATATTGTAAATATTATAGATAGTTAAATCTATTGCCAACTTTTATCACTTTCTTCCCCGCTCTTTCTTCCCCTTAAACTATTTTTCAGACTTACATATATTTCAGAATTTACATCGATTCAGCGATTTTGAAGTACTGAGCATCATTTTAAATTATTATTCAGTTGGTGCTATGCTTTTAAATATCAGAAATTACTAAATATATTTTTCATTTAGCGTCAAGAAAATTTAAAAGAATGCAAAATTTAATACAAAATTGCCGCCATTAAATAATAATAAAAAAATAAAGTATTCCTCTCTGGTAATTTTTAATGTCATTGGTCCAATATTATGACACATAATTTATAACATATGTAATTTATATTGTATTTGATTTAAATAACAGTAAATACGTTGTTTTATCTATGTTACACATAAAAGAGTGCGTCATGTTTAGCAATGATGATATCATCTTAAATGACTCAAATATTTCGATCATGGACTGCAATAGTGACACAACTCAAAGAAAAACAAGTGTTTTGGACTAGGAATAGGTGTTAATGTTAAAAGCCACATTTTCTTCAGTAGTCATATCAGCAGAACTCATAATTCAAAATCAAGCCGTTCGTTTATATGCATTTTTATAAACATTTTATAAATAATTTTAAAACATTTTAAATGCATTTTACTTAGCAATCAAAAGTTTAAACCGATTTATCTCAAAACATAAATTATTGGGTTGTGCCATTATTGCAGCCCGTGAGCGATATACCGTAATTTATGTTACAATTATTTGGTCTCTTTACATATTCAAAAACAATCGTATTTAATGATTAATCTCTAGTCATGTAACTTTCTTTTTTATTGTTTGGATGTGGATATGGACCAAAAGGAGAGATTGACTTGACTCTAGTTAGCCCTCGACTGTTTATTTGAGTTGCCTATTTAAAAATAAAAAAGGCACATTGCCTGGTGCTTTTCCTTCATCCTATAGTTATCTTTTTTTTGTGTAATTAATTGAAAAAATTTGGTTCTATAATTATAGTCTAAGTGTTATTCCAGGCTCAAAAGTCTAGAATCCAGTCGCAAAATTAATACTCAATTGTGACGTTTATAAGCGAACAATTACTATTAAGAAATCGTAATTCCTAATTTTTTCTTTAATAATTAATTTTCTCTTTAATAGAAAATTAAAGACAAAATTATATTAACTTTCTTGTTAGTGCTTTGGGCCAACCAGAAATTTTATCCGGTACATTTGTTTATATACCAAATTCGCGATATATATTCACCCGAATATGTAACTATTATATCATAATACATATCTAATATGCATACTAGTTTTATAGCAAAATGTTGACGTTGGCAGTGTCTATTTTTATATGTCACATAAGTTTTTAAAAAATATTGCATTTCCTATTTACAATCTCAAGTTTACTATCGGTTTGGAAAATTATTCTTGTAGTAAAAGTAGCAAGAGAATCCGCGGTTACTGTTTTCGAAATAAAATTCTTATTACTAATAACATTTCGGCAGTGCAAGATTGTGCAATACAATTAAAAACAAATAGATAGGGCTTAATATATGTTGGTCCAAAGTTAAACAAGCAATGAATAACATAAAAGATTAAAAAAAAGATTTTATCGTTTTAGTCAATATTGATAATTTTATTTCGTTTATTTTTATTTGAATTTATGTTATTATTTTATTATTTAATTTGAAGTTATTTTTTTTAAATACTTTAAAAACGGAATTGTTTGAGTTATACATTTGCCGGGTCCACAGAAAGTAAATAAGTATAATTCTGTGTTGTTTGTCTTTGTAAATCTGTAGGTGCTGGCAAAAGTATTTTCTATCGTAAGTTACATAACGCAAGTATTTTAATGGTGCAGTCAAAAATAGTTTTTAAAAGAGATAATAACGTGTTCTAAGATTTGTGAATATTTGTGTGTTCTTTGATTAAATTGACCATAGACAATGCGAACTTTTTTGTCGGTGTTGCATGGTGTAAAAAAATAATTTTACGAAATTCCGGGTTATGTTAGTTATAGCCTCTATTTGTCGATAAACACATATTTATGTGACGCTATGGTACTGCCTAGAAGATAGAAAGTTTTTTGATTATATCTTTCATGTAAATGTGTTAATCATTCAAAGATTTAATTTTTTGCGACCCATGAAATAAATATTTTTTTACAGGTAAAATAATTACATGTACATTTAAGTTAGATATTAATTATATTATTTACAGATCTCTCTTATAGACATTATGTTGTTATTTATTACATAAAACAGACGCTAGCAAGGCTGTGTATTCGTACTGTAATGTAATTAGATATTGTAAATAAATTGCTTTTTTATACCAGCTGTTGTTTTTTTTTGGGTGATCTTAGTATTAAGTATGTTTTGCTGGCCAACGTCTGCTTTATAAATGAATTCGAGTTTATTAGTTAATTATGAAATTTGATAGACCTTTCTTAGACCAAAACATGACAGACATGAGAAAGAATTTTTAACTAATATAACGTACGTAAAATTTTAAAATTTTTTTGGTGGCCAAAGCGGAATCTATTTTGGCTCGGCAAGACATATGCCATATGCATATACTAATAATAATAATAGTCGCTTGTTTCGCAAGAAACTTGTTCTGGGACTATCTACTGAAAAGCGTATAGGGTACAAGTGGATAAATGATCAGTTGATGCAAAACATTCGTTAGTCCAGAATAATTAAGCCAAAACACGCACAAATGTCATACTGACGGCGACAAAGTTGTCTCTATTATTAACCTAATTATTGGAAGCAGGTTTTATTTGTAAAACCACATTGCTTTTATATCCTTAATTCCCCCTCTAACCACACACACCAGCTAGTTTTTACGCTTACTAAGAAATTTTTATAATACTAATATGAAACAATTAAATCGCGGTCGAACTTTGGCAAAATTTGCCAACAGTAGACCAGTAGTCATGTTCGGATACCAAAAATGAGTAATACCAGTCAGTAATACCTTTTTATTGTGTATAATTTTCGTCGTCTACTCTAAGTTACAAGCCGGTAGAATTTGTTACTCGTTAAATATCGTACAATAAATTACACTTCGATATAAATACAGCTCCCGTGGAGACGCTTAAAGCTCAGTTTTTTATAATTACAACTCACGACTGCATTTAGACAAAAAAAATACACACCAGATCTCAGACATCAACGATATATGATTTGACGACTATTTACTACTGAATGCAAACTCACTAATCTTGTAACACTACTTTGTAAATTTAAATGCGACTTTGGAAAAAGAGAGCATATTATAACAAAGGCAATTAAACTTGGCGCAAAACAATTATATATACAAACATTTAAAATAATCAAAATACATATTAAAGCACTTTTTGGTTTAAAACGAAGTTAAATACAAATTATAAAAATGAAAATTTTAATTGTTAAATGTTTTATAAATGCATATTTTGTCAACGAATATAACTTAAATTTCGATATTTTTAGGGTAATATTTTTGTAAAGGGCAACATCTACTTTTCGTCGCCTATAAACATCATAAATAATCCTATTAGTTCACAGTTTCACTAATAATATCGTTTCAAAAACAACTCTAAACCGTCCAAATGCAGTCCTGTAGCGATGCAAAAGTATTATTTTACTATAATTTACATATAATTAGCGTTATGTTACAATTATTGAAAAAGGATACAATCTGATCTTAAAGTTAGCTAAGACAAGAATATAACAGACATGAATTTTAGTATACATTAATTAGTTATCTACAAAAACAATTTAATAATGAGATTTCAATTACCGAATTATAATAACAGAAGCACCCCTATTTTTATCTGAAACTAATAAATTTTAAATTATAAAAGGGAATTATGTACGTAACCTGGCAACTTTAGATTTAGTACATAGATAAAATACAAGTACAGATACATACATACAGTACAAATTTTGATTAATCGCAGATGTAAATATAAAAATCGAAATTAAATTAATGTAGATTTAATTTTATGAAAATATAAATACCAATCTGTTATATTGTAATGTGTAAAATTCAAAACGAATATTTTACAAAACGGAGGAAGTATACAGTACTTATTTGGCAGATTAACAGTCTGTTTTAAGTAAATGCTTAATAACATGGTTTTACTGAGATGAAATAAATAATCTAAAATAGTGAAATTGAAACCCTTTTATATATTTTTTAAATTTATTATAGCAATATTGAATTGTAAACATTGTAATCTGTATATTTATTTTTCAATTTCATACTATACCTATTCTCCCTTAAAAAGCGGAAATTGAAGGCAACTTTTTTTAATTTATGTGGATTATAAATTTTTAATTTACAATATCAAATTACAATATTTTAGACTATAACTCAGCGAGTAATTTGGTTACAATTTTTTTATCTCAAAATTACGGTAGAATGTTTTGAAAACCATCTTAAAGACAAAGTCCATTTTAGTTAAAACCATCTTATTAAAACGTATATTAACCATCAAGAAAATGTTTCAAAAGTATTTAGTTAGACCTAATTATTAATTTATACAAGAATACCGAAATAACTTTTTATTTTGACTTATTATTATATCAGAATAGCAAATATGAGATTAATGTAATGAAAGATTTGTCAATTCATACTTTATTGTCTGCTTATTTATATACTTACGGAAATATATCAATAACTTGTAGTAAGGTGTACAACTTAGTTATTTTAGCAATTTGAGCGAAGCATATGGATTTTCAATTATTTGTTGTACGGCGCTACATTTTCTCATACAAAATAAGTTGCTTAAATCCGGCTAAGTAGAATAGACCACCCTCTTTCGTTAGCTTTTGTTGTAAAAGGCGACTAAAGAAAGTTGATGTCAGGCAGGCAGCCGGTCGTAAAATACCTAGTCAAATAATGGCACATGTTAATAAGATGTTGTGCCCACCCCTCTTAGACTGGGATAAGGTCAGGAGGGTGATGACAATAATGATGTCCAGAAATATAAAGTAATACGGCGTAATGACGTAGCTTGAAGGAATTTTTATACAAGCTTCAGCTTGTTTAAAAAAGGCAATTGTTTGCAGACATGTTTAAACGTTGTCTCAATTAGCGTTTATAAAAATTGACGTGTAATAAAGTTGTTTCACCCAAAGTGTTAAATTGAATTCGCCTTCAAAGATACACCAAGATTAAGATATTTAGTTTTAATCATCTATTTCTTTTCTTAAAAGATAATTTCGCTTATACGTTCTTTATTATATGACTTTGTTACAGGGAAGAAACTTTTCGAAAAGCTATTTTGCTTTAATCCGCGATTAGACTATTTATTAATATAGCAATTCCTTTTTTTTTCAATATAAAACTCTGCAGCGTAACGCCTTAATTTTTATAGATTAAGGCTTAAAGGCTGAGGACAAGGCTAAAAAAATAGCCTTATTCCCTACCTAGGCTTTTTTTGTCCTTTTTAAATATGATTTCTTAAACCAATTTGTTGTATACCAAATTTGTATGCCATTATTATTAGATTCATGTCGTACGCTTCGTATTAAAGTGACAATTCAAGATTGACATCCTTTTCAATCTATGACATCATAAAGCTAGTGTTTTCTTGCTCTTTCAAGTTATGGGCTTAACACTCACGAGTTTTCCTACGCTTTATTGCAACTTGCCGCAAAACCTTTTTTGAATTAGGTCTCTTTAATACCAAACGGTATTTAAGCGATTTTCCAAATAAAGAATAGATGACATTTATTATCCACTAACCGATATATTATATTACAAATATACAATCGTATTATATTAGATATTTTATCACTTGCATCTCATTTTAGCCACAAATTTTAAACATCTAGTTAGCTGTTACACTAAAGGCACTTCGATGCCTTTATTAAGTCCAAATAATTTCAAATTTTGAAACGACAAAACCTGAGATACCTCTTAAAAGAAGATGAATCTTTATTTCTATCGCCTATGAGTTATATTTACGCTTTTTATATGAATAGCAAAATGTTTAATTATCTTATATAGGCAATATTTTACATCTGTACATATTAAAGAACAAAGTACTTAAAAGCTGTGTGTATGGGATCGATTTTATCAATCAAAATCTACTAAATTTTTATACGGTTTTAAGTAAAAGATAGTGTATTTGTTGAAGAAAGTTTTGGTTAATACTACATTTCATTAAAATTTTATCCAGGTTGGGCTTCGCGCGGGATAACTTTGTTACAAATTGACGTACCGAGCGAAACCGCAAGCATAGCGAGTAATATATATTACCATAGATATTGATATTACTATAGAGATATATGTATTGACTGTGTAATGTCCCACTGCTGGGCGATAATTCCCACTCTCAAAAGACGGATGAAATACGAATACACCCACTGTTTGTCTCAGTTTGGGGTTTGAATAACCAAAATTAACAATATGGGTTATCTAAATAAAAAAATAAAACAAAATGGCTTCCACTGAAACTATTATTTAAAACGAAATCGCCCTATTCAAAGAATTATACATATCCTATATATAAACATAGGAAATGTAACTGTTCTTCAGAGCCGGCGAAATATAAATTAAACTTGATGAAAGTGTTTAACATAAAAAATGATAAAAAAAATAAGTGTATGCACATTAATTGTATTAAATTTAAAAGAGCCCTAAGCATACAGCATGGAGTCGATTAAAAAATAAATATGGCAACATCAAACGCACCATGAGCCGTAGACAATCCAAAACCTTAAATTTAATTTAAGATATACAATACCGAGAGACCTATTCAAGGCAATACTTCTTCCAAAAATCCAAGCCAATAAGCGTTCCATAATACGAATATAACGAGATTCATCATTCATCATCAATCAAACCGCCAATTCACAACTCTTTAAAAACCATAGAGTTATACTAGAATATGTGTCCCAACCAAAAATGTGTCCACAAAAAAATTGAAAAACAAAAGTAATGAGCGCGATAAATTATCGCGGATTATAGCAAAATAAAATTCTCATTACTTCTGTAGTATGGACCTCCGCAAAGTAACGCCTAATTCTATAAATTATTTTTTAAAAGAGAAAGCAAATAATATGAACATCTCTTTATCTCTTTTTTATGGTTGAATAAAAAAATATAACTATATTATTATTTGTTAGACTCGCACACATATTTTAGTATAATCTCTATGGTAAAAACACAATCCTCAATAATACTTATAGTGATGTGATGTTTTTCTTCTGTGTTGCCAATTAGAAAAGAAATGCTGCACACCTCTATAAATTCAAATTTTTCTTTATTCAAATAAACTTGTAAACTGCTTTTGAATCGTCACTTCTACTGCTGATTCTGAAAGCTGTTCCTGCCGAGAAGAGCCAGCAAAAAAACTAAGCGGTTGCTCTTTTCAAAATAATACTTAAGGACTTAAAGGATACCATATAATGATTAGTCATTAGTAACATTAAAACTCTCAAATATATCTTTTTTTCATTTAAAACGATGCAAGTGTGCAGTATTCTCCTTTTTAGTTTTGGCAACACCACAAATTTCATAGTAGTTATGTACAATAAAAATAAATATAAATAACGTAACAAAAACGATAATCATTCCGTAATACAACTGTTATCTATACACCTGCGATGGAAACCTGTCGGATGGTCTGTTTACATACAGATAAAAAATAATTTATACTGTAAGACATTTTTTTCAAAATTTTTGTTATCCTAAGGTTGACTGGTAGAGAACGCTTAGTGTTAATTTAGTGTTTAGTCCGCCTTTTGTACTTTTATACCTTAATAGTGCAATAAAGATTTTAAAAAAATAAGAAGAACCCAGACACATTTGGTCTCTGCAGTTTATCAAATCAAGAAAAAAATGCTCTCTACATTAAATGCATTCGCCCTTAATCATCAGAAATGGCGGAATATAATTTCGACAGGTTGCCATTATTCTGCATCTCAGTTGGTATTGGTGAATAATTTATTTCCAAAGGCATTCATTCACAATTTTTACACATGCATGTGCTGGCATATGGCTTATTCAATCATTCAGCTTTAGGTTGAGTCAGATTATTAAAGATTTTCATTCAGACTTAATCAATATCGTTTAAAATGCCAAAGCAGTTTTTTCAAGCGCAACTAAATTAATTTACAAAACTGCTATAACTTTTCTGTGTTTCTAAATAAAACAAATTTAGATTAAACCATAAGATATACGATTTGAATGAACCAAACACCATTAAAAACAATAATTAGAAAAAATAAAGACGAAAATAACAATTAACATACAATGTTTCCTAATTTTAATAACATGAACAAAATGCACTTTTCACACTTACGTTTTCGTAAAAACATTTACTTGACAACCTTATTTTGCTACATAAAAACAACCGTTTGATTATAAATTTATATATTTTTTGTGATGCTATAATGGTAAATATGAGAATAACTGTTTAAATTTCACAAAGCCGTTAATATTGGCTTTTTTTGGATGTTTTTTTGGACACATTTTTTTCTCCAGTATTGAAATTTTATGTTTTTTCCCCAAAGCCATTCGTACTGGCCCTTTTTTTAGATGTTTTATTGGACCAATAACCAGTATTGTAATTTTAACATATACGATTTGTACCGCAGTTTTAACCCTTAACCAATATTCTCCAGTAATTTTAACATATGCTATTTGTACCGCAGTTTTAACCCTTAGTACATCATTTTAAGCACAATCAAGCACGACACAGAAGCAATAGTCTTCTCACTTATTCTAGACTAGCCAATATACAATCTCCTCGACGTATAATATCACGTAGCAGATTAGACACATATTTGTATAACGCAAGACATTTTGTATAATCACACAATGTATACGACGAATTTAAATTAAAAACTACCCGCGATAAACCTAAAGTAACATTTTTAAATTATTTAAGGCGTAACATTTAGATTCGCAACAGTTAACGATTTATTCGTTACAATGATTGCTCGTTGCAACGATAAAACAAATATCGTTGTTTTATGACTTGAATAAAAAACAAACCATATAAAGTATCATAATAGACAATGAAAAACCAATTCTTTTTTAAATTTCACAGTATTGTTATATCTAAACAAGATTTACAACGAAATCATGCACGATTTAGACAACAGAGCATCTGATAGTGCTATTGAGTCCACGTTTCGAACGTGAGTAATTTCCATAATTTTAAAAAGAATATCACTTTCTCATTATTATATTACATGTCCCACAAACAATATTACTTTCCTATGTATCATGACCTATATTTGGTGATTTTACAATGTATTAGTTCAATATCGTTGTTGGCTAATAGTTTTTACGATATATTTTTGATGGAAAGTTGATATTTGATTTTGAATCTTTATTACCAGTGCAATATTTACGCCGTGTGGTATCCGGCTGAATAGAATAGTACCACCCTCATTTCTTACCGAGGTGTCGTAAAAGGCGACTAAGGTAAGTCGACCCGCCGTGTGGTATCCGGTTGAGTAAAATAGACCACCCTCTTTCTTACCGAGGAGTCAAAAATACGACTGGGGTATGTTGACGTCAGGCAGGCGGCCGGTCGTAAAATACGTAGCCAAATCATATGACAACATGTTTTTAACATGTTGTGCCGACCCCACTTAGAGTGGGATGAGGGCAGGAGGATGATGATTACCAGTGCAATATTTATATATTGAATTAACTTGGTATTCGAAAAATAAAAGCCCCGATTGTTATCCTTGTATAAGTGCACTAGAAATTGACGATGTACTAGTAGTTGACCGTTTTGTATGAAATTTTAAATAATAAGCGTTTTACCAAAGTAATAATAATAAATAAATAATTTTATTATTACTTTTGTATTATGGATCACCGCAAAGTAACGCCTAATTCTATACATTAAATAAGCGTTTTGTTTATTGTAGCTAATAAAAAATAAATTTGTAATTACCTGTTGCCATCTATTAACAACTGCCTAAAACCTCAGAACTGTAGCCCATTGTTTAATATTTAAAATTTAATATTATTAATTAACAACAAACAAAACGCTTATTTCAAATTCCATACAAAACGGTCAACTACTGGTCACTTACAGAAAGCAACAATTAGAGAATTCAGATAAAAATAAATGGCTAGATCGATATAGTTTGTTTTTTTTAAACAACGATATAATGAATCTTTACAACGGCAAATTAAACAGATAATAAAACAACGGAATACTCGTTACAAATGTAAATAATATGTCCGATAACGTTACGTCTGCGTCACGTTATACCGGGGCTCGTGTCAGCCGTGACCTTGTGATTTCTGTTCGAACATGGCCGCCATGTCGCGTATGTTGTATGACGGTGACACTTTGTCTCCTCTGCACAAACAAACAAATTCAAATTCAAAATATTCTTTATTCAAATAAACTTGTAAACAAGTACTTTTGAATCGTCAACTCTACTGCTGGTTCGGAAAGCTGTTCCTACCGAGAAGAGCCAGCAAGAGACTGTAATATATGCATTATGTGTATACAGTATTATGTGCAAATATATTATACCTCATTGATTTAGTGACAAATGTAAACCAACAAAACCTAAGACTTAAGTGTGCCAAATATTTTATTGAAATAATATGATCTACAAATAAAGAAATGGAAAATAAAACTGCTAATGTTAAATTAATTTATTTTCTAAAATTTAAATTTGCTTTTAGTATCAAAGTCAAAAACATTTAATATTATAAAATATTTTCATCAGATACAAATTAAAACCAATAAAACTACTATAATATGCAATTCTGGCAATATAAATTATATTAGAAAAGAACAATATCAAGTATAACGTAGTGTTGTAGTAGTGTTGTAGTAGTAGTTGTAGTAATATGCTTACTAAAAATAAACTTTTTTTGACATGTTTACCCTTAGTTAAGTACCTCAAATTACAGAGTAGAGGATCTGTTAAAATTTCATTATTTGCATCAAAAATTAATTAACTTAATTAACAAAATTAAAATAATAAAATTAATTAATTAACCCCACTTAGAGTGGGATAAGGGCAGGAAGATGATGATGCATCAAAAATTAATGTATCTTATTTTTAATACTGGCCACACTATTCAATTGTGTAAAAGCAACGTGCGCCATTCTTACTTCGCACATCTATGTATAGCGAATAAGTTATTAGCTTTTAAAATATAATTAAGTTTTAATATAACTTCTATACTTTGCCTCTAATTTCTAACATTTATTATACATTGTTTTGATCTGTTATTACTTAACTTGTTATTAATTAACTTTGTATGATCATTAGATAGAATATATTTGCATCTACTAAAAAAGGACCCAAACTATACGAACTGTAAATATTTAATACTATTTTCTTCTTATAAAACTACATGGAAAAACAATATTAGTCAGTGAAATAAATTAGTATAGACATTACTCATACGCGAACTAAATGACAGTGGAATTTTTGTTACAATATTACAATGATAATGTCTGTAAATTACCAATACTATACCAAAACCCGTGCGTAGAAAAAAAAGACATTTGAAATCGGGAAATGCAAATTAAAACTCCAATAACTCAAGCATAAGTTATAAAAAGGTTCATTTGTTATAAAAAAAATGGTCACAAATTATAAATAAATGGTCTTAAGTTATAAGTAAGTTGTCATAAATTATATTTAAGTGGTCATAATTTAGTAAGTTCTGTATCTATTTATCTCAGGAACAGACCAAAAAGATTTTCATTACAAGGTATATATAAAACAGGTATAAAAACCTGTGAAATTTTATGATGTCACACGTTCAAACCTACTTTTCAAGTTATCATTTAAACTTTCTTCGGTCAAGGTAATAATTACTTTGCAACAGTATATTTAGATATGCATTTAACTACAATTCTTGATAAATTTTAGCTGTAGTTCTGAACAACTTGACATTTGCTACAAACCTTTATGTAATATATTTTAGTAAAAGTATATTAACCAGAGCAATGTAGAGAATCCTTTATATTTGTCAGGTAATCAAAATTATACGAAGATCTCTTTCAATTGCTTACTTCTACAATTATATTTTTCTAAGATAATAATAGACAATTGCTTGTCCTTACAACGCCTAGGCTGTAGTAAAAATTAGGAACAATTATAACCACTTAAGTTTATACATACCTTTCGTTGCGGCTTATGTCAACGGTTTCTCCGTTACTCGGAAGTTCATCACTAGGACTAACTGGAGACGGAATAGTGTCCAAATTATTAGCACTTCTAGCCAAAGAGAACCTCATCCTTTGACCTAAATCTACCGTGTTCCTCCTCTCGAACTTAGGCAACTCCTCTTTTAATCTCTCGCAGTCTTTATCATCTTTCTTTAGTTTGATTCTGGTCAATTGTTCTGGATTACTTCTAAATGATTGCGAACTGTATTTTTCTCTTAAAAAATTACGCCTTTCTTCCTTATATTTCTCAATACGTTCCCTACTTAATTTCTTCTCTGTATCGAATCCAATCAAGTTTTTTAAATCCGTAGGCCTTTTTATATCGAATCTTTGTATAAGAGATAGTTTATTTTCTGTTGTAGGCGTTATGCTTTCCGATTTCGTTTCCGGTTCTTCCATATTAAGGTTTAAATCTGGTAGGTATTTAACCTGCCGTTTTACATCCTTCACTTCTAAACTTTTTCTTCTGTCTTTTTCATCGCCAAATTCTTTGACAAATGCATTCTCATCAAGTGATCTAGCGTTTGAATTTTTTGATAATTTGTACGTTTTTGAGGCCATCGGTGGTAGTTTACTATCTTTCTTTTTATCTGTTCTATCCTCTTCTCTTTCTAATGGATATTTTATCTCAGTTTTGAATTTATCAAAAATAAATGGCCCTTTTTGTTCTGTAGGACTCTCGAAACGAATCGCAAGTTCCCTGACGTTTAAATTTTTTGTTGTGATTAACGGTTTTATAACATTACCATTCTCCTTTTCCAAACAATTATTTTCTTTAATACTACTTATTTCTACTTTATCACAGATTTTTAGAGTATCGACGTTTATGTTTTCATAATCGCGCTGGCTTGCTTCTTCAAACTCTACGTTTTCGTACGCATTGTCTTTTTCTGGAGATTCTAATATCATAGCGTTTACTTCTTCTATACTTTTTCTGAAGAATTTAACTTGACTATAAACGTCTATGCCATTATCTACGGTGGATTCGGTTGGTGTCTCTAGTATAATTAGATCTTGGTTAAAATCATCAGGTTGGCAAGCTTGCTGTGTCGGTAGACTTGCATCTGTTTGTGGTACGGGAGCTTCCTCGACGATTGACAAATTTTTCTCTAGATCTATATCTTCGTACACGGAGTCTCTTTCGTTTGTCGGTGTTTCCATATTCCCTATTAGTTCATAATCATCCGTTTTAACTTTTACAGGAGAACGGAATGTTATACTAATCGTCGATTTCAAGGGACTTTTCAATGGACTACCGGGAGAACTCTTAGAAGTACTAGAAGACAGATTTATATAATTCGGCCTTGAGAAGTTGTAGCATTCGTACAACTCGTCCTGTTTAAAGCTTACGTTGGAATAGGTGGATGAGCTTTCGTGTGACGAGGTCATCAGTTTCATGACGTCACACTCCTTTTTATGTGAATTTTGATCTGAATTAGACGACGTAGAAACCGCTGACAACCTATTTAGATTTTGATAACTTATATCTGTGGAATGCAACGGACTAGCCTCGAGGCTATCATGTAAGTTCGGCTCAGAATAATCTCGAGATAAATCTTTAATATTTTCGTAATCTGTCGCTTTTAATTCACATTTCAGACACTTTTCTTCATCGCAAGTGTCGCAATCGTTACTTTTTATTGTAATTGTGTGCTTATTGTCACTTATTTCGGAATCGCTCTCTAATGGATCATACAAAGGCGTTACGGGCGTTACTGGGCTTGAATTTAAGGTGCTTGTAGTTAAGTTACTTATGGAAGAATTTTCTGCTGGCCAGTCGATTTTTATAAGCGTCGAATGTCCGTCTTTTCCGTGCCACGTTAGTCTCGTGACCGGCTTTTCTGGGTCGTTTATAACCGGGTGATGCATACCGCTGTACCGGGTCGCGTTTTTTTGCTTTCGCGGCGAGTTTCGCTCTCTGCAAGCGGTGTTAATAAGCGTTTTTAGTTTGTGTTAATAGTAAATCGGGGTGGTTTAGAATGATGTTTAGTTGTGTGGTTACATTTTTCGTTTACCTGTTGTGGTTTTTCGGGTGATAATATAGTAAATTTGACTATCCTGAAATGAGGAACAATGTTTAATTTTAAACATTATTTTTTACAGTATTTAAATGTTTTATTTTATCCAACATATAATTATTGGGGATTCTTTTTTCTTAATATGAAGGGAGGTTTGTTTATTATTAACAATTAGTAGCACATCATTCTAAAACACCCATAACTTTATTAAATATGGATTTAATTGTACAGAGAACAATTTAAACATACACTTTTATCGATTTTAAAAGTTCTTAGAGCATGCTAAATATTAAGAAAAATATTTTTTACACGAATCATTTTCAAATTTATTGCTAAGCTATAACTACTAAATTGTGGAGTATAATTCTACTGTATCTGCTACCAATATATTTAAAAAATTGATGGTTTTGAGAGAACAAGATAAATGGGTATCTATTTGTTTAAATAATTACGCTAAGGGTTATGAATAGGACTATAAATATCGCATTCCATAGACATTTCTGGATATCTGCTATGGGAGTTTTAATAGTGCAACGGGTCTACAATTAAATGAACTAGATAACATACTAGAAAAGTTTTTGAATAGAGATTAATATCGAAGTGGAGTAATTAAGAGGTGCAGTCGAGCTCCAGCGAACTATGCAGGGGTAATGATAGGGGTAATTATGGGGGGACTGATGAATTAGAATAAGTAAATAGACTGAGGATACAATACTAATATGTTCTGTATGAGATTAAGACAGATACTCGGTTGAATAACAGCAAACAGTTGCTGTATAATAAAGATATACTAATGGTTCAACGGCTAAATTTGGTAAACGTTATGAATACAGGTAACATATATCTATACGCTTAGTATTAAAGTGACCGAATACAAAATTTAAAGTTAGATACATTGTAATCCTTATTTCAATGACATCACGCTACAAACTGATAAAAAAGTTTGTTTTCTACGCCTCTTTTACGCAGTTTTTTGTCCTAAGCTTGATTGAAAATTTTCGACAACTTTTTGAAGTAGGTCACTTTAATACTAATCATGCGATTTATCATTATTTCAACTTAGGATAGGCTACCTATTTTAAACAAGGAATTGTGGAATATATTAAGCGGTACGCATGTATTATGTTAGGAGTAGAGAAAGAGTTGACTATGGATAGAATATAATGGAAGATGTAAAACATTGTGCCGAACCTACTTAGAGCGGAATAATGGCAGGAGAATTAGGACTAATTCTCTCTATGTAATTTATGTCTGGGATATAGCTAGGTTTCTACTAGTATCCAGCTGAATAACCACCCTCATTTCTTAGCGAGGTGTCGTAAAAGGCGACTGAGGTAAGTTGATCCACCCTGTGGTATTCGGTTGAGTAGAACAGATCACCCTCTTTCTTACTGAGGTGTCGTAAAAGGCGACTAAGGTAAGTCAACCGAGATGTCGAAAAATACGCATAGGAGGTTGATGTCAGGCAGGCGGCCGGCCGTAAAATACGTAGCCGAATCATGTGACTTGTTTATATCATGTTGTGTCGACCCCACTTAGAGTGGGATAAGGGCGGGAGGATGATGATGGTGATAGCTAGGTTTCTACTGATCTAAGTTGAAGACAGAAAATTAGTATCCGATATAGATACATCTCACCTTGTGTTTGACACTCTAAACTGTCGGACCTATGTTAAATTGGAAATCTTTGTTAGTATTTAAACAACTAGTTGAACCGGCAAACGTTTTGCCATATAAATTATTGCTGCTCCTCTCCTATTCATCATAGCGTGATGTTATATAGCCTATAGCCTTCTTCGATAAATGGACTATCTTACACTGAAATAATTTTTCAAATCGGTCCAGTAGTTCCTAAGATTAGCGCAATCAAACAAACAAACTCTTCAGCTTTATATATTAGTATTGATAACATTGTGAGAATCAAACAATGTATAGACTGTCGAAGCCTCAAATAAAAAAAATAACTAAACAGCTAATGGAGGGAAAACGTGACAATAGTAACGAATTCGGTCACTTTAATATTAAACGTGCGGTATTCAAGAATTTGTTCGGATCAAATTTAGTATTAAAATATGAGGATATTTTTTTACTATGGGCTAACCGTTTAACTTAGGCTTCGCCTGCAGGTACAAAGTCGAAAGTAGGACTAGGATGGGAAGGTAGGAGCACCCGTAGCGTATACAAGAGATGACCTCCGGCGGCAACGTTAGTACCTCACAGGCGAAGCCTGAGTTAAACGGTTAGCCTATATATTGCTTATTTTACGGGATTCTTTTATCCTATGCGTTAGTCCGGTATATAAGCCTCAATAGTACCAGATTTAATTTGTATTCCTTTGAGGGAAAAGCTGTGAAAGTGTCACAAACTTTCGCATTTATAATATGACATTCCGAATCTAAATTCTGTAAAATATTTAGCATACTGTAAGAATTTTTTTTAAAACACCAAAATACAGGTTACAGACGACGAAAAAATGGTTTATCATACAACAGGTATGAATGAAAATATATAGGTATAACTTTAGGACATACCTGAGCTTGACGCTGGCTAGAGATGTAGGAAAGTCTGACGTCGAGGAGAGAGGACTCTCGCGATCTTTGCATAATCTGCGGAGATAAGATTAGGCAAAATTAAAGTGTGGATTGATTATACATAACTAGTTTTTCCCGCAACTTCGTTCGCGCGGACTGAAGTCATGGAATATCTCCATCTGTTGATAATAGATGGCGCTTTTCAATATAATTGTATTCCTGTAGAATTAACAGGATTTCTATAGACTATATGTTATTCCGGTGTATAAGAAGTAATTGTGTCAAATTTCACCAATATTGGTTCAGCGGATTCGCCTTGAAAGTGTAACAAACATACATCCATACTCAGAAACTTTCGCATTTATAATATTAAGTAGGATAAGATTAGTAAGATTGTACCGATGATATATTATTAAATGACTCCACTCATCATTCCCCTGCACTCATCTAACACTAAGTGGTGTCTACACAACATGTTTTGAACATGTTGTGATGTGATCTGGCTAGGTATTTTACGTCCGGTCGCCTGCCAGACGTCAACGTACCTTAGTCGCCCTTTACACCTCGATAAAAATGAAAGTGGTCTGTTCTACTCAGCCGGATACCACACGGCGGGTCAACTTACCTTAGGAGCCTTTTACAACACTTCGATAAGAAATAAGGATAATCTATGCTACTTAGCCGGATACCACACGGCGAGTCAACTTACTTTAGTCGCATTTTACGGCAGCTATAAGAATTATATTTTGAAAAGAGCAACCGCCCAATCTTCTCTTCTTGACTCGGTAGGAACAGCTTTCCGAACCAGCGGTAGAGTTGACGATTCAAAAGCACTTGTTTACAAGATTACTTGAATAAAGAATATTTTAAAATTGAATAATGGCGAGCGGTATAAGAAAAAGCAAAGAGTGTACCTCTTAGGCGCAGCGGGTCGCTTGTCCGGCAGCGCGGTGTCCGGGTCGCCGTCGATGTACCCGAGCTGAGCCACCTGTTGCTCCAATTGCTCCAGTGCTACGCGTTTTCTGAAAAACGATAAAAAACTCTTAAAAATTTTATAAACTATACAAAACAAATTACTGATTTAAAGATTCTATTAATCATAACTATAAATAAATATAAAAAAATATACACTTACACACACGGTCGTCCGTCCCCAAAGTAAGTAACTTAATACTTGTGTTATGGGTGACAACTGGTGAATATATACTTATATAAATTTTAAATACCCCGGCTCAAAGGCCAACAAATTCATTTATAGAAAATGTCCGCCCTCGGCGGGAATCGAACCCGCGAACCGCGGAGCTGAAGGCAGGATCACTGCCCACAGCGCCAACGGGCCAGTCATCAAAATACCTAGGATCGAGCCCCACTTTTTTTTATTTTGTAAAAAATTACTGAGCAAGGCGCGGTGACCCAGATATTAATTACAAAGATATTAGACAAATAGCCGTGTTTCGTCCAAAACAGGGTTAATAAGTTAGTAATAAAGGCAACAATGGTGGTACCTCTCGGCGAGGTCGGTGTCGACGCGCGGCGGCCGGCGCGGGCTGGGCGCGGCGCTGCACGGGCACGACTCGGGCGGCGACGAGCACAGAGAGTCGTCCTGCACACGACAGCACGTCACACACACACAACACAGCGCCATTTGATACCATTATGTCATACGAAATAATGTTGTGGGGTAAAGCGGGTGAATAAATAAAGATTGACATAAGGGGATCATACGGCCTATATTTATAATATAAAAGAATATAGAAACCTCGAATGAAAATGAACTACCAAGGCTAGAGCTCCGGGAAGTTCACAGACGTTTTTTTTTAAATTTATACTATAATATAAAGCTGAAGAGTTAGTTTGCTTGTTTGATTGTTTGAACGCGCTAATCTCAGGAATTACTGGACCGTTTTGAAAAATTCTTTCAGTGTAAGATAGTCCATTTATTGAGGAAGGATATAATAGGCTATATAACATCACGTTAAGATGAAGAAGAGAGGAGCGGCAAAATTTAAAGCTTTCCTTGCGCACGCCGAGTAAACGGTGAAAGTTATTCAAGAATCATGTATTACAAAATTGTTCCCCTCTAAAAGTTCTAAATAAAAGTCCGCGACAGCATATGTCTAGCTTTTAAGCTTACCATACTGTTCGCACCTAAACCCACCTTAACCGGGAGCGAGGGGAAAGGGGGTCGCGGGGGCATCGAAGGAGCGGTCGCGGCGACCGACAGTCCGCCATTAGAAGAAATTAACTCTTCATCGTAGCAACATTAATTTTTAATTTATTATCATATAGTCAAATGTAGCAAAGCATATCAATATAGTACATTGAAACAATATACATAGTTTTATTTTTACTGTACGCAAGTAAAATCGTACACCCACTGTAACCATATCTTATGATTTATAGAATTAGGCGTTACTTTGCCATCCATCCATAATACAAAAGTAATAGTAAAATTATTTTGCTATAATCCGCGATGAAGTAAAATAGAAAATATATATAATGCTAACCTCCACCACCAAAATCGCAAATCGCTTTGCGATTTTGGTCGTGGAGTCTATCTCCTGATGATACTTCGGTTGCGGGGCGAAACGATTGTTGAGTTTGTGATAGTGAACGTATATAGTGCTTGTGTATCGTGGTGGCGGTGATGGAGGTTTGTGCATGTGTTTTTACGAATCCTGCATGTATCAGGTATGATAACCGATTGTCCGCTCCACATTTAGATCATCTTCATCATCATCTTCCTGCCCTTATCCCACTCTAAGTGGGGTCGGCACAACATATAAACATGCTGTCACATGATTTGGCTGCGTTTTTACAACCGGCCGCCTGCCTGACGTCAACTTACCTCAGTCGTATTTACGACTTCTCGGTAAGAGTGTGGTCTATTCTACTAAACCGGATACCACACGGTGCCTCAACTTACCTTAGTCGCCTTTTACGACACCTTGGTAAGAAATGAGGTTGGTCTATTTTATTCAGCCGGATACCACACGGCGGGTCGACTTACCTTAGTCGCCTTTTACGACACCTCGGTAAGAAATGAGGGTGGTACTATTTTATTCAGCCGGATACCACACGGCGGGTCGACTTACCTTAGTCGCCTTTTACGACACCTCGGTAAGAAATGAGGGTGGTACTATTTTATTCAGCCGGATACCACACGGCGGGTCGACTTACCTTAGTCGCCTTTTACGACACCTCGGTAAGAAATGAGGGTGGTACTATTTTATTCAGCCGGATACCACACGGCGGGTCGACTTACCTTAGTCGCCTTTTACGACACCTCGGTAAGAAATGAGGGTGGTACTATTTTATTCAGCCGGATACCACTCGGCGGATTTGAATTATATATATTACATTTAGAATTATATATATTTTCTATTTTACTTCATCGCATATCTTATGGTTATCAACATACTATATATTATATAAAAGGCTAAATATATAGGAGCCGCTGGCGATTGCTAGTAAAGTATATTTATTTCGTGTCGATACCCACGTGCGCGTTGGTCGGCTGGCCGGCCGTGTCGTCCTCCTCGCTGAACATGTGGTGGTCGCGCTCCTGGGGCGACAGCCGCAGCCGCATGCCCGCCAGCTCCGCCTGCCACGGCTCGAAGTACGAGTCGCACGAGGACGACCTGCCGACGGCCGTATGTATGTTGGTGATAAACTCGAAAAATACCAAGCGGGTTATCATAGGTTGTTCACCGATATACAGAGTGATTGACGAGGTAACTTTTAATGTATAATATGTTAAACTTTCATCTATATTGGTTGATAACAAGGGCTTAGATCAGCGGTTAGTGGCCTACTAAATATGTATGTTTGCGGTAAACTCGAAAATTAACGAGCGGATCGTCAATCAGTGTTAACAAATAGAGTGATTCAAAATATGTGATAGTGAAGTGAAGTGATTGAAAATATCTTGATGAATTGGTCTAGCAGGTTACTTAAACTTGGTACGATTCAAGCTAAATTACCCCAGATTATATTTAAAAACTCAAGTCAAGATGATCGAAAACGTGGTTAGGGCTGATATTAGATATTCTTAATTTCAAAACGTAAACTGTAAACTTGTGCTTTTGAATCGTCAATTATTAGGTGTCAGAGTAATAAAAAAAATAAAAAAGAGCGAAACGGCTGATAATATCTAGGACTTGATTCCGGATATTTAAATTCTTTAGTCTACCAGTTCCCAATTGAGCTATTACAACGTTAAGAATGACAGCAAAATTAACCTTTGTATTCTATTTATATTTTAGTAGTTTTTCAAAGTCTGAAAACAGGGTTTAAACGATTTTTTTTTCAATAAAACCTAGCTGGCAGTTCATGTCACTAGTACTACCACGATCCCGTAAAATTTCACTCACCTAGTATGGTGTTTCAATGGAGCGGCGGCCGTGGCGGCCAATGGGGGTAACGCGTCCGTCTCCGATGTGAGAGACTCGCACGACTTAGCTGGTCGCAGGTTCGATGCGCACGCTGACACCTCCTGGAGAAAAGTACAATATATTTTATAAAAAGAATAATGAATTATTTTGCTATTATCTAGCGATTAGAGAAAACCTAGAAAGCAAACGTTGTTCTTATGAATCATATATGCAAGATTAGTTACAAAAGTAATAATAAAATTATTTTGCTATAATCCGCGATGAAGTAGTAGATTTTCATCGCGGATTATAGCAAAATAATTTTATTATTACTTTTGTATTATGGATCTCCGCAAAGTAACGCCTAATTCTATAAAGGATTAGTACCTCAAATATTACAAAATCACAACCACACTACACACATTCACTTTGACAGTATCGAGAATCGTTTCGCCTCGTAATTGAAGCATAATCAGGAGACAAACAGACCTATAGATACGACAAAATCGCAGAGCTTAGATCATTACATATATTTTGTTGAATCACGGATTATAGTTAAATAGCCTTCAGCTCCACGGGTCGCGGGTTTGATTCCCGCCGGGGGACAACATGTTCTATAAATTAATTTGCTGGTCTTCGAGCCTGGGTGTATATTTCTATTTAAGTATGTATTTAAAATTATATAGGTATATATTCAGCAGTTGTCTGTCTCCCATAACACAAGTATTAAGTTACTTTAGGGACGAACGACCGTGTGTGTGTCAAAAAAAATAGAAAAAAATAAATTTCATTACTGTTTTGGCCTGCATTGTAACTAATATAATTAGGCGTTACTTCAGTTAGGCCAATAATGTAAAGAAATTTAAAAAAAAATACAAAAAATTCACTACTTGTATTTTGTAATTTCTCATTAACCCACTTCTGAATTTTTTGTTATATTTAAATTTGTAAATATTAATTTTATGCTCCACAATGATATAGCACGGAACCCACGTTACCTGAGCCGGAGGCGTGTCGGGCGGCCTGGCGGGCGCGCGCTGCAACTTGCTCCGGCTGAACAGCCCCCGCCAGCCCGACGGAGACCTCTTCAACGCCCGCTTCGACCCTAACAATAAATAATGTATAGAATTAGGCGTTACTTTGCGGAGAGAGAGAGAGAGAGAGAGAGATATATATATATATATATATATCTCTCTCTTCGAATAAGCTACGCTGGCTTTATGGCGAAAATTCAATTCAATATAAATTTTAGTATGCCCAAAAACAGGGGAAAAGCGATTGTTTTTTTTTTAAATAGAACCTAACTAAATCAATTTCTCTCCCCCACAACGTCCTGCATGCTGAATATCAGGGAAATCGTTGTAGCCATTTCTGAGATTACGAAAAAATAAATATATGTATGTATATATTAAATTTTAAGTCATTTAAATTTAATTATTAAACATAATGATTTCAATAGCCAACCTGTTACTGGTAGGTCCAACACTGTGTGGTACTGAGGTAGGTTGTTAGGGCCGGACCCAACCTGCAAAACAAACATTAAAACTTCTCAAATTTAATAGCCATACGAATATGGTAGCGACGGTAGCGGAATGGTTAGGGGTAACGGTATGCGATCGAGAGGTCGTGGGTTCGAATCCCGGCCATTATTTTACCGAAGTGTACACACCCAAACACAAAAATTTAACTTAGCTGGAGGGGTTAACAAGTTTACTAGTAATTAACAAATTACTATTATGTGGGGTTTTTTTTATTGATTTGGGTTGTAACCTAAATTGCTAGTAATTTTTTTTTTATAAAAGGTTTTTTATTTATAGATTCTGCCGTTTTGCGAAATTCTATAGCACAAAAGTTATGATAGAATTAATTGCTATAATCTGCGTTTGTTAAGAAAATCTATATTACTACGTTAAGTTTAGGAAGTTAAACAGGTCTCATACCTTATACACGCAGGATTAGATAACGCACGTATCACAAGCCACCATCACCAACAGCACACCACATAAGCACTACATACATTCACTACGACAATCTAAACGCCTGTCCGCAACGTTTCGACCCGCATCGTCAGGTGATAGGCTCCATGACAAAATCGCAAAGCTTTGCTTGTGTAGTGTGCTGTTGGTGGATATGTCTTGTGATACTCGCGTTAACTAATCCTGCATGAATAAGGTATAAGAACTATTATGTAACCAACGCGGATTATAATAAATAATTTTATAACTATATAAAATACTATACTATACTACTATACTATATATACTATACTATATAACTTTTTCCATACGAATATCATAAATGCAAATCTGCCTGTCTTTTGAGAGTGCTTTCTGACGCTTTCACAGCTCAGCTGCTGGAGCAATATTGATGAAATTTGCTAAGATTGAATTTTAATTTCTGGCTAATTTATATTTAGATGTTTACTTTTACTGAAAAAAACCAGCAAGAAACTCTGCAGATAACCTGTACAAGACAGTAATGACTAAATGTAACAAGTATTAAGAATTCTATGTTGAAAAGAGCAACCGCCGAGTTTCTTTTTGGCTCCTCTCGGTAGGAACAGCTTTCCGAAAGCTTTAGTAGTTTTTCAAAATCTGAAGACAAGGTTAAAAAGATTTTTTTTTTTCAATAATACCTACCTAACAGTTCGTGTCACTAGTACTATCACGATCCCGTAATATTTCAAATTTTTGGATTTGGATCCGCTGGATCCAAACGGCCCAGGATCTTGGGATATGGAAGAATTTTATAGCGTCCTATAGCCAGCAGAGATAGAGAAAGAATATCAGGCTATCACCTCGATGTACTTGGGCTTCAGGTGGCCGGCGGGGCGCAGGGTCTCGCTGGCGGCGGCCGCGATAGCGCCCGCCACTCCGGACGAGGACGGCGCGGCGGGCGTGCTCTCCGCGCACAGTATCGACTTGCCACGACGACGGGCTTCCTCTAGACTGCAATTGAGAAGGAAAACTAAGTTTATAAATACATACTTTATTATTTTCATTAAATTTTTTTAAAGATAAAATAAAACTTGAAAAAAAAATGAAATGAAAAATTAATTGGGCAGGTTGAGCTCGATTCGGGATGTTTTCCCTTTTTAAGTCCGTCCGTTATCCGCTGAGCTATGACAACTTTATATTTAACAGATTAAATATCATTTGCACATTTTAGCATTTTTTAGTGCCCGAAAACAGGGATAAAAAGACATTTTTTAAAATGAAACCTAGCTAGATCAATTTTTTCTCCCCAAAACTCTCTTCATGCTGAATTTCATGAAAATCGATGGAGCCGTTTCCGAAATTCAGAAAATATACATATAAAATTAGCTCATTTAAATATTAAAGATAAACAATTAAAAATGGATTAGTATTCTTATGATAAATATAAATTGTATAAAATAACTCGTTATTTGGCATGTTTTTAATTTTGTTACACATAAAAGATGAAAAAATGATGCATATTGCCTAATTGGATGGAAAAACAAGTAGTTTTTATTAGTGTGAACAGAGTTTCATTAACTAAAGTTATTCTGGTAGAAATAAGTCCTATATATTTTTTTTCTTGTCAGGTATACCTTAATAATTTGGTGGGTGGGTTGAGTGGCAGACTTTTCGGCCGCCTGCCGGATTCCAGACCCCGCAATTCTACGTGGGAATCGTACTGATCCTGGAATAAATCCATACTTATTTGAATAAACAATAAAAAATCCCTGAGGTTGAAATGAGGTTACTTTAATATTTAAGTAGACACAAACGCAGTAGTTGGTTAAGTTTGTTTAAAACAGATACCTGTTCCAACGAACTGGGCCCTGATTCCGCGCCCTGTTCCTGAGCGAACAGGTCTTCAGCGTAGCATATGAGGAACTCCGTGACCACCGCCTGAGAGAGAGTGGGAAAATAAATAAAAAAGAATACTGAAAGACCCCGATCTTTTTGAAAAAATAGCTTAGGGCTTATTAACTTAGGGCCATGTCATGAGCTATTTCACGTTAAGAGCTCATGAATCAGGGTCAGGAATCTTTTTGAGGTTCTGAGGTCATGACTCTTTCTTTGACCACGAATCTTTTTGCGTAAAAGTTCATGATTACGGACACCCCGATCCTTTCGCAAATAGAACGCATAATTAATGTATAGAAACCGGATATACTCACGTTTTATTTTATCATATAAGCTCGACTAGTAGACTAGCAACACGCAGTTCCCACCGCGAAAACGTGGCGTAAAGAGCTCATGAATAAGAGCCCTGTATGGGCTTGAAATTAGTCGGGCTCATCCGATAAAATAAGACGCGAGTATAGCCGGAACTGAATTCTTTCTCGAAAATGCTCATGAGTAAGGAACCCGATCTTTTCGCATAAGGAGCTCATGAATAAGTATGCCGGATCATTTTGCAAAAAAAAGCTCATGATTTAGCCCGTACCATAGCTTTTTACACGAAAAGAGCTCATGACAAAGGACAACGGATCTTTTTGCGATAACAGCTCCATGACTAAGGATCTGATCCTTTCGAAAACAGGAATATTTCTTAAATAAGAACGCCGGATCATTTTGCTAAAATAGCTCATGAATAAAACTTATGACTTAGAACCCCGGGTTGTTTCACGATAAGAGCTCATGATTAAGGGACCCCAGATGAGTGAGAAACAAATTGGATTAATCCAATGTAAGAGACGTGAGTATAGTGTAGTATAGTATAATAGTAAGCTGAACTCCAGGTCGTTACACGAAATAAGCTCATGATTAAGGGACCCCAGATGAGTGAGAAACAAATTGGATTAATCCAATATGAAAGAGGTGAGTATAGTATAGTGAGCCAAATTGTTATAAATGAAACATCCCGTTACCTGAACAGCCACCCCTTGCAGCGCGTGCTGCGGCTTCGGGGACCTCAGCAGGTTGGGAGCCCACACTATGGCCATGTTCCTCGCGGTCATGCCCGTGGACTCGCTGAGCAGCGACACCCGTCTGAGGTGGCGCATCAGGTACGCCAGTGTCCTGGAACAGTGTTAACTTGAAATTATATGGAAATAAGACTTCATAAATTTTTACTTCAATATATATTGCCCGCCGACGGTACCCAACATTTTCTATAAAAAGAATTTGTTGGCCTTTGAGCCTGGGAGTATGTATTTAAAAATTATATAAGTATATATTCACCACTTGTCTGTCTACCATAACACAAGTATAAGTTACTTACTTTGGGGACGGATCGACCGTGTGTGTAAGTGTCCAATATATTTATTTATTATTATTTTTACCCTGGACTTGTGGAGTAAGCTGGTGAATGTGTGACCGGAGCTGTACGTAAAGTGCATGTAGGCGAGGTTCATCTGCATGTATAACCGATTACTTTGAACTCAATTTTGACCCACTGTAAGGAGAAGAATTGTTTTCTACTCCAAACTTACTAATGCTATCCTATTATAAACTAATGCTATTAAAACTATAAATGATGGGGGGGGGGGGGCGCGTTGTTCGCGGTGCTTGTACACAAATGCAAACTGAGTGCGGCGGCGCCGCGCTTCGGTATTTATGCTGTTATGTGTAAGGAGCTAATGCATGGAACACCCACTTCGAGCGGACAGATTTAATACAAACTTAGCAGACACTTAGCATTATATAGATGCTCTTAACAAACGCGATTTATATCAAAATAATTCTATAATAATATATGTACATATTATCCGCACATAGTGCAGAGAACCGATGGACGTTGGGGTCTCAAAGTGTTGGAATGGCGACCCCGCACCGGAAAGTGCAGCGTCGGAAGACTCCCTACTAAATGGACAGACGACCTCAAAAGGGTCGCGGGGAGCCGCTGGAAACAAGCGGCACAAAATCGTGTATTCTGGAGATCCTATGACGAGACCTATGTCCAGCAGTGGACGTCTATCGGTTGAAGAAGAAGAAGAGAAGAAGATCTGTAAATATATTTATTTCATTTATTACATTTACATCAATTTGTGTGTAAGTGTTAAGCAGTAGATACCTGTAGTGGGGCGGTGGCAGCTTGACCACGGTGTCCCTCATGGCCCGCAGCCGGCCATCCTCGGGCGCCTGCACCGCGCTCACGAAGCTGTCGTACAGCTGGTACGTGCACAGCGGGTTGGGCAGCTCGCTGCACACACAAACAGCATATGAAGTTAAGCAATTCATACCCACAGCTGGGCGTGGACATCCGCTTTGTACACGTCCCCACTACTGGCATGATTACTCTTTGGAGAATAGAATTTGAAGAAGTTCTGCGTCGTTCTAAAAAAGCTTTAACTAGCTTAATAGGAAACGACACTAAAGAAAACATTTATTATATTTTCTTTAGTGTCGTTTCCTATATAAATATCATCATTCTCCCACCCTTATACCACTCTAAGTGGGGTCGGCACAACATGTACCTATTAAACATGTTGTCACATGCTTTGGCTAGTTATTTTACGATCGGCAATCTGACTGATGTCAATACCCACCCTAGTTGCCTTTGCTACACCTCGGTAAGAAATGAGGGTGGTCTATTCTACTCAGCCGGATACCACACTGCATCTGTTCCCACCTACCGGAAGTACATCTTGAGCAGGCTGGCGAGCGCGTGCGGGTCCCGCTGCAGCGGCGCGGCCAGGTCCACGGGCTGGCCCGCGTCGAAGGCCGCGCGCAGCCGCTGCGTGAGCGCCGCGCCGCCCGACAGCCGGTACACGCCGTCCACGGCGCCGCGACGCTCGATGGCGCGCGAGCACTCGAGCAGCACGAGCGGCACTGCGCACAACGGGGGACACGAGTGAGGGATGATAGAGCACTCGAGCAGCACGAGCGGGACTGGGGGGGACACGAGTGATGAACGATGATAGAGCACTCGAGCAGCACGAGCGGCACTGCGCACAACGAGGGACACGAGTGATGCACGATGATAGAGCACGAGCGGCACTGCGCACAACGGGGGACGCGAGTGATGAACGATGATTGAGCACGAGCGGCACTGCGCACAACGGGGGACACGAGTGATGAACGATGATTGAGCACGAGCGGTACTGCGCACAACGGGGGACACGAGTGATGTACGATGATAGAGCACTCGAGCAGCACGAGCGGTACTGCATACAACGGGGGACACGAGTGATGATCGATGATAGAGCACTCGAGCAGCACGAGCGGCACTGCGCACCGCGTGGAACACGAGTGATGAACGATGATAGAGCACGAGCGGCACTGCGCACAACGGGGGACACGAGTGATGAACGATGATAGAGCACTCGAGCAGCACGAGCGGCACTGCGCACCGCGTGGAACACGAGTGATGAACGATGATAGAGCACGAGCGGCACTGCGCACAACGGGGGACACGAGTGATGAACGATGATAGAGCACTCGAGCAGCACGAGCGGCACTGCGCACCGCGTGGAACACGAGTGATGAACGATGATAGAGAACGAACAGCACTGCGCACAACGGGGGACACGAGTGATGAACGATGATAGAGCACTCGAGCAGCACGAGCGGGACTGGGGGGGACACGAGTGATGAATGATGATAGCGCATCGACCATTAGCACAGAATTTTGGCAACATTTAACGATATGCGACATCCAGGTAAATTGCGATAACTTGAAAAAAAAAGAAGAGCAAAGAACTCTGCGGTTGCTCTTTTAAAAATATAATTCTTAATACTATTTACATTAAGTCGTTACTGTCTTGTACAGGTTCAAAGAGAGCTATATCCACACATTCTTAACTTTTTAATAATCTTCAAGAGTATAGTAGGCTTTCTGTATCAGCATCTTGTTAGAAAGTTTGTTACGTCTTTAATATTTGAATTAGCTAATCTTGTATATATACGTACTAACTTTTACCCGCACTCTTTGTTTGCGTGAACTGTTGTCGCGTGATAGGTTCATTCATTTCAATATTATAAATGCGAAAGTTTGTGAGTATGGATGTATGTATGTTACTCTTTCACGGCGAATCCACTAAACCAATATCAATTAAATTTAGCACAATTATTCCTTATACACTGGAATAACATATAGGCTATAGAAATCCAGTTAAACCTAAAACAACGGCATCTATTATCAACCTGTTATATTTTACTAGCGACCTGCCCCTGCTTCGCACGGGTATAAAATATATATCCCATGTCAGTCAGTGTAAAAAAAAATGATTAAAATTGATCCAGTTGTTTTGATTTATTCATTACTGCCCGTGGCCGTAGCGTTAAATTTGGAGAAAAACAATTTCCTTTCCCTATACCAAGAAGATTTCCTGCTATCTTTGGAATATCTAAATTCATATAGTACATTATTACTAATTTACTTTTATATTTTCCCTATGTATTTTATTTTTACAATTAATTACAGAATGTCTTTAAATGAAAGAGCGACATCGCTGCTAAAGTCGAAGCGTTATAGGGAAAAGCGCGGCGTCCTCAAGGCATTTTAAATCTGTAATATCTCCGAAAATGTCCACTTAAATTAAATGCTGTAAACGGCCATGTTGATCTATATTAAATCAACTATTTATTTAAGGTACTCAATTGCATAAGGATTAATGCTATATTGTATAAAAATTGCTTTGAACATAAGGCATCATTTTTCGTAAAAAGTAAATGAAAAAAACTGCTATTGTGGGTTATCCATAAGAGATAGATATATACCATCGCAGACTTTTCTGTAGGACTTTTTAAGGTGTACAAATACTTAGTACATCATTTTGATAAATCTCGTAGGGTTTAGCCTGCGTTTGCAATGTAAGCGGAAAAAAATGTAATTATTTACAGAAACCTCAAAAATTACATTATTTCTCTACTTCGTATTGAATGTTATTATACGTACAAACCTTCCTCTGGAATTACTCTGTCTATTAAAAAAAACCGCATCAAAATCGGTTGCGTAGTTTTAAAGTTTTATGCGTACATACGGAAGTATGGACTTTGTTTTATAATATGTAGTGATACTATTTTTGAATAACTATTACCGTTTGCTTAGCGTACTATTTTTTATTGCTGCTCGTCTCGTATTCATCTTAGCTTGATGTTATATATCCTATAATAGCCTTCCTCGATAAATGGACTGTGTGTGTGTGTGTGTGTGTGTGTGTGTGTGTGTGTGTGTGTGTGTGTGTGTGTGCGTGCGTGCGCGCACGTGTGTGTTTGTGTGTGTGTGTTTGTGTGTGCGTGTGTGTGTGTGTGTGTATTGCTATAATATATATTAGATACATACAGTCGGTATAGGTTGAGTCGTGCGGTCTAAAGCACACTCGATTTTAAATATTTTTAGAATAATAATACTAACCATCGTGGCCACAGTTCAGCAGGTGCTCCCCCAGGTCGCAGCCGAACACCCTCTCCCGCAGGATGCCCTGCTGCTTGAGGCTCCTGCGGGACGGCCGGGAGAGGATGAAGCTGCGGAACAGCGAGATCAGCTTGCCGTGCTTCCGCAGCACCGGCTTTATGGGGGCGACGGCCACAGACCTGGAATTTAAAATACCACTATAATACATATAATCCCAAACTATAACTTCATCATCCTCCTGCCCTTATCCCACTCTAAGTGGGGTCGGCACAACATGTTATAAACATGCTGTTACATGATCTGACTGCGTTTTACGACCGGCCGCCTGCCTGACATCAACCTACCTTAGTCGTATTTTACGACACCTTGATAAGAAAGAGGGTGGTCTATTCTACTAAACCGGACACCACACGGTAGGTCAACTTAGTCGCCTTTTACGACACCTCGGTAAGAAATGAGGGTGGTACTATTCTATTTCGCCGGATACCACACGGCGTATCTTCATTTAAGCACAATATTAAAATATTTTGCAGCATACGACAGATAATTACGTTTAATTATACATAACTGCATTTATGGTTACTTATTATAAAGTGATATGCATTTGTTTTGGCAGCGTAGTTTAGGTAGTATCCTACCGACTGCGCCAAGTAATGATTACTTAGAGGCTAATGTATTGGAACTGTATGGCAGGTTCTCATTGTAGTGTACTTATAATATCATGCCGTTCAAATTTTATATATGTTTAGTTAATTTGATCTTTCGTTAGGTATTTATTTTTATTTGATTGTTTTGAGTTTTTTTATGGCTGTGGGGATAGGATGTTTCCTATAATTTGACCTCTGCAAAATTGTGCCCTCGCACACACGCACGTTAATATTAAAATAAGACTCAATGGTAACCTGTAACAATCAGAAAATTACATTATTACAAAGTTTTTACAATTTATTAACTAACTAGCTGTGATTGCATCACTCGCATGGAAATCAATGTGTTACAAAGTGAATGTACTGTTTACCTAAACCTTCCACGAGAATCGCATTTATTTTTTAGTAAAAACCGAACCAAAGTCCGTTCAAATTTTGAGAATATTAATATTATAAATGCGAAAGTTTGTGAGTATGGATGTTTGTGTGTTACTCTTAGACGGCGATTCCGCTGAACCAATATCGATGAAATTTTGCACAATTATTCCTTATACACCAGAATAACATATAGTCTATAGCAATTCTGTTAATTCTACAAAAATAGGATCACATTGAAAAGCGCCACATCTATGATTAATCTATCATGCGACAACAGGTCACGCGAACGAAGTTGCGAGTAAAAGCTAGTAATTTCTATAAATGAAATTTTGAACATAGTACTCGTAATCGTGAGTTAACCATAAGAGATAGACGTGTTGTCGCGGACGTTTTCATAGTATTATTGTAGATCTACAATTATGTAGTACATTATTTTATTGTATCTGTGTTGGTTTACGCGGGGTACGCGACTAAACTTCCCAGCAGGCGAGTTTTCTTAATTATATTAATGACTAACAATCTCCAGCGGCTCCACTCGCGTGGGAAGATTAAAACCGTAATTTAATATTTTGATAACCATAAAAATGGTTAAAGTGGGTTAACGTTAAAAGCTAAACATATGCTCTCGCGGACTTTTATTTAGACCTTTTAGAGGGGAACAATTTTGTAGCACATTATTTTTGAATAACTCGTCATCGTTTAATAGGCGCGCGGAAGGAAAGCTTCATATTTTGCTGTTTTCGTAACTTATAGCCTTCTTCGATAAATGGACCATCCTTACACTGAAAGAATTGAAATCGGTCCAGTAGTTCCTGAGATTAGCGCGTTCAAACAAACATTCAATCAATCAAACAAACAAAAAACTTTTCAGCTTTATATATTAGTATAAATAATTACATTTTCAGGTTACTTATAAAGTAATATACATTTGTTTCAGCACCTTAGTTTAGTATCCTACCGACTGCGCCAAAACATCGGTCTAGTAGTTCCTGAGATTAGAATGTTCAAACAAACTCTTCAGCTTTATATATTAGTTAGCTATACATTTTGAAAAATAAATAAAAAAATAGGTTCAATTTGATCTCACCCAACGATCGGTGGAGGCTGCGTCATGTGCCGCGGCACCTTGTCGCCGATGACCGCCACGCAGTGGTGGGGGAAGAACCCCACCCGGAAGCCGCGCTTGCCGCGCCACCATATCGACTCCTGAGGCCCTTTGGAGAATGAAAACACTATTGGCATTTTATTATTCGTCGTCTGTTTGTATGTATTAAGTAGTTAGTAAGTTTAGAAATTATCTTAAAACTATGCTGCTGTATATTATATAAAATATCTATATATATAAAAGAAAGTGGAGTTAGTTACACTATTTATAAGAATGGATGAATCAATTTGGTAGCCGTGTGGTATCCGGCTATGTAGAATAGTACCACCCTCATTTCTTAGCGAGGTGTCGTAAAAGGCGACTAAGGTAAGACGACCCATCGAGTGGTATCTGGCTGAGTAGAATAGACCAAACTCATTTCTTACCGAGGTGTCGTAAAAGGCGACTAAAGTAAGTCGACCCGCAGTGTGGTATCCGGTTTAGTAGAATATACCAAACTCATTACTTACCGAGGTGTCGTAAAAGGCGACTAAGGTAAGTTGACGTCAGGCCGGTTATAAAATACCTACCCAGATCATGTTACATGTTTATAACATGCTGTGCCGACCCTCACTTAAAGCGAGATAAGGGCAGGAGAATAATGGAATAAAACTATAAATAAACTTTAAGTTCGTATACATTGTACCCCCATCAAAAAATATTTTTACACTAGCAATCGCCAGCGGCTCTGCCCGAGTGGAAAGATTAAAACCGCGATATAGTATTTTGATAACCTTAAAAATGATTATAAAGTGAGTTAGCCTTAAAAGCTAGACATATGCTATGGCGGACTTTTATTTAGATCTTTTAGAGGGGAACAATTTTGTGATACATGATTTTTGAATAACTATCACCGTTTACTCACCGCACGCAAGGAAAGATTTAAAGTTTGCCGTTTTCGTAAAAAATAAATATTGCTGCTCCTCTCCTATTCATCTATTGTGATGTTATAGTCTATAGCCTTGATAAATGGACTATCTTACACTGAATTTTTCAAGTCGGTCCAGTAGTTCCTGAGATTAGCGCGTTCAAACAAACAAACAAACTCTTCAGCTTTATATATTAGCATAGATTAGATATCTCACCTAAGCCGTGTGGTATCCGGCTTGATAGAATAGTACCACCCTCTTTTCTTACCGAGGTGTCGTAAAAGGCGACTAAGGTAAGTCGACCCATCGTGTGGTATCCGGCTGAGTAGAATAGACCAACCTCATTTCTTACCGAGGTGTCGTAAAAGGCGACTAAGGTAAATTGACCCACCGTGTGGTATCCGGTTTAGTAGAATAGACCACCCTCTTTTTTACCGAGGTGTCGTAGAATACGACAGAGGTAAGTTGACGTCAGGCAGGCGGCCGGTCGTAAAAACGCAGCCAAATCATGTGACAGCATGTTTATAACATGTTGTGCCGACCCCACTTAGAGTGGGATAAGGGCAGGAGAATGATGAGATTAGATATCTCACCTGGCATATCGATGATAGATATCATGTCGCCCACTTCGAAGCTGATCTCGTCACGAGCCTGACAACAAAAACACAAATTATATGCGAGTCTGTCTGCCATGAACAGTAATTTGCTAGACTAATATTGATGAAATTTGGCATAATTTAAAACTAAGTACCTCGGTGACTGAACCTTGCTCTTTTTTTTAAAGATGTAAAAAAAATTAGATCAAGGTTAATATCGTGTACGGTCATTGAGCTCTATAAATCGTGTTTATTTAAAAAAAAATCTAAAATAATTCTGTGGCTCAAATATTTACTGTTTTAACTGTTTTAACTGTTTTTAATAGAATTAGGCGTTAATTTGAATTAACTGTTTTTTTATGTAGTGTGCTGAGGTGTGTAAGTTCCCAGAATTAAAATTAATGCCATATGGTCGCCACCATCCTATATAATCCGCTAAACAAACATAACTGTAATTTGGCAAAATTAAAGCGACGTAACTTATAGGATGAAAAATCTCGTTTTTCTTTTCACACATAAAGGCGGTGGAATATAGTTCCAACACTTTGCAGCTTACCTGCGAGACATATTTCCTGACAGAATACGCAGCGGCGACAGCTGGTGTGTTAATGGAACTCGAGTCTTCGTTGGACACCAGCAACTTGTGACCTAAAATATATATAAATATAAAATTATATGAAAACGTATAAAAAAACAGCATGCTTTGCGATAATATCATTGAGTCTATCTCCTGATTAAGCTTCGGTCGCGGGGCGAAACGATTGTTGAGTTTGTGGTAGTGAACGTATGTAGTGCTTGTGTATCGTGGTGGCGGTGGTGGAGGTTTGTGCATGTGTTTAGACGAATCCTGCATGTATCAGGTATGAAAACTGATTATTCACTCTACATTTAGCATTATATATATTTTCTATTTTACTTCATCGTGGTAATCCACGATGAAGTACACGACGAAATTTTTTTTGCTATAATTAGCAAAAAAAATTTATTACTTTTGTACCTTTATGTTCAAAATTTCAATGCGGGTGAAAATTTATGACAGGCGATGCTGCTATCAAAGTGAATAATATTTTGAATATGAATTAGAAAAGTAAAGAGAATATTATTTTGCTATAATCCGCGATAAAATGCAATATATGTAATGCTAAATGTAGTGTACTATTCGTTCTCATACCTGATACATGCAGAATTTGTAAGAACTCATGCACTACCCGACACCGATGACACAACAATACACAAGCACCGCACACTTCACCACCACAAACTCAACAATTGTTTCGCCCCGTAACCGAAGCATCGTCAGGACATAGACTCCACGACAAAATCGCAAATCGGTTTTTAACTCGGTACTATATGCTTGCTTGGGTAATTCTTGTGTAACGTGTGCAGTTCTTGTGTATTATTGGTGGCAGTGCATAATTTTTTTACAAATTCTGCATGTATCATGTATGAGAACGAATAGTACACTCTACATTTAGCATTACATATATTTTCTTTTATCGCGGATTATAGCAAAATAATATTCTCATTACTTTTGTATTATGGATCTCCACAAAGTAACGCCTAATTCTATAAAATATGAATTTGATTTTAAAAAGGCTCTATGGTCGCAGGTGGTTACCCTTGTTGTCCATCTGCAGCCAGTTGAGCGCGGGCCCGCAGTTGATGGAGTCGTCGGCGATGATGGACAGGTGGTGCACGTAGTCCGCTATGAGCTGCCGGTAGCCCGCGCCGTGCTGCAGCAGCTCGGGCACCATCGCCTCCTTCAGGTTGGGCAGCCCGGACACCTTCCGGTCGTATATACACCTGGTGGATTTAAAGCAATGCGAATAACAATAGGAACGAGAACTTAAATGGAGCCAATAAGAAGAACAAGATATTAACAAGAACTACACCACAGACAAAAATAAGAATAATAATAACAGCAAGAACAAGGACGAGAATCATAATAACAATCAGAACAAAGACGAAAAAAGAACAAGAGCGAGAATCATAACAAGAAAAAAAATCACAAGCACGAAAATAACCGCCTGCCCTTTTTCTTGTCATTTATTTTTTACATTAATTTAAAAAACCGAGGTACACCCAGCTCGGTCACCCAGGTACTGTAGATACAAGATATCGTTGGTGTAGCAATTAAATAAATAAATTACTCTCAATAAATTCAAATTCAAATTCAAAATATTCTTTATTCAAATAAACTTGTAAACAAGTGCTTTTGAATCGTCAACTCTACTGCTGGTTCGGAAAGCCGTGCCAACCGAGAAGAGCCAGCAAGAAACTCGGCGGTTGCTGTTTTTAAAAAATACAATTCTTAATGCTAGTTACATTTAATGTTTCTATCTTGTACAGGGTCGAACAATATTTATATCCACGCATTTTTATCGTCTAAATAATCCTCAACAGTATAGTAGGCTTTCTGTATCAGCCTCTCCTTAATAGTGTTTTTAAACTGCTGTAATGGCAAAGTTAAAATTGAAATAAAGAGATAGTACCTAATAAGAGTTGGAAAATATTAATGCATTCCCACCTGTGCAGCATTTCATCCAGCTGCAGGAAGTTATCCTTGTTCCTAGTAAGCGTCCATTCCCGGACGTCGCTCGCTTCCGTCCAGCTCGCGCTTAACGTTCTGGACTCCACCGTCTCCTCTGCGGAGTTCACGTGTGACCGCACCTTTAGGCAGACCCAGCCTGGAAAATAAAAAAGACAACATCTAATACATATTCAAAACAATATTAATATTATTAGTTTTTTTTTAAGTTTATTAGCAATTTCGCGACTTTCACAGCGCGGCCAACCAAAACCAGTGTTGCCAATTGTCATCTAGTGTGTTCATTTTAAGCGTCGATCAGCTCGCCAACCAAAACCAATGTTGCCAACTGTCATCTGGTGTGGTCATTGTCAATACCGAAAGGCGCGCCAACCAAAACCAGGGCTACCAACTGTCATATAATGTGGTCATTGTGAATACCGAAAAGCGCGCCAACCAAAACCAGGGCTGCCAACTGTCATATATCGTAGTAATTTTAAGCGTCGAAAGGCGCGCCAACCAAAACTAATGTTGCCAACTGTCATCCGGTGTGGTCATTGTCAATACCGAAAGGCGCGCCAACCAAAACCAGGGCTTCCAACTGTCATATAATGTGGTCATTGTGAATACCGAAAAGCGCGCCAACCAAAACCAGGGCTGCCAACTGTCATATATCGTAGTAATTTTAAGCGTCGAAAGGCGCGCCAACCAAAACTAATGTTGTCAACTGTCATCCGGTGTGGTCATTGTCAATACCGAAAGGCGCGCCAACCAAAACCAGGGCTGCCAACTGTCATATAATGTGGTTATTGTGAATATCCAACAGTCATCTACCCAACCTAAACCAGTATTTCCGAATGCCATCTAGTGCGGTTATTGTGAATACAGATCAGTCCCAGGGAATGCCCTGGAGGTACACTGATCTCGACCTGGTCATACCTTCGCAGGGCGAGTCCCCGGAGGTGTCGCAGGGCACGAGCTCGACGGCCAGCCCGCCCAGCGACACCCGCTCGTAGTGGAAGTGAGCGCACTCCTCCAGCTTGGGGAAGCGGCACGCCGGCGGCGGAGGAGGCTGAGGGAATGATACCTTCAATTAAAAAGTAATGAAAATATTTTTTTATTTTTTTACAGCAAAAATGTACAAGTTATATCTATCTTAAACTACTTACAAGCTAGGACTATACAAATCATGCCCACGTGGAATGGTACCAAGAATGCTGGCAGCGTTTCCGCGCTGAATCGCTAAGCTGATTCTTTGTCCTAAAAAGGAGCCAGCCCTCTTGTCGACTGAAGAGGCAATAAACCGAGGTGTTAAAACGGATAAAAAAAAAATTTGCACTTTGACTCCATGGACTCCAGGGTCTCAACTGCAAACGGCACAAATATATAACATGCATACATCCGCCGTTTGCCGGATTGGGCCATTTCCGCCGAAGCTCCAGGTCTTGACGCTGTTTCCCTGATATGGGATGAGGCTAACGTATGAACGCATGTTGCGTCCCACATTAGGGCCCGTCCCTGGTTCCTAGGAACCAGCGTCAAGCCGTCTGGTCTCTTGCCATCATCCCGACATATCCCGGAAGGCTCGAGAAGAGCAAGAATGTCGAGCTGAAAATATTGTTTTGCTATAATCCGCGATAAAGAAAATATATATAATGCTAAATGTAGAGTTTACTATTCGTTCATACTTGATACATACAGAATTTGTAAAAACTCATGTAGTACACGCTTCGCGATTTTATCGTGGAGTCTATCTCCTGACGATGCTTCGGTTAAGGCGAAACAATTATTGAGATGAATTGTTGAGGTGAATGTGTGCAGTGCTTATGTATTGTGATGGCGGTTTGTGCATGTGTTTTTACAAATCCTGCATGTATAACGGTCATTGGTGGCGAATAGAGTAGTTTCAACAAATTTTACATGTTATCAGGCAGAACGTATAGTACACTCTAATTTAGCATTATATATATTTTCTATTTTACTTCATCGCGGATTATTGCAAAATAATTTTATTATTACTTTTGTATTATGGATCTCCGCAAAGTAAAGCCTACTTCTATAAATTATTACAATGTCATCTTTGCAACCTGTTTTGTGAAGGAATAGTATAATTCAATAAATAATGAATGAAAAGAGAAGTGAATAAATAAATCCAAGTCTCACCGAGTCGAGGTCGATGTCGAACGTGCTGGAAGCTGTGGGCGCCGACTGGCTCATCGCTGAACCCTGGGACACGGGCGTGACGGACAGAGCGCTGAGCGATATGGAACCTGGGGAAAGATCGATATACAAAAAAGCAGGTGAGTAACATCCCAAGAAAATTAACATATAAATCGAGATGTACAGACTTCGAAAACAAAGTCAATAAATAGTAGTACCTGAGTGACCGAGCCTTGATCGGTAATTTTTTACAAATAAAAAAAAGGAGAAAATAATATGGTAGTTGGGGATCGATCCTAGGTAATTATATTTCTCGTGACTGCCCGTTCCCCAAATAAGCTATGCTACGCTACGCTAAATACAGTGTTTTAATATAACCTAGCTAGATCGATTTTTCTTCCCAAAAACCCCCTACATGCTGAATTTCAGGAAAATCGTTGGAGCCGTTTCCGAGATTCCGAATATATATATTATTCTCTGACCCTTATCCCACTCTATGTGGGGTCGGCACAATATGTCTTCTTCTTCCATTCTCCTCTATCATTCGTCAACACGTCGCCATTACTTTCACATGCATATCATTTTTCACACAATCCATCCATCCTTTGTTCGGGCTCCCCCTAGCCACACATCCATCCACATTCATATTTAAAACCTAGGTATATGATAGATATGAAAAATTCGAGAAGACGTACCTGGAGTGTCTCGCTTGCATTCTGTATCATTCGATGTCCTGGTCGTCTGACTTCTGGAATCTGAGCTGAAGCGCACCGTTCTGGAATCGGATAGGGTTTAATAATTAATCGTGTAACCCTTAGTGCTTCACCATCTTATTCGTGTCAGGGACAGGGTAACGTTGTGCACATTGCTCAAATCTGACTTCCAAAGTTCTTTACTCTCTGCGCTCAAAGAATAGAGTTCTATCAGCCAGCTGCAGTGGAGCAACAATGGACTGAAGTGGTTCCGCTGTCATTAAAACTGCCTTTTTTATGTCAGAAAACCCATTACGGGTCATCACCGCCCGACGGGGACGAGCAGCGGGTATGTCGAACTCGCACCGACTAAAAACCTAACAGTGTTTAGGCACGCTGCTGGTGGCGGGGACAGGGTATCTATAAAACATCCCCGCCAGCAGCAACTCTGTACCCAACAGTGCGCCACCTCTGGGTCGGGGCCTTTCTAAAAGTGGCTCCTCCCTCAGTTGGACGATGCATCGACCACCTCGGGGACCTTGTAAGGTGAGCGTCCGATAAACCCCGTTCGAAACGCCCGAATCAATAAAACCGTCTAACCTAACTCAGATGAATTATACTTCAACAACTTTCGAGAAGTGTAGGAAAGTATTATCAGACTTTGGTCTATATTTTACTTTTAGCGAATAATATTATATGACTTAGGACGCTCAGTTAGGGAAGATTTCCTCCGATGCAACGATTAGCGGAGGGAGGGGCCACTGTTTAGAGAGGCTCCGACCCGGAAGTGGCGCTACCCGGGATACAGAGCCGCTGTCCTTTCCATCAGCAGCGTGATAGGGGCTTTAGTCGAATAGATTCCGAAATATCCGCCATTAGTCATTCCGCCGAGTGCGATGATCCATAATGGATGCTCTTGATGTAAAATAAGTTTCTCCCCGTCATTTTCCTGCTCTTGCCCTTAGTTATGGTACCCATAAGGGGTTTCGTTACAGGGTGGCGGTGGAGGTATCCAATCTTGGAATGGTGGCTTCCGCGATTGGATACTTCCACCGCCACCCTGTAAAGAAACCCCTTATGGGTAACATCCCTTGACCAGGATGAGTTTGACCAAATGGGGCGTTTCTCAGCAGTGCAATAAAAATTCAGTAGCGACCTATGTGCTGATTGGTGTTTTGCTTGTGGTTGTGGGCTTCTCTATTGTGGAGCGAAATCAAAGTAATGCAGAATGAGATAAATTGAACACTTGAAGTAAATAAGGCACTAAGTACCTAAAAATTAAAATTCGAACTAAGTATGCAATTTGGTTCCAAAAGCCTCTTAGAACCAAATTTATTATGATACGTCTTACGTTGACATTCGATATTAGCTGACGATGTGGTACAACCCACTTAAGGGGTTTTGTTGATATTTACCTGTGGTAGGCGGCGCGTGTGCAGTGGGCGTCCTTGTCCGGCTCGGCGAAGGCGCGCGCCGCCAGCGACTGGCAAGACATCACCGAGCCGTGCGGGGAGCCCTGCAGCAGAATGAGGTCTTGATCACATACCAACATAAAACATACAAGTCTTTCGGTTTTTCTATCCGTTTGTCTGTTGTCCAGTCTATCTGTTACGTACATTTTAACGGCTAATCCTCTAGAACTATATTTACATTAGCAATTGCCAGCGGCTCCGCAAGCGTGTATCGATTGAAACCGTAATATAGCCTTTGGATAACCATGAATATGGTTCAAGTGGGTTAACTTTAAAAGATAGACATATGCTGTCGCGGATTTTTATTTAGAACTTTAAGAGGTAAACAATTTTGTAACGCATGATTTTTGAATAACTATCACCGTTTACTCAGCGCATGCAAGGAAAGCTTTCAATTTTGCCGTGTTCGCTCTAATTTTTATTGCTGCTCCTCTCGTATTCATCTTAACGTGATATTTTATAGCCTATAGCCTTTCTTAATAAATGGACTATCTTACACTAAAAGAATTATTCAAATCGGTCCAGTAGTTCCTGAGATTAGCACGTTCAAAAAAATCAAACAAACAAACTCTTCTGCTTTATATATTAGTATAGATTTGTAACCTACCAATCCACGTTGGAGCAGCGTGGTACGCCTAAGCTATAATCCTCTTCTTTAAAAAAAATAGGAGCTTATGCTCAGCATTGGAATAATAACAAGCAAGTACTTTATATAAGCTTCAATTGTACCTGATATTGCACCAGCGAATAAACTGTAAGGGGATCTTTAGGGCGTTCCGAACGGGGTTTAACGGACTCCCATCTGAAAAGGTCCCCGAGGCGGTCGATGCATCTGGTGCTCCCGAAGCATCGATTAGCGGAGGGAGGGACCGCTTTTGGAGAGGCCCTGACTCAGAGGGGACGCACTCTGGGGTACAGAGTTTACTGCTGACGGGGATGGGGGCAATGTGCACAACGGCACTCTGTCCCCGCCACCAGAAGCGTGGTGGGGCACTGTCAGGTTTTTAGTCGGTGACTGTCCGACATAACATGACTGTTACTGACATACCATGACTACCATACTGTCTTCAGCTCCGCGGGTCGCTGGTTCGATTCCTGCCGAGGGCCAACATTTTCTATAAATGAATTTGTTGGTCGTCGAATCTCACTTTGGGGACGGACGACCGTGTGTGTAAGTGTTCCATATATTTATATATACCCGCCGCTCGTCCCCGTCGGGCAGTGACGACCCATAATAGGTTTTCCTTACACAAAAAAGCGAATAAACCGTAAAATACACCAGACAGATGTACACACAGACCGACATACTTTCGCATTTATAAAATGAGTACGAATTAGGAATGCATCCAAGGTATTATACATATAAACACGTGCCACTGTCTGCCCCAAAATTGATGAGTAACACTTGACTCTTATCTTGCGTGCTTATCGGCTACCTTATGAGGTAACTATACATTTCTAACTTATCTCGACATGTCGAGAGGTTCTTTTCTTTTCTGTATTGATTTTATAAAGCAGTCAAAGTAGTTCGCCGTGTGGTATCCGGCGGAATAGAATAGCACCACCCTCATTTCTCGTGGCGTCGTAAAAGGCGACTAAGATAAGAAGACCCGCCGTGTGGTATACGGCTGAGTACAATAGACCACCCTCATTTCTTACCGAGGTGTCGTAAAAGGCGACTAAGGTAAGTCGACCCACCGTGTGGTATCCGGCTGAGTAGAATAGACCACTCTCTTTCTTACCGAGATGTCGTAAAATACGACTAAGGTAAGTTGATGTCAGGCACGCGGCCGGTCGTAAAATACGTAGCCAAATCATGTGACTAACATATTTATAACATGTTGTGCCGACCCCACTTAGAGTGGGATAAGGGCAGGAAGATGATGATGATGAAAGTAGTTAAAGTAGTCGCCACAGACAATTAGTCTTTGAGGCTAGTTCAACGTAAACCGGGTGGCGACTTGCCCGATTAAAATCCGTAGTCGATACTTATAATCTCCTTCCCAACGAACAGTTCGGATTTCGTCCAAAACACACCTGTGTTCAACAAGTGCACCGCCTCACGGAGCACATATTGCAAGGTTTGCAAACAAAGCAGTTTACAGGTGTCATATTCTTCGATGTCGCCAAAGCCTTCGATAAGGTCTGGCATGCAGGCTTAATTCACAAGTTGCTCCTATTACATATACCAGACAGACTCGTAATTATCATACGAAACTACCTCACTAATCGTACATTTCGGTACCGCGTAGACGGCACTCTATCGTCTCGCCGCCCCATCCGTGCCGGTGTCCCTCAAGGATCTGTGCTGGCACCCTTATTGTACTCGCTCTACACGAGTGACATTCCACGGGCGCCTATTAAAGAGCGCACTCATCTTGCCCTTTTCGCGGATGACACCGCTGTATTTACCACATCTTGCCAACCTCAAGTTATCACTAGACGTCTCCAGAAAGCGGTAAACAGCCTCGGACGCTGGTTCCGCCGATGGAGAATCGAAATAAACCCTGATAAAAGTGCAGCTATGCACTTTATCGGTAATCGTTTCCGATCTCACATAGACACACCTACGGAAATTTCCCTTTACGAAACACCAATTCACTGGCAACAGAAAGTCAAGTACCTAGGTGTCACCTTCCAACCTTCCATGACCTTCCACGAGCACATACGCATAGTCTGCAATAAGGCTGCGTATGTCATGGGACGACTTTATCCGATGGTTTGCAAGAAAAGTAAAATGTCACTCCGCAACAAAGTGACACTCTACAAAACTTGCATAAGACCAATAATGTCCTATGCGAGCGTTGCGTTCGCGCACGGTCAGATTGCTCAAGCTCCAAAGAATGCAGAACCGATTTATGCGTACAGCCACTGGTTGTCCGTGGTTCATGCGGAACGTTGACCTCCATAGAGACCTCGACCTCCCTACCATTACTCACCTCTTTAAACATTTTTCGAAGTCTTACTTCGAGAAATCCGAGGTACACCCGAACCCTCTAATTTCAGATGCTTCCACCTACATCCCAGTTAGGTCTGACCACTGAAAATATAGGCGTCCAAAAAGCGTCCTATATGACCCTGACGATCAAATAACGATCGCAAACACAAAAACACGTAATACACACACACAGCGTCTTCGCCGGCGAAGACGAGTATATCGGTTGGTCGTGGCTTCTTGCCACCCTTCCGTCGTCGTATTGACTAATCAAAGTCATACCATCAGCCCTCCACTACACGTCGTCCTAAGCCGTGGTCCGGCCTCACAGGAGGCACCCTTAAGACGACGTTCCCCGACGCTAGTAGAGCTTCTGCGCTCTACTCTACGCATTTCGCAACCTCGGCGATGCTTCTGCGCTCGCCCGTCCCGCCCGGTGACGCTGTAAAAGTCGTTAGGGCTAACAGCATATTGTCAATTCGAAAGAAGAAAAAACCGGGTGGCGTTGCTTTTTACGTGACATTTATCTATATAGGTAAACATTTCCTTTTTTTAAAAGTAATTAATATAGTAAGTTATAATAAAGTAAGTAAATTTTTATGATTATCAAAATAATATTTTGATAATCATAAAAATGGTTAAAGTGCGTTGACCTTAAAAAGCTAGACATATTCAGTCGCGGTTTTTTATGTGGAACTCTTAGATGGGATCAATTTTGTAATTATTATTATTTTTAAGTGCGATTGCTTGTTAAAAAAAACAATGTTTTATATATTAATCTGTCCGTACAAAATGGTTCAAAAGCGAGTTTACATTATACATGTGAAACTAATATAAAAACTAATAAAAACACACTTGATCTTCTGTTTCTTACATCTAGTGAGTGCAATTAATATTAATTAATTATTATGAGTCCGTCCCGTCAAGGTGATTCGTCACGGATGGACTGTGAAACAATCGTTTATTGTTGTATTATTTATAAGAATAAGGCCACTTTCATCATCGCCCGAACTACTGCCCTAGTTGTGACTACATCAGCGCAACAAGTGGAAGATTTTTTTTATAGATAGATAGCTTGTTACTATCCCACAACTAGGCATAGGTCTCCTCTCTCCATTTTAAGAGAGAAGGATTGGAGCTATGACCTACCACGCTGCTCTAATGCGGATTGGTATGTTACACATATTCCTAGAATTTTCCAGAGATTGCAGGTTTCCTCACGATTTTTTTCTTCACCGAAAAGCGTGTGATAAAATGCAATTATTAATTAGACATATAAGTTTTAACAGAAAATAGTGCGGTTTTATTATTTTTTTACAATCCTTTTTCCCTGTTTTTGGGCATTAAAAAATACTAAAATTTACATTGAATATAAAAAACTATTTTTGCCGTAAATTGTCAAGTCAGCGTAGCTTTTTCGAGGAACGGGCGGTCTCGAGAAATGTAAATACCTAGGATCGAGCCTCAACTATCCCATTATTTTATTTTTTTTAAGTTTCTTTTATTATTTTGTTAAAAATTACAGTCAACCGTGCTAATAACTTGTGTGATTAGTCCAAGTTAATTAACCTACTCGATCGCGATAGCGTAACGCCATTTGACGCTGCAAAAGTGACATCTAGTGACCGCTGATCCAGCGCCATACAAATTGGAGTTACGCTAACGCGAACGAGTAGGTTAAGAAAACACACTATACACTGTCCATTATATTAACCATCTTTTGACAGATTGACGATTTACATATTTAGTGATGTCCTAAAGATTCTCGTATGCGATACCATTCCGATTATAGTACCTACTATCATTAATCGAATTACGTACCTAAGTAATTCGATTAATGATAACCTACGTAAACTAATAACAGATATAGAAATCAACATTTTGATTTAATATTGCCTTAGTTTTTTGAAAATAAATGTTAATCCGTGTGTATCACTACATATTATAAAACAAAGTCCATATTTCCGTATGTACGCATAAAACTTTAAAACTACCCAACCGATTTTGATGCGGTTTTTTTTAATAGATAGAGTGATTCCAGAGGAAGGTTTGTACGCATAATAACATTCAATACGGAGTAGAGAAATACTGTAATTTTTGAGGTTTCTGTAAATAATTACATTTTTTTCCGCTTACATTGCAAACGCAGGCTAAACCCTACGAGATTTATCAAAATGATGTACTAAGTATTTGTACACCTTAAAAAGGTCTACAGAAAAGTCCGCGATGGTATATATCTATCTCTTATGGCTAACCCACAATAGCATTTTTGTCATTTACTTTTTACGAAAAATGATGCCTTATGTTCAAAGCAATTTTTATACAATACAGCATTAATCCTTATCCAATTGAGTACCTTAAATAAATTGTTGATTTAATATAGATCAATATGGCCGTTTACAGCATGCAATTTAAGTGAACATTTTCGGAGATATTACAGATTTAAAATGCCGTGAGGACGCCGCGCTTCACCCTATAGCACTTCGAATCTTTTAGAGTTTGTTTAAAGACATTCTGTAATTAATTGTAAAAATAAAATACATAGGTAAAATGTAAAAGTAAATAAGTAAAAATGTACTTTATGAGTTTAGATATTCCAAAGATAGCAGGAAATCGTCTTGGTATAGGGAGAGGAAATTGTTTTTCTCCAAATTTAACTCTTGCGGGCCACGGGCAGTTATTAATAAATCCAAACTACTGGATCGATTTTAATCATTTTTTTTACACTGACTGACATGGCATATATATTTTATACCCGTGCGAAGCAAGGGCAGGCCGCTAGTTTATTATAATCATAAAAAATATATTATACATCAACTGGCAACATCAACAGACCTTCCGCTCGGCCGACATTTTGACGTGATCTGTCACTCTCAACGAAACGCCCGTGATAGTCACACGCATTTACGTTCGCTGAGTGTTCTCTCGCATCTGTTACACCTTGAGTTAAGTAGCTTTATTCCTCGGAAAAACTTTTGTGAAACTTATATTAATTGATCGTGAAAATGCCGAAAGGACGTGTGTTGAAAGCACAATCGAGACAGTTAGTGTTAAAACTTCATGAGTATTTTGAGCAAGAAAATCAAAATGGCGGACCTCTTATACCTATCACGCAAGTCCGAAACCGTGTTGCAGCCGCGTTGGGGATCAGTCTATCAACTGTGACTAAAATCACTACTGATGCCTACGGCAGGAGCGGCTTGGAGCAAAACAAACCATCTACACCAAAAAGAAAGCGCCGGGCTCATAAGGTGACAGCTGTTGATGACTTTGACGCTGACGCTATTCGTCGTCATGTATATGATTACTACTTGAGAAAAGAAATTCCAACTTTGAGAAAACTTATTGTTTCTTTGAAAAGAAGTGGTCTATTTCATGGTGAAAAATCTTCTTTGGTCAAAGTTTTGAACACAATTGGCTTTTCATATAAAAAGTTAAATAAAAGAAAATTATTAATGGAACGCACAGATATAGCTATAGCACGTTGTAATTTTTTAAGAGAGGCAAAGAAAATACAAGATTGGGCAAATATTGTTTTCACGGATGAAACATGGCTCAACGCTAACCACACACTATCTCGTTTCTGGACTGATGATACTGCTGATTCCACTTCCTCAGTACCAATGGGAAAAGGTGAGCGCCTAATCATTTGCCATGCAGGTACAGCAAAAGGATTTGTACAAGACGCACTGTTGGCATTTAAATCGAAGAAATCAAATGACTACCAACTGACTGAAGAGATGAATGCAAATGTGTATGAAGAGTGGTTCAAAAAAATGCTCATTTCATTGGAAGAACCATCAATAATTTTTATTGATAATGCGCCCTACCACTCCCGTCAAATTGACAAAATGCCAACACAGGCTAATAAAAAGCATGAAATAATTAATTGGCTTCGGGACAATGGAGAAAATGTGGACGACTCAATGTTAAAAGTTGAATTAATAAAAATATTAAAAACCAAAAAGAGAGCAAAACGCTATGTAATCAATGAAATGGCAGCAGAATATGGCCATACTGTTCTTCGGATTCCTCCATACCACTGCCAGTACAACGCAATAGAACTTATATGGGCACAAGTAAAAGGGCATGCTGCGAGATGCAATACAAGCCCCCCATTCACAGCGAATAAAATGTTGCAATTGCTAAAAAATGTTTGCACCCACGTAACGGCCGAGAACTGGGCAAGTGTGGTGGAAAGAACTAAAAGAGTAATATTCTCTGATTGGGAACGTGATATTGCGTTTGATAATATATTATCTACACAAGAGCTAATAATAACTGCTACTGAAGACTCCTCATCGGAGGAGTCTAGTGTTGATTATCATTCCGACGACTCGTGCTAATAAAATAAATTAAAATATCCTGATTGTTTTATTTGTATTCATGTATTAACTAAGAAGAAAGTAAAACTTTATATAATGTTATTAAATGTCTTTTAATACTCGTAACATCGATTTCTACCGATTATTTTTAATCTGTGGCATAATCGTAGTAACCATTATGTGTGACATCACTAAGTGGGCGGTACCCATCCATAAAGTACAAATATTATTTGTATGATATTTGTACGTCAGCAATACAAAACTTAATGAGCGTGAGCTGTCAAAAGACTGATAATATGATGGACGCAGTATAACCATACTTTGACTAGCCAGTTGGCGCAGTGGGTTAGCTCCGCGGGTCGCGGGTTCGATTCCCGCTGAGGACCAACATTTTCTATAAACGAATTTGTTGGTCTTCGATTCTATAGTGTATATATTTGTATTTAAATATGTATTTAAAAAAAACGTATACGTATATAAAAGTAATGAGAATATTATTTTGCTAAATTTAGCAAAATAATATTCTCATTACTTTCGTATTATGGATCTGCACAAAGTAACGCCTAATTCTATAAATTATATAAGTATATATTCACCACTTGCCTGTATCATAACACAAGTATTAAGTTACTTAATTTTGGGACGGAAGATCGTGTGTGTCTAAAAAAATGAATAAATAAATTCATTCAGAAATTCGCAATTAAAGCGACATACTTGATCATCTCGCCTTCTTAGGTATAAGTAGGTACTTCATATGTATAACGCAAGATTGAATATTAATGATGCAATTGTTAATATAAATGTCCGTCACGTCGGTCCGTAGGCCACGTGTGCGACAAATGGTCTAACATCTCGTATCTACGCATTTAATTAATTAAAATCTATTTTAGGTCTATGAGAAATAGACTAATAATACCCGAGACTTCCTTTACGTCAACTTAACTGTTTAAGTATCCTGAATATCTTCAATATTTAAAGGAGGTAATCTTGTATGTATATATTGTTTTATTTTATTTTAACGTCTCCAACGATTTTCCTCAAATTCAGCATGCCGGGGATTTTGGGGGAGAAAAATCGATCTAGCTAGGTTTTAATTAAAGAAAAAATAGTTTTATCCCCGTTGGGCATTAAAAAAATACTAAAACTTACATTGAATATACAAAACACTATTTCTGTCGTAAATTGTCAAGTTAGCGTAGCTTTTTAGTGGAACTAATCTGAAGAACTACTGGACCGATTTGAATAATTCTCTCCGTGTAAGATAGTCCATTTATTGAGGAAGGCTATAAGCTATATAACATTACGCTAAGATGAATAGTAGAGGAGAAGCAATCAAAAATAGTACGAAAACGGCAAAATTTAAAGCTTTCCTTGAGTGCGCTGAGTGAACGGTTATTAAAAAAATCATGTATTAAAAAATTGTTCCACTCTTAAAGTTCTAAATAAATGTCCGCGACAGCATATGTCTAGATCTTAAGGTTAACCCAGTTTAACCATTTTTATGGTTATCAAAAGACTATCAAATATTACGGTTTTAATACTTCCACACGGGCGGTGCTGGCGATTGTTAGTGTTAACGCACACTATATACAAGAACACGATATAATAGGAATACCACAATTCCCGTTCCGAGATGCACTTCTCTTGAATGACGAACAAAGACTGACTGTCACTGAAACGTTTTATCAATAAGAAGACTCAACCGGAAACAACACGTCACAGTGTTGGAACCATTTTAATCAAAAAGGGCGCGATACTCTTGTTTCATGACTTTGTTGCTATAAAATACAAAGCGGAAGTTAGTGGCGACAACATTAGTATATATAAATTCTGCATAATTGTGGATATTTTCGTACTAAGTCGTCGTAAACTAATTCGCAATTAACGAAATACAGCTTGTAATAGTTATGAATGTACCATAACCATTTCATGGGAATGTAATTTTTTTTATGACAGCACATAAAGTGTTATTATGTGTTTTTAGAACTGTAGAAATGGTTGTTAACCTAGTTTAAATGTGATCTCATTGAGGTAATGTATTATGTATCCTTTATGTATGTTTTCTAGACGTGTCGTATCCGGCCGAGTAGAATAGACCACCCTCATATCTTAACGAGGGTCGTAAGAGGCGATTAAGGTAAGTTGACCCGCCGTGAGATATCCGGTTGAGTTGAATAAATCATCCGCATTTCTTACAGAGGGTCGTAAGAGGCGGCTAAGGTATGTTGATCCACCGTGTGGTATCCGGTTGAGTAGCCTCCCACCCTCATTTCTTACCAAGGCGTCGTAAAGGGCGACTAAAGTAAGACGACCTGCCGTGTGGTTTCCGGCTGAATAGAATAGACCACTCAATTTTTTAGCGAGGTGTCGTAAAAGGCGCCTAAGGTAAAAATTGACCCACCGTGTGCTATCCGATTGAGTAGAATAGACCACCCTCTTTCTTAGCGAGATGTCGTACAATCTATCTATCTATCTAATTTCGGGGACGCCAGTCGGTGCAGGGCGGGTGGTCAGCTCCTATTCCGGACTATTCCACCCATTTCCCCATGTTGGGACAAGGGTTTCACTGCTGTCCCGACAGTGTCACCTGCTCTAATATATATATGCCATAAATCTACCCGTGGCTTTTACGAACCTGATAATATCTCTGAAGGAGATATTTGTCAGATCCTCAACTTCAATTTCATCCTTACCTAGTATCTCCCATCTTACCAGCGAGTACATAGGGCACTCAGCCATAAGGTGAAGACTCGTTTCTTCATCTCCACACTCTGGGCACGCAGCATCTTCTGTTATTCTCATTATTGACAGGTGTCTGTTTAGCAGGCAGTGCCCAGTTGTAATGCCTGTTACAATTGCTACATTTTCCCTGCTCTGAGACATCAGCTGTTTAGACTTCCTTGTATCAAACGATTTGAGAAACAGCTTTGCTTGTCTGAGCATTGTGTTTCTCCATCTTTTGTTCGATTCTGTTTCTATTCTTTTTTCTATCACACACTTTATTATTTTATGTGCAATTGGGAGAAAGGGTTCTGGTCCTACGAATGTTTGACTAGCTCCCTTTCTTGCCAATTCGTCAGCTTGTTCGTTCCCTGCATGGCTGCGATGCCCCGGAATCCATGCAATCGTTACTTCCCCCTTCTCAGCTAATTCGTTTAGTACACGTTTACATTCCTTCACGATAGCTGAGGTTGTTTCTATGCGGTCAAGTGCTTTTAAAGCTGCTTGACTGTCGCTATATATAACTATATTATGTTCTAATGCTATTTCAGTTTCTTTAAGTTTCCTGGCACACTCCATGATAGCCATCATTTCGGCCTGGAAGACACTTGTATATTTACCCAGATTTAAGACCTGGTGTAAATCTGACGAGGTGCTGTAGATAATGCCAGCTCCTGCCAGCTTCGTGGATTCTCGTCTTGAACCGTCCGTGTAGCAGATGGTCTGACTCATTTCAGTATATTCCACTTTCCAATCTTCTTTTACTCCTATGTGTATCCTATATTTTTTATCGAAGATTTTCTGTCTCTTGATCAGGTCACTTCTCCTGACTACCATAGACAGATTTTCTCCGTAAATCTTTTCTATATCTGTATGTCGTACAATACCACTAAGGTAACTTGACGTCAGGCAGGCCGCAGGTCGTAAAATACCTAGTACACCACATCATGTGACAACATGTTTATAACATGTTTTGCCGACCCCACTTAGAGTGGGATAAGGGCAGGAAAAGAAAAATCACGTTAACCTAAAATACTTCATTAATCAAACGATAAGGATGCTGCAACGTCATCCGGCTCCAATAGATCTCCGCGAGCCTAGACGTCTGGACGTCATTCTTTGAACAACACGTAAACACTTCGGCCGTGATAAATGGTTTAGTTCCGATAATTATTATCGTAAGGGTCATTATTCGCTTATCTTATACATATAAAACACGATTCTCCGCTGCGTCTGTCCGTTCGCGACAAAATCAAAAACTAAACACATATTAATGCGACTTTCACAGTGATTCATGAAGATTGTTGATTTGCGTCACATATGGTATCCGGCTGATTAGAATAGACCATTCTCATTTCTTACAGTACAAATAAGCTCTTTCAAGCACTTTTGAATCGTCAAGGATCAATATGATTAATGAAGCTACATCTGGTTTGGAATGTTGCTCTTACCGAGAAGAACCAGAAGGAAACTCGGCGGTCAATCTTTTAAACATTTTTAATTTTACACAATCAAACCGCAGTCCTGTATGAAGCTGAAAAGATTTTCAAATCCAGGCTTTTTTATCATCCAAATAATCTTCAATTTTGTAATATGCTTTACACACAAGTGCATCTGTTATACTTTACTTAAATCTTTCTGTACACCATCGAATGAGTTGCTATCTCTGCTAAGTCGCGACACAGGTATCATAAGCTTTTTACACACACAAGATCAAATTCGATGTACATCGAATCTACAGTAAGTATGCCTATTTCTTTGAACTTTTCCCCACTGGAGCTTCCCCCCCCCCCCCCCCACATCATAGTTGTTTGAGTTGTCACATCAAAGTTCTATATTATAGTTAAATGTAGTTAACAGGTGGTGATTATTATATAATTACTAATCATTCAGTTAGGAGCATCGCAGGCTTTTTTTTTATCAAAAAATATAAATCAAACAACATCAAAAGCTAAAGTGAGTCAAGCATACAAACAAACCAATAATAAAATAAATAGTTCAAAACATGCTCAATTATCATATGGGTTATTTAAACAACAAATAGATTATAACTATTACATATTATATTACTATCATGCCAGTCTTCTAGAATGTCTGAATTACCTTAGATCAAGGTTGAAACATTTAATTATTAAAAAAAAAAATTTAACAAACTCTTCCTTTTTTCTTACATTCTTTAAAGAAACTCTTTATTTTCTCCCACATGAGCTATCTATACTAATATATAAAGCTGAAGAGTTTTGTTTGATTGATTGTTTGAACGCGCTAATCTCAGGAACTACTGGACTGATTTGAAAAATTCTTTCAGTGTAAGATACTCCATTTATTGAGAAAGGCTATAGGAACATCACGCTAAGATGAATAGGAGAGGAGCAGCAATAAAAATAGTACGAAAATGACAAAATTTAAAACGTTCCTTGCATGAGCTGAGTAAACGGTAATAGTCAATGGTAATAGTTCAAAAAACATGTTTTACAAAATTGTTACCCTCTAAAAGTTCTAAATAAAAGTCCACGACAGCATGTCTAACTTTTAAGGTTAACCCACTTTAACCATCTTTATGGTTATCAAAAGATATTCTTTCACGGTCACGGTTTAAAAACTTTCCATGCAGGTAGAGCTGTAGGCAATCGCTAGTTGTATATAAATGTAGTAGCCATAACAATTGCATTGTATCTCATTCCTACTTTATTTTAATTTACCTTATTCTTTATTAGTTGACATTAACTAAATATGCTTGTGGCTACAAGCTGTGGTAGCCAGGTAAGACCATGCGACGCTTTCACGGTCACGGATACAAACCCGGGCAGGCAACAATGAGTTTTTCTGTTAAAACTTGTGTCTAATTGATAATTGCAATGTATCACATGCTTTTCGGTGAAGGAAAACATCGTGAGGAAACATGTATATCTCTAGAGAATTTGGAGATATGTGTAACCTACCAGTCCTCATTGGAGCCGTGTGGTAGGTATTAGGTCCAAACCTTCTCTCCAAACACGGAGAGAAGAGGCCTATTCTCAGCAGTGGGATAGTAACAGGCCGCTACTTACTTACTTTAAATATAGATCATTATAAAAACATTGGCAATTTAAATATTAATGTTCTGAAAATATCAGCTAAATTATCTCAGATTTTTATTTATGTTTCAACTAGGAAATCTGGTCTTAATAGATTCTTATAAACAAGTGCTTTTGAATCGTGAACTCTACTGCTGGTTCGGAAAGCTATTCGTACCGAGAAGAGCCAGCAAAACGTATAATTCTTTATTTTTGTATGTACGAAAATGCTTAAAATATATTGTGAAGCAAATGTTAGAATACCTATTTCCTTAAACTTATCTCGCAGGGAATCAATGGTTTTAATTTGTAAATACCACATATCACTCTTTTGTGTAATACAAAAATAAAAATAGAAATAAATGCATTAAAGGGATTAGAAGGGTGAATTGCATGCAGATTACAGTATTTTTGTTACAGTGCTATACTTGTAACTTACATTTAAAGTTCATTCATAAATAAAATCAAACAACAAAAAAAACACCAACATACAGACAATATACAGAGACAGCCACTAGCCGCTCACATTCTGTCCGCAGAGGAGCCATCCATCCGAGCATACTCCAAAAACCCTTCTCATTGCTGAAGAGAAACAAGGAAGAATATACTTCTAGCTGCCATTTAGTTCAGTAGTTTAATAATTAAATTTCTCACGAACGCATCTCATTGTTTATTTTTTTTTAAAGTATTTTTAAAAATGGAATGTCATTTCTTGGACTTAACTAGAGACACTGTATCAGCTTTAAAATCATTCAAAAATAAGTAAGCACCACATATTTTAAATTTTTCGTTCAAAAACGTCTAAATTTGCATCATAATCATTAACATTTGTTTTTGGCACTGCTTTTAGAACACTGGCACCTTTTTCGTATGCACTGACACAAATTCACGAATTACGACAGTATATTTCTGCAACCGTTTTTACTCGTCATCGCGAAGTTTAGGAAGAAGTCAGAATGATCACCGCACCAATATTTCGACATTCAAACAATATTTACAGTGGAACTGGGCTAACAAACAAAAATAGCAATACCATCAGCGTTCACGACGAATCACAAAATGTTCGATGTCGACAGTAAATATGTTCGTGCCTGTCCATCGTTCGTACGACTTTAGATTGTAAACGGCATATAAATTAATTCAGGAAAAAGCTTTTTAGACAAATTTAACGCGAATCTCAACTGAGGGCTATAATTCGATTTGACAGTCGCCCCTCCCTCCCGCTTCTTGCGATGTAATTGCGCCCGCCCGCGGTCGATCATAGTGTTGCCACTGTAAAAATACTCCCACATTTCGGCAGTTCTTAAATTATTTTATTTTCGCATGACGATGGTATATAATTTGGTTATTATTATGATGATAACTATATATAAATAGTTATTATGAAGTAAAATATGTGTTAACTACATTCATATTATACAAGAGAATTCTCTTTATTATTACGTAATTCCCACTATAACAAATAGTGACCAATTTTATTTAGGCAAAATATCTATATATAGAATTTACTACAAATTAAGCTTATTAACATATAGAATTAAATAACGGTTTTATGGTTTAACATGAAAGTTAACACACACACAAAGTCATCGAAACAGCTTGTTAATATAAAAGAAGCAAAATAATATTTTCATTACTTTTGTATTATGGACCTCCGAAAAGTAACGCCTAATTCTATAAATGATATTAAAAAAAATTATAAACAAATATTTAGCATTAATCACAAAATAAGTGTTAAATTAAAACTACACAATAACAAAGGATGTATGAATGAGTGTAGAGACATGACGGGAAGTAAAGCAATTAAAAAAAAACCAGTCCGGCATCCGTCGGGCTTGAAAGTAACGAATCAATTTGCAATGACTGGTCGCTTGCCGTGGTGTATTAACGATTAATGTTTATGAATTGAGTTACTCATGTATCAACTAACATTAAATTGTTAGTATTAACTTTTATATACTCTGGATTTTTAAATTAGAAATCCAGAACTACATAAATTTATCTCGATAACTTCTATAGTTAGATAATTTTTTAAAGCGTTTTTTTTAAATACACAAAAACCAATAATATATAATCGATTCGTAATACCTAAAATTTAATTCCAATTATTTTGTAATTATACTTCATTTGTGCACTTTATGGGAGTCATGATAGGAAATTTTTATAACGCTTGCAAATATTAACACCACAAAGTTGGTCGAGTAAAATTTATTTTTATCATCACTACATATTATAAAACAAAGTCGCATATATCGTATGTACGCATAAAACTTTAAAACTACGCAACAGATTTTGATGCGGTTTTTTTAATAGATAGAGTGATTCCAGAGGAAGGTTTGTACGTGTAATAACATTCAATACGGAGTAGAGAAATACTGTAATTTTTGAGGTTTCTGTAAATAATTACATTTTTTTCCGCTTACATTGCAAACGCAGGCTAAACCCTACGAGATTTATCAAAATAATGTACTAAGTATTTGTACACCTTGAAAAGGTCTACAGAAAAGTCCGCGATGGTATATGTCTATCTCTTATGGATAACCCACAATAGCATTTTTTGTCATTTACTTTTTACGAAAAATAATGCCTTATGTTCAAAGCAATTTTTATACAATACAGCATTAATCCTTATCCAATTAAGTACCTTAAATAAATAGTTGATTTAATATAGATCAATATGACCGTTTACAGCATGTAATTTAAGTGAACATTTTCGGAGATATTACAGATTTAAAATGCCGTGAGGAAGCCGCGCTTCACCCTATAGCACTTCGAATCTTTTAAGAGGTTGTTTAAAGACATTCTGTAATTAATTGTAAAAATAAAATACATAGGTAAAATGTAAAAGTAAATAAGTAAAAATGTACTATATAGTTTAGATATTCCAAAGATAGCAGGAAATCGTCTTGGTATAGGGAGAGGAAATTGTTTTTCTGCAAATTTAACGCTTGCGGGCCACGAGCAGTAAGGAATAAATCAAAACTACTGGATCAATTTTAATCATTTTTTTTTCACTGACTGACATGGGATATATATTTTATACCCGTGCAAAGCAGGGGCAGGCCGCTAGTATTTTATATATCCTACTATACTACTACTTCTATAATATATATAATACTACTATAATAATATATATATATATATATATATATATATAATATTAATATAATTTAATATTATAATCCTACTAATCCTACTTCCTATCTTATTAATAGTATAAATGCGAAAGTTTGTGAGTATGGATGTATCTTTGTTACTCTGTCACGGTGAATCCGCTGAACCAATATCTATGAAATTTGGCATAATTATTTTTTTGGCATTATACACCGGAATAATATATTAGGTCTAGAAATCCTGTTAATTATACAGTAATGGCAGAATTATCATTTAAATTGTGCTAACATTAAAAGTGTAATTTTCAACAATTATGTTTTAATAATACCTATGTCTACTTCGCGGACATCTGCTAATAATAATTTAACAAAAAAAATCTAAAGTATAATCCGCCCATTCACGTCCCATCTGTATGACATATGTCTCAAATGACGCAACGATAAAATAATTGTCCGTGGGAGGACGATGCGTTCCGGATAATTTGCGTAGACGAATCTATTATCCGCGACCCTGAATCATTATTATTATCAATCACAGAACGCCTAGGACAAGACATACGACCTAGACCGAATAACATTGTGCAAATAGTGATATGAGTCAGAATAATTTAGATAGCATACAAATAATTATCGATAAAACGTATTTGTTGATACTATTATATATTAATAATGGTTAAAACAAAATTATATACCATAGAATTCTCTCTTGGGCTGCAATAGTGGCACAACTAATAAAAAGGGTTTTGGACTAAAATAGGTGTAAATGTAAAAGATATAAAAGAATGAGTATTTTAATACACGTTCTTTTTAGCAGTAATAGCGGCAAAACTTATAATACAATAGTTAATTAGTTAGGTACTGAGCCTTGCTCGGTAAAGTTTTAAAAGATATAAAAAATATTTAAAAAAAATAAAAGAAAATAGACGCCGATGACATGTGGGATTCGAACCACTTTTAACATTTTCGGTCGCCCGTTACCTATCGGCTATCGCAGGATTACGTTTGACAACAATCAATAACAACAATAAAATCTATACCACCTTTGAGCACATAGTAGTGGTACCGAGTCAACGTTCAGACCGAAACCCTTCTACTGATACAATTTCGCTATATGAAGCAACTATTTTATTTGCACTATTTCCGCTGCCTATAAAGAAATAACAAATGTCACTCGACTTACTATTCCGATTCCAACGTATAAATTTAAATTAATTTCCCCTTACTTTCTACTATAAATGTTGCCATTAATGGATCCATAATTACTACTAATCCTACTAAAATTATAAATGCGAGTTTTTTAGTATGTTTGTTACTCTTTTACGGCAAATCCGCTGAACCAATATCGATGATATTTGGCACAATTATTCCTTATACACCGGGGTATCATATAGGCTATAGAAATTCTGGTAATTATACAGGAATACGATGACATTGAAAAGCGTCATCTATTCTCAACCGATGAAGATATTTGCAGGGTTGGAGAATGGGAGAAGCTACTGGTTTATTCGATGACTTTAGTGTACGCGAACGAAGTTGTGGGTAAAAACTAATATAATATAAATAAAGATTTGTTAATTTATATCTCTTTACGCAGAACGATTATCGCGTCATCGCCTCGTTAAATAATAACGTGTGATAAAATGTAAGATGTTCCACTTGATGTCTTAATTAACTTGATGATGGCGTATATATGCGAATAACGAAGAAGTATGGCTGTTAATTTATAACGCCGTGTGGTATAATGCAAAATAGAATAGACCGCCCTCATTTCTTACAGAGTTGTTGTAAAAGGCGACGAATGTAAGTCGACCCGCCGTGTTGTATCCGGCTGAGTAGAAAAGATTATTAGTCGCCTTTTACAACACCTCGGTAAGAATAAAGGGTGGTCTATTCTACTTAACCGGATACCACACGGTGGTCCGACTTACCTTAGTCACCTTTTACGACACCTCGGTAAGAATAAAGGGTGGTCTATTCACTCAGCCTTATACCACACGGCTTATCCATGTTTAAAACTGTGAAAAACCCATTAAAAACCCATACTTAATCAAAGATAAAGATCGTAACGTAAAGGCAACACGTCCGTCCCCGCACCGCGTGTACACAATAATTGGTAAATTAGTTCAGTAACCGACATTGAAATAAGGAAGTTATTACTTAAACAGGAATTGTAGGTATCATGATCTTGATACACGCTCTATACGCGTACATTCGCGTCAACTTAAATTTTAAAATCCCCACACAAAGTCAGATTACTTACTGCCCTTATCCCACTCTAAGTACGGGTCAGCGCAACATGTATTAACCATTTGGCCGATTTGGCCAGGTATTTTAAGACCTGCCACATGCCTGACGTCAACTTACTTATCCCATTTTACGACACCTCGGTAAGAAATGTGTGTAGTGAATATAAAAAGAGTAGCGCCAGAGTTGAATCATAGGAGTGAATGGAAGGGAAAAACATATTGTACCGACCCCACTTAGAGTGGGATAAGATTAAGAGAATTATGATATAGATTCTTGACACTACCACATCAACAGCTGTAATCGAGTAGTAGATATGAGCGAACAATAGCACAAACACGTTCTCTACAGGTGAAACTATCGTAGTGAGGTCGGTGACCTCGCATTATACCGGAACGCCGATTAGCCTGATCCTATAAGGACGTTTAGGCTTCTGTCTGAATTACAAAGCGATAATCTTTACTAATATTATAAATGCGAACGTCTATCTGTCTTTAATATGGCTATAAACAGAAGCAAAAAGATCGTTTGGCTATACTAATATTAGAAAGAGGAAAAATTTGTATGTATGTTTGTAATGTTTTCACACAAAAACAAATAGACCGATTTCAAAAATTCTTTTTCCATTGGAAAGCTGCATCTTTACTGAGCGACATAGGCTATATTACAATTTCAAAAAATAGGGATCGGTAATAAGCTGTAAAAATTAGTCACGAAAATGTATCATCGCGTAAAACAAAAAGTCAAAAGTCAAACAAAAAATGTTCTACAGTATTATAGAACGTATCAATATCTACATACAAAGTCCGCGATACCATATATCTAACTATTACAGTTATGTCAATATAACTACTTTAATGGACTTTCCACTGCCATGAAATCGGTATGTACGCGCGGGTGAAACTGCGGGATATAACTAGTACTGTATAACCTGTGATAGCCCAACGGTGAAAACGTGCGACTCTTTCGATGGGGTCACAGATTCAAACCCCAGGCAGATACTAATGAGTTTTCTATTAAAACTTATTTGTCTAATTGATATTTGCAAATTTATCACACATTATTTTATACCGCTCTAACATAAAGGATATAAAAAAATACCACCTATAATATATTCCGTAAATAAATATAATATATTAGATAAAAGATCTTTACGGAATATGAAATACTAGCAATCGCCAGCGGCTCCGCCCGCGTTGAAAGATGAAAAACGTATTATTGTCTTTTGATAAACATAAAAATGGTTACAGTGGGTTAGCCTTAAAAGCTAGACTTACGCTGTCGCGGACGTTTATTTAGAACTTTTAGAGGGAAACAATTTTGTAATACATGATTTTTGAATAACGATTACCGTTTACTTATCGCATGCAAGGAAAGTTGTAAATTATGCCGTTTTCGTACTATTTTTTATTGCTGTTCCTCTCCTATTCATCTTAGCGTGATGTTATATAGCCTTCCTGAATAAATGAACTATTTTACACTGAAATAATTTTTTAAATCGTTCCAGTAGTTCCTGAGATTAGCGCGTTCAAACAATCCAACAAACAAGCTTTTCAGCTTTATATATTAGTATAGATGTGTCGTACACAGTTGAAGAAAAAACATATAATTGATGGAATATGAACAATATTTTGTCGCGAATGAAGTTAGAGCTTGTAGCAAAATTAACCTTTTTCAACGAATTTCATAAAATTTTTAAAGCTATAACAATTTAAATACCCTTTATATTGAGCCGTATTTAAAGCTCCTGTTTTTATGACATAAACTTAACTAAATTACTTAGTCATTACACTCGGTGTGGTCATTTCCCGTTAAGTCCATTTAACAAACATTAATGAATATCCAACTTTAACGGATTTTGGATATGGACATTTTGATATTTTTTTTATTAATTACTAGCAATCGCCAGCGGCTTCGCTCGTCTTTTCATAACTATAAAAAGAATTTTGATTTATTTATTTATAACTTTTAGAGGAGAACAATTTTGTAATACATGATTTTTGAATAATTCTCACCGTTTACTTAGCACACGCAAGGAAAGCTTTAAATTTAGTCATGTTCGTAATATTTTTATTGCTGCCCTTCTGCCATTCTTCTTATCGTGATGTTATATAGTCTATAGCCTTCCTCGATATATTGACTATCATACACTGAAAGAATTTTTCAAAACGGTCTAGTGGTTCCTGAGATAACCGCATTCAAACAAACAAACAAACAAACAAACAAACAAACTCTTCAGCTTTACATATTAGTATAGATTTATACTTAATTATTAATTAATTTATATTTTTTGTACAAAATAACATATAAATAACTGGATAAAAGTAAATTTACAGTAAACTATCTCTTACAGACAACGTTCGGTAAACGGAATTATAGCATAGAAATTGGTTTTCATTTAAGGCAAATAGTTGGGTTTGTAACGTAAAGTAACGACCTGTTACTATCCCACAGCTGGGCTCTACATTTTTGGAGAGAAGGATTGCAGCTAAGACCTACCACGCTGCTCCAATGCGGATTGTAAGGTTACACATATCCCTAGAATTCTCTAGAAGTATGTAGGTTTCCTCGCGAATTTTTTCCTTCACCAAAAAGCGTGTGATAAATTGCAACTATCAATTAGACACATAAGTTTTAACATCGCCGTGTGGTATCCGGCTGAATAGAATAGACCACCCTCATTTCTTACCGAGGTGTCGTAAAAGGCGACTAAGGTAAGTTGACCTACCGTGTGGTATCCGGTGGACTTGAATAGAACACCCTCCTTACCGAGGTGTCGTAAAATACGACTAAGTTAAGTTGACGTTAGGCACGTGGCCAAATCATGTAACAGCATGATGTACCGACCCCGCTTCGAGTGGGATAAGGGCAGGATGATGATGATTACACATAAGTTTTAATAGAAAAACTTATTGGTGACTGCCCAGGGTTTGAAGCCGTGATACTCTGCAAAGAGTCGTACGTTCTCACCGGTGAACTATCACAAGCTAGTATCCGGATAATCAGTATGTAAATATAACGTTTAACATGTTTTCATAGCTAACTGTTACAATATTCACAGACAAAGTAGATATAGCAAAAAGTTTAAGTGGCCGTCCGGCAAACAGTACGGTTATTGTGAGAAAAAATGAACAGTTAATGTATGCGTGGTTAAGGTATGGCCACACTAATTGGTAAATCCTACTACACTTGCTAATATTAAAAATGCGAAAGTTTTTGAGTATGGATGTATTAGCTCTACCGGTAGGTTCTGTCCAATTTTAATATAAAACATAACAATAAATTTTTGATACTTTTAACAATAATTATTGGAAAATATAATTTCCATTATTATTTATGACCTCTTGCCAGCGTTGTGGCAATTTATAAATTCCATTTTCGGAAAAGATTTTGACCTTAGAGGCATAAAACTCATGCAGTGCTTGACTAACATCTGCATTATTTTTGACACTTAACACTTAAGTCACGTGGCACACATCTCGCATATTTCCATATTGCGATATATATTAATTTTAACGTGCCGTCTTTATTTTAGTTATTATAAAAGTAACATATGTATACTAGGCATGGACAGAATCACCAATCACTTAATGATCATGATATGAAAAACTTTTCATATAGCATCATCTGCTAATGAGTTTTAGAGTAACTGCTATACTGCTATACAAAATTATGGATATTCTATGAAAAAGTAAAATAATAAATTAATACTGAGACTAATTCACTGATATTGAGCCAAAACACATGCAAAGGAACGTGGGTTAAATAAATAAATTAATTAAAATAAAGACAAGATTTGTTTGTTCCAAAGAAGACGCTATTCCAACTTAAATTATAAGATAGAAATATTGACCGTATTATATAGGAGTTAAGAATTACATTTGTTTGTAATAACAATAATTTCACCCAGTAATATTGATTAGCAAAAACGCTTTCCGCTATTATATTATTCAGCTATTCGCTATAATATTATTACTTGATAAAGCGATTGCTATTACAAACAAATGTAATTCTTAAATCATATCCAATACGGTCGATATTTCTAGGATATAGTTTCAGTTGGAATAACGTAAAAGTGCGTCATCTTCCCGAATTATCGACCGTATTATATAAGATAAAAGAATTACATTTGTTTGAAATAACAATAATTTTGCCTAGCAACATTGATTAGCAAAAACGCTACCCGCTATTATAATATTTACGTAAATGGACTAAATGATTGCTTATACGAACAAATTTAGTCTTTATGTCCTATACACTGCATACGACATAAAGAATACATTTGTTTGTATTCCAATAGCATTAGCAGCATTAGCATTTCTTATACGAACAAATGTAGTCTTTATGTCCTATACTCTGCATACGACATAAGGAATACATTTGTTTGTATTCCAATAGCATTAGCAATAGCAGGTATGATCACGTGATTACAATCGATCATATCGTGGAACGAATATGATTCTTATATAGCAATAATACCCAAGCCTAATGTATACATATGTTACTTTCGTAGTAGTTAAGTCGTATATGTCTCAAATAAATATGCACAAACGTGTTGAAACTTAACGTTGCATTATCGGACTGAACTTTCCGGTAGACCTATTATGTTTGTTACTTTTTTTAGTAGATGAACGCCGTGTGGTATCCGGCTGAATAGAATAGTACCACCCTCTTTTCTTACCGAGGTGTCGTAAAAGGCGACTAAGGTAAGACGACCCGTCGTGTGGTATCCGGCTGAGTAGAATAGTACCAACCTCTTTTCATACCGAGGTGTCGTAAAAGGCGACTAAGGTAAGTTGACTCACCGTGTGGTATCCGGTTAAGTAGAATAGACCACCCTCTTTCTTATCGAGGTGTCGTAAAATACGACTAAGATAAGTTGACGTCAGGCAGGCGGCCGGTCGTAAAATACGTAGCCAAATCACGTGACAACATGTTTATTACATGTTGTGCCGACCCCACTTAGAGTGGGATAAGGGCAGGAAGATGATGACTTTTTTAGTAGATGAGTCCACCAAGATAATGCCGATGAAATCACAATACAAAGGCACAATTAATCATAACATATAAAAATCTTGTTAATTCTACAGGAATAGGATGACATTGAAAAGCGCCATCTATTATCAACCGTTCACGCGACAACAGTTTACGCATACGAAGTTGCGGGTAAAAGCTAGTTATATATAACCAGTTGTGGCAGCGGCCTCGCGTAGAGTCAATGTCACTAAAATTTTCCCCTACTTATTTAAAATTTTGATCATAAAAGTTATTGTTAGTAAACCAATTTATTGAATTAGGCGTTACTTTACGGAGGTACATAATACAAAGTAGTGAAAATATTTTGCTATAATCCGCAATAAAAGAAAATACATCTAATGCTAAATGTAGAGTGTACTATGCGTTCTCATACCTGATACATGCATATGTAAACTCATGCGCTACCCGCCACAAATACCACATCAATACACAAGCACTGAACACATTCACCACCACAATCTCAACAATGGTATCGCCCGTAACCGAAGCATAGACAGGAGATTGACTCCACAACATTAGAGGGAAGTTGAAAGAAAGTCAGTGTATTGGTAAATTATAAAATACATATAAAAAGAGTAGCGCCAGAGTTAACGAATGATAGGACAGAATGGAAGAAAAAACATGTTGCAAACCCACTTAAGAGTGGGATAAGGGTAGGAGACAGACTAAAGTGTCAGCCAGTGTGGTCGCATCCCAAACGATAAATCATCCAAGAAGATGCGGATTTTTGTTTTTATCTGTAGACTTTTTATCGGTGCGAGCGTGAAGGAGATGTAAACAAGCCTTATGAATGACTTTAGTTCCGCTCATAAAGTGTTAGCAAACGATCCACCGATAGGGATGTGACTTCGAGTAGCAATAAATCGTATATTTAGTAATCGATTCGTAAAAAACCGAATAACTTTTCATCATTTTTAATCATCGATTTTTTTCTGACTGAAAATTTACTTTTTTATATTAATAATTAATACTAGAATGAATAAAATAGATTCGATATTTGAAAAATAGATTATAATGTGTAGTTTGGCAATATTGATTCATTTATAGAATTAGGCGTTACTTTGCGGAGATCCATAATACAAAAGTAATAATAAAATTATTTGCGATTTTGTCGTGGAGTCTTTATCCTGATGATGCTTCGGTTGCGGGGCGAAACGATTGTTGAGTTTGTGATAGTGAACGTGTGTAGTGTTTGCATATTGTGGTGGCGGTGGTGGAGGTTTGTGCAAGTGTTTTTACAAATTCTGCATGTATCAGGTATGAAAAAGGATTATCCACTCTACATTTAGCATTATATATATTTTCTATTTTACTTCATCGCGGATTACAGCAAAAAACATTTATTATTATCTCTGGCAACATTGGTTTCCCCTCACAATGCATATCTTATCTTTAAAAACAAGAAAAAGTGGTAAAAAGATTCTTTGATAGAATCTATTTTTTTTTAAATACATATATTATTATTTTCTTAGCATTGTAATTTTAACAGAATATGAGGTAACGTAATAATTTCGTTGCTAATTATCAATTACTAAACAAAACTAAAAAGTTAAATACATTATCAAAGAGTCTATGCCACCATTGCACTATTAAATGAGGAGATAATAATGTGCAAATTATATTTCATAACTGGCAATATTAATGATATGCATTCGAAATCGTAAAAAACAATATAAAAATCTAATTATTATTAATTTATCTGACTAACAAAGTAAATCACTTCTTTTATAATTTTGAAATTATTTCGAAATAAGTATTAAGTCACGTGCTAATGAATATCCGTGGGCATATGCAAATTTAATGCGATGATGGCATGACGCGCATTGTGAGTGTTATGCTTAAAAGAGTGAAATTTATACAGTATGTTCCTTAAAAACTGTGATCCTAAAACCGCCATGTATATTAATAATAATAATAAAAATACTTTATTGCACAACCAGGAAGTAAACAAACAAATATAAATAATCTTAAACTTAAAAGTAGTGCAAAGGTTTTTTTTCACTTTCTTTTTTTGTCAAATTCAAAATATTCCTTAGTCAAATAAACTTGTTAACAAGTGCTTTTGAATCGTCAACTGAAATCGTCTACTGCTGGTTCGGAAAGCTGTTCCTACCGAGGGTCAGCAGAAACTTGGCGGGTTATCTTTTAAAAATATAATTATTCTTTATACTAGTATATTAGTATTAAGAATACTCTAAGTATTCTTAATTCTAGTTACATTTAGTCATTAATGTCTTGTACAGGTTCGGAGAGAGCTATATCCACACATTCTTATCATCTTAGTTTTTTCTCATCAATCAAGCTTTCTGTATCAGTCTCTTTGTAACAGTGTTTTTAAACTGCTATAATGTCAAAGCTAACGAGGAACTTTATTAAAGTATATTTTGAATGAAATACGTAAAAAGAGTTAATTTTAACTGTAACCTAACCTCACGGTTGTCCGTCCCCAAAGTAAGTAACTTTAAACTTAACACTTGTGTTATGGGTGAAAGACAACTGGTGAATATATACTTATATAATTTTTCAATACATACTTAAATACAAATATACACCTATCTTAATATTTAAATGAGCTAATCTTGTATATATATATATATATATATATTTTCCGAATCTCGGAAACGGCTCCAACGATTTTCCTTAAATTCAGCATGTAGGAGGTTTTGGGGAGAGAAAAATTGATCTAGCTAGGTTTTATGTAAAAAAAATATTGTTTTATCCCTATTTTTGGGAATTAAAAAACACTAACGTTTATATTGAATTGAATTTTCGCCATTAACTGTCAAGTCGACGTAGCTTATTCGGTTAGCGGGCAGCCTCGAGAAATGTGAGTGCCAAGGATCGATCCCAACTATATAATTTTTTTTTCTTTTTTTAAAGTTTTTTTTTGTAAAAAATTATCGAGCGAAGCTCGGTCACCCAGATATTTATTATTTAACCTAGTATTAATAGAGATATCTATTAAGTTTACTTTTTAAAATATAGATAAAGATAAACACTCATTTTTTCAATAGACAAAGATTTCTCTAAAACAGTAGTCTTTGATTTTACGGCCCAAAGCAAGAGTAAAAGCCAATATAATCTTTTAAGAATCGTGCGACGTGTTAATGATTCACAAGTTAACCGAATCCGTTCACTTTCGCCGCGACCAATCCGTGAAATCAAATGTCAAGGTGTTGCCAGCACGTGAACGATTTCTACCCAATGTCAATGCTCGATTTATTAACTTTTAATTTTTTTTATTAAAAACTTTTGATTTATTTATTAAAATTAATTAAGTTTATTTGAATAAAGAATATTTTGAATTTGAATTAGAATGATTGTCAATTTTTTTCAGGTAAATTTATAGCGGATGATAGCAAAATATTTTTTTATTACTTTTGTCATCAATCTTTTTCTTTTCTTTTTTTTGGACCATTCCATGTGGGCATGATTTGTAGTCCTAGCGTGTATTTGAAGAAAGTTTATTTGAATTAAGAATATTTAGAATTTGAATTTGAATAAATATGGTATCGTTTTACGCGGTCGTTCGCGTTATTGTCATGTGTAAGTATATTTGCATCGACGTTAGATGCAAAACCGGTCCGTCGCGCTCCACTTGACTTCCACGGGCGCGTTCCCGCGTCCTCGGATTACTGAGAAAGGTTGTTTGTATTTCAATTGATATACAAACTAGGTACGCAAGCCGTGTGGTATCCGGCTGAGTAGAATAGACCACCCTCATTTCTTACCGAGGTGTCGTAATAGGCGACTAAGGTAAGTCTACCCGCCGTGTGGTATCCGGCTGAGTAGAATATACCACCCCCTTTCTTACCCAGGTTTCGTAATAGGCGACTAAGGTAAGTCGACTCGCCGTGTGGTACCCGGCTGAATAGAATAGACCACCCTAATTTCTCACCGAGGTGCTGTAAAAGGCGACTAAGGTAAGTCGACTCACCGTGTGGTATCCGGCTGAGTAGAATAGACCACCCTCATTTCTCACCGAGGTGCCGTAAAAGGCGACTAAGGTAAGTTGACTTGCCGTGTGGTATCCGGCTGAATAGAATAGACCACCCTAATTTCTCACCGAGGTGCCGTAAGAGGCGACTAAGGTAAGTTTACCCACCATGTGGTATATGTTTCAGTAGAATATACCATCCTCACTTCTTACCGAGGTGTTCTAAAAGGCGACTAAGGTAAGATGACGCCAGGCAGGCGGCCGGTCGTAAGATACGTAGCCAAATCGTATGAAAAACACGAGTGACAGAGAGAGGAGTCAGAGCCGGTTGCTAGTACCTAATACACTTTACTGTCATTTACGAGTTAACGTTGCAAGAAAAGCTACAAGTAGTAGTTAATTCAGCTCAGTAGTTTAACTATTAGCTACAAATAACAAAGCGATAACCTCCTTCCCCACTTGTTAACTCGACCAACCTGCACAGACGTGACTAATAGACATACTTTTTTTATATGGAACTAGCAATTCGCCGCGTTTTTGCATGGCGCAAATAAGATGACTTCAGCCAAGGCCAATATATCTAAAAAAATAAATATATGGGATACTTACACACACGGCAATCTGAATAATTATTATGACTTGACAAAAGTAGTGTTTGGTGCTGTGATGGCCTAGCAGTGCGACCGTGTGAATCTCTAGAGACGATCATGGGTTCAAACCCGGGCAGACACCAATGAGTTTTTCTATTAAAACTTATGTGTCTAATTGATAATTGCAATTTATCACACGCTTTTCGGTGAAGGAAAACATCGTGAGGAAACCTGCTTTTCTCCAGAGAATTCTGGAGATATGTGTAACCTACCAATCCGCATTGGAGCAGCGTGGTAGGTCTTAGCTCCAATCCTTCTCTCCAATAACGGAGAGAAGAGGCCTATGCCCAGCAGTGGGATAGTAACAGGCCGCTACTTACTTAAAAGTAGTGTTTTATATTCAATATAAATTTTAGTAATTTTTAATGGCCAAAAACAGGGATAAAACGATATTTTTTTTACATAAAACCTAGCCAGGTCGATTTTTGTCCCCCTACATGCTGAATTCCAGGAAAATCGTTGAAGCCGAGATTTCGCAAATATATATATACATAAGATTAACTGGACTGACTTTTGACTGGCCCGTTGGAGCAGTGGGTAGTGACCCTGCCTTCAGCTCCGCGGGTCGCGGGTTCGATTCCCGTCGAGGGCCAACATTTTCTGTAAATTAATTTGTTGGTCTTTGAGCCTGGGTGCATATTTGTATTTAAGTATGTATTTAAAAATATATATATTCACCAGTTGTCTCTCACCCATAACACAAGTATTAAGTTACTTACTTTTGGGATGGACAACCGTGTGTGTCCCATATATTTATTTATTAACTCATTTTAATATTAAATATCTGGGTGACCGAACTTCGCTCGGTAATTTTTACAAAAAAACACTTTAAAAAAAGGAAAAAACAATTAATTAGTTGGGATCGATCCTTGGCACTCACATTTCTCGAGGCTGCCCGCTAACCGAATAAGCTACGTCAACTTGACAGTTAATGGCGAAAATTCAATTCAATATAAATGTTAGTGTTTTTTAATGCCCTAAAATAGGGATAAAACAATATTTTTTTTACATAAAACCTCGCTAGATCAATTTTTCTCCCCCAAAACCTCCTACATGCTGAATTTCAGGCAAATCGTTGGAGCCGTTTCCGAGATTCGGAAAATATATATATATACAAGATTAACTCATTTAAATATTAAGATGATAGATATTGTACATGTATAGTATAATTAATACAATTTATTTATTTAGTATGGATGTTTGTTTATTTGCAATGTGAAAGAGTGGAGTCGAGATCAGTATATAGTGTTAATCACAAACCAGCTCCTGTTCATCATTAGATAGAAAGCGGACCGGTTTTATAACGACCGGTAACACACAGACGGATGAGTTTTAACATTGATATCGTCGTCCTCCTGCCCTTATCCCACCCTAAGTGGGGTCGGCACAACATGTTATAAACATGCTCTCATATGATTTGGCTGCGTTTTTACAACCGCCCGCCCGCCTGACGTCAACTTACCTCTATCTATTTTAAGACACCTCGGTAAGAAAGAGGGTGGTCTATTCTACTAAACCGGATACCACACGGTGGGTCAACTTATCTTAGTCGCCTTTTATGACACCTCATGTAAGAAATGAGGGTGGCGCTATTCTATTCAGCCGGATACCACACGGCAGTTTTTACATTGATATATTGAAAGAAAATATATATAAAACCTTTTAAAATTTCATGTCCCTATTTTTACCCATTGAAGAGTTCTCTTGTCTGGAGCCAATCCATGGCAGCATCATCAGGTCAAGCTTATCATAAACATGCATTGTTCTAAGGACTGGACCAGTATGTAAAATTTCAGCTCAATTGGACATTGGGAAGTGGGTGAAATTTAACTTGCAAGATTCCACCTTCACGTACATAGAAGGCAAATTAAATAAAAGATTTTAAAATCCCTTGTTTTTTTTTTACGAAAACAGGAAAAAAACACGTCCTACTTAATTCACGGTATTTAAGAATAAGAATAAGAATAAGAACATCTTCACTACATATTATAAAACAAAGTCGCATATATCCTATGTACGCATAAAACTTTAAAACTACGCAACAGATTTTGATGCGGTTTTTTTTAATAGATAGAGTGATTCCAGAGGAAGGTTTGTAAGTATAAAAACATTCAATACGGAGTAGAGAAATACTGTAATTTTTGAGGTTTCTGTAAATAATTACATTTTTTTCCGCTTACATTGCAAACGCAGGCTAAACCCTACGAGATTTATCAAAATGATGTACTAAGTATTCGTACACCTTGAAAAGGTCTACAGAAAAGTCCGCGATGGTATATGTCTATCTCTTATGGATAACCCACAATAGCATTTTTTGTCATTTACTTTTTACGAAAAATAATGCCTTATGTTCAAAGCAATTTTAAATAATAAATCAAAACTACTGGATCAATTTTAATAATTTTTTTTACACTGACTGACATGGGATATATATTTTATATCCGTGCGAAGCAGGGGCAGGCCGCTAGTTATTTATATAATTGCACTACTATTCTAACAGTGTACATACAGTGAAGTATACAACAAGCAAACAGTTGACACATACAGATAATAGCAGTGCAATGCTATAAAATGGTAGCTACTCAGCGATTGTTGAGCTGGAAAGCCCAACACTGATTTTCAGCAGCAGTAGTATTTTACGTCTCCCTGAAGTTTGAACCTTTGAGGAACATGGTCACGCCGTCAGTCTATCACTGCTTACATATAGAACACGATTAAGGTTTATTTAACACTGAGGTAGATTCGAACTAACCAACCAAAAAAAAACATACGTTTAAATCCAAAAAACAATACAATGATAACTATACACACGATCATCCGTCTCCAAAGTAAGTACTTGTGTTAATACTTGTGTTAGGATGACAGACAACTGGTAAATATATACATATATAATTTAAAATACATATATACACCCAACCAACAAATTGTATCTAAAAAAATTATGGCCATAGGCGGAAGCCGGGCCCAAGAGCCTCTTAGCTGAAAGCAGGTTCACAGCTGCCTTCGCCAACGGTCAAATAACATATTATTTTATTTTAGTTTATATAACTGTACTGTACAGTTGTATCATAGTACTGTATTTATTATCTTTACCATAAAAACCGAGGGTAATACCATTGTTTCGTGGGAAACGTAACGTATTATTGCGAGTGTGTGATTTAGATTTAACTACGAGTAGTTTGACTACACCAAATCATTGTTATCATTTTTTTGCTACATTGTAGATTTTAAATAAATATGTTACGAATTACGACTACAGTATTACAGTAAAAGTTGTATCTTTGACTGTATTAAAGACATCTTGAAATGGATGACTACGGCTAATATAACAATATTGAAGCATTACATCTCTTGGCGGTAGGTCAGCGACAATATGGCGGCACGGCAGACATTTAATTGGTACGGAAACATCAATGGGGCCCAAACAATTATTATATTTCAAAAACAACAACTGACGAGTTTCTTGCTAATCTCTATTCATTAGGAGCAGTCGAAGCAGCAGCAGAGATGAAGATTCAAAAGCATTGTAAACAAGTTTACTTGTTTACAAGTTGCTTGATAGAAAAACTTATTGATGTCTGCCCGAATAATACGCCAATGACCTCTGGTCGGACGTCGCCTCAATCGGCTACGTTTGTCATCTATAAAAAAAGTCCGCATAAAAGTCTATCCAACGGTACAAAATAACAGAATCATCATTGTAAAACATATCAGGGGTCATAGGTTCTTAGCACTATAGCGGTGAAATGACTATCGGTTCTTATTAAGCTTATATATTCTAACGAATACGAAAGCTGTGATAGCCCAGCGGTGCAACCGTGTGAATCTCTAGAGACGATCATGGGTTCAAACCCGGGCAGACACCAAAGAGTTTTTCTTTAAAAACTTATGTGTCTAATTGATAATTGCAATTTATCACATGCTTTTCTGTGAAGGAAAACATTGTGAGGAAACCTGCGTATCTCTAGAGAATCCTAGGGATACGTGAAACCTACCAATCGGCATTGGAGCAGCGTGGTAGATCTTAGCTCCGATCCTTCTCTCCAAAAAGGAGAGAGGAGGCGTATGCCTAGCAGTGGGATAGTAACAGGCCGCTACTTACTTACTTTATTCTAACGAATTGAAGGATTCAATTTGCCGTTAATTTAACGGTAAATATATTATTGCCCTTACATGTAATATAAGTATTCCACTTCTGAAAAAAGGCCTTTTCTCTTCTTGAAGGGAATAATTGGAGCTTACACATCAGTCTTCTCCAAAGTGAGATGGCAGTTTACGGATTAAGAATATTTTTGGCATTTTCTTTAATTCTCATACGTTATTCATAATAGGAGATTACAAACGATTAAGCGCGTTTACAATCTAGTAGAGAGCTTAAGAAGCTTTACTCATCAATTATCATCAATGATCGCCTACCACCGGAGATTTAACGGTTTTTGCACAAGCATCAAAAATAATCGCTGGGTGATACGCATAATCGTTTTGTATAGTACGATAAAATGGACGATCGCGTTAACTCTTTCACGATGATTGTGCCGATTATACACGATCACACGATTAACGATCATCGCTGACCGTTTCGTTTTTGTATGAGTTTGTTTTATCTAGGGCAGAGTTGACGCCAAAGCACTATTAAAAAATAAATAAACATTCTGAATTTTAATTTGAAAGTGTATTGACAATTTCACCTCCCACAATGAGATACGAAGTTTATTTTTTCTTGGCTAGTTATTCGAATATCGGGTTCAAGATCCCTGCAAACTTAAACCGTTAAAAAAACACAAAAACCGCCGATACAAAGCGCGTCACCGCGCTATCAGGGTTGGCAACTATACAGTTTTTTACATCATACTTTTTACAAAAAAATATATACGAAATACTGTTTTTAGCATAAAAATCCTTACGAGTGTTATACTAAATGATCTCACATTATTTAATTAGGGTAAGATGTTTTTAGAAAAGACTGCAAATTAATAAGTTATAAACATTAAATAAACAAAATACTGATTATTATGGGATGAATATACGGGTCACATCAAAATAAAATTTTTGTGACCCGTATGTTTATATAATAATCAGTATGAATCGCGAAAGTTTAGAATCTACCAAACAAAATATTGTTTATTTTTGTAAAATACAGTTTACATATATATCTCAGACTCAAATGTGTTATATGAGTTCACTTATATTGAATGAGTTTAGAATAGGTTCAAACACGCACTAATATTATGTCACGACACGTCAACTCTCGCGTACGGCTCTGGTGATACTGACGTGACTTGTGAGAGTGTAAAGATATTCTATTATATATTAGATACTATATATCAAATCAATCAAAATAATCCTTATTCAATGAAGCTTTTACAATTTTTTAATCTTCAAGGACCAATTTCATTTAATTAAGCTACCACCGGTTCGAAATGTATGATATGTTTTTGTACATTTGTATAATTATACTTTTTTTCATGTTGGCAACCCTACGCGCTATACACAATATTTATTCCCGCGCTAACGAGTGCCACAGATAAAAAATGAATAGTATTCGTGACATGATTATTTCTTTTACGCTTCATTATATAAACATAGGTAGGTTATTGTATCGATTCTCGAACATCGATTCATGTTAACGACACTTATCTAATGTATCTTGTTTTTACAAGTTTTAGATTAGTTTCACCTATATGTATGTATGTATGTAGGTATGTATGTATGTATCTATGAAATCAGTTAATTAGAAGCTGATTTTTTTTTACTCAATTTGACCTAACTTTGAGCGGACAGATTTGATTCGAACTTTGCATACTTATTGAGAACCGGTTACACCGTGTGGTATCCGGTTTAGTAGAATAGACCACCCTCTTTCTTACTGAGGTGTCGTAAAATTCGACAGAGGTAAGTTGACGTCAGGCAGGCGGCCGGTCGTAAAAACGCAGCCAAATCATGTGACAGCATGTTTATAACATGTTGTGCCGACCCCACTTAGAGTGGGATAAGGGCAGGAAGATGATGATGATGATGATGAGAACCGGTTACAATATAATACAACAACAAAAAACGAGAAAATAATCTGTATTTTTAACCATTAATCTGAATAACACGCTTTCAAATAATTTATAGAATTAGACGTAACTTGTCGGAGGTCCATAATACGAAACTAATACAAATATTAATTTTGCTATAATACAATACAATACAAGATTTTTGTGATTTTGTCGCTTGTGTCTATCTCCTGACGATGCTTCGGTTACGGTGCGAAACAATTGAGATTACGATGGTGAATGTGTGCAGTTCTAGTGTATTGTTGTGTTATCGGTGCCGGGTAGTGCATGAGTGTTAACAAATTGTGCATGTATCATGTATGTGAACGAATAGTAAATTGCAATCTATCACACGCTTTTCGGTGAAGGAAAATGTCGTGAGGAAACCTGCATATCTTTTGAGAATTCTAGGGATATATATAACCTACCAATCCGCATTGGAGCAGCGTGGTAGGTCTTAGCTCCAATCCAGTCCCGAGGCCTATGCCCAGCAGTGGGATAGTAACAGGCCGTTAGTTTACTTTGTCTATATACCAACCAAGGCAATCATATGGAACATCACAGTACCTGAAAAATAAAAAAAATCGTTAAATACTTGATCTTTCCATTCAGCACATAATACCGGAAGCCGCCTTATACATAATCTAAGTTACAAATACTATATTACTATCTACTATTTAGGATTATCTTTATAGTTTTTTCGATCGTTGAGATTGTTGTAGTGAATGTGTGCAGTGCTTGTGTACTTCAGTAGTGCGGTAACTAATCCTGTATGTGTATGTAATAAGAACGGATTGTGCTTCCTACACTTAGCATTACATAGATAGATTTTCTTACCAAAAGATAAAAGAGTATTATACTAAAATATTTCTATCACAACTCTTATTAAATTTCAGCACTATCATATTGTAACTGTAAGATATAGAGAGGTTATAATAGCACAAATGTTTTAATATACAATAGAAATCGAAATATATCAAAAACCATAAGTCTAGCACAAGATAGAATGACCCAAATGTGGTCTAAGAAGAAACCAAAATATTACACGCCTTAGGCGGCAGTGCGTTGGAGTCGCTATCGCATATAATACAATTTCTCTTAACATAAGTTAAACTTTGTCGTAGGGTTGTGCACACTTCATTAATCAAGAAATATATTTTTTAAATAAAATGTCCTATTACATCTACTACCCCGTGTAATTAGATCAGTAGTACATGTTTATCCTACCGCGTTGTGGTATCCAGCGGAATAGAATAGACCACCTTCATTTCTTACCAAGGTGTCGTAAACGGCGAATAAGGTACGTTGACTCGCCGTGTGGTATGCGGCTAAGTAGAATACGCCACCCACTTTCTTACCAAGGTGTCATAAAAGGCGAATAAGGAAAGTTGTAGTCAGGCAGGCGGCCGGTTGTAAAATACCTAGTGGATTCATGTGACATGTTTATAACATGTCTTGCCGACCCTATTTAGAGTAGTATAAGGACAGGACACTATTGTAGTAGTGTGTCTCTCCTAATCATTTTCGTATACTAATCCCACACTAAGTGGGGTCGGCACAATTTTATTTTAACTTCACAAATAAACCATGTATACAACACGAATAGGTAATTAATAATTAATATAACAAAGTTTCGAAATTCCAATAATAGAGAAAAGAATTACAACACAAATAAACCAAAAGAAGGATCTAATATTGGGCGCGGAGAAGAAGAAAGATATAAGAAAGAATTAATCGAGAGAGAATAAGAGAGCTTTTAAAAACTTTGACGCGCGTAAGTATAAGTATATGTCAATTTTTTTTTGTCACGTACTGCAAAATGACGCAAGTGCCTTTCGCCCATTATATGAAATATAAATAATAATTATAAATTTAATAATTGGTAATTACAATTACGTCGCTAACAAATAGGACAATCTAATTTGTTAATACGCTGTTTTTTTATCAATTAACATTGAACGAAATAGTAACCTGACGATTGAATCGTGTTTTAAAATTATTACAAAAAAATTAATTGTTACAACATTATCTATTAACAAAAGGGTACTGCAAAATGTTAACTGTTACTCAGTTGCGGTCACCATTTCTGCTATTAAACAAAGACTTAGACAAAAATACATTTGACCATTTATATTTTAAAATTATTATATTAAGTGAAATTTGTTCGATTTCCCTTCTGGAGTTTTTCTTTAGGTCTCGTGAGCAGCAGCAGCAGCAGCAGCAGCAGCAGGGTCTTCTCACATACTCGGTATTTAGGTTTCGTGAATAACGTTAAAAATATAACATTATACTAAAACTAACTGACAGCCCTAGATAAAACTTGTTCATAAACGTTATGAGATAACATTACGGCCAATAAATCTCGCTGGAAAGTGCTAACGGTGATGACTTGCGAATATTTATATATGCTTTCATAATTTTATTATACCCTTGCATAACCCGCAGTTTTCTGTTGCGGTTTTGAATGCTTGATACATTTACAGCTATTGATGTTAGGCCTCTGTTATATGTGGATAGTCTGTGGTATATTTGTCATCAATAATTGTCCTTTGTCTTAACTCGAAATGTCAGTAAAGTGTACTAGGAACAGGTTCTGGCTTCTGTACGGGTTTTTCCCGTTTTCGAAAGAAAATCGGTATTTCTTAAAACGCCTTTATAACGTTTTAAGTCGCTCAGCGGGCTATGGAAAGAGCTATGCTCGGGGTTTCTCTGAAGGATCGTATTCGCAACGAAGTAATCCGTTAGAGAATTAGGGTCACCGACATAGCTCAGTGCATAAGCAAGCTGAAGTGGCAATGGGCCGGCCATATCTGTCACAGAATCGATGACCGTTGGGGTAGACGTATTCTGGAGTTGAGACCGCGAATCGGGAAACGTAGTGTAGGACACCCTGAGACTCGATGGAGTGACGACATACGTAGGACAGTGTAGGACGGGTAGTGGATGGAAGCAGAAAGCCCAGGATCGGGCTAAGTGGCTAATAATTGGAGAGGCTTATGTCCAGCAGTGGACTAAAGTAGGCTGATAATGATGATGATGATGATGATGATGATGATGATGATGTTGATGATGATTAGATCGTCAGGGTCATATAGGACGCGTTTTTGGACGCCTATATTTTCGGTAGTCTAACTGGGATGCAACTGAAATGAGAGGGTTCGGGTGTACCTCAGATTTCTCGACCGTAGTGTGTACTTAACGTCAAAAACTACGACCGATTTACCGCGTATAGACACAGTAATCTATGTCGAATGGCGCAGTGTAGACTCGTTACAATAAACTTGCTAGTATAGTTTAATATATTAATTACTAGCTTTTACCCGCAACTTCGTTTGCGTAGACTGATAGGTTGTTATCCCTGCAAATGTGTATCTCTATCACAAAAATCAGATCGATCCGGGAAGAATCAGAGGGATTGACCGTTTTATTAAGAACATAATTTGATAATTTTAGTAAATAAACCGTACTTACATGAAATATATATTAAAATAGCTCAGTAAAAGAAGTGCAAATACATCATATACATCAAAAAATTCATAATGTTTTTCTGTTATTAAATATCTCTATAAATATTATAAACTTTCAATGGTAACGTGCTAGAAAACTTATTCGATAAAAATATTTATACGTAACGTCATCCGTCATCAATTGTCAACTTGTTTTTTTTTTTAATTATTATTATTTTTTTTTTTTTAAGTATGTACGGCGCTGAATTCTAGCGTTTTTAGAATAAATACGAAAAATTAAATTTACATTATGTTTTTGTTAACATAATATTTTAAAATAGGTATCTGAAAATATATTACCTTCACTTTGTTATGTAACTGTAATGACTTTTCAAATATTAAAAATGGTGTTTAGAAATAAAATCTTTTTTCCATTAGCCGAATGGCCTAATTTCTATGGGCTTAAATTAAATAAAACTTCCCAATACATGTCAATTATTAGTCATTTATTTCTTACTTCTTGCCACAGACTACTTACTTGTTCCGTTTAAGAATATGTTTCTCGAAACGTCTGTTTTTTTGACAACAAAAAATTTATATGATTAAATTTAACTTGAACTTAAATGATTATACCTTATTGTTATATTTTCATCACAAATCCTATCGTTTACGCTACGATACGCTTTGTATTTAGCTAGTAATCGTACTTGTACATAACTTCAAACTATAATATTTTTTTTATAGTTCCTCCGTAAGGTCTGGGCCAAAAAATTTATGAAATTCTGGCGGTCTCCTTTATTAAATAAACAAAAACCGAAATATTTAAAAAAGTGTCCCATATATTTATTTCATTTATAATATATAAAAACAACTTTTTCAAAGATTGTTATATGTTACCCTGGTATATAAACATTAATTGTGCCAAATTTATTTATAATGATTCAGCGAATTGGCCATTAAAACGTAACAGAAAGACTTTCGCATTTATAATATTTTTAGCTTATTCATTTTAGTAAATTACCCGTATTACTTATATTAATTATCCATTGTAATAACTCACTTAAAACACGAATAAAAATAAATAAAAGTATAGTCCAAAATACGTAAACGAATAAAAATATAATAAAATATAAATACTCTCTAAAGAAACTCTTTTGACGTAAGCCGAAAAACTTGGAATCTAAATACTTCGTAAATACAGATTTGACTTGATTTTGACACATCGTAAATAAAAATTTGTTCCATAGGTTTATTATAGATGGCGTTTTGAATGTCATCGTATTTAATTCCTCCTGAATTTAATTCCTGTTGAATTAACAGGATTTATATAGCCTATATGTTACCCCGGTATATAAAGAATATTTATGCCAAATTTCATCGATATTGGTTCAGCGGATTGGCCGTGAAAACGGAACCGACAGACAGACAGACAGACAGACTTTCCCATTTATAATATTAAGTAAGGATAACTGAACACATGTCGCATAGTTCGTAAATTTTTACAAATCCAAGATTAAGAAATATTATAAGATTAACAAAAATACAAATTTAACATATTCATATTCATAACACAAACTACAACACACTACACAATGCACATTCATCATATACTACATAAAGTTGCCCTTTCGTTTGGCTAAAAGCTCGCGAAAGAGAGTAAGGAAATCCCCTGAAATTGGAGAATAATAATAAAATAATGGGGTGTAAGGGGGAGGGGGGTGTAAGGGGGAGGCTCGTCCCAATCAGTCTCCCCAATTGTCAACCTCACCTGCACGCGGTGCACCCTGCAGATTAACCAACGAGGCTCTGGCGACCGACTAATGGCGGTATAACCATTTATATAGCTGACCTAAATTCTACCAGACCGACAGTGGGCAGCAGCACTGTCGGTGCGATATGGTCAGCACTGCGATCACCAACCCGCAGGCCAAGCGTGGTGATTACTGGCAATACCTTCATGGCATTAAAACCAAAACCACAAAAACACGAAATTTACTTTTATTTAATTTTTTTAATTAACTCGATTTACCAGCTGATAAGACACGGTTGCCAGTATTGTATGGAGCACTATTAGAGTATTTTGATAAAAAAAAGTGTGTCAAAAATAAAATTTTATTTTTTTTCTATATGCTTTCTAGAAACTGAAATGCAATCTATCATTGTAAATTAGTAACAATTATACAAGCTTTTTGTATAATCAATTACATTATACGACTATACATATAATATAGTAATATCAGGGTAATTTTTTACAAAGAAAAACTTAAAAAAATAACAATTATTTAGTTGGGGATCGATCCTTGGCATTCACATTTCTCAAGTCTGCCCGTCACCCGAATAAGCTACGTCGACTTGACAGTTAATGGCGAAAATTCAATTCAATATAAATGTTAGTGTTTTTTAATGCCCAAAAACAGGGATAAAACAATTTTTTTTTAAATAAAACCTAGCAAGATCAATTTTTCTCCCCCAAAACCTCCTACATGTTAAATTTCAGGAAAATCGTTGGAGCCGTTACCGAGATTCGGAAAATATATATATATATATATACAAGATTAACTCATTTAAATATAAAGATACTGTATAAAATAATTAAGATTTCGTACGGTAAAACAGAAAAGCGCGTGGATCCAGACTAACTACTTTATAATTAGGTAGGAATCAAGCGGAACCGGTTTATGTACGTTAGTTAATTTGTTTACGCGATCATAGTAAACTGAGCAAGGTGTTAAACGTGGTATGGTTAGCATAAAAATATATATCTAAAAATGTTAATATTATTAACAAACAAAATTCTGAGTTTATTATAGAGTTATTAATACTAGACTAGGGGAGCCATAGGCAGGTCTGTAAGTGTGTGACAATAAATAATGTGTCACAATAAATAATGAGAGGGACGACGATATGGATGTGACATGGAGTAGAAAAAATCGATTAATATATAATCGATTTGATCTCTTTAAAATAAATCGATTATTTTTATACGAAATAGTCGATTTATATCCGGCTGAATAGAATAGTACCACCCTCTTTTCTTACCGAGGTGTCGTAAAAAGCGACTAAGGTAAGTCGACTCGCCGTGTGGTATCCGGCTGAGTAGAATAGACCACCCTCATGTCTTACCGAGGTGTCGTATAAGGCGACTAAGGTAAGTTGACTCACCGTGTGGTATCCGGTTAAGTAGAATAGACCACCTTCTTTCTTATCGAGGTGTCGTAAAATACGACTAAGATAAGTTGACGTCAGGCAGGCCTGTGACAATATATTTAAAACATGTTGTGCCGACCCCACTTAGAGTAGGATAAATCGATTTTTTTCTGACTATTTTGAAAGTTACATTTTTTAATTTAATAATTTATTACAATTAAGGCTAATTAAAGTGGACAACTGCCAAGAAATAATAACAGATGCGCTGTTTTTGAATTAAGATTAAAATGTGTAGTTTGGCTACATTGGTTTCATCCAACAATGCATATCTAATCTTAAAAAAACAAAAAAAGAGTAAAAAAGATAAAGAGGATATTTAAAATAATCTATTTAAAAAAAACGTTTTTTTAAGAATAAAATAATCGATTCTTAAAAATCGATTATTTAAAAAAAATACGAATATTATTTCACATCCCTGGAAAACTAAACTCGTATACATATCTTTGTCGAATCACACATAAAAAAGAGAGACAGATAGATATACCCTCATTTGCTTGTCTGTATTTCAATATTTCACATTTTAGGCTGGCTTCCCTACTCTAGTGTATTAACTCTATGGAGTTTCGACAGGGCTTAAAATTTTTAACAAAATAATGTAGTAATTTCTTGAATCTTTCACAAATAGCGTTAGTGATAAAATATTACTATTTCCATGAAATACATGACAGATTTACAGACAGCATGTGGGGGCTTTGGGGGAAAAAATCGATCTACCTAGATACCTATATTTAAAAAAAAATGAGGTTTTATCCCTGTTTTCGGGCATCGAAAAAATGCTAAAATGTAGAATTGAATGCAAATGACATTTTTGGCTGTTAAACGTTATTCTGTGATAGCCCAATGTGTAACGGGCGCACTAAAAAGTTCAAAACCAGGGTTCTATATCCCCATGACTTATCGCTAGCGCTTTCTATCTGTTTTTTTGTATTTATTTTTATTGTATTTTATTTATATCTTTTAAAAATTACCGACCATGCCTCGGACACCCAGGTACTCTAATTCAACTGAAGGTCCAAATTGAAAAGTAATTTTATTTTTTTTTATTTCGTGCAGTTATACTTTAAAAGATATAAATTATTTGCTGACGGTACCGGCCCAACGATTTCACTTGCCACGTGTATTATATCCGTCACACCTAACGACTTAAGTACTATATTATATAACTAGCTTATGCCCGCGACTTCGTATGTTCAGAATGATCTTGTATAGCAGTGTGTAAAGTACTACATCATCATCCTCCTGCCCTTATCCCACTCTAAGTGGGATCGGCACATGTTGTCACTTGATTTGGATACGTATTTCACAACCGGCCGCCTGCCTAACGTCAACTTACCTTTGTCGTATTTTACGATACCTCGGTAAGTAAGAGGGTGGTCTATTTTACTCAGCCGGATACCACACGGCATATTTGTTTAAAGAGTACCCCATACAAACTCATCTATCAATCCAATTAAAAAAATCATTTCATCGTTCAGCGTTACAGTTTTATTCCTAAAATAGGAAGTTAAAATTAAAAACAAAGTTTTTGAAAAAAAACACTAAATAAAAACTAAATGTTTAAAAAATATATTAAAACTATATAAAATATTGTTTTTATGAGTAAATTTTAATGTTAAAAATAAAAAACGGAAAAAATAATGTCGCCCAACGTGGGGCTCGAACCCACGACCCTGAGATTAAGAGTCTCATGCTCTACCGACTGAGCTAGCCGGGCTGGTGTGGTAATGTCTCAATTATTGCTGTTGATGTTAACAGAACTAATGAATATTAAAAACATTGTTAAAATAATATGTATCTCCGCCGTGTGCTATCCAACTGAGTAGCATAGACCACCCTCATTTCTTACCGAGGTGTCGTAAAAGGCGACTAAGGTAAGTTGACCCACCGTGTGGTATCCGGTTGAGTTTAATAGACCAACCTTTTTCTTACCGAGGTATCGTAAAATACGAGTAAGGTAAGTTGTCGACAGGCAAACGGCCGGTCGTAAAATAAGTAGCCAAATCATGTGACAGCATATTTATAATATGCTGTGTCGATCCCACTTAGAGTGGGATAAGGGCAGGAGGATATCCTATTAATTTCATAAAAATGCGAGAGTTTGTGAGTATGGATGTATGTTTTTTGTCTTTCACGGCACATCCGCTGAACCAATATGAATGAAATTTGGCACAATTATTCCTTATACACCGGAATATAGTCTATAGAAATCCTGTTAATTTTACAGGAATATGATGACATTAAAAAGCGTGATCTATTTTGAATATATATATAGTGAACGAAGTCGCAGGTAAACGCTAGTATTTTCACAGTTAAGGTTTCAATAGTTATATTTTACTAGCAATCGCCAACGGCTCCGCCCGCATGGAAAGATTAAAACCGTAATAGTCTTAAGATAACCATAAAAATGGTTAAAGTGGGTTAACCTTAAAAGCTAGACATATGCTGTCGCGGACTTTTATTTAGAACTTTTAGAGGGGAACAATTTTGTAGTACACGATTTTTGAATAACTATCACCGTTTACTCAGCGTACGCAAGGAAAGCTTTAAATATTGCCAATATTTTTTATTGCTGCTCCTCTCCTATTCATCTTAGTGTGATGTTATATAGCCTATAGCATTCGATAAATGGACTATCTAACACTGAAATAATTTTTAAAATCGATCCAGTAGTTCCTGAGATTAGCGCGTTAAAACAAACTCTTCAGGTAAATAATCTATAGAATTAGGCGTCACTTTGCGGAGATCTATAATACAAAAGTAATAATAAAATTATTTTGCTATAATCCGCGAAGAATTTTTTTATTATTATTATTTTTTTTTTTTAACTCTTCAGCTTTATATATCACTATAGACAGTTTGGTCGTGAGAAATAACACAAAACCTATCGTGAGATATAAACTTTATGAGACAGAAAAATGATTCGAGGTATCAAATCTCTAAAATTCATCAGTTACCCAACTCGTCTATTCAAATAATTCTGTCTTATTGTACAGAATCCCGTGGGAATCTTCGCAGCACAGTTAGAAACGGGTACATTCAAAAGTGACCTTCGTTTTGAAATAAAACGATAACCTGAATAACAATGACTGGCCCGTTGGAGCAGTGGGTAGTGACCCTTCAGCTCCGCGGGTTGGGGGCTCGATTCCCGACGAGGGTCAACATTTTCTATAAATGAATTTGTTGGCTTTCGAGTCTGGGTGTATATTTGTATTTATACTGCGTCCATCATATTATCAGTCTTTTGACAGCTCACGCTCATTAAGTTTTGTATTGCTTACGTACAAATATCATACAAATAATATTTGTACTTTATGGATGGGTACCGCCCACTTAGTGATGTCACACATAATGGTTACTACGATTATGCCACAGATTAAAAATAATCGGTAGAAATCGATGTTACGAGTATTAAAAGACATTTAATAACATTATATAAAGTTTTACTTTCTTCTTAGTTAATACATGAATACAAATAAAACAATCAGGATATTTTAATTTATTTTATTAGCACGAGTCGTCGGAATGATAATCAACACTAGACTCCTCCGATGAGGAGTCTTCAGTAGCAGTTATTATTAGCTCTTGTGTAGATAATATATTATCAAACGCAATATCACGTTCCCAATCAGAGAATATTACTCTTTTAGTTCTTTCCACCACACTTGCCCAGTTCTCAGCCGTTACGTGGGTGCAAGCATTTTTTAGCAATTGCAACATTTTATTCGCTGTGAATGGGGGGCTTGTATTGCATCTCGCAGCATGCCCTTTTACTTGTGCCCATATAAGTTCTATTGCGTTGTACTGGCAGTGGTATGGAGGAATCCGAAGAACAGTATGGCCATATTCTGCTGCCGTTTCATTGATTACATAGCGTTTTGCTCTCTTTTTGGTTTTTAATATTTTTATTAATTCAACTTTTAACATTGAGTCGTCCACATTTTCTCCATTGTCCCGAAGCCAATTAATTATTTCATGCTTTTTATTAGCCTGTGTTGGCATTTTGTCAATTTGACGGGAGTGGTAGGGCGCATTATCAATAAAAATTATTGATGGTTCTTCCAATGAAATGAGCATTTTTTTGAACCACTCTTCATACACATTTGCATTCATCTCTTCGTGGTAATCATTTGATTTCTTCGATTTAAATGCCAACAGTGCGTCTTGTACAAATCCTTTTGCTGTACCTGCATGGCAAATGATTAGGCGCTCACCTTTTCCCATTGGTACTGAGGAAGTGGAATCAGCAGTATCATCAGTCCAGAAACGAGATAGTGTGTGGTTAGCGTTGAGCCATGTTTCATCCGTGAAAACAATATTTGCCCAATCTTGTATTTTCTTTGCCTCTCTTAAAAAATCACAACGTGCTATAGCTATATATGTGCGTTCCATTAATAATTTTCTTTTATTTAACTTTTTATATGAAAAGCCAATTGTGTTCAAAACTTTGACCAAAGAAGATTTTTCACTATGAAATAGACCACTTCTTTTCAAAGAAACAATAAGTTTTCTCAAAGTTGGAATTTCTTTTCTCAAGTAGTAATCATATACATGACGACGAATAGCGTCAGCGTCAAAGTCATCAACAGCTGTCACCTTATGAGCCCGGCGCTTTCTTTTTGGTGTAGATGGTTTGTTTTGCTCCAAGCCGCTCCTGCCGTAGGCATCAGTAGTGATTTTAGTCACAGTTGATAGACTGATCCCCAACGCGGCTGCAACACGGTTTCGGACTTGCGTGATAGGTATAAGAGGTCCGCCATTTTGATTTTCTTGCTCAAAATACTCATGAAGTTTTAACACTAACTGTCTCGATTGTGCTTTCAACACACGTCCTTTCGGCATTTTCACGATCAATTAATATAATTTTCACAAAAGTTTTTCCGAGGAATGAAGCTACTTAACTCAAGGTGTAACAGATGCGAGAGAACACTCAGCGAACGTAAATGCGTGTGACTATCACGGGCGTTTCGTTGAGAGTGACAGATCACGTCAAAATGGCGGCCGAGCGGAAGGTCTGTTGATGTTGCCAGTTGATGTATAATATATTTTTTATGATTATAATAAATACACACGGATTAACATTTATTTTCAAAAAACTAAGGCAATATTAAATCAAAATGTTGATTTCTATATCTGTTATTAGTTTACGTAGGTTATCATTAATCGAATTACTTAGGTACGTAATTCGATTAATGATAGTAGGTACTATAATCGGAATGGTATCGCATACGAGAATCTTTAGGACATCACTAAATATGTAAATCGTCAATCTGTCAAAAGATGGTTAATATAATGGACAGTGTATAAGTATGTATTTAAAAATTATATAGGTATATATTCACCAGTTGTCTGTCACCCATAACACAAGTATTAAGTTACTTACTTTGGGGACGGACGACCGTGTGTGTAAGTGTCCCATATATTTATATTTACAATAGTTTGACGTTATTTTTGCCGCGATGGCTCAGTGCCCGTGATCCTAAGTAGGTGTCGTGGATTCAAACATCATGCATCAAATCATTAATTCTCCCGCCCTTATCCCACTCTAAGTGAGGGCAGCACAACATGTTATAAACATGTCGCACGATTCAGCTAGGTATTTTACGACCGGGCGCCTGCGTGAAGTCAATTTCTTAGTCGCCTTTTGCGAGACCTTACTGAGAAAGAGGGAGGTCTATTCTACTCAGCCGGATACCACATGGCGAGTCAACTTACCATAGTCGCCTTTTAAGACACGTCGGTAAGAAATGAGGGTGGTCTATTCTACTCAGCCGGATACAGGGCTAAAACTCCATGCATCAAAGAATTTTCTATATAAAAACATTTTTGATTGTTCATTCAAATAAAAAAATTTAAATCATAGTTTTAGGAAAAATAAAATGATTTCGTTAAATTTGGTTCTGAAATAGATTGCATTTAGATAACCCAGTGGAAGGTTGGAGGCGTATGGAGGCGACTTTTTAATTAAGCTCCCACCCCCCTTAACAATGAAATTGCCCCACAGTGGGCCCCTATTTGGGATACACTGCATTATATACATGATTCTTGTAGTTAAAAAAATTAACACGAAGTTGCGTGTCTACTAGTAAACTGTAAAAGTAAGATATATAAGTCCTCAAACAAATCCTGTCCTATCCTACTTTCTACTAATATTATAAATGCGAAATTTTGCGAAATTATGAACGTGTGTTTGTTACTATTTCACGGCGATTCCGCTGAACCAATATTAATAAAATTTGGCACAATTATTCCTTATACATCGGAATAACATATACGCTATAGAAATCCTGTTTATTTTACAGGAATAGAATAAGCTGTGGTAGCCCAGCGGTAACACCGTGCGACTCTTTCGAGGAGGTCACAAGGACTCTTTCCAGGAGGAGGGTTCAAACCCGGGCAGACACCAATGAGTTTTTCTGTTCAAACTTGTTAAAATGTCTCGAATTAATAATTGCGATTTATTACACGCTTTACGTTGAAGGAAAGCATCCTGAGGAAATCTACATATCTATAGAGAATTATGAAGATATGTGTAACCTAACAATACGCATTGGAGCAGCGTGGTAGGTCTTAGCTCCAAATTTTCTCTCCAAAAACGGAGAGAAGAGGCTTATTCTCAGCAGTGGGATAGTAACAGCTCGCTACTTACTTACTTCTTAGGATGACATAGAAAAGCGCCATCTATTGACCACATATTAGGCGACACCAGTTCACGCAGACGAAGTTGCGGGTAAAAGCTAGTTTCTTAATATATTCACACCTAATCGTTGAACCTAACAATGCAAAAACCCCCGTGGGAACCGTATTCGCAATATCATTAAAAGGATACATAATGACCTTTATTACAATGGCATAGAGGTGTCTAGATGAATTACTAAACAGTGTCCTATATTGGAAACAACAAAGCTTATATTTCACAAAGTATGAACGACTCAAAAGACACAGAAGAAGGAAATGGAACCTCAATGTTAAGTCAGTAAAGTAGGATTTTGTAAAACATAAGTACTAAGCATATGGTCAATGATGGGAAATTTTCATAGAAATATTTGCTTCTTTTTTTTAAGTACAGTTGCATTGCAGTTGGACACCATACGGATGAGTATAAAAATATATATAATAAAGCATAGAAGGTTGAATATGATTTGGCCGAATCATATTAGATTATTTATTCCAGTGTTTCCCAATGTTGGGCTTACGCCCCACAGGGGGGTAAATGTGAAGGGGGGTGGGATATTCGAAATTTCCACTCAAAACGAGTTTAACACATCTCTACCATTGAACGCAAATCTTTCAAATAATAACGATAAATAATTTTAATTTAACCAGTCACAAGTTAATGACTGAATTATTTTGTTATAATCCGCGTTAGGACTCAGGATATATTCACATACCTTATACATTCAACACATGTCACCACACGCATCACAAAACGCTACCATCGAACATCGCACAAGCACACGAATCGTACGCGAGCCACGTGTTCGATTCCAGCCGCAGACTAAAATTTTCTAAAAATGATATGTTAATTTTTCGCGTTTATTTACTGAAAGTAAAAAGTAAAGTAGCGGCCTATTACTCTCCCGCTGCTGGGAATAGGTTTCTTCTCTCCGTTTTTGGAGAGAAGGATTGGAGCTAAGACCTACCACGCTGCTCCAATGCGGATTGGTAGGTTACACATAGCTCCAGAATTCTCTAGAAACATGCAGGTTTCCTCACGATTTTTTCCTTCACCGAAAAGCAATTATCAATTAGACACATTAGTTTAACATAAAAACTCATTGGTATCTGCCCGGGTTCGAACCAGTGATCTCCTCGAAAGAGTCGTACGGTGTTACCGCTGGGCTATCGCAGCAGCTATTTTACTGAGTCAAATGGTAATTTCGAGCAGTAAAGCGTGGCAACATTATAAAACGCACGTCCTAAAGCCAAACATTTAAATATCTAGCAGAATATCGATCGAAACATAATGATATTACCCGTGGGGTACTTCACCTCCATTTGGCAGTAATCCCATGGGGGTAAGGGAGTGATGACGTCACTCGTCTAGGCGGGAGTCGCGACCGAGCGGCGCGGGACTGTCGCCGACGTAAACAAAACAATTACGTGATACGGAATTTATGTAGTAATATTTTGTAAACGAAATAATTTTTTTCGACTATTAATACTTGTTTTTGGCATGCTTCTGTATCTATACTAATATATAAAACTGAAGAGTTTGCAAAAAGTAATAATAAATTTATTTTGCTATGAAAATTCATCGCGGATTATAGCAAAATATTTTTTTTTACTTACTTTTGTATTATAGATCTCCGCAAAGTAACCCCTAATTCTATAAATTATCTGAAGAGTTTGTTTGTTTGAACGGGCTAATATTAGGAACTACTGGACCGATTTGAAAAATTGTGAGCGACAGATAGTCCATTTATCAAAGAAGGCTATACAACATCACGCTAAAATGAATAGGAGGGGAGCAGCAATAAAAAATGTTACGTAAACGGCAAAATTTAAAGCTTTCCTTGCGTGCGCTGAGTAAATAGTAATAGTTATTCAAAAATGCATGTATTACAAAATTGTTCCCCTCTAAATATTAGTCCGCGACAGCAAATGTCTAGCTTTTAAGGTTTACCCATTTTAACCATTTTTATGATTATCAAAAGTCTATAATTTTACGGTTTTAATTTTTCGGAGCCTCTGGCAATTGCTAGTAGTTTATATTGATACGGAAAGGGAAATATTCGTATAATAATTGTGTATTTGTATAAAAGCAACGCAAACTCGGTATACCTAATTGTTTGACACTCGGTCGTTTTTTGATTTAGGCAGTGTTTTCCAACGTGGAGCCTATACCCCACAGGATGCCAATTGCATTAATTTAAGTGGGAGATGGGGATTGGCAATTCGAAAATGGACTCGACACGAGTTCAACCCATTCGCCCCAGGCCATTTAAATACATTGCTATTGTGCCAAATTTCATCGATGTTGGTACAGCGGGTCGGCCGTGAAAGAGTAACAAACATACATCCATAAATCAAATCAAATCAAATTTATTGTGAATACAGTAATTATAGATGTTATAAGAGTAATTATTTAACCAATGTATTCTACCATTATAATATGGTGTACAATATAATGTAGTGTTGTCGCCAATGACTTTCGCTTTGTATTTTATAGCAACACCGTCATGAAACGAGTATCGCGCCCAGCCTGACTGAAATGGGGGCAACACTGTGTCGTGTTGTCTCCGATGAAGTCTTCCTATAATATATAGGAAATAAAAAGCTAAAACGTTTCAGTTGCAGACAGTCTTTGTTCGTCATTCAAGAGAAGTGCATCTTTGAACGGGAATTGTGGTATTCCTATTATATCGTGTTATTGTATATAGTGGGCCCTAACAGTAGTAATTATAATTAATCTATATTTTAAATTAAATATTAAATTAAATTATGAGTAGTAGCATTTAGTAATTAAGGACATTTTTAGCGCACTATTAAAACTATTTATTAATTAATCGCACTACTATAATATCAACTATACTCACAAACTTTCGCATTTATAATATTAGCAGGATGGTAGGTTCAAGGCCACCGTGTGGTATCCGGTTCAGTAAAATAAACCGCCCTTTTTCTTACCGAGTTGTGGTAAAATATGACTGAGGTAAGATAACGTCAGGCAGGCGGCCAGTCGTAAAATACGTAGCCTAATCATGTGACAACATGTTCGTAACATGTTGTGCCGACCCCACTTAGAGTGGGATAAGGGCAGGAGAAATAAACGAATGGTAGGTTCAAGGCCTTGGTTTAAGATTTAATAGCCAAGTAACATTACATAAATTGACCGAAGTTAGGACACCCGTTTAGTCACGTGTTGGGCAAACTTTGCTGAAAGAACGCAATAATTATATATATTCTGTCGCAACGAGATCACACCGCGCCACTTTCCAATTTGAACATCTTTGACTTGTATTGTGTTACACAATCCATCCGCATTCTTGAACATTAATTCACAAATTTATTGTCCGTATGAAATAATATTAATAACTTTATTTAAAAAAATTACAATATTTTTATTTATTTTTCGTTACATACATAAATGTTACAAAGCGAAAGGTTGGGACCTTCTTTTAAGTGAAAAAGCACTTGTGACAAAAGGTCTCGCTCCATAACAATGCATACTAAAAAATTAAAATAATAAAATTTAACAAAAGAAAAGAAATAAACCTATTCATGCTGCGTATTCTGAGTTGTGCATGTGTGTGTTTGTGTGTGTGTGTTTGGGTGTGTGCTTATGTATGTGAGACATAATTGATATCACATCAAATCAAAATAATCTTTATTCAAATAATCTCTTTAAAGCACTTTTAAATCGTCAAGTATCAATTTCTAATATTTAAATGAGTTAATCTTGTATGTTTTATTGTACCTATAGATATATATATTTTTTCTGAATCTTGGAAGCGGCTCCAAAAATTTAGCATGAAGGTTTTGGAGGGGAAAAATTTAGCTAGATTTTATTAAAAAAAATCGTTTTATCCCTGTTTTAGGGCATTACAAAATACACAAATTCAAATTGAATATATAATATAAAACACTATTTTTGCCGAGATCTATCGAGTCAGCTTATTTGAATACTTGAATAGCTTAGTTTATTCGGGGTGGTCTCTAGAAATGAAAATACCTAGCATCGAGCCCCACATCATCTTCCTGCCCTTATCCCACTCTAGGTGGGGTCGGCACAACATGTTATAAACATGCTGTCACATGATTTGGCTGCGTTTTTACGACCGGCCGCCTGCCTGACGTCAACTTACCTCTGTCGTATTTTACGACACCTCGGTAAGAATGAGGGTGGTCTATTCTACTAAACCGGATACCACACGGTGGGTCAACTTACCTTAGTCGCCTTGTACGACACCTCGGTAAAAATGAGGTTGGTCTATTCTATTCAGCCGGATACCACACGGCGCCTAGCATCGAGCCCCACCTATACCCTTATTTTATTGTTTTTTTTTGTATTTTGAAAAAATTACCGATCAAGGCTCGGTCAACCAGGTTATATATAAGATTAACTCATTTAAATATTAAAGACTTAGAAATAAAAATAAGTTCTTTATATTCTAAACTAATCTTTTGTAATCCCCCTTTAGCCGTTCTCCGCGACTGTACCAGGAAGCTGCGCAAATGACTGAGATGGTTTCAGGATAACCAGTCTAACCCCCTAATAGCATTTCGCTGAATTTCGCAAGTCTGTAACATCGCTGAGTCAGATCTTTGTCTGGGAAAACAACTGACTATATTTTTACCACACAAAGTTGTATACGATTAAATTATACCTAATATCTGGATGACCGAGCTTTGCTCGATAATTTTTTCAGAAAAAAACTAAAAAAAAAAGAAAAAACAATTATTTAGTTGGGATCGATCCTTGGCATTCACATTTCTTGAGGCTGCCCGAACTAGCTAACCGAATAAGCTACGTCGACTTGACGGCTAATGGCGAAAATTCAATTCAATATAAATGTTAGTGTTTTTTAATGCCCAAAAACAGGGATAAAACAATCATTTTCTTTATATGCTATAGCCTATAACATCACGCTAAGATGAATAGCGGGCGATGGAGCGAGCTATGCTCGGAGTATCTCTACGTGATCAAATCAGAAATGAGGAGATCCGTAGAAGAACCAAAGTGACGGACATAGCTCAACGGGTCGCGAAGCTGAAGTGGCAATGGGCGGGGCACATAGTTCGAAGAAACGATGGACGTTGGGGTCTCAAGGTGCTAGAGTGGCGACCCCGCACCGGAAAACGCGGTGTAGGCAGACCCCCCAGCAGATGGACAGACGACCTCAAAAAGGTCGCGGGGAGCCGCTGGATCCAGGCGGCGCAAGATCGTGTGGCGTGGAAGTCCATGACAGAGACCTATGTCCAACAGTGGACGGCTATTGGTTGAAGAGAGAGAGAGAGAAGATGAATAGGAGAGGAGCAGCAATAAAAAATATTACGAAAACGGCACAATTTAAAGTTTTTCTTGCGTGCGCTAAGTAAACAGTAATAATTACATGTATACAAAACTGTTCCCCTCTAGAAGTTCTAAATAAAAGTCCGCGACAGCATATGTCTCGCTTTAAAGGTTAACACACTTTAACCATTTTAATTGTTATCAAAATACTATATTACCGTTTTAATATTTCAACGCGGGCGGACTTAACAAAAAAAATCGATATCCGTTTTACGCTTGATCATACTTGCTTATAGGAAAGCCGGTGCCAAAATCTTATTATTCCGTTACAAACACAACGTCTCGGTACAAATTATCGTTACAACGCATATATCTTCCCTTGACCTATATTCAGAGCGTGGCGCAATGCGAAACGTCAATATGAATGATGTTCTGGACGTAATTGCGCGATAAACGTGCCTAATTGAGCATGAATCAGGCATTCGTTTTTCAGGGTTCCTTAGCAAAGTGAAAACCTTACCAAAAACACATCAATCAATCAATATTTTGAATAATATATGGAAACCGATGTTCAAAATTCAAAATAGTTAATTCAATATATACTTACAGTCATTATTGTCCTGCCCATATCCCACTCTAAGTGGGGTCGGCACAACATTAAAAACATGTTGGCTACGTATTTTCCGACCGGCCGCTTGCTTGACGTCAACTTACCTTAGTCGCCTCTTACGACACTTCGTTCTTCGTTAAAGAAAAGGGCGGTCTATTCTTCTCAGCCGGATACCACACGACGAGTCAACTTACATAAGTTCACGTGCGACTCGCGAAAAAATTTTAAAATTTAAATTGGCCCGTTGAATAAAAAGGTTGCGCTTTCCTGCGTCTACTTTTAGCATAGCATAGAATCTCTTTAATCTTAAGCCGTGTGGTATTCGGCTGAATAGAAGAAACCACTCTCATTTCTTACCGAGGTGTCGTAAAAGGTGAATAAGTTAATTCGACGTGGTATCCGGTGGAGTAGAATAGACCACCCACTTTCTTACCAGGGTGTCGTAAAATACGACTGAGGTAAGTTGACGTAATGCAGGCGGCTGATCGTAAAAACGTAGCCAAATCATGTGACAATATGTTTATAGCAACTGAGATCCACTCAAAACAAAAACATGTTTATAACATGCTGTGCCTACCTCACTTACGAGTGGGATAAGGGCAGGAGAATGATGTGAATCTCTTTATTGTACATCAATATAATGTTACCATTGCTGTGAGGTAACTTTATCTGAACATAAAGTAAGTAAGTAAGTAACGGCCTGTTACTATCCCACTGCTGGGCATAGGCACCTCCTTCCTTTTTTTTTTGGAGAGAAGGATTGGAGCTAAGACCTACCACGCTGCTCCAATGCGGATTGGTAGGTTACACATATAGCCAGATTTCTCTAGATACATGCAGGTTTCCTCACGATGTTTTCCTTCACCGAAAAGCGTGTGATAAATTGCAATTATCAATCAGACACATAAATTTTACTAGAAAACTCATTGGTGCCTGCCCGGGGTTTGAACCATAGACCTTCTCGAAAGAGGCGCACGGTGATACCGCTGGGCTACCACAGCTTTCTTATCTTTCTTATTATCTTATCTTCTCAGCTTTCTTAGCGTTCTTATCTGAGCATATTCCAAGCTATTGTCTGTTCCAAGTCCCCGCATAATAATGACTTGGATTGAGCGCAAACAGCTTCATTTCTTGGCTCACGTAAATGGGTCCCCATTTATACGCGAACAGTAGTGTTGGCAAGCGAACATCGTAAAATCGGGATATGTCTGAATATTTAAATGATTATATATAATCCTGTATGTGGTATCCGGCTGAGTAGAGTAGACCAACCTCATTTCTTACCGAGGTGTCATAAAATACGACTAAGTTAAGTCGACCCGCCGTGTGGTATTCGGCTGAGTAGAATAGACCAACTTCATTTCTTACCGAGCTGTCGTAAAAGGCGACTAAGGTAAGTTGAACCACCGTGTGGTATCCGCTTTAATAGAATAGACCACCCTCTTTCTTACCGAGGTATCGTAAAATACGACAGAGGTAAGTTGACGTCAGGCAGGCGGCCGGTCGTAAAAGCGCAGCCAAATCATGTGACAGCATGTTTATAACATGTTGTGCCGACCCCACTTAGAGTGGGATAAGGGCAGGAGGATGATAATTAATTGCGTTGAAGAGGTCATGCAGTTGTAAAAAAACTCACCTGCTGGGAACCTTAGTCGAGTGCGCTGCGTAAACCAACAGAGACAAACTAAATTTTTGTATACAAAAGTATAGATCTACAAAAATACTATAAAAAAGTCCGAGATAGTATGTCTCTATATCTTATGGTTATCTCACAATAACTTCTTTTGATTGAAATTTCAATTAATAATAGTATTATTATATTCCGCTATAATCCACTATAACAAACGAATTATAGCAAAGTGATTCTATCATTAATTTTGTACCATTGAATTTTTCAAAGTAACGCGTAATTTAGGGATGTGACTTGGAGTAGAAAAAATCGATTAATAAATAATCGATTTTTCTCCCTTTAAAATAATCGCTTTTTAAACAATCGATTATTTTGTTATGAAATAATCGATTTTTTCAAAAGTTGTATTTTTTAATATTAATAATTAATTACAATAAAGGCTACTTAAAGTGGACAACTACAAAGAAATAATATCATATACGCTGTTTGTTGAATTGGATTTAAATGTGTAGTTTGGCTAAATTGGTTTCATCCAACAATGCATTTCTAATCTTAAAAAACAAGGAAAAGAGTAAAAAAGAAAAAGGGTTACCTAAAATAATCGACTTTTTAAAAATCGATTTTTGATGAAAAAATAATCGATTATTATAAATCGATTATTTTGAAAGAATAATCAATTATTTTTTCACACCGACGCGTATTTCTGTAAGTTATTGAATCAGAAAATATACGAAAATCCAAGAAAATTTTACGTAATATCTATATCCTCCTGCCCTTATCCCACTCTAAGTGGGATCGGCACAACATGTTATAAACATGCTGTAACATGATTTGGCTGCGTTTTTACGACCGGCCGCTTGCTTGACGTCAACTTACCTTAGTCGTATTTTACGACACCTCGATAAGAAGAGGGTGGTCTATTCAACTAAACCGGATACCACACGGTGGGTCAACTTACCTTAGTCGCCTTTTATGACACCTCGGTAAGAAATGAGGGTGGTACTATTCTACTTAGCCGGACACCACCACACGGCAAAAAATTTGATATTTTACTTAATATTCAATGCGCAAAAATTTGTGGCAATGGCGAATCTATTTGGTCAGGGAAGATACACCCCATCAGCTCAGCACAAGTGATTACTGAGATTTTCCTGATAAATATTGTGTTTCTTTAGTGATGTGCCAACATATTATCGTCCATCAACGCAGCCGACCGAGCTATCTAAGAAATTTACATTTTACAACAAAATATATTATGACCTAGAAATTGTAAAAATAAAACGTGAGCGAGGTCACGTTTTCGCCTCCCCATCTACAATACATAATCTATATTAATATATAAAGCTGAAGAGTTAGTTTGTTTGAACGCGCTAATCTCAGGAACTGCTGGACCGATTTGAAAAATACTTTCAATGTAAGATAGTTTATTTATCGACTATTACACTGAAAGAAGCTGTGATGGCCTAGCGGTGCGACCGTGTGAATCTCTAAAGACGATCATGGGTTCAAACCCGGGCAGACACCAATGAGTTTTTCTATTAAAACTTATGTGTCTAATTGATAATTGTAATTTATCACACGCTTTTCGGTGAAGGAAAACATCGTGAGGAAACCTGCATATCTCTAGAGAATTTCGGAGATATGTGTAACCTACCAATCCGCATTGGAGCAGCGTGGTAGGTCTTAGCTCCAATCCTTCTCTCTTATAACGGAGAGAAGAGGCCTATTCCCAGTAGTGGGATAAAATAACAGGCCGCTACTTTACACTGAAAGAAAAGGGTAAATTGAAAGAAGGCTATAGGCCATAATATAACATCACACTAAAACGAATCAGCGATGAAAAATGTTATGAAAACGGCAAAATTTAAAGCTTTCCTTGCTAATACAGAAAGCCTACAATACTATTGAGGAATACGTGGATGATAAAAATTCGTGGATGTAGCTACTCTTCGACCCTGTACAAGACAGTAATAACTAATGTAACTAGTAATAAGAATTATATTTTGAAAAGAGCAACCGCCGAGTTTCTTGTTGGCTCTTCTCGGTAGGAACAGCTTTCTGAACCAGCAGTAGAGTTGAATATTCAAAAAGCACTTGTTTGCAAATTAATTTGCATAAAAAATATTTTGAATTTGAATTTAGTCGCCTTTTACGACACCTCAGTAAGAAATGGACTATTCTACTTAGCCGGATACCACACGGCGGGTCAACTTACCTTAGTCGCTTTTTACGATACCTGGATAAGAAATGAGGATGGTCTATATCATTTAGCTGGATACCACACGGCGTACGCTTAAACGGATATCAAAAATAAATAAAAAAAAACATGTAATTTTATTACATATCGCACGCTTAGTATTAAACTGACCTAATTCAAAAGACTGGTGAGGAAACTGCGTATGCACGTTTTAAGAAATTTCTAGTTATATGATATGAGTAATGATACCGTAAGAATTATAATACATTACTTCCGTTATCATTAGCGTAATATATTTAAATTTGACTACATTCATTATTATCTGTGTTACATGATATATTTTCTAGTTTGTGCTTATTTCGGTAACTGAACAAACTCTTTCATCTTATTGTATTTACTTTAAATTTGTTAGGTAATGTCAGTTGTTTTGTGCTCTCTAATATATTCTAAACTGTGATAGCCCAGCGGTAACACCGTGCAACTATTTCGAGGAGGTCAAGGGTTCAAACTCGGGCAGGCAACAATGAGTTTCTCTGTTAAAACTTATGTGTCTAATTGATATTTGCGATTTATCACACGCTTTTCGGTGAAGGAAAACATCGTGAGGAAACCTGCATATCTCTAGAGAATTCTAGAGATATGTGTAACCTACCAATCCACATCGGAGCAGCGTGGTAGGTCTTAGCTCCAATCCTTCTCTCCAAAAAAGGAAAGAAGATGCCTATTCCCACTAGTGGGATATGACAGGCGGCTACTTTAATAAATTCTAGACCAGGGATTGACAATTTACGTCTTTGATATAAAATTGCGGTTCTCCAATTCGGTAACCAAAAGATGCACAAACCAGAGGAAAAAAATTTAATTATGTATGACATCAAATTAGAAACCTCAAAAATTACAGTATTTCTCTACTCCATATTGAATGTTTATATACATATAAACCTTCCTGTTTAATCACTCTATCTATTAAAAAATACCGCATCAAAATCTGTTGCGCAGTTTTAAAGATTTAAGCAAGCATAGGGACTTAGGGACAGACACAGAAAGCGATTTTGTTTTATTATATGTAGTGATGCTAGAATATGATTTGTGAAAAAATGTTTATTTCTTTAATTTACTTTTTCTACATTAGAAATAAAATATAAGGCTGGCCCCGTTGGAGCAGTGGGTAGTGACCCTGCCTTCAGCTCCGCGGGTCCCGGATTTGATCCCCGCCGGGGGCCAACATTTACTATAAATTAAGTGGTTGGTCTTTGAGCCTGGGTGTTTATTTGTATTAAAGTATGTATTTAAAAATTATATAAGTATATATTCACTAGTTGTCTGTCACCCATAACACAAGTATTAAGTTACTTACTTTGGGGACGGACGACCGTGTGTGTACGTGTCCCATATATTTATTTATTTATATATATATTTAAAAAAAACAAATATATAAATATCATGTACGTCATTAAAAAAAATAGTGGCTCTTTAAAGTTTATTAATTTTTTTAAGTGTCACTCTCTTTAGTATTAGAAGGTTGCCGACCCCTGTTTTAGACATATAAACATGAAAATCATGTATTCATTTCATTTATTTTTATACGTGTACATTGTTGCATCAATAAATAAATAACAATCTTATATTAAAATGAAACTCAAAGAAATATCAAAATGCGTTTTTTGTATGTTCGCGATAAAATCCAATAATTACTTAACCAATTTTTATGCGCTTGTCACCAATAGATAGAGCGATATTTGAGGACGGTTAAAGTGTATAATTTGGAACAGTTTTTTTTTGGAAATTGGTCGTAAAATGATAATTGTCGAAATCATAATTTCTTTGACATATAGAAAAACAATATATGTTGGAATTATTCATCATTCATCTATAGGTGTACAAAAAGGTAAGCAACGGAATATCTTATCTTTCAAAGATTGTCTACTACTCTCATTCTAAATTCTAAAAAAAAACACGTACGAAAATTCTTTAAACGAATACAGTATTAATATTTATCTACTGAAATACGTTAGATAGTGAAGGAATTTTTAGTTAACACTATAATCTCTCCAAACATAATTTAACTAACAATCGCGGCGTGGAAAGATTAAAACCGTAATATAGTCTTTTGATAACCATAAAAATGATTAAATTGGGTTAACGTTAAAAGCTAGACATATGCTGTCGCGGACGTTTATTTAGAACTTTTAGAGGGGAACAGTTTTATATACATGTAATTATTACTGTTTACTTAGCGCACGCAAGGAAAGCTTTAAATTATACCGTTTTCGTACTATTTTTTATTGCTGCTCCTCTCCTATTCATTTTAGCGTGATGTTATATAGCCTAAGCCTTCCTCAATAAATGGACTATCTTATGACCGTATCTTACACATGTACATGTGTAAGATACGGTCGTTCGTCGTTTGTAAATCTAATAATATTGCTGTGAATAACTAACTGCTTACTCTGAAAAACTGATATACCCACAATTAAAAGCCTTTTCAATAGAATACACGCACTTATCTAACAATAAGTGCGCGTATCCTATTGAAAAGGCTCATTTACGGTTGCAAAGACAAAATTTTCAGCCAAAATTACCACTAACAATATCAAAGTAGTCACAAATTTTCTCCCACGGGAAGTGTCAAAAAAGTCGGGACACATCGCTACATCACTATGCACATTGATCGCAATCCCGTTTCGCAATGCGCAAAATGGGATATAGGTCAAGGGTTCGGAGTGCGACGATTTTTTTTTTTTTTTTTTTATGTCAGGAAAACCCATTATGGGTCGTCACCGCCCGACGGGGACGAGCGGCGGGTATGTCGGACTCTCACCGACTAAAAACCTGACAGTGCTCTACCACGCTGCTGGTGGCGAGTATAGGGTACCCATGAAGACATTACCCCCATCCCCGCCAGCAGCAACTCTGTACCCCAGAGTGCGCCACCTCTGGGTCGGGGCCTCTCTAAAAGTGGCCCCTCCCTCCGCTGGACGATGCATCGGGAGCACCAGATGCATCGACCGCCGCGGGGACCTAACTCCAGCGAGCGTCCGATACCCCGTTCGGAACGCTCGGAGGTCCCCGTTAGGGCGGCATGCGACGGACTTCGGCGAGTCGCCTGCGCCCCGCTCGCCTGCGGCGGATCGGATCCAAGGACTCGACTTCCCGGATCCGCCCCGCCGCCTCCTTCCGCGAGATAACATTCTCACAGAAGGAGGCCATCGCTGCCCACGATCGCTCCCTGTCCACCATGGCGCGAACCACAGTGGGCAGGGAGAGATCGTGCCCCACCTGTGCCACGAGTTCCGCCCGCTGAACCGCCCAAGCTGGGCAGTCTGCGAGCGTGTGCAGCGCCGTGTCAAAGTCGGCGCCGCACTCGTGGCACTCACCAGTCGCTTCGCGCTGGGCCACCCTCCACAGATACCACCCGAAACAACCATGTCCGGAAAGCACCTGTGTCAGGCGGAAGGTGAGGACCCCATGCCTCCTGGAGACCCAGCCCTGGAGAATGGGCTGGATGGCCGAAATCGTCCAGGCTCCTGCACTGGGCGATTCAAGCCGCTGCCTCCATTGGCGGAGGAGCTCTTCCTGAGCTGCTCTCCGCCAATCCACCTCTACCGCCGCTGAGTGTCCCCCCGGTGAACGGGCTTCGACTCTACGGCGGTAGGCCTGAGCTAGTACCTCAGCCTCAAGGTCCCATGGAGGGGACCCGGCCAAGGCGCAGGCCGCTTCGCCGGAGATGGTCCGGTAGCCCCGTACAAGTCTGACCGCCATGATCCTCTGTGCCCTACGCAGCAGAGGCAAGGATCTCGCGGTCAGCCGCCCCGCCCATACGGGAGCGCCGTACAGGGCCATGGACCGCACCACTCCGGCGTATAGGCGCCGGCAGCCTGCATTAGGCCCTCCCAAATTCGGGAGGAGCCTGCTCAGGGCTCCGGCGGTCGCCATTAGCTTAGGGGCGAGCCGCCGGAAGTGGGCCTCGAACGTCCATCGGCTGTCGAGGAGCAATCCCAGGTACAGTAGTGTACCCGAGATTTCGATGGACGTCCCGCCCACCACCAACCGGGAGCCCACTGGGGGCGCCATCCGAGGCCTGTGGAAGCAAATGGCCTCGGATTTCTCCAAGGCCACCCCCAGTCCCAGCCGGCGAATCCGGGCCACAACGTGGGCCGTGGCCGCAGTCGCCAGCACTTGGGCTTCCCGGTGGGTGCTCGCGCGGGCAGTCACGAGGGTGTCGTCTGCGTAGCAAAACAGACGCACCCCCGGAAGCATTTGCCCGCGCAGCACCCAGTCGTAGCCGATGTTCCACAGAAGGGGGCCAAGAACCGAGCCCTGTGGAACATCGCACGACATCCTCCGCTCCTTCCACCCACCCCCAGCCGTCGGGTACCTGACAGCGCGGTCAGACAAATAATTACTGACCACACGCTGCAGGTACATGGGGATGCGATGGAAGCGTAGGGCCTCCTTAATCACTCCCCAGGGCAAGGTGTTGAATGCGTTAGCGATGTCCAGCGACACCGCCAACACCACCTCGCGCCGGGTTGTCGCCTCCTCCGCCAGAAGTCTCACACCCTCGATACAGTCGAGGGTGGACTTGCCCTGGCGGAATCCGCATTGGAGGCAACTGAGGTCAGGCCCTACCTCCCGGAGGTGCTGGACTATGCGGGAAGCTATTACGCGTTCGAGCAGCTTTCCCGCTTCGTCTAGCAAGACAATGGGCCGATACGCAGAGGGTGTATCGGCCGGTCTACCCTCCTTCCTGAGCAGGACTAGTCTCCCCGTCTTCCACCTACGAGGAAAGAGGCCCTGCTCGAGGCAGGCACTGAACGTCGCCCTGAGTCCAGACTCCAACGGACCCAGGGCAAGAGACCAGGCGCGCCCAGGGATGCCGTCGGGGCCAGGTGCGGTATCTTTCGCTTTCATGTGACTCACCGCCCCGGCCAACTCCCACTCCGACACTTCCGGCACACCCGACCCAGTGCCATCCTCCTCCTCGAGAGGCGCCATACGAGGCGGCTCCACCTCGGCTCCCTGCGGGAACAGGGCTTCCACAACGGATTCAAGGAAATCCGGCCGAAGGCTCTCGGTGAGGGGGGGGGCGCGGACACGAAGTTTCTTCCGTGCCGCTATGTACGGCCTCCCCCACGGATTCCGATTGAGCTCCTCGGCCATCTCCCTGTGGGCCCTGTCCTTGGCCTCGGCGATCGCCGTCCGCAAGGAGGCGCGGACAGCCCGATAAGCCTCATAGCGGCGCCTCTCCTCCTCGACGTCGCGTCGTCTACGACGCCTGTACCGAGTGTACTGGCGGCGCACGGCCACGCACTGGTCGCGCAGCCACGCCAGCTCCTCCGACCACCAGTACACCCCACACGCCGGCCCTGTGCTTCGCACTCTCGGCATGCTGGCGTCGCAGACGAGCGACATCCGCCGCTGGAGGTCCTCGACCTCCGCAGCAACCCCCCCACCCGTGGGCCCAGCGGCCCACGCCTGGACGATTGCGGCCTCAACGAGGAACTCGGGATCCATTTTCCTGACGGACCACCGAGGGCCGTCGACTCTTCCCGACCGAGGGGAATTGGGAGTGTGGGGTGCGGACACCTCGAACCATATATATCGGTGGTCCGAGAGTGACTCCGTACCCACTATTACCTCCCAATTCCTGACACATGGTGACATGGCGGCGTCGACAAAGGTAACGTCGATTTTGGAGCCGCCATTCCATCGCACACATGTAATGTGCGACGATGTTACGACTCATTTTAATATTTTTATTCATTGAAGCACCCTGTGAACAATCATTCACCAGGTTGGAGTTATTTTAAATTGAGTTTTATAATTACAGAAAGCCATCTTCCTACCCTTATTCCACTATAAGTGGGGGCGCCACAACATGTTGTCAAATGATTTGGCTACGTATTTTACGACCGGCCGTCTGCCTGACGTCAACTTACATTTGTAGTATTTTACGACACCTAGTGAAGAAATAATAAAAAATAAAAAGAGGTGTTGTAAATGGCGTCTAAGTTAAGTCAACCCGCCGTGTGGTATCCGGCTGAATAGAATAGACACAACTCATTTCATACCAAGGTGTCGTAAAAGGCGACAAAGGTAAGTTGACCCGCCAAGTGGTATCCGGTTGAGTAGAATAGACCACCCTCTTTCGTACCGAGGTGTCGTAAAAGGCGACTAAGGTAGTTTGACCCACCGTGTGGTACGGTAGAAAAGACGGGTGGTCTTTTCTACTCAGCCGGAAGCCTTAATCGCCTTTTACGACACCTCGGTACGAAAGAGGGTGGTCTATTCTACTCAGGCGGATACCACACGGCGGAACACCGTATACAGCACCATCTCGCATAATAATTACGTATATTGCAGCTATTCATTAGCACATCCATATACTTTGCAATCTAATTCGAATCGAGCTAAAGTCTAACCGTTTAACTCAGACCTCGTCTAGCGGTTTCAAAGCCGCACAGGTAGGACGAGATCGGGGACTGAGGTAGGTGCGGGCGGACACCTCTTATATATCACACTACAGGCGCTCGCTGCTCACACTTTTCGTCCTACTTCCGCGCCCTTGTACCCCACAGGCAAGGTCTGAGTTAAACGGTGAGCCTATAACGTACGTGATTAATAATCCTGGATGTATAAGGTATGACGACGGATTGTGCTTCCTACACTTAGCATTACATACATTTTCTTAGCAAATTAATATTCTAGAAAAGTAATTCTATCATTATTTTGTACTATGGAATTCCGCAAAATAACGCCTTCTTCTATAAATAATATACAATTATTTTGTTAATATAATTGCGCCATAGAGCTCGACACAACTAGAACGGGTGCTATAGACAAAAGGTCAAACCCGGCCCGATGACTTTCGAGTGTATTTCATGGCCACCCCAAGTGTACTTACTGTCAAATGAAAGTAAGTCTAATTATTACAATATCATTTGCATTTCATAAACATTTTGTCGAAAATTTGAATAAATTAATAATCATTTATTTGGTACTAAACAATTTACTATAAGCACTAAAAATAATTGGGTAGGTGGGGCTCGAGGTATTTTCATTTCTAAGACCACCCGTTCCCTAAATAAGCTATGCTGACTTGACATTTCACGGCAAAAAAAGTGTTTTATATATTCAATGTAAAGAATGGGAGATGAATGTAAAGAAGGGATATAACAAATTATTTTTTAAATAGAACCTAGCTAGATCGATTTTATTTCCTCAAAACCCCCTGCATGTTGAATTTAAAGAAAATTTCAAAAAAAATTGTTGGAAAATCGTCGAAACTCATTTAAATATGAAAGATTTACTACTCAGAATTTCGAAAAGAAACGCTTTTGATACTGGGTTATAGAGTTACACTAAAATTACAGAATTAAAGATGTACAAAAATACTACAGAAAAGTCCGCAATAGCATGTCTCTATCGCTTATGGTTAAATCATAATAACGTTTATGTTTAAATTTTCAATAATAGAATTAAATTATAGGATTTATGAGTGAAAGCTTTGTGATATGTTTCAAAAAATCCCTGTTGATTTTGTTGAAATGTTATGTATGAAATATCTTGTTGAATAAAGTTCTTTTTATTTTATTTATTTATCTAGTTAAAACTAAAGCCTACAATAAATTCTACCAGCATTTTGAACGCGACCCCCACTGTAGCTTGTGCGAAATTGTGACAGGGAATCAAACTTGAACTGCATATGGAAGGTCACGCTGTTATCTGACTCCAGAAGCCGGTGAAATCACCAATCCTTTGCACAGCATTTTGGACTTTATACTAATGAAGATAAGATGGATTTATCACAGCGGACACCTGATCTTTAACGCAGACCGCAATGTGGTTCAATATAAAATTACAGCGGGCGGTAGAGCGAGGTATGCTTCGAGTGTTTCTGCGCGATCAAATCAGGTATCTAGAGATCTGTAGAACTAAAATTATTACCGATTTATGCGGACAGCCATTGGTTGTCCGTGGTTCATGCGGAACGTTGACCTACATAGAGACCTCGACCTCCCTACCATTACTCACCTCTTTAAACGTTTCGAGAAATCTGAGGTACACCCGAACCCTCAGTTCTCCAGAACCTCATCTCAGTTGCTTCCACTTACATCCCAGTTAGGTCTGACCACCGAAAATATAGGCGTTCAAAAAGCATCCTATATGACCCTAACGATCAAATAACGATCGCAAACACAGAAACACATAATACACACATACAGCGTCTTCACCGGCGAAGACGAAGACCCAGATTTCTGACATCGTTTGGTCGTGGCTTCTCGCCACCCTTCCGTCGTCGTAATGACTTATCAGAAAATACCATCAGCCCTCCACTACACGTCGTCCTAAGCCACGTGGGTGCCGGACCGTGGCTTAGCCACGGTCCGGCCTCAGAGGAGGCACCCTTAGGACGACGTTTGCCGACGCTAGTAGAGCTTTTGCGCTCTACTCTCCGCATTTCGCAATCTCGGCGATGGTTCTACGCTCGCCCGTCCCGCCCGGTGACGCTGTAAAACCCGTTAGGGCTAACAGCATACAGTCAATTCGAAAGAAAAAAGAAAAAAAACCAAAATTACCGATATAACTGGGTGCGTTCGTGTAACTGAAGTAGCGATGGACGGGTCATATAGTATGCAAAAACGATGAGCGTTCACGGTATCATCAGTCTCCTGCCTTTATCCCAGTTTAAGTGGAGTCGGCACAACATGTTATAAACAGGTTGGCACATGATTTGGCTAGGTACTTAACTTACCTTAGTCGCCTTTTGCAACAGATCGATAAGAAAGTGGTGGTCTATTCTACTCAGCCGCATACCACACAGCGAATCAACATACCTTAGACGCCTTTTACGACACCTCGGTACTAAATGAGGGTAGTCTATTCCACTTAGCCGAATACCGCACGGCGTGTTTTCTTGAATAATGTTATGAATTGGAATAAGAAGAAAAAACAAGATCTAAACAATGTTATAAATTCCTAATGTACTTAAAATATAATATTTAAAATATTTATTTTTATTAAATAAAATTATAAAAATATGTTTTTTTATTTTTGTTCCTATTATTTTGAAATTTTTATTACTATCTTATTGTTACTATGATTTATCAAATAGTGGAAACTTTATTGGTCAATGATTTATACAGTCTTACTAGCAATGAAGTTTTACTATGTACTGTTTGTATCCCTTGAAAAATAAATAAATAAAAAGCGGTTACTAAAATAACGTAGGTTTTATGTAGGGCACCAGGGGTAGTGTTATGGCGAGCATATAATGGCGAAGGGGTGTTGTCGGTGAGTCATTCGACCTTTGATGTCAGTAAAGATTATAAGTTACGCGCACACTGCAAGCGAACATGATACTATTTTATAGCTTTGAATTTGAATAGAATATATTTTCTTTATTTTTTTTCTACACACATTACAGTTAAAGTTAAAACAATAGAAAATTTAAAAAATAGTTTTTTTTTAATATAAATATATGGGACACACACGGTCCGTCCATAAAGTAAGTAACTTAATACTTGCGTTGTGGTAGACAGACAACTGGTGAATATATACTTATTTATTATTATATATTTTTAAATACATACTTAAATACAAATATACACCCAGGCTCAAAGACCAACAAATTCATTTTAAAAAATATTGGTCGAACCCGCGACCCGCGGAGCTGAAGGTAGAGTCACTACCCACTGTGCCAACGGGCCAGTCCCAAATTAACATAAAATTAATAGTTAATAATAGTATAAGAGTTTTATATTAAGTTGTGTGGCGGTGTGAAGTGTTAATATTGTAACTAAATTAATATATAATATTAATATATAACTATTCTTACATTTACAGGTAACCACAGCATGCTATGTTACATAAGTAAACAATATTTAAATCATTAAAAATTTATGTTAGTTGTTTTTTTTTCTATTTTATGAATTACTAGCGGCCTGCCCCTGCTTCGCACGGGTATAAAATATATATCCCATGTCAGTCAGTGTAAAAATAATGATTAAAATCGATCGAGTAGTTTTGATTTATTCATTACTGCCCGTGGCCGGCACGCGTTAAATTTGGAGAAAAACAATTTCCTTTCCCTATACCAAGAAGATTTCCTGCTATCTTTGGAATATCTAAATTCATATAGTACATTTTTACTTATTTACTTTTACATTTTCCTTATGAATTTTATTTTTACAATTAATTACAGAATGTCTTTAAACAAACTTTTGAAAGAGGGACATAGCATAGCTGCTAAAGTCAAAGTGTTATAGGGCGAAGCGCGGCGTCCTCACGGCATTTTAAATCTGTAATATCTCCGAAAATTTTCACTTAAATTACATGTTGTAAACGGCCATATTGATCTATATTAAATCAACTATTTATTTAAGGTTCTTAATTGGATAAGGATTAATGCTGTATTGTATAAAAATTGCTTCAAAAATATGGCATTATTTTTCGTAAAAAGTAAATGACAAAAAATGCTATAGTGGGTTATCCATAAGAGATAGACATATACCATCGCGGACTTTTCTGTAGGCCTTTTCAAGATGTACAAATACTTAGTACATTATTTTGATAAATCTCGTAGGGTTTAGCCTTCGTTTGCAATGTAAGCGGAAAAAAATGTCATTATTTACAGAAACCTCAAAAATTACAGTATTTCTCTACTCCGTATTGACTGTTATTATACGTACAAACCTTCCTCTGGAATCACTCTATCTATTAAAAAAACCGCATCAAAATCTGTTGCGTAGTTTTAAAGTTTTATGCGTACATAGGGATATAGGGACTTTGTTTTATAATATGTAGTGATAGTGATTATTATTATTTAATTTTATACTTTTTACTTCCTTTGTCTTATTTAATTTCCTATTGATTCCCTGTTTAAGAAGATAGAGAGATTTGCGATTTCAAGTCTACATGACTTGTGACATTAACTTGAATAGGGCTTTCTTAGTACAAAAAAAGAAATGCCTCAGAGCTATATTAAATATTCCACCGTACGAATCATATAAGCCGGTTTTTAAAAAACTTAAAATCTTACCATTTTGTTGCATGTACATTTTAGAAATTTCGAAGTTTGTTAAAAACAATATGCATATTTTTACAATAAAGTCGGATTTAAATCAAAAACAATTGCAGCAAATTGCAATAAAGCGCTCGACTAAGTAAGTTGCCAGGCAGGCGGCTAGTCGTAGCATACGTTGCTAAAACATGCGACATGTTTATAACATGTTGTGCCGACCTTACTTAGAGTGGGATAAGGGCAAGTGGATGGTGTTATTATAAGTATAGTTGACAAGTACACCTCTATAGCTGCGTTTAGAATAACTCCGCCCTGAAATAGTATCTGGGACCGGCGGCTCGCATTTGTAAAGAGTGGGAAAGTCGAAAGCGCGCGTGAGTGAAACCGGACGGACGCGAAGTGAATCATTCGCACGTTAATTGGAAATTTTGAGTTACGACGCTATAGTTTTAATTGTTGAAATTCACACCTTGCCGAAACCTATCACGATATGATAAACGGAGGCGCATTGCGGAGTTATTCTGCATTTACCTCTACTGGACACGGGTTTAGCTCGCAAAGGACAGTAATGACTAAATGTAACTAGCAATAAGAATTATATTTAAAAAGAGCCAACGCCGAGTTTCTTGCTGGCTCTTCTCGGAAGGAACAGCTTTCCGAACCAGCAGTAGAGTTGACGATTCAAAAGCACTTGTTTACTTTTTAGCAAAAGTTTACTTGAATAAGTAATATTATGAATTTGAATTCAAGAACAATTTTGTTCATCCTTCGAGTCTGCATTGTATATATATGTATTTAAGTATTTGTTTTAAATTATATGTGTATTTATGATACAGTTATTATACTAAAGTATGTAGAACCATAGACAGGCCTGTAAGTTAGTGTCACAATAAATAATGAAGGAAGATGAAACTCATATACTTAACTTTGTCTAAGTTTAAAAAAAAAACTAAAAAAAAGTTAAGATGCTTTTCACAAAATTTTATGATCTTACCGTTAACCGTTGTGGAGTTCCCTAGCCTGGAGCCAATCCTGGCAACATCAGGTCATGCTTATAAACATGTGTTATTATCAGGACTGGTCCAGTATATAAAATTTCAGCGCAATCGGACAACGTGGGTCATATTTAACTTGCCAGATTCCACCTTCACATATATGTGCAGCAAATTAAATAAAAGCTTTTAAAAAGAGAGAAAGAAAGATAGTCTCATTTGCTTTCTCTTTATTGTAATATGACCACGTTTAAGGCCAGCTTCCTCTAACTATATTCCTCTAACTCTAGTATAATATTACTCTATGGTATATATTTGCCAGATAGCAGTGTGGTATTCGGCTGAGTAGAATAGCCCATATTTCTTACCGAGGTGCCATAAAAGGCGACTAAGGTAAGTCGATGTCAGGCAGGCGGCCAGTTGTAAAATACGTAGCCAAATCATGTAACAACATGTTTATAACATGTTGTACCGACCCCCTTAGAGTAAGATGTGATGATTATGATGGTATACATTTACCGGTTGTCCATTACCCATAACACAAATCAGTTTCTTACCTTTGAAACGGGCAATTTTGTCCCATATATTTCATAATTCTCCTGCCCTTATCCCACTCTTAAGTGTGGTGGGTGCATGTATCTGCATGTATCAGGTATGAGGATAATCCACTGTACATTTATCATTAAATATATTTTCTATTAACCTAATCTCAGATTATAGAAAAATAATTTTATTATTACTTTTGTATTAATGGAGAGTGTTCCTATATTGAGTGTGTTTAATAAAAATCCTACATTCATTCCACGTGCCAATGGCGGTGGCATATATGGCGGCGATGTGTTGCGGCCACTTATTGGGAAGCTACTTACAGTGAATGGGTAGCATTGTTCAAAGGAATGGAAGCTATCGCCGATAACTGCACACTAATGACATCGACAAACAATATACAGATGGCTTAGAGCTACTACATTCAATAGCGATATGAAAAAAACTTTAGTTAGGAAAACTAAGTATTGATTGATAAACTTCTGTTAGGTAAGTCAACTTCCGTAACATCTTTTACCTGAATAATTTATAGAATTAGGCGTTACTTTGCGGAGATCCATAACACAAAAGTAATAATAAAATTATTTTGCTATAATCCGCGATGAAATAAAATAGAAAATATATGTAATGCTAAATGTAGAGTGGATAATCGGTTATCATACCTCATACAAGCAGGATTCGTAAAAAACACATGCACAAATCTCCACCACCGCCACCAAAATACACAAGCACTATATACGTTCACTATCACAAACTCAACAATCGTTTCGCCCCGCAACCGAAGCATCATCAGGAGATAGACTCCACGGCCAAATCGCAAAGGCTTTGCGGGTTGCGGGGAGAAACGATTGTTGATTTTGTGATAGTAAACGTATATAGTGCTTGTGTATTTTGGTGGCGGTGGTGGAGGTTTGTGCGTGTGTTTTTTACGAATCCTGCACGTATCAGGTATGATAACCGATTGTCCACTCTACATTTAGCATTATATATATTTTCTATTTTACTTCATCGCGGATTATAGCAAATTATTTATCATTACTTTTGTAATATACAGATGGCTTAGAGCTACTAGATTTAATAGCGATAAGAAAGCTTTTGTTAGGAAAACTAAGAATTAACAGATAAGCTTCTGTTAGGTAAGTCAACCTCCGTAACATCTTTTACCTGCTTTAGAAATACAGGTAGGCGAAACTTCATGCAAATTCTTAAAGCAGTACAGATAATAACTTCTTCGTTATCGTTCCCTTATTCCTGAGGATCGTGATTCTTAGTCAAATTGTCAACTGCCCGTTTTTGCAGTTTTGATCGGGAGCTCGATATAGTGCGGTGCTGATGGGTATATCCAGTTGTTTGGATATTTGGCCTGCCCATCGTTTTTAACAGACAGTAACAAACTTTACATATTGCACCCGCGTTGAGCGGAACTCGGACCTCGGACGCGACGAACGCACCTCGGACCAAGGTGTTTTGGTGTTTTTTTTGGGCATTAAAAAAAGACAAATATTTATTTATTTATTTATTGGAACACCAACAAGAATGCACTTAAACTAAACATAAACATAAACATTATTGTGTCCTGCTACAAGTACATCCTTACTTACAGGTGTACACAGCATGCGTACTTATGGTGCTATACGCGCTTAACAATTTGAACGAAAACTAAATATGTAAATTTATATTTTAAAAAGTTACATTGAATATATAAAACTGTCAAGACAGCGTAGCTTATTCAGGCAACGGGTGGTTAAAAATGAAAATACCTACGATCGAGTCCAACCTACCCAATTATTTTTTCTTTTTATTTGAAGTTTTTGTTTATTTTGTAAAAAATTACCTAGCTCAGTCAACCAGTTACTGATATATATTGTCTAATTCGGATGGTTAAAAAGTAGAACACAACTTCGTTTAGATATTGGTTGTTACGTCAGATATTAAAGTTTAAACCGTACACGCTGTTGTGATTAAAGTAAATATGTACTGACAAAGGGCTTGTTTATCTGCGCATTACAATTGAGGGCAATTAGTGAGCGATTAGCGAGAGCATTGCGTCATATTTAATCACAATGCGGCATCAGAAGCCCTTTATATTATATAGTAAGAAGTTAAATAAAGTAATGGCCTGTTATTATTTCAGTCCGTCGCATGCCGCCCTAACGGGTACCCTGCCCCGCCACCATCAGCGTGGTGGAGCACTGTCAGGTTTTTAGTCGGTGCGAGTCCGACATAAAAACCCATAATGGGTTTTCCAACCAAAAAAAAGCGTATCTCTGAGTGGTCAAAACGGGGTTTTATTTTTTTTATTCCTTCTACCGTGTGGTATCCGGCTGAATAAAATGGTATCACTCTCTTTTCATACCGAGGTGTCGTAAAAGGCGACTAAGGTAAGTTGACGCGCCGTGTGATATCCGACTGAGTAGAATATACCACCCTCATTTCTTATCGAGGTGTCGTAAAAGACGACGCAGGTAAGTCGACCCGCCGTGTGGTATCCGGCTGAGTAGAATCGACCACCCACATTTCTTGGCGATGTGTCGTAACAGGCGACTAAGGTAAGTCGACCCGCCGTGTGGTATCCGGCTGAGTAGAATAGACCACCCTCTTTTCTTACCGAGGTGTCGTAAAATACGACTAATGTAAGTTGACGTCAGGTAGGCGGCCGTAAAATACGTAGTCAATTCATATGACAGCATGTTTTAACATGTTGTGGGATAAGGGCAGGAGGATGATAACTGCAGCGAATTACATTTTTAACGGTTCCTTTTCCTCGCCTCGATAACACCGATATATTACTGTTTGTCTGTACGTAATTATAACACTACTCGATAAACTGGATCGCCTTCACGCTTTATTTACGGACTGTAACAATCTATATATAAATACGTAAAGAAAAAGCTTTACTCCGTTTACGCTCATTGCAGTCACTTAGAAGTATCATTTGACCTAATTAAAATTCATATGAAGAGTAACAAAAAAAATTACTCTTTTTCTTAAAATATTAAAACACCTTTATTTATTATGTACTAACCATAAGACATTAGAGACATGCTGTTGCGGACTTTTTAATACCTTAAGGCTTAATACCTTTGGAGACCTTTAATACTCTTGTACATTATTTTTTAGTAAAGCTAACAGCAGGCGAATTTCTTAACAACTCTATTTCTTCAACATAATTAACATAAAACGGTATTTAAGTATTAACCTTCCGAAAGACTAGCACTATCATTTAGTAAAAACCGTACTAAAATCCATTCAGTAGATATTGAGAAAATCAATCGCATACAGACCAACTGTTTTAGGGACTTTGTTTTATAATATGTATAGATATGGATAATCAAGTAGTAAGTAAGTAGTAAGTAACGGCCTGTTATTATCCCACTGCTGGGCAATAGGCCTCTTCTCTCCGTTTTTGGAGAGAAGGATTGGAGCTGAGACCTACCACGCTGCTCCAATACGGGTTGGTAGGTTACACATATCCCCAGAATTCTCTAGAGATATGCAGGTTTCCTCACGATGTTTTCCTTCACCGAAAAGCGTGTGATACATTGCAATTATCAATTAGACACATAAGTTTTACTAGAAAACTCATTGGTGCCTGCCCGGGGTTTGAACCCTAGACCTCCTCGAAAGAGGCGCACGGTGATACCACTGGGCTACCACAGCTTTTTATAGGATAATCAAAATAAGTAACTATTCACTTATAAACTTAGAAGTCATAGATTCATCTGAATCAGCTAACTTGAAATCAGTCCACGGTGATCTGGGCCAAGTGGGGTTAATTTGATTAACAAAGAATTTAGCAAACTTTCATTCCCAGTTCCAATTTTGTAGAGTTTCTTTTGATTAACACCAGACTAATTAGATGTTAGAAAGCCTCTAGTATTTAGAGTAAGTAGTTTTAGTTGAAGAAGATAAAGATGTGGGCACACACTAGATTATACTTAATTGTAAATTCAAATTCAAATTCAAATTCAAAATATTCTTTATTCAAGTGGACTGTTTACAGTACTTTTGAATCGTCAAATGTTTTAAAGAAGCTACCACTGATTCGGAAGTTTGCTCCTACCGAGAAGAACCAGCAAGAAACTCGGCGGCTAATCTTTAAAAAAAAAATTATTACAATTTGATGGTTACAAGATAATCGTTGCAGCTGGATGTGTAGCTGACTGCAGTTAAGATATGCTATCACTCAAATAATCCTCAATAGTATAGTAAGCTTTATGTAGCAACATCGTTTTGAGATTATTTCTAAACTTGTGTAAAGGCAAGTCTAGATAATGTTGAGGAATTTTGTTATAAAAACGTGTGCCGAGACCGACAAATGATTTTCGGACCTTTTGGAGGCGTAATCTAGGCGTCATTAGTTTATGTCTATTTCTTGTATGTCTATCATACCTATCACTATTTTTACTATACAAGTGAATATTTTTACGTACAAATAGTATATTACTGTAGATGTATTGTGAAGCTACAGTCATAACGCCAATTTCTTTGAACTTTTCCCTAAGATATTACTAAGATAAGTACTTAAGATATTGTACTTAATTTTAAAAATAGTGACTGCTGAGTTTCTTGCTGGTTCTTTTCAGTAAGAGCACCCTTCCGAACCAGTTGTAGCTTTGTAATTTGACGATTCGAAAATGCTCGTAAAAACCAATTTTAATAAAGGATTATTTGAATTTGAGCAAGTCCACTATAGAATTTTTTTAACATAGTTGATTATAGTATAAGCATTGATTGAATATGCTCTATATATACTGACTTCACAAAGGCTACCACTCTTCTTAAAATTTAAGTTTTTTTTTTATGGGACAATTATACACACGGTTGTCCATCCCCAAAGTTACTTAATACTTGTGTTATGTTTGACAGACAAATGGTAAATTTATATCTAAATTAAAAATTCTAGAACACTGCTGAACATAGGCCTCCTCTCTCCATTTTCGGAGAGAAGGATAACAGCTAAGACCTACCATGCTGCTCCTATGCAGATTGGTAGATCACACATATGCCTAGAATTCTCTACTGATATGCAGATGTTTTACTTTACCAAAAAGTGTGCGATAAATTGCAATAATCTGTTACACATAAACTCTGATAGCTATCAAGAAATACAAATCAAAACATATAAAAAAAACACTTATAACTATAACAAGTGGAATGAAAATTAAAAAAAAAAGTGGGTACATACAAAAAAACTCATAAAATCAGGTATCACATGACTTACGAGTACCTTATGGAGTAAACATCACAAATAACAGTATCAATTATTTAAAAAAAGGTGTTGGATTAGTAAACCTTCATGATAAAAAGTGATGGTAGATTCTTAACTAGGTAAACAAAATGATTTTAATTATATTAAAGATAAATAAAAAAATAACTTTAAATGGACCAAGAGAGGTGGATACAAATCATCATCCTCCAGCCCTTATTCCACTTTAAGTGGGGTCTGCACAAAATGTTATAAACATGTTGTCACAGAATTTGCCTAAGTATTTTAAGAACGGCCGCAAGAGGGTGGCCTATTCTACTCAGACGGACACCACAGGCGGGTCGACTTACCATAGTCTCCTTTTACGACACCTTGGTAAGAAATGAGGGTGTTTTATTCTACTGAGCCGGTTACCACACGGCACACCTTTTCGTTACAAGTAGAGAAAAAAAATCTCTTACGAATAAAAAATAATATACAGTTCATAATTATAATACAATATATACAACAAAGTATTTCTGTCACGTAGTATTCAATAATTTATTTTTACACCTACCTGCAAGGTTGGGGGTAAATTTAACCACGCCTATGCGGAAAATCCATCGCACTTAATTATAATCACAATAATAAAGTCCACAAAACACTGGGTAACACTTAATACTTTGTCCTTCAATAATTCGAAAAAATAATTTTTGAACCCAACAAATAAAAAACTCAGTACCAATAAGAAATACGCCGTAAAACAACAGGAAATAGAGTAGAAACGTTGCAAAAACAACGAAAAAGTTTACTGCACTTTTTAAAACAGGACGTGAAAAGCAAAACAAGGTGTATATGGTACGATTCGCGTATCAATTGCTTAGTTTTTCTAAACAACACATCAAAACATTGAAAGTGTAACTGATTTTATATTTTTTTATAAATGGCACAAGCACTTTCAGTCACCGAGGGCCGTCTCTCCAGTTAATTTTGATATTAATTTGTTGTTATTGAAGAACACGAAAGGAGGTCTGGAGTACTCGCACGAGTCAACAACCGTTTGACAACTGGCTCGGACCTTGGTTCACGGACGCGACGCCATCATTAAAAAATGTTGCTATTTTTAGAAAATAAAGTTCCCCTCTCGAGTTACCCGAGTAACTCCTTTAAATTTTTATTTGTAATATTCAATTATTGAAATTAAAATATTTAACGTTCAATTAGTTAAAGATAGCTTCATCCAATATAATAAAATATATGTAGAATAAGAGGTTCGCGGTTTTATCGCTAGATGTCGTATCACACATGCAATGTAGTTTAAGCATTCGTGTTGAGATGGCGTTTTCTAGATTATTTGATGTAAATTTTTGGTAGATTCTTTGATTTTTATTTTGTAGGAGTAAAATAAATCAATAAATAAATATATGAGCCAGTTTTTGTACGAATAAGCATTATTATTTGATTACACTGAGTCTGTTAAAAATTAATAAAGATTGTCACGCAGTGAAACGTTTATTTGAATTATTATTCTCTTCAGAATGAAGAAATTTAATTTGACAAGAAACATGGTAAATTTATTTGGAAAGTTGTACATTCTACACCATTGCACAGTCTATAAATAGCTTGTTACCCATACATTGTTCTTTTTTTTCAAATCTGGTTAAGTAACAATAAAACCAAATAACCATATTTATGCGTTTATTATAGTTTACATAAACAAATATTTAATTTAAGCGTAGTTTTCCTTTATATTGATAAAACGCGTCCTTGTCAATTAATACTAATCAATAGGTATATTGAGAGATCTTAACAAGATATCTTCTGACTCTTGAATCTATTTCATCCTCTTGATTTAATAAGTTGTATGATCTGAATTATTATTTTTATTTGGTTGTGTTTATGGTTAATTCGCAATTACGACATATATAGTGATATTTTAATATATTATTAGTACTTAATTAATAAGACTAGATATTTTTGGCATTAATTATGGCGCAAGATCCTTTATAATTTTATAAGTATAAATAAATTCTCATTTACAGAAGTACTAATAAAATTATTTTGCTAAAATCCGCTATAAAGTTAATAGAAAACATATATAATGCTAAATGTAGAGTGGATGTCCGTTTTCATACTCGATATATGTAAGATTCGTAAAAACACATGCACAAACCTCCACCACCGCCACCACAATACACAAGCACTACATACGTTCACTATCACAAACTCAACAATCGTTTCGCCCCGCAAACGAAGCATCATCAGATGATAGACTCCATGACAAAGCTTTTCATGGGTTTTTACGAATCCTGCATGTGTCGGATATGAAAACGGATACTCCACTCTACATTTAGCATTATATATATTATCTACTAGCAATCGCCCGCGTGGAAAGATTTGGAAATTGCTCCTACCGAGAAGAGTTAGTAAGAAACTCTGCGGTCGCTCTTTTCGATACATAATTCTTATTACTAGTTTCATCATTGCTATCTTGTTCAAGGTCGGAGAGTAGTTAAATCCACGCAATATTATCATTTAATAAGCTTTCTGTATAAGCCAAGTTTAGACAATAATTTTATATCAATGTAATGGCAAAGCTAGACTTGAATTTTAAATTTTATTATAGACTAGCAATCGCCAGCGGCTCTGCCCGCGTGGATTGATTAAAACCGTAATATAGTATTTTGATATCCATAAAAATGGTTAAAGTGGGTTAACCTTAAAAGCTAGATATATGCTGCCGCGGACTTTTATTTAGAACTTTTAGAGGGGAACAAATTTGTGATACATGTTTTTTTAATAATTACCACCGTCTACTCAGCGCACGCAAGGAGAGCTGCAAATTTTGCCGTTTTCGTAATATTTTTATCGCTGCTCCTCTCCTATTCATCTTAGCGTGATGTTATATAGCCTATAGACTTCAATAAATGGACTTTCCTGTAGTTCCTGAGATTAGCGCGTTCAAACAATCAAACAAACTGTACCGCTTTATATATTAGTATAGATTTACTTTGCGGATTATAGCAAAATAATTTTATTATTACTTTTGAATTATATCCGCAAAGTAACGCCTGAATCGATAAATGATTCAATTCATTTATTTCAAACTATCTCCAACGCCATGAGTTTAGAATACTTGGTGTCCTCTTCCACTCCTGGAAACCGGAACCCTCGTTCAGCCAGCTCCTCATAGGATATCTGGTATAGGTCCTGGAAACCAGCTTTCTTGGCCACAGCCTGGGATGCTCCAGCCGTGAACACCGTCGCAGTAACTTTTACGCCCAGAGCTTGGCATAGTGGGATACTATATAAAACAAATTACAACAATTATTACATTTTCGCCGTATGGTATCCAGCTGAGTAGAATAGACCAACCTCATTTCGTACCAAGGTGTCGTAATAGGCGACTAAGGTAAAAATGTGACAGAAAGGCAGACTTCCGCATTTATAATATTGGAGAAATGGTCGTCAGTTCTCCCTAAATAAAAATAAATAATCAGAAATTTCTCAACACAGCTGAGATAATTGTAGCTCTTATATTTCTAATTTTAAGGAAAATATTTTTAAATAATTCGGCTTATATAAACTTTTATTCATTTTCGTTAGTATGAAAAATATGAAGTAAGTAGTTGAATGAATGAACAAATAATACCTTGCCAAAAATATTAGTAAATTTTAATTAATAAAATTTAATATTAAAAAGCTTTATAATCGAAATACAGCAAACTATATAAAATAAACAAAATTATCTACAACACAACAATTATATAAAAAAAACTACCTACATCTTAAATATATAGTTAACAAAGACAACTTTTAATCAATGATTGCAGACCACCCCGAATTTTCTACGTTTTCATAAAAAAAATTATACATTAAAAGTTGTTAAATCCATCATTGAACTTTCAATTTTTTAAAGATCTTTTACTAAACATAATAGCTTAAAAGCTATTTTTCGTAGTTTTATCAAGTTTATGTCGTTGTTTACAATCAACTTTGACAATTTTCTTTTCCTCAATAACATTTCTTTTTATATGATAAATCGGTTGCGCATATCCAAAATCCATTTCATTATAATACAAATGTTTATTTCTATTCGCCGGATTTGGATAATACGCGGCATTTAGCATACCATCAACTTCATACAACTTCACATCAATTGTATGTTGAAATAAAACACCACTTATAAGCATTCTTTGTATAACATCACAACTAGGATGACCTATTTCATTACCCCAAACATTTAAAAATCGCATAAAATACGATTTCTTTAACGTATTCAACAGATCTAAAATACCGTTATCTGTTATTTTATTAAAACCAATGTCTAGTGCTCGAATTTTCGAATATGGCAACCCGAAACTCAACGCTCTAGCTCCTGTATCTTTTATACCATTACCAGCTATGTTTAACAAAATTAGTTCAGGCTTTTCAGCTAAATATTTTCCAAGTAACTCCGCTCCGTATTCACCAATTTTATTATAAGCTAAATCCAAATATAACAGAGTGTTGTTCCGACGAAGACCTCTTACAAAATATTCGATATCGTGACCGATGAGTTCATTTTTTTGCAAATGTAACTCAATTATACTTGAATTTCTTTCAAGAAGGTATTCCATGTGATAGGCTAGCCATTTCGTTTCATACGAGTAACGGTTGAATACAGGTATTATTCGGCTGAAATCCAATACTTTAAGAGTGGTGTTGCCTTTATGATCGTGGCGTAATGCTGTTATAATATGTGCAACGCTTGTTAAAGTTAAGCTAGTTTCTCCTATATCGCAATACTCCAGACTCGTGTTATTTCTAAGAAAATCGGCAAAATATTCACCACCTTTCACTCCGAAATCGTTACCATTTATTCTCAAATATTTAAGTTTCACAAATTGAGCATATTTAGCCAAATTGAGAATAGACTCTTCAGTTATATTATTGTTCATTATATTCAAGTTTGTAACACTAGATCGGCCTTTTACAAGAATCTTTTTCAATAGTTTAAAAAATCCAACATCTGTTATACCATTGTAGCTTAGATCAAGCCTTGTGATTCGTCTAGATTCTTCTTTTATATATATACATATAGCTCTTATATCCGTGTCTGTGATACGCCGTTTATATCTTTCGTATATATCTTTACCCCTTAAGACCAAATAGCCTGTTCCATCTGAATTTCTTTCCGTGAACAAGTCCAAGCGAATTTTATTAATTTCAGTACTTAGTAATAGTAATGGCTTAGGAGTACCTGTTATTTGCTTGAGAATTGCAACAGTATCACATATACACTTTCTTTTGCGTGGCGACTTCGTCATTATTATTTTTAGTTACTTTTCTTTTAAATTAGTTTTATTTTTGAAATATTTAACTCTATATCGAAAACTGTCAACTTATTAAATAATTTTTCTCTATAGTCAATAGGTTTGTCAATAATAAATTCCACAGAATATATCAGAAAATATAAATAGTTTTGCTTATGTTATAAAGCAAGAACTACAGGTTACTCACCAAGAGGGTCGTTAGGTTTCTAGAAAACGCCGTGTTGTATAAAGCCGTGTTATATTAGATCCAGAGCTAGTATAAAAAGGGGGGTTACGTTCTAAAAACTTCATTCATTCCTCCTGCCCTTATCCCACTCGAGGTGTGGTCGGCACAACATGGTATAAACATGTTGTCACATGATTTGGCTAGGTATTTTATGAATTACGACACCTTAGTAAGAAAAAGGTGGTCTATTTTACTCAACCGGATACCTTACCTACGGTCGGTCAACTTACCTTTTACGAGACCTCGGTTAGAAATGAGAGTGATCGATTCTACTCAGCCGGATATAACACGGCGGGTCGACTTACCTTAGTCGCCTTTTACGACACCTCGATAAGAAAGAGTCTATTCTACGCAGCTGGATACATTGCGGCGGGTGAATTTAGTCGTCTTTTACGACAGGTATAAGAAAAATAACATAGGTATTTGTCAATAAAATTCTAATCAGTACAATATAATAATCTGTTAGTCTGTAATTGCGATCAGTAGATGAATTGGAATTGCGATTAAAATACTTTCATTGGATCGGGATTAAATTATGATCGCTGCGGAATGCGAAGAGGAATTTCGCAATACCATAACGTCGTTTATTGCAATTTTCTCGCCTTAGGTATTTGATGAGAATTCTTTGGATCCCCGATCGTGACGAGTGTCACGTTCACTATCACTATCATTATTTGAACGTGGACTTACTGACCTAATTCCGATTGACATCTAGTAATTCCAGGAACGAGCTATGAATGGTTTAATCTCAATAACTTTTCTAATTTACAAAAGTAACATTAAAATTATTTTGCTATAATCCGCGATAAATTAAATATAATATGTATATAATGCTAAATGTAGTGTGAACTATCCGTTTTCGTACCCGATACATGTATGATACGTAAAAACACATGCACCACCACCAACACAATACACAAGCAGTACACACGTTCACTATCACAAACTGAACAATCGAATCAAATTCAAAAAGAGATAGTGATCGTTGAGTCTATCTCCTGATGATACTTCGGTTACAGGGCAAAACGATTGTTGAGCAATTATATACATAAGTAAATGAAAATAATTAATGTATAGAAACCGGCTATACTCACTTGACGTGAAAATGTGAGTATAGCTAGATCTATACATTTTTTTTATTAACAGCAAAAATGTACAAGTTATATCTATCTTAAAATACTTACACGTATATATATAGTCCTAGCTATACAAATCATGCCCACGTGGAATGGTCCCAAGAATGCTGGCAGCGTTTCCGCGCTGAATCGCTAAGCTGATTCTTTGTGCGAAAAAGGAGCCAGCCCTCTTGTCACATAGATTAATTATGAATAACACTCACGATAGTTTAAATGCAAAATAAACGCCCTTACCGAGCTAAAAGTATCTCCTTCCCGATCCCGCATCCCCTCCACTCCGGCGCGATCACCAACCCATAAGCAGTCAAATACTGATCCACGCCGTACCTTTCGAAGATGTCTACACTCCGACCGACTAAGTCAACAGCGCCGAAAAGCTTTGCCCATATTTTATCATCCGTCTGTTAACACAGAACAATGCGTTCAAAACTGAACCTAACGAACTTCAAACTAACCCGTGTAATTCAAATTCGAATTCAAAATATGCTGTATTCAAATAAACTTTGTAAGAACACTTCCTTGCCGCGTTCCAACAATACGTGATTGTCGATTTGTTTTATTAAAGTTTTATTACGCTTTTTTTCGTAAAGCGTATTACAAAATTGAAGATTATTTGGATGATGGTAGCCCAGCACCGTGCGACTCTTTCGAGGAGATCAAGGGTTCTAACCCGGGCAAACATCAATGAGTTTTTCTGTTAAAACTGATGTGTCTAATTGATAATTGCAATTTATCATACGCTTTTCGGTGAAGGAAAACATCGTGACGAAACCTGCATATCTCTAGGGAATTCTGGAGATATGTGCAACCTACCAATCCGCATTGGAGCAGCGTGGTTGGTCTCAGCTCCAACCCTTCTCTCAGAAAATGGAGACAAGAGCCCTATTCTCAGCAGTGGGATAGTAACAGGCCGCTACTTACTTACTTTGAATGATAAAAAGGCCTGGATTTGAAAATCTTGTCATACAGGACTGCGGTTTAATAATGTAAAATTAGAAATGTTTAAAAGATTGACCGCCGAGTTTCATTCTGGTTCTTCTCGGTAAGAGCAACATTCCGAACCAGTTTTAGCTTCATTAATCATATTGATTCTTGACGATTTAAAATTTCTCGAAAGAGCTTATTTGAATAAAGATTATTTTAATTTGATACAAGAAAGTGGAAGAGAAAAACATGATGTGCCGACCGTACTTAAAATGGGATAAGGTCAAGAGAATGATAATTTTTTGGAATTCGAATATTTTATCGATTAGGTTACCTTGAATTCTTCTTCTTTATCGTTTTTTGAGCACACAGTGAGCACGTTGACGCCTATTATCTCTGTTGGTCCATCTCTATCTTCTACACAAACCACAGATATGTTGTCTTGAATTGTTGTCCTCCAAAGTTTCTCTAATTCCGCTAACGCTCCTGGATGCTTCTTAATTTCTAAGGAAAGATATTTGTAATTTTAATAATCAATGGTTGATTGAGCCTTGCTCGGTAATATTTTACAAAATAAAAAAAAGAAACTTCAGAAAAGAGAAAGAAATTATAGCGTGGGTGGGGCTCGATCCTAGGTATTTTCATTTCATTCATGGTCGCGCCATTCCATGAATAAGCTACGCTGACTTGACAATTTACGGCAAAAATAGTGCTTTTATATATTCAATAAATAAAATTTAAATTTTAGTATTTTTTTAAAGCCCAAAAACAGGGATAAAACGATTTTTTTTACATAAAACTTAGCTAGATAGATTTTTCACTCATTTATTTCATTAACTCATTTAAATATAAATATCTGGGTGACCGAGCTTCGCTCGGTAATTTTTGGCAAAAAAAAAACTTTAAAAAAAGAAAACACAATTATTTCGTTGGGGATCGATCCTTGGCATTCACATTTCTTGAGGCTGCCCGTTAACCGAATAAGCTACGTCGAATTGACAGCTGATGGCGAAAATTCAATATAAATGTTAGTGTTTTTTAATGCCCAAAAACAGGGATAAAACAATATTTTTTTTACATAAAACCTAGCTAAATCAATTTTTCTCCCCGAAAACTTCCTACATGCTGAATTTCAGGAAAATCGTTGGAGCCGATTTCGAGATTCAGAAAATATATATATATATATATATACAAGATTAACTCATTTAAATATAAAGATTTAGCGGACAGTATACTGTTATAAGATAGTTTGTCTATAACTTACGCTTTTTAACACTTATAGTATAGTTTAGTATAAGGAAATTTTATCTGTACCTTAGATTTTGTAAGTTAAATAAATAGACAGTACCTGGGTGACCGAGCCTTGCTCGGTAATTTTTAAAATGATGTAAAAAAAATAAAATTAAAAAAAAATATTAAAAAATAATAGGGCAGGTGGGGCTCGATCCTAGGTATTGTCACCTCTCTAGACCGCCCGTTCTCCAAATGAACGACCATGACTTTACGTTTGACAGCGAAAAATTGTAATTTTAATAAAAAAAATTCAAAAAAATTAAATATTAAAGATAATAAATAAAAAGAATAAAATAAAGATTGATCCTGTCTGTTACCGCAAACATACTATCGCTAAGTTACCTATATATTTGCATGGGGGTTCATCAGCTGTGAAGTGCTTGAGTAGTAGCTGCACTGCCGGCTCCACCTGCTCTTCAGTCATATCTTGGACCCTCAGCTTGGAGCCTCTCGCCAGAAACCGATGCCAGACTGTCGGGACGGGCATAGACGGGGGTCGTGTGTACACCATCTGTATGTTAAATAATTTACCTATAGAATTTATTGACTGACTGGCCCGTTGCGCAGTGGGTAGTGATCCTGCCTTCAGCTTCCCGGGTCGCGGGTTGGATTCCCGCCGAGGGCCAAAATTTACTATAAATGAATTTGTTAACCTTTGACCCAGGGTGTATATTTGTATTTTAGAATGTATTTAAAAATATATAAGTATATATTCACCAGTTGTCTGTCTATTATAACACAAGTATTAAGTCACTTACTTTAGGGACGGACGACCGTGTGTAAAAGTGTTCCATATATTTATATTTATTATTTATTTATTTATTATCAAATTTCACATGTACAGTTACAGATCTAGCCAAAACACAAACATAAATGATATAGATAAGTATATAAAAAACATAAAAGAAACATTTACAATAGAAATAGATTATAATTATTATCTAAATAACAAATTACAAAGTTTAAAATTAGTTTAGAATTAGGCGTTACTTTGCGGAAATTCATAATAAAAAAGTAATAATAGCATTATTTTGCTATAATCCGCGATGAAGTAAAATAGAAAATATATATAATGCTAAATGTAGAGTGCACAATCCTTTTCCATACCTGAAACATGCAGCACATTACACAAGCACTACACACGTTCACTATAATAAACTCGACAATCGTATAGTATAAGTATCAAAAGAACTAATGCTTTATTTCTTATTTTGAACATTAATATATACTGCATTCTATTAATAATATTACGATAGGGATCGCGGGTTCAAACCTCGGTTTTTAACTAATGTTTATTTGGGATTGAAGTATTTAAAATTTCAGGCGTTCCTCACTTAAGGAAAACTTTGGGAGGAAACTTGATTAATTTTTCAGTATATGAATAAACTACCAATCTTTTGTCCAATAAGAAAGTGGGACCGTATCCCAGCGGTGGGACAGTAACATATAATATAATAATCAATTAGTAACGTGGAACTTTATATAGAATTTACGTACACCTGTAAAAAATATTGCTAAGTACACTTGCACTTAATAATTTTAAGTACTTACCGTAAGAAGTGTCGGTTGTTGATAAAAATCCGCAAACTGCCGCCAATGTGGCTCCTACACCAAGACTGAGCGAAATTGAGTGTTAGGGGTTGGTTTCGGTTGGGGGTAAACTCGGTGATATATCAAGAGATTTCCTTATTGCGATTTTATGAATAAATTTGTAAATAAAGTCGGTTTTATGCTTTCTCAAATAAAAGGCTTAAACACTTAAAACAATCAAGTACTGGCCACTTTTTATCCAGTGCTAGTCATAGCCCTTATCTCTCCGTTTTTTGAGGGGGTAAAAGCTTAGATTCATCGCAATACTCTACGGGTTTGTAGGTTTTCCTAAAAATTGCCATTTTAAGGATGGGTTAGGTTAAATTTAATCAAATTCTATGAATAATTTCTAATGAGACTTTCGATGGAAGTTAGAGGGGGCTATAGACACATATCCTCTAAATTCCCTAAAGATTTGCTGTTTTCCACGCGATGTTATTCTTCACCAAAAAGCGTACAATAAATTACTAATATCAATTAAGGACATAAGTTTAAATGCAAAAACTGATTGGTGCCTGCACGGGGTGTGAAGCTGTAATGAGTGTTACACTGTCAATAGAGTCTCATTATCACGGTATCACAGCATATATTAAAACAATATCGATGATATTTGGTATTATAAAGGTTTATATACTGGACTAAGGAATGGGGTCAAAGATTTATATACTGGGCTAAGGAATGTTGTCTTATTTGTCTTGTTGCGAGCTGCTTTCTTCACTTAGTCCACTGTAAGCCGACCATTGTGCGTGAAAGTGAAGGAGCTGGTTATTCCAGCCAGTCAAGCTCCTTCCAGAAGCCGAAAAACCTGCCCGGGTTCCTCAAGCTTCTTGTAATGTTCTCGGGGTCACGTTTTCCCGATGTTCCGCCTCTTTCGTCCAATACAGCATGACATGAGATGGCGTTTCTGTTTCCCCCAAACATCCTCTACAATCTGGCTGTCAGTCACACCTATAAGGAATAGTGACCGTTCAAGTATTCTGTGAGCACTATGGGGGAACGGGGGGGTCTTTGCTTTACTTATATTGGATGACATGGGGGGAAGGGGAGTCTAGATGATGAAGACATCATTGGTAGTTATTTACTTTTTTACACGAATGGCAACCCTCATTGTCTTCTCTTAAAAAGAAACGCTATTATAAATATAATATTTATAAAAACAATACATTGATTGACAAATGTTCACGTAAGCATGGGGGGAGGGGGTAAGAGCTTTGCATACTTTTGCTGACAAGGGGGTTGAGGGGGGGGGGTTTAAATAATTATAATAAATCTGCTTACATCACTAAATCATTTTGATATCAGAAAGGCGTGACACATCTATTTCGTCTATACGACTATTATAAATGGAAAAGCCTGTTTGTTGTTCTCACGTCTGTCGGTCTCTCTGAAAAATATAATAAAGAGAATAATAGCTGCACTTGGTGTGCCGCCGGCCTGTAATGACGCCGTCATAAGCTAATCTAAAGCCGCTAAACGGAATTTAGTCCCAATTTAATATCTACGTTATATCGTTAAGATGTCGTCGGCTCATCGTTTAAATATTTAGGATACTATAGTTGAAGAAACGACATTATGATAATCCACTGGTCACTTAAATGTATAAGATAACTTAGGCAATTATGACTAAGTTTAGGCAATTATTACTAAGTTATCTAATACATTTCTCTTAAATATCGTTTAAAAAAATGTATTTTCGAAGACCTGTTATTGTTAGTATTGGTTGACTGACCTGGCGGTGCGCGCTGCGTTCAAAAAACATGAGAAAACAATAACATTATAGTTTAGTTTCCCTCACACTTGTTGACACAAAGTTTAGTCTCTTGGTCAAGGTTATGCATTACATACGAAATGGAATGGAATGGGGTACGGTCATTCACCCTTCTACATCATGTAAAGTTTATTAAAAAACGTTAAATAATTCCCGTGGCTAAATTACTTCACTGAATTAACTGATTTTTTATGTAGGCTGCTAAGTTGTGTATATAAAATTGGTAATAAAATTAAAGTCGTATTTCCAATACTTCGTTTTGGTACAACGTGTTGATATTCGTTTTGTGGTTTGTGGTACAATAAAAGTATATAAATAAATAAATAGACAACTGGTATATCACTATCCTCCTATTTTATCCCACTCTAGGTGGGGTCAACGAGTTTTTTTCTTAAAACTTATGTGTCTAATTGATAATTGCAATTTATCACACGCTTTTCGGTGAAGGAAAACATCGTGAGGAAACCTGCATATCTCTAGAGAATTCTGGAGATATGTGTAACCTACCAATCCGCACTGGAGCAGCGTGGTAGGTCTTAGCTCCAATCCTCCTCTCCCAAAACGGAGAGAAGAGGCCTATTCTCAGCAGTGGGATAGTAACAGGCCGTTACTTACTTACTTACTTACTTACTAGGTGGGGTGTAAGGGGGAGGCTCGTCCCAATCAGCCTCCCCAATTGTCAACCTCACCTGCACGCGGTGCACCCTGCAGATTAACCAATGAGGCTCTGGCGACCGACTAATGGCGGTATAACCATTCATATAGCTGACCTAAATTCTACCAGACCGACAGTGGTCAGCAGCACTGTCGGTGCGATATGGTCAGCACTGCGTTCACCAACCCGCAGGCCAAGCGTGGTGATTACTGGCAATACCTTCATGGCATTAAAAACAAAACCACAGCCCCTAGTTCCCGGCAGCTCCGCTATTCCCAGCTCTGGCAGCGGTTTGGGTAACGGCGGGGCAGGGGGTGTCAAGAATCTCCGGCAGAGATTCCGCTGCCAACCCCGAAGACTAGACCTGGCAACGTACAACGCACGCACTTTGAGGGAAGACGAAAAGATACTCGAGCTGGAAGAAACAATAAGCAAGTTGCGCTGGGATGTGATAGGATTATCCGAAGTCCGAAGAGAGGGAGAGGACACGATGATCCTAAAATCCGGAAACTTGCTTTACTACCGGCAGGGCGAACTACAGTCCCAAGGTGGTGTCGGGTTTCTCGTCCACAAGTCCCTTGTCAACAACATTGTTCAAGTCGAGAGTGTGTCGAGCAGGGTCGCGTTCCTGATACTCAGAATTACCAAACGGTATTCGCTGAAGGTCATACAGGTCTACGCACCGACATCGGCACATCCGGACGTAGAGGCCATGTATGAGAATTTATCTAGAGCCATGCATGCCTCCAAAACCTTCTATACTGTTGTGATGGGGGATTTCAACGCAAAGCTGGGCAAGCGAAGCGGCACCGAGTTGAGAGTAGGGCAATTTGGATATGGGCAACGGAACCACAGGGGCCAGATGTTGGCCGATTTCTTGGAGAGAGAAGATCTCTATATGATGAACTCTTTCTTCAGGAAACGACCACATCGAAAATGGACCTGGGTAAGTCCCGACGGTTCCACGAGAAACGAGATCGACTTCATCATGTCGACCAGGCGTCATATATTCAATGATGTCTTTGTGATCAATACCGTGAAAACCGGGAGCGATCACCGTATGGTTAGAGGCACATTGAATATATGCGTACAGCTGGAAAGATCCAGACTGGTGAAGTCTACGCTCCGACCAACTCGAGCTCATATTCAAAACCCCGAGAACTTTCAACTCGAGCTGAAAAACCGTTTTGATTGCTTAGCTGACTGCGCCTCTGTGGACGATGTAAACGACAGGCTAGTGGAAACTGTCCATGCGGTGGGGTCCAAATTCTATAAGACTCACCGTAAGAGAACCAAAAAATTCTCGACCCAGACTCTCAAGCTCATGGACGAGAGGAACAAAATGAGGCTATAGTCTTCAGTAGACGCTTCGAGCTACCGTCTGATCAATAGACAGATTTCTAAGGCGCAGAAATGCGACCTGCGACACTTTAACACCGAATATATTCGAGATGCCATTGAGCGTAACAGGGGCTCAAAAGTGTTTGCAAGAGATCTGTCTATTGGGCAGAGGCAGTTAACGCGACTGAAGACCGATACTGGTAGTATCATTTCGTCTCGACCTGAGATTTTGGGAGAGGTTGAGAAGGTCTTTGTGCAGTTATACACCTCAACACAACAGCCTGTTGTCAATTTGGCAAAAGACCCAAGAGCCAAGTTGACCCGACACTATACCGAAGATATCCCGGACGTCAGCCTATACGAGATTAGTACGGCTCTCAAACAACTTAAGAACAACAAGGCTCCGGGTGATGACGGAATCACTACAGAACTCCTGAAGGCGGGTGGAAAACCGGTACTCCAAGTCCTTCAGCGGTTGTTCAATTCCGTCATTCACGAGGGCACTACGCCGGAAGCGTGGCACAGGAGTGTGGTGGTTCTTTTCTTCAAGAAAGGTGATAACACCTTATTGATGAATTATAGACCCATCGCGCTGCTGAGTCAGGTTTATAAGTTGTTTTCGAGAGTCGTAACGAATCGTCTCGCTCGTAGGTTCGACGACTTCCAGCCTCCCGAACAAGCCGGTTTCCGGAAAGGCTTTAGTACCATAGACCACATATTTACGCTGCGGCAGGTTATACAGAAGACCGAGGAGTATAACCGGCCACTTTGCTTGGCGTTTGTGGACTATGAGAAGGCCTTTGATTCGGTGGAAACATGGGCTGTGTTAAGATCGCTCCAGCGATGCCGAATCGACTATCGGTACGTCCAAGTATTGAAGTGTCTGTATGAAAACGCCTCAATGTCTGTCCGTATCCAAGACAGAACTACGAGACCAATCCAAATGCGGCGTGGTGTGCGACAGGGAGATGTCATCTCCCCGAAGCTGTTTACCGCTGCATTGGAGGATGTCTTTAAGCTTTTGGATTGGAACGGATACGGCATCAACATTAACGGCGAGTACATCACTCATTTTCGATTTGCCGACGACATAGTCGTTATGGCAAAGTCCCTGGAGGATCTTAACACAATGCTCGACGACCTCAGCAGAGTATCTCAACAGGTGGGCCTAAAAATGAACATGAGCAAGACGAAAGTTATGTCAAACTCACATGTTCCGCTTCACCCGATCATCGTTGAGAACTCTGCACTCGAAATTGTCGACGAATATATATACCTGGGACATACGGTCCGGCTAGGTAGGTCCAATTTCGAGAAAGAGGTCAGTCGCCGAATCCAACTCGGATGGGCAGCGTTTGGGAAACTACGCGAGATCTTTTCGTCCAATATTCCTCAGTGTCTGAAGACTAAAGTCTTCGAACAGTGCGTGTTGCCAGTGATGACCTATGGCTCTGAATCTTGGTCGCTGACTATGGGCCTCATAAGAAAGCTCAGAGTCGCTCAGCGGGCGATGGAGCGAGCTATGCTCGGAGTTTCTCTACGTGATCAAATCAGAAATGAGGAGATCCGTAGAAGAACCAGAGTCACCGACATAGCTCAGCGGGTCGCGAAGCTGAAGTGGCGATGGGCGGGGCACATAGTGCGGAGAACCGATGGACGTTGGGGTCTCAAAGTGTTGGAATGGCGACCCCGCACCGGAAAGCGCAGTGTCGGAAGACCCCCTTCTAGATGGACAGACGACCTCAAAAGGGTCGCGGGGAGCCGCTGGATATAAGCGCCACAAAATCGTGTGTTCTGGAGATCCCATGAGGAGACCTATGTCCAGCAGTGGACGTCCATCGGTTGAAGAATAAGAAGAAGAAGGTGGGGTCGGCACAATCTGTTATAAACATGTTGTCACATGATTTTGCTTCGTATTTTATGACTGGCCGTCTGCCTGACGTTGACATATTTTAGTCGTATTATACGACACCTCTGTAAATTAGAGGGTGGTCTATACTACTGTGATGGCCTAGCGGTGCGACCGTGTGAATCTCTAGAGACGATCATGGGTTCAAACCCGGGCAGACACCAATGAGTTTTTCTATTAAAACTTATGTGTCTAATTGATAATTGCAATTTATCACACGCTTTTCGGTGAAGGAAAACATCGTGAGGAAACCTGCATATCTCTAGAGAATCCTAGGGATATGTGTAACCTACCAACCCGCATTGGAGCAGCGTGGTAGGTCTTAGCTCCAACCCTTCTCTCCAAAAATGGAGAGTGGAGGCCTATGCCCAGCAGTGGGATAGTAACAGGCTGTTACTTACTTACTTACTTACTATACTACTCAACCGGATACCACATGCCGGGTCAACTTACTTTAGTCGCTTTTTAGGACGCCTCGGTAAGAAATGAGGGTGGTCTACTCTATTTAACAGGATACCAGACGGCTGGTTGACTTAACTTAGTCTCCTTTTATGACACCTCGGTAAGAAATGAGGGTAGTCAGAATAGACTGAGTAGAATAACTCAGTCGGATACCACACTGAAAATCTAGTCTGATACGTATGGATTTTTTAGTCGTTACTAAGGTAAGTTGACGTCAGGCAGGTGGACGGTCGTAAAATACCTAGCCAAATCATGTGACAACATGTTTATAACACGTGCCGACCCCACTTAGAGTGGGATAAGGGCGGGAGTGATGATGACGTGTACATATTTTTCTTCACGAACTACTTCAGTTACGTCATTATTTGACAATACGGGATTTATAATTTTAAATCGACCTTTATTTTGTACTACAATGTGAACCCATATACACTGTTACTTGTACTTTGTATTATTACAACACTAGCTTTTAATTCGTTTGCGTGAACTGTTGTCTTGTGTTAGGTCAAGATGGCGCTTTTTAATGTCACCCTATTCCTGTAGAATTAACAGGATTTCTATAGCCTAAATTCCATAGTTATTCCTGTGTAAAGGGAATAACTGTGCTATATTTCATCTATATTGGTTCAGCGGATTCGCCGTGAAAGTGTAACAAACATACATCCATACTAACAAACTTTCGCATTTATAATATTAGTAGGATAGGATACGATATTAGTAGAAAGGATTTGACAAAACGCCATTTTTAATTATATAAATACCCTTTTATCCTACATTGTCAGCCCAGATTGACTGTTGCATAGAGAAAGTCTATTTTTAGACTGTTGTGTGCAAATAAAAAGGTTTTTGTCCTCAATCAATTTATGGTCATTTACATTGTCAGTGCTAATGCCCTGTATATTTTCCTTGAAAGTCTGTGTGCAGGTGGCCAATCGATCACAAAGTGCGTTGTGTTCAGGTGCATTTTCCGAACGTAAGGTAATCACGCATGTTTACGTCTTTAGAATATTGCGCATAGTTTATTTTTTATTATACTAGAAATACGCCGAATATTAACTGTACTTATTAATCAATTAATACATTAAATAGTAAGCTGTGATAGCCCAGCGGTGCGACCGTGTGAATCTCTAGAGACGATCATGGGTTCAATCCCGGGCAGACACCAATGAGTTTTTCTGTTAAAAACTTAAGTGTCTAATTGATAATTGCAATTTGTCACACGCTTTTCGGTGAAGGAAAACATTGTGATGAAACCTGCATATCTCTGGAGAATTCTAGGGATATGTGTAACCTAGTAATCCACATTGGAGCAGCGTGGTAGGTCTTAGCTCCAATCCTTCTCTCCAAAAACGGAGAGAGGAGGCCTATACCCAGCAGTGGGATAGCAGCAGGTCATTACTTACTTTTCTTTTTTACTTACATTAAATATGTTTATTTTAATAATTTTTAAAAATAGGCGTTACTTTGCTGATTTTTTTTTCGAATTGACTATATGCTGTTTGCCCTAACGGCGTTTACAGCATCACCGGGCGGGACACTTTGCTGAGATACTTTGCAAAACTACCGAGCTTTTCGGTTTTGCCATCATCGACTTAGAGACTGAGAGGACGTAGCCCTATGCATTGGTCAGACCTGCTGTGCTATTCTCTAAAAGCAAATCGTTTTGCCGTACTCGTCGTTGACTTCGTCGTAGAGCTAATTTTGCTGCCAGATCCAGATTTATATTCAGAATTTATAATTAAATAACTTAATTATGTACTTGACCATAACTTGTAGGCCATTGAATCAGGAAATATGTAATATATATTTTTTTTAGGTTAAATTAATGTATATTATCTTACTATTTAATTAATATTGAATATATACTAAGTATACTATTTACTAAACTAAACTATTTTACAAAAACAAGCATTAAAAAAAAACAAATTAATAACTTAATTACACTTAAAATAATGGCGAAAAGTTAAAACATCAAACAACAAAATAAATCTGTATACCTTGCGCTAATTTCTACTCAAGAATTAATCACAAAGAAAATTATCAATGTTGATGATCATTTGGGGTTTTTATAACCAAGAAACACTTTAGCGATTGAGCGATTGAGCAGTCAACATTATGGGGTTTTATATTTTTAATTACGTAAGTTTTTCTAATATTACATTAAATGGCGTTTAGGTCATTAACAGGTGCGGTTACCTTACCCATAATCCGAATTTCGTATTTGGCAAGCCGCCATCTTGGCCTCACTCCAGCCATGGCTTCCCCGATCCCGTACAGTTCTCTTCTAACTGCAAAATAATACAGACGTTACACAACCATTAGGAATACAGTTTTTATCCTGTATTCAATCTTGCACGTGTTGTTTACGTGTTAAATATAAGTAATCTAAAAGTATTGCGTATAAATTTCACGAGGCGGGAAAAAAGCGCTTTCCTTTTTTTAAGACAAAGGCATTGTGTTGTTCATCCTACAGATTCGAGTTTGGACTTTCCGTTGAAAACCTAGGTATGTAACATTTATTGATTTATATTCTTGTATCTAATAAATGAACTAATGTATAATTTTTTAAATCAATCAGATTATTATTAATCTAGCGTGATTAGCCAAAGCTGTTGTCTTTGGAATAACCACAGTGAAGTATTTATCTAGGGGTTCATCTGTAATTTTGTGTATTTTTATCGAAACATTAATATTTCGTTATATAATATATAATTATACATTAATATTATATAAAATCATTTCCTTTTCTTCGTATGCCGTGTGGTATCCGGCAGAGTAGAATAGACCACAAAATTTCTTACCGAGGTGGCGTAAAAGGCGACTAAGGTAAGTTGACCCACCGTGTGGTAACCAATTGAGTGTAATAGACCATCATCTTTCTTCTCGAGGTGTCATAAAATACGACTACCGGCCGCCTGCTTGACATTAACTTACCTCAGTCGTATTTTACGACACCTCGGTAAGAAAAAGGGTATTCTATTCAACCGGATAACACATGGTGGTTCAACTTACCTTAGTTGCCTTTTACGACACCTCGGCAAGGAATGAGGGTGGTCTATTCTACGATTCTATTCTACACACGGCGTAAATTTTCATATTGTCACGATTTTATTATATTGTCACGTGTTCTTGAAAAGTGCGCAAAGATTGTATTAAATATGTCCGATCAAAATTGACTATTACGAACTTTTTTATATACAAAGCTCCAAGGAGCATACAGTACATTCAGGTAAAGCGTATAATTAGAGAGAGTTCAAATCTTGATCTTTCTACAGTAAAATTCCAAAATCCATACTAGAGCAGTCTACAGAAAGGTTTAAATTAAGTGTTATCTCTTGCTTATACATAAAGCATATTACATAATAGAAGATTATTTGGATGATAAAAATGCCTGGATTTGAAAATCCTTTCACCTTTTACAAGACTGCGGTTTAATAATGTAAAATTTAAAATGTTTAAAAGATTGACCGCCGAGTTTCTTTCTGGTTTCTTCTCTTTAAGAGCGACATTCCGAACCAGTTGTAGCTTCATTAATCATATTGATTCTTGACGATTTAAAAGTGCTTGAAAGAGCTTATTTCAATAAAGATTATTTTGATTTGATTTTCCTTTAAAATACCGCTATTTACAAACAATGACCTTTCGCCATCTTGATCCATAAAACTGAGTGCGTAGTAAAAGTATATCATAAAAACAATCAATTCATACTCGTTCTACATAAAAGATAAACAGAATAGTTATTTTTGGGCCGGCATCGAGTGCGCATTTCGTTTATAAACACGCACCCACGTGGTAATCCAATTATTATATACACCGTACCATTGATATATTCACTTATGTTGTACTGAAAGAAATCTGGCAAATTATCAGACTTTGGAAGACATGTTTTTCTTTCAATTTTATCTACTCTGTCGACATTTTCCATACCAGAGCTAGATAAAGTAGATATTTGCGGCCTTAAGTAACGGCCTTTTACCATCTCACTGCTGGGCATAGGTTTCCTTGATCTTTTTTTGGAAATAAGGGTTTGAGCTAAGCCTACCTGGACCTATGTAGCTCCAATGTGTTAGGTTACATATACCCCCTGAATTCTCTGGAGATCTACCGTTTTCCTAACGATGTTTTTCCTTTAGATAAAACTGTGTGATAAATTGCAAATATCAATTAGACATATAAGTTTGAAGAGTAAAACTTATTGGTGCCATGACTCAAATTTATAAACATAATTTGCTGATAAGATATAGTCGTACGGATTTTCCGTCTGCCCTTATTCCACTCTAAGTGGGGTCGGCACAATATGTCACATGATTTGGCTACGTACTGTACGACCGGCTTTTACAATACCTCAGTAAGAAAGAGGGTAGGCTATTCTACTCAGCTGGACACCACACGGCATTATTTTATTGATTTAATAAATAAAATAAATACACATCTGTTTTTTAAATACATTAGACCCTTAGAAAAATTGTTGGTTCAAATACTTATAAAAAAACCACTAAAAATTACATTGCTGCGTAGTACGATGGCCTAAAAGTTTTTAAAACGAAACATTTAGTGTCAAGGTGTCGGTCAACAGCCGACGTAGTTATTTTAAGCGTCCGTTTTGTTTTGGGCGGCCATTTTCACGAGTTTTGATTACTGTCAAAGGATGCGGAGTTAAGACCGCGTTAATGCTTATGATTGCCTCTGGAATTGAAATTGTTGCTTTAAACATACGAATTATGGATTTTACAGACTGTTGTAATTTACAATGCACTTGTTAACCATATTAATATTATAAATGCGAAAGTATCTCTTTCTTTAACGATGTAGCTGCTAATCCGCTGGACCAATGTTGATAAGATTTTGGCTCAATTAAATCTTACAGTATATATACTTTTACTTCTAGAGTAACATTATAGTTTTGTCCCCTTCGCACTTGTTGTCACGCACGTTACTCTCCTGATCAAGGTTATGCATTATATACGAAATGGAGTAGGGTACGGTCATTCACCCATCTATATTCTGTATCTCTTATTCCAAAATAATCCTTGTGGCTAAATTAATTCACTAAATTAACTGATTTTTGTAAAACCTTTGTAAAACCTTACACCTTTACACCTTTGTAAAACCTGGAAATAACATTAATTTCGTATGGTACCACCCTGTACATGAAGTTTGGTACAATTGAAGCTAAGCTACCGGGCTAACATAAATTTTTTTTAAAATCCAGTTTGTTTTGGGAAGTATAAAAAAATGTACACAATTTATAATATTTTAACCGTAAAATCAATTTTTTTAACGTGTTTTACATAACTCACTTGCTGTACCCTTGATTTCATTCAACTCGACTTAAATGTTAAATTACCGTCGATGTTTTTGTTCCGGAAGGATAAAGGATCAGCGATGTGGAAATGTTTAAAAGATTGACCGCTGAGTTTGTTGCTGGTTCTTGTCAGTAAAAGAAACATACCACACGGCGGTTGTATATAAACATATGTTGTATAAAAAGTAAAGTAAAGTAACGGCCTGTTACTATCCCACAGCTGGGCATAGGCCTCCTCTCTCCCTTTGTAAAGAGAAGGATTGGAGCTAAGACCTACCACGCTGTTCCAATGCGGATTGGTAGGTTACACATATCCCCAGAATTCACTAGGGACATGCAGGTTTCCTCAAGATGTTTTCCTTCACTGAAAAGCGTGTGATAAATTGCAATTATCAATTAAACACATAAGTTTTAACAGAAAACTCATTGGTGCCTGTCCAAGGATTGAACCAAAAGACCACCTCGAAAGAGGCGCACGGTGTTACCGCTGGGCTATCACAGCTTTAATTTATGTTGTATATTAAAACAAAATTCAAACAAAGTTGTATAAGCATTTGCGGAGAAACACAATGACACATGAAACGCGAACGTTTCTTGTTTTGTTTCTGTTCATATACAGACTCCCCTTCAAGGCCACTCCGTTTTCATTTATTATTAAACATCAAACGTTTCTATAGCAACGGGTATGCGATCGCAACAGGCGGCCGACATCGTGATAACCTTGATTTGACGTCATTACAGGAATATATATGTATAAATATCTCGCACGCCTAGTATTTAAGTGACCTAATTCAAAAAATACAGTTTATATTTATACTATAATATTATTAAATTATTAAAATTAAATGAATACTAAACGTGTAAGCTTGTTAAATAGACATATAACAGCAAGAAAACATTAGCTTTTTTAATAGTTTGTAGCGTAATGTCACAGGTGGCATTGAAATCCTTATTTCAACGTATCTAACTGAATTTGATTTTGAATTAGGTCAGTTTAATACTAAGCGCAGCTTCGCCCGCATGGAAATCAGTGTGGAACAAATTTTTCCCGAATTGAAATTTTGAACATAAAAATAGTCTTGAACATAAAAATTATCTTGAGTATAAGAGTGTTTGAAGAAGTTTCATCGTTTACTTAGTGCACGCAAGGAAAGTTTTAAATTAATATTGCCTTTTTCGCAATATTTTTTATTGCTGCTCCTCTCCTTTTTATCTTAGCGTGATGTTATATAGCCTATAGCCTTTCTCGATAAGTGGACTATGTTACACTCAAAGAATTTTTGAAACTGGTCCAGTAGTTCCTGAGATTAGCGCGTCAAACAATCAAACAAACAAACTCTTCAGCTTTCTAAATTAGTAAAGTACCTATAGATTACTTTGTACGGGACTCTTTTGTACAAAATACCGCGGAATTCTCTTAATTATTTGACGTATATTTGTTTAAAATTCAAAATATAAATAAGAAAGCAACGTGTGATTTCCTAGAAAAGTTTAATGTACGGGAAAAGCGAATTAATTACTAAATTTTCGTTCCAAAATGGCGTCACGCCAAACTTTATCTTAAAGAACTACGTATATTAAAAGATTTCTCTCGTTTTCGTCGCGTCCGAGATCATATTAAATTGGTGGCAAGGCCAATAACCTTGACATGTATTTATAGCCTTCAAAATAGATGGCGCCACGTGGCTTCTGTTTACCAACACTTTGTTTTATGTTCTGTTGATCGACAACAAAAGCTGCGTAAAGCTGCTTTGTATCTGATCTTTGTATATCAAAATGGACGGATTTTGTTAAGTATAATGCATATAAAAGGTACCTCCAATCAAATCAAAACAATCTTGACGAATGTTAGGAGAGAATAGAATGGCCCTGTTTCACAAGTTACTGATAAAGTGTCGGATAGTTAACCGACAAATAAACTAAGTAACAGAAAAATGTCTCTAAAAAGTAAAAAAAAAGAGTCGTGGCCATTTTGAAATAGGTATTTAAATAGGTATCCAGCAGATGAACAAAATAACAGCCACATGATCTCCCTGTTAATTTATTAGGGACTTTAAGTGCTGAATAAGCTTATAAGAAACCCGAGAAACGCAAAATTCCGAGATATGTGTCAGATATGTTCCGAATAAACTAACTGACAGTTTATTGGTGACTTGTGAAACATGCCCTTAGAGTAAGTTAAAAAAAGTAAGTAACGGCCTGTTACTATCCCACTGCTGGGCATAGGCCTTAGGCCTCTTCTCTCCGTTTTTGGAGAGAAGGATTGGAGCTGAAACCTACCACGCTGCTCCAATGCGGATTGGTAGGTTACACATATCACCAGAATTCTCTAGAGATATGCAGGTTTCCTCACGATGTTTTCCTTCACCGAAAAGCGTGTGATAAATTGCAATTATCAATTAGACACATAAGTTTTACTAGAAAACTCATTGGTGCCTGCCCCGGGTTTGAACCCTAGACCTCCTTGAAAAAGGCGCACGGTGTTACCGCTGGGCTACCACAGCTTAGAGTAGAGAGTAGAGCCCTTAGAGTAGAGTAAGAAAAAGATGATGAAAGACAATACGCTCTAGCCGTGTGATGTACGGTGTTAGTTTTTCTATCGGATACAAAGCAATCTTTGTTTTCAAACATGATGTCACTATTTGTACCGACTTGGCTTCATTCTGTTGGAGAAACGCCATCTTTGTCTCGAGTTTTTAGAACGCGGTCGGTCACGGGTGTTTAGCGCACTTTGATCATTTAAATTATTCAGCTTGTTTGTAGAACTGCGTTTTCAAATCATTGTTTTTCTTTAAGTACATTTATACTCCCGCCCTTAACTCGCTCGAAGTGATGTCAGCACAACGTGATGTTATTAAATAATTTGGCTATGTATTTTACAACCGGTCGTCAACTTACCTTAACCACATTTTACAACACATCATCATCTTCCTACCCTTATCCCACTCTAAGTGGGGTCGGCACAACATGTTATAAACATGCTGTAACACGATTTGGCTGCGTTTTTACGACCGGCCGCCTGCCTGACGTCAACTTACCTCTGTCGTATTTCACGACACCTCGGTAAGAAAGAGGGTGGTCTATTCTACTAAACCGGATACCACACGGTGGGTCATCTTACCTTAGTCGCCTTTTACGACACCTCGGTAAGAAATGAGGTTGGTCTATTCTACTCAGCCGGATACCACACGGCGGGTCGACTTACCTTATTCGCCTTTTACGACACCTCAGTAAGAAAAGAGGGTGGTACTATTCTACTCAGCCGGATACCACACGGCTAACACAACCACATTTTACAACACCTCGGTAAGAAATGAGGGTGGTCTATTCTACTCAGCCGGATGTCACACGGCAAGTCACCTTACCTCAGTCATATTTTACGACACCTTGGTAAGAAATGAGGGTAGTATTATTCTATTCATCCGGATACCACACGGCGTCTCCTTTATATATTAGACTAAATTAACTATGTATGTATTATTAATTGGGTTTGATTCCAAAACTATCCAAATAGGTTTACCCATTCTCGAGCCGTCGAGACTGACAAACATCATTACGTTTTTACATATATAGATAAACCACATAAAGTTACACATATTATTTACGCATTCTTATTCTTTATCGAGGTGTCGTAAAAGTCGACTAAGATACATCAACCCACCGTGTGGTATTGGGTTGAGTAGAATAGACCACCCTCTTTCTTACCGAGGCGTCGTAAAATACACCTAAAGTAAGTTCACGTCAGGCAGGCGGCCAGTCGCAAAATACTTAGGCAAATCATGTGACAAGATGTTGTGCCGACTTCACTTAGAGCGGGATAAGGGCAGGAGAATGATATTATTAGTTGTATATTTTCGTTTCCAGCAACGATGCCATCTGAAGTGATAGCGGACAAGTCGCTGCAGCGCGAGCTGGCCGACTCCATTATAAGGATGGTACCACTGGACGAGATCCGGATCCTGTTAGCGTGCGGTGCTAAGGTATGATATGAAATAACTGAACAATACAACCCTAAACCAAAAGCCACGAGACCTATTTACAACCGCGATAATTCCTTACAGACATGCAGATTATTATTATAATGTATTAAGTCAAAAATTTTATTGCATTGTTGTTTTTCTTATAGCAAACAGTAATTAAGTCACACGTCTTCGGTGTTTGTCGCTGTATGCCGAGATACAGTGTCAACTACTTCAGCTACAGATGGTCTATTTGTCATATGTTATAAATAAATAAATAAAATTATTACGACGACCGATCGACCAAATTTCGACCATGTCAAATTCAAAAACTTTATTTTTATTTACAACATAAAAGTACAATATATCTTAAATTACTTACACGCTAGGACTATACAAATAATGCCCACGTGGAATGGTCCCAAGAATGCTGGCAACGTTTCCGCGCTGAATCGCTAAGCTGATTCTTTGTGCGAAAAAGGAGCCAGGCCTCTTGTCACCTGAAGAGACAAGTAACCGAAAATATTAAAATATTTTTGCGCTTTGACTCCATGGCCCTAGGGTCTCAACTGCAAACTGCACAAATATATAACTCTCGATGAGAGATGCATACTTCCGTTTGCCGGATTCGGCCATTTCCGCCGCAATTAAAAATACTCTTTATTCAAGTCAAGTTGTAAACAAGCGCTTTTGAATCGTCAACTCTACTGCTTGTTCGGAAAGCTGTTCTTACCGAGAAGAGCCAGCAAGAAGACATTTAGATATTACTGTCTTGTACAGGGTCGAAGAGTAGCTATATCCACATATTCTTATTTTCTAAGTAATCCTCAACAGTATACAAGGCTTTCTGTCTCAGCCTCTCTTTAATAGTGTTTTTAAACTACTGTAATGGCAAAGCTAAAGTTGATTGCGGAATTTTATTATAGAATCTCAGACACACAAACGATTTACGTACTTTTGCAAGTCGCAAAGCAGGTGCTGTAAGCTTATGTTGGTTCCTACTTTGTCTATTATATACATCAATTGTCCATAACATAAATATACAAGATTAGCTAATTTAAATATTAAAAATTCCCAAGAATTTTTTTATGGTTTCATACAAATGTTAATCTTGTTGGTTCTTCTCGGTAAGGGCATTTCCGAACCAGTTGTAGCTTCATTATAAATTAACGATACGAAGTTTGTAAGAGCGAATTAAATAATAGTTCAAATTCCCTTTTGTCCAGGTAAACGAACCAGTGACCCAGGGTCTCCGGCCTATCCACTACGCCATCTGGCAGCGGTACTTAGAGGCGACTCGTCTGTTGCTCGTCCGAGGATGTGACATCAACGCCACAGATGACTGCGGATATAGTGCCCTCCATCTCTCGGCGGAGCATGGGTAAATAAAATTACAAAAAATAATGAATGTATATAGCTATAATCTCCGTTACGTACGTTATTGAATATCTATGTAATTCTAAGTATTTAGTGTATCCCTTATATGCATTATAGAGAAAGACCCCGTGAACGCCAGACCTTCGTCATTTTATAAAAGCTAAAACTTTGTCAGTGCATGCTCCCAACACAGGTTAGAACGATGGTATATTATGGAATTTGGATCATAGTGGCTTTGGGAGATACGAGGTACTCAAGGTTGCAAAATTCCGAATTAATTTCGTCATAGTATAAAGCTTGATCTTTAGAATAATATTAAAAATCATTACTCGTGTGTAGTTTTTTAAAATACCTTATCATAGAAACCGTTGTCTATACCGAATGCCTAATCATAGACAAATATCGATTTTGCCTCTTAGCATGGAGTTGGCCCAAAAAGTCTGTTATTCTAGGTGAACTTGTACACCAAATATTCACATTATTTCTAGTAGAAGAGGTAAAAATATACTTATTTTTATTAACAGCAAAAATGTACAAGTTATATCTATCTTAAATTACTTACACGCTAGGACTATACAAATAATACCCACGTGGAATGGTCCCAAGAATGCTGGCAACGTTTCCGCGCTGAATCGCTAAGTTGATTCGTTGTGCGAAAAAGGAGCCAGCTCTCTTGTCACCTGAAGAGGCAATTAACCGAGGTGTAAAAACGGATAAAAATTTTTTTGCACTTTGACTCCATGTAAAAAAAAAGTGGAAAAAGATTTATCTAATCTTTTATGCCTTTTGCCGAAGAATGGGTATTATATTGGTCTGACGAATAATTTTTCCTTTTTCTCTAGATATACAGAGCTGGTGAAGCTACTCTTAGAAAGTGGTGCGGCAGTTGATTACCGGCCCGACACTGGTGAGGAGTTCCCTCGGACCACGCTTTGTGATGAGCCGTTGAGGCTAGCTATTCGGAATAAACATTACGTAAGTACTGTTCTATTTCTTTTACATATTTAACTGTTAGACTGCTTATTTTGTGCACTGTTGAAAAACCCCTTGCCAGCGTCCAAACTGAACTCAGGTTAATGGTAATGATGCTTGCTTCAAGCTCGTGTGGGACTAACGGACTATATCTAGCGAGATGACCTGCGCCTCGGTGGGATCTATAGGCCAAGGTGCTTGCTCACACCTACCGCCGAGAAGTTATAGCCCGTTTATCGGAGGACAACTCTGCAGCGGTAGAGGTGGATTGGCGGAGAGCAGCTCGGATGGAGAACCTCCGCCAATGAAGACGGTGGCCAAAATGGCCCAATGTGGGATTCTGGACGATTTAAGCCATCCAGAATGAAGAGAATGGGCTCTCCAGGACTGGGTTACCAGGAGGTACGGCGTCTTCACATACCACTTGACGCAAGTACTTTCCGGCCATGGTAGGTATCTGCGGAAGGTGGCCCGGCGTGAAGCGACCCATGCGTGCCACGAGTGAGGTGCCGAGTTCGATACGGCGCTACACACGCTCGAAGACTGCCCAGCTTGGGTGGTTCAAGGGGCAAAGGTGAGGCATGATCTGCCAACATTGGTTCTTGCTATGATGGACAGGAAGGAATTGTGGGCAGTGATGGCTTCCTTTTGCAAAGACGTTATTTTTGACAGAGGTGGCGGAGCGGATCCGGGAAATCGAGTCCTTGAATTCGAGTCCGACATACCCGTCGCTCATTCCCGACGGACGATGACACCGATAATGGTTTTCCTGACTTCCTGAAAAAAATGGACATGAAATGTAGTTTTAAGGAGCTTTTTAAGTTGACTTATTATAACATACGATAAGAGCAGGAGAATCATGAATAACGAGAATAATGTGAAAACAACGACTTGTTTCCTCTTTTCCAGGCGGTTGCCCGTCTCCTCCTCGAGCACGGCGCAGACCCCAATAAGCGATACTTCTTTGGCTCCGAAATCAACCTGGTGTCTGACCCAGAATATTTGGAGCTGCTGCTAATGTTCGGCGCGAATCCCGACTCAAGGGATCGCGCCGGACTCACCCCTTTGATGAAAGCTGCAAGACAAAGAAAGGTATAAATATTAAATATTTTTTTGTTAATTGTCTAATAAATTAGAGTTTTAAGATATTAAAAGCACGTCTTCAAACTAAAAAGTGAAAGAAACAAAAAATATTATCATAATATTATTATGAAAAAAGCGTGAGATGCTCGATAGATATAAATATATACAAAAATGAAAAACGACCCTCGCTTTATTTTTAATTAAGAACCAAAAAAAAATGCAAGAACTACTATTCGCCTTTTAACAAACTTGAACATTTTTTGCCAATAAAACTTCGAAATGTTCGAAACTTGCGCGTGAATTTTAAGGCAGCGGTCAACATCTTTACACGAGTTTAAGGCAAAAGACCATAAGATACCAAACAGAAACTGGTTAGAGGTCGAAACATAGACGCTCAGACCAAATGACCGACAACGTGTTGACATGAAATGTGGTGCTGGGGGAGAATGTTGTGTATCCCTTGGACGACTAAAAGATCTTATGTGTCGATACTCAAGGAACTCAAGATCGCAACTAGGCTCTCAACTGCCTTCAACGAATTCTTGAGTACTTCGGTCATATAGCCCGAAAGAGCGGTGACAATTTTGAAAAGATAGTCATCGCCGGCAAGGTCCAGGGGAAGAGACCACAAGGACAAAGTCCAATGCGTGGGACAGATCAAATCCGCACCATTCTCGACAGACAGATGCATGAAGCCATCCAGGTTGCGAGAAACCGACACCATTAGTACGACATAGCAGTCTTTTTGTAGTCTTTGCATTTTATGTCAGTAAATTAATTATTTATTAGCTGTTATACGCACTTCGTTCACGTTTACCGTTGAATCTTAGAATAAACAGTAGCTTCTGTTACTACCCACCTCTTAAAATATCTCCATCACAAATATAAGATCACTCTGGGGGGTAACATTGCAATTACTATTAAATTTATTAACAACAACGCTAATGTGGCTCCACCATATGTAATAATACTTGTTCCAGGGCATAGAATCAGTGCTGCTTCTTATCAGCTATGGTGCGGATGTAAACGCCATGGCCGACGCACGCAATGACTACAGAACGGTCATGCATTACGCTGTCTTAGGTGGTGAGTTTATTTGTTCTCTTTGTTTGTCTGTTCGACTGAATTCACGTTTCACCTACTGGAATAATAATTATGAAATTTTGAGAAATTCGTGAACCTATGTTCAGGTTTCTTAAATCCCGAGAATTTTTGAGATTAAAATGTTTCTTACAACGCTTTCATTTTAATAAACATGTGGTATCCGGCTGAGTGGAATAGAATACCCTCTTACTTACCGGGATGTCGTAAAAGGCGACTAAGGTAAGTTCAGGCCAGGCAGGCGGCTGGTCGTAAAATACGTAGCCAAATCATATGCCAACAATCATGTATATAACATGTTGTGGTTTAAGATTAGTTCAACGGATTTGCCGTGAAACAGTACAGTACACATATATCCATACACACAGACTTTCTCATTTATAATATTAGTAGGATAGAATTAATAAGCTTGCATTGCTGGCTCTTCTCGGTAGGAACAGCTTTCCGAACCAGCAGTAGAGTTGACGATTCAAAAGCACTTGTTTACAAGTTTATTTGAATAAAGAATATTTTGAATTTGAATTAAGATTTTTTTTCAGGTAATACCGACGTGGTTAATCTGCTTGTAAAGCAAGGGGCCAGGGTTAACTCTCCTGATCTGAACAAGCCGAGCGCTGTGGACTTGGCAATACTGAAAGGAGACGTGCCGATGTTGCAGCTTCTGTTATCTGCTGGTAAGTGCTTATATTCGAATTCATATTCACAATTTTCCTTATTCATGTAAACCTCTAAACAAGTGCTTTTGTTAAGCGTAATAATAAAATTGTTTTTTTTAATCCGCGATAAAGTAAAATAGAAAATATAGGTATATTTGACGAGAACTCCGCAACAAAATCGCGGATTGTCGTGGAGCCTATCCGTTTGGAGCCTGTGGTATCCGACTTATTATAATAGACCACGCTCATTTCTTGTAAAAGGCGACTAAGGTAAGTTGACATCAGGCAGGCGGCCGGTCCTAAAAAAATAGAGTGCATAAGGGCAGGAGAATGAATATTTACAAGTAGTAGTATCTTTCTGTAATCTTTTTAAAGGTGCCAAGGTGAACTCGTCAAGTTCCGTGATAGGAACCCCTCTCCACGTGGCCTGCTCCGACAATATTTCTAACAGGAAGGAAATGGTCAAGGTAATTAAAGGCGGACTTTAAAATCCGTTGGGTTTTTTATATTAAGCTTAACTCGTACATATATATTTTTTAACGCGGTTTATAGAAAAAATATATGATCACTACCATTGTATCAATGGACCTGCATAGAGTAACGCCAAATTACTAAATAAATGACTGGCGGATAGGCCACGCGTCGCTTTCTCAGTTTGGTTAAAACTGTCATTGACAGTTCAAAAGATATATTATAACAGAATTATCCGTTGAGTGGATCTAAAGTTATTTTCAAATTCAAAATATTCTTTATTCAAATTAACTTGTAAAAAAGTGCTTTTGAATCGTCAACTCTACAACTGGTTTGGAATGTTGCTCTTACCAAGAAGAACCAGTAAGAAACTCGGCGGTCAATCTTTTAAACGTTTTCAATTTTACATTATTACACCGCAGTCCTGTATAAAGCTGAAAGGATTTTCAAATCCAGGTTTTTTTATCATCCAAACAATCTGCAATTTTGTAATATGCTTTACGTATAGGTACTTACATCTCTTATAATTAACTTTTCTGTAGACTGGTCTAGTATGGATTGCGGAATATTATTGTAGAAGCGAATACCGAGACCGTCGAATGAGTTGCTCTGCTGAGTCACGACACAGGTATCACAAGCTTTTTGTGACCTCTCGTGTGTCTATGATATACATCGAATTTCGTTTTATACATATGGAAATTGTGTTAGCCGTGTGGTATCCAGCTAGAATAGTACCGCCCTCATTTCTTACCGAGGTGTCGTAAAAGGCGACTAAGGTATGTCGACCCGCCCTGTGGTATCCGACTGAGTAGAATAGACCACCCTCATTTCTTACCGAGGTGTCGTAAAAGTTGACTAAGGTAAGTTGACCCACCGTGTTGTATCTGGATTAGTAGAATAGACCACCTTCTTACCGAGGTGTCGTAAAATACGACAGAGCTAAGTTCACGTCAGGCGTCGTAAAAACGCAGCCAAATCATGTGACAGCATGTTTATAACATGTTATGCCGACCCCACTTAGAGTGGGATAAGGGCAGGAAGGAGGATAATAAAAAAAAAACATATGGATATTGTCTCGTGTAAGTGAATAATATTATTTTTAATGAGAAATACAGATATCCCAAACTTCAATTTCTCACAGATCCTTCTAGAAAGCGGTGCAGATCCTAATCTCAAGGTATACAACGAGGACGACGGGGCCCAACTGCGGCCGGCGCTTGCCGAATACCTCGCCAGCGACACCGACCCCTGCGCGGAGACTGTGGCCTTACTCCTCAGATATGGGGCCCGAGTGAGTTCTTCTAATCAATTATGTCAAAAATTCCCTATCACAACTTTACCTGAAATATTCACGATAAAGTAATTGAAATACAGTGTTGCCATTCGTAAATAAAGCGAGAACGAGAAGAGCGACAAACCATAATAGTTAAAGAAATAGTTATAATAATAAATATATGTGATAGTCTCTCTGGGTGTCTATCTGTCTCTCTGTTACTCTTTGACAGCTATCCGCTGGAGCAGTATAGATTAAACTTATTACAATGAAAGCGTATATACCGGGATTAAATACTAAGAAATAAATTCTTAGTACAGAATAAATAAATAAAAAAACAAATTGTGAAAGAATATTATGCGGGTGCAATGTATTTATATAAATAAAAAAGCCAGTTTAGAAATTGTAATCATAGATTAGTTTTAATAGCGATGTCCAGTGGCGGACACATATGTTTTAAGCATGAATAATATATTTGTGTTGTTGCCAGTACACTGACTTAAGAATTACTCATTTTTCAGGTAATCATGAAAACTCAGTTCCGCGATCCCGACGGCATCCTCAACCATCTCCAGAACGTTACTACCGTGGAACACGAACGCATTTTCTATATGCTTCTAGAAGCTGCTGAGTCTTATGATTTGTGTATGATAAAAAGAAACAACGTACTAAATGCTGTACAAAAACAAACCCTAATAGACAAGGCTAAAATTCCTATTTCACTGTTGGCTCAGACCAGAATATTTCTGCGTAAGTTTCTGGGCACAACACTTGTTAACATAGTGAAGAAATTAGAGATTCCTGAAACTCTGCACAGTTACCTTCTTTTCGAATGTACTTAAATTGTTTTGTATCTTTTTGAAGAGAATATTTTTTATAAAGGCAGTGTAAAATGTGTAGCTGCCTGTAAACAGGTAATATTTTTGATATAAAAGTGTGACCAGTTAAAAAAAATTACCGGAAGAAGGGTAAATGCGAGATTAAAAGCTGGACTCTACTTCATATGTTTGCTTTTGTGCTTAGACCGTAAAACGCATGATATAATATTTTTTTAAGAAATGTTTGTTTTAGAGGATATATATTTTTAATATATACTTATAATCATTTATTTAATCATGAATATTGTATTGAAAATATATAGCGAAATTTCGCATCCTTAGATTTTCAAATTTAGAATCTCTAATTATATACTCGTGTTAAAAACTATTGTATTTCATATTTTAATTATTCAAAATGAAAAAAATATATGTATATGTAAAAATCGAGTAGAGTTATATTTATAAATGCAATGAAACGATGAGTGTACTTTCGTATAAACCTTTTATATCCAAGTATTAAGATTTTGTTTAGTCTGATTTTATTATTGTGATACTTTGTGATATCTTATATTTAAGAGGTACCCTTGTAATAATCGAATATATAACCGGTTAATAAATTATCTTGAACTGGATATTATGATTATATATTATGAATAAAGTCGGTGTGATAATATTTATAGTTTTATTTATTATATACGTGCAGGATTCGAGCTCATATTTGTATCAACTTTTACAATATTAGCATATGACTTCCGTTACACGTTAATTTGTAAGGGTTTTTTTAAATAAAAAGTCAAAGGTACTTATTATTTCAATTCCTTTTTATTCTTTCGTTTTACTCAACTATATTTTACACTTAAACGCTTTCACAACTACCTTTTCTCACTCGACGACTATGGATTTTTCCTCTGTTTTTCCAAGATTCCCGCCATAGATAATACACTATATAGGATTCCCGCCTTGTCATTTTTTCTGCGCACACAACTGGTGGCGCTATCTCCCATGGCTTGTCGTCAATACATATTATTAATTTATGAAATGAAATTTGATAATATAATGTTAATGACAATACACCGTCTTACATTATAAAATCAAAATCTTGTTAAAGGATGTGACTTGTAAAAAAACAAATTGATTTATCCCCCTTTATAATAAATCGATTTTTATTATTTTAAATCGATTTATTAGTATCAAAATATCGATTAATAATAATCTTTTTTTTCTGACCATTTAAAACGTTCCCTTTTTTAATATTAGGTAATAATTATTTCAAATAAAGATTAATTAAAGTGGACAACTTCCAATAAATAATGTCGAATGCGCTTTGTGTAGATTTTAATGTTTAGTTTGGCTACATTGGTTTTGTCCAACCATGCATAGCAAATGTTTTAAAAAAAGAGTAAAAAAGAAAAATAGGATAATTAAAATAGTCGAGTTGTGACGAAAAAAATCGATTATTTAAAATCGATTATTTTGAACATCGAATATTTTTCATATCGCTCCTCTGTGGTGCATGATTTGTCAAAAATTTGCGGTTGCTGCGAAATATAAACTAAGTAACAATATAAATCTTTTATTAAATACCAACTGCATTCTAAAAACCTAGACTAAAATGGCAGATAAACAAAAAGTAGATCTTGGACTTTTGGAAGAAGATGACGAATTCGAAGAATTTCCTACCGAACGTAAGTATGATATATAAATTTATATTGTGAAGGATTTAAAAGCTATTACAAACCTATTTAACTATGCCAAATATGCAATTCATAATAACCAACAATTCCAGATATGGAATAAAAATATTGATTTAAAAGATTAAACTGTTGAACACATTTCCCATTCTTATGCTAACGTCTCCCAGATTGTAGTCGGCCCAACATGTTTATCATTCGTCAACTTTGGCTCTACTCCTTTTATATACATGTCATACTTCACACAATCCATCCATTTCTTTCGGCCTTCCTATTACATATTATTCCACATTCATATTTAACATTTGTTTGTGTTGTGGACACATGATTTTATTAAAGTGATTGATTTTTTAATATTTTTTCACCAGATTGGGGTACAGAAGATGCTGATGACGCAGATGTTTCTGTGTGGGAAGATAACTGGGAGGATGATATTGTGCAAGATGATTTCAGCCAACAGCTAAGGTTAGTCTTGTCTATGACCCTTGTGCGACTCTTTTGAGGAGGTCATGGGCTCAAACCCGGGCCAACACCAATGAGTTCTGCTAAAACTTGTGTCTAATTGATAATTGCAATTTATGACATGCTTTTTGATGAAGGAAAACATTGTGAGGAAACCTGCATGTCTCTAGAGAATTCTGGAGATATGCGTAACCTACCAATCTGCATTGGAGCAGCGTGGTAGGTCTTGGCTCCAAACCTCTACTAAAACAGAGAGAAGAGGCCTATGCTCAGCAGTGGGATAGTAACAGGCTGCTACTTATAACTTACCTGCCTATGTTATTGATAACAGTTCTCAACTTGGTTGATGAACATATCCTGTTTATTTGGTCTGACAATTTCATTATATAATGTGAAAAATACTACATTTATGATTTTAATGTGTAGTCTACGAGTGTCGTAATTCCTTACAGAGGGATGACAAATTACAAGACACCTGTAGGCTATTTTTAAAAAAATGTTCAAAATTAACTTGATAAAACTAATTTTTTGTGCTTTCTCTTACAGGCAACAACTGGAAAAGCTGCGTGAACAAAATAAGACATAAATTTAAGATTTTTCTTACAACAATTTACCAATTTGCAACACACAGATGATTAAAATGTATAAAACTTAAGATTCATCATTATAATAACTTAAATACATACTTAAACTTAAACGTGTTTTCCAAAATATAATAATTATATTCACTGTTCCTCTAACATTAAAAATAAATAAAAAATTACACATGTCTTTTTTTTAAAGTACATATTATATACTAATTTTGTTCATTCTAAAATTTATTTTCAGATAGTTTATATTTAATGCATTTTATTTCTTAAACAAGATGGATAAATTTGGATTTGACGATATTTTAAAAACATATTTTATCATGGACAAGTTTATCAATTTAAAATTTACTTATTTATTTTCCATATGATTAAGTCCTGATATATCACTGGGTAGAATTTAACTGATTATGTTAAAAGACATATATTATGGCATTAGTTCTTAAAGATTAGATGTATTTTTATAGCCTTCAATTAAATACTATATTTATTTAGCACTATTTAACTGACAATATACATATTGCTGTGTCTTTCTTCACTATAAAATGTTCATGTTAAAGACCCAGTCTGGTAATAACTGTAGAATCCTGCATAACTCACATAATTATGGTTACATTTGAGATGTCAAGATGCCTGAAATTGAAGTTATTAGGTCTAAGGGGAATAAAATAACAACATTTTATAAAACCTTCATTTTAATCACAAAAATATCACAATATAAAATAAGGCACATACCAGATTAGCGTGTTGAGGCCAGCTCTAATTTTTAAGACCATCAAATATTCTAAAGGTGTGGTTTGTGTTAGTATTTATTTTAATGTTATTCATAAGGGTTTAACATGCTTTATTAAAATACGACACAAATATTAATAGTTTTCAGTACATATTTAATTAATATTTGGTTTGTGACTGACAATTATAAAGGCACTATAATTAAATCTAAATATCTACTAAATTATAGCTAAGGAGATATTTTTCTACATTGATTAAATAACCTCTATTAATGTATTGATATATTTTACCATGTAGTTCACTTTTCAAGCAGTTTTTAACTATTATTATTAATATTTTGGATATTATTTTTAACTTCTTTGTAAGCAGTACTTTAACATGTTGAGACGTTATTCAAATTATTAAACAGGAAAGATACTTTTTGAAAATTATGTTCGGGTTTGACTAGTATAAAAATTATGGATAGTTTTTTTCTTAATTTTCTTCTTTTAAATTATTTTCATTAATGAGCGGGAAAATTATATTTTGAGAATTATGTTCAACTTATGAGTAGTACGGTGAATTAAGAGCAGTCAGTTCATCTTCTTAATATTAGTTACTATAACAAGAAACATTAAAAACAATCATAGCATTAAGTAAATTGATCTAAAGTTATGTTACAAAAGTGTCCAAAAAATAAAATGTAGTAAATTTGTAGAGCTTAATACTAGAAATATATACGGAAGTTTTCTTTTGATTGTATTTTGTATAATTCAAATATTATATAAGCAATTTTTCACAAGGTAATGGAATTAGTAATTTTTACACAATCTAAAATTAAAACATGTTCTACAATAATTTTTATATATGTTAAAAGGATAAAATAAAATGCAATATTACTATTTTCAATGTAATTACCCCAGTGGTTATAATAATTGAGATTAAACAAAGTTTAGTTTACAAGTAACGGAGGGTGGGAAATTTCAAAACTAAGAAGTGAATTTTGAAAGATTTTATAAAGTTACTTTAATGATAATATTGTTTTAATATAATATGACAATATAAAATATAAATTTGACCATATGATCATCAGTTTAATATAAGAAAAGATGTTTATTCACGTACAATTTTTTAAACACAAAACATTTAATACTTATATTTTTTTATAAAGATTTTTGCCTATGCTTAAGGAGACTTATTGTGGAAAAATATACTTAAATAATATTTGATTTTTTTTAACATTTTTGATCTAACTTATCCTAAATTTTTTAAATAGCTTAAAATAGAGTTTAATAGTTAAAAATTGATGTTCTCATTTTCCTGATTGGTGCCAAACTGGAATTCTTCGTTCGTCTGTTCTGGCTGGGCGGTGGCGTCTTCGATGTCGACGAAATAAGAATCTATCACCATGTGCGACTTTCTATAGATCTGAAACAGAAACAAAATTAACTTATAATCACTAAATATCTAGGTGACCGAAACTTGCTCGCTAATTTTTTACAAAAAAAAAACTAAAAATAAACAATTAAAAGGGTAGGTGGGGCTCGATCATAGGTATTTTCATTTCCTCGAATAAGCTACGCTGACTTGACAGTTGATGGCAAAAATTCAATTCAATATAAATTTTAGTATTTTTTAATGCCCAAAAACAGAGATAAAATGTTTTTTTTTTAAAACAAAATCTAGCTAGCTAGGTCAATTGTTCTTCACCAAAACCTAGCTAGCTAGGTCAATTGTTCTTCACCAAAACCACCTACATGCTGAATTTCAGGAAAATCGTTGGAGCTGTTTCTGAGATTCCGAAAATATAAATATATCGATACAAGATTAATTTAAATATTAAAGATATCTCTATCCTATATAGTGTATTATCTATGGATATATAGTGTATTATCCAGCGATTTAATTAACTTTAGTGTTATAATTATATCCTCATAATATTTAGCCGTTACTTTCCAGAGATCCATTATACAAAAGTAATAATATTTTAATAAATAATTAAGGTAAGTGCACTAGTAATTGACCATGTACTAGTAGTTGACCGTTTTTTATGAAATTTTAATTTATAAGCGTTTATACTAATAATAATAATTTACAAATGGTCAATTACTAGTGCATTTACCTTAAATATACTTATGGAACAATTACACACATGGTTGCACGTCCCCAACGTAAATAACTTATACTTGTGTGTGACACCCAGATTTAAAAAACAACTAACAATGTTGATCCTGAGCGGGAATCGAACCCACAACCTATGGAACAGGATCGCTGCTAGCTGCGCCAATGAGCCAGCCATTATATTTTTAATTCTAAAATACCTCTTCATTTTCATGGTGCTGGAGATTTTCTATGAGATCAAGTGCGCCTATTTCCTCAAGCGTCACACACAGTTGTTCGACTTGGCCATACTTCTCTGCCGCCTGTTGGTCAAATGTAATATGAATTTATATTAAACTAGCAATCGCCAGCGGCTCCGCCCGCGTGGAAAGATTAAAATCATAATATAGTCTTTTAATAACCATAAGAGTGGGTTTAAAGTGGGTCAACCTTAAAAGCTAGACATATGCTGTCCCAGACTTTTATTTAGAACTTTCAGATGGGAACAATTTTGTGATGCATGATTTTTGAATAACTATTACCGTTTACACAGCTCACGCATGGAAAGCTTTACATTTAGTCATATTCATACTATTTTTTATTGCTGCTCCTCTCCTAATTGTACCGTGATGTTATATAGCCTATAGCCTTCCTCAATAAATATACTATCTTACAGTTTTATATATTAGTATAGATAAATAATATTTAACCATATTGTAATATTTAGTTATACGCAGTCTGGTGGCTGAATAGAATAGTACCACCCTCATTTCTTACCGAGGTGTCGTAAAAGGAGACTAATTTAAGTCGACCCGCCGTTTGGTTTCCGGCTGCGTAGAATCAACCAACCTCATTTTTTACCGAGGTGTCGTAAAAGGCGACTAAGGTAAGTTAAACCCGCCGTGTGGTATCAGGTTAAGTAGAATAGACCACCCTCTTTCTTAAAGAGGTGTCGTAAAATACGACTGAGGTTAGTTGACGTCAGGCAGGCGGCCGGTCGTATAAACGCAGCCAAATCATGTGACAGCATGTTTATAACATGTGCCGACCCCACTTAGAATGGGATAAGGGCAGGAAGATGAATGATTGTAATATTTAATTATACGTATCAACTTGCCTGCATCAAATTGGATATACCATCCAGCACCACTACCACGGAGCGGTGGTCGCACGAGCCCAGCATGTCGCAGTAGGGCTTCAGGAACCCGGAGTTCATGAGGGCGTCCAGCTGGCCAGGACTGCCGCCGAGGCACAGGTTCGTGATCGCCCACGCGGCCTCCCTTTGACACCTGTATAAATGATAACGATTTGGTACAATTAAAACTTTGTACTAAAGTAAAGTAACTGCCCATCACTGCCCCACTATTGGGATCAATTATTCGAGAGAAGGATTGGAGCTATTACTCAATGTGGATTAGTGGGTTGTATATATTCCTAAACTTCTCAAGAAATGCAGGTTTCCTCACGATGTTTTCCTCTATCAAAAAGAGTTTGCTAAATTGCAATTATCGATTTTTTTTTATATAAATATAAGGGACACTAACAAACACGGTCATCTGTCCCCAAAGTAAGTAACTTAATACTTGTTTTATCGGTGACAGCCAACGAGTGAATATATACTTATATATTTTTTAAATACATATTTAAATACAAATATACACCCAGGCTCAAAGACCAACAAGTTCATTTATAGAAAAATGTTAAACCTCGGCGGGAACCGAACCCGCGACCCGCGGAGCTGAAGGCAGGGTCACTATCCACTGCTCCAACGGGTAAGTCGATTGGATAAGTGATGAGTTAACACTCGTTCAGAGTTAAAGAGAAAGAGATGGGCCATATAGCAATTTTCAAGTAAAAAAGAGAAACGGATAGCTATTGCAAATTTGTATTAAAAATTTAAACTACGGATTTTCGGAACTACAAACGCGCGTGCGTTTAGTTTTTTTTGTGCTTTTTGACAAAGACATAAAATGCAAATGCAACCGATAAAACTCACTATATCGCGAACGTTTATTTGTTTATTTACATTCCATTCTAAGTTTGAATAAGTTATCATTACCTGTACTTATCAGAAACTTGTAAATAATAGTCATCCTCCTGCCCACAAACATGTTGTCATATGATTTGGCTACGTATTTTACGACCGGCCGCCTGCCTGACGTCAACATACTTTAGTCGTATTTTACGACTCCTCGGTTAGAAAGAGGGTGGTTATTTTACTCAACCGGATATCACACGGTGGGTCGACTTACCTTAGTCGCCTTTTACGACACCTCGGTAAGAAATGAGGGTGGTCTATTCTACTCAGCCAGATACCACACGGCGGGTCGACTTACCTTAGTCGCCTTTTACGACACCTCGGTAAGAAATGAGGGTGGTACTATTCTATTCAGCCGGATACCACACGGCGTAAACTTATAATAAATAGAAAAAAGAAAAAAATAGCATAATGTATATACATTATGCTATTTTAATATTTAATAAATATAAAGTATTATTTTGCCTTACTGTATTCTAAATCAGAGCTATAAGAAAGCTGAACATATAAAGGATATATTTTTAGTCTTAGCTGCCTTCGATCCGTACTGACCTGAAAGAGTTTAAGATATAAAAGAATGATATATATACCAAGATTGAAAAGATATATAACACTCTTTTCTTGCCAGGAATACATTTTGCCTATCTTTTCTTTCATACTACTTTAGTTTATAAACACTACAACCAGCATTCACATATCTTTCTCTATTTACCTGAAGTCATCAGCAGCCAGCACATGAACGAGATGCTGCAACAGCCCCTTGTCCAGTGCCTTCTGGATCTGTTCCTGGGTGCCAGCCACCACGTTGCTGACCGCCCAGGCAGCCTCCTTCACCAGAGATGCTTTGTTGCAACGAAGCAGCACTGCTAAGTGGTCGAGACAACCAGCTTCGATGCAACGATCAGTCTGGAAAATTAATCATTTTTGTGTATCTATACTATTATATAAAGCTGAAGAGTTTGTTTGATTGTTTGAACGCGCTAATCTCAGTAACTACATGACCAATTTGAAAAATTCTTTCAGTGTAAAATAGTCCATTTATCGAAGGCTATGGGCTATATAACATCACGCTAAGATAAATAGGAGAGGAGCAGCAATAAAAACAGTACAAAAAAGGCAAAATTATAAAACTTTCCTTACATGCGCTGAGTAAACGATTATAGTTATTCAAAAAACATGTACTAAAAAATTATTCTCCTCTTAAAGTCCTAAATAAAAGTCCGCGACAGCATATGTCAAGCTTCTAAGGTGAAGAAGCCCCTTTAACCATTTTTATTTATTTATTTATTTTCAAGGGAAACAAACAGTACATAGTAAAACTTAATAGCTAGTACAAATGTATAGATCTTAGACTAATAAAGTTTCCACTATTTAATAATTCCTAAAAGCTAACAATAAGACAGTAATAATAATTTCAAACTAAAATATAAACACACACTATACTACTACACTATACACACAAAAAGTTTAATGCTCAAAATAGAAGAATAAATGTAATAATTATAAAATACAAAAAAGAAAGAAAAATTAGTTAGGCTTGTCTCGAGCGCGGGACACTTACTAGTACGTTTTGTAACTATTGATACTTCAGCGCGGGACACGTACTAGTACGTTTTGTAACGATTGATACTTCAGCGCGGGACACGTACTAGTACGTTTTGTAACTATTGATACTTAAGCGCGGGACACGTACTAGTACGTTTTGTAACTATTGATACTTGAGCGCGGGACACGTACTAGTACGTTTTGTAACGATTGATACTTCAGCGCGGGACACGTACTAGTACGTTTTGTAACTATTGATACTTCAGCGCGGGACACGTACTAGTACGTTTTGTAACTATTGATACTTAGGCGCGGGACACGTACTAGTACGTTTTGTAACTATTGATACTTGAGAGCGGGACACGTACTAGTACGTTTTGTAACTATTGATACTTGAGCGCGGGACACGTACTAGTACGTTTTGTAACGATGGATACTTGAGCGCGGGACACGTACTAGTACGTTTTGTAACGATTGATACTTGAGCGCGGGACACGGACTAGTGCGTTTTGTAACGATGGATACTTGAGCGCGGGACACGTACTAGTACGTTTTGTAACGATTGATACTTGAGCGCGGGACACGTACTAGTACGTTTTGTAACGATTGATACTTGAGCGCGGGACACTTACTAGATTGATAAAACTCAATACTCAAGGCGCAGTCATTATAGTTACCTGCAAATCAGATCCCGTGAGCATATTCCCTGTCGCCCTGAGTGCCGGAGTGCGTACCGCTGGCGACTTGTGCTGCAGCAAGTTGATCAGGCGGGGTAGCAGGTTCTTCGTTATTTGCACCTCCTCTATACGCTCGTTGGGGCCATCGGTTAAGTAAGAAAGTGCCCAACATATGTCCGCTGTAATATAAAAAGCTTTTTCAAGCACTTAAAAAAAAATTTTCAAGAACATTTTAAATGGTAATTGATTATAATACTCCTATATACTATACTTCTACTATACTTACAACTAATGACTGGCCCGTTGGCGCAGTGGGTGGTGACCCTGCCTTTAGCTCCGCGGGTCGCGGGTTCGATTCCCGCCGAGGACCAACATTTTCTATAAATGAATTTCTTGGTCTTTGAGCCTGGGTGTATATTTGTATTTAAGTATGTATTTAAAAATATATAAGTATATATTCACCAGTTGTCTGTCACCCATAACACAAGTATTAAGTTACTTACTTTGGGGACGGATGACCGTGTGTGTAAGTGTCCCATATATTTATATATTTATTTATTATTAATATTATATCCTACTTCTTACTAATATAAAAATACGAAAGTTTCTGGGTTGAATTTTGTTACTATTGTACTGGTTGTTGATGTTTGTTACTCTTTCACAGAAAAGCTATTGGATGAAACTTTACGGTAATATACGTTATACATCGGAATAACATATAGGCTACAATTTTTTATGAATTCATGTGATTTTAGTTTCACGCGAGCGAAGCCGCGGGCAAAAGCTCTTTCACGGTGAATCCGCTGAACCCATATCGATTATTTGCATAATTATTCCTTATACACCAGAATAACAGGCTATAGAAATCCTGTTAATTCTACAGGAATAGGATGATATTCAAAAGCGCCATCTTATTAACCTATCATGCTACAACATTTCACGCAAAATCGCGGGTAAAATCTAGTATTATTATAAATGTGAAATTTTGTGAGTATGTTTGTCACTCTTTCACAGCGAATCCGCTGAACTAATATCGATGAAATTTGGCACAATTATTACTTATACACTAGAATAACATATAGGCTATAGAAATCCTTTTAATTCTACAGGAATAGGATGATTCAAACGTGCCATCTTTATCGACCTATAACACGACAACAGTCCACGCGAGTATGTGTGTCAAATTAGTGTAGATTTAAAAATTCATGTGTGTGCTTGGCTTGTGAGTGTATGCAAAATTATCTCTTTGTTAACATATAGTTGTATCCGTAGAATAAAGTCACATCTCAAATGTGAGATCATCAAATGTGACTTTAATCTTCGAATACAGCCATATGTTTATATAACCTTCACTAACGAGAGGGTAGGGATGCTTAGCTTAAAAAGAAATCCCTGTTAACTTACCCAATACATCTTGATCTGCGACTGTTAAAAGTTCAGCTACATATGGCAAAGCTGGTGCTACATAATCAAACTTGACGAGTGGATTTTTGTTCCTGAAACAAAAATTACATTGTTTTTTAGCAAGTAAGTACCTGCCTTTTACTCTCCCACTGCTGGGAATATAATAAGGTTACACTCAGATGCTTATTCGTTACTGTTACATTGTTCCTTAGAACACATTAGATATGCCACAGAGGTTTAAGTTGCTGCCTGTTACTATCCCACTGCTGGGTATAGGTCTCTTCTCTCAGTTTTTGGAGAGAAGGATTGGAGCTAAGACCTACCACGCTGCTCCAATGCAGATTGGTAAGATACACATATCTTCAGATTTATCTAGAGATATGTAGTTTTCCTCACGTAGTTTCCGTCACCGAAAAGCGTGTAAAAATTATAATTATCAATTAGCCACATTAGTTTTAACAGAAAACTCATTGGTGTTTGCCCGGGTTTGAACCTGTGACATTCTCGAGAGTTACATGGTGTTACTGCTGGGCTATCACAAGCTCATTTTGTTGCTCAGTTGTTTTTTATTATTATTTTTATATAAATTAATGCAATAAAGAGATTACAAACAAACATCATACACTGGGCCTATAAATATTTCCTACTTTATAATATTTACTGAAAGAAAATAAAACTTGGCTAAAAATGCTTAAGGTTAGAGAAAACTTCATGTAACTTATTGTAATTACCTTGTTTTATGATCATTACTGATGATATAATTTTTTATATATAACTGTGTTACATATAAAAAAACTGTATTGTCACTGGTACTTGATGCCATGTGGTATCCGGCTGATTAGAATAGACCACCCTCTTTCTTACCGAGGTGTCGTAAAAGGCGACTAAGGTAAGTCGAACGGACGTGTGGTATCCGGCTAAGCAGAATAGACCCCCCTCATTTCGTATCGAGGTGTTGTAAAAGGCGACTAAGGTAAGTTGACCACCATGTGGTATTATTATACCATATGGTGGTTGACTAGAATTTGACCAAGACAAAATGTTTATAGCATGTTGTCCTGACCCCACTTAGAGTGGGATAAGGACAGGAAGGAGAAGTACTGTATGAATAATTTCAATTGCAACATTTTACCTGCAAAAGTTGCTGTAAGTCCATGCAGCAGTTCTCAAGTAACTTGGTGCTGTGTCCGGGGTGAGATGCGGTAGCAAGGCTGGTAGAGCTCTGTGGAACAACACAGCATCCCTGGGACCTGCCCCGTCTCCAGCTATATTGCCTAGAGCCCAGGCACTTTGTTCACCCACCACACCACCTCTGGCTAGGAGGCTCACTAGCTTCGGGATAGCACCACCCTAGTACAAAGAAATTATTTGAAGAAAAGTAATAATACAATTATTTTGCTATAGCCCGCGACGAAGTTAAATAGATAATATATTTAATGCTAAATGTAGAGTGGACAATCCGTTTTCATACCTGATATATGCAGGATTCGTAAAAACACATGCACAAACCCACCACAATACACAAACACTACATACATTTACTATCACAAACTCAACAATTGTTTCGCCCCACAACCGAATCATCATCAGGAGGTAGACTCAACGACCAAAATCGCAAAGTTTGGCGATTTTGTTATATGTTTGTGATAGTGAACATATGTAGTGCTTGTTGTGTATTGTGGTTGGTGGTGGAGGATTCGTAAAAACACATGCACAAGCATATATTTACTATTTTACTTCATCGCGGATTATAGCAAAATAATTTTATTATTACATTTGTATGATGGATCTCCGCAAATTAACGCCTAATTCTATAAATTATTTGAAATTTTTTCCATTGTGCAACATGTGGCATATGGGAATAGATGCCAGGGTTTTTAAGTACTTTTCTAGTCTAGTTACTATTAGGCTATCACAGATTTACAAATATCATATGCATTTTATTTAACATTTTAGCTATATTGATCCTTAAACCCCCTACATGGTGAATATTATTATAAACAATGGAACCAAATTATTGAGATAGAAAAACAAATTACATAGATTATTTAATTATGGAGATTAACTCATTTAAATATTAAAATATATAAAACTGTAAAAATGTATTTTCCTTATACAATCTACAATAGACTTTTTTAAATAAAATTTTAAAATAATCTTGCCACTCTAAATTACAACGGTCTAAAAATTCACCAAGAGGAATATCCTCTAAAGTTTGGTGCAATTTTAGACTTTTTCAAGCACTCTTAAGAAATCACTATGATTAATGCAGCTACTACTGGAAGCTATCAGAATTGTAAGCTTTGCCATTTTGTGATTCTTTTTCTGATGATGCTTTAATTATGCATGAAAAAAGAAGCTGTTCACATGTGCAAATCATAATATATTCTCAACTACACATAGATTAAACAATCAAGACACTACAATAACATGCTTTAATCCAGTATTAATGGCTAAGTACAGACTGAGCCTAATTGAAGCATCAACTATTTTAGTAATACTTTAGATATAAAAGTAATACTTACGTCCACAACTGCCATGGTGTGCTCATGGGTGCCTGAAGCGATGTTGGTTATCGCCCAGGCAGCTTCGAATTGGAGATCTTGACTGTAGATGTACAAATTGTATTAATCATAAAGAATTATTTAATGTACGTTGTTTAGTAGCAGACGTGTGTTGTGTTTATGTGTGGATTGGTATAGCTGAGATTTCTGTGTTGAATTTAGTCCATTATTAAAAGTTGACTCAATACGACTTTAGATGCTATACCACACAGTTAGTTTATAATCTTGATATTTGTGCGTAATAGGGCCTGTTTCATAAGTTACTGATAAAGTGTCGAATAGTTAACTGACAAATAAACTAAGTAGCAGATAAATAATTCTAAAAACAGACTCTTAAAAAGTGAAAAATTAAAAAAAATCGCGGCCACTTTTAAATAAGTATTTGCTATCGAGCAGATAAACAAAATAACAGCCACATAATTTACCAGTTTACTTATTAGGGACTGCAAGTGCTGAATAACATTATCAGAAACCTGAGAAACGCAAAATTCTGAGATATGTATCAGATATGTTGCAAATAGGCTAACTGACAGTTTATTGGTATTGTATTTTTCATAGTCAAGCTAGTTTTATTTAGAACTTTAAGAGGGAAAGGATTTTATAGAATATGATTTTTAATAACTTCCACTGTTTACTCAGCAAGGAAAGCTTTAAATTTTGCAGTTTTTGTACATTTTTTTAATACTGCTCCTCTCCTATTTATCTAAGCATAATGTTATATTCCTATAGCATAATGTATGGCCTATAGCCTTCCGTAATAAATGTACTATCTTACACTGCAAGAATTTTTCAAATCAGTACAGTAGTTCCTGAGATTATCGCGTTCAAACAATCAAACAAACTCTTCAGCGTTATATATTAGTATAGATATATAGTCTTGAATTCTTGAAATATGCTTTATATATGAGCATAATCCTTTCAATTATTTCAAACATTTGTGTATTCAAACGTTATATGTCTTGTAATATAGCGTTAGAACACTAACCAGTCATCTCTGTCTAAAGCGCTGACCAACGGCTTTATGATGCCAGCCTCTACCAAAATCGAGATAGGAGGATGCTGTTCCCGGGAGAGCATTCGGCGAGCTGCTCTGGCTGCGGTGGTTCTGATGATCAAGTCGTTGGAGTTCAGACCTAGAATGTTAAAGAATAACAGATGATGGTTCTAAAGCTTATTTACAAGTTTATTTAAATAAAGAATATTTGATATAGAATGTGAATCAATTTCAGTTTAAACACTTAGTACCTGGGTGTCGAAGCATTGGTCGGTAATTTTTTCTTGGATATAAAAAAAGGACCTGTGATATGTGGGGCTCGAACCCGGGTTTAGAAACTTTATGGTACGCCCGGACGTGCCAAAAAATTATTGGCGAATAATTGGAGAGGCCTATGTTCAGCAGTGGATGAAAGTGGGCTCATAATGAAGATGATGCGAGAGAAGTTTAAGGAAATAGGTATTCTTACATTTGCTTCACAGTATATTTATAAAAATATAAAGAATATTAAAAAAACAGGCAATGTATATAATAGACAAAGTAGGAACCGACATAAGCTTGCGGTTCCTGCTTTGTGCCTTGAAAAAGTACGTAAGTCGTTTGTGGGTTTTGGTATAAGATTCTATAATGAAATTCCACAATCAATTTTAACTTTGCCATTACAGAAGTTTAAAAACACTATTAAGGAGAGACTGATACAGAAAGCCTACTATACTGTTGAGGATTATTTAGACGATAAAAATGTGTGGATATAGATATTATTCGACCCTGTACAAGATAGAAACGATTAAATGTAATTAGCATTGAGTATTTTTTTAAATGAGCAACTGCCGAATTTCTTGCTGGCTCTTCTCGGTAGGAACAGCTTTCCGAAGCAGCAGTAGAGTTGCCGATTCAAAAGCACTTGTTTACAAGTTTATTTGAATAAAGAATATTTTGAATTTGATGATGTGAATCAATTCCAGTTAACTTAAGTTACACTTCTAATAAAAATTACCATGTTTTCCACAAACCTTGAATAATCTCAACTGGTGACATGGTTTTCTCAGTTTCCTGAATCTCCTCTCCAGCCTCAGGAGACATGGCTCTGCGCTTGAGAAGTTGCTCATCGCGTGCCTGCTTGCGTAGAGTGACGCTAAGTTCTGCACGCTTCCTACGAAGTTCCTAGTGAAGGAAGTAATTTTTACTTTAATAAATAAATTAATTAATGATTAGGATTTATTCATGCAGGCATATGCAGGATACTATTCCCTCCTATGAAATTTTTCAGTATTATGATATAATCAATTAAATCAAATTAAATTTATTATTTTTGTATTTAGGTATAATTATGTATTCTGTGTAATAAATAAATATGTATTTGTGCTGTTTGCAAAATTAAATTTATCCTTTTTGTATTTAGGTATAATAGCTAAAATTATGTATAACTATAAATGTGTATGACAATACAATTCCAATGTATCATCCAATTATAAGCTAAATATTATAAAAAAAAAAACAAGGAAACCACGTTTACAGAAAACAGAACGAGTTTAAGTCTACGGATTGGAAAATATAACTAACCAATTAGCATTTAACAAATTAAATTATAAGATATAATAAAATAAAAAATTGTTGTATAGGTAATTTGGAAAATAAAGAAACGACACGTTGATATATTACACTTACCGTAGTTCCTTGTCCAGCATTTTTATACGCGGCTAGTCTTGAATTATGAGTTCTATCTGCCATTGTTAATAAAGAGTGAACAAACTTAAAAATTTACGGAAAATTAAAACTTTTCGCAAAAAAGAATGCACAGTAATGTTCTAAATCAGAAATAATTCAAAGTTAAACCGACACTGCCCTCAGCCGGATATCGTTTGAGTTCAGCATTGCCAACTTAAAATTTCTTTTTAAATTCGTAGACAGACTTTCAAAATAAAAAGAATTCTGAAGATTAAGTGTTGACTTAAGAGAAGATTGTGTAAATTATAATTTTTCTATGTGTTATTTTTAGATTGAATAATAAGAATTTTTCAACTACGAGAACTGGTTGACTAGTATGATTGATGATTATTTTTCATAATTAAAAAAAATAAAGTACATAAATACGAATTTGTAGAGTGAAGTTTTATTAAATATTGTAACATTACTCCAATAATTAATTAAATTAAAAATAGCATAAATTTTCAATCAGACTCAGATTAAAAAAATTAATAATCGATATATCGTTACGAAATAGTTGTAAAGTTGGCAGCGCTGGTTTGTTATATTTTTGACAATCTAGTGTTGCTATATAAAAAATAATTATATTTTAGGACAAAAGAAAATAATTTAAACCTTTGTAGATTATAAAAATAATGCTAATTATATTTTGCTATATCCTGCGATTAATATTTTTTATTTTTTGTGTTTCATTACTTTTGTATAAGGGATCTGCGCAAAGTAACGCTTCATTCTATAAATACCTTATTGGGTAAATTATGTAACACTATACTAAGTTCCCCGAAATTATCTTTAAAATTCCATCAAGTAGATTTCTTTAACAAGAAAATTATATTTCTGATTTACAACGAAATATTAAAGTAATTCATTAGAAATATAAGAGTAGTTACATAGAAACAAAAGATGAATTGAAATAACACACCACAAGTCTTTCATTTCTAAGAAACAAAATAATTCCAACTGTTTCAAGCATTTAAAGTTTTATTTTCTAAGTATTCTATGTATAACAATCATCAAAAATCGAATATACAAACGGTCGTAAAGGGGGAAGCATTAAATTGATAAATAAATCTGTTGTCTCTATGTAGTCAACATGTCTGCTTTTAGTTTACTTTGCTATTATTATTTACCAAATCTGTCAACCCTATTTTGTAATATGTCATATATGTAACCTATGTTATTAATATAGTATAACGGTATAATCTATGGTAAAAAATACGCCAATAGGGATGCTTTGTTTGTTACATAATCGATTATCAAAATACTATCTGTTGTTCTATAATCCGATTTACCTTACGAGTGAAAAAGTATCTTCGTCCACAAAATTTGTTTTTCACTAGATGGCGTTTTAATATAAAAATTGGTTATTTCTCTTTATTGGATTTTGTGTTATATCACAGAAATTAACAATAATACTAACTACTGTATATTGTAGAAGAAAATAAAACCTAGCTGCTCACATCGTATTAGATTATGAATACAGTCATAATATACATTTACATTTTTTTAGCTGCACTTTGCTGTAGGCATATTAGGTTTTATTTGCATTGTTCTCAATATATCTTTATAATGTATAATTACGAAGTTGAAAAATTATCTACACAAATAATAAATTAAAAAAGAGATAAATACAAAAAAAAATATTTTAAACAGACATCAATTACCAATAGAAAGAATTAACCATTTACATTTAATAAAATATATGTTATTGATATTATTTGGAAGAATAATTAATAAAAGATTATTTATTAAAAGCGACTTCATTATTAATCAAACTGCATTGCGACTGCACGGTAGCATCAAATTAATGCAGTCGAGACGAAGATCTGAAAAAATCCTGAATAAAATAAGAAGAAGTAGGAGGCGCTTTAACGACAGATATTGAGTGGTGGGACGGGCCTAACATGCGCAAAGACGAATTAGCCTACATTATCAACACGTTGCACAACGACTAACCTATGCCATGACCGACACTTTCCTCCGGTGACCTTAAAATATAAGTTGATCGCAAATTAAAGTTATTAAAACAAGTTTACAAGCCATCGTGGACGTATAATTACGCAAAACGTTACGCCGCTGGGCGTGACATCACAAATCAGTCCGGTCGGGCTGAAGACAACACGTCTACTGGCTATCTCTTTTTACGCCTAATGTAAGAGAGGGAGATATATACAAGCAGGCTGGTGCTGATCGTATTCTGTCGAGGGTGTCGCCATTTTCGTTTTGACGAATATTGACAGCACGGCAGACAGACAGTGGCGCGGTCGTCGACGCAGCGTCTGCCAGACTATTTTTATTTTGATTGTGAATCATATAACAAATTGACTTAATTTATTTAGATGTCTGTAACTATTGGTGATTGAATTTGTATTTATAAAACATTTCCTCGTGACAAGTGATACATTAATTGAGCCGTTACGATATATGGTGCTAACCTCCTTCTTTTTTACTTGTGTTTTGAGAACTGCAAGACATGATCGATATGTGCAAGATGTATTACAGATGACTCTGCATCAAATAAAAGATCGAGTTAATTATCTGGTAAGTATTTTCTTAATTATATAATTCACGCTAACTAAATAATCATTGATAAAAGTGTTTTTTTTTTGTAATCGTTTATTTATAGATAATTTATTTAATAGATTATCAAAATTCTTTTAGAACTTTGATTATTTGAAATTGAAAAATGTACTCGGTTATTGTTGCGGTAGCTCCAGTTTGTTTACGAACTGTCACGGGCAGTATACGGCCTAAGATATATTGCCTGGGTTGGCGACTATGCGTGGGAATTCTTCGTAAGCTAAATTCGACCTTATCTTAATAGCGTTTAAGTTGAAAATGTTACACACGCAGTACGATAACAGCCCGTGGAATTAATTTATCACACGCCGCGCTTGACAAGTTGAAAACATAAATTCGACCTTGGCGAACCACGTGGTTTGAAGTGGAAGTTCTTTTCTTTTGTTTTAGTGTAATCTGTGATAATCGATTTTTTTAAATTGATTATCACAACAATTAAATTTTGCTACATCACTAACGATTGAAAATTGTTATCGGTTGAATTTCCATGTTGATTTTTAAATATATAATTTTTTATGTTTTTTTGCAATTCGATTTTTGAAAATCATTGATGTATTAATTAGATATATATTTGTTTTCACGATTATGTATCCATAAGTGGTGAGTGAAACATTAATTATACACAGTTCTTAATTTTATTACCCATAAAGTTCATGTAACTATTACTTTATTACTTTTTTTATAACTTTAACAGTTAATAAATCTGAATTATTAATGATGTCTATGTAGTTTTAGATTTTGGAGTTTTATAACAAACCACGAATTTTATAAATAAATATTCTCGCATTTTTGTATAAAATATTGTTTGTAAACTCCGACAAATTATTATATTTATCATTTGACCTAAATAAGGCTGATGTTGAATTTTCTAAATAATTCCTACATAACTTTTAATAAAGTAAAACAAAACATTCAACAAATTACTTAGCTGGGTTAAAGTATGAAAATAATCTTGGTTTAAGATAACCAATATGAATACATAGTACACAGTACCTGACCAATATTTGTACATGTCTTTTAGCATGCCTTGTATAAGCAGAAATCAAACCAGAAAGTTTTTTTTCACAATTGTTAATGTTACATCATGATACAATAATTTTTGTGAATATAAAAAAGAGCTATTTACTATACAGAAAGAGTTGGCCTTTTACATAATGATAATATTTTCATATCTGAAACAAACTTGGATGCAATTCAGAACCTCTGCCAAGTCTCCATTGGTAGTTATAAGAGGAGGGAATGCTTTTTAGGTGTACAGTATACAATCACACTAATATAAACTGGCTGAGCATTAAGATGATAATTTTTTGTTAATTCATCATCCTCCTGCCCTTATCCCACTCTAAGTGGGGTCGACACAACATGTTAAAAAAATGTGTTGTCATATGATTTGGCTGTGTTTATACGACCGGCTGCCTGCCTGATGTCATAATAATTTTTTAATTAATTATTTTATTTATTTACTAGCAATTAGCAGCAGCTCAGCCCACATGGAAAGTTTAAAACCGCAATATATAATTTTTATAACCAAAAAAATACTTAAAGTGGGTTAACTTAAAAGCTAGACATATGCGGTTGCAGAATTTTATTTAGAACTTTTAGGGGGGAACAATTTTGTAATACATGATTTTTAAATAACTTTCGCTGTTTACTTAGTCAGCCGGATACCACACTTTGGGTCTTACTTACCTTAGTCTCATTTTACGAAACCTAAGTAAGAAATAAAGGTTGTCTATTCTGCTCAGCCGGACACCACACGCCGAGTCAAGTTACCTTAATCGCTTTTTACGACAACACCGTAAGGAATGAGAGTGGTCTATTTTAATCAGCCGGATACCACACGGCTATCACCTAAGCAACATATGCTTTCATGCAAAATTTCTTTAAAATAATGCATACTGCATTAGTGGCTATATCTTTTAGTGTATTAAAATAATACTATCTTATCAAAAAATGATTGCTGAATCTTAAATGTTTGTGCAATTGTAAATAACTTGCTGAATACTAAAATGGTATGATAATAAACAGGTTTGGATCATTTGAAGTGACTAGTGCCAATTAATTTGCTTTTAATTCCAAAGTCTTTGTTACACGAATAATAAAAATGGTAATCCATGTGCTATGTAATTTGAAATACCTGTTTGGTATCTGAATGTAAATCTTAAGTTACTAGGTTCATCTTTTTGTTACTGCTTGGTCATTGTGACAATCTCATTTTAAAATTCGATATTATTAACACGAGACGCCGTGTGGTATCCGGATGAATAGAATATTACCACCCTCATTTCTTACCAAGGTGTCGTAAAAGGCGACTAAGGTAAGTTGACCCACCGGTTTAGTAGAATAGACCACCCTCTTACCTCTACGTAAAATATGACAGAGGTAAATACTTTGGCGGCCGGTTGAAAAACGCAGCCAAATCATGTGACAGCATGTTGTGCCGACCCCACTTAGAGTGGAACACAGAGCACTTAGTGCTGTGATGGCCTAGCGGAGTGCTGTGATGGCCTAGCTGAGTGCTGTGATGGCCTAGCGGTGCGACCATGTGAATCTCTAGAGACGATCATGGGTTCAAACCTGGGCAGACACCAATGAGTTTTTCTATTAAAACTTATGTGTCTATTTGATAATTGCAATTTATCACACGCTTCTCGGTGAAGGAAAACATCGTGAGGAAACCTGCATTTCTCCAGAGAATTCTGGAGATATGTGTAACCTACCAATCCGCATTGGAGCAGCGTGGTAGATCTTAGCTCCAATCCTTCTCTCCAATAACGGAGAGAAGAGGCCTATGCCCAGCAGTGGGATAGTAACAGGCCGCTACTAATTCCATCATTTCGTTTGTACTTTAAGTGTGTTATCCAGCGGAGTAGAACCTTATCCTCACTATTTAAGTAAGGGCTTCGCTAAGGTAAGTTGACGTTAAGTAAGCAACCGGTAGTAAAATAACAAGCCAAAACATGTAACAAGATGTTGTCCCCACTTAGAGTGGGATAAGGGTAGAAGAATTACTTTTGTACTATTAAGTTCGGTAGAGTAACGCCTTCTTCTATAAACTTTTTCTTTATGTATGGATTAAATAGCTGTACTATGTATAGTCAGTATCAGAGAATCATCTTTTAAACAAAAAACCAAAATCTTAGTAGACAATAAATTCCCTTAAAAACCTATGATATTAAAGACGAAAACACGGACATAAGGCATAGGTTTCACATAAACTAATTCACCCTTAGGATACTAGAGAATTCTAGGATACTTCTGAAAGTGTCCGAATTCTATTAGTTCTTTAATAAGCAAAAAAAGCTTACGCCGTGTGGTATCCGGCTGAATAGAATAGCACCACCCTCATTTCTTACCGAGGTATCGTAAAAGGCGACTAAGGTAAGTCGACATACCGTGTGGTATCCGGCTGAGTAGAATAGAGCACCCTCATTCCTACCGAGGTGTCGTAAAATACGACTAAGGTAAGTTAAGTAAAATACGAGTAAGTTGACGTCAGGCAGGCGGCTGGACTTGAAATACGTCGCCAAATCATCTGACAAAATGTTCTGCCGACCCAACTTAGAGTGCGATAGGGGCAGGAGGATGATGAATAAGTAAAAAAGCTTGAAATCCTTTGTTTTTCTAAAAAAAAAAATGTGTTTAATTTCTCTTAAAATTCTTAATTTGAAGAGAAATCTCTTCGGTGCATAGACTATTAACATTATTTATGGTTTCATAAAAATAAATACGTTTCGTGTTAGCAAGTTCTTTGACTCAAATAGATTTATATGATAATGTAGTGTAACTGTAATTAAATAAGCTTTGTTTGAATTATGCAAATCACAAAACACAATAGATAAGACATGGGTGAGGATTTTTTGCTGAAATTAACAAAATGTAATATTATACTTATTATAAAACAAAGTCCCCAAAAGCTGTCTGTCTATATGTGATCGATTTTCTCAAAATCTGCTGAACGGTTTTTTGTACGATTTTTACTAAAAGGTAGTGCTATTCTCCCTAAAGGTTTAGGTTAATAGTACATTACAGTTTTATGTACACTATAATGTCTATAAGGTCAGGCATTTCAAATTCAAATTCAAAATATTCTTTATTCAAATAAACTTGTAAACAAGTGCTTTTGAATCGTCAACTCTTCTGCTGGTTCGCAAAGCTGTTCCTACCGAGAAGAGCCAGCAAGAATCTCGGCGGTTGCTCTTTTAAAAATATAATTTCAAAATTTTAACTTAAAAAATTACGTTATTTACGCGGAAAAAACCTGGTAAAACACTGATTTCCACGCGGGTGAAGCTGCAGGTACAGCTAGTGTAATTATGATTTATGAAATGAACACTGTAGCTGCCTGACGGAGCTACAAATACGTTACCTTTGTTTACCTATTAAAGCAAATACCATATACCTTGTACCTGAAATATCATTACCAGGAAATAGGAAAAGGAGTAAATGAAACGACATACCAATGCTTATTATCTATAATCAGAGAAGTTTGGTATAGCGACAGATATATATTCTACGGGAGAATAAAACATCACACCAAGGCTATAGTTTATTATGATGCATCTGAGAAGGCTTGCAACTTGCTGGTTTTATTCACCTACTAAAGCATCCCTCCGATAGTCTCCGCAGAACCCCAGTTCACTAAAACTGGTGACCCTACAAAGAACAACCGAAAAATCTTTCAAGCAACCTCAATCAAATTATGGAGCAAGCACAAAGAAAAACAACACCAGCGCAACCTGAAGTCGCCGGAATCGCTCTATCACTGCGAGTTCCACCGTTCTGGAGAGATAAACCTCGCCTATGGTTTATTAGCTTCGAAGCCGCTACATCTGAACTTAAGAGAAGCCAGGAACAATTAGCCCAGATGGTCATCGCTCAGCTAGAGAAACAAGACATCGAACAGATCTCCGACCTGCTATATAATCCACCAGAAAAGGAGCCATACGTCGCGCTAAAAAACCGCCTAATTTCTGCTTATGAAGAGTCCGACAGCCGTCAACTGCAAAAATTACTATCAGAAATCGAACTGGGAGATCAAAAACCGACACAGCTATTGCGCCGAATGAAAATTCTCGCTCGCGACAAAGTTCCAGACTCGACGCTTAGAATAATGTGGACGAATCACCTTCCGCCGCATGTTCGATCAGTACTAGCAGTCAGCGAATCCTTCAGCACACAAACTGCACTCGACGAACTAGCGCTACTAGCCGACAAGATGATGGAAACAAACAACGGTTCGCAAGTCTCAGCCGTCGAAGCTTCTACCTCACGCATTCCGAGTACTGAAACGCAATACCTCACTGAACAAATCCGAAAATTATCGTTTGAAGTCGCCGAAATGCGAGCCTTACAGGAAAATTTTCGTTATCAAAATCATAGAAGAACGCCGTTCCGAAGAAACAATCCTGAAAATCGAAAAAACAGATCTCGAAGCCGAACACCGTTACCTTATTGCTATTACCACCGCCGATTTGGTAGCGAAGCCAGAAGATGCACACTACCATGCTCATTCAAGAATGAAAATAAGAAGTCGGAAAACTAACAAGTACGCTCGATGAAGCGGGATCTAGCGTATCTGAAGCATCTTACCGCTTATTTGTCACCGACAAGAAAACGAAGACAACATTTTTAATCGACACGGGCGCAAATATCTCCGTCGTACCACCAAGAAGAGGTCAAACACAGCAACCACTAGAATTCCAACTTTACGCCGCAAACAATACGGTAATCCCAACCTACGGAGAGAAAACCTTGGAACTAGACCTTAACTTACGAAGACCGTTCAAATGGAGATTCATCGTCGCGAAAGTCAGCAAACCAATCATCGGAGCCGATTTTCTCGAATATCACCAGCTCATCGTCGATATCAAGAACAGAAAACTAATTGATGGCAAAACCAGTCTCACGTCACAGTCTTTCGTCCGAGCAACGAACACACCGACAATAAGAAGCATAGATGTTCAACAGTCATACCACGACATTTTGGCCGAGTTTCCCGGAACTACAAGATTAACCTCAATGAAATTGACACCGAAGCATAACGTCGAACATTATATCGAAACTACGGGACCACCACTTCACTGTCGCGCTAGACCAATAGCACCTCATCGCTATGAATTCGTTCGCAAAGAATTTGAAAACATGATTGAACAAGGATTATGCCGTCCAAGCAAAAGTCCTTGGTCTTCGCCACTGCACATAGTACCAAAGAAAAATGGCGATCTACGAGTCTGTGGGGACTATCGCAGGCTAAATAGCGTCACAACACCCGACCGCTATCCAATTCCACGAATCAAATACTTCACCTTTCAACTAGCAAACAAAACTATATTTTCAACAATTGATCTCAATAGAGCATATCAACAAATTAAAGTACGCGAAGAAGATATAGCCAAGACGGCCATAATCACTCCCATGGGACTATTCGAATTCCCAAGAATGACGCCAGGTCTGAAAAACGCAGGCCAGACATTTCAAAGGTTCATCCATGAAGCACTACAGGGATTAGATTTCGTCTACGCATTCATAGACGACCTTCTAGTAGCAAGCACTGACAAAAAAACGCACGAAAAACATTTACGAACTGTACTACAAAGATTAGAAGACAACGGTATAACAATTAACCCGGCTAAATGTAATTTTGGAAAGCAAGAAGTAAAATTCCTCGGTTTCACAGTCAGTCAAGAAGGTATAAAACCGCCTGTCGAAAAAGTCACAGCAATACGTGATTACCCCAAACCGAAAACGATCGAAGAGCTCAGACGTTTTCTCGGAATGATAAATTTCTACAGAGAACATATTCCGAAGTCCGCAGAACCCCAGCTCACTAAAACTCGAGCGTCACTAAAACTCATCAGATCAGAAGGTTGCGTGTTCAAATCACGTCGGGGTCACCAGTTTTAGTGAACTGGGGTTCTGCGGAGACTATCGGAGGGATGCTTTAGTAGGTGAATAAAACCAGCAAGTTGCAAGCCTTCTCAGATGCATCATAATAAACTATAGCCTTGGTGTGATGTTTTATTCTCCCGTAGAATATATATCTGTCGCTATACCAAACTTCTCTGATTATAGATAATAAGCATTGGTATGTCGTTTCATTTACTCCTTTTCCTATTTCCTGGTAATGATATTTCAGGTACAAGGTATATGGTATTTGCTTTAATAGGTAAACAAAGGTAACGTATTTGTAGCTCCGTCAGGCAGCTACAAACACGAATATATTCTCGAGGTCTTAGGTAAGGAAGCTTTATTTGAGCTGTATTCATTCTTCAGCCCGCATCCCAAATCTAATGCCGGTTCTTCACTCAGTCAACTATGTCAATATAAAACACATAGTTGCCGTCAATGTGACATTTATGCGTGTGTGTGCGAGTCTCTCTCGATTATTTTGGGCTAACAAATATACGGGTAGAACCGTGTGGTATCCGGTTTAGTAATAAAGACCACCCTCTTTCTTACCGAGGTGTCGTAAAATACGATTGAGGTAAATTGACGTCAGGCAGGCTGTAGGGGGTGCGAAGAATCCCCGGGCGACGGCAGGCCGCCAAACCCAACTGACCCTGGCTACGTATAACGGACGCACGATTCGCAATGACGATAGGCTCGCACAGCTAGAGGAGGAACTGACGCGAATTAAATGGCACATTCTAGGGCTATGTGAAGTCCGAAGAGAGGGGGAGGACACCATAACCTTGGAATCGGGCCATCTTTTATATTATCGCGAAGGTCATCAGCTGTCGCAAGGTTGGGTCGGGTTTTTGGTCCATAAAAGCCTTTGTAACAACGTTTTAGAAATCACCAGTGTGTCTCCGAGGGTTGCGTATCTTGTGCTAAAAATATCTGCACGGTATACCCTTAAGGTGGTATTAGCATACGCGCCCACGGAGTCATACCCTGATTCGGAAGTGGAAACTCTATATGAGGATATAACGAAAGCCTTACGCCATACCTCTAGAGCCCACTTCAACGTTGTTATGGGGGACTTTAACGCTAAAGTGAGAGTACAAAATTGTGGTGAATTGGTTTTGGGACCTTATGGTTTGGGTCGAAGGAATGAGAGGGGGCAAATGCTTGTCGACTTTCTCGAGAAGGAGGGGTTGTTTTTGATGAATTCCTTTTTCAAGAAACAGCCTCAAAGAAGGTGGACATGGCGAAGCCCTGGCGGGCGGACGAAAAATGAGATTGATTTTATTATTACGGACAAGAAGCGTATATTCAGGGATGTCTCGGTACTCAGTAGATTTGCAACCGGTAGCGACCATAGGTTGGTACGAGGCACTCTGAACATTTATCTAAAGCTGGAACGTGTCCGTTTAATGAAATCAACAGTCCGTCCGAATGTTCTCCAAACCGTAATTAGATCTGAAATATTCCAGACACAACTTAAAAACCAATTCGCTACTCTGGAAACCACGGAAGACGTAGACCAAAAACTCGATCGGGTAGTAGAAGTCCTTCGAAATGAGGGCACAAAAATTTGCGAAAAGCAACGTAAGGGCATGAAGTCGAAGCTTTCGGGAGATACTCTCCTATTAATGGAAGAGCGACGCAACCCTATGCTAACTTCGTCAGAAGCAGAGGCTTTGAACAAAAGAATTACCAAGATGGTAAGACGTGACCTCCGATCAGCTAATACGTTCTTGATCCAGTAAATCAATTGAGCAAAATCGGGGTCCGAAAGTGTTTATGAAGCCTCTTGGAAAAAGTCACCTGACGAAGTTAACCACATTAAAGGGAAAAGTCGTTACTTCCAAACCAGAAATCCTCTCGGAGGTGGAAAGCTACTACGCCGAATTGTATGCATCGCATGCTCCTCATCTACCACTGCATACAGAGGACAATAGGGCTACCCTGACCCGCCACTATACGGAAGAACTGCCTGACATTAGTCTAGACGAAGTCGTTTTAGCCCTTGGACAGCTTAAGAATGGAAAAGCCACGGGTGAGGATGGTATTACAACAGAGCTGTTAAAAGCTGGTGGAAGTCCATTGGTAACAGAGCTACAAGAGCTGTTTAATACCGTTCTCTTTGCCGGGAGAACTCCAAAGGCATGGCACAGAAGTATAGTCATACTGTTCCACAAAAAAGGAGATAAAACACTCTTACAGAACTATAGACCGATATCTCTTCTGAGCCATGTCTATAAGCTGTTTTCAAGGGTTATCACGAACCGCCTCGCGCGAAGACTCGACGAGTTCCAGCCCCCCGAACAGGCCGGGTTTCGAAGCGGGTACAGCACGATAGATCATATCCACACCGTGCGGCAAATTGTACAAAAAACTAAAGAGTACAATCGACCACTATGCCTAGCGTTTGTGGATTATGAAAAAGCGTTTGACTCGGTCGAAACCTGGGCTGTTCTGGAGTCCTTACAAAGATGCCAAGTCGATTGGCGATATATTGAGGTGCTGAGATGTCTATACGAAAACGCAACAATGGCGGTCCGAGTCCAAAACCAGCAGACAAGGCATATCCATCTACAGCGAGGCGTAAGACAAGGGGACGTCATTTCCCCGAAATTGTTTTCAAACGCACTAGAGGATATGTTTAAGACGCTGAATTGGACTGGACTTGGCATAAACATCAATGGCGAGTACATCTCTCATCTCAGATTCGCGGATGATATCGTCTTAATGGCTGAATCCATTAAGGATTTGCAATGGATGCTGCATGGACTGGCTGATTCCTCTCAACGGATCGGTCTCCGGATGAACTTGGGTAAAACCAAAATCATGTGCGATGAGCACGTTGCTCCGGGACCGATTTCCGTAGATGGAGTCACTCTCGAAATTGTTGACAGGTACATTTACCTAGGGCAGACGCTCGAACTAGGTAAAAACAATTTTGAGTGTGAGATTATGAGAAGAATACAGCTAGGCTGGGCAGCATTCGGCAAGCTACGTCGAGTCTTCTCGTCACCCATCCCACAGAGTCTAAAGACTAAATTATTCAACCAATGTGTCCTACCTGTCATGACTTACGGTGCCGAAACGTGGACACTAACAGTTAAGGCGGTCCACAAGCTGAAAGTCGCTCAGCGGGCTATGGAAAGAGCTATGCTCGGGGTTTCTCTGAGGGATCGTATTCGCAACGAAGTAATCCGTCAGAGAACTAAGGTCACCGACATAGCTCAGCGCATAAGCAAGCTGAAGTGGCAATGGGCCGGCCATATCTGTCGCAGAACCGATGACCGTTGGGGTAAACGTGTTCTGGAGTGGAGACCGCGAATCGGTAAACGTAGTGTAGGACACCCTGAGACTCGATGGAGTGACGATAAACGTAGGACGGCGGGCAGTGGATGGAGGCACAAAGCCCAGGATCGGGCTAAGTGGCGTATAATTGGGGAGGCCTATGTCCAGCAGTGGACGAAAGTGGGCTGATGATGATGATGATGAGGCTGTCGATCGTAAAAACGCAGCCAAATCATGTGACAGTATGTTTATAACATGTTATGCCGACCCCACTTAGACTGGGAAAAGGGCAAGAAGATGATGATGAAATATACGGGTGGAACAACTACTTCACTTGTACCCTATACGCTTTCCAGTAGGTTGTCGCAGAGCCAGTTTCTTGCCGAGACTCAAGCGACTATTAGATGCTCATATGATCATATCTGGGTCGTGAGTTAAGCTAACGTGTCGTGTGCTTAACTCATGGGTGGTGTGGTGTCGTGTCTTGCCAAGCCAAAATAGATTGCGCCATGGCCACATAATTTTACTTGCGATACAATATTTAAAAGTACCAAATCTTAACTGAGAGATTTGTCGTGAAATAGCGTTAATTGGCGCTTTAATACTTTTAAAGCGCCAATTAACGTTTTGCTCACGTGTTCTAATAAAGGACTTAAGCTGAGTCTATTGGAACACCTTGAGATTATTAAACATAACAATGGCACCCTCATTAACGATCAGATAAATGTATCTAGTTCAAGCTTGTTACACTTGTTCGCAGGCAAAATAAAATAAACTGAACCGATTAGTATTTAACTAAGCTTTTTGGGTATTGCTTCGCTTTGCGATTTTGGTCGTGGAGTCCATCTCCTGATGATGCTTCGGTTGCGGGGCGAAACGATTTTTGAGTTTGTGATAGTGAACGTGTATAGTGCTTGTGTATTGTGGTGGCGGTGGTGGAGGTTTGTGCATGTGTTTTTACGAATCCTGCATGTATCAGGTATGATAACCGATTGTCCACTTACATTTAGCATTATATATATTTTCTATTTTACTTCTTCGCGGATTATAGCAAAATAATGTTATTATTACTTTTGGTATATGGATCTCCGCAAAGTAACGCCTAATTCTATAAATTATTTAAATTTTTAACACTGTTGTCGTAATTTTGTGTCAATCGTACGAAGCAGGGTCTCCGATGTACACTAAATTGTATTATTTACATAGGTTAATTAAATATAAATTCATCGTTAAATAAAAAAACTGAGTCGAAATATCGAGTGTCTTTCGTAGTCTTTCCTTACTTACTAAATTAAATGTAACACGCCTTTGTTCGTTATACGTATTTGAAAAATTTCTATCCAAGACCTTGCGTCGCTTGGATCCACCGCCTTTACATATTTTTTTTGTATGCGTTTGATTCTTATTACACTTAGTTACTGGCTTGGATTTCCACTCCAACACCTTGAGATTGCACCTGTATAAAGTTACATATAAACACACATTGCTTGTTCTCCTAAATGGCTTGGTTACTTTCTTTAACCTTTATCTCAAAAATTTTATGAGCTATAAAATTTTCTGAACCTATCACTTTTGACTGTTAGTCCTATAACTTAAAACACAGTCATTTCCTACGGTTTACAGACATTTAAAATAATTATTCTTTAACATAATATAAAAGTGTATAACTTTAAAATACTGTAGAGTTTTTAAAAAATAAAATCACATTTTGTCACAAGTGCAGAAACCGAACGGAAAATTTAACGCAGCTTTCCCGCGAAAAAACCGCTATGACAGCGAAAAAGGCGGGAACGGCCGCCATTACAGCCAAGTGACGCCTCGGCCAGCGGTGTAATTGGCGAGCGGGAGTTATGGACAGATTTTAATAATGTTCAACCTCAACTTATTGCTTGTTCATCTTGAAAATTTCGCTTGTAATTTACTGTTTACTTAGTTTATATTTTTACATAATATTGACACTTTTGATATCGTAAAGAATACAGAAATTTTATAAACTTTATCATACTTTTTATATATATTGAAATCTTTGTGCTTGCTTTGAATTTAGTTGCTTAATTAGCTGGAATTTTGGTTTTAACATTCTCGTGAGTAAACATGTAACTAAATGTTTACTTAACGTAATAGATAGCTTTGAACTATGCTGTTTCGCTTTTATAATAAAAGCTTAACTTTTCTTAGCTTCGATTTTCAATTTTAATTATATCGTATTCAATTTTGTATTTATAACAACGTTATGTTAAAAAATCCTATAATGATTTCTTAATTTAATTTTTCAGAATATTAGCCCAGGAATATATGACTAACAATCTCTTCCTAAATACCTATTGGAATAGGTTTATATTATTTAATATTTCGTCACCATGTCTTAGTAATATTGGTAAAGTAAGTATGTGTAAGTTGGCCAAATTTAGTTAGGCCTGAAAAGAAGATTAAATTTAGTTAATTTAAAGTCGTCTGTCAAGTTATTTGGTTATATTATTGAATGAAAAACTTTTTTTCAAATGGTCGTTAATTCTAGTCAAGTTTCTAGCCGTGGTATCCGGCTAAGTAGAATAGACCACCCTCATTTCTTATCGAGGTGTCGTAAGAGGCGACTAAGGCAAGCTGACCCGCCGAGTGGTATCCGGCTGAGTAGAATAGACCACCCTCTTTCTTACCAAGGTGTCGTAAAATAAGACTAAGTTAAGTTGATGTCAGCGATCGTGGGCAGCGATGGCCTCCTTCTGCGAGGACGTTATCTCGCGGAAGGAGGCGGCGGGGCGGATCCGGGAAGTCGAGTCCTTGGATCCAATCCGCCGCAGGCGAGCGGGGCGCAGGCGACTCGCCGAAGTCCGTCGCATGCCGCCCTAACGGGGACCTCCGAGCGATCCGAATGGGGTTTATCGGACGCTCGCTGGAGTTAGGTCCCCGAGGCGTTCGATGCATCTGGTACTCCCGATGCATCGTCCAGCGAAGGGAAGGGCCACTTTATAGAGAGGCCCCGACCCAGAGGTGGCGCACTCTGGGGTACAGAGTTGCTGCTGGCGGGGATGGGGGGTAATGTCTTTATAGGTACCCTATCCCCGCCACCAGCAGCGTAGTGGAGCACACAGGTTATTTTAGTCGGTGCGAGTCCGACATAACCGCCGCCTGTCCCCATTGGGCGGCGGTACCCATAAGGGGGTTTTTCCTGTCTAAAAAAAAAAAAAAAGTTGATGTCAGGCAGGCGGCCGATTGTAAAATATGAAGCCAAATCATGTGACAACATGTTTATCACATGTGCCGACCCCACTTAGAGTAGAATAGGGGCAGGAGAATAATGTTAATTGTAGTCAAGTTTCATATGAATTAAACTTTTCGAGTCTATATTTTAGCTTAGGTTTATTAAATAAAAGACTTCTCTTTCATGAGTTTTTCCATCCTGCAATAAGGCACTGTTATTACTAAGCTCTCTCATTTTGCTGCGTCGTTAGGAACATTCAAAAGTCCATCCTTAGTTGCCATAGATTCAGGAAAGAACACATGAAATTCTATGGATATGAAATCGATGGATTTTTATATCAGTTACAAGTTAATTTGTCACAGCTTTTACAGTCTTTACGGTGTTTCTATAGTGTATATGTTCGTTGTCTATTGTTTTAGACCACTGGAATTTAATTTTTAGTGTCTTTGAAGTCTGATACGTATCTTGTGTTATAAATTTATTCAGACCAAATACCTCTAGAGAAATTAATGTATATTACAGGGTTTCATGTTATAAAAACATCGTTTGATAATTGTAAAGAATATATTTTTAGTAGTTAACACCATATCAAGATAAAACTGACTAAAAGTCCAGCAATAAGTTTCTCTTTATAATGGGTAAAACGGCGACATGCTTTTACTGACAAATAATGGTATTTACCACTGATTATGAAATGAAAAATTGCTGAATAATTGACCTGTAAACCCCGCCCCAACAACCTTTACATGATTATCAGCTGAATTAAAGTAAAGATTATCTAAAAATTTCATTAAAATGGGTTGATCTCGTTCCCGTTCATGTGTTTATAAAGAACATACACACTTTCTCGTTTACTGCTAGTAAACGAGAAAGTGTGTATGTTCACCAACGGCTCCAACCGTATGGAAAGATCGAAACCGTAATAAAGTCTTTTGATAATCATAAAAATGGTTCAAGTGGGTCAACCCTTAAAGCTAGACATATGCTGTCGCCTACTTTTATTTAAAACTTTTAGAGGGGAACAATTTTGTAATACATGATTTTTGAATAACTATCACCGTTTACTTAGCACACGAAAGGAAGTCTTTAAATTATTGCTGCTCCAGTCCTTTTCATCTTAGCGTGATGTTATATATCCTATAGCTTTCCTCGATAAATGGACTATGAATTTTACACTGAAATAATTTTTCAAATCGGTCCAGTAGTTCCTGAGTTGAACAAAGAAACAAAAAAAAACCCTTCAGCTTTATATATTAGTATAGATATATATTGAGAGATAAATTATATATTAGCTACTAAAATTACATTACATTAAAGACAGGAAATGTACTAAAACTGGGCATTACGTAGGTGTTTCGATTGGCCAACAGATCGATGGAGAAGTCTAACGAAAAATATCGTAACCCTCTCAAAAGTGAATCCAGCGTCCCTCGATACAGTTTCAAATTTGAATTCGAGATGCGAGACGCTTCCGATGGAGGAAAGAATAGATGCTTAATATTCAGGCCTCGTTCGCGGGTAGTTTTAATTTTGAGTATTGAGTATTTTTATTTAAACCGTTAACATCGTTTCTGTAACTCTTGAAATAAGCGTTTTGCTATGAAAATACAAACCGAACAGTTTCAAAATCTATGAAAAGACAAACAATAATTTAAGGACAGTTAAGTCTGTCAAAGTTAATCTCCAAAAGTCCTCTCTTCTTCGTCACTATCTTAATTACTGAAGGCGACTAAGGTAAGTTGACCCGCCTTGTGGTATTCGGCTGAGTAGAATAGGCTACTCTCATTTCGTACCAAGATATCGTAAAGATGAGGAAGGTAAGTTGACTCACCTTGTGGTATCCGGTTGAGTAGAATAGACACACCTCTTTCTTAAAATACGGCTAAGGAGGTGTCGTAAAATACGACTAAGGAAAGTTGACGTCAGGCAGGTGGCCAGTCGTAAAATACCTAGCCAAATTATGTGACAACATGTTTGGGATAGGATGATGCTCTTCAATACTAAACGTCTCTACAAAAAGCTTAAGCCGATAATTTTTTGTCCATGCTTGACATTCATATAGAAGTCGTACAGTGAATATTATTCTTTGAGAGCAAAACTAATCAGTCCGTTAAGTAATTAGATTAATTAAATTAGCAATTCAGAAATTAGTTTTGCATGTAAGTCCTTAAATGTCAAAGGCTCGAAGGCTGTATTCAGATTTGCTTGCGCAGACTACTTATAAGGTTCACGCGATCACTTCCATGGTCTTTATATCTAATGTGATCTTTAAATCTGGAATCCTTCCTACTAATATTATAAAAGCGAAAGTTTGTGAGTATGGATGTGTGTTTGTTACTCTTTCACGGTAAATCCGCTGAACCAATATCGATGTAATTTACCACAATTATTCCTTATACACCGGGGTAACATATAAGGTATAGAAATGCTGTCAATTCTACAGGAATAGGATAACATTGATAAGCGCCATCTATTATCAGCCTATCATCAACAGTCCACGAAAACGAAGTTGCGGGTAAAAGCTAGTGATACACTATTAATGATGGTATTCTAGTAGTGGTTTTTTCTTAGGGGATGATAACAGCAGATATCACGTTGGCAGTAAAGCAAATTGGTTTTTTGTTCCTATACCGTCTTATAACCGTTAAAAGATGTAAAGCATCTTGTCAGTTTCTTTCGTTCATAAATTACATTAGCCATTTTTGTTCGTAAATACGAATCTTAACATGTTAACAATAAAGACAAAGAGAGAAGATTCTGGGCAAGTATATCCAATATGAGTAAAAAGGATATGATAAATATTTAATTTAAATAAATTTCTAAGATAATTTCGATTCTAAACGAATCTTCTTATTATTTAATAGAATATAATATTTAATATAATGGTGATAATAATATCAATCAAAACAAGTACAATTTTACTCATCATAAAGTTTTTTCTAAAAGTAATTAACACTTATCCATTTACTTTACTCTTTTGACTTGTCTAAATAACTTATGATCATATGTTTTGTTTAATTTTAAATTTATCTTTTTTATATTTTAATTGTTACAAAAATCATGTTTAAATATAATACGAGGCAAATTTAGGAGTATATCCCGTATTCTGGAGGCGGTTGAACCGTGCAACTCAATATTTGAGCAGATGTGCTTCCGAGGCGCGCGAAAATGTTATTTTTATGCGACCTACATGGAAATGTCTACCGTAGGGATGTGGCCGCGTCAATAATGTAACAAAACATCGATATTCTAATGTCTATTTATTAGCCATAGTATAATGTTTGTGTTGCGTGCTGTGTGGTATTTATTTTGATTTTTTTTTTTTATTATAGACCTTAAAAACTTTCTTTAACCACAAACTGAACATTATTTTGATCACAATGTTTAATATGACTGGTATAGGTTTAAATTAACGTGTAATATATTTCGTGTATTTACCTATTTGTTTTTTAAAATTCGTAAATGAGGAATTTTTAAAAGATTCTAAAGACTATTGTATAATTTCACAGTTAAAGCTTACACAGTACGACATAATATTTGGGCAGATGATTCTAGGAGACTGAAAATATGGTTTTTATGCGATCTACATGAAAATTTCAGTACTAGGGATGTGAAATGTTCCTAGTTTGATAAAATACCTGATACATTTTTGTATTTTGTTTATTAAATACAACAAAAGCGAAATATAAATATAACGTTAAGTAAGAACAGTAATGATTGAATGATTTAACATCCTACATATTAGCCCGGTGTATAAGCTTTATTTATGTCAAATTTCATCAGTACTGGACTTTCGCATATATACATATGTAACATTAGTATGTTGATGATAGTAAAAGTAATTTCAAAATCTTGCGAGAATTCCACAAAACATCATCACGTCTCACATTTTCTTCAGTGATTTTGGAAATATCTCTCCAAATTAAACAGTATTAAACAAATATCTGAACATTTGTTTATTTGGTGCTTTAATGATTTGGAGGTGTTATAATACATATATTATCTATTAGCTTTGCAGGTGATTTATTGTATCGCGGAAATTAAAATGAATTATTACTAGTATAAATTTTTTAGGTTACCAATAATATTTTCTCTTTTGATTTTAACAAAAAATAATACCGGTTATAATTTACCGGTAACAATCGACACTTGTACATCACTAGAAAAATTACCCTTTCCTCGCTCTATCCTGACCCCGCGCCTCTCCAAACAGAATTTGTTTCTTAATACATGTGCCTGCTCTATTATTTAGCGAATATTATCATAAATTTTGAAGGGTTTCCGAACGGATGTTGTTTTGTGTTGCCATTATATTCGATCGGAAATTTATTGGCTTATTAAAGGACCGTATTTATTTGGAGGATTTCACTGACAAGGGACTCCTCTATAAGGGTATAAACGAATAAATGAACATTGAGCTATGTTGCGCCACACTGCATAGTTCAATTTAGTCGCATCTCTTTTAGAATTATTTTGAAGAAAGATGCTACCGCTGATGCGCTGTCCTTTGTTTCAAAAGCAAGGATCAAGTGCCGAATCGAAATCGGTTTACCTTAATATTTTTAAGTTTTCTGAAATCTGAAGAAAGTTAGTAGGCCATATCAGTGCACCTTTCCAATGTTAACTTGGTATTATTAATATAGTTTTGGCTTTGTTACAGATTAAAGTATATTAGAGGAGAGTTCATAGTTAAGGGCGTCTTGAATCGGCTTATTCGTGGTTTTAAAATTGTCCTCCATATTTCTGTCTAGTGTAATTTGTTAGCACTCTGTATTTGGACATGATATTTGAAGTGGTGGTGTTCACAAGATCGAGCCAATTCAATGACTACCAACTTTAGAGTTCAATTCGACGCTGTACAATTAATACAATTGAATTTTTTTGGCAGATATGTAAACATTTCGTTATTCGCAGTTGGATGATTGACGAAAACCTCTATATGACTCGCAGCTGCTTTAAAATAGATGCCTTGATATGATTTTCGGTCCAAATTATCTGAAGAAGGGTTCAATAGCACCACATTTCTAGAGCGTCAATTTTTCAAATCATGTTTATTGTCTGATAGTCTACTTCTCAGCTTTGTATAAAATATATTGAAGAGACCAAGCCGTTCAGTTACTTCGACTTGTTCTTAAATCGTGCTAAAACTAGATTTCCGGACTTGATAAATATTTGTGTTTTTCAAAGGTTAATATCTCTCTATAAAAGAGTACCAGGCATAAATCAGAAGCTCGGTTCATATACGCCCTGGGGTTAAAGCTCGCGCGTGTTGTTTGTACATATTGCAACAAGCAATTGATTATTTGTCTTACGAATCATATCGGCACAACATGTTATAAACATGCTGTCACATGATTTGGCTGCGTATTTACTACCGGCCGCCTGCCTGACGTCAACTTACCTCTGTCGTATTTTACGACACCTCGGTTAAAAAGAGGGTGGTCTATTCTACTAAAACGGATACCACACGGTGGGTCGACTTACCTTAGTCGCCTTTTATGACACCTCGGTAAGAAATGAGGTTGGTCTATTCTACTCAGCCGGATACCACACGGCGTAATACTTTGATTATTTGTCTTACGTAGTAGATTTTTAAAAAAATATTTAAATAGGCAATATACGTAGTTGTTTCAATGAAGAATCTTATATTGGTTTTTTGATAAAAAATTGTGGTGATTGATTTTTGTTGTAAGCAACAATTGAATAAATTAAACTCTGTCTATTAAACTTTCACTGCCAATCCGCAGAATATTGAATTTAGTAGTATTTGTGCTTTTATACTGGTCTAACACAAAAATTAAGAATTCTGTTTCATTGAATTGAATTCAGAGTAAATAGTTTCGAAATATAATCTCTATTTATCTATATCTATTCATTTAGTAAGTTCTATTTTAATTTTGTTATTAAGTGATGGCGTAACTATGAAATCGCCTTACAGTTATTTTCTTTAATATTTAAATGAGTTAATCTTGTATGTATGTATATAAATATACTTTCGGAATCTCGGAAATGGCTCCAACGATTTTCCTGAAATTCATGCATGGGATTTTGATACCAAGGTTTTTTTTTTAAATAATCTTTTTATCCATGTTTTTGGGCATTAAAGAAAATACAAAAATTTATATAGAATATAAAACACTATTTTTGCCGTAAAATGTCAAGTCAACGTAGCTTATTCGGAGAACGGGCGGTCTCGAGTACTACTTCCTAATAATATTATAAATGCGAAAGTAAGGATGTATATTTGTTACTCTTTTACGGCGAATCCACTGAACCGATATCTATGAAATTTTGGCACAGTCATTCCCTATACACCGAAATAACATATAGGTTATAGAAATTCTGTTAATTCTACAGAACTAGAAGGACTTGCAAAAGCGCCATCTATTCATCACGCGACAACAGTTTACAAAAATGAAGATGCGAGTAAAAGCTAGTAAAAGCTTTAAGTTTTAATAAAAAAACACTCATTAGTGCCTGCCTGGGGTTTGAACCCGTGACCTCATCGAAAGAGTCACAAGATCTCACTGTTGGGTTATCACAGAAACACTCAAAAACAGGCAAAAAACGTGCTGAAATAAAGTTCGTGATTAAAGAATGTTAGTTGAAAACAGAAGGTAATGCTTCAATAAACTGACAAACATACAGTCTATTTGCTCAACCATTGTAACAATACACGTTTGGGCTCGTTAATTATTAACTCATACTGACTTCGTGTGGTATGATTCAAAAGAAATATTACTTTTTTTGTCAAAATTGGTGTCTGTTATGTCTAGATTCCTATTTCGAAAAATAGGATTGTTAATTACATATAATGTATCTCTTCATCATCCTCCTGCCCTTATCCCACTCTAAGTGGGGTTGGCACAACATTTTATGTCACATGGTTTAGCTACGTATTTTACGACCGGCTGCCTGCCTGACCTGAACTTACCTTAGTCGTAGTTTACGACACCTCGGTAAGAAAGAAGGTGGTCTATTCTACTCAGCCGGGTACGACGCAGTGGGTCAACTTCCATTAGTCGCGTTTACGACACCTCGGTACATGAGGGTGGTCTTTACTACTCAGCTGGATACCACACGATGGTTCTACTTACCATAGTCGCCTTTTCCGATACTTCGGTAAGGAATATGGGTGTCCTATTCTTTTCAACCGGATATCAAACAGCGGATCGACTTACCGTAGTCACCTTTTATGACACCTTGATAAGAAATGAGGGTGGTCTATTCTATTCAGCTGGATACCACACGGATACATAAAATTAATCTAAAGTAATATTTTAAATGTCTTTTAAATTGTTTATCTTTATTTTATTTACGAATCTAGCACTGACTTTGATATTTAAAGGGCTGTTGAATGACATGGGATGTACTTATATGTTAACTTTGAGGATATCGCAAGTTAAAGCTACTTAGTTACATTTCACAGTATCAATTTTGCTTGGCGTATATTTTTCATGACATATAAATGAGATTAGTTGACATAATTGGAGGGAAATGCACAATTTCCACTATAATCTTCTAGTTATAGTGGAAATTTTGCATTTCCCTAGCGTTTTGAAATTATTTTGAGTTGCTTGCCTACAATTTACCAATTTCGTTTGTCTTCTTCAAATAAAAGTTAAGTACAACATAATAACAATTCTCACTGAAACAATTCTGGCGGCTAGTCGTAAAATACGTGGCCAAATCATGTGATAACATGTGCCGACCCCATTTAGAGTGGGATAAGGGCAAGAGGATGATGATTGAGGAACTCACAATTCTCACTTTCCCAATTTACGCTTCCGCTATCAAACAAAGCACCTACGAAAGTCATTCGACTTTTGCCGGTTCAAGCATATAAATCTAGTTCTATACAAAAATAATAAAGTAAAGCAAATTTCAAGTAAATGTACTACGGTTTATAACTTGGACCACCCATAACTGACCACACACGGTCTACGACTAAAATTACGACCACTTAACGATACGGAACGTGCTATAGGAATTTTTAAAAGGTGTAAAACTATGTTAATTGTAATATTTATTCGGCAGCCAGTTAAAAGCGTGTCGGATGTGTATTGTTTAATAAACACTTCGCTATTAGATCGTATAATAACTATTTGGCGGTTTTTTTCATAGATAATAGAGTGTTTAATAATAGAGAAAAATTATTTTTCGGTTACTTTTTTAATGATATACTCCCATAGGTTTAGGTACTTACTAAATGTAAACATGTAAAAAAAAAAGGTTATTTTTGTTAATAATAATAGTTTTTTTTTGTATAACTTCATGTATTTCTTGTTGTTGTTGTTGTACAATCATATTCTACTAGTATTATAATTGCGAAAGTTTGTGAGTATGAATGTATGTTTGTTACTCTCTGATTGCGAATCCGCTGAACCAATATCGATGAAATTTGGCACAATTATTCCTTATAAACCGGGTTAATGTGTAGGCTATAAAAATCCTGTTTATTCTACAGGAACAGGATAATATTGAAAAGCGCCATCTATTACGCGACCATAGTCCACGCGAACTAAGTTGCTTGTAAAAGCTAGTATAGAATATTTTGATTAAATATGTCCCTAATTTGTATTGCTGTATAAGAATATCATTAATTGCCGATTTTGTTTTCATTATTTTTATACGAATGATATTCCTAAATTGTTCACGGAACGATAACCTATTTACCCCTATTACCCCTTGTTGTATTATTTTTATTGTTTTAGAAGCGACGGTTGAAACTTTCCTAAATAAAGAATTTTCAATTTTGCAATATCATCATATATCATCTGTTCTCAATGTAATTCATTTTTAAGCTAAAGATCATTTAATTTCCACAACATCGTTTCTCTCGACTGCATCACGTAAAATCGATTTCTTTTTTCAAATAGATTTTAATGATCACTTCACTTCAGAATCCTACTAAAATGGAATAATTTTGCCACTCTGGCAACATCGTTCAGAACGGAACTAATTGGAAAGGGACGACGATTCAAGAGTGCGCATCCGAAAGAACATCTTTTTTGTTGTTGTTTTAATAATTGTCGGTGGAGAGCTTTTAATTTGAACTCTCTTTAGAAGAGGATTATAACAAGATTAAAATTTTGAAACTGTTCTATGTTTACTAAAATGAGATAGATTAATTTAAGATATTCAATTGTTATTATTTGATTTCATTATCATCACATACATTTATATGTCGCAAGATATGAATTGATAGTTAAGATAAAATATTTCAAACCTAATTTGATGATTCAGCGTGTCTAATATTTAGTATAATTGACACTAATAAATTGTAAATCAACGTAGAGAATTATTATATGCATATAGATATAAGTAACGGCCTTTTACTATCCCACTGCTGGGCATAGGCCTCCTCTCTCCATTTTTGGAGAGAAGGGTTGGAGCTAAGACCTACCACGCTGCTCCAATGCGGATTGGTAGGTTACACATATCCCTAGGATTCTCTAGAGATATGCAGGTTTCCTCACGATGTTTTCCTTCACCGAAAAGCGTGTGATAAATTGCAATTATCAATTAGACACATGAGTTTTAATAGAAAAACTTATTTTTATAACATATACATATAACATTTTACATTATTTAGAATGTTAACAACACGTGTATTAGATATAAATGGTTCAAAGGGTTGTACTTAATTGTGTTTTTTATTTATGCTCAAGTACACAGGTAAACTGGTCAAAATAAAGATTACCTTTTAGGTATCACTCTGTATTGCGAATTCTACCTATAATCTAGACATGAGATAAAATGCATTTACTGTACGTTGTATAATAGCGTCTTTTTCAATTATTTTAGCGATTTCAAAACGTTACTTAAGTGGGAGTGCTAGATCTAATAATTCTTAGAAAGCCTACTATACTCTTGAAGATTATTTAGAAGATAAGAATGTGTGGATATAGCTCTCTTTGAACCTGTACAAGACAGTAACGACTTAATGTAAATAGTATTAAGAATTATATTTTTAAAAGAGCAACCGCCGAGTTTCTTGCTGGCTCTTCTCGGTAGGAACAGCTTTCCGAACCAGCAGTAGAGTTGACGATTCAAAAGCACTTGTTTACAAGTTTATTTGAATAAAGAATATTTTGAATTTGAATTTGAATTTAGGATATTAAATTGAGATTAAATTGTGGTTCTCAAAGAAGATCGACTTGACTTGTATATTGCTGCTAGTATTCTTGTAATTCGTTATATGTTTACTGTTACCTCTTGCAGAAATTTTAGTTCTCAATTTAAAGGTATACATTCGGATGGTGGTCCATTTGTTAATGTTTTTTAATGGGAAGATATTTTTGGCACAATAGAGAACGAATATCATTTTATTATAGGGACTAAAACTTTGGAAGTTCTAAAACGTTCCCGTTCCTTAAATATACCTGACGTGCCTGACGTCAACTTACCTTAGTTGCCTGTTACGACACTTCGGTAAGCAATGAGCGTGGTCTATTCTACTGAGCCGGATACCATACGGCTTTACACTTCTAAGATTGTTTGAAAGTTGTGACTTCTTTTAGAATACTACTTTACAAACGTCTTTAATAATTCACAATATACATTAAATATTTTCATTTCTTATTTTAAAAATATAAAAACTTATTCATATCTTAAATTGAATGTTTAAGATATGAATAAAAAAAATGCAACGAATTGTTTTTTATGTTATTCAAAGTCAAGGTTCGTTAATTACTTGCTTACGACTGTAAGAAATATACAATACAGATTAAACTTTTCATTGTATTAAAATTAGTTTTTTTTTCTGAGTATCTTTTCTAAGTGTACGGGTAGCAGGTGAATAAAGTAATTATCATTGTCATTTATACACTTACTTGCTATACATTTACTTGCTCTGAAATAAAAAATAACTTTACATACTTAGGTATTTCTAAAGATATGTTTCTCTGTCGTTGGACTAAATTAATTAATTAATTAGCAATCAAAAACTTGTGCTCTTATTAGTGTTAAATATCAAAAGAATTTTAAATTGGATGCTATACCTAAGACTGTACATTACAAATTTTTTATCGATAAACTAGCAACACTGTTCAAAGTCTCAACAATTGTAGATAAGTCAGCAATTTGAATGCCGCCCGCGTTCGATCCGGCGCGCGTTCGAATTTTGAATATTTACAATACACGGATCGCGCGTGCTGGCTGAAAAGTTGACGCCAATTCGAACGCGCTTGTTTTGTTAAGTTGGTAGAAAAACTGCAGCTTTAGGAATAGATTATTTTATCCCTATCAGTTCCTTATTAGCTTTATTTAAAAGGTAAAGCTTAATAATATATATAATACGATTATGAATAATAGAATAAAACATTTTTACAGAAATAACTAATTACCGTTATAATTGCTTGACGATCATTGTAGATAAGATATCATTTTCATTCAATATTACTAGTAGAGTTCTATTTTTGAAACAAATATGACCTTGAGAAGCGTAATGATTCGTAATATTTTATTTTTACGAAATACTGCTGGCATTTAAGTATTCTATAAAATTTACTACATAATATTGATCCTATATATTTTTAACGGTAATAGCAATAAATCATAAGTTTCACTTCAAGCCACAGTAATTATGGAATAATGATGTATAGTTTAGAAATTTAATTGCGTGTAATTTTTAGAACGGTGCTAATGTGTTTTCTAAGCCTCAGGCGAATGGCCTGGATTTTGCCGATGTACGATTAATAATGTATCTTAAAATATTAGATATAATTTTCGTAGGTAGATAAACCAACTATTTCGAAATACTTATTACATAATATGTGTCTATTACGTAATAAAAAAGTTAGTGATTAGTCTATGATTGGGATTAAGAATATTTTTTTTCTAGAAGTTTTAAGACTCATAATTGATTTTAAATTTCTCATATTCTATGTGAGTCACAGAAGAGAATTTTATATCGTTTACTGTACTGTTTTTACGAAACAAATGCTCTACTTTGCGGTATAATGCAAATCCGAAACCTGAGCACAGATTAAATATCTGTGATTTTTCTTTCATACGCCGTAGACAATGTTGATTGTATTTTCTCACAGATTAGCTATAGCAATAGTCGAAATATAAATATACAAAGATATCGGCTATTATTATTATTAAAAAAATATTAAGAGGTGATTTAATTAAAATTCTTAGATTATTTTTACATTTGAGATTGGTATCAAATTAATATACTTAATCTTTATTTTATTACGCTTTAATGTAAATGATGTGAGATTAACTTTTTATGGTCGTGTAATGAGGAGGGATGAAAATCGTGTAACCAAACAAGTGTTTAATACGAATGTGGATGAATATGTGACTAGAGGGAGTCCGAAAGAGAATTTTGGATTGTGTGAAGTATGACAGGAGTAGCGCCAGAGGTGACACACTAGACCCGTCTACGGAAAGTTTTATATTAAGTACAGTAAGAGATAAGAGATATTCTTATACGTAATTTACATTTATAACAAAATTGAAGATTATTTGTTGATAAAAATGCCTGGATTTGAAAATCTTTTCAGCTTCATACAGGACTGCGGTTTGATAATGTAAAATAAGGAATGTTATAAAGATTGACCGCTGTATTTCTTTCTGTATGACATGCATATAAAAGGAGTAGTATCACAGTTGACGACAGTAGAGAACATGTCACATGATTTGACTAGGAATTTTACGACCGGCCGCCTGCCTGATATCTACTTACATTTGTCGTATTTTACGACAAATCAGTAAGATGGTGGTCTATTCTACTCAGCTGGATACCACACGGCGGTTCAAGTTACCTTAGTCGCCTTTTACGACACGTCGCTAAGGAATAAGTGGTCTATTCTGCTAAGCCGGATACCACACGCCGGGTCAACTTACCTTGGTCACCTTTTAAGACGCCTTGGTAAGAAATGAGGATGGTCTAGTCTACTAAGCCGGATACCACACGCCGGGTCAACTTACCTTGGTCACCTTTTGAGACCCCTCGGTAAGAAATATAGTCTATTCTACTCAGCCGTATACCACACGGTGGGTCGACTTACCTTAGACGCCTTTTACGACACCTCGGTAAGAAAGATAGTTATTATATCTATTCTAGGATAGGTGGGGCCTTGATCCTAATATAAAGTAAACATCCTAAAATAAAATAAATTTTAGTATTTTTTTAATGCCGAAAAACAGGGTAGATCGATTTTTCTCCCTCAAAATCTCCTGCATACTGAATTTCAGGTAAATCGTTAGAGCCATTTCCGAGAATCAGAAAAAAAAATTATAAAACTCATTATTTTAAATGAAACTATCATATAAGTTTTAGTATGTTTCTTAAGCTCGCAAAAATACCAATTATCCAGTTCACCTTGATATTTCGCAGGCCGAAGTGAATAAATATTTTTCCTCGCTCTTCCATGTTTCTCTCTTCTGGGCTCTTTGCTTACGTCATTATGACATTAAGTAAGAGGTACACCGAGTATTCCCAATAATAATATATTGGCTAACTATTAAGACACTACATTTTTACTAAGACGTCCCTGTAAGTTGTTCTACCATGGTTTTAAAAGAACTAACCTAAGTTAATACTCACCCGTGCCACGAATGTCATCATTCTACAGTATTTTGGCTGAACAAAAGTGCGTACTAGACATTTTCCATGAAAATTATCTAGAATTTAAACGCTAAGTCACGGAACTTGTTTCAGCACCGTAGAAGAAATTATAAAACGAAATTAATAAAATTATTATAATTATTTTAAAGATTCAAATGTACATATAATATTATGAAACTATTGTTAAGTATTACTTTATGACTTCTTCTTTATGATATTGAGATTGACATTATATATGATATATTATTGACATAATTATTGTAAGGTACATTTAATTATTGAACTCGAATTAATACGAATGATGTGATAACTTTTAATTAATAGAGCATTTACAATGAGATTTGACTAATATAATTTAAGAAATTAAAATGTATCTGTTGTTGTCCAATAAAAAAAAAATCACTACCCACTGCCACTTTCAAGTCATTTTGCTTATTAATATTTGCGATTTAGTCGTGGAGTGGAGTCTATCTCCTGATGATGCTTCGGTTGCGTGGCGAAACGATTGTTGAGTTTGTCATAGTGAACGTGTGTAGTACTTATGTATTGTGGTGGCGGTGGTGGAGGTTTGTGCATGTGTTTTTACGAGTCATGCATGTATTAGTTATGATAATGGATTGTCTACTCTACATTTAGTATTATATATATTTTCTATTTTACTTCATCGCGGATTATAGCAAAATAATTTTATTATTACTTTAATACTAATTTAAGTATTACATAAAATTACTGTGGAGTATTAAACTCCAAGCAGGAAACGGGTGGAAATTTTTTGGATGTGTTAATATTTTCAAATGATAAGAATTAACATTTAAAAGCAATATCCTTGGGTCATGTACGCATTATAGCTGCGATAGTCATTTAAAATCCAAAAATACATGTTAAAACAATTAGATTATAAATATAAAGCTACCAATATCTAAAGTGCATCATTAACATAATAGTTAGTTGATAAGTTTGTTTAATTGGTTGGTATTTCCGGCTGAATATAGTATCATCGTCGATTAGCGTTAACTTCAATATACCTATGTTTTAGACGGAAAGTTTTTAAAGTATCATCCGGCTGAGTGGAATAGACCACCCCCATTTGTTTTCTTGGTTCCGTAAAAGACTACGGTAAGTCGATCCACCGTGTGGGATCCGGCTAAGTATAGGCCACCCTTATTTGATACAGAGGTATCGTTAAGGCGACTATGGTAAGTTGATCCATCGTGTGGTATCCGGCTGAGTGGATTAGACCGCCCTCTTTCTTACCGAGGTCTCGTAAAAGATTAAGATAAGTTGATCCATCTTGTTGTATCCGGCTGAGTAGATAGAGCGCCATCTTTCTTATTGAGATGTCATAAAAGGCGACTAAGGTAAGTGGATTAGCCGTGTGGTCCGGCTGAGTAGAATAGGCCAAACTCAATTTTTATCGAGGTGTCGTAAAAGGCGACCGAGGTAACCTAACCCGCCGTGTGGTATCCGGCTGAGTAGAATTGAACTCAAACTCAATTCTTACCGAGGTGTCGTAAAAAGTGACTAAGGTAAGTTGACATCTGGCCAGTCATAAAATAACTATTCAAATCATGTGACCATATGTTTATAACATGTTGTGTCGACCCCACTTAGGGTGGGATAAGGGCAAGATATTGATGATGTAAGTAACTATTTTAAATCCAGTGTGCCCTCAACCTTTTGGTTCCAGCAAAGATACAAAATGGTTGCCCCTTTTTTCATGGGAGAAATAAACGGAATATAATTATGTATCCCTTGTTTTCCCGGAAGAGAGGAAGGGGCGGTATTAGGTTAATAGTAAGGCCGAAATAATATTTTGTCTGGAACAACAAATATATTTGAAAATATATTTGAAGAGAAAAAGAAATCGGTGTTATATAAAGCCTTATTTTGTATTCATTCCACTGGATAGGGTTGCATTTGTAAGTTTTAGTTAATCTATATGTAGCCTTGACTTGACGTCTTAATAAAGGTATTAATCATCATCATCCTCTTGCCCTTATCCCTCTAAGTGAGGTTGGTACAATATGTTATAAACATGTTGTCACATGATTTGGGTTCGTATTTTACTAGCGGCCGCCTGCCTGACATCAACTTATCTTAGTCGCCTTTTGCGACACTTCGGTAAGAATTGAAGTTGGTCTATTCTACTCGGCGGGATACCACACGGCGGGTCAACTTACGACACCTCGGTAAGAAATTCTTTCTTTACAATTCGACTTTACAGGAATTTAATTTGAGTTTTTTTCCGCGAACTTTTTATTATAACTCTACCGAATGCGATAAACGAGCATAGAATACATAAATATACATTTAATACATATATTTTCCTTTATCGCGGATTATAGCAAAATAATATTTTCATTCGTTTTGTGATTCCGTTAGTTAGTTATAGTTCTAATAAAACCAGATTTATATTTAGACTCCAAAAATAGTTTTGATTGAGTTCAAATTCCCTGATATGCAATTATTGAAATTTTTGTTAAATTTTGCGGTGTATCGTGGAAAATAATTTCTACAGCAATATATAGCGTATAAAATTGCACATAACAATGTCCACTTGTATAAAATACTTATAAAACGTAACGTGGCAACACCTAAAGTAAGCGAGCAATAAAAACGGATATTAAAAACCAAACGCGTCGCATTTATCACAAGTGTTGCCACTAGATTGATATAAGATTCTACTATTCCCCCATTCCACCCTATTTTGTTTTACTTAGTCTTTTGTGATTATGTTTATAGATGTTAAATAGAATGCTATTTAATGGCATGCCATGCTATTTAACTGTTCAACGATCTTAACTGACTAAAAATACTCAACTAAGTGATTGAAATATATTTTTCAAGCGTTTCCGAATCGTAATGACGATAATATGATTGTAATGATATGATTTTTAGCTTTGCTATTAGAGCAGTTTAAAAACACTATTAAAGAGAGGCTGATACAGAAAGCCTACTATACTGTTGAGGATGATTTAGACGATAAAAATGCGTGGATAGAGAGATTGTTCGACCCTGTACAAGATAGAAACGATTAAATGTAACTTGTATTTTTAAGAGAGCAACCGCCGAGTTTCTTACTGGCTCTTCTCGGTAGGAACAGCTTTCCGAACCAGCAGTAGAGTTGACGATTCAAAAGCACTTGCTTAAAATTTTATTTGAATAAAGAATATTTTGAATTTAAATAAGAATGATTGATATTTTTTTTAGGTACAGGTAAATATATCGCGGATGATAGCAAAATATTTTTATTATTACTTTTGTCATACATACATACATTTGTCTTTTTTCTTTTTTTGGACCATTCCATGTGGGCATGATTTGTAGTCCTAGCGTGTAAGTAATTTAAGATAGACATAATTTGTACATTTTTACTTCAAATTAAATAAATTAAATAAAAATAATAAATATATGGGACACTATTGAATAAGTGTAAAAGGAAAATATCGTTGTTATATTATACTATAAATAAATAAATTAAAAATAATGTGATATTTAACGTGACAAACTAGATGTGTGAAACCTGTCACTGCATGTTCAGTAATTTAAAAAAATAACAACTTGATCACATGACTTCCGGTGGCAAAAGTTAAGAAGCGCATTAAAGTCTAATGTCCGCATCTAATGTCCCACGTTTAGATAATCGTACGTGTCAGCGAACTTTTACATGCAATGTATGTATATAAAAGAGAAATGTATGTATGTTTCTAAGAGACTCCAAAACAGTTGGACCAATTTTAATGAAATATTTGGACAATCTTGAGATAGAACCAGCGAATAACTCTGAAAAGTTTCGTGGCGAACGAAATATTTTTCGAACTGTCAAATACAATTTGTGTCGGAGGGCAGTCAAAACTAAACTGAGCCACTAAGGCAGGGTCGCTAGTAGGTACACATATCAACGACAATAAAGCATATTTTGTGCATTAAAAATATGGGGTAGAAAGCTTAGGTCTATAAATACAGTTCTAAACCGATAAGGAGATTCTGTGTATACTAAAAACTCTCTTGAGCTGCCTGCGACTTTTTAAAGTCGTCACTTGCTCTTGTATAAGGGTCTAGTTTCTCTGCGAGAGTTAGGTAGGTGTAAAAGCAAAAAAAGTAATATAGGTAAATAAAATAGTGTAACGCAAGGGAAATGTTGTGGCTACGGCGCAATCTATTTCGACTCGCCAAGCCACACGCCATTACCACATCACCTATAAGCTTAGCACACGACATGTTAGCTCACGGTACATAGATATCAGCATCTAATAGTCGATAGAGTCTCGAAAAGAGACTGGCTCTGTGAAAACCTAATTGAAACTGTATCCTCAATCCATCAGCCTATTGCAGTCCACTGCTTGACATAGGCCTCCCCATGTCAGCGCCAGGCATCCCGGTTCTTAGTAAACTGTATAGGGTATGAATAAAAGGTCAATTGATGCAACCGTACATTAGTTATTCAGGAATAATCGAGGGAGCGCAAACACACACTAATGTCAACAACGGCGACAATTCTAGGCGAGTTGTAGTTAGGGCGAGTTGGCTGGTTACTCCATCCAGCCTAGCTCTTTCCAGAAGCCGATAACCCTGTATGGGACCTTCAAGGAATTGTCCATCTTCATCATCTTTCTGTCTTTATCCTAATGTAGGTGGGCTCGGCACACATTGTCACATGATTTGGCTAGGTATTTTACGACTGGCCGCCTGACTGACTGCAATTAAGACATAGTTTATGTCACCTCGGTAAAAAAGAGGATGGTCTTCTCAGAAGGATACCACACGGCGGGTCAACTTACCTTAGTCGCCTTTTCTGATACCTCAGTAAGAAATGAGGATGTTCTATTCTACTCACCCGGATACCACGTGGTGGGTCAACTTACCTTGGTCGCTTTTACGACACCTCGGTAAGAAATGAGGGTAACCTAGAATTCTGTCTATATTATTGACCTAGCAGGTTGTATATGTAACATGTTGTAACACAAGTTTTTGCTGTAGTGACCAACTAAAGTTTTTCGTCCACAGATGCGGTGGCGGCGGTAAAGGTCGGGATGCAGGGCGGCGGCGCGCCCGCCTCTGACGTCGACCAGGCGCAGTTCGAAGCCGACAAGCGCGCTGTATACAAGTAAGTGATGTTTTCCTTGTAACTTACCCTTTCTTATCAGAATAACTCTTATAGGTACAGCTGTTCGACGGGGATCCGTATGAAATGATATGACGGATTTGAATAAAAGCCTGATAATATTCCACTGCACGACTGATGGTAAGGACAGGGGAGCGTGGAGCACATTGTCCTCATACCCTAGCTAGCAGCTAGCTAAGCTACTAGCTACCTACCTTCTGCGAGCGGTTGCTTAAAAGCCGCAGCAAGCAGTTTCTATGTACCTTTTCATACAGTAATAGTGCAAAGTTTAAACTTTGATTATTAGGTGTAGATTGTTTACAGAATTGTTTTGTATCGATTTCAGACACCCCCTTTTCCCACTTCTGGCGCTACTTCTCGAACGATGCGAGCAGGCGACGGCAGGGGCGGAGCCTCCAGCCGCGGACGCTTTCGGCGCAGACCTACAGGCCTTTGTGCAGCATCAGAGAAGAGATAGGCGGCCTTTCCTGGTGGACGATCCGGAAATTGATGGCTTGATGATCAAGAGCATTCAGGTAAGGGGTACATTTAATGGTACCAACGATACGATGTTCAATGACTCTCTATTCACTTGAAACAGTCGTCAGAACAACCGGGGACAGCCAACTGAAAGGAGACTGAAGAATATCTAGAGTTCCCTTTTTAAAATGCTGCTATTACATACAGCTTACTATACAATTGAAGATTATTTAAGTGTTAATAACATATGTAAGACACGATAAAACGTCTCCCCTCTCGTCCACGGCGCAATCTATCTTAGCTCGGCAAGACACGCACCATCACCACGCCACATGTTAGCTTAGCACACGACCTAGATCTCGACATATAAGTCGCTCAAGTCTCAGACTGACTCTCAGACAACCTACATCGCTTTTACTTAATCCTCCCTCTAAACTACAAGCCCCACTATACACTGTCCATTATATTAACCATCTTTTGACAGATTGACGATTTACATATTTAGTGATGTCCTAAAGATTCTCGTATGCGATACCATTCCGATTATAGTACCTACTATCATTAATCGAATTACGTACCTAAGTAATTCGATTAATGATAACCTACGTAAACTAATAACAGATATAGAAATCAACATTTTGATTTAATATTGCCTTAGTTTTTTGAAAATAAATGTTAATCCGTGTGTATTTATTATAATCATAAAAAATATATTATACATCAACTGGCAACATCAACAGACCTTCCGCTCGGCCGACATTTTGACGTGATCTGTCACTCTCAACGAAACGCCCGTGATAGTCACACGCATTTACGTTCGCTGAGTGTTCTCTCGCATCTGTTACACCTTGAGTTAAGTAGCTTTATTCCTCGGAAAAACTTTTGTGAAACTTATATTAATTGATCGTGAAAATGCCGAAAGGACGTGTGTTGAAAGCACAATCGAGACAGTTAGTGTTAAAACTTCATGAGTATTTTGAGCAAGAAAATCAAAATGGCGGACCTCTTATACCTATCACGCAAGTCCGAAACCGTGTTGCAGCCGCGTTGGGGATCAGTCTATCAACTGTGACTAAAATCACTACTGATGCCTACGGCAGGAGCGGCTTGGAGCAAAACAAACCATCTACACCAAAAAGAAAGCGCCGGGCTCATAAGGTGACAGCTGTTGATGACTTTGACGCTGACGCTATTCGTCATCATGTATATGATTACTACTTGAGAAAAGAAATTCCAACTTTGAGAAAACTTATTGTTTCTTTGAAAAGAAGTGGTCTATTTCATGGTGAAAAATCTTCTTTGGTCAAAGTTTTGAACACAATTGGCTTTTCATATAAAAAGTTAAATAAAAGAAAATTATTAATGGAACGCACAGATATAGCTATAGCACGTTGTGATTTTTTAAGAGAGGCAAAGAAAATACAAGATTGGGCAAATATTGTTTCCATGGATGAAACATGGCTCAACGCTAACCACACACTATCTCGTTTCTGGACTGATGATACTGCTGATTCCACTTCCTCAGTACCAATGGGAAAAGGTGAGCGCCTAATCATTTGCCATGCAGGTACAGCAAAAGGATTTGTACAAGACGCACTGTTGGCATTTAAATCGAAGAAACATTGTCCCGAAAAACTTCGGGACAATGGAGAAAATGTGGACGACTCAATGTTAAAAGTTGAATTAATAAAAATATTAAAAACCAAAAAGAGAGCAAAACGCTATGTAATCAATGAAATGGCAGCAGAATATGGCCATACTGTTCTTCGGATTCCTCCATACCACTGCCAGTACAACGCAATAGAACTTATATGGGCACAAGTAAAAGGGCATGCTGCGAGATGCAATACAAGCCCCCCATTCACAGCGAATAAAATGTTGCAATTGCTAAAAAATGCTTGCACCCACGTAACGGCCGAGAACTGGGCAAGTGTGTTGGAAAGAACTAAAAGAGTAATATTCTCTGATTGGGAACGTGATATTGCGTTTGATAATATATTATCTACACAAGAGCTAATAATAACTGCTACTGAAGACTCCTCATCGGAGGAGTCTAGTGTTGATTATCATTCCGACGACTCGTGCTAATAAAATAAATTAAAATATCCTGATTGTTTTATTTGTATTCATGTATTAACTAAGAAGAAAGTAAAACTTTATATAATGTTATTAAATGTCTTTTAATACTCGTAACATCGATTTCTACCGATTATTTTTAATCTGTGGCATAATCGTAGTAACCATTATGTGTGACATCACTAAGTGGGCGGTACCCATCCATAAAGTACAAATATTATTTGTATGATATTTGTACGTAAGCAATACAAAACTTAATGAGCGTGAGCTGTCAAAAGACTGATAATATGATGGACGCAGTATAGGTAACAAGAACGTACTTAATATAATTAAATGTTTTGAAAAGCTTTTCTTTAAATTGCCGTGTATGTATGTGAAGTTGGAATCTATCAAGTTAAATTTCACCTACTTCCCGGTGTCCGATTGAGCTCAAATTTTACATACTGGTCCAGTCCCGATGACAATGCATGATAAGCATGATGCCGCTGCCAGGATGGGCTCTAGACGAGGGCTCTTCTCAACGGTTAACAGTGGGGATATAAAATTTTGATAGAGGGTTTTTTTAAGCTTTAACTTGTTTTGCTTAAGTTGGGAAACTGTGTAGGTACTTCAACAAATATATTCTCTGATGTAACTGTTTCAGGTCCTAAGGATCCATCTGTTAGAATTGGAAAAAGTCCAGGAGTTATGTAGGGACTTCTGCGGCAGGTATATCGCGTGTTTGAAAACGAAGATGCAGAGTGAAAACCTTCTGAGAACAGATTATAGTGCTGGTATGTTTGTTTGTAGAGCTCGTCTAAGCTAAAATAACATTCTCATATTTACCTACTGAAGCAAATTAAAAATATGTACGAAAAACACATAAAATTATAATTATATTGGTCATTATTTGGTAAGGACAAGGTACTTGCTAAGGAATGGTTGTTTCCGAATTTATTGTTCAACTAGTTAATTTTCTCCGAATGCTCGCAATGAAGAAGCTGGTCCAGTCCAATGGCGAGACTGTGCGCCTCTTTCGAGGAGTCACGAGTTCAAACCCCGGGCAGGCACTCATGAGTTTTTCTGTTCAAACTTTGTCTAATTGGTAATTGCAATTTATCACACGCTTATCGGTAAAGGAAAATACCTGCCTGATCTGTTACTATCCCGCTGCTGGGCATAGGCCTCCTCTCTTCGTTCTTGGAGAAAATGTTGGAACTAAGACCTACCACACTGTTCCAATGCAGAATGGTAGGTTACATATAGCCCCATAATTCTCTAGAGACATGCAGGTTTCCTCACGATGTTCTTCTTCACCGAAAAGCGTGTGATAAATTGCAATTATTGATTCGACACATAAGGTTTAATAGAAAAACTCATTGGTGTCTACCCGGGGTTTTAATGCACGATTGTCTCTAAAGATTCGCTCGGTCGCAACCGCTGGGCTATCACAGCTTTTTAAAAATATATAACAAGTATTTGTACCTGAGAAACAAAATGGCTGTATCAAAATGGCTCTTTTTTCTAACATTATCGTGACTTGTGCATGTCTTATGTATTAGAGGAGCGGAAATTTTCTCTATAAGTCACTATAATAATTTGAATGGATTAAAATTTTCTATTTTATTATTTAAGTCCTAAATTTATAACTTGGAAAAACGGTGTTCGCAAACTGTTGGCGCAGCAACTTACGCCATCTATCAATGGCTGTAACGACTAACGCCACCTATTGGCGTTCGGACATCTTCTTTCTCTCTCTTCCAATTTTGATCTACACGTTAAACGTCTTGTCCTTTGTATTAATTTAAAAATAATTGTAATAAACGGAGTTACGCATATTAAACAGCTTTTTACATTGAAAAATAAGAAGATCGAAAGCCCCCGTGACTAACATTTGTTCCTACGAGCCGGAATACGAAGAAATTATACGAAATAATAGGTCGATTATTAGTTCAACGGTCAGGTTTTTGATTCCATCTTTTCCTATCATAAACGTAGCGAAGTGTGTTAAAACTGTGTTTTGTGTGCAAATTCGAGTCAACAGAAACTGTAAGTACCTTATTTCTTTTACACGTATCCCGTTTAAAAATGGGCATTGAGGATAAACTTACAGTGCTGTCTCGCGAACCTTCACCTTCAAGGAAACATTCAAGTGATTTGAATGACCTTAAACGACAGCGCGGTAACGTAAGGGGTAGATTAACTCAATTTAGGAAATATATAGACGGATTACAAAATGTTTCATTGTCTCAACTACAAATTAAAGAAATTAAATTTCGAATAATGTCAGTTAACGAACATTTCAAACTTTTTAATGAGATAGAAAATAAAATCGAACTTATATGCCCGGATTCAGACTTTCCATTAAATATAGAATACGTTGAGTCATTTGAATCCTTGTATTTTACAACTTTGGCATTAGCTGAAATCCTTACCGAAGGTGATGAGACTGGTGCAAGTTCTAGATGTAAAGACGTACATTCTGCTAACGTGAAAATACCGGAAATAAAGTTACCTACGTTTGATGGTTCATATGATCATTGGCTTGAGTATAAAAATTCGTACGTTACCATGATTCATAACCGTTCCGAATTGAATTCAATTCAAAAGTTTCACTATTTACGATCCTCACTCAGTGGCAGTGCATTACAGGTAATAAGTGCATTGGAATTTACAGCTTCCAATTATATACATGCCTGGGAATTGCTCGAAAATAGATTTCATAATGCAAGACTTTTGGTGCATAATCATTTAAAATCGTTATTTTCAATTTCTTGTTTAAAAAACGAATCGGCTTTACAGATTAGAAAATTAATTGATTCTGTGTTAAGAAATCTACGCGCCTTAACCACTTTAAACGAGCCCACTGACTCGTGGGATACATTAGTGATATATTTAATCGTTTCGAAGCTTGATTCTTACACTGAGCGTGACTGGGAGAACCACATAGGTACCGTTTGTTCTCAGCCTTCTAGAAAATTAAAATTAGACGATTTGCTTACGTTTCTTAGAAATAAGGCGGATATGTTGGATATGATTACTTCTAGTAGTAATAAATCTCAACCGAAAACAACTGAAAATAAACCTTCGAGTAGCACAAATAGTGTATCTGTTCACAGTTATGTTGGTACCTCGAACACGAGTTCAAAGGTCAAAACGAACGCTAAGAAATCTTTAAATCGAACTTGCCCTTCCTGCAACGGTAATCATAATTTATATACGTGTTTTAAATTTTTAAATTTATCAATAAAGAACAGAATTAAATTCGTAAACGATCACAATTTGTGTTGTAATTGCTTACGTGCAGGACATAGCAGTTCAGACTGTTTATTCGGTCCCTGCAAGCAATGCCAACGGAAACATAATACGTTGATACATTTAAACGATTCGGATAATAACAAAACAGAGCGCGCGCGAAGCGAGTGCAGTTATGACTCACCCGCCGTCGCTGCTTCGACCGCGCTTCATTCATCCTTACTACATCGTCACTCGAGTAGTTTGAAAGGAGATGTCGCGATACCGCAAGTTTTACTATGCACGGCTATAGTGGAGATAATGGACGATAATAAACGTGTCCATACAGCCCGTGCGCTTTTAGACAGCGGCAGTCAACACTGCTTTATTACGGATAAGTTAACGAAATTGTTAGATATACGTACGATACAGTCCACTGTACAGATTTCTGGCGTCGCAGGATCTGTAACGCAATCGAATCTTACGTGTAATATAACTATACGTTCTAAACAAAGCGATTATTGTACACGGGTTCGATGCTTTGTCTTGCAGCGTATTACGTCCAGTGTACCAACGACAAACATTGATACCCAACTTATAGGAATTCCACATAATATTAATCTAGCCGATCCCACCTTTCATAGTCCTGCGGAAATCGATTTATTGATAGGTGCTGATCTTTTTTGGGAAATATTATCGGATAAAAGAATACGATTAGTAAACGGACCATACCTTCAAAATTCGAAACTAGGTTGGTTGTTGTCTGGCTCTCTAATGAAAAGGAGTCAATACGAATTAGACGAAACTCAGTGCAATTTTATCCAATGTATAGACGAACAACTTAAACGATTTTGGGAAGTCGAAAATGTGCCACAGTCACATGAAGCCCTCACTAAAGACGAGCGTTTGTGTGAGGATGTATTTATAAATACGACTAAACGCGAGGCTAGTGGTAGGTTTTCTGTTCGCATTCCGTTAAAGGAATCCCCAGAAAGTCTGGGTGACTCGTTCAATTTAGCGAAAAATCGGTTTTTGTCTCTAGAGCGAAAACTTGAACGTTCACCTGACTATAAACGTATGTACTGTGATTTCATGCGCGAGTACGAGAGGCTAGGTCATATGACACAGATTAAACAAATAAACGAACCTAACTACTTCTTACCGCATCACGGCGTTTTTAAAGAAAGTAGTTCGACGACCAAATTGCGTGTGGTCTTTAACGCCAGTGCTGAGACCACGTCTCATAAGTCGCTTAACGACATCCAGTTTCCAGGTCCAGCGCTTCAAAATGACATTTTCTCGATGCTTTTACGGTTTCGCCAATATAAATACGTAGCTTGTGCGGACGTCGAGAAAATGTTTCGGCAGGTGCTGATCCAAGAGGATCAGAGGTCCCTGCAGCTCATACTGTGGCGAGAGCGGCCGATAGATCCTTTGAAGATTTATCAATTAAATACTGTTACGTACGGAACTTCATCGGCGCCGTATCTCAGTATGCGCTGCATACGACAACTAGCGTTCGAATGTAGTGACCCGAGCATAGCCTGTGTCATATTAAATGACATATTCGTAGATGATCTAATCACGGGTGATGACGATCGCGAAAAACTAATGATTATTTGCGAAAAGGTTTCTCAAGTTTTGCAATCTGGGTGTTTCACACTTCGTAAATGGACGTTTAACTCTGACGTCACACGAAACACTCCAAGTAGTATGTTTGTTGGTGAACATGTGCAAAACAAAACACTCGGTATAGGTTGGCACAGCGACAGTGACGAATTATATTACGCGACAAAAATTAATGTAGACTGTCCTGTACCTATTTTATGTAAACGCGTAATGCTATCAATAATCTCTCAAATATACGACCCGTTAGGTTTACTTTCCCCTACAGTAATTATCGCGAAAATTTTACTACAAAAGCTGTGGCTCAGTAAACTCGAGTGGGATACACCCGTACCGAGCGATCTTGAATTGGCTTGGAATAAATTTTATTGTACCTTAAACCAGTTACATAATTTTAAAATCCCTCGTTATGTTAGAAGCGACTGCGTACAATACACGGAACTTCATATATTCGCGGACGCATCACAGGACGCGTATGGAGCCTGTGCCTATATACGGACATACAACGACGACGATCAATTACCGGTCTCCGTCAAATTACTGTGCGCGAAAACTAAAGTTGCACCCTTAAAATCGCTTAGCATACCCCGACTCGAACTATGCGCTGCGCTTGTAGGTGCGAAATTATATAAAAAAATAACGCAATCAATGAGATTGACCTTCACCAAAACATACTTCTGGACTGACTCGACTATAGTTATCGGTTGGCTTACAATGTCTCCGCATTTATTAAAAACATTCGTACAGAACCGAGTTACCGAAATAAACGAATTGACAGGTGACTCCAGGTGGTTACACGTTGTGAGTACAAATAATTCAGCTGATATTTTGTCCAGAGGTATGAATGCGGAATTATTAATTAGTTGTGATTTATGGTGGAGTGGGCCGTCTTATTTACATTGTCGTAATAACGAATTTTTTACCGATTTAATAAATACGACAACTAATATAGATAACCTTCCCGAGTTAAAATCGCAATCATTAAATCTTAGCTGCGTTACGACTGAAAATGATATTTTTCATTTCGAAAATTATTCGTGTTTTAATAAATTAAAACGCATAGGTGCATACGTACTACGGTTCATAAACAATATTCGAAGTCGATCCGAGCGTAAGCAAAAAACCGGTTCCTTATCAGTGGAAGAATTACTCGCCTCGGAACGCATGCTAGTTATGATCGCGCAAAGACAGTCGTTTGCGAGCGTCTATCATAACTTAGTGAATAACATGCCGTTGAAATCAAATAACAAAGAATTCAATAAAATTTCAGGTCTTAATGTGTTTTTAGATGAAAATAAATTAATTCGTGTGGGTGGTAGATTAATGAATAGCACTAACTTTGATTTTAATAAGAAATATCCCGTTTTGTTGTGCAATAAACATCATTTAACTATACTCATAGTTCGAAGTGAACATAAAAGACTTCTCCATGCCGGTCCACAACTTTTATTATATAACTTACGAGAACGTTGGTGGCCGCTCGGTGCGCGAAACTTGACGCGTAAAATAGTGCATCAATGTGTAATTTGTGCTAGAATGAAGGGAAAAACTGTAAATCCTATAATGGGAAGTTTACCCCGTGAACGATTAGACGTTGGTCATCCATTTTTACGAACGGCTGTGGATTATGCAGGGCCTATGTACATATTGAACCGAAGAGGCCGAGGCGCGCGTCTGGAAAAAGCGTATGTATGTCTTTTTGTTTGCTTTTTAACGCGAGCCGTACACTTGGAACTAGTTACCAGTCTTTCTACTAACGATTATATTCTCGCTCTTAAACGTTTTATTAGTAGAAGAGGTAAACCTGAAGTTTTATATTCGGATAACGGTAAAAATTTTGTGGGTGCCGAAAGAGAACTTTCCCGGTTTTTTAAAGTTCATTCGAGGGAAATTGTGGATTTAACCGCAAACGGTGGTATTAAATTCCACTTTATTCCACCTTATTCGCCCCATTTTGCGGGACTTTGTGAAAGAGGAGTAAGGTCGTGTAAACATCATCTTAGACGAATCGTAGGAAACGCTAGATTAACGTACGAGGAGTTTAGCACAGTTTTGACACAGATCGAATCTATCCTAAACTCTCGTCCTATGTCTCCCATGTCCGCCGATCCTAACGACCTCACTCCATTGACTCCTGGTCATTTCCTCAACAGCCGACCGTTGGCTGCTCCGGCGTGTGAAAATATTGTTGATACTACAACAACACCACTCAATCGCTATAAACGAATTGAACAGCTCCGTCAACAGTTCTGGCAACGATGGGCCAAGGAATACGTGTCCGAACTACAACGTAGAACGAAATGGAAGTCTCACCAGAACGACCTTTCCGTGGACAGCTTGGTTCTCATCAAAGAAGATAACCTTCCTCCCCTCAAGTGGAGGTTGGGAAGAATTATAAAAGTTTTTCCTGGTGCGGACGGTGTTTCACGTGTCGCCGACGTACGCACTTCATCGGGAACGATACGAAGATCTTTCCAAAAATTATCTCCTCTGCCTCAATCTGAGGACCACGAAGACGAAGCCTGAAGCAGTTTCATCATCTTGGAAGTGGAGCTTCCAAGGCCCGGGGCATGTTGGCGCAGCAACTTACGCCATCTATCAATGGCTGTAACGACTAACGCCACCTATTGGCGTTCGGACATCTTCTTTCTCTCTCTTCCAATTTTGATCTACACGTTAAACGTCTTGTCCTTTGTATTAATTTAAAAATAATTGTAATAAACGGAGTTACGCATATTAAACAGCTTTTTACATTGAAAAATAAGAAGATCGAAAGCCCCCGTGACTAACACAAACATAGTACAACACCAAGTAATTTCTCTTTGGTTCACCTGCTATTTAATCGCTCCAATTTGAATAATTTTGTTAGTTTGGCAAATAAATTATATAAATTTCTTGTGTTTTTTAAAGCTAATTATTCTATAGTTGCATTTTTTTATTTCAGGCGGCGTTGAAAGTAATAATAATTTATCTGGGACAATGGACGATCATTCCAGTACGTCGAATTCACCACAATATCAGGTAACTAAATCAGAGATATACATATAATCGTAAATTCGTTTGCATTAATGTAAAATATTATTAATTTTATGAGAAGTGTCTTTTTTATCGGTATCTTATCTGTGGTCTGTGGTATTAAATGATCGCTATAAGACGTGTCATGTCTATGGTATGCTGTATTATATTATGGGTTTAACACATGTTATGCCTGTAGTCTGTGGTATTAAATGATAGCTTTATGACGTTTCATGCCTATGGTATTTTGTTTTATATGATGGGTTTAATACTTGTCATGTCTGTAATCTGTGGTATTGAATGATCGCTTTAAGACGTGTCATGTCTGTAGTCTGTGGTGTTGAATGATCGCTTTAAGACGTGTTATGTGTGTAGTCTGTGGTATTGAATGATCACTTTAAGATGTGTCATGTCTGTAGTATGTGGTATTGAATGATCGCTTTAAGACGTGTCATGTCTGTAGTCTGTGATATTGAATGATCACTTTAAGACGTGTCATGTCTGTAGTCTGTTGTATTGAATGATGGCTTTAACTCGTATCATATATGTGATATTGTACGATGGCTTTAACAGTAGCGTGTCTTGTCTGTATTCTGCTACATTGTGTGATGACCTTGATAAATAGAGTTATTATAATTGAGTAGGGAAGGCAGTTAAATGTGTCCTATTACGATAAAGAAAGCAAATAAGACTGTATCTATCTCTTTTTATATGTGATTAGACAAAGAGAACTGTAAGATTTTAATACCATTATTTATTGTGAAACTCTCAATTCACAAAACATGTGGTTATGTATGATGACTTTAACACGCATCATGTTTGTGGTCTGTGGTATTGTATGATGACTTTAACGCATGTGATGTTTGCGGTCCGTGGTATTTTATGACGGCTTTAACACGTGTGATATCCGTAGGCTGTGATATTGTAGGATGGCTTTAACACGTATCATGTCCGTGGTCTGTGGTATTGTATGATAGCTTCACTGCGCCTCATGTCTGGTCTGTGGTATTATATGATGGTTTTGATACCACAGATATGACATGTCATATCTGTGGTATGTTGTATTGTATAATGGTTTCAACACGTTCATGTCTTGTATTGTATGATCGCTTTAAGACATCATGTCTGTAGTCTGTGGTATTGAATCTATGGTCTATGGAAATGTGTATTATTGTGTGTTATTGGTCCGCAGTCCCCGGCGGCGCCGCTCGCCGCCGCTTTTCCACCCGTGTATCCAGCGGTCACCGAACTGCCGTACGCGCCGCACAGGGAGCCCCGTGAGTATCATCCTTTACCATGTCTTTGTCTACCTTTTTACCATAATTTCGCAGGCTACAAAGCATAGAAACCTATCTACAGATATGAGTTTTTTTACTATTTAATTCTACTATTATCGATTCGATACTAATTCACCTTCTCGTCATTGTATTAAATTAATTCGTAAATGAAATATATTCAACAATCAAAGATTACATATACAAATAAATATATGTGTGGTATCCGGCTGAGTAGAATAGACCAAACTCATTTCTTACCGAGGTGTCGTAAAAGGCGACCAAGGTAAGTTGACCCACAGTGTAGTATCTGGTTAAGTAGAATATACCACCCTCTTTCTTACCGAGGTGTCCTAAAAGGCGACTAAGGTAAGTTGATCTGGTGTATGGTATACGGCTGAGTAGAATAGACCACCCTCATTTCTTACTGAGTTTTCGTAAAAAGCGATCAAGGTAAGTTGACCCGCTGTATGGTATCCGGCTGAGTAGAATAGACCACCCTCACTTACTGGGGTTTTGTAAAAGGCGACTAATTACGATATTGATTAAAAAATACTGTTATTATACTTTAAAAGAGCTACCACCGAAATTCTAGCTGGTTCTTCTCGGTAGGGGCAATTTTATCAGAAGTTAGAGTTGACGATTCAAAAGCATTTACACGTTTATATCGATAAAAAACATTTTGATTTTGAATTTCAATATCGATTCGGTTGAAAATAACCAATACCAATATTTTCGTTTCCAGCGCCTCTGGTAGTCCAAGGTTCGACGCCCATAGGGCAGATTGGCGCCGGACTACTTTCTACTGACTCCTTTACGGGTAAGTCGATCAATTAATTAAGCTAAAGCAGTCGCCAAAAGCCGATCTTTGGATAAAGAACTAGACCAGTGTTTTCGGACCTTTTTTGGTCCTTGCCCAACGTTAAAAATTATTTTGCCCCCTAAGTATATAAATTTTAATATTAAAAATTGAATTGTCCACTTAGAGAACATAAATAATAGGTTTAAGGAAGAACATATCAGGCACTGAAATCTAGCCTAGCACTTAAATGACCCAGAGCGAAAGGCTTAAACTCGTGCCGAGTTGCCCCCTTCCCCTTAACCATCAAAAGCTTTAATGCTTATTTATTTCAAACCTAAAGATATATATTGATTCAAATTCAAAATATTCTTTATTCAAATAAACTTGTAAACAAGTGCTTTTGAATCGTCAACTCTACCGCTGGTTCGGAAAGCTGATCCTACCGAGAAGAGCCAGCAAGAAACTCGGCGGTTGCTCTTTTAAAAATACTATTCTTAATACTAGTTACATTTAATCGTTTCTATCTTGTATAGGGTCGAACAATATTTATATCCACGCATTTTTATCGTCTAAATAATCCTCAACAGTATAGTAGGCTTTCTGTATCAGCCTCTCCTTAATAGTGTTCTTAAACTGCTGTAATGGCAAAGTTAAAATTGATTGTGGAATTTTATTACTGTACTTATTATACAATCATAATGATTATGGACTTAACAAATAATCGGCACAAAATTATAGATAATAGAGGATATATTATAAACAACTAGTATAGAGTTTAAAACTAGCGATCTCGGATCTATTGAATTAACATTTAAATAAAGTATTACACTTAACTCCTAGTTTGATTAGTCACTAAATTGTAATTTCCATTAAAAAATAACATATGCATTTGAATGATTAAGGTTGAAAATTTATGAAACAATAGTTCCATTTCTTATTCTAATATATATATCTCCCTGTCCTTAACCCACTCTAAGTGGGGTCGGCACAACATGTTTTTCTCTTCCATTCTGTCCTATCTTTCGTCAACTCTGGCGCCACTCCTTTTATATGCATATCATACTTCACACAATCCAACCATCTCTTTTTAGGCCTCCCTCTAGGCACATATCCATCCACATGCAAATTTAACACACGTTTGGTCACATGATTTTCATCCCTCCTCATTACATGTCCATACCATCTCAATCTTGCACTTCTCGACTTTTCTATAATGGGCGCAACTTTCAGACTTCCCCTTATATACTCATTGCGTATTTTATCCAGTTTTGTCACACCACACATCCACCTTAACATTCTCATCTCATTTGCATGTACTCTTCTTCATCCGTCTTTTTCATTGCCCAACATTCTGATCCATACAATACGACAGGTCTTATGACCGCTTTATAAATTTCCATTTCCATTTCTTATTCCAATAATTTAAATGTAAAATGTCCGGTTCCGGTAAACGTATGTCCCATATGTATGTTATGGTGTATGACCAAGGTGGTTTAACCGTCCACAGGTACGAATTCTAACTCGTGTTCATCGGTTTCCGGGTCGCCGCCCCCCACGGGAGCGGAGGAGGAGGGGGACGAGGGCGGCAAGCGGGGGGTGCTGCCGCGGCACGCCACGCAGGTCATGCGAGCTTGGCTCTTCCAGCATTTAGTGGTGAGACATCACGACTAGCAAGTCCTTTGCACCACATGCCACCTGTAAAGTTGGTGCTTCATTGCCCAGGTCCAAACCCTGTCCTTTTTGGAGGAAAAAGTTGGTGCCCAGCAGTGGGATTGTTCTGTGATTCTTCCTAGAGGTTCAAGGGTTCAACGGTTCCAACGGCCACCAATGAGTTTTTCCGTGACTAGCCAGTAATCGCAATTGGCAGACTCTGCCTTCAGCTACATTGTTTGCGGGTTCGATCCCCGCTAGGGGCCAACATTTTCTCAAAATAATAATGTTGGCCCTTCGAGTCTGGGTGTATATTTGTATTTAAAATTATTTGCTAGTTGTGTGCCGTGTGGTATCTGAAAGATTAGAATAGACCACCCTCATTTCTTACCGAGATGTCGCAAAAGGCGAATGAGGTTAGTTGACCTACCGTGTGGCATCCGGTTGAGTAGAATAAACCAACCTCTTTCTTACCGAGGTGTCATAATAAACGAATAACGTAAGTTGACGTCAGATAAACGACCGGTCGTAAAATGCGAAACCAAATCATGCTGTAACATGTTTGTTTATAACCTGTCGTGCAGACCGTACTTTGAGTGGGATTAGGGTATAATGATGATTTAACCTAACAATCCGCATTGAAGCAGCGTGGTAGGTAGGCTCCAACCTTTCTCTTCATTAATTGAGAGGAGATCCAGAAGTGGGATGATAAGAGGATTAATAAATTCCTTCTCTCCCCAGCACCCGTACCCCACGGAGGAGGAGAAGAGGTCCCTGGCTGCGCAGACGCGGCTCACGCTGCTGCAGGTCAACAACTGGTTCATCAACGCGCGCCGCAGGATCCTGCAGCCCATGCTGGACTGCCAGGAGAAGCCTGGTCAGTAACTATATCAAATCAAATTAATCCTTTTTCAGATAACCTTTTCCTAGCACTTGAACTGTCAAGCACTGGTCTGGAGAAGCCTGGTCAGTCTAATCCTATGAAATCAGAATAATCCTTTTTCAAATAACCCTTTTCTAGCACTTGAACTGTCAAGCACTGGTCCGGAGAAGCCTGGTCAGTCTAATCGTATCAAATCAGAATAATCCTTTTTCAGATAACCGTTTCCTAGCACTTGAACTGTCAAGCACTGGTCCGGCGAAGCCTGGTCAGTCTAATCGTATGAAATCAGAATAATCCTTTTTCAAATAACCCTTTTCTAGAACTTTCGAATTGTCTAACACTGGTTCAACATCACATATGATTGGGTACATACGTGTTAAATGTTAAAACTTTAAGTCGAATATGAATATAATCTTTTATTCAACTTGCCTTATATGCTTGAATGTGAAGGAATATTGCAAGTTAAATTTGACCCATCTTTCCGGTAACGATTACCAACCGATTAGCTGAAATTTTATATATTGGTCTAGTCCTGATGATTAGCTTGACCTGATGCTGCCAGGATTGGCTCCAGTCGAGGGAATTCCTCAACAGTTAACAGTAGGGAGATAAAGCTGTTAAAAAAAGCTTTTTAAAGTTGACATGTTATTTTATGTGTTGGCCTGATACAAGCTTTAACTATCAACATTGTTTTAACGGATTTAGTGAAAGCGTAACACAGACAGATTTTTTACAATAATTATATCAGTATATGGAGGTCACAAAAAGCTTGTGATACCTGTGTCGCGACTCAGCAGAGTTAGCAACTCATTCGATGGTTTCGGTATTCGCGTCTACAATAAAATTCCGCAATCCATACTAGACCAGTCTACAGAAAATTTTAAAATAAGCATAAGAGACGTACTTATACGTAAAGCATATCACAAAATTGAAGATTATTTGGATGATAAAAGTGCCTATATTTGAAAATCCATTCAGCTTCATACAAGTCTGCGTTAGTAATGTAAAATTGAATGTTTAAAAGATTGACCGCCGAGTTTCTTTCTGGTTCTTCTCGGTAAGAGCAACATTCCGAACCAGTTGTAGCTTCATTAATTATATTAATCCTTGATGAATCAAAAGTGCTTGAAAGAGCTTATTTAAATAAAGATTATTTTCGATTTGAGTAGTATGGAATGTAATTGATTTATTTTTTGATTATGATGTTATCTTTCGTCCTCTCATTTAACCGGTAGACGGTTTAACTGTATGTCATCTATTGCAGGCGGCAAAAAGAGTAAAAACGGGTCATCAATAAGCAAGAGGTATTGGCCGGATGCGCTCACCAACCCACAGTTTACGGCCGGTATGTGATTATTTATATGTCCGTATACAAAAAGTTAGTTAAGGCCAGATATTCATCATAATTATGTTATTTGGCATTCAGTAAGGTTATATACAAATAATATTATAACAAACGAGAATATTTCTTCTTTATTCTTATTCAATAAATAAAAAGCAATTTTTCCAAAGTCAACTCATTTACTCTTTCGCTAAAACTCAATGAATGACACAAAAATATGACAGCCACAATGCTTTTTCATATTAATGGCCAACCCTATGAGGTTGTATTAAAAACATGTTGTAACAATATTAATATCTCAGTTACTACAAACCAACCACGAACAAAAGATTTGTGTGTGTTAAACACATGGTAGTGTGTCTAATGATTTATTTATCTTAATAAAAAAAAATGAATGGCCTGCTTATTAAAAATTAGTCCCACTGCTGGGCTAAGGTCTTTTTAGAGTGAATGATTGGACGTAAGACCTACCACGCTACTCCAATGCGAATTAGTAGTTGACACACATTCCCAGAATTCTCTAGAGATATCTAGGTTTCGCGAAGTTTTCCTTCACAAAGCGTGTGATAAATTGTAATTATCAATTAGACACATAAGTTTTAACCGAAAAATTCATTGTCGCCCAGGGTTTGAGCTCGTAACTCTCTCGAAAGAGTAATGCGGCATCATCACTAGGCTATCACAGCTTTTTAGTTTTGAAATGCAGTAAAATCCTTCGCAGGACTCCTATCATCATCAGAGGACGAGGAGCAGGAGGGTGATCACTCCGGTGATGAGCAGGAGTCGCACAACGAGGAGGGCAGCGAGCACAGCTACCCGCCCATACAGCAGCCCATGCATTGAGGTATACTGATATCATCAGCTCAAATACTCTGTTGGTGATATCTATAGAGTTGTTATACTAGAGTAGGACAACCAGTCTGATATCATACCTGCCCTTATCCTACTCTAAGTGGGGTCGGCACAATATATTATAAACATGCTGTCACATGATTTGGCTGCGTTTATACGACCGGCCGCCTGCCTGACGTCAACTTACCTTAGTCGTATTTTACGACACCTCGGTAAGAAATGAGAGTGCTACTATTCTATTCAGCCGGATACCACACGGCGAAAAAGTAATATAATTATTTTGCTGCTGGGAGCTTTAGTAGCTTGCGCCGCGTAAACCGACAGAGTTGCACCAAAGTGATGTAGTAGAGAATTGTAGATCTACAAAAATACTACAAAAAAGTCCGCGACTGCATGTCTCTAACCCTTATGGTTAACTCACAATAACTACTTTCATGATCAAAATTTCAATTAAATACTATGTTCAATTATATACTATACAATTATATACTCTATGGTCTCGGTATGTTTTAATAAGAATGTATCTTCTGTCCCTTTCTAGCATACAATATTAGAGCAAGACAGCACGTCGCATGACAGGACACAAACGTAAAAAGACAAAAAACTGTGTATACCATAGATATAAGTTAGCGTAATAACATGTATACGTAAATATACCTCACTATTTTAAACATACTGATAGACGCTTCTATATTGTCTATTATTTTGCGGTGATATACGAAAAAATTATGCACGTGGTTTTCTACTAGATGCGTGAAAACTGAATATTACTATATGCGAGTCTATTCCAATACCACGATAAAAACTAAAATATAATCTTTCATTGATATAATTTTTTTCTCACTACTGAGTTAATGTGTGGTGAAATAGATGCCGTCATTCGAATTTTTCATTGAAGAAATGAACAATTACTAAACATTGCAAGATTAAATGATACTTGCTACAGACACAAAGGCTAAAATAGGCGGTTTTCGGTACTTTTGAATCGTCGAATGTTTTCAAAGAAGTTTGACTGATTTGGACGTTTGTTCCTACTAAAATAACCAGCAGGAAACTCGGCGAATAATCTTTTCAAAATAAAAAACAATACTATATGCTTGATAACAAGTTAATCATTGCAGCTTGGTATAGCTGACTTCAGTTAAGATATGCTACTATCACTCAAATAATCTTCAACTGTATAGTAAGCTTTATTTAGCAACATCGTTTTTAGATAATTTCTAAACGCAAAGGCCAGATATCATCATCTTCCTGCTCTTATCTAAGTGGGGTCGACGCAACATGTTATAAACATGTTGTCACATGATTTGGCTTTGTAAAATAAATAAATAAAATAAATTTTACGGCCTGCCTGACATCAACTTACCTTAGTCGTATTTTATGACACCTGGGTAAGATAAAGGGTGGTTAATTTTACTTAACCGGATACCAGATGGTGGGTCCAATTTACCTTAGTCGCCTTTTACGACACCTCTGTAAGAAATGATTTTGGTTTATTTTACTCAGGCGGATACCAAAAGGCGGGTCGATTTACCTTTGTCGCCTTTTACGACACCTCGGTAAGAAATGAGGGTGGTACTATTCTATTCAGCCGGATACCACACGGCGTATGTAAAGGCTAGACAAATTTTGTTATAAAAACGTGTACCAAGATGATTTTTCAGACACATTCTGTATAGATGCAAAATTTATAACTTTTTATATTTTAAGAAGAATTAAAATAAAATTTTCGTCTGTTTTTCATACACTTATATTGACTTTGTATGCATAAATAAATGTAGAGAACCATGTGCATTGTTCCATTAAAATCATTAAGTATATTTTAATAAAGAATATTAATATACTCTTTGGAGTTTTTATATTATGTTTTCAGTAAAAATATATTTCATAATTAATTACGGAATTTTGTTTTTATGTATAAAAAAGTAGTTGGCAACATTGATATATGAAATTAAAAATAATAAAATCAAGTTCAAAATTTTAACAGAAAAATGAATAAACACTATTTCAAATGTTAATGTTGCCATTCTATAAATACTTATTCTTTTTAAACCCATTATTTTAAAATTATAATTGTTTTGATACAGCTTCGTATTTATGCGTCGTCAATTTTGTAACCGGTTGTGAATAAAGTAGTTTTGTTTAATCAACCTTTCACCGACTGAGCAAAATGAAATAGTATAAGGATATTTTTTACCAGAAAAAAAAACTATAGACAATACCGTCCATAGACAAATTGTATTTATTTGTATAAATAAGTTAATGTACTCATTTATTTTTATCTCCTTTCTACATCCGCCATATTAGTTTAAGAAGTATTTTAGCATAGACATATAGAATAAGAAAAGTGATTGTTTTTTTTAATGGATAATGTATTTTAACCAGTTTTAAATAGGAAGTGGTTCTTATTCTATTTGTTTATGTACTTTTAAAGGGCTATACGATCAAAATATACGATTCAAGTAAATATGTATACTTAAAAACCTATTCGATTCAACAATCTGTATACGTCGAAGTAATAATATCTGAAATTTTAAATTTAGATGTAAATTAAAAAAATAATCGATGCGCAGTATTCGATAAGAGAAAATCGATAAAAACATCGTTTCTCTTAAGTAGTAATTATAAGTATTTTGAAATATTGGATAATTTTGCTATCATATTTGGTATATAAGCAATAACAGAAAATTATTCTCTCTTTCAAATAAAGAGGTGTTAATTAAATATTGCAAACTAAATATTGGCACAAAATCTTGTCTAAAAATATTACTTATATCATTAAAACAATTGCAATATATGTATACGTAACTATCAAGTATTGGAAATTGGCAATGATATTAAAATCACGTGTTACTATTTTTAGATCGATGGATTGGGTTGTTAAATTTTTGGAAATGGTAACACTTACGATCGTTTAAATTTCTATTGGTTCCGTGGTATGGAGCAAGACGTAATGTGGACAAAGCATATATGCTTTGTATTTCAGTCAAAATTACCTTAATTTAAGAGTTAAAGTCAAATTTTTTTTTTACCAAAAAGTTTTGGTAAATAAAATGTTAATCCTTGCTCTATCATTAATATTTTGTTTATGGATTTTAAACATTTTGTCATTATAGGTTGTGAATTTGTTTGTAATGAAAACACCGATTTCTTTTCCAAAAATGTGATATTTTTAGTCTCAAATTAATGACCTTAACGATATTCCTGGTTTACAACATTCTTCTACTGCGATTATTTAAGGGTTTTTAAACCCAACTTAACGAGAGTTTTTTCGAAAACCGTGTGCTTGCCATACCGTTCGGAACCTCCAAAATCATAATTTAAGATTCAAGCTTCGTATCTTCCATGATTTATGTAATTAAGAAAAGAACTGTATTAATATATAGAATAAGAGATATTTTTGTTAAAGTTTTACTTAGATTTTTGGCCTATTATCGATTTCTGTGACAGTAGCTTATAGGTTTTTAGTATAGAGTACCGACATTTTTATAGTTGTGAATTTTACATCAAGAATAATAATTGATTTTTAAAAAAATATTTTATTTAGTCGCGTTAAATTTGATTTATTTTATCCATAAAAACATATCTGGTGATATATTACGATACCATGCCTTAATAATTTCCCTAAAAGTGGGGTGAATTAATAAAATTTACTGTACCTCTGAAGCCAATGGGGAAGCAAAAAAAACCTGTTTTTTGAATTATTGTTTTTAATTTAGTTATATCCTGTCCCGATAATTTGAAAAGTTAAATAATTTTTTAAAAGTTTAAAAAAATATTGTGTATCAAATAATTTATAGAATTAGGCGTTACTTTGCGGAGATCCATAATACAAAAGTAATAATAAAATTATTTTGCTATAATCCGCGAAGAAGTAAAATAGAAAATATATATAATGCTAAGTGTAAGTGGGCAATCGGTTATCATACCTGATACATGCAGGATTCGTAAAAACACATGCACAAACCTTCACCACAATACACAAGCACTATATACGTTCACTATCACAAACTCAACAATCGTTTCGCCCCGCAACCGAAGCATCGTCAGGAGACGTCTCCATATTATATGAAAACGTATAAAAACACAGTATGCTTTTCGATAATATCATTGAGTCTATCTCCTGATGAAGCTTCGGTCGCGGGGCGAAACGATTGTTGAGTTTGAGATAGTGAACGTATATAGTGCTTGTGTATTGTGGTGGCGGTGGTGGAGGTTTGTGCATGTGTTTTTACGAATCCTGCATGTATCAGGTATGATAACCGATTGCCCACTTACACTTAGCATTATATATATTTTCTATTTTACTTCTTCGCGGATTATAGCAAAATAATTTTATTATTACTTTTGTATTGTGTATCATTTTAATATTTTGTAAACGTTATACGGTACATTAATGTAAAACAGACATAGAAAAATGTTATCATAATTATTAATAAAATTATTTAAGAAACAAATGACAATTTACATCTTATGCTTTTCAGGTACAGTAATATTAATTAGTAATATATATCATTGGAAAAATTAACTAAAATCTTTATTATATATTTAACCACGTTAACTATTTATTTTATCTGTGATCATTTAAATAAAATAGTAAGTTTATCTTATTTTCCATTAGTGTGTTGTTTACTTTAAGTTTTATTAAAAAATTGTTAACGTGGAATAAAAAATGAATAAATAAAAATGTCGGTAATGTCGTCTGTTATACGATGAAACGGATATACGTAATTTTTAAAGTGAAATATAATATAAGATTTTTTTATAATAATTTTTAATTATTCATACTATGTCAGGGCTAAAGCGAATTTGCTACTGTTTGTATCACTATTATACAAATATGAACCTGATGATTATTAACTAGAAACCTGTTAAAATAATAACAAATTCAAAAACTTCGGTACAGAAGTAGCATATTTGTCGTAGGCCTTAGCGATTAAGTATTTTTAAAATTTTAAAGTCATCTGCCTTTTTATTAAAAAGTTAACATGGTTACCATACATTTTATCCCCTATTTTATCTCAGCTGTTTCTAATATTTAGAGGCATTATATCATACGAACGTAATACAATAATTAAATATAGTTGTGTACATTATCAAAAATATTTACTCTTGAACTTTTTAATTTCAAGGCAGATTTGGATAATAGATATTAAAGAGACATATGACATGAGTTGCATCGATTTAATAAAAAAGATATTTAAATAATGATTCCAGACAGTGATAATTTATTGATAAATAATAAAAATATATAAATAAATAATTAAATAATGAATTTCAAATATAAATATGGGAAATTAACGTTCACTTACACTGGCAACATTAACGTAACGTATAATTAATGCCTACTTAAGCCTTTACATTAAAATGTAAAATTATATATTAATCGTAATAAATAGAAACAATTCTTTATATCTTTCATAATTAAAACCTGATTTGTCTTATTTTTAAATAATTTATAATATGTTTACTAATCATAAGTTTTTAATGAATGATGACACCCGATATGTTTTTAATATTGCTAACTACAGTTCAATATTTCCCAATTACATTTATATTCATTACTAACATATTATAATAACAAATATATTTTTCATTTCCACTTATTTAATGAATAAGAAGCAATTTTCTCAAAAGTCAACCAATTTATTCTTTTTCAACAACTTGTCACATTGACAGCGACAATTTTTTTTTTATATTATTGATCTATTTGAAGGAGGTTGAATTTGAAACTTGTTGTAACATTATATTATAAATATTGTATACATGCATTTATATCTACAGGTTTGATTACTTTTCATATTTTAGTAATGAATGTGATGACACAAAGAATAAAAAAGAGATTGATTTGACTATTTAACTTTGAGAATTATAAAAATAATACGTTAAACATATAGTGCCGAGGTCTACTTAAGGTTGATTCTTCCAGCTTAAAGTTCAAAAATATTCTTTATCCAAGACAGCTTATAAAATAAGTTCATTGAACCGTCAAATATATTATCCAAGTCATGATAGTATTTGCAATTCTTTGGTAAATAGAGAATAAAAGTTTAATATTCTTCTAGCAGATTAACCGAAAAAGGGATAGTTAATAGACGAACTGACAAACAGACACGCATTTACTTTATTATGATATAAATTTCCATGGATGATATTTGTTTTTAAATTGTTTTAGCTTTTTTTAATTTTATTTAGTAGATATTCTTTCTTGAATTGATACATTTAGTCCTTCCAAGCAATTCATGTCATATGCCAAAATAAAAAATGTCCAGTGTAGTATACCATAGAAAATAAAAAACGCTTCTAGAATAACGTTTCAAGTTGATTAATTATACCTATTAATTATAATTAAGGCATAATAATTTACTAGTCAATAAAACAGTCTCGCTACATGTTTTTTTTTTACGAATAGTTGCAGGATCTGTCAAAATTTTTAAACGTAATCATATTTCATGAAAGGACACTACAGAAATTGCATTATTTCGATAAACGAGAAAATTAGTTGAAAGTATCACAAATTTCTTTTTCTAAGTGTATTTCAATTATTTTAATAATAACAGTTTATTTTTAATAGTTTCAATAATTACAATTTATTTTATTAAACGACATTGTGTAAGTTAATGCGGAAATAAAATAAACACGTTAAATGTCTAATAATGAATAATAATTGATTTTAATATTTTATAACATTGTATACGAAAATTTGAGATTAAATATTTAAAATATTGAAACAAATTAAATTGCTCGTTGATAAGGCATCGTCCCGGCCATCAGAGATGAATTATGAACATATGGAAGTTATATTATGATTTATGTCAGTAATGTTGCCATATTTGTGCAGAAAAACTCCCGAATTTAATCCAGTCATCAAGTTAAATGATATTATAAAAATTGAGATATTATTTTTAAACTATTTGTTAAATAGTTAATGTATAGAACCGGCTATACTCACGTCTTATTCTATCGGGTTAGCCCGACTAGTTTGTTAAATGCCAAAAAATTTATAGTAAGTATACAAAATTACGATTGCAAAATCTCGTCAGTCATTCATAAGCATATTTGATGAAATCAAAGTCATATATAAAAATATTGACAAATCCTGTTTATACTACGTCATGTACAGTTCGCTGAGAAATATAATCTTTTTCGCATGCCAAATGTTCGTTTTATTTTTCTAACACAATTACAGCAGTTTAAAAACACTAAAAAGAGAGAGGCTGATACAAAATGCCTACTATACTGTTATTTAGACGATAAGAATGCGTGGATATAGCTACTGATCGACCCTGTACAAGATGGTAATTACTTAACATAACTAGTTATAAGTATGATGTTTAAAAGAGTAACCGCCGAGTTTCTTGCTGGCTCTTTTCGGTAGAAACAGCTTTCCGAACCAGCAGTAGAATTGACGATTCAAAAGCACTTGTTTACAAGTTTATTTGATTAAAAAAAAATTGAATTTATCAATCAGAAGTGGGGCGTAAATATGTCCTATGCTTAAGATACTGCTTCTTCCCAATCGATGGTGGTCCATGCATACATTTCCATAACCTATACCACCAGTACCTCGTTTTTCGTTTTTTCAAAGTTGCGGCGTTGCTTAATTTAGTACTAATTTCCACAGTGCGTCGTTAGATTTTCGAGGTTGCACTGTTTTGGATTCGAGTCATTGATTTTTTTAATTTATTATTTTATTATTATTAAAAGGTGGCAACACTGTTGTTTCTAATTACGCCGTGCCATTAAAACTCGGTGATTTTTTTTAACTAAAAATCGATGCAATTTTAATACAAAAGTCCATTTTTTTCAAAAACTTGTCACATTGACGCTGTCAATGTTTATATGTCATTGACCTTACCATGCGAAGAAAGCTGTATTCATGGACGTAGTATATAAATACAGCTTTCTTTTTGTATTCTTTATCCAAGGCTGTATTTGTCATATTATATTATTACAGACAATATTATTAACTTTAAAAATAATAAATGAAAATTCGCAAATAAAAAAACAATTGAAAATCATTATAGGTTTACTGTTTTTATTATAAACAAGTTATTGGATACAAAATTACCTTATATTATTATATTTACAAACAAATATACCATATACAGTAAATACCTTACCACCCTTTCATATAATTGGAATGATGTATATGTTTTAATGCGAATACGCCTATGTTAGTAGATAAATAAATAAATATATGGGACACTTACACACACGGTCGTCCATCCCCAAAGTAACTTAATACTTGTGTTATGGGTGACAGACAACTAGTGAATATATACTTATATATTTTTTAAATACATAAATACAAATATACACCCAGGCTCAAAGACCAAAAATTCATCGATAATCGATTTTTAAAAATCGAACATTTTTTCATTAAAAATTGATTTTATAGAATCGATTATTTTAGGTATCCCTTTTTCTTTTTTACTCTTTTTCTTATTTTGTTTTAGATCAGATATGCATTGTTGGATGAAACTAATTTAGCTAAACTACACATTTTAATCCAAATTCACAAACAGCCCATCTAATATTATTTCTTGGTAGTTGTCCACTTTAATTAGCCTTTATTGTAATTAATTTTTAATATTAAAAAAACAACTTTTGAAATAGTCAGAAAAAAAACGATTATTTCATTAAAAAATAAACGATTTAAAAAAATCGATTTTTTAAGGGATAATAATCGAATTTTTATTATCGGTTTATTCTACTCCAAGTCACATCCCTGCTGTATATCAGGCTCTACTCGCACCTACCTCAGACCTCTTTCTCGCCCCACTTCCGCGCCCGTATACCCCTTAGGCGAGGTCTGAGTTAAACGGTAAGCTTATAGCTAATCACATATAAGGCGAATTCACATTAAAACAACAGCGTTACCCGAATTACTTAACCTACGTTAATATAATTAATGTTAGTAAGAAGTCTTTATTTTTTTAAAGCTTAATATGAGCTTTGATCTCTTTACAAAATTGTAGTTTGTGGCCGTTCCATAGATTTCTATTTTTACATGCTATAAAAGTTTGTTATTTTAACCTGGATAATATATCACCCTATCCGAAGAATAAAGTTACATTTCCGATGTATGAGCATAGGAAATGTGACTTTATTTTTCGGATAGGGGCAAAAAAATAAAATAAAATAAAATAATTAATTAAAAAGAAAATACTTAAAAAAATCTTCCCATGATTGTTTGGCAAGATTCTACCTTTTTTATATTGATTTTTAAAGATTTTTAAATAAAGGAAAAATATACATAATGAAATACTTATACATACATATAAATACACGAAGAACTAACTGTTTGTATAAAATGTTGCCACTGTAGAAATCGAACCCGCGACCCTTAGAGCTGAACGGATAACTACTATCTGCGCCAATAGGTCAGTCTGTATATTCAGTAAATGAGAATTAATAAATAAAATTTTTCTTATCTTGATTCCGCCCCTTTTGACCAGACATCAATTAATAATAAAATAACTTTCAACAGATTTTCATATAGCTTTATACTAGATAGATCAATCTAGCACAATTCATCCAGAATCTATCGTTTTTATAATCTAATAATTTACTCTAGAATTTCAAGTTTTCACTCATAATCTTCACAAATACAGATTTTGAAGTTTAAATATCAATAAATAAATCATTTAATTAGCCAAATTAATATGGAATGTCCACAAACGATACAAATATGTAAAATTTACGGTAGTTAAAACCACCTTAGATACACTCTTAATGCTAAAAGTCCCTTTTTAAAAAAATTGAGCAATAATTTTCACAAGGAATTTTCAAAAATAAAACATAAAGATTATATACTACTATTTGGATGTAGTCCTAAAAGTCGAAGATATTTATATATTAATTATAATTGTAAACTAAATAAAGTTATTATATTCAAATCTCAAATAACTTTAAAACGTAAATGAAATATAACAGAATATTAATACAGATATATTTTTGCATTGAATTACACTAGAGTAGAGGAGCTATTCTAAAATGTGTCCATTGACACAAAATAAATCTATATCTCTTGTTTTTGGGCTTTGTCTGAACATTGGTTTGAATTGTTGGCAAGTTTGAACCTAATTTTCCTTCTACAAAAACTCGCTTTAACATTATAAAGGTGTGCTACAAATTTTTTAAAGTATTTAAATTTAAGAACGCACCAAGAATATTTCTCTTCGAATGTATTATAAGAAAAAAAAATATGTATTTCCCTCCATTTATTTGATTGCACTCACAGGCCTCCATATTGCTTCCCTACTCTAGTATATCTCTAGTATCTATGGTTTTTTTACTTGTAATTTTTTTGGTTTTACATAATTGTTTGACCATTCGAAAAAATCAGATAAACATGGATGATTTAAAAAAAATCTTATTAGAAACAAATATTAACAAAGATTTAATTATAACCTAGGGTATAGATGTCCTTTTTTTTAAATTCTTGTTAACACGTATCTTCGTTGGTAGCAGTAGTTTTTTAATAAGAATTTTCGTAATTAATTTTACTTAATAGAAAAGAATATTTATTGAAGAATTTCTGTTAAAATATTGAGAGGTGCGTTTTTAATATTTGATACACCTATAATGTATTAAATATTTTATTTTTATTTTAAAGAATGCCGATGTTGACTATGATCAACGTAAACCAAAACCATAGTGTATACAACTTTTTTAAATCTATTATGCGAACCTATTTCTATAAAAAGAAATAAGCTTGAAGTTTTATATGTGCTAAAAATAAATTAATTTAATTTTAATTCGTGTTCCTTCAACTCAATTGTTTTTTTTGTAGAAATTGTTATTATTTTATTAGAAATTATAAGCAAAATTATTTCGTATTACATATATTTACTGAATTCACGATATAATAATCTAATTTTTGTAATACAAAATATTGTGGCAAATATTAACGGCATTACGTAAAATAGTGCCTTTTTTCTGTTTAATTATTGAAGATAATCATTAATAATTATTAGGTATTAAAAAATATCCTATTTGCCTTAGATTTATTTATTATTGTATACTATCATACATTTGTACACTATTTAATTTGTTAAATTTTTAATTTCTCAATTCAAAAATTTATAAAATTCATATCGCGATAAAGCCGCGTTAACTTTACCAAATAGTTTTTGTTGGTTTATTTATATTAATAAAAATTATACTTCAGTATTTTCATTCCTTTTACACGAAATGACATATTTGAAAAAAATGTGTGTTTGTCTTTAGTCAAAATGCTTCACTGAATTGAATTTCTTTGGAAGGCCGATCTTTCTTTTTGTTTACTCTTTAATTTGAGCTTTAATTATTTGTATAAAAATATATCTTAAATTTATTTCCAGTTACCGTAAATTTAAATGTATATAGTTATTTATAACTTGTACTAATTCTACCATTTACATTTGTTACAAACAAAATTACAGTTAAAATACGTCGTTTTACACCAGTTATTTCCAGACTGAATTAATACCACTAAGGAAATTTAACTCCCATAATACTATAATAATATCTCCACCAGTTATGTGTCAATAACATCAACTTAATAGTTATTTACAACAATATCTTTCAGTTACTGTCGTATGGAAAATTCACTGTTCACATTTCTATATCAGAAATGTCACTTTAACTTCAATGTCACTTTCAATGACAATGTCACTGAAACTTCAATGTCACTTTCAAAAAGAGTATTCTGCGCGATAAATTCTACTCCGTCTATGTTCTGACATAATGAAAGTGTTATCAGAATGTATTAATGACTCTCTTTCCGTTTCCGTGAAATTTGTTTTCACAAAATCCCTGTTTAATATAGATTTTAACTCGTCTATACTAGAGCTAAGATTTTCCTTTCTATTTATAAAGTTTAACTCTTGCAGCTTTTCCTTGCCAAGAGATGGTAAATTCGATTGACGTAGCGGCTGATAGCTCGTCTCTTTACTTTTGAGCTTATGTGAACTGTTTATTATCAATGTAGACCCACGTCTTATAGTCGATCTTCCTAATTCGACTATTTCTAACGAATTTTGTCCGATAACAAAACTTTTATATGCATTTATGAAAACTTTTATTAATATGGCAATACCGATTATTATTAGTGAATAGGATAGTATTGGAGCCGCGATCGGCCCAACTGTTGTTCCTAGGAATATCCAGCGCCATATCGATGTTGAGACTCCATCGATTCCCTGTAAAAAAGTATAAATGTTTAGTATAAATGCCTAGTTAAGTCTTTCTATTACCTATAGGTCAACTTTTAGCTATCTTATAGTGTTTAAATCAAATCAAACCTTTTACTAATAACGTCACAGTAAAGTAGATGACTGTAAAAATCAAGACAAATATACAAAAATGAGACGTTATGAATTGGAACACCATTGTGCTTAAGTTGAGGGGTACCTCAATGCTGGTTTTCAATGGCGATCATTGCAACTTAAAACTTAATCTTAAAAAGAAAGAAAGGTAAATCGAAGGTGTAGGTTTACTACCACAGACCATATGCTGCTATAGTTGGTGGCGACCAAAAGAACAGAGACAGCGGAACTATAATTTTTCTTTCGGCAAATACATTAGCAAAGATAAAATAATGAAATTATTTTGCTTTACTCCGCAATGAAGTAAAATGGAAAATATATCAAAATAATCTTTATTCAAATAAGCTCTTTCAAGCACTTTTGAATCGTCAAGGATCAATAAGATTAATGAAGCTACAACTGGTTCGGAATGTTGCTCTTACCGAGAAGAATCAGTAAGAAACTCAGCGGTCAATCTTTTAAACATTCAACATTTTCAATCAATTAGACAATCCGTTTTCATAAATGATACGTTAAAACACATGCACAAATCTCCACCACAATACACAAGCGCTACAAACTTTCACTATCACAAACTCAACAATCGTTTCGCCCCTCATCCGAAACATCATCAGGAGATAGACTCCACGACCACGCAAAGCTTTGTTTTATAGTTCCGCAAAGTAACATTAGCAAATACTTGTTCTTTGCTTTAAAAATTACTAATTATTTAAGTCTCAGTATGGTGGAGGAATACTGTTCCAACATTTTTATTTTTTGTTTTATTCTGTGATTAAAGGGCTTTTACACTACATGTGTATTTCAGCCCTATTATACCCTGAAACTAGATTAACCAAACTATTGTAAGGAGCTTATCAAAAAGAGTTTGAAGAAATTGCATGTTCCAACATTTGGTGGTCCAGTATTGTTTATGATTGAAAAAAAATTGCAAACTCACTTCCTGCGCCCACATGACGGGGAAAATGATGTCGGGAAACATGTGTATGTTGTTCACTCGGATGTTGGGCGCGCGGTCCACTTTGATGTTGAGCTGCACGCGGACCTGGGCCTCTATGGGGACGCCTATTTTCTGTACAAAAATATAATAAACTAAGACTAAAGAAACATTACACATCTTTACCATCATAATGTAATTGTTGACATTTATATATTATACTTTGTATTATATATAGTGTGTATGTATATATAAATATATTATAAAGTAAAGTAAGTAGCGGCCTGTTACTATCCCACTGCTGAGAATAGGCCTCTTCTCTCCGTTTTTGGAGAGAAGACTTGGAGCTAAGACCTACCACGCTGCTCCAATGCGGATTGGTAGGTTACACATATCTCCAGAATTCTCTAGAGATATGCAGGTTTCCTCACGATGTTTTGCTTCACCGAAAAGCGTGTGATAAATTGAAATTATCAATTAGACACATAAGTTTTAACAGAAAAACTCATTGGTGTCTGCCCGGGTTTGAGCCCGCGACCTTTTCGAAAGAGTCGAACGGTGCTACCGCTGGGCCATCACAGCTATCACAAGGGCATATACTGTTTTATTCGACACTTACGGGTTGAAGCAATATATAGCTCTGGTGTTTCTTCTGGTCTGGGTGGAGGCCTTCGAACCCCTCTAGGAGGTATGGTTCCGCGTCATAAAAGTGGGGGTAGGAGAGGTATACCGGGGCATCTGAAAAGAAACTGATGCTTTAGCATTACATTTTTTTTAGTACAAATATATATTGTATGTTTAATCACTACATAGTATACAACAAAGTTGCATTCTTTGTTTGTCCCTATATCCTTATGTATGCTTAAATCTTTAAAACTTCGCAACAGACTTTGATGCGGTTTTTTTTAATAGACAAACTGATTCAAGAAGAAGGTTTATAATAACATTCAATACGGAGTAAAAAAATACTGTAATTTTTGAGGTTTCTAATGTGATGTCGTAAATAATTACATTTTTTTCCGCTTACATTGCACACGTAGGCTAAACCCTACGAGATTTATCAAAATGATGTACTAAATATTTGTACACCTTGAAATGGTCTACAGAAAAGTCCGCGATGTTTTATGTCTATATTTTATGGATAACCCACAATAGCATTTTTTGTCATTTACTTTTTACGAAAAATAATGTCTTATTTTTGAAGCAATTTTTATACAATACAGCATTAATCCTTATCCAATTAGGTACCTTATATATTGTATCTATATTGATTTAATATAGATCAATATGGCCGTTTACAGCATGTAATTTAAATGAACATATTTAAAATCCCGCGAGGAGGCCGCGCTTCGCCCTATTGCACTTCGAATTTAGCAGCGACCGGACGCGCAACTAAATGTCGTTCTTTCAAGAGTAACCTCTAAAGAAAAAATATTTGTATTGTCTAATGATAAGAAAGCTATGAATGTTGTATACAAAGACATTCTGTAATGAATTTTAAAAATTAAATGCATAGGGAAAAATGTAAAAAAAAATATTTAGTATATGAATTTAGATATTAGATATAGCAGGAAATTTTCTTGGTTTAGGGAGGGGGGAATTGTTTTTCTCCAAATTTAACGCATGCGGGCCACGGGCAGTAATGAATAAATCAAAACTACTGGATCGATTTTAATAATTTTTTCCACTGAGTGATATGGGATATATATTTTATACCAGTGCGAAGCAGGGGCAGGCCGCTAGTTTGATATATAAAACAAAGTCCCCAAAAGCTGTCTGTCGGTATGTGATCGATTTTTTCAAAATATATTGAACGGATTTTTGTACGGTTTTTACAAAACGGTTGGTCTTTCACCCATGAAACAAGTATTAAGTTACTTATTTTACTGTGGAATTCTACTATAGAAAAAACGGATGGATGTATGGTGACTTACTATATTGGCACGGGCTGATGTTTTGCAACCCCCTGGGAGGGCAGGTCTCTCCTTGGCAGTAGCACTTGTTGTCAGGATTGACCTCAGCATCTTCAAGCATCGAGCTGGACGGCGTGTAGAAGCCAGCGTGGATGCCTGCCGATAACAAAATACAGTGTAAACTCCATATAACGTCACTCGTTTTTTTTTTTTATAAATATATGGGACTTACACACACGGTCTTCCGTCTCCAAAGTAACTTAATACTTGTGTTACGTTAGGCAGACAACTGGTGAATATATACTTATATATTTTTTAAATACATACTTAAATACAAATATACACCCAGGCTCAAAGACCAACAAATTCATTTATGGAAAATGTTGGCCCTCGGCATGAATCGAACCCGCGACCCGCGGAGCTGAAAACAGGATCACTACCCACTGCGCCAACGGGCCAGTCAGATTAAACGACAAACTCCCTACAGCGTCGATATCACTTGGCTTTGGTTTAGCTTGTTTCCCATACAATGATACACTCTATATAGCAATGCACCCACTCTCAATATATATATCCTCCTGCCCTTATCCCACTCTAAGTGGGGTCAGCACAACATGTTATAAACATGCTGTAACATGATTTGGCTGCGTTTTTACTAACCTAACCTCACCTAATCTAAGTTGTTTTTTACGACACCTCGGTAAGAAGGAGGGTGGTCTATTCTACTAAACCGGATACCACACGGTGGGTCAACTTACCTTAGTCGCCTTTTACGACACCTCGGTAAGAAATGAGGGTGGTCTATTCTGCTCAGCCGGATACCACACGGCGGGTAGACTTACCTTAGTCGCCTTTTGCGACACCTCGGTAAGAAATGAGGGTGGTCTATTCTACTCAGCCGGATACCACACGGCGGGTTGACTTACCTTAGTCGCCTTTTACGACACCTCGGTAAGAAATGAGGTACTATTTACTTAGCCGGATACCACACGGCTATACCCACTCTCAATAGCGACCGCTATCACTACATATTATAAAACAAAGTCCATATTTCCGTATGTACGCATAAAACTTTAAAACTACGCAACAGATTTTGATGCGGTTTTTTTTAATAGATAGAGTGATTCCAGAGGAGGGTTTGTACGTATAATAACATTCAATACGAAGTAGAGAAATACTGTAATTTTTGAGGTTTCTGTAAATAATTACATTTTTCCGCTTACATTGCAAACGCAGGCTAAACCCTACGAGATTTATCAAAATGATGTACTAAGTATTTGTACACCTTGAAAAGGTCTACAGAAAAGTCCGCGATGGTATATATCTATCTCTTATGGATAACCCACAATAGCAGTTTTTTTTATTTACTTTTTACGAAAAATGATGCCTTATGTTCAAAGCAATTTTTATACAATACAGCATTAATCCTTATCCAATTGAGTACCTTAAATAAATTGTTGATTTAATATAGATCAATATGGTCGTTTACAGCATGTAATTTAAGTGAACATTTTCGGAGATATTACAGATTTAAAATGCCGTGAGGACGCCGCGCTTCACCCTATCGCACTTCTAATCTTTTATGAGTTTGTTTAAAGACATTCTGTAATTAATTGTAAAAATAAAATACATAGGGAAAATGTAAAAGTAAATAAGTAAAAATGTACTATATGAATTTAGATATTCCAAAGATAGCAGGAAATCGTCTTGGTATAGGGAGAGGAAATTGTTTTTCTCCAAATTTAACGCTACGGCCACGGGCAGTAATGAATAAAACAAAAGTACTGGATCGATTTTAATCATTTTTTTTACACTGACTGACATTGGATATACCCGTGCGAAGCAAGGGCAGGCCGCTAGTTTAATAATATACTCGTAAAGTACTTTTTAAGTTGCCAAAATTAGTAAAAATTGCGCAGCTGTGTACGTTCTTTTGTCGTTTTATTATCCTAGCCCGTAATAAACTCGATTGTCGGCATAACCCATACCGAACTTTCTAAGAAATCCGTGCTTTTGTTTACAAATTGGGATTGCATCTAAATGCAGCTAAATTATTGGAAAAGTACTTTTTTTGTCACCAAGATGCCTCAATATCGCTTAATAAAATATTTAAATAATACAAGTAAATTACTGATGCAAAAATAATAGACTACGCAGTAGCGATCAAATAAGAATTGTTTTTTATGTAATTACTAACAATCAAATAAACTTTTTTTTTAATACAGATTTTTCTTCTGTTCATTTAACGATAACTCTCTATAATGTCAAAAATATGCACAGTCCTTTGAGGGGCGTTATATTTTGCAATATGAAATCTTACCATCCTTATAAACATCTTTCCTGTGAGTAAAAGGCATGATTCTGCAGAGATCCTTATCATAGACGTACACTGTTTTTTCGTTAGTGATCGCTGGAGGCGGGAAGAATGAACCTTCAGAGGCCCTAGAATAGAAGGTTAGTATTAAAATCATCTTAAACAACTCGGTTAAAACTGGTGAGATACCTAATATGAAGCTGTGATGGCCTAGCGGTGCGACCGTGTGAATCTCTAGAGACGATCATGGGTTCAAACCCGGGCTCACCAATGAGTTTTTCTATTAAAACTTATGTGTCTAATTGATAATTGCAATTTATCACACGCTTTTCGGTGACGGAAAACATCGTGAGGAAAGCTGCATATCTCTAGAAAATTCTAGGGATATGTGTAACCTACCAATCCGCATTGGAGCAGCGTGGTAGGTCTTAGCTCCAACCCTTCTCTCCGAAAATGGAGAGCGGAGGCCTATGCCCAGCAGTTGGATAGTAACAGGCCGTTACTTACTTTTTACTTTACCTAATATGCAGCAGAAGTAGAAAAGGCGCTGCAGAAGTTCAAGATGTGACACCGTGGATTTTTAGTTAAGAAGAGAAGAGCAAAGTAATTATGTCAAATATTAATCTGTCTACACATATTATAAAACAAAGTCCCCGGAAGTAAAAAATTCTTGTCCTTTTCCTTCTGTTACTCAAAGATTGGCTAGAAGAGATGCCTTTTAGGGATACTTCCGCCATTATACATGTGTTCTTTTTTTTTTAATTTTTCTTTCATCATCTTCCTGCCCTTATCCCACTTTAAGTGGGGTCGGCACAAGATGTTATAAACATGCTGTCACATGATTTGGCTGCGTTTTTACGACCGGCCGCCTGCCTGACGTCAACTTACCTCAGTCGTATTTTACGACACCTCGGTAAGAAAGAGGGTGGTCTATTTTACTAAACTGGATACCACACGGTGGGTCAATTTACCTTAGTCGCCTTTTACGACACCTCGGTAAGAAAAGAGGGTGGTACTATTCTATCAAGCCGGATACCACACAGCGTTTTTTTTTAAAATTTTTCTTTCTCTTTTCTAAATATTAGTGTAAAAAGAAATATATAAAATTAATATATCATTATATTCAGGATCGTTGGAGCACTTATAGATATCAAATTCAAATTCAAAATATTCTTTATTCAAATAAACTTGTAAACAAGTGCTTTTGAATGTCAACTGTACTGCTGGTTCGGAAAGCTGATCCTACCGAGAAGAGCCAGCAAGAAACTCGGCAGTTGCTCTTTTAGAAATATAATTCTTAATACTATTTACATAATATGTCGTTACTGTCTTGTACAGGTTCAAAGAGAGCTATATCCGCACATTCTTATCTTCTAAATAATCTTCAAGAGCATAGTAGGCTTTCTGTATCAGCCTCTTTTTTATTTAATGGATTTATTTAAAAAAAAAAGTTTTATCACTGTTTTACAAAAATACTAAATTTACATTGAATGTATCAACCACTATTTTTGCCGTAAATTGTCAAGTCATCGTAGCTTATTCGGAGAACGGGTGGTATCGAGAAATGAAAATACCTAGGATCGAGTCCCACCTACCCAATTATTATTATTTTTAAAGCTAGGTATTTATCTTTAATATGCTTTACATATAAGCATATTTCTTACAATTAATTTAAACTTTTCTGTAGACTGGTCTAGTATGGATCGCGGAATTTTATTGTAGAAGCGAATACCGAGACCATCGAATGAGTTGCTAACTCTGCTGAGTCGCGACACAGGTATCACAAGCTTTTTGTGACCGTATGTCTATGATATACATCAAATTTCGTCTTATACATATGGATATTTCTCCGATATTTTTCTGAAGAGATTTCCTTAGCTCTCTTAATAAAGCCCAATCGCGATCACTTTGAGAAACTGTGGAATATATAGAATGTGGAATATATTGTTAAGTGATTTATGACAATAAATAAAAAAATATACAACAACAATATTATGTAAAATAACAGCACGAAGAAGTGAATAATTTATACCTAAGTGTTTCGAGCAAGACTTGTAAAAACTTTGTTTACACTATCAATACTATGGCTAGAACCTTCTTACATTTATTATATTGGTTGGCAACTAATTAATTGCGGATTTGTTCAATGAAATAAAATAGATATGTTTTTACTTGAACTTTACTTTAATCTATTATGTGTTTTCCATTTTCTTCGATGGCTTTTTGGCATCTTTCTGACAACTTGAAAATTCCACATTTGTAAAAATTTTGATCCTTTGCGACCAAAGGCCGATTTAAGTGAAATTTTACAGCACTATCATCATTGAATGTTTTACCCAGAAGAGAGATATCTAGGGGTCGAAATAAGTGGTTATCCAATGAGGCAAAATCAGGGCTATAAGGTGGATGTAACTTCAATTCCCAAACAACGTCCAATTTTTGACAAATGGCCAAAGTCGTGTGCCACCTAGCATTGTCCTAGTGGAAAATGGCATCTTTACAATTGACCAATTCTGGTCGCTTTTCCATGACCACTGCATTTAATTTGTTTAGCTGACAGTGACAGTAGACGAGTTGATGGTTTTGTTCCGTGGAAGCAGCTCAAAATACACTGATTCTTTTTTATTCCACCCAATTGCCAGTAAAATCTTCTTTTTGTGGATATTTAATAATGAAGTGGATTGCGATGACTCATTAGGTGTGCACCATGATTGTCTTTGATTAATAATGTTGTACACAATCCATTTTTCGTCACCAGTGATGGTTCTTTTTAAAAACGGATCGAATTCATTTCGTTTAACCAATAAATCGCAGGTGTTTTATGCTTATTCAGGTGTCGTCGAACGAAGTCGTGCGGATCCCAAATATCCAGCGTTTTAAAGCGTTCTACACTTTTTAAATGATTCTCAGTGGCTGTATGTGTAACATTTACCTTCTTTGTAATCTCACGTGTACTTATGCGCCGATTCGCAATGATGATGCTTTTGATTTCAGCTTCATTAAGCGCAACTGGTAAACCTGGACGTCGGTCATCTTAAACAAAAAAATCCTCCAAAACAGAATTTTTTAATCCAATTTCGTCACTGCCTTTCTTTCAAGGCTTTATCACCATTCACATAAAATAACATTTTGGCGGCTTGCGCAGCTTTCTTTCTTTTATGGAAATACACACACTTGCCTCGCGGATGTTCTAAGGACGCCACGTTATCGTCTCTGTGATGTGTGTGACCATTAGCAAGACTCTTGCCTCGCAAACGTGCTATGGACGCACGTTGTCGTCTCTGTGATGTGTGTGACCATTAGCAAAAGACTCTTGCCTCGCAAACGTTCTAAGGACGCCACGTTGTCGTTTCTGTGATGTGTGTGACCATTAGCAAAAGACTCTTGCCTCGCAAACGTTCTAAGGACGCCACGTTGTCGTCTCTGTGATGTGTGTGACCATTATTAAACACTACTATTGTTCCTAAATGAATGAAAATTGCTATGCCAAGTCCACTTCCAGCTGGTGCGCCGTGCTTCTGTCTTCAGGTCTCCGTCCATTCGGGGTCAATGTGAATAGCAAGGTTGGTGTGGTTTTTATTACTCACTGATTGGGGCAAAGATCTGCATATCATTCACAAGCATACAGTCCATTAACTAACATACTATTAAGATTGATGTGACGTTCACACAATATCTATACTTATTATAGAACAAAGTTCCCTATAGCTGTCTGTCTGTATGTGATCGTTTTTTTTTAAATCTACCGAACAGATTTTTGTACGGTGTTTACTAAAAGGTTGCGCAATTCTTCCGGAATCTTTAGGTTAGTAGTAGCGTTTTATGCAATAATTATTTGACATATTGATTTCTAGCCGCATTCACAACTAGTCCTATTAATATTGTAATGCGAAAGTATTGAGTAAAGGTGTATGTTTGTTAGTCCTTCTCGGCAATTCCGCGAATAAATAGCACAATTATTCCTTATACACCGGAGTAACGTGTAGACTATAGAAATCCTGTTAATTCTACAGGAATAGGATGACATTGAAAAGTGCCATGTATTATCAACCTATCCCGCCACAACAGTCACCGCAAACGAAGTTGCAGGTAAACGCTAGTTAATTACAAAGTAATATTTAACTTTTTACTACACGAGTTTTGAGAATTCGGTTGTTTTTTTATTGAAGTGATGTACTTATAAAAGAATACCAAGCAAGAATACAACAAGGCCGCATGTGTATTCAAGTGGTAAAAGATGAGTCGACAGATATCCTTAAACAATCAAAAGATATAATCTTTTGTTAATGAGAAAAACGTGATGTATTTATTAATAACGTTTATTTATGATTTACGTTAGTTTTCCAACGTAATTGTTTCCGGAAATCCCCGATGTTTAGCGTTCATTATATGTTTTTGAACTTTTAACTTTGAGAAACGATGAAAAAATAAATTACTTTGAATTGAATGACACGAAATTATTTGAAGTCTGAGAAATTATGCGAGTCTCTTTTCGTCCTTATCCTTACTAATATAAAAACTGCGAAAGTTTGTGAGTATGGATGTAAACTTGTTACTGTTTCACGGCGAATCCGCTGAACCGATATCGATGAAGTTTGGCAGAATTATCCCTTATACACCGAAATAACATATAGGCTTTAGAAAACTGAAAAGCGTCATCTATTATCGACCTCTTACATGACAACAGTTCACACGAACGAAGACGCGGGTAAAAGCTAGGTCTTTAATGTGTATATATATATATATATATATATATATATATATATATATATATATATATATATATATATCTGAATCTCGGAAACGGCTCCAACGCTTTTCATGAAACTATGTAAGCTGTGGTAGCCCAGCGGTAACACCGTGCGCCTCTTTCAAGGAGGTCTAGGGTTCAAACCCGGGGCAGGCACCAATGAGTTTTCTAGTAAAACTTATGTGTCTTATTGATAATTGCAATTTATCACACGCTTTTCGGTGAAGGAAAACATCGTTAGGAAACCTGCATATCTCTAGAGAATTCTGGGGATATGTGTAACCTACCAATCCGCATTGGAGCAGCGTGGTAGGTCTCAGCTCCAATCCTTTTCTCCAAAAACGGAGAGAAGAGGCCTATGCCCAGCAGTGGGATAGTAACAGGCCGTTACTTACTTTTTTTATGTAGTATGTATGTAGGGTCGTTTAAGGTTTCATTTAAAAAAATCCTTTTATCCCTGTTGTTTATTTTGTTTTTAAAAGGTTTCTAGCAATTTGGGTTACAAATTACATGTAAACTTGTTCGAAACTAGTAGGGCTAACCCGATAGAATAATACGTGAGTATAGCCGGTTCTATACAATAACTATGAATATATATTATAATATAAATTTAAATAACAAGCAAAGTTGTTTCTCATATCGGTTGATACAAAGAAATCTAAACAGCTAATGTCTCAGAGCAGGGAAAATGTAACAATAGTAACAGGCATTACAACTGGGCACTGCCTGTTAAACAGACACCTGTCAATAATGAGTATAAGAGAAGATGCTGCGTGCCCGGAGATTGGAAATCAAAAAAACAAGTCTTCACCTTATGGCTTAGTGCCCAAGGATGAAATTGAAGTTGACGACCTAACAAATATCCTCTTCCGGGATATTATCAGGTTCGTAAGAGCAACTGGTAGATTAGAGCAGATGACACTGTCGTGACAGCAGGGAATCCCTTGTCCCAACATGGGAACTGGGCGGAATAGTCCAGAATACGAGCTGACCACCCGCCCTGCACCGACGGGCGTCCCCGAAACTAGATAGATATATAGAAGTCCCTCAAAGCTGTCTATCTATATACGATAAATTTTTTCAAAATCTACTGAACGGATTTCTCCATTTTGGTTCAGTCGGGAAGTTATGCGTATACAAAAATTTCGGTGATTCATTTTTATTTATTATATAATAGGTTGGCAATTAAGTAATTGCGGATTAGAGTTATAGACGTTTCTCACACTAATTTTTATGAAATCCGTAAATTGTATGTCCTTTTTCTTCTTATATATGCTAGCTAACATCCTTATCTACGTTTACAAGTTTAATGCATTGATACTTTCGTAAAGTTTTTTATTTTAATTCGATATTAATATAGATTGCAAAAACGAACATTTTCGTCTTATTTTGCTTTATTATTTCCGTAAAAGAAAGAACGCGCGCGAGCCGCCAAAATGTTATTTTATGTGAATGGTGATAAAGTCTTTAAAGAAAGGCAGTGTGGAAATTGGTTTGAAAAATTCTGTTTTGGAGGATTTTTTTGTTAAAGATGACCGACGTCCAGGTTTACCAGTTGCGCTTAATGAGGCTCAAATCAAAAGCATCATCATTGTGAATCGGCGCATAAATACACGTGAGATTACAAAGAACTTAAATGTTTTACATACAGTCACTGAGAATCATTTAAAAAGTGTAGAGCTCGTTAAAAAGCTGGATATTTGGTTTCCGCACGACTTAAACGGAGTTCATCTGACTAAGCTTTATGCTTATTACACCACCTGCACCTACATACATACTATATACACCTGCGGTTGATTGCTTAAATGAAATGAATTCAATCCATTTTTAAAACGAATCATCACTGATGACGAAAAATGGATTGTGTACAACTTTATTAGTCAAAGACAATCATGGTGCTAATGAGTCATCAAGATTTTACTAGCAATTTGGTGGAATAAAAAAGGATCAGTGTATTTTGAGCTGCTTCCATGGAACAAAACCATCAACTCGGATGTCTATTGTCACCATCTAAACAAATTAAATGCAGTGATCATGGAAAAGCGACCAGAATTGGTGGCACACGACTTTGGCCACTTGTCAAAAATTGATGGACGTTGTCTGGGAATTGATGTTACATGTTGATGAGGTAAAATCAAGGCTATAGCCTTGATTTTACCTCATCGGATAACCACTTACTTCGATCCCTAGATATCATCTTAGTGGTTAAACTTTCAATGATGACGATACTGTAAAATTTCACTTAAATCGGCTTTTGGTCGCAAAAGATCAAAATTTTTACAAATGTGGAATTTTCAAGTTGTCAGAAAGATGCCAAATAGCCATCGAACAAAATGGAAAACATAATAGATTAAAGTAAAGTTCAAGTAAAAAATATCTATTTTATTGCATTGAACAAATCCGCAATTACTTAGTTGCCAACCCAATAGATAAAAAAATATAAATGAGTTAATTTAGGATTAATACTTTGTAAGTGTTCATCATAAATAAGAAAATAAAAAACGCTTCTAGAATAACCTTTTTAACGTAAGTGATTAATGATTCGTATTAATTACAATTAAGGCATAATAATTTACTAGTCAATCGTCGGTATTCGCTTCTATAACAAATTTCCTCAATCCATACTAGACCTGTCTTACAGAAAGGTTTAAATTTATTGTAAGAGATATGCTTATACGTATAGCATATTACAAAATTGAAGATTATATAGGCTAATAAAAATGCCTGGATTATAAATTGTTTCAGCTTCATACAGGACTGCGGTTTTATAATGTAAAATTGAAAATGTCTAAAACATTGGCCGCCGAGTTTCTTTCTGGTTCGTCTCGGTAAGAGCAACATTCCGAATCAGTTGCAGCTTCATTAATTATATGGCTACTTAACTATTTAAACGTGCTTTAAAGAGCTTGTTTGAATGTAAATAGTATTAAGAATGAAATGAATTAAATGAAATTTGAATGTAAATAGTATTAAGAATGAAATGAATTAAATGAAATTTGAATGTAAATAGTATTAAGAATGAAATGAATTAAATGAAATTTGAATGTAAATAGTATTAAGAATGAAATGAATTAAATGAAATTTGAATGTAAATAGTATTAAGAATGAAATGAATAAAATGAAATTTGAATGTAAATAGTATTAAGAATGAAATGAATTAAATGAAATTTGAATGTAAATAGTATTAAGAATGAAATGAATTAAATGAAATTTGAATGTAAATAGTATTAAGAATGAAATGAATTAAATGAAATTTGAATGTAAATAGTATTAAGAATGAAATGAATAAAATGAAATTTGATAAGAATGTGCGGACATAGCTCTTTTTGAACGTGTTCAAGACAGTAACGACTTAATGTAAATAGTATTAAGAATTATATTATTAAAAGAGCAACCGCCGAGTTTCTCTCTGGCTCTTCTCGGTAGGAACAGCTTTCCGAACCAGCAGTGGAGTTGACGATTCAAAAGCACTTGTTAACAAGTTTATTTGATTAAAGAATATTTTGAATTTGAATGAAGATTATTTTGATTTGAATTAAACTGACATTTTTGACTTACTTGATATTGCTGCAAGGTCGCTCCGGCCAGTAGGGGAGGTGGTCCAGTCCATTCAATTTGTCCAAATAGCCGAATTTATTCATATTTTGTCCCGTGTTTATTGTGTGCACCTCTTCCAGAGTTCCGTTTCTCTTGTAAAAAAAATCAAATAAAAAATATAATTGAATGGTGACAGATTTTTTGAGCTTACAGGTCTTTGGACCCTTTTAGTTAAATTAGAACACAAATTAACCTGGCAAAATATATGAAAAATAAAGAAATGACGCCGTGTGGTATCCGGCTGAATAGAATAGTGCCACCCTCATTTTCTTACCGAGGTGTCGTAAAAGGCGACTAAGGTAAGTCGACCCGCCGTGTGGTAACCGGCTGAGTAGAATAGTCCACCCTCATTTCTCACCGAGGTGCCGTAACAGGCGACTTAGGTAAGTTGACCCACCGTGTTGTATAGACCACCCTCATTCTTACCGAGGTGTCTTAAAATACGATAAAGGTAAGTTGATGTCAGGTCGTAAAATACATAGCCAAATCATGTGACAACATGTTTAAAACATGTGCCGACCCCACTTAGAGTGGGATAAGGGCAGGAAGATGATGAAGAAGAGAAGTATAAATGTAATGTAGTAAATTACCGTCCTTATTAGTCTGAGTGGTTATCCTATTTCTTTTTCTCCACGCCGCCACACAACGTAATATAAAAGTTTTTTTTGTTTTGACTCTTCTTTTTCATGTTAATTTCTATTATTATTATTTTTTTTAATTTTCTATTGTTTTAACTATAACTGTAATGTGTGTAGAAAAGAAATAAAGAAATTCTATTCTATTCTAAATGTACGTCGTTGTTCAATATTTCAGTGCCTGAAGACCAAAGTCTTCGAACAGTGTGTATGATGATATACGAATCTGATCGCAATCGCTGACTATGGGCCCCATAAGAAAGCTTAAAGTCACATAGTAGGCGATGAAGCTATGCTTGGAGTATCTCTACGTGATCAAATTAGAAATGAGAAGATCCATAGAAGAACCAAAGTCACCGACATAGCTTAGCTTGTCGCGAAGCTGAAGAGGCGATAAGACGACTTATGCAGAGAACCGATTGGCGTTGGGGTCTCAAGGTGTTCAAGCGACCTCGCACCGGAAACGCAGCATTGGTAGATCCCCTCCTATACGGAGTGATGACCTCAAAAGGTTGTGGGGAGCCGCTGAATCCAAAAGGCACATATTGCTTTGTGGAGATCCCGTGATGAGGCCTATGTCCAGCTCTGGCTGTTAATTGTAGAAGAAGAAATGTACTTACAGCGAGTAGCAACCCCATTTGACTGTTGGGTCGTTTTCCTTTGGGGTAGAAGTAGTGAGCGAGTGACACCAGGGGGTCGTCATATCTGAAGAACAAGAGAAGATGATTCTATTTGACATGATACTTACCCTCCAAGGCCATGGACATGTTCGAACAATATTTCGAGAATAAGGAACATTATATTGGTGGAGAGCTTCTCCGTGAACAGACAGATAAACAGGCACATAGAATTTTGCATTTATATTATTGATATGCATGATGCCGTGTGGTATCCGGCTGAGTAGAATATACCACCCTTATTTATTACTGAGGTGTCGCGAAAGGTGACTAAGATTAGTTGAGAAAGGCAGGCCGGTTAGTAAATTACGGTTAAAATACGAAGCCAAATCATGGTACAACATGATTATAAAAAGTTGTGCCGACCTCATTTAGAGTAGGATAAGGACAGGAGAATGATGAGAATTATATATTGGTATATATAACCAACTAACTGCATTTAGTATCAGCCATTTTTGGTGACTTACCCAAACACCAATTCCTCAGCAGTGACCTGGACAAACGGCTTCGCCCTGTCCCTGTAGGTCATCGCCAGACCGGACACCAGCAAGTTAAAGAGCCAGCCGGCTAGGTTGGGGGAGAAGGAGGTGACCGTCTGTAAGAAAAGCACTGTGAATTTTAACTCTTTGCACTCCGTTAGCATTGCCGGCGGCATCTACAGCAGTGGCAACATTGTAAACACCTTCGAGTAGCTGATAGTCATTATCAAGTATTTATAATGCTGTGAACTTACAGGGTTCACAGCATTATAAATACTTTAGAAGCAGCTAGATAATGCTCAAAATGCCTCAGATTTGTTAAAAATGTTCAGAGTGCTAAGGGTTAAGCCCAATAGTTGTATTGTAAAAGGTACTTTGAGTTTAGACAGTTACAAGATCATTTAGAGCCATCAGTATACATTTTTAACCATTTGAGTGGGTCTGATATTCATCTTTTTTACTAAAAGAAGAGTGGATGTCTTTGTCCGGCAGCGGAATAGTAAAAGGCGGTTACTTCTGTATATTTAGGCTTCCTCTTTCCCTCTATGGAGAAAAGAATTAGAGCTAAGACCTACCGCACTGTTCCAATGCGGTTTGGTAGGTTACATATATCTCTAGAATTCTCTAGTAAAATGCAAGTCTCTCACGATGTTATCATTCACCAAAAAGCGTGTGATAAATGCAAATATCAATTAGCCACGAAGTTTTTACGAATAAATTCATTGGTGCCCAGGGATTGAATCAGTGACCGAAACAAATATATTTCATAAAACATCAACAACTTAGGTCCTAATGGCTCTTCTCGGTAGGAACAATTTCCGAACATTTTAGAGTTGGTGATTCAAAGGTTCTTTACAAGTTTATTTAAATTCACAATATTTTGAAACTCAAATACAAATACAAAAAGAGTACAATGCGCGGCTGTGGCGACAACTATTTTAATATACCTACTTACCAAAAGAGGTATGTTTGGTACGACCAACTTCTGCGTCTTGTCCACGGACAGTTCCGGTACAAATCTCAATATTTTGTGGTGTTGATACGAGACTGTGTCGTTGTCGTGGAATTTGATGTTCACCTTCTCCATATCTTCTCTGAGAACAAAGATAGTTGATCTGTGTCAGCTTATTAACATGCAAAATATGATTTAAATGTAAGGAATATGCTTATACACAAAGATCACTTAAGGAATTAAGAAACCCAAATGTTCACTACTTGTCTTTAACGCATATATCGGCCACATAATGCTAAGAGAAGATGGCAATCTTGAAAACGCAAAATACAATAGACTACGTGGTCGGTCGCCAACATGATGGTCTAGTCGAGTTAAAGAAGTCACTCCTCATCTAAAATCTATCAGAGGGTGAAGGCTACTTAGGATCGAAATAAATGGAGGCAGATCATACGAATTAAGGATTCAGGTGGTCACGATTCTCGTTGATGAATGATCGATTGAAGAACAATTGGAACAACCAATTCGCCCAGAATTGCAGTCTTATTATGTAAATTATAAATAATGCGATTGATCGCCTAATTTTTCGCTGGTTCTTCTAGCAACATTCCGAACCAGTAGAAGCTTCATTAATATTTATCCTTGACGTTTCAAAAGTGCATGAAAAAGTTTATTTATACAGATTATTTTCATTTGATTTGTAGTGCTTAATACATTGACTTGATATTATTGTTCTGGAACTTTCGTTTCTTTACATATTGTATTTATATACGAGGTGTGTTCAAAAAGTATCGCGAATTTTGTGTATTTTCAAAAATTATTTATTTATTCGTAAATATCTATTTTGTCCCCTTCAAAGTAATCCCTCTGGGATATTATACACTTGTGCCAACGTTTTTAAAAATCTTCGAAGCACTTCAAAAAATCATTTTTTTGTATCTTGTTCAGCTCCTCCTTCGATGCCGTCTTTATCTCGTCAATCGTGGCGTAGTGTCGTCCTTTCATGGGCCTCTTCAGTTTCGGGAATGAGAAAAAGTCACAGGGGGCCAGATCTAGGGAATACGGTGGCTGCGGTATCATTGGTCTGTTGTTTTTGGCCAAGAAGTCGCGTACAAGCAGCGATGTGTGAACAGGGGCGTTATCGAGGTGCAAAAGCCAATTTTTGTTTTTCCACAAATTATCGATTAAAATCGAATGGCACGAGCCAATCAATATGCCTAGGTCCTCAGCAATTTCTCTATCGATGATTCGAAGATTGGTCAATACCATTTTCTTCAATTCATCAATTTTTTCGTCTGTTGTTGAAGTGCTCGGGCGTCCGGCACGCTCTTCGTCATTTACATCTTCTCGGCCTTTTAAAAACATTTTGTACCACCGATAAACGTTGCTTTTGTCCAAAGTAGCTTCTCCATATGCCACAGTCCACACTCGGAATGCATCCACGCACTTAATTTCGTTTTTCACACAAAAATCGATACAGGTTCCTTGTTCCATTTTTTGAATAGGTAAAAATCGAAGACGAACCAAAACACGTGCAAGCAAAGCAGCTGTCAACAATTAACCGAACATTCAAAATGGCCCAACTTGTCAGCATAAGTGAGAGACATATGTACCAACATAACGCCACAAAAAAATCGAAATTGGAATATATGTAACTCGCGAAAATTCAAAATTCGCGATACTTTTTGAACACACCTCGTACACTGTTCTGTTTGGATGACAGGCTGATGGATGGATGAATATGATTGGATTTTCCAAATAGAACTTATTTATTTACTAGCGGCCTGCCCCTGCTTCGCACGGATATAAAATATATATCCCATGTCAGTCAGTGTAAAAAAATGATTAAAATTGATCCAGTTGTTTTGATTTATTCATTACTGCCCGTGGCCGTAGCGTTAAATTTGGAGAAAAACAATTTCCTTTCCCTATACCAAGAAGATTTCCTGCTTGCTATCTTTGGAGTATCTAAATTCATATAGTACATTATTACTTATTTACTTTTATATTTTCCCTATGTATTTTATTTTTACAATTAATTACAGAATGTCTTTAAACAAACTCTTGAAAGAGCGACATCGCTGCTAAAGTCGAAGTGTTATAGGCGGCTTCCTCACGGCATTTTAAATCTGTAATATCTCCGAAAACGTTCACTTAAATTACATGCTGTAAACGGCCATATTGATCTATATTAAATCAACTATTTATTTAAGGTACTTAATTGGATAAGGATTAATGCTGTATTGTATAAGAATTGCTTTAAAAATAAGGCATCATTTTTCGTAAAAGGTAAACGACAAAAAATGCTTTAGTGGGTTATCCATAAGCGATAGACATATACCATCGCAGACTTTTCTGTAGACATTTTCAATGTGTACAAATACTTAGTACATTATTTTGTTAAATCTCGTAGGGTTTAGCCTGCGTTTGCAATGTAACCGGAAAAAAATGTAATTATTTACGACATCACATTAGAAACCTCAAAAATTACAGTATTTCTCTACTCCATATTGAATGTTATTAGACATGTAAACCTTCCTCTAAAATCACTCTATCTATTAAAAAAAACCGCATCAAAATCTGTTGCATAGTTTTAAAGATTGAAGCATACATAGGGATATACGGACATAGGGACAGACAGAGAATGCGACTTTATTGTATATTATGTAGTGATATTATTTATTTTTACAATTGATTAGACAATGTCTTTACATACAACATTCATAGCTTTCTTATCATTAGACAATATAAATTTGAAAGAAGGACATTTAGTTGCGCCTCCGGTCGATGCTAAATTCGAAGTGCTTATAGGTCTAAGCGCGGCCTCCTCGCGGGATTTTAAATCTGTAATATCTCCGAAAATGTTCACTTAAATTACATGCTGTAAACGGCAATATTGATCTATATTAAATAAACAATTTATTTAAGGTACTCAATTGGATAAGGATTAATGCTGTATTGTATAAAAATTGCTTTGAACATAAGGCATCATTTTTCGTAAAAAGTATATGAAAAAAACTGCTATTGTGGGTTATCCATAAGAGATAGATATATACCATCGCGGACTTTTCTGTAGACCTTATTAATCTGTACAAATACTTAGTACATCATTTTGATAAATCTCGTAGGGTTTAGCCTGCGTTTGCAATGTAAGCGGAAAAAAATGTCATTATTTACAGAAACCTCAAAAATTACATTATTTCTCTACTTCGTATTCAATGTTATTATACGTACAAACCTTCCTCTGGATGCACTCCATCTATTTAAAAAAACCGCATCAAAATCGGTTGCGTAGTTTTAAAGTTTTATGCGTACATACGGAAATATGGACTTTGTTTTATAATATGTAGTGATGATATTAGTAGAAATTCCCAAACACGCTTAAAGGAATATTACTTCAATTACCTATAAACAAATGGTCCGACTTCGTTCAGCTTAGGCTTCTCCCCGTTCTCCAGAAACCCCTGGGGGTTCGTTACGTTGAAGATGTAGACCTTCGTCAGTCTGATAACACCTGGACGCTGCCAGTAGCTGTAGCTCAGCGATCCGTTCCATAGTTTCAGTTCCTGCAACAAAAGTTGATAGAAAAACTATCAGTTGCCAAAAACAACAAGAACACCTAATAAATAATAATAATAATAATAATCTTTTATTTGCAAGAATATGAGTTACATAGAAAGATGTTGTCATTTTTGAACAGGCACAAACATATTCAACTGTTACACAGCATGCAAATTTTGGTTTCAATTATATTAAGGATTTTAGTTATAAAATGTCAATAAAATAAAGCTCACAATAAAATTATCTAATTACAATATGTCAAAATTAAATTCAAAATATTTTTATATGTATGTCAATGATGTAAAATGTAAGTCATGTGCTGGTTATAAAGATTAATAAATTTATAAGTATTATAAGTAGCAATACAATAAAATTCAGGTTGTGGTGGTGAGTGTGATACGTCTTGCGATACTTGTGGCAACTTTACAATAATATTAATTTAGATATTCCTTAATATCATAATAGATTTTGTCCAACAGCCATACCTTAAGTTTTTTCTTTAAAACCTTTGAAGTTAACTTTCGAAGGTCTGTTGGTAACTTATTATATATTTGTATGGCCATATAATATGCATTTTTTTTGTATAAAGCACTACAACACTTGTTTACCAATATCTTATCAGGATAACGAATTGACCTATTAGTATCACATTTACGTTGAAAGTATTTAGGGTATGTCTTGACAAATATACATATGTCTCTTATGTACATGCATGGTAGGGGTAATATGCCCAACTTTTTAAATAGTGGTTTACAGCTGTCTAAAGGTCCTACATTACAAATAGCCCGAATGCATTTCTTTTGAAGTCGGAAAGCTCTAATAGCGTCAACCGAATTACCCCAAAGAATTAAGCCATATGATAGCACAGACGATACGTATCCATGATATGCACTTAGTGCCGCATTAATAGAAACCGTCTGCACAAGACGTCTTAAAACATATATAAATCTATCCAGTCTCATACATATATGGTCAACTTGTGCCTTCCAATTGCAGTTTTTGTCATAAAATATTCCTAAAAACTTATAATTATCTGGTTCTTTTATTTCATGAATCCCGTATTCGATACTAAGTGGATCTCTTTTGAAATAGTTTGAAGTGAACTGCATTAATTTAGTTTTAGATAAATTGACCTGTAAATCATTCTCCTGCAGCCAATTCACCACACATTTCAAGGCGTTGCGTATGTCTTGTTTGTAAGTTGCGACATCCTTTTGTTTAACTAATATTGTAGTATCATCCGCGAATAGGACACAGGGATGACTAATTGCCGATTTAATGTCATTAATGTACGCCAAAAAAAGATATGGTCCTAGTACACTACCTTGTGGCACACCCTTTTTATTGCATTTGTACTGGGATGTGTATTGTTTCCTAATATTATTTTCGATTTTGGAAATTTCTGTGCATACCATTCTATCACTTAAGTAGGACTTTATCCATTCATTAGCAATACCCCTTATACCGTATGAATCTAATTTGTTTAGCAATAAATTGTGATTAACTAAATCAAAGGCCTTAGTCATGTCTAGGAAAATAGCTGTTATTGGAATTTTGTCATTTAAAGAGTCCATTATTAATTTGTTTAAATAGAAACAAGCTTCAGTAGTAGAACTATTATTGCGGAAACCAAACTGTTCACTTATCAGTATATTATTTTTGTCAAAAAAACTCTTTAGACGCTTTAACATAGTTTTTTCAAATATTTTCGCTAAAGTTGGTATTAACGTTATAGGACGGTAGTTATTCAAGTCTGTTTCTTCACCTTTTTTTAACAACGGCCTAATAATCGATATTTTTAGATTATCAGGAAAAACTCCCTGTTCAAGTGACATGTTTATTATATATGCAAGCGGTTCACATAAGTAATTAGCACATTTTTTTAAAATATCAGTCCTTATGCTATCATAGCCCACAGCTTTAGTATCTTTTAATGACTTAATAATTCCTTTTATTTCATATGGGTCTGTAGGATGTAGGAAAATTGAGTTTGAGTAACGTGTACTAGAAAATAAATTGTCACTTAAATGGATATTGTTATGTTGATTACTATTTATATTGATGAAATAATTATTAAATAGTTCGGCAATGTCATTAGGATTAATAAAGGTTTTATTTTCAGTATTAATTGAAGATATGTCATTATATTCTTTAATTTTACCTACGTTATCATGAATTAGTTCTATCTAGATAATCTATTTTATACACTATTAAATCTATAGATTATATTTTAAAATTTATTTTTATTAATGCACTATTTATTGTTTATTACTTTTTTTTGTTTTGTTTATTAGTTCAAATTGTTCTGATAAAGTCCACATTTGAAATAGTTTTTTTTTTGCACAATTATAGTTTATAAATTCACTAACGATTATTAACACTGTTTGATGAACGTATATAGAAGAGACTTATCACTTTTACTTTGTTAAAAACATAGAAATTTAATTTTAGTAAATTTTATATTACAGAGATTATAGTATTACACATACGCGTGACGAGCGCGCGCTCTCTTCCTACTTCTCTTATCGCTCCCTCCCTTTCTCCCCCAATCTTCGTCTCTCCTCCTCTATCTCCCTCTTGAACCAATAAATGTACTATTATATTTATATCAAAATATAACAATGTAATGTAATTGGTAGGCATTGGTAGCTATTGATAGCCAATTGATGTATTTTAGTTCTAAGTATATGTGATTTTTCTAGTCCATGTTTTATACTACCTGTCTGAATATAAATCTTTCCTTTTTTATTCGGCAAGCCGACGTGTTTCATTAGGTTATGGGCCCAGACTAAAATTTTATAGAGTTTCATAGGTATTTCTTAGTTTTTTTTGCAAAGAATGGGCTCCAATTTAACGTTCCGAACTGTTGGACATCTCTTCAAATGTTACACACGATCTGATGCCGCCCGGATCCAGAGATATTTTTACGTCGTCCGTCCTTTTAGTTAAAAGAGGTATCCCTACTAAATGAACAGACAGCGGTGTCGCCATTTTAGTATCTTAAATTAATGATATGAAATTATTTAAATTCTGAGAAATTAGACCAGGGTCTTTTGTCAATAATCTCTCGGTACCTGCAAAGTCTTCGTGTGTTTTGCCAATAACGACTTCTGAATCCAAACTTAGTCGCTGATTATAGGCCTCATCACAACGTCTAAAGGCGCCCATCATCATCTTGCTTCCATGATGATGTTGGGCATCTTTAAAATCACTTGCGATTTTGTCTTCGAGTGTTTGGTATTTCGGTTATGAGACGAAACGATTGTTGAGATTGTAGTGGTGAATGCGTTAGCGTCGTGTGGTTGATAGTACATTTACGAATTCTGCATGAAATATATAAGAAACAGGATAACATATAAACTCTTGATGATGATTTGGATTCAATCATGGATTACAGCAAAATAATTCATTATGTAAAATTGTCAGTACCTTAAATATAATATAGTCCAACCATGGCACAAACGACAGTATGATGCCGACCACCACTGTGCATATGCTGAATGTTATAACTGCTAGGCGACCTGGAACAAAAAAAAAGAAAAATAATTTTGTGTTCATGTAATATGGATTATAAAACGAATAAGAACTCGAAATTCTAATTCAAAATATTCTTTATTCAAGTAAGCTTGTGAACAAATGCTTTTGGATCTTCAAAGCTAGTGCTGGTTCAGAAAGCTGTTCCTACCGAGAAGAGCGCACAAGAAACTCGGCGGTTGCTCTGTTACCAATATTATTTACAATAGTTACATTACTTATTACTGCCTTGAACGGGGTCGAAGAGTAGCTAGAGACCACCCGTTCCCAGAAGAAGTTTTTTTTAATGTCAGTAAAACCCATTATGGGTCGTCACCGCCCGACGGGGACGAGCGGCGGGTATGTCGGACTCTCACCGACTAAAAACCTGACAGTGCTCTACCACGCTGCTGGTGGCGGGTATAAGGTGGCTACCCTATACCCGCTACCAGCATCGTGGTAGGGCTGGCGGGGATGGGGGTAATGTCTTCATGGCTATGAAGACATTACCCCCATCCCCGCGAGCAGCAACTCTGTACCCCAGAGTGCGCCACCTCTGGGTCGGGGCCTCTCTAAAAGTGGCCCCTCTCTCCGCTGGACGATGCATCGGGAGCACCAGATGCATCGACCGCCGCGGGGACCTTATAGAGCCGGCGTCCGATTAAACCCCGTTCGGAACGCCCGGAAGGTCCCCGTTAGGGCGGCACGCGACGGTCTTGCTCCCCCTCCCCCCCGAATAAGCTACGCTGACTTGACAGTTTACGGCAAAAATAGTGTATTTTGTATTTTTTAATGCCCAAAAACAGGGATAAAAGGATTTTATTTTAAATAAAACCTAGCTAAATCGATTTCTCCCACTAAAACGTCCTGCATGCTGAATTTCAGGAAAATCGTTGGAGCCGTTTCTGAGATTTCAAAAATATACATATATCAAATCAAATCAAATATACATGTATATACATATATATACATTGTGGTATCCGGCTGAATAGAATAGTACCACCCTCATTTCTTACCGAGGTGTCGTAAAAGGCGACTAAGGTAAGTCGACCCGCCGTGTGGTATCCGGCTGAGTAGAATAGACCACCCTCATTTCTCATCGAGGTGTCGTAAAAGGCGACTAAGGTAAGTTGACCCACCGTGTGGTATCCGGTTGAGTAAAATAGACCACCCTCTTTCTTACCGAGGTGTCGTAGGATACGACTAGGGTAAGTTGACGTCAGGCAGGCGGCCGGTCGTAAAATACGTAGCCAAATCATATGACAATATGTTTGTAACATGTTGTGCCGACCCCACTTAGAGTGGGATAAGGGCAGGAGGATGATGATACATATATATACATAATGAATAACTCATTTAAATATTAATGATATACTTATGGAAAAAAAATAAAATTTATTAAGTGTCACTGTTAATAGTCTATTTATCACTCGACAGTAATTATGACAACAAAAAATCTAAAATGCGACGATTTATTGATATGCTACATTATTAACTCGATTGCAGAACAATTAATTGGCTTATAGTGTTTCATAATGGTAATTGCGCGTCATGGGATGTTTACAACTTTGAATTACTTCACCAACAAGTCACATGGCCTATTTGCGACACTAAACTTATTTGCGTTTGTGCAAATTATTTTTTTAAATAAATAACAAAGAACCTGGTTGACCGAGTCTTGCTCGGTAATTTTTTACAAAATAAAAAAAAAGAAACTTAAAAAAAAAAGAAAAAAATAATAGGGTAGGCTCGACCCTAGGTATTTTTATTTCTAGAGACCACCCGTTCCCCGAATAACCTACGTTGACTTGACGATTTACGGCAAAATACGGTGTATAAAACACTATGTTATTCAATGTTAATTTTAATATTTTTTAATGCCCGATTTCCCTATTTCTTAAAGAAAACTTAGATAGACCGTTTTTCCTCAAAGCTTCTGCATGGTGAACTTCAGAAAAATCGTTGGAGCTGTTTCAGAGATTCCGAAAAAAAAAAAAAAAAAATATATATATATATATATATATATATATATATATATATATATATATATATATATACAACATTAACTCATTTAAATATTAAGGATTAAAGATATTTGTATAATTTTATTTTTCCCTTTATGCTTTTATCAACTGCAATGCTCATGTTGTCATTATTGTCATTATTAACATATACTGACATACATTCAACTAATAACCGTTTTATATTAATAATGTTTTTATATAATGTGAACGCGATGTGGTATCCGGCTGAATAGAATACCACCCTCATTTCTTACTGAGGTGTCGTAAAAGGCGACTAAGGTAAGTCGACCCGCCATGTGGTATCCGGCTGAGTAGAATTGACCAACCTCATTTTTGAACCGAGGCGTCGTAAAAGGCGACTAAGGAAAGTTGACCCACCGTGTCATAACCGGTTTAATAAAATAGACCACCTTCTTTCATACCGAGGTGTCGTAAAATACGACTAAGCTAAGTTGACGTCAGGCAGGCGGCCGTAAAAACGCAATAAGTGGGATAAGGGCAGGAGGATGTTGTTTTTATATAATGTGAATGATGCATTTGTCGTTGATGGTCTTACAAAAATAAAAAGTTAGTAAATACATATGAAGAGTGTTACTGACCATACGCCATTAATTTTAATTCCAGGTACAAAATACCTTTGCAGCCTACATAAAGAAATATCACTTAATTTAGTGAAGTAATTTAGTCACAGGAGTTCTTTGCAATTTGAATAAAGGATACATGATGTAGAAGGGTGAATGACCGTACCCCATTCAAGTCCATTTCGTATGTTTATCCAATCTTTAATATTTAATTGAGTTAATCTTATATGTTTATAAAATTTTTTCGGAATCTCGGATACGGCTCCAACGATTTTCCTGAAATTCAGCATGTAGGGGTTTTGGGGGAGAAAATTCGATCTAGCTAGTTTCATTCAAAAAAAATTCGTTCTATCCATTTTTGGGCATTAAAAATACTAAAATTTATATTGAATATAAAACACTACTTCGCCATAAACTGTCAAGTCAGCGGTAGCTTATTCGGGGAACGGGCAGTCTCGAGAAATGTAAATACCTAGAATCAATCTCCAATTACCTAATTATTGACTGGCCGTTGGAGCAGTGGGTAGTGACCCTGCCTACAGCTCCGCGGGTCGCGGGTTCGATTCCCGCCGAGGGCCTACACTTTCCATAAATGAATTTGTTGGTCTTTGAGCCTGGGTGTATATTTGTATTTAAAAAAATTATAAGTATATATTCATCAGTTGTCAGTCACCCATAACACAAGTATTAAGTTACTTACTTTGGGCACGGTCGACCGTGTGTGTAAGTGTCCCATATATTTATTTATTTATTATAAAAACTAAAAATAAATTCTTTTGTCTTTTTATTGTATGCCAATGAGTGTTTCATTGTTTTTTTACGTTATTCAAATTCAAAATATTCTTTATTCAAATAAACTTGTAAACAAGTGCTTTGGAATCGTCAACTCTACTGCTGTAGTTTTCAAATGAAAATTATTAACAGTTCGCCTTAAATTCGATAATTTATTTGGCAGAATATTTATCACCTCTGTTCGACCTACGTCAATGGATTGTGTATTGGCTTAAATCCATACAACGCTAATATCAATCTTCCAATATTTATCTATTTTTTCACATCAGGGACAATTTTTTCACGTTTGACAGCGCGACAACTACATCTTATGTAACAAAAAAATTCCACACAAACAACAACTGTGAGAAAACGAAGAGTTTGTTTGTTTGATTGTTAGAACGCGCTAATCTCAGGAACTAATGGACGATTGGAAAAATTCTTTCAGTGTAAGATAATCTATTTATCGAGGAAGGCTATAGGCTATATAACATCACGCTAAGATGAATAGGAGAGGAGCAGAATTAAAAATAATACGGAAACAGCAAAATTTGAAGCTTTCCTTGCGTGCGCTGAGTAAATGGTAATAGTTAATCAAAAATCATGTATTACAAAATTATTCCGCTCTAAAAGTTCTAAATAAAAGTCCGCGACAGCATATGTGTAGCTTTTAAGGTTGACACACTTTCACCATTTTATCAAAATACTATATTACGGTTTTAGTTTTTCCACGCGGGCGAAGCCGCTGGCGATTGCTAGTCTATCTATATCTATACTAATAAAACAAAGTTTCTAAACGCTGTCTGTCTGTATGTGATTAATTTTCTCAAAATCTACTAAACGGATATTTTTAAGATTTGCAAATATCTTTAATCGCGTGCGCCGCGTAAACCAACAGAGATACAATAAATAAATGTACTATAGAATTGTAGATCTACAGAAATACTACAGAAAAGTCCGCGATAGCATATCTCTCTCTTATGGTTAACTCACAATAACCACTTCTATATTGGAAATTTTAATTCGAGAAAAAAAAGTGCCATTTTTTTTTATTTCTACCATGATGATGACCATGTGCCATGATTTCTACGTAGGTGGAATTGCTGGTATCACTAATTTGAGCATAAAACAAAATGAATATATCTTCGGTAAATTTAACAACTAACCAATTAAAGTGCAATCGAAAACATGTTGTTTATAATAAAAGGAAAAAGTGTTTATATTTATCATCAATAGCGCCTGGTCATTGCATAAATGCGATGTGCAAAATAGCCAAATTAGAAATCGACATAAGCTGATCGGCTCTTGCTTTGCGCCTTACAAAAGGATATATACCTATTTTTATTAGCCTTGCAATAAGAATATAGATAATTATAAAATAAATGGCGATGTATATAATAGACAAAGTAAGACCCGACATAAGCTTGCGGCTCCTGCTTTGCGCCTTACAAAAGTACGCAAGTCTTTTGTGGGTTTGGGTATAGGATTCTATAACATCGTCATCATTGTCCTGCCCTTATCCCACTCTAAGTGGGGTCAGCACAACATGTTATAAACATGTTGTTAACGCACGCGATTAAAGATATTTGCAAATCTTAAAAAAATCCGTTTAGTAGATTTTGAGAAAATTAATCACATACAGATAGACAGCGTTTAGAAACTTTGTTTTATAAGTATAGATATAGATAGACTAGCAATCGCCAGCGGCTCCGCCCGCGCGGAAAAACTAAAACCGTAATATAGTATTTTGATAAAATGGTGAAAGTTGGTCAACTTTAAAAGCTACACATATGCTGTCACGGACTTTTATTTAGAACCTTGATGTTATAAACATGTTGTTACTCGATTTGACTAGGTATTTTATGACCGGCCGCCTATCTATAGTAAATTTACCTTAGTCATCTTCTACGACACCTCGGTAAGAAAGAGGGTGATCTATTCTATTCAGCCGGATACCACACGGCACGCTTAGTATTAAAGTGACCTAAAACAAAAAATTGTTTTGTGCAAAATGCAATAAATAATGAATGAATGAGTTCCATATCAAAATTCGACTTCAATTTTAGCTTTGCTTAATTTAAATAATTTATAGAATTGGGCGTTACTTTGCGGAGATCCATAATACAAAAGTATTACTTTTTTAGCTTTGCCATTACAGCAGTTTAAAATAACTTTTAAAAGGAGGCTAATACAAAAAGATATATATTGAGGATAACATAATGCATGGATTTAGATGCTCTTGAACCTACCTTAAGATAACGAAATGTAATTATAAAAGTAATAATAAAATTATTTTGCTATAATCCGCGATGAAATAAAATAGAAAATATATATAACGCTAAATGTAGTGTGGACAATCCGTTTTCATACCTGATACATGCAGGATTCGTAAAAACACATGCCCCTGGCTTTTTTATTTTTCTTCATCGCGGATTATAGCTAAATAATTTTATTATTACTTTTGCATTATAGATATCCGCAAAGTAACGCCTAATTCTATAAATTATTTAAATGTAACTAGTTAAAAGAATTATATTTTGAAAAGAGCATCTATTTCGTAAGAACAATTTTCCGAAAACTTGTATACAAATTTACTTAAATATAGTAATAAATAAATAATATCACACTTTCCCCGAATAAGTACTGACTTGACAGTTTACGGCAAAAGTTCAATTCATTATAAATTTTAGTATATTTTAATACCCAAAAAACAGGGATAATATGAATTTCTAAAAATTAAAACCTAGCTAGATCCATTTTTTTCCCCCCAAAACTCCCGACATGCTGAATTTCAGGAAAATATATACACGTTTTCAGGAAAATATATACACAAGATTAACTCATTTAAATATTAAAGATATTTTGAATTTGATTACAGTACACCATGTATGGTATTTTTTGTCAGTCTTTTGTCATTGACATTGGTTCCTTTAACAAACCGATGCACACCGGTAATCTTCCATAAAAAATGAATTCCGGAACTGTTGGCACTTAGAACTATGGATGATTGAACTAACTGACTAAATAAGCGAATAAAGGTCTTGCCACTAGATGGCGCTGATAATATATTTTCATTAACATTGCTTTTTTTATATCATTAAAGAAATACGGAGCGAAGCTGGGTCACCCAGATATTGTTATATACTAGGCTTAGGTCACGTGTAAATCAGTCTGAAGAAACTCGGCGGTTGCTCTTTTCATCATAATACTTATAACTAGTTACATTAAGTCATTACTATCTTGTACATTAGCTATATCCATGCATTCTTATCGTCCAAATAATCCTCAACAGTATAGTAGGCTTTATGTATCGGCCTCTCTTTAATAGTGTTTTTAAACAGCTGTAATGGTAAAGCTTAAATTGATAGATATCTTATAGTATCTTAAAATTCAGCATGTAGGGGATTTTGGAAGAGAAAAATCGATCTAGCTAGCTTTTTTTCTTAAAGTTTCGTTTTATTCCTGTTTGTGGGCATTAAAAATATGGTAGATAGAATTGAAAGCAAAGGATTTTTTTAGCTTACAAATGTAATGTTGATGGGTAACGGGCGGACCGAAAATGTCCAAAATGTCCGGAATCCCACATGTAATCAGCGCCTTCTTTCTTTTTTTTATATTTTTTTTATATCTTATAGATAATTACTTACTTTTAATCACCCAGATACCTATTATTATAAAACATAGAGAGCACATGTACCGAGACTGACAAATGATTTTGAAATGAAATGAATTTTCGGACCTTATGGTGGACCATTCACTAAAAACAGAAAGAGGAGGCCTTTACCCAGCAGTGATTAACAGTTACTTCTAAAGTAATCCAAGCAAATAAGTTGTGAAGTAATAAAACTTTTAATAAAACCTCAATAAAAATTATAATAAACCATTACCGTTTCATTCAACATCATAAAAGAATAATATTAATTAAAAGATACTGCACATATTAACATAATTAACTTTTAACAGTCATTAGAAAGTTTTAAATGTTATAAACAAAAAACAAAATAAATCACACAAATTACCATATAATAAAATAATTTACGTACATTATTTGATATACTAATATATAAAGCTGAAGAGTGTTTTGTTTGTTTGATTGTTTGAACTTGCTTATCTCAGGTATTACTGGACCGATTTGAAAAATTCTTTCAGTGTGAGATAGTCCATTTATCGAGGAAAACTATAGGCTATATAAAATCACGAATAGGAGTACGAAATATAATAAATAATAGTACGAAAACGGCAAAATTTAAAGCATTCGTTGCATGAGCTGTGTAAACGGTAATAGTTATTCAAAAATCATGTATTACAAAATTGTTTCCCTCTAAAAGTTCTAAATAAAAGTTCGAGACAGCATATGTCTCGATTTAAAGGTTCACCCACTTTAACCAGTTTTATGGTTATCAAAATACTATATGGCGGTTTTAATCCGACTGACTCGTTGGTGGAGTAGCCGTGGCTCCCTTCAGCTCCGCGGGTCGCGGGTTCTATTCCCACCGAGGACCAACATTTTGTATAAATGAATTTGTTGGCCTTTGAGCCTGGGTGTATATTTGTATATAAGTCTATATTTAAAAAATATATAAGTATATATTCAGCAGTTGTCTGCCTACCATAACACAAGTATTAAGTTACTTACTTTGAGGACGGACAACCGTGTGTGTAAGTGTCCGATATATTTATATTTATTTATTTATTTTATAATCTTTACACGCAGGCGTACCCGCTTGTAATTGCTAGTAAATAATAAATTCAAAACACAAATAAAAGAAAAAAGTTTTGTATTTCCTATTTTTCAATGAAATGCCATATTTACTGTAATGCAAGTTTTGTAAAAAAAAATCGCAAAATATGAAAACAAAAAATGTTTTCTGCATGTAATTGAGAGATATTTAAAAAAATGATCAATCATACTTCCTTCCTAATTAATCCTATTTCCTTCCTACTTTATCCTACTTCCTACTAATATTATAAATGCGAAAGTTCATGAGTATATCAAGTGGATGTATGTTTGTCACTCTTTCACGGCAAATCCGTTGGAACAATATAGATGAAATCTGGCACAATAATTCCTTATACACCGAAATAACATATAAGCTTTTGAAATCCTGTTAATTCTACAGGAATAGGATGACATTGAAAAGCGCTATCTAACGACAACAGTCCACGACAAGTCGCGGGTAAAAGCTAGTAAATTTATAAAAGTATGTCTAAAATCAAAAGATATAATGAAATAATAAGTAACGCATGCAATTTGTAAAACATTTTGTGGTGGAATATCCTAATGATATTCGTATTTCGCTTACGGGCAAAACGATTGTTGAGAGTGTGGTAGTGAATGTTTGCAGTGCCAGTGAAGTGATGATTTATAGTTTATGCATTTAACGAACTCTGATTGTTAATAATTTATTGAATTAGGCGTTACTTTACGGAGATCCATAATACAAAAGTAATAATAAAATTAAACAAAACGAAACGATAGTTGAGTTTGTGATATTGAACATGTGTAGTGCTTGTGTATTGTGGTTGCAGTGATAGAGGTTTGTGGATGTTTTTTACGAATCCTGCATGTATCAGGTATGAAAACGGATTGTCCACTCTACATTAAGCATTATATATATTTTCTTTATCGCGGATTGTAGCAAAATAATTTTATTATTACTTTCACCTTTTGAACTCTGTTTGCAATAATGTATTTTTTATAAAACATTTCATTAGGTAGCACGGTAAACATGTTTGTATATTGAAATTGGCTTCGTGGATTGTTTTTAACAATTTAATTTTTGTGCATACAAATAAACATATTACGCCGTGTGGTATCCGGCTGTATAAAAAAGACCCCCCTTATTTCTTACCGAGGTGTCGTAGAAAGCGACTAAAGTAAGTTGATGTCAGACAGGCCAATACGTATCCGAATGATGTGACATGTTATGCCGACCCCACTTAGAGTGGGATAAGGATAGAGTGGGATAATTGTTTGTTTGATTGTTTGAACGCGCTTATCGCAGGAACTGCAAGAGCGATTTAAAAATTCTTTGAATGTCATAGTCCATTTATTGATGAAGGCTATAGGCTATATAACATCACGCTAAGATGAATAGGAGAGGAGCAGCCATAAAAAAATAATACGAAAAAGGCCAAAATTTAAACCTTTCCTTGCGTGTGCTGAGTAAACGGTGATAGTTATTCAAAAATCATGTATCACAAAATTGTTCCCGTCTAAAATTTTTTCTAAATAAAAGTCCGCAACAGCATATATCTAGCTTTTAAGGTTAACCCACTTTAACCATTTTTATAGTTACCAAAATACTATATTACAGTTTTAATCTTTCCACGCAGGCTGCTTGCTAGTACAAATATATAAAGCTGAAGAGTTTGTTTGTTTGAACGCACTAATCTGGACCGATTTAAAAATTCTTTGAGTGTAAGATAGTCCATTTATCGATGAAGGCTATAGGCTATATAACATCACGCTAAGATGAATGGGAGAGGAGCAGCAATAATTTATATGGCAAAAGGTTTGCAGGTTCAGATAATAAACAATATTTTGCAAATACGCCGTGTGGTATCCGGCTGAATAGAATAGTACCACCCTCATTTCTTACCGAGGTGTCGTAAAAGGAGACTAAGGTAAGTCGACCCGCCGTGTGATATCCGGCTGAATAGAATAGTACCACTCTCATTTCTGACCGAGGTGTCGTAAAAGGCGACTAAGGTAAGTTGATCCACCGTGTGGTATCCGATTTACTAGAATAGACCACCCTCTTTCTTAACGAGGTGTCGTAAAATACGATAAAGGTAAGTTAATGTCAGGCGGGTGGCTGTTCGTAAAATACATAGCCAAATCATGTGACAGCATGTTTATAACATGTTGTGCCGACCCCACTTAGAGTGGGATAAGGGCAGGAAGATGATGAATAGAAGTAAATATTTTATCATCATGTGAAATCATAAAAGAATGTCGCCAACTCAAATATGGTTTCCAATCCCAAGGTTACCATCATTGCGATATCGACCACATGTTGCATTGTTTTAATGTCCTTCCGTATAACCATTTGGTAGATCGCCAAGTGACTGTGTCTGTCCGTCACCTTTGTTTTGTTCCCACCTTGAAAAGGACGCGTAGTAAGAATAACAGTCATTCTTTGTTAATATGCACGAAACAAAAATAAATCATAAATATATTGCCAGGATTTAATGGATTCAAACGCAAGACAGTTTATTAGTTTTATTTTTATTTTGAACTATTTTGAAAGACTAAAACCGTAATATAGTCTTTTGATAACCATAAAGAGTGGGTTAACCTTAAAAGCTAGATACATACTATCGCGGACTTTAATTTAGAACTTTTAGAGGGAAACAATTTATACATTTATATGTTATACATGATTTTTGCATAACTATTACCGTTTACTCAGCGCACGCAAGGAAAGCTTTAAATTATGCCATTTTCGTACTATTTTTTTTAATGCTCCTCTCCTATTCTTCTTAGCGTGATGTTATAAAGCCTTCCTCAATAAATAAATTATCTTACACTGAATTATTCGAATCGGTCCAGTAGTCCCTGAGATTAGCGCGTTTAAAGAATCAAACAAACAAACTCTTCAGCTTTATATATTAGTACAGATTTATTTAGGTTCGCAAACAAAATAATGTTTAATTAAAATATTAAACTTGAAAAAGGTTAGGTTTTACAAGTTTACACCTAATGTCATTTATAGGACACAGCGTCATTTTCCTGCCCTTATCCCGCTCTAAATTTAGTAATACATGATTTTTTAATTACTATTACCGTTTACTCAGCGCACGCAAGGAAAGCTTTTACATTTTGCCGTTTTCGTACTATTTTTTAATTGCTGCTCCTGTCCTATTCATCTTAGCGTGATGTTATATAGCCTATAGCCTTTTATATAGGACTTTATTTACTATGTAATACATGATTTTTTAATAACTATTACCGTTTACTCAGCGCACGCAAGGAAAGCTTTAAATTGTGCCGTTTTCTTTTGATTTTTGCTTTTGATGCTCCTCTCCTATTCTTCTTGGCGGGATGTTATATAGCCTTCCTTAATAAATGGACTATCTTACACTGAAACAATCATTCAAATCGGTCCAGTAGTTCCTGAGTTTAGCGCTTTCAAACAAACAAACTAACTCTTCAGCTTTATATATTAAGTTAATAATTATGTTTAAATTAAATATTAAACTTGAAAAAGGTTAGGTTTTACAAGTTGACACCTAATGTCATTTATAGGACACAGCGTCATTTTCCTGCCCTTATCCCACTCTAAATTTAGTAATACATGATTTTTTAATTACTATTACCGTTTACTCAGCGCACGCAAGGAAAGCTTTAAATTTTGCCGTTTTCGTACTATTCTTTTATCGCTGCTCCTCTCCTATTCATCTTAGCGTGATGTTACATAGCCTATAGCCTTCCTCAATAAATGGACAATCTTAAACTGAAATAATTTTTCAAATCGGTCCAGTAGTTCCTGAGATTAGCGCGTTCAAACAATTAAACAAACAAACTCTTCAGCTTTTATATTTTTACGCTTCGTATTTTTTTACGGTTTTTATTAAAATATAGTGCAGTTCTTCCAAAAGGTTTAGATTAATAGTACATTAACGTTTTATGTAAATAAAGTCGAAGAGGTGCGCACTTTTAAAAAACTTGCTTGATGATAGCTTTAGTAGCGTGCGGCGCGTAAACCAACAGATTTACACTAAAGTAATTTACATGAGAATTGTACATCTATAAAAATGCAACAAAAAAATCGTCGACAGCATGTCTCTATCTCTTATGGTTAACTCATAATTTATGTACATAATTTCAATTTTGAAAAATTTTTGTGACTTTGATTTCCCCTCGTACGCCGTGTTGTATCCGGCTGAATAAATAGTGCCGCCCTCATTTCTTGCCGAGGTGTCGTAAAAGGCGACTAACGTAAGTTGACCCACCGTATGGTATCCGACTAAGTAGAATAGACCACCCTCTTTCTTACCGAGGTGTCGTAAAGTACAACTAAGATAAGTAGACGTCAGGCAGGCGGCCGGTCGTGAAAACGCAGTCAAATCATGTGACAGCATGTTTATAACATGTTGTGCCAACCCCACTTAGATTGGGATAAGGGCAGGAAGATGATGATGGTTCTGATTTCCCCTCGTGCGATATCGCATGCATAGCTAGTTAAACCAAAAATAAATCTTCACAATCAGTTGATGGGTAACGACGTAATTAAACAGTTACATAGTTACGTTATATAATAACATAATTTCCTAACTTGATGTCTGTCACGTTATGGTATATAAATCTGTCGGTTATTTGCATTTTTATCTCTGAGTAAAAAAAATTTTTTTCATTCATTTATGTAGTACATCATTAATATTATTATATTTTCACTAAATAAGCTGTGATGGCCCAGCGGTGCGACCGTGTGAATCTCTAGAGACGATCACGGGTTCGAACCCGGGCAGACACCAATGAGTTTTTCTCTTAAAAACTTATGTGTCTAATTGATAATTGCAATTTATCACACGCTTTTCGGTGAAGGAAAACATCGTGAGGAAACCTGCATATCTCTAGAGAATTCTGGAGGTATGTGTAACCTACCAATCCGCATTGGAGCAGCGTGGTAGGTCTTAGCTCCAATCCTTCTCTCTAAAAACGGAGAGAAGAGGCCTATTCTCAGCAGTGGGATAGTAACAGGCCGTTACTTCAACTTTCACTGTTTACTTAGCGCACGCAAGGCAAGCTTTAAATTGTACAGTTTTCGTAAAAGTTTTTATTGTTGCTCCTCTCCTTTTCATCTGTGATGTTATAAAACTAATATCCTTCGATAAATAGACTATCTTACACTGAAAGAATTTTTCAAATCGGTCCAGTAGTTTCTGAGATTAGTGCGTTCAAATAAATAGCATGCGTAATTTTTACTTTGAGATCAAAGTTATTGAGATAAAGAGAAAAACTTTTACACCAGTGTGCCGCGGTCAGTGGCAAGTCCAAAGTTCAATGTTATTGCAAAGATCATTTTGTCCGTCGGTATCGATTACAAATATAACGGAAATGGGTTGAGATAAAAAAAATATTATTTATCAATAATAAAAATTATCAATTTCAAAGTGTATTCCGTATTATCATACGGAACTTTGAAATTGATAATTTTACAATTTTTACAAAATATTAAACCACACACATATATAAAATTCTTTAATAATATGCAGGTTTAATGACGATGATTTTACAAAAGTAATAATAAAATTATTTTACTATAATCCGCGATGACGATGATTTTCTTCAGCGTAATGCACATTTATTTATTAGCAATTGCCAGCGGCTCCGCTCGCGTTGAAAGATTAAAACCGTAATATAGTCTTTTGATAACCACGTCGTGTGGTATCCGGCTGAATAGAATAGTACCACCCTCATTTCTTACAGAGGTGTAGTAAAAGGCGACTAAGGTAAGGCGACCCGCCGTGTGGTATTCGGCTGAGTAGAATAGTACCAACCTCGTTTCTTACCGAGATGTTGCAAAAGGCGACTAAGGTTAGTTAACCCACCGTGTGGTATCCGGTTGAGTAAAATAGACCACCCTCTTTCTTACCGAGGTGTCGTTAAATACGAATAAGGTAAGTTGACGTCAGGTAGGCGGCCGGTCGTAAAAGACATGTTTGTAACATGTTGTGCCGAACACACTAAGAGTGGGATAAGGGCAGGAGGATGATGGTGTTTAATAATTTTTTTATGCATGCTGTGGCACCTTCATAAGTTGTTCATGTTTGATTACTTTTTTTCTATTTTTATTATATACGAGGTGTGTTCAAAAAGTATCGCGAATTTTGTGTATTTTCAAAAATTATTTTTTTATTCGTAAATATCTATTTTGTCCCCTTCAAAGTAATCCCTCTGGGATATTATACACTTGTGCCAACGTTTTTACAAATCTTCGAAGCACTTCAAAAAATCATTTTTTTGTATCTTGTTCAGCTCCTCCTTCGATGCCGTCTTTATCTCGTCAATCGTGGCGTAGCGTCGTCCTTTCATGGACCTCTTCAGTTTCGGGAACAAGAAAAAGTTACAGGGGGCCAGATCTGGGGAATACGGTGGCTGCGGTATCATTGGTCTGTTGTTTTTGGCCAAGAAGTCGCGTACAAGCAGCGATGTGTGAACAAGGGCGTTATCGAGGTGCAAAAGCCAATTTTGTTTTTCTACAAATTATTGATTAAAATCGAATGGCACGAGCCAATCAATATGCCTAGGTCCTCGGCAATTTCTCTATCGATGATTCGAAGATTGGTCAATACCATTTTCTTCAATTCATCAATTTTTTCGTCTGTTGTTGAAGTGCTCGGGCGTCCGGCACGCTCTTCGTCATTCACATCTTCTCGGCCTTTTAAAAACATTTTGTACCACCGATAAACGTTGCTTTTGTCCAAATTAGCTTCTCCATATGCCACAGACCACACTCGGAATGCATCCGCGCACTTAATTTCGTTTTTCACACAAAAATCGATACAGGTTCCTTGTTCTATTTTTTGAATAGGTAAAAATCGAAGACGAACCAAAACACGTGCAAGCAAAGCAGCTGTCAACAACTAACCGAACATTCAAAATGGCCCAACTTGTCAGCATAAGTGAGAGACATATATACCAACATAACGCCACAAAAAAATCGAAATTGGAATATATGTAACTCGCGAAAATTCAAAATTCGCGATACTTTTTGAACACACCTCGTATACTGTCCAAGTAAATAAATAAACATTGAATGTTTAAGTAAAGTCTGAAAACACAAGGTATTTTTATGGTAAAATTTCCATTAACTATGTGTATTGTCTGTTTTAAGAAAAACAAAATAAAGGTCAACTACACGTATATATATTGTTATTTATCCACAAACAACTTTTTATGAGTGGTTTTTGTCCCTTTGTTTGTAGGCTTTACGCGTGCATCATGATATTTGCAATAACACTGACTTTGTGCACGTGATCATCATTATCTGTCCAGTTTAGTCCACTGCTGGACATAGGCCTCTCCAACTATTCGCCAATTAGCCTGATCCAGGGCTTTCCGCTGCCATCCACTGCCCGTTGTCAACGTATATCGTCACTCCATCGAGTCTCTACTACGTTTCCCAATTCGCGGTCTCCACTCCAGAACACGTCAACTCCAACGGTCATAGGTTCTGTGACAGATATGGCCGGCCCATTGCCACTTCAGCTTACTTATGCGCTGAGCTATGTCGGTGACTCTAGTTCTCTGACAGATTTCTCCGTTGCGAATACGATCCCTCAGAGAAACCCCGAGCATGGCTCTTTCCATAGCCCGCTGAGCGACTTTAATCTTGTGGACCGCCTCAGCTGTTAGTGTTTCGGCACCCTAAGTCATGACAGGTAGGACTCACTGGTTAAATGCTTTAGCCTTTAGACTCTGTGGGATGCGGAAGAGAAGATTCGACGTAGTTTGCCGAATGCTTCCCAGCTTAGCTGTATTATTCTCATCTCACACTCGAATTTTTTTTTACCTACTTCGAGCATTCACCCTAGGTAAAAAATTGTGCATCTCTGACTAGCGAAGGTTAGCCGTCAGTGCTTGATAATCCTTTCTATTTCTCGCGAGGCCATAAAGCTGGGCAGCATGCGCGACTCCAGTCCATTCCCGTATAATACGCAACTTTCTCTTACGGCTGATGCGTCTTTCACCTGAAACTTTGCCCATCAAAATAAGTTGCAGAAGCCCATACTGTTCGTGTCTAAGCATATGTCACCGGTATGCAACTTTCTTCTTTTTGATGGTGGTCCAAAGTTCACACAACAAATACGCCACAAGACCGTCACCTTCCGTTCATTTGTCACCTTTTCTATCCATTCTATTTTCAGCATGCTTCGATAGGCCCACATCTCAAATGCCTCTATACGCCTTCAAATATCCTCTTTTATGGTCCACGCCTCGAATCTGTAAAATAGTACTGGCCAAATTTAGCAGTGTAAGAGGCGCGTTTGCAATGCGATATTCAGGTTGCGACTAGTGAGCACTATTTTCATGCTTTGAAAAGGACTACGGGCTACTTCAATCCGGGTTTTAATTTCTATATCACTATCCCACCTGGTGGTCACATCCACCTCATAGCCCTGATTTTGCCAGATCAATTCCCAAACAATGTCCATCAATGTTTGACAAGTGTCCAATGTCGTATGTTATCACCTAGCATTGTTCTGGTGGAAAATGGCATCTTTGCGATTGACCAATTCTGGTCGCTTTTACATGACCACTGCATTTAAATGTTTAGCTGGTGACAGTAGACGAGTTGATGGTTTTGTTCCGTGGAAGCAGCTCAAAATATCCAGATCCTTTTTTATTCCACCAAATTGCCAGTAAAATCTTCTTTTGGTGGATATTTGACTATGAAGTGGATTGCGATGACTCGTTAGGTGTGGACCATGATTGTCTTTGATTAATAATGTTGTTCACAATCCATTTTTTGTCCAGTGATGGTTCGTTTTAGAAACAGATCGAATTAATTTCGTTTAAGCAATAAATCGCAGGAGTTTTTGTGCTTAGTCAGATGAACTCCCTTTAAGTCGTGCGAAACCCAATTATCTAGCTTTTTAACGAGCTATACAGTTTTTAAATCATTCTCAGCGGCTATATGTAAAACATTTAACTTTGTTTTTATTTTACGTGTATTATGGGCCGATTTGCAATGATGATGCTTTTGATTTCAGCCTCATTAAGCGCAATTGATAGACCTGTACGTTGAATTTTTCAAACCAATTTTGACACTGCCTTTCTTTAAAGGCTTTCCACCATTCGCATAAAATAACATTTTAGCGGCTTCCGCGGCGTTCTTTCCGGAAATAATAAAGAAAATGTTCGTTTTTGCACTCTATAATAATATCGAATTAAACTAAAAAAACTTTACGAAAATATCAATACAATAAACTTGTAAACGTAGATAAGAATGTAAGCTAGCATATTATAAAAAGCGACGATATTTCTCCTCTATGCTTATTCAATAAATAAAAAGCAGTTTTCCCAGAGTCAACCCATTTACTCTTTCGCTACAACTCAACGAATGACACATAAAAATATGACAGCCACAATGCTTTTTCATATTAATCGCCAACTCTATGAAGGAGGTTGTATTAAAAACAAGTTGTAACAGTCGACCATCCTGACAACATTTGCGACCCCGCAAATCTCATAAGCTGACTTGTGGGAATGAATCTACCACCGATTCGGAATGCTGATTGTACTGAAAAGAATCGGCAAGAAACTCAGTACTTGCTCTTTTAATCTGTAAAAGAAAACCGCACATGCCATGACATGACAGGACTACGCTCACGCTTTATGCTCAACTCTAAGCTCACGCTTTATGCTCAACTCTTTAAGCTCAACTCCTCAACTCCTTAAGCTTTTCACACCATAAGCATTTCGCACCTCAAGCTCACCCTCAATCACTGTCATGGCATAACACAGCTCAATTAGTGGCAACCAACTCAGCAGATACACACGTAAACAGACTCGCAAATGATAACGCTCAAAGAACAATCACCACTTCTAGGCAGAGCCTAGCTGACAGTCGTTGCAGATGTCCACAGTCTAGAAAACAATCGTTACAACTGGAAAGATCCAGAGAACAATCGTCATTCTAGCTGACAGTTCCATCGAACAATAGTCACGGGCGCGTCTAAGGCCTCACATAGCACATCGTCACATTGATCTCACAGAATTAATTAACCGAATACCAATTACCATCATTAATCTCACCAATAAAAACTCCATTTTTTATTCTATAGCATCGTATATCGCAACTATCTCTCAAATTATACGAAATTCGCACTCTCCGTGTTGTCTCAAGATATTTATTTATTTATTTATTTATTTATTTAAAGGGTACACAAAACAGAGTCCTGTCGGAGAAGTACAAGGTAAAAACATTAATATATATAAACTTAAGACTAGACAGTAATCCAAAAATATGTGTACACATCATGAGTTACTAAAATTTGGGTCAATCAAGTTGAAATATTAAAACTATATAAAACAAAAAACTAAATAATGTAAGAATTATATATACATATATATATATGTGTATATGTATATGTATATATATATATGTGTATATATATATATATATATACATATATATATATATATATATATATATATATATATATATATATATATATATATATATATATATATATATACACATATATATATATACATATACATATACACATAAATTAAACAGAAACTATTTTTAGGTGAGCTTTAAAATTATTATAATTGATATCGAATACGTCCAGAGAAGAATTGTTAATAACAGAATCTTTGTAATAGCGACACATTCTAATAATCGGATTGTTAAAAGATATATTATTGGAAAGAACAGGGTACTTGAAGGGATTATTGTGCGGTTTGCGCGAGTTAATACGTGTATTAAAGTTAATTAGGGAAAGCAATACGGATGAATCAAGTGTTGAATGAATAATTTTGTAAAGATTGACAAGGCTGTGTTGTTTACGTCGCAATTCAAGCGTATGTAGCTGAAATTTTTTTAACCTTTTGTGATAACTATTGTATAAGCGCGGAACACCATATCTATAATTAATTATTTTGAGGAACTTTTTTTGCACTCTCTCGATTCGAGTAATATGGATTTTATAATAAGGTGACCAGATAACGGAATTATATTCTACGACGCTCCTCACATAAGCATAATAAAGCAACAATATGCTATTAGATTTTCTAAACTTAAGTGTGGATCTACATATGAAGCCTAACATATTGTTGCTCTTCTCTATAATGGTATCATAGTGTTCACGGAAAGTAAGCTTATTATCAAAAAGTATGCCTAAGTCCTTAATTATCGTCACATGTTCAAGAAGAGTGTTATAGAGTTTATAGCCAAAACTGATAGAGTTTACTTTCCGGGAAAATGAGATTACGCGACATTTGTCAACATTAAGTACCATACAATTCTCAACGCACCATTTTGCAATAGTTGATATGTCATTTTGTAAAACCACACAGTCATCAACTTTTGCGATCACAGAGAAAACTTTCAGGTCATCAGCGTATAGCAGGCAGGGAGATAGAAGACGATCAATTAAATCATTTATGAAACATATAAATAGAAGGGGACCTAGGTGTGAACCCTGTGGCACACCGGAAGTAGCGATGTATGGTTTGGATAACATGCCTTTTACAGCCACTAGTTGACTTCTCCGACTTAGATATGACTCCAACCACCGAAGCAGATTGCCATGGATACCAAAGTTAGCGAGTTTACGAGAGAGAATTTTATGATCTACTTTATCAAACGCTTTTGCAAAGTCTGTATAAATAGTGTCAACCTGAATTCTTTTATCAAAAGCGTTACATAGGTAGTTCATATACTCTAAGAGATTGCTAGTAGCAGACCTATGCTTAATAAAACCGTGCTGTTTAGGTGATAGGAAGGGTGTCACATGATGATAAAGAGTGTCATAAACTATAGATTCTAATAACTTGGCAAAGCAGGAGAGGATACTAATTGGTCTATAATTTTCGCACTTGGATTTGTCTCCAGACTTATAAATGGGTATGACATTTGCAGTTTTCCAGCGCGATGGAAAGACACCCAGTTGCAAGGATCGGTTAAAAATTAAGAATAAAGGTGTCAGTAATTCAGATGAACAATTTTTGATAAACAAGGGAGGGAGGCCATCAGGTCCTGGACCTTTACTGCCATCTAAGTGTTTAATTTTATTAATTATTTCCTTTTTGGTAATTTGAATGGTTGAAAGACAACTGTTGTATTTGAAATTTAATACAGATTTAGTATTAAGGGTTAGTGAGTGCTGACTAGCAAATACTGACTGAAAATAGTTAGCAAACAGTTCGCAAATACCTTGGTGGTCACTAGACAGAAGGTTACCGTACGACATGGTTAAAGGAAAAGAATTATTATTTTTTCTATAATTATTAATAAATTTCCAAAAGTGTTTAATATTTCCTTTTAAGGCATTTTCGGTAGACCGGATAAACGAATCAAAACAGCTACTGAGTAAGTATTTACATCTTTTACGCAGCAACGAAAATGTATCGTAGTCGCGCGGATTTTTAAACATTCTGTAACATCTGTGGTATTTGTTTTTTTCTTTTAAGCAGCGTTTCAGAGCCGAAGAAAACCAAATAGGGTGATTGTCGCTGACTAAGGTCTGAGGAGTAAACTTCATAATTATATTATTAATGCGTAAATAAAAATTTTCAACCATCTCATCAATGTCCGAAATCATGGCTAACTCAGTCCAGTCCATTTTGGCAAGTTCTTCCTTAAGCATTGGATAATTACATTTGCGAAAGTTAAGCCGTTTCTCTCGTGTCGGTGTAAGATATTTGCGTGGTACCAGTGTAGTGGATATATCTATAGAAAGAGCTGGATGATAAATGTCCATTTTACTTAGTGGTTGTATTGTATTGACTAGAACCATATCGGCGTTCGACAGAATTAGATCAAGGTATCTATCTTTATTGTTTGGTTTATTGTTGAATTGCCTAAGGCTACAGAGGGCAAGTGTTTCAAGTAATAATGAAGATTTAATGTCTAGTGACGAACTCGGTAACATATGTAGTGCATCTGGAGATGAATACCACGTACATAGAGGCGTGTTGAAGTCGCCTACGCATATAAACAATTCTTCAGTGGACTGAAGTATTATTCGTTGTAAATTATTATAGAATGTTTTTATCAGATTGATAGGTAAATCAGGAGGAAGGTAGCAAAGGCAGAGGTTTAAAGATTTGCTTTTCATCTTGGTATCAGCTAAAAAAGTAACCCATAAATCTTCTATTTCACTATCCCATGCACTTTGACGAATAACATGATATTTTTTTTTTATTGCAATTATTACACCCCCTCCTTCTTTCTTACTTATACATGAACTAGCACGGTCCCGTCTAAATACATTGTATCGGTTATCAAAAATTTCACCATCTAATACACTTTCATTAAAATTCGTTTCTGTTAAGCAAATTATGTCATAATTACAGTTTAATATATTGAGATAAATATCTGAGGTTTTAGTTCTAACTCTATTAACATTTTGGTAATAAATTAACATAGTCAATTATTACAATAATTAAGCCAAATAATAATTAACAATTAACTAAAAGTAAAGTGAGAGAAAAAAAGAAACCTAATTAAAAAATAATATAAAAAAAAAAGAACAGTGAAAAATGTAGTTAACTAAATTAATAAAGTTAATAATTTAACTGTGATTAATTCAAACTATCTAGAAAATTAACACTTTTTACGTGAACACTACCAGTATTGTCATCCTTGCGCATATAAATACGCCCATATTTGACCCACACATATTTATAGTTTATTTCCTTAGATTTCTTCCGAGCTGCGGCGTGCAGCAATTTGAGCTCGGGTGAAAGGTGTTCAGTGATATATATTTTATGTGATTCTCCAGGAATATTCAAGGTGCTAGTACTAAGTGTGTTGTCGCGGTGTGATTTGTTGAAGCGATGGGCGGCAGAAAGCACAATATCCCTTATGCGTGGTGAGGATAAGGAAACCAATATGTTGCGTGGACGTTTTGAAGATGGATTCATTTTCGGAATTCTGCGACACGCTATAATATTCGAATCATCTAGGACAACATCAAGACATTCGCAAATTTTTTTAAAAATAGCTAAGACATTTTCATTGTTATGTTCAGGAAAAGCCTGTATTTCTAAATTATGATTGCGGGAGTTTTTTTCAAGTACTTCGAGGCGATTGCTCAATTTTTGCATTTCAGAGTCTAGGCGGCTATTTTCAGATTCCAGATGATTTATCTGACTGTTTTTGTTGTCAATTTGTTGTTTCAGTGTTTGTTGTTCTGCACAAATGAAGTCTGTTGTGGTAGTAAAATCGACCCTCAAAACGTCAACAGCAGAATTTACCTCGGCTTTAACAATATTCTTGAGATCGTCCAACAACGCAGTTTGAAATTCACGCTTAAAGGCCGATAAATAGTTTTCAAGTTTTTCATCAAGAAGAGAGCTTAATTTTTCCATCGTTATCGTATTGTCTTTAGTTATTTCGTCACTATCCACGGATGAAATTGGTGAGATAATATCTGTGCAAATAGTTTTACCCGTTGTATTTTTATCACCACAAATAGTTTGTGTCTGCTTAATGTTAGATGTACACTGCGATATGTTAGCATTTGGTTTAGTACGTCGATTAATATTCAGACATGGTTGACATTTCCAGGTGGACAGATATTCTTTACTTAGAGTTTTAAAGTGATCTATATTCATTTTTAGGCATTTGTAATGATATTTATTATTATTATATTGATCGTCATTTGTCTTTTCTTTGAACTCTTTAAATTTCCAGATATTCCTTATGTCCACTCTATCTGTGAGTTTAGGTTACATCCCACTTCTGAATATAAAAAGCGACGATATTTCTCCTCTATGCTTATTCAATAAATAAAAAGCAGTTTTCCCAGAGTCAACCCATTTACTCTTTCGCTACAACTCAACGAATGACACATAAAAATATGACAGCCACAATGCTTTTTCATATTAATCGCCAACTCTATGAAGGAGGTTGTATTAAAAACAAGTTGTAACAATATATAAAAAGGAAAAGGAGATATAATTTACGGATATCATAAAAAAATTTTTTGTGTGTGCCGGTGTAATCAATCAATCATTGCTATAAATCCTCTAAAAAGGAATGGCAGTTAATCGTGCAAATACACTATAAACATTGGTTTGGACCAGAGTTAACTCTTCCCCTATAATTTAATATTAAACTGGCCCTGGCTTAAAAAAACATATCAATCAGTATGACATGTAGGTCATCATTGAGTAAAGGATAAAAAAATTTAATATATAATTAATAATTACAGACTGATAATTGGGTCGCGCCCGTTTTGGATTTCGCTTTCAATGTTGTATGAAATTAAAAGAAGAGCCACTTAGTGATGTGAATGTTATAAGTGATATATCGATGGTCGATAATCGATACGCTATAGTGATATATTGATATGCATTATGGGGGCGTGTGCCCGTATGGTTGGTGAAAGTATACGAGGAGAAATTATACACAAATCACAATGTCCATACGTGTAATATGCCACACATATTAAACCCGGGCAGACACCAATGAGTTTTTCTGTTAAAAACTTATGTGTCTAATTGATAATTGCAATTTATCACACGCTTTTCGGTGAAGGAAAACATCGTGAGGAAACCTGCATATCTCTAGAGAATTCTGGAGATATCTGTAACCTACCAATCCGCATTGGTACGTCTTAGCTCCAAACCTTCTCTCGAAAAACGGAGAGGAGGCCTATTCTCAGTAGTGGGATAGTAACCGGCCGCTACTTACTTACTTATATTCCATGAAAGTTTCTCTCAACTTAGGCGCGAAGTCGATATAATCACTGCTGTTTACATTTAATTCAATACAACAAAAGTAATAACATAAAATAACGTATTCTTTTGTAACACCAAATCCATCGAATTTTGAACTCGGTAGATATTATTTAAAATATAATTTATGTAAGTTTTTACGCCGTGTGGTATCCGGCTGAATAGAATAGTACCACCCTCATTTGTTACCGAGATGTCGTAAAAGGCGACTAAGGTAAGTCGACCCGCCGTGTGGTATCCGGCTGAGTAGAATAGACCACCCTCATTTCTTACCGAGGTGTCGTAAAAGGCGACTAAGGTAAGTTGACCCACCGTGTGGTATCCGGTTTAGTAGAATAGACCACCCTCTCTTACCGAGGTGTCGTAAAATACGACTAAGGTAAGTTGATGTCAGGCAGGCGGCCGGTCATAAAAACGGAGCCAAATCATATGACAACATGTTTATAACATGTTGTGCCGACCCCACTTAGAGTGGGATAAGGGCAGGAGGATGATGATAATTTATGTAAGTTTTTAAAGTATTTTATAAAATTTTAATTGACAATTGGAATAAATAATATGAAAAAAAAAAATTCCAACGCTTTTGAGACGAGGCTCCATAAGAAATCGAAAATAGATATCACTATTAGGTTTTCGTAATTTTTTTTTCTTTAAATCTTATAATAAAAATTATTATTAGGCTTTGTACATTTCGTCAAAGTATATAACATAAGGAAAGATTGAAAACACAGAGAAAGTTTTTTTATAAATAAAATGGTTGAATTGTTTGTATATTTTAACGTAGATTTTCAAGGTTTCGATAAAAATGTATCGATTAATACACATCACTACCAGCTTGTCGCAAGAATGCAGTCTGGTCACTTTCGGTGTACATCGAAACGAGACCCAAGGGCGATTTCCTTGGGGTCTTCCGGCTTGACCCACTTTGACCGGAAACAGTACTGTTATTTTTAAGAAAAACAATATAATATTTACTATTATTTTAAGATTCTAGGACAAGTTCTATGGCGGAAATCAATTTACCTTTTATTTATTTTCCGATTACGCTTACGAGATTAGAAAATCTCTATCTTGTGTGGAGTGTTGGTGTTGGCGGCGTTTTCTAATACGTGTAGTGACTGACTTGTCCTGCATGTATAAGGTATGTGAATGTTGCCTGCTTCATACACTTAGCATTACATATATTCTCTACAAACGCGGACTACGGCAAAATAAGTCAATTGTAACATCTGAGAAATATATTTTTCGCGTTGATTAGTTTTGCGGCCTACACGTTTGTTATCTACACTGCACTTATATTTGCATTAATCCTCACAAGCACTACACACACTCACTACTACATATCTACAATAGAAAATCCTAATAACGTCATTGCGATATTGTCGTGGAGCTTATCTTCCTGATGATGCTGGTATTAGGCCGAGACGACCGTAGAGATTGTGGTAGTGGGTGTGTGTAGAGCTTGTGAAGTGTTGGTGTTGGCGGCGTTTTATAATACGTGTGGTAACTTGCATACACTTAGCATTATATATATTCTCTTCACAAACGCGGATTACAGCAAAATAATTCAATTATAACTTCTGAGAATCATATTTCGCGCGTCGATTAGTTTTGCGACCTACACGTTTGTTATCTACACTGCACTTATATTCGCATTAATCTACGCGGCCCTGGACACAGCCCACTTGAGCTACAATTAAGATAATTTTATCTGTCTGTGCGTGTGTTAGTGTGTCAAGACTGGGCACTGACAACTTGTAGACCTGCGCTGCTCGCCCTTGCGTAAATTATTAGATTAAGGGTAATCCGACACTTAATTGAATGAATGATATATTTATTGGGTACTAAATGTTAGTACATGGGTGACCCAGCCTTGCGTGGTATTTTTTTTTTTTAAAGAAGAAATAAGGCGCCGGTGATATGTGGGATTCGAACCCGGTTTGTGAACATTTTCGGTCTGAACGTTACCGTTCCCCCGAAACCCCTTACATGCTGAATCGCGGGAAAATCTTTGGGGCCGATTCAGAGATTCAGTGAATATAAATATATATATATATATATATATTACCCGTAAAGAATAAGATTCTAACACCTGATAGAAGATCTATTGAGGATTTACACTTATTATAAAACAAAGTGCACAAATGCCGTCTGTGGATTTTATCTAATTTTATCAAAAAAAGTAGTACAACTCTTCCAATAAGGTTTAAGTTAATAGAACATTGCGGTTTTATGTAATTGTGTTAAAATGTCATAACTTGAAAATAACTCGTCGGCTGTCAAATTGTCGTGTGCTGCTTAAAGCAACAGAGATACAGTAAAGTAATGTGCTAGAGAATTACAGATGTACAAAAATACTACAAAAAAGAACGAGACTATCAGTCAGCATGTCTCTATCTCTTATAGTTAATTCACAATAACTACTTTTATGTTCAAAATTTCAATCAAATCTAATTTCCACGCGGGTATAGCTGCAGGCACAGCTAGTAAAATTTAAATGAGTTAATCTTGTACATATATTTTTTCTTTTGGAATCGCAGAAACGGCTTCAATGATTTTCCTGAAATTCCGAATGAAGGGAGGTTTTGGAGGATAAAAATCGGCCCAGCGGTTTTATGTAAAAGTAAATTTGTTTTATCTCTGTTTTTGGGCATTAAAATACTAAAATTCATATTGATTATAAAACACTATTTTTGCCATAAACTGTCAAGTGAGAGTAGCTTATTCTCTCGAGAAATGTAAATACCTAGATCGATCCCAATTACCTAATTATTTTTGTCTTTTTTATAAGTTTCTTTTTTATTTTATAAAAAATTACCAAGCAAGGCTTAGTCAACCGGATACTATATAAACATAAGATAGAGCAGAGAAGAGCAATAGATAAATTAAAAAAAATATGATTATAATTTAAAAAAATAATGATGTTGAAATAAACGAAGAGATCTAGCTTATTTGAACGCTACAACGCTACAACGCTTGAACGCTATTCAGAAGAGTTTGCGACTGTTAAATGTAAACCAGCGATATCTAAGAAAATGAGTTTTGCGAGAATGTGTGGGTACACCCTTTATATAACGTTAAGCTTCTTTGTATGGAATTAAGCACGACTTTTATGGCGCATTTTGTCGAAGGTTACGGCAGATTGAAAAAAAGCGTAAATCATCATCCTCCTGCCCTTATCCCTCTCTAAGTGGGGTCTGTACAACATGTTTTAAACATGTTGTTACATGATTTGGCTAGGTATTATACGACCGAGCGCCTGCTTGACGTCAACTTACCTTAGTCCTACCTACCTTTTGATCGGATTAGTCGACACTTCGGTAAGAAAGATAGTGGTCTATTCTACTCAACCGGATACCACACGGCAGGTCAACTTACCTTAGTCGCATTTTACGATACCCCGGTAAGAAATGAGGGTGGCACTATACACACAGCGTGAAAAGAAGCATAAATATGAGGCGTTTACAGCTTCATTTCCGGAGGAGAGTAAACGAGCTAGGGGTATCTTACGGGTGGTGAAACTGTACGTGTATTTTACAAAAAGAGTGAAGAATAATATTATCATCATCCTTCTGCCCTCTCTGCTATCGCACTGTACGTGGGGTCGGCAAACAAACAAACATATTTCATAACATTTACATAAATTACATATGTTTCATTCATTTTTATATTTACTCGGCAATTTATAAAAGATATAAAAAAAAAAAATAAAAAGAAAGAAGGCGCCGATGACATGTGAGACTCAAATCTGGGTTTTGAATATTTTAGCTCCGCCCGTTACCCATCGGCTATCGCAACATTACGTTTGATAACAAAAACAATACTTTGCTTTGAATTCTAAAATATATCATATTTTTAATGACCAAAAACAGGGGTAAAATATGTTTTTTAAAAATAAAACCTAGCTACATCGATTTTTTTTCCCCAAAACCAGTTACATGATGGATTTCAGGAAAATCGTTGAAGCTGTTTTCCGAGATTCAGAATACATATAAGAGATTAACTAACTTAACTCATTTAAATATTAAGAAAGAAAAGAAAGAAAGAAAGACATTTATTTGGACACAATACCAACAAAAAGAAACAAAAAAATAAATAAATTACATTTTTACCTATTCGAATAGTGACCAAATAAGGCCAATATTAAAGAGATATCCACTCGCTTAACTTAACATTAGAGGTCACAAAGAGATCAAAGATATATTTTTAAACGCTTTATATTATTTTCATCTGTATGTGTGTATGTATGTTACAGATAACTTTAAACAACCAGAACTGAGACGAACCGGTGAAAAAACATAAATGGATATAATTTAGATATTTAATTTTTTTATTTCTAAAGGGTGGAAATTTCAAAAAATATTGCTCATCATAATCATCGTTCTCCTGCCCTTATCCCACACTAAGTTGGGTCGGCACAACATGTTTTAAACATGTCGTTACATGATTTGGCTAGGTATATTACGACTGGCCTGCCTGACGTCAACTTACCGGAATCACCTTTTACGACACCTCGGTAATTTATGAGGGTGGACTATTCTACTCATCACTTTTAATTCCTCACTTTATAATGAAACTTTTAAAATGATTCGGGAAGGTGCTTCACACGACACGTCGGTAAGAAAGAGGGTGGTCTATTCTATTCAGCCGGATACCACACGCCATCAAACAGCTAGTTAATAAAAGTAACAAATACTCGCAAACAAACAAAGAAAAGCTTATTGAAATAAAAACTAAATTGAATCAAGGTTACCTATGATTTAATTATAAACATTTATTCGCCTTATTATTCGTTTGGTGGCAGTTTTTTTTAGTTCAAGCTGTAATGAGGTGACTTTGAAGTAACATTATGCAACATTGCAATACCTATACTGCAAACTGCAAAGTTTACATCGCGTGTTAGGATTGCTAACGGCAATATCAAGTTATAAGCGGTAGCGGGTAAATTACGCCGTGTGGTATCCGGCTGAGTAGATTTTACCAACCTCATTTCTTACCGAGGTGTCGTAAAAGGCGACTAAGGTAAGTCGACCCACCGTGTGGTATCCGGCTGAATAGATTTTACCCACCTCATTTTTTACCGAGATGTCGTAAAAGGCGACTAAGGTAAGTTGACCCACCGTGTGGTATCCGGTTTAGTAGAATAGACCACTCTCTTTCTTACCGAGGTGTCGTAAAATACAACTAAGGTAAGTTGACGTCAGGCAGGCGGCCGGTCGTAAAAACGCAGCCAAATCATCTGACACCATGTTTATAACATGTTGTGCCGACCCCACGTAGAGTGGGATAAGGGAAGCGGTAGCGGGTAAATGACTTACAATTATCTTAGTTTCAACATCATATAATTTAATTACTGGAAAATACCGACCCCTACCGGTGTGCAACACCCGGCGATATCACTAGGTCAAAATAAAAGACCTTGTGATACCTCAACTATGGTTCACAGTCCGACAATAGTCCTCCACAGCGCGTCGCTTTAAGCCGAGGTTCGGCCTCACGGGAGGCACCCTTAAGGCGACGGTCCCAGGATACTGCGGGCCTCTTTCGAGACCCGCTCTCCTAGCACTTCACCCCCGGCGATGCTTCTGCGCTCGCCCACTCTCCCGGTGACGCTGTCAAAGCTTTCATGGCTAACAGCCTTAGTTAGTGTCCGAAAAAAAAAAAAAAATCAACTATGGTGGTATTTATTGATACCTAGTGAGATGTAGGGAAGTGACTTGAAGTAGAAAAAATCGATTAATAAATAATCGATTTTTAAAAAATTGAAAAATAAAAAGAAATCTTTTTTAAATCGATTTTTTTTTCTGATTATTTCAAAAGTCGTCTTTTTAATACTAATAATTAATTACAATAAAGGATAATTAAAGTGAAATAATAGAAGAAAAAAAGAAGAAATAATATCAGATGCGCTGTTTTTGAAATTGGATTAAAATGTGTAGTTTTGCTTAATTGGTTTCATCCAACAATGCATTTCTAATCTTAAAAAATAAGTAAAAGTGTGAAAAAGAAAAAGGAATACCTAAAATAATCGATTATTGAACATGGAGGTGTCGTAAAAGGCGACTAAAGTAATTACCCACATTGAGGTATCCGGTTGAATAAAAAACCACCCTCATATCTTACCGAGGTGTCGTAAAATAGGATGAGGTAAGTTGACGTTGAAGGGATTAAGTTATGAAAACGGTTTTTGTTTACAGGTTGGTGGTACATAGATTTTCTTAACAACCTAATTCTATCATAGAAATATATTTCGCAAGGAGGCAACCACCGGGCCAATAGGATAAGAGAAATTTTACGAACCTGCAGAAGTCTATTTAAATATTAATAATCTTAGAATATTTTGATTTTGTGTTTTTATTTACTGTCAGCGATAAAACGCTGATTCTTATAGCACGCACCACAAAATGATAAGTTGCGAAAATGCTCTATCATGTGGAAATGCGAAAAAATTGCAAGTTTATATTTCGCATAATATATAAGTGGGCCAACTATTATATTGTCTTTATATTGCTCAGGTCTATCCTTAGCTAATCCTGAACAATCTTTAATATTATTTTAGTGTTATGTTTACATAAGACCTGTTATAGACTGGACCTAGAGTAGAATAGACCGCCCTAATTTCTTACCAAGGTATCTTAAAATACGACCAAGGTAAGTTGCCGTCAGGCAGGCGGCCAGTCTTAAAATACCTAGCCAAATCAAGTGACATGTTTGTAACATGTTGTGCCAACCACAATAACAGTGGGATAAGGGCAGGAAAATGATGATTGATGCTATAATAGCTTAGCGCTATGTACGACTCTTTTGAGGGGTCGCGGGTTTAAATCCCGGGCAGGCTCCAATGAGTGTTTGTTTGTTTGAACGCGCTAATCTGAGGAAGTACTGGACCGGTTTAAAAAATACTTTGACTGTAAGATAGTCCATTTATGATGTTACATGTTGTGTCGGCCCCACTTAGAGTGGGATAAGGGCAGGAAGATGATGAAATATTAAAGATATAAACTTACCATGATTTAACTTGCCCTGCTGCGATATGAGCATATTCAGTGGTACCGGCTTTTTGTCACCGGATATCCGAGGCGCGAGCCCGAACAACCGGTTCCGGGCGGACTGCCCCACCGCCAGATACTGCTTGTGGCCCATGGCGTGGCTTTAGCGATACATCCGGAACAAGTCTGGAACAGATACACCACTGATTATTGCTGCCACAGAAAAATAAACACGCTTAGTGTTAAAGTGACATAAAACAAAAAAAAAGTTGTTTTGTGGAAAATTGCAATAAATAATGAATTAATGAATGAATTATGCAGAATAGGCAAAATACAAATAAAAAAAATAACAATCTAGAATAGAATAGAGAATAGAATTTTTTTTATTATTCTCCTGCCCTTATCCCACTCAAAGTGGGGTCGACACAACATGTTATAAACATGTTGTTACATGATTTGGCCACCTGCCTGACATCAACTTACCTTAGTCGTATCTTACGACACCTGGGTAAGAAAGAGGGTGGTCCATTTTACTAAACCGGATACCACACGGTGGGTCAACTTACCTAAGTCTCCTTTTACGACACCTCGGTAAGAAATGAGGTTGGTCTATTCTACTCAGCCGGATACCACACGGCGGGTCGTCTTACCTTAGTCGCCTTTTACGACACCTCGGTAAGTAATGAGGGTGGTTCTATTCTATTCAGCCGGATACCACACGGCATGCTTAATATTAAAGTGACCTAAAAAAAAAAATTGTTTTGTGGAAAATGCAATAAATAATGAATGAATGAGTTATGCTTTTATTGTATACCACAAAAAAATATACAGCAAGGGCAAAATACAAATTTAAAAAATGCACAATCTGGCGGTCTTATCGGAGAAAGGAAATAGCTATAGGTAAAAGGTACGTGGTGCGCATCATACAAAGTTAATTATAATTCAAATACAAAGCACACGTATTATATATATATATATATCTACAAATATAAATATACACAATATATATACATAAATATACATACGTAATATATATTGTAAGAAATCACTTTTAGTGATAAGACCGCCCTTGCACTCTTAAATGTTCTTATTTCTCTTGTTTATGTATATTATTTACCTGGTGTGCAATAAACAGTTATTCAATCATTCATGCATTCATTCATAAATATATAAAATATACAGCGCTATTTAAACGGTGAAAGATATTCAAAATTGTTGTCGCCATTGACTTCCGCTTTGTATTTTATAGCAACAAAGTCATGAAACAAGAGTATCGCGCCCTTTTTGATTAAAACAGTGGCAGCACTGTGCCGCTGTTGTTCCCGGTTTAGTCTTCCTATTGATAAAACGTTTCAGTGACATTCAGTCTTTGTTCGTCATTCAAGAGAAGTGCATCTCGGAACGGGAATTGTGGTATTCCTAATATATCTTGTTATTGTATATAGTATGCGTTAACAAAATCATGTATGACAAAATTGTTTGCTTATAATATATAAAGTAGAATTTAAAAAAAATCACTTATAATAGTAAAACATAAAAAAAGTAAATAAGGTTTTTTTAGGACCCCTGCTGGGCATAGGCCACCTCTCTCCGTTTTTTGGAGAGAAGGATTGGAGCTAAGACCTACCACGCTGCTCCAATGCCGTTTGGTAGGTTACAGATATCCCCAGAATTCTCCAGAGATATGTAGGTTTCCTCACGATGTTTACCTTCACAAAGCGTGTGATAAATTGCAATTAACAATTAGACACATAAGTTTTAAATATCTGGGTGACCGAGCTTCGCTCGGTAATTTTTTACAAAAAAAAACTTTAAAAAAATAAAAAAAAAACAATTATTTAGTTGGGATCGATCCTTGGCACTCTTATTTCTCGAGGCTGCCCTCTAACAGAATAAGCTACGCCGACTTGACAGTTGATGGCGAAAATTCAATTCAATATAAATGTTAGTGTTTTTTAATGCCCAAAAATAGGGATAAAACAATATTTTTTTTACATAAAACCTAGCTAGATCAATTTTTCTCCCCCAAAACCTCCTACATGCTGAATTTCAGGAAAATCGTTGGAGCCGTTTCCGAGATTCGGAAAATATATATATATATATATATATACAAGATTAACTCATTTAAATATTAAGATAGAAAAACTCATTGATGCCTGCCGGGGTTTGAATCCTAGACCTCCTCAAAAGAGTCGCACGCTGGGCTGTCACAGCTTTATACAGGTTCTTTTTCACAGCTATTTACACAGCTGTTTTTAGAGCCTACCTACCGCGCAGCAAATCCGCATAACCGCAAATCCACTGTTAAATCAGCAGGGTTGGTAGCACTGTATAATATTATCGTTAAATTGAATAGTTATGTGGTCGAAACGAGTTTAATTATACACAAATTAATTTCTAAATTTCTGGAGCGTGAATTTTTCGGCGTCTCTGTTCGCCAGACAAACCTTGAATCGTATGAATATGGAGAAAGTTATATGCCAGCGAAATTTACGTGAAATTAGGTGAAAATTATAATATCCTCTTATTTTAGCGTGAGGTTTACTTGACTGGAAATAATTACGTGTAATCTGTTTAGTACATCGAGCGGTTGAAAATTAATTACTGATATACGGACAGTGTAATAAACCGTAAGCAGTGTGGTATCCGGTTGAGTGGAATAGTGCACTCTCATTTCTTACCGAGGCGTCGTAAAAAGGGACTAAGGTGGACGCGTCGTGTGACATCCGCTTCACTAGAATAGACCATCCTCTTTTTTACCGAGTTGTCGTAAAAGGAGACTAAGGTAGGTTGACGCGCCGTGTGGTATTCGGCTGAGTAGAATAGACCACCCTCATTTGTTACTGAGGTGTCGTAAAAGGCGACTAAGGTAGATTGAGGCGCCGTGTGGTATCCGGCTGAGTAGAATAGACCACCCTCATTTCTTACCGAGGTATCGTTAAAGGCGGCTTAGGTAGGTTGACGCGTCTTATGCTATTCGGTTCATTTGAATAGACCATCTCTTGCTTACCGAATTGTCATAAAAGCCGACTAAGTTAAGTTGACGTCAGACAGAGGGCCGTAAAATACGTAGACAAATCATGTGACAACATGTTTGTAACATTTTGAGCCGACTTAGAATGGGATATGGGCAGGAGTATGACGTGCGAATTATCTTAAACTTGTTTTAAAGTAAGTAGTTAGCGTAATAGTAAAAGTATGAACAAGATCTATGCGAAACGAATTTTAACAAACAATAATAATAATAAGTTTTTTACCCATACAATAAATAAACTTAAGCAATTTAGTTAATTATACAACCAAAGACCTGTCAAAAAAACTTATATACATTTTGAGTAATTGAAAAAATGGTATTCAATGTTTACTTTGTGACATCTCGGCCAAGGTGCCTTTGCCTTTCGTGATTGTCTTTCTGACGATTTTTTGATTGATTTTTAATTTAGTGGCCTTTAATTATTCCAAAGCAAAGCCCTTCGCGCTCCTTAAAACATCATTAGAACAAAAGAGTTATCAATGATTTCCGCTTTGTATTTTATAGCAACACAGTCATGAAACAAGAGTATCGCGCCTTTTTTTATTAAAATGGTGGCAACACTGTGACGTTGTTGTTTCCGGTGGAGTCCTATTGATAAAACGTTTCAGTGACATTCAGTCTTTGTTCGTTATTCAAGAGAAGTATTTCGCAGCGGGAATAGTGGTAATCTATTATCTATTGTAGAAACTAACGCGCCAATAAACGCAATAATAAAATTATTATTATAGATTCCCGCCTCTAGATTCAAGCAACACAAGATTGTCATCATCCTCCTGCCCTTATCCCACTCTAAGTGGGGTCGGCACAACATGTTATAAACATGCTTTCATATGATTTGGCTGCGTTTTTACGACCGGCCGCCTGCCTGACGTCAACTTACCTAAGTCGTATTTTACGACACCTCGGTAAGAAAGAGGGTGGTCTATTTTACTCAACCGGATACCACACGGTGGGTCAACTTACCTTAGTCGCCTTTTACGACACCTCGGTAAGAAATGAGGGTGGTACTATTCTATGCAGCCGGATACCACACGGCAGGTCGACTTACCTTAGTCGTCTTTTACGACACCTCGGTAAGAAATGAGGGTGGTACTATTCTATTTAGCCGGATACCACACGGCGTAGAGACTTATGCCTAGTAACGGACATATTTCGGTTCAAGAAGTTAAATTTTACATCAATATGTTTTGATCCCAAATAACAATTTCACGTCTTATCATTTAGGTCAAGGCCGGATACGGATGTAAAAATAAAATAACGTAAGCATCAATGATGTATTGCGATATTGATATCTGTTATGACAACTTTAACAATGTGTTTGTTTAATTATACAAAAATACATAAATATTTCATTTGATAGTTATTTATTGATAGTTTATCTAAGTTTTAAATGTATTAATATAACTTTAAAGTAAATAAACTTTAACTGTTTCTGAAAGATAAACTATATTTTATTCTTTACATTACATATTTTTCAATAATATCAAATTTCAGGCAGGTAAAAGGCAATTAAGGTAAGTCAGAGATGTCGTAAAATACGACTAAGGTAAGTTGATGCCAGGCAGGCAACCGGTCTTATAAGACGTAGCCAAATCATGTGACATGTTTATAACATGTGCCGACCCCACTTTAAGTGGGATAAGGGCAGGGGGATGGTGATATCTTTGTATGGACAGACGTGGTACGTTATATATTGTTTTGTTTCCAGTTTTTCTCGATACAATTAAAACTTTTATCGTCAGTATTACTTTAGTAACTAACGCCGTATGGTATCCGGCTGAATAGAATAGTACCACCCTCATTTCTTACCGGTGTCGTAAAAGGCGACTAAGGTAAGTCGACCCGCCGTGTGGTATCCGGCTGAGTAGAATAGACTACCCTCATTTCTTACCGAGGTGTCGTAAAAGGCGACTAAGGTAAGTTGACCCACCGTGTGGTATCCGGTTGAGTAAAATAGACCACCCTCTTTCTTACCGAGGAGTCGTAAAATACGACTAAGGTATGTTGACGTCAGGCAGGCGGCCGGTTGTAAAATACGCAGCCAAATCATATGACAACATGTTTGTAACATGTTGTGCCGACCCCACTTAGAGTGGGATAAGGGCAGGAGGATGATGATTACTTTAGTAACTAATAGTAACCAACTAATGTGTAGAACAATCAAATTGCCCCACTGTGGGACTTGGACTCGACATTAAATTATTAGTAAGGTAATTCTAATTCGTAATGTTTGATATTTGCATACCAACTTTTTCTTAACTATATTCAAATTCAAAACATTCAAATTCAAAATATTCTTTATTCAAATAAACTTGTAAGCAAGTGCTTTTGAATCGTCAACTCTACTGCTGGTTTGGAAATTTGTTCCTACCGAGAAGAGCCAGCAAGAAACTCGGCGGTTGCTCTTTTAAAAATATAATTCTTAATACTATTTACATTAACTCGTTACTGTCTTGTACAGGTTCAAAGAGAGCTATATCCACACATTCTTATCTTCTAAATAATCTTCAAGAGTATAGTAGGCTTTTTTATAAATTGTCACACTCCGTAGGTTAGCTGGCAGAGATCTTTGTCATAGGGATAAGTTGACTTTTGTACACTTTTTACCAATAATGTTTTTTGTAACATTTTTTATGGTACATAAATAAATGAATAAAAAATAAGTATACAACGTACGACATCTGTTCTGACAAAAATATGTCATGAAATGACGAATAATAATTAAGTTGTCGCAATAAAAATAATACAGATAATGCAAATCGAAGAAAAACTGAACGGTCGGATGCGTGCAATGTTTGTTGTTACGACAAGTCGGCCAAGGATAGTATCGGGCCATCCACGATAGCGGTGTGTTTGCCTTTCGTGGTACCGGTTCTTGACTTTCGATTTTCATTTCGATATGCATAGTCAATTGTGATAAAGACCCGGGCGACTTTAAGAATTTTATTTATTTTTAAAACTAGCAACGCCGTGTGGTATCCGGCTGAATAGAATAGTACCACCCTCATTTCTTACCGAGGTGTCGTAAAAGGCGACTAAGGTAAGTCGACCCGCCGTGTGGTATCCGGCTGAGTAGAATAGACCAACCTCATTTCTTACCGAGGTGTCGTAAAAGGCGACTAAGGTAAGTTGACCCACCGAGTGGTATACGGTTTAGAAGAATAGACCACCGTCTTTCTTACCGAGGCGTCGTAAAATACGACTGAAGCAAGTTGATGTCAGGCAGGCGGCCGGTCGTAAAAACGCAGCCAAATCATATGACAGCATGTTTATAACATGTTGTGCCGACCCCACTTAGAGTGGGATAAGGGCAGGAAGATGATGATTTATTTATAACTAGCAATCGTCAGCGGCTCTGCCCGCTAAGAATAAAACCGTAATATAGCCATATATAGATAACCATAAAAATGGTTTAAGTGAGTTAACCTTTAAAGCTAGATATATCAAATCAAATCAAAAATCTTTTATTTACAGAAAAATCACATTAAACTACGCACAAGGAGAATAAAACAATACATAAAACGTACATTAAAAAAAAATAAGTTATACAAAAACAATAAAGAAAAACAAAAATAAAAATAAAGATACGCAGAGAAATGTGACCCCGTAAAAAGAAACATCACTCAGCGCAATTTGAGGGGGTACCTCTCTTGGATAAAGAATACACTGGATGCCGCCTTAGCTATTTTTGTGTGTCCGATTTATGCTTGTGTGAACTTTTAGAACTGCATTAGTGTGCGTGATTAGGGAAGTTCTTAGCTTATCGATAAGCTAAACTAGGCATCGATAATTATCGAAGCCTAGCTCAGGTACTGTAAAGTTAATATACAGTTGTAACCAACCTAGTTGGTTTACTGTTCAGAATAGATTTAAATATTTGAATAGATTGACATAATTTCCTGAGTGTACATTTACATTTCCTGTACATTTGTTGTACATTTCCTGTGTGTGTGTCTGCAGTATAATGTCATGAATTATCCGATGCACATCTTTACTGCATATCTTACTGTGATGGGTGGTTCTCAAAAATGGTATCAGTCAATTGACTGTGAGCCTAGATTTACCAAAGAATCCTTTGAAGCGTTAAAAATAAAGTCGAAGGTGCAGCCCATACTCGGTGCTTTATGTATAGATGAAATGTTAACATAAATGTTAGTGCTTCAGTGGCCAATTGAACAATATCATGATCCACATTATTCCCAACATTTACATATCCGTGAGACCGGTGACAGCTTTTATCCACTGTTCTCTTATATGTGGGCATTTAGGAAACCTAAGAAAATAATCTAAAATTAGAGAATTCGCATTAACTTGGCTAGTAAATATAACTTTGACTGATATTTATCGATACATAATAATTCGTTAGTGTGTACATCACTACGTAGGTAACACAATTCAATCGAATATTTAATGATTAATTCCTATGCTTTATCAGTATCCCACACTCGTGCCGGCTAGAGAATATCAAACTGTACTGATACATTATAATCTGAAACGCTTTAACTGAATAAAACGCTTTAATTTAGCACGCAAATGAGAGTCAAAGATTTACTTATGAAATGGTAATTCCGTGTTTTTAACTCCTCCTTTCGTTGTTCTTGATAGACACGTTAAGGCAGCACACGACATATTCCACCTTTTTTGAAAAAATATATCAGTAACACTCGTATTTGCTTTAGATTTCAAGAAATAATCTTCAACAAACTCAATGTTATGGCCTCATTTGGTGTCACCAACTGGACACATTTTTAGCGACGTTGCCAAACTTCATTACAATCTCTTTCACTCTTATGTATAGTTCGCGATAAGAACAGAGACAAACGATTAATCGCTTACACACAGACGCAAGATCGGCAACGTCTTTTGGCGCCGTCCAGTATATACTACGTCCATGGTACCTCTGGTTTTCAGTGGCGACCCCTTACTAACTAATAATACACCCAGAACGTCAGCGACAGTGTTACATATATTAAGAATTTATAAAATGTTATCTGGATGAATAATAAATAAGAAAATAAACATATAATAGTAATAATATATAGTATAGTACAAAAATAAACAACAAAAAATTGTAGTCATGTACCTTTTCGAAATTTTTAACTAATTAAATTTATAAGTTATGTATAAGTACCGGCCTGTTACTATCCCACTGCTGGGCATAGGCCTCCTCTCTTCGTTTTTGGAGAGAAGGGTTGGAGCTAAGACCTACCACGCTGCTCCAATGCGGATTGGTAGGTTACACATATCCCTAGGATTCTCTAGAGATATGCAGGTTTCCTCACGATGTTTCCCTTCACCGAAAAGCGTGTGATAAATTGCAATTATCAATTAGACACATAAGTTTTAATAGAAAAACTCATTGGTGTCTGCCCGGGTTTGAACCCATGATCGTCTCTAGATATTCACACGGTCGCACCGCTAGGAAGTTATGTATATTATATAAAAATTAATGAGATAATACTGTAAAAAAAAACCGGACATCTAGTGATGTGGTGCAGCATATGCTGTCGCGGACTTTTATTTAGAACTTTTAGAGGGGAACAATTTTGTAATACATGATTTTTGAACAACTATCACCGTTTACTCAGCGCACGCAAGGAAAGCTTTAAATTTTTGCCTTTATCGTACTATTTTTTATTTCTCATCATCCTTCTGCCCTTATCCCACTCTAAGTGGGGTCGCCACAACATGTTACAAACATGTCATATGATTTGGCTACGTATTTTACGACCGGCCGCCTGCCTGACGTCAACATACCTTAGTCGTATTTTACGACTCCTCGGTAAGAAAGAGGGTGGTCTATTTCACTCAACCGGATACCACACGGTGGGTCAACTTACCTTAGTCGCCTTTTACGACACCTCGGTAAGAAATGAGGGTGGTCTATTCTACTCAGCCGGATACCACACGGCGGGTCGACTTACCTTAGTAGCGTTTTACGACACCTCGGTAAGAAATGAGGGTGGTACTATTCTATTCAGCTGGATACCACACGGCGTGTACTATTTTTTATTGGTGCTCCTCTAATATTCGTGTAGAGTAATGTTATATAGCCTATAGCCTTCTTCGATAAATGTACTATCTTACACTGAAAGAATTTTTCAAATCAGTTCATTAGTTCCTGAGATCAGTGCGTTCAAACAATCAAACAAACAAACAAACTCTTCAGCTTTATATATTAGTATAGATAACATTTACATGTTTGTGTGTCTTTGTGACTATTTATTAATAATTAAAACTTTTTGCAGTTGCGGTTTTATTAAATATTACTATAATATGATATAATACTTGTATATTCAAAAATTATACAATATTGCGTTAGATACAATGTTCGCTGCCTATTTATTATAATTAATTGCCTTGCTAAGTGTAACAGATTTAACTCAGTGATAAGCCTGCGTTTATATTATGTATTTTGTATATGAAATTAACCTACCTTGTATTGAATAATTATGCACTCGCATAAACTTATGTACCTTTTATCTTTTAATATTTATTTAATATTTAATTGCCGTGTGGTGTCCGGCTGAGTAGAATAGTACCACCCTCTTTTCTTACCGAGGTGTCGTAAAAGGCGACTAAGGTAAGTCGACCCGCCGTGTGGTATCCGGCTGAGTAGAATAGACCAACCTCATTTCTTACCGAGGTGTCGTAAAAGGCGACTAAGGTAAGATGACCCACCGAGTGGTATCCGGTTTAGTAGAATAGACCACCCTCTTTCTTACCGAGGTGTCGTAAAATACGACAGAGGTAAGTTGACGTCAGGCAGGCGGCCGGTCGTAAAAACGCAGCCAAATCATGTTACAGCATGTTTATAACATGTTGTGCCGACCCCACTTAGAGTGGGATAAGGGCAGGAAGATGATGATGATTTATTTAATATTTAAATGAGTTAATCTTGTATATATATATATATATATATATATATATATATATATATATATATATATATATATATATATATATATATATATATATATTCGGAATCTTGGAAACGGCTCCAACGATTTTCCTGAAATTCAGCATGAAGAGGTTTTGGGGGAGAAAAATCGATCTAGCTAGGTTTATAAAAAAAAATGGTTTTTTGGCATTAAAAAATACTAACATTTAAATCACTACATATTATAAAACAAAGTCCATATTTCCGTATGTACGCATAAAACTTTAAAACTACGCAACCGATTTTGATGCGGTTTTTCTTAATAGATAGAGTGATTCCAGAGGAAGGTTTGTACGTATAATAACATTCAATACGAAGTAGAGAAATAATGTAATTTTTGAGGTTTCAGTAAATAATTACATTTTTTCCGCTTACATTGCAAACGCAGGCTAAACCCTACGAGATTTATCAAAATGATGTACTAAGTATTTGTACACCTTAAAAAGGTCTACACAAAAGTCCGCGATGGTATATATCTATCTCTTATGGATAACCCACAATAGCAGTTTATTTCATTTACTTTTTACGAAAAATGATGCCTTATGTTCAAAGCAATTTTTATACAATACAGCATTAATCCTTATCCAATTGAGTACCTTAAATAAATTGTTGATTTAATATAGATCAATATGACCGTTTACAGCATGTAATTCAAGTGAACATTTTCGGAGATATTACAGATTTAAAATCCCGCGAGGAGGCCGCGCTTAGACCTATAAGCACTTCGAATTTAGCAGCGACCGGAGGCGCAACTAAATGACCTTCTTTCAAGTTTATATTGTCTAATGATAAGAAAGCTATGAATGTTGTATGTAAAGACATTGTCTAATCAATTGTAAAAATAAATAATATCACTACATAGTATAAAACAAAGTCGCATTCTCTGTCTGTCCCTGTGTCCGTATATCCCTATGTATGCTTCAATCTTTAAAACTATGCAACCGATTTTGATGCGGTTTTTCTTAATAGATAGAGTGATTTTAGAGAAAGGTTTACATGTCTAATAATATTCAATATGGAGTAGAGAAATACTGTAATTTTTGAGGTTTCTGTAAATAATTACATTTTTTTCCGCTTACATTGCAAACGCAGGCTAAACCCTACGAGATTTATCAAAATAATGTACTAAGTATTTGTACACATTGAAAATGTCTACAGAAAAGTCCGCGATAGTATATGTCTATCTCTTATGGATAACCCACAATAGCAGTTTTTGTCATTTACTTTTTACGAAAAATGATGCCTTATGTTCAAAGCAATTTTTATACAATACAGCATTAATCCTTATCCAATTAAGAACCTTAAATATATTGTTTATTTAATATTGATCAATATGACCCTTTACAGCATGTAATTTAAATAAACGGTTCGAAGATATTACAGATTTAAAATACAGGGGCCGCGCCGCGAGCCTATAAATAGCGCGTCGGATGTCGCGGTTTGCCTCTCGGCGATGCTTCCGCGCTCGCCCGTCTTATCGGTGACGCTGTCAAAGCCATTAGGGCTAACAGCATTAGTCAAATTCGAAAAAAATAACGCGGTTCGCCCTTTAACCATTTGAATTTAGCAGCGATCGGACGCATTTATAATCGGAGCTCTCTAGCGAGACTCACAATCACTATCACTACATATTATAAAACAAAGTCCATATTTCCCTATGTATGCATTTAACTTTAAAACTACGGAACAGATTTTGATGCGGTTTTTTTTAATAGATAGAGTGATTCCAGAGGAAGGTTTGTACGTATAATAACATTCAATACGGAGTAGAGAAATACTGTAATTTTTGAGGTTTCTGTAAATAATTACATTTTTTTCAGCTTACATTGCAAACGCAGGCTAAACCCTACGAGATTTATCAAAATGATGTACTAAGTATTTGTACACATTGAAAAGGTCTACAGAAAAGTCCGCAATGGTATATGTCTATTGCTTATGGGTAACCCACTAAAGCATTTTTTGTCGTTTACTTTTTACGAAAAATAATGCCTTATTTTTGAAGCAATTCTTATACAATACAGCATTAATCCTTATCCAATTAAGTACCTTAAATAAATAGTTGATTTAATATAGATCAATATGGCCGTTTACAGCATGTAATTTAAGTGAACATTTTCGGAGATATTACAGATTTAAAATGCCGTGAGGAGGCCGCGCTTCGCCCTATAACACTTCGACTTTATCAGCGATGTCGCTCTTTCAAGAGTTTGTTTAAAGACATCTGTAATTAATTGTAAAAATAAAATACATAGGGAAAATATAAAAGTAAATAAGTAATAATGTACTATATGAATTTAGATATTCCAAAGATAGCAGGAAATCTTCTTGGTATAGGGAAAGGAAATTGTTTTTCTCCAAATTTAACGCTACGGCCATGGGCAGTAATGAATAAATTAAAACAACTGGATCAATTTTAATAATTTTTTTTACACTGACTGACATGGTATATATATTTTATACCCGTGCGAAGCAGGGGCAGGCCGCTAGTTTAATATAAAACACTATTTTTGTCGTAAATTGTCAAGTCAGCGTGGCTTATTCGGGGAACGGGTGGTCGCGAGAAATGAAAATACTTAGGATCGAGCCCCACCTACCCTAATGTTTTCTTTTTTTAAGTTTTTTTTTTATTTTGTAAAAAATTACCGAGCAAGGCTCTGTCACCCAGGTACTTTAAATGATTTAATAATGTATATATTATATACGAGGTGTGTTCAAAAAGTATCGCGAATTTTGAATTTTCGCGAGTTACATATATTCCAATTTCGATTTTTTTGTGGCGTTATGTTGGTACATATGTCTCTCACTTATGCTGACAAGTTGGGCCATTTTGAATGTTCGGTTAATTGTTGACAGCTGCTTTGCTTGCTCGTGTTTTGGTTCGTCTTCAAAACCTACCTATTCAAAAAAATGGAACAAGGAACCTGTATCGATTTTTGTGTGAAAAACGAAATTAAGTGCGCGGATGCATTCCGAGTGTGGACTGTGGCATATGGAGAAGCTACTTTGGACAAAAACAACGTTTATCGGTGGTAAAAAATGTTTTTAAAAGGCCGAGAAGATGTGAATGACGAAGAGCGTGCCAGACGACCAAGCACTTCAACAACAGACGAAAAAATTGATGAATTGAAGAAAATGGTATTGACCAATCTTCGAATCATCGATAGAGAAATTGCCGAGGACCTAGGCATATTGATTGGCTCGTGCCATTCGATTTTAATCGATAATTTGTGGAAAAACAAAAATTGGCTTTTGCACCTCGATAACGCCCCTGTTCACACATCGCTGCTTGTACGGGACTTCTTGGCCAAAAACAACAGACCAATGATACCGCAGCCACCGTATTCCCCAGATCTGGCCCCCTGTGACTTTTTCTCGTTCCCGAAACTGATGAGGCCCATGAAAGGACGACACTAAGCCACGATTGACGAGATAAAGATGGCATCGAAGGAGGAGCTGAACAAGATACAAAAAAATGATTTTTTGAAGTGCTTCGAAGATTTGTAAAAACGTTGGCACAAGTGTATAATATCCCAGAGGGATTACTTTGAAGGGGACAAAATAGATATTTAGGAATAAATAAATAATTTTTGAAAATACACAAAATTCGCGATACTTTTTGAACACACCTCGTATATGTATATTTTCTAAATTTCGAAAATTGCGTCAAAGATTTTCGTGAAACTTAGTACGAGTATACTATAAGAAAGGATATTAAACTTACTTTACCCCGTCGTGTGGTATCCGGCTGCGTAGAATAGACCACCCTCATTTCTTACCGAGGTGTCGTAAAAGGCGACTAAGGTAAGTTGACCCACCGTGTGGTATCCGGTTGAGTAAAATAGACCATCCTCTTTCTTACCGAGGAGTCGTAAAATACGACTAAGGTATGTTGACGTCAGGCAGGCGGCCGGTCGTAAAATACGTAGCCAAATCATATGACAATATGTTTGTAACATGTTGTGCCGACCCCACTTAGAGTGGGATAAGGGCAGGAGGATGATTAAACTTACTTTACCCTCGACTTTGTGCGTATTAATTAAGAGTATAATTATGGAATTTCGGGAGTTTTTTTTATCCCATATGTTAATCTGGTATATAAGCTTTAATAGTATCAAATTTGACCAATATTGGCCAAGCGGCTTAGCCGTCAAAGCATACCAGACCAAACAAACAGACTTTTGCATATATAGTATATTCGGAAAGGACGCCGTGTGGTATCCGGCTGAATAGAATAGTACCACCCTCATTTCTTACCGAGGTGTCGTAAAAGGCAACTAAGGTAAGTCGACCCGCCGTGTGGTATCCGGTTTAGTAGAATAGACCACCCTCTTTCTTACCGAGGTGTTGTAAAATACGACTGAGGTAAGTTGACGTCAGGCAGGCGGCCGGTCGTAAAAACGCAGCCAAATCATATGACAGCATGTTTACAACATGTTGTGCCGACCCCACTTGTAGTGGGATAAGGGCAGGATGATGATGAGTATATTCGGAAAGGGCTCCAATGATTTTCCTGAAATTCATTCAGCATGCAAGAGGTTTCGGGGGAGAAAAATCAATCTAGCTAGGTTTCATAAAAAAAAATTGTTTTATCTCGCAACTAAGCAATTAAGATAAATTGACGTAATGCTGGTGGCTGGTCGGAAAATAAGGAGCTAAATCATGTGACAACATGTTTATAACATGTTGTGTCGACCACACTTAGAGTGGGATAAGGGCAGGATGATGCGTTTTGGTTGATATAATAGTGAGTTTTTTGTAGTTTAGTTAGTTTTAACTAAACTCAATGACATTTTGAGTAGTTTTAAAAACAAAAGGAATGAGAATATTATTTTGCTATAATCGGCGATAAAAGAAAATATACGTAATGCTCAATGTAGAGTGTACTATTCGTTCTCATACCTGATACATGAAAAATTTGTAAGAACTCATGCACTACCCGACACCGATGGCACAACAATACACAAGCACTGCACACATTCACCACCACAATCTCAACAATTGTTACGCCCCGTAACCGAAGCATCGTCAGGAGATAGACTCCACGACAAATTAATTGCGATATTAATATCTGACTAATATAAAGACATTTAAAGTTTTATGGTTATATCATGATCAAGTTAACGACTTAAGTTACTAAATATGTAAGTCTAAGTCACTATATATTATAGTTAAAGTCAGTTAAGTATTTATAAGTTTATAAATACTTAACTGACTTGTTTATAGTTTATAAGTTAAGTATTTAAAGTCAGGTGACTCATCAGTTATATTTTTATTCATCATCAATCTCCTGTCCTTATCCTACTCTAAGTGGGGTCGGCACAACATATTAATAACACGTTGTTACAAATAAAATATGCTTGGATTTGAAAATTCAAGCTTCAAATAAGACTGCGGTTAAATAATTATCTTTCTCCTGCCCTTGATCCACTCTAGGTGGGGTCAGCACAACATTTTATTAACATTTTGTCTCATGATTTGTTTAGGTATTTTACGGCCGCCTGCCTGCCGTCAACTAACCTAAGTCATCTTTTACGACATCTCGGTAAGAAATGAGGGTGATACTATTCTACTTAGCCGAATACCACACGGTGGGTCAATTTACATTAGTATCCTTTTAAGACACCTCGGTAAGAAAGGAGGTCCGTCTCTTGTACTCAGCCGAATAGCACACAGCGGGTTGATTTACCTTACTCACCTTTTACGACTCCGGTCGGATACCTAGCCGAATGTGACATGTTAGTCAAATTTTGTGTTTCCCCCACCTAGAGTGGAATAAGGGAATGATGATTATTTAACCACAATCTTGTTTGAAGCTGAAAGCATTTTTAAATCCAAGCATTTTATAATTCAAATAATTTTCAATTGTGTAACTAAACTACTTGTATTAAATAATTTATAGAATTAGGCGTTACTTTGCGGAGATCCATAATACAAAAGTAATAATAAAATTATTTTGCTATAATCCGCGAAGAAGTTCTTCGCGGATTATAGCAATTTATTACTTTTAATTTTATTATTACTTTTGTACTTGTATTAATAAAAGAAGTATTCTAAATCAGTTTTATTATTTTCATAAAAAATGCTAAAATGAAATCAAAGCAAACTCTCATTCGCTATCCGCGGGCTAGCTGCTAATGACAGCGGCTGTCACATCTCCCACGCCAAAATGGCGCGAAAGGCTGTGGCAAGATGTGACGTCATGGCTTGCTTGCTTGCAGTAACGACAAGGCGGCGTTGTTACAATTGTTTAATATTTACGTACTAGCTAAACCGGAATACGTTTTGCCATATAAATTATTGCTGCTCCTTTCCTATTCATCTTAGCGTGATGTTATACAGCCTTACAACCTTCCTCGATAAATGGACTATCTTACACTGAATTTTTCAAATCGGTCCAGTAGGTCCTGAGATTAGCGCGTTCAAACAATCAAACATACAAACAATTTATAGCTTTATATATTAGTATAGTTTAGTATTACTATAGATAAGCATCTATTACACTTAATTTAAACCTTTCTGTAGATTGGTCTAGTATTGCGGAATTTTATTGTAGAAGCGAATACCGAGACCATCGAATGAGTTGCTAGCTCTGCTGAGTCACGACACAGGTGTCAAAAGCTTAGTGACAAATAAACAAACAAATTCCGATCATCTCTGAACTTGAGCTTAATCGTTTAATATATTCAACTAATTGTGTTATCACAAACAAGAAAGTCTATAAATTTATGTATCTCATTCATATTCTATGGGCTGCTTTCTCTTGAAGAAGACTACCTACTTAAATCTTCATATTAGTGTATCAAATCACAACAATTTGTTTATTTATACTTCTGCTATATAAATCGCACTATTAGTATTAAAGTGACCTATTTCAAAAAAGTTGGTGTTGTGTAAAATTTTAATAAAGCGTAGCGCCTACAAGACTTGTCAATATTAGAGAGTTCCAAGTTAATCTTTTTGCGACCAAAATACATAAGCACTGCACACATTCACTGCTACAAACTCATCATTTAATCGTTACGTCCCGCGACCATCATAAGGAGATAGAACGTACAACAAAATCGTAAAGTTATTAAATTCGCTATTATGTGTATAATTAAGTATAAGTTATTAAGTGTATAAATGTAATTATATTAAAGACATAATTTTGTGCCATTTCCAAAATGTCATCCAAAAAGTTAGTTAGTTGTTTTAATATTAACAAGATGGCGGTTTTGAAAAGGTAAATTGACCATTTATCTCATAGGGTCACGGCTGTATCTTTTTTAAACCTTTTTTTCAAGGTTCAAGTTATATGTAGTTTGATTTAGTTGTTCCCTGCAAAGTAAGAACTGAGAGCCGAGCGATATGGTCTCCTTCCAGGAGGTCATAGGTTCCGATATAAAAGTAGAAAAGTAATGGCCTGTTACAATCCCACTGCTGGGCTTAGGCCTCCTCTTTCCGTTATTGGAGAGAACGATTAAAGCTAAGACCTACCACGCTGCGCCAATGTGAATTGTTAGGTTACACATATTCCCAAAATTCTCTCAAAGTGGCCGTAAGTCCATTAAAATGTTACGTGATGATATATCCCAGATATTGATTAATAGAGCTACCAAGGTAAAAAAAGTAAAGTAGCGGCCTGTTATTATCCCGCTGCTGGGAATAGGCCTCTTCTCTCCGTTAAAAGAGAGAAGGGGATTGGAGCTAAGGCCTACCACGCTGCTCCAATGCGGATTGGTAGGTTACACATATCTCCAGAATTCTCGAGAGATATGCAGGTTTCCTCACGATGTTTTCCTTTACCGAAAAGCGTGTGATAAATTGCAATTATCAATTAGACACATAAGTTTTAATAGAAAAACTCATTGGTGTCTGCCCGGGTTTGAACCCATGATCGTCTCTAGAGATTCACACGGTCGCACCGCTAGGCCATCACAGCTACCAAGGTATTACGTTAAATAATGTTTGATATATGACTTAAATATTGAAATAATTAGAATGTTATATAATTAATTATGTACTCAGAAAAGTAATTTTGGCGGATTCAGAAAGCGTAGTACAAAAATATACAGTAAGCTATGTGAGTTGTATAATTGTATATATTAGAGAGAGAATACATTATTAAAGAAGTTATATATTTGAATTATTAATACAGATCATCATCATCCACCCTTATCCCACTCTAAGTGGGGTCGGCACGGTTTGTCTTCTTCTTCCATTCTCCTTTATCATTCGTCAACTCTGGTGCCACTCCTTTAACATGCATATCATTTTTCACACAATCCATCCATCTTTTTTTTATTAATAATTTAATTAATAATGAATAATTTATTTATTAATACAGATATATTAATAAATAAACTAAAACTAAAGCTGTGATAGCACAGCGGCGATATTGTACGACTCTGTCGAGGTCTCGTATTTAGATCCCGCGCAAGGACCATTGAGCTTCAGAAAATCTGCATATCGCTAGAAAATTTTGGTATATGTGTAACTTACTATTCTGCATTGGAGCAGCGTGGTAGGTCTTAGCTTCAACCCAATAAACATTCTCTTCAAAAACGGAGAAAGAAGGTCCTCGCCCAGCCGTGGGAAAAGGCCGCTTGTAAGTAAGTAACGGCCTGTTACTATCTCACTGCTGAGAATTGGCTTCTTCTCTCCGTTTTTGGGAAGAAGGATTGGAGCTAAGACCTACCACGCTGCTCCAATGCGGATAACGTAGGTTACATATATCTCCAGAATTCTCTAGAGATATGCAGGTTTTCACACAAAAAGCGTGAGATAAATAGCAATTATCAATTAGACACATAAGTTTTAACAGAAAAACTCATTGGGTCTGCCCGGGTTCGAACCCGTGACCTCCTCGAAAGAATCGCACGGTGTTACCGCTGGGCTACCTCAGCTTCATATGGGAAAGGTTTGTAATCTTTAATATTGCCACATTTTTACGCTACCCTCAAATATTGTCACATTTCTACGCCGATTTGAAAATAATAACCGTTTTTTTCACCAAACCGCAGTCATTAAAATGTAGTTACATGTAATCTCGCCGGAACCTGCGTTTGACGTCTTACGGAGATACATTAACCGTTGTTACGTCTTTCTGTACTGCCGCGATGCAGAGTTGCTCGAACTATCATTAATAGAGGTCTTTGGCCTGAACAAAATGTGTTCGCGGCTTAAAATTGCTTGACTTATACTTGTAGGGTGGCCATGAGGAAATTTTTGACTAAAGAATAGTAAATAAAATAAATAAGTAGTTATAGTTTATGTCCGTGACGTCATCTGCTGGGCGTCATCTGAAAATCAGTGCTGAATGTCCTAATTTGGACATTCAGCACATCATCTAAACGTGTGCTTTAACTAAAATAAAATATTATATCAAGTACATAAAGAAATTTTATTGCTGTTAAACAGCGTTACAAACAAAAACGCCTAGGTTGCGCCTCCAGAAGTTCCGACAATCATTTGTAGGTCTTGGTAGACGTTTTTATAACAAAATTCCTCAATATTATCTAGACTTGCCTTTACACAAGAAATTATCTTCAAACGATTGAGGATTAATTGAGTGATAGAAGCATATCTTAACTGCAGTCAGTTACGCAACAAGCTGCAACGATTAACTTGTAACCATCAATCAAATTGTAATAATTTTTTGTCGAATAGATTATCCGCCGAGTTGCTGGTTCTTCTCGGTAGGAGCAAACTTCCGAGTCAGTGGTAGCTTCTTTAAAAACAATTGAAGATTCTAAAGTACAGTCCATTTGAATAAAAAATATTTTGAATTTGAATTTGTGTTGTTGGTGGCGGTATCTTGTCATATATGCGGTAACTTATCCTGCATGTATAAGGTATGAGAACAATTTTTGCTTTACATATATTTCCTACACGAAAGTGAGTTATAGCAAAATAATTGCATCATTAATTTTGTAATATAGAATTTCGCAAAGCAACGTGTATTTCTATAAATTAAGTAAAATTAATATTGAAATTCAATTTGAAATAACACCTCGGTCAATTGCTTCTTCAGGTGACAAGAGGCTGGCTCCCTTTTCGCTCAAAGAATCAGTTTAGCGATTCAGCGCGGAAACGCTGCCAGCATTCTTGGGACCATTCCACGTGGGCATGATTTGTATATTACTAGTAATTTAGAAAAGATATAACTCGTATGTTTCGATTGAAATTGAAATTCAAACTTAAACGAAGAATAATCACACCTTAGATGCAAGGTCCTAAATAACTTACACGTTACACTATCAAAATACATTTAAAGATTTTAGGGTTTTCCTATATTTAAGTGGCATGAAATCATTTAACGAGAAAATGTCACAAAGTAAGTTGTATTCAGACGAATTTACGTCAATCGGTTAAGATATGTACCAATTATAGTTACAGAGGTAATTACTACAGTAAATAATAAATAATTCCGAAAAAAACGTTTCGCTATTTATGCGTCAATGAAATATTATTGTATGACTCACGCCTTTGTCAAACTGTTCGAGAATCTTCGGAATCTATACTAATATATAAAGCTGAAGAGTTTTTTTGTTTGTTTGATTGTTTGAACAAGATAATCTCAGGAACTTCTGGACCGATTTGAAAAACTCAGTGTAAGATAGTCCATTTATAGAGGAAAGCTATAGTATATATATAACATCACGCTAAGATAAAAAGGAGAGGAGCAGCAATAAAAAATATTACGATAACGGCAAAATTTAAAGCTTTCCTTGCGTGCGCTGAGTAAATGGTGATAGTTATTAAAAATCATGTATTTCTAAATTGTTCTCTAAAAGTTCTGAATAAAAGTCCGTGACAGCATATATCTAGCTTTTAAGGTTAACCCACTTTAACCATTTTTATGCTTGTCAGAATACTATTATATATTATTAAACTTTCCACCCGGGGGTTGCTGACGATTGCTAGACTTCAAAAAGTCTCTTAAAGAGATTTCCAGACCAAACAATCTTGTCTCTTTCAGATTGGGATTCAGTGGCCATATTGCCACAATTTGTGATAAAAAAAAATGTATATAATGCTAAATGTAGCGCGTACTTTCCGTTCTCACTGATACATGCAGAATTCGTGAAAACTAGTGTACTACCCACCAATAACACAATAATACACAAGAACTGCATAAATTCACTGTCACAATTTCAACAATTGTTTTGCCTTGTAAACGAAGCATCCTCATGAGATATACTTTACGATAAGGTTGTGTCTGTTTGTTTGTTGTTTGTTGATCGAATTCGTTGTAATGTTATTTTGTACAGTTTATAATTAAAATATTGTGCATTTTTAAGTAAGATTTAGAGTAGTATATTGGAAACGATTATACCAATTTTGATGGAACTTTCATTGAAAGATTGTGGTGCCACAAACTGGCTACTTTTGATCATAAATTTCCCGTGGCGTCGGGTCGGTTTTACGAGGGAAAACTTTGGGACACTGATTTTAATTCGGGTGAAGCCTGTTACAGATCTTATATGTATAAACTCAAGAACTACAAAAAAGTGAAGTAGCTGCCAGTTAAGCCGGCCCGCCGCGTGGTATCCGGCTAAGTAGAATAGACTACCCTCTTTCTTAAAAAAAAAGGAAGTAGCGACCTCTTCTCTCCGTTTTTGGAGAGAGGGATTGGAGCTAAGACCTACCACGCTGCTCCAATGCGGATATTAGGTTACACATATCTCCAGAATTCTCTAGACGATGTTTTTCTTCACCGAAAAGCGTGTGATAATTTGCAATTATCAATTAGTAACACATAAGTTTAAACAGAAAAAGTCACTGCTGCCTGCTCGGGGTTGAACCCGTGACCTCCTCGAAAGAGACGCACGGTGTTACCGCTAGGCTCTCACATCTATAACTACAAAACACACACTTTGAAAGAAGGTATTTATGCTTTATTGGATTATTCAGCAAGAGTCCACTTCTGTGTCTGAGCCGGAAATATGGTAACCCTACATCCGAATTTCCAACTTTTTACCGCTTTACCGACTATAAAAAAGCGTGGTCACTGTAGTAATTACCCGCCACCGTTATTTTGACCTTGTTCTTTTATAAACTGACGTTAAAACGGTAGAAACCGAGTGGAAACGTAAGGAACGAGAATTAAACGATAACTGGCTTAAATCCCACTTCTGAACAAAGTCTTTACTATCACCATCCTCCTGCACTTAACCCACACTAGGTGAGGTCGGCACGACATGTTATAAACATGTTGTCACGTGATTTGGCTACGTATTTTACGACTAGTCTCCCTGACGTCAACTTACCGGACTCACCTTTTACGACACCTCGGTAAGATATGAGGGTGGACTATTCTACTCAGTCAAGCACTTTTGATTCCTCACTTTATAACGAAACTACCACTGATTCCTGAAGGTGCTTATTCTAAAGAAGTAGTAAGAAACTCGTCGGTCACTGTTTTAAAACAATAATTTAAAATCAAATATTTTTTTTCTTATCTAGGGCATTGGTTGTAACACAAATCCAAGCTTACTTATTTATATAATCTTCAACTCAAATCAAAAAAATATTTATTCAAATAAACTCTTTCAAGCACTTTCAAATCGTCAAGCATTAATGAAGATACAACTGGTTCGGAATGTTGCTCTAAAGAACCTAAAAAATTAAAAACATTTGTCACAGTTACATATTAATTCTGTCTAGTGCTTAGCTACAATTTAAATGTAAAGATTTTTATCAGTCAGATAATCTTGAATTGTATAAGATTTGTGTAATAAAGTTTCAAGATACTTTCTAAACTTGTGTAAGACAAAAACAAAACAAACAAATATTATGCTGTGGTAATAAAAAAAGACGGATGAAAGAAGAGTACATGGAAATGAGATAAGAATGTAATTGTGGATGAGTGTGACGGAATATGAAATCAGTATAAACGTATCTTAAAGTTGTGCTTATAACAGAAAAGACGGATAAAAGAAGAGTGCATGGAAATGGCATGAGAATGTAATTGTGGGTGAGTGTGACAGAAAATGAAATCAGTATAAACGTATCTTTAAGTTGTGCTTATTACAGAAAAGATGGATAAAAGAAGAGTGCATGGAAATGACATGAGAATGTAATTGTGGATGAGTGTGACAGAAAATGAAATCAGTATAAACGTATCTTTAAGTTGTGCTTATTACAGAAAAGATGGATAAAAGAAGAGTGCATGGAAATGACATGAGAATGTAATTGTGGATGAGTGTGACAGAATATGAAATCAGTATAAACGTATCTTAAAGTTGTACTTATTACAGAAAAGACGGATAAAAGAAGAGTGCATGGAAATGACATGAGAATGTAATTTTGGATGAGTGTGACAGAATATGAAATCAATATAAACGTATCTTTAAGTTGTGCTTATTAAAGAAAAGTTGGATGAAAGAAGAGTGCATGGAAATGGCATGAGATTGTAATTGTGGGTGAGTGTGACAAATTATGTAAATCAGTATAAATATATCTTAGATTTGTGCTTATTACAGAAAAGACGGATGAAAGAAGAGTGCATGGAAATGGCATGAGAATGTAATTGTGGGTGAGTGTGACAAATTATGTAAATCAGTATAAATATATCTTAGATTTGTGCTTATTACAGAAAAGACGGATGAAAGAAGAGTGCATGGAAATGGCATGAGAATGTAATTGTGGATGAGTGTGACAGAATATGAAATCAATATAAACGTATCTTTAAGTTGTGCTTATTACAGAAAAGGCGGATGAAAAAAGAGTGCATGGAAATGAGATGAGAATGTTATTGTGGATGAGTGTGACAGAATATGAAATCAGTATAAACGTATCCTAAAGTTGTGCTTATTACAGAAAAGACGGATAAAAGAAGAGTGCATGGAAATGAGATGAGAATGTTATTGTGGATGAGTGTGACAAATTATGAAATTCAGTATAAATATATCTTAGATTTGTGCTTATTACAGAAAAGACCGAAAGAAGAAGAGTGTATGGAAATGAGATGAGGATGTTATTCTGGATGAGTGTGACAGAATATGAAATCAATATAAACGTATCTTTAAGTTGTGCTTATTACAGAAAAGTCGGATGAAAGAAGAGTGCATGGAAAAGACATGAGAATGTTATTGTGGGTGAGTGTGACAGAATATGAAATTAAATTGTGCTTATTACAGAAAAGATGAGAAGTACGAGATTAAGATAATATGGACATGTAATGAGGAGGGATGAGAATCATGGGACCAAACGAGTGTTAAATATGAATGTGTGAATATGTGACTAGAGATAGGCCAAACAAGAGATGGTTGGATTGTGTGAAGTATGACATGCGTATAAAAAGAGTGGCGCCAGAGTTGACGAATGATAGGAGAATGGAAGAGAAAAACATGTTGAGCTGACACTTAAAATGGGAAAGGCAGGTGTGGTAGGATAATGCGAGTGTCATGTTTTTGCTGTTGTTGTGTTGTTGCAATAGCTCGTTTTATGCGCACTTTACAGGGTTCATGGACCACCAGGGTCTCTATAGGGAACTCCACCATCTCCAACTGTTAACAATACGCCTAACATTTTACATCGGTCACATTTTTTAATTAAATTTTAGAATGAATTTTAGTCTTGCCGCGTGGTTTTCCGGTTGAGTAGAATAGACCACCATCTTTCATACCGAGGTGTCGTAAAAGGCGACTAAGGTAAGTCGACCCGCCGTGTGGTATCCCGCTGAATAGAATAGACCGCCCTAATGTCTTACCGAGATGTCGTAAAAGGTTACTAAGGTAAGTTACGTTGACCCACCGTGTGGTATCCGTTTAAGTAAAATAGACCACCCTCTTTCTTACCGAGGTGTCGTGAAATACGACTAAGGTAAGTTGACGTCAGGTTGTAAAATATGTAGCCAAATCATGTTTATAACATGTTGTGCCGACCCCACTTAGAGTGGGATAAGGAAGATAATGATATATTAGTTTTGCTATTTTAACCATGAAAGCTATGACAAACAGATTTCCGCATCAATATAGAGGATATATGTAAAGTTGAATAAATGGTAAAATACGTCCGATTATCATCTAACCTCAAAACCTTAAGGGCAAACGGTCCATTAAAACAATCATACCATCTGTCCTAACTGCGAGATCGCAGATCTTTCAAACTAATAACGCGGTTACGTGCTTTTGATATAAATTGTGGAGGCAAAAAAGTTTGTATCAACTTAATGCTTTAAGCATTCAGCAAGTCAGACCAAAGTTTAAGCAAAAAGTTAAATCAATAATAAATTAAGTTAAATCAAAAGTTAACTTTTTCAAATAAATTAACTTTTGATTTAACTTAATTTATTATTTTTGCTGTCAAACGTAATTGCATTGATAGCCAAATGGGTAACGGGCGGATTTTCTTCATTTTTTTATTATTTTTTAATTAAATAAAAAAAATTACCGTGCAAGGCTCGGTCACTCAGTTTTCAATCGCTCATTATAGCAAAATAGTATTTTGATTACTTTTGTATTATGTACTCCTCAAAATATATATATCCTCCTGCCCTTATCCCACTTTAAGTGGGGTCGGCACAACATGTTATAAACATGCTGTCACATGATTTGGCTGCGTTTTTATGACCGGCCGCCTGCCTGACGTCAACTTACCTTAGTCGTATTTTACGACACCCCAGTAAGAAGGAGGGTGGTCTATTGTACTAAACCGGATACCACACGGTGGGTCAAGTTACCTTAGTCGCCTTTTACGACACCTCGGTGAGAAATGAGGGTGGTCTATTCTACTCAGCCGGATACCACACGGCGGGTCGACTTACCTTAGTCGCCTTTTACGACACCTCGGTAAGAAATGAGGGTGGTCTATTCTACTCAGCCGGATACCACACGGCGGGTCGACTTACCTTAGTCGCCTTTTACGACACCTCGGTAAGAAATGAGGGTGGTCTATTCTACTTAGCCGGATACCACACGGCTACTCCTCAAAAGTGATCTCATAATCTTACCTAATATATAAAGCTGAAGAGTTTGTTTGTTTAATTGATTATCTGAACGCGCTAATCTCAAGAACTACTGGACCGATTTGAATTATTCTTTCAGTGTAAGATAGTCTATTTGTGAGGAAGGCTATAGGCTATACAAAAAAAGCAAAAAAAAATTAAAGCTTTCCTTGCGTACGCTGAGTGAACGGTAAAAGTTATTAAAAAATCATGTATTACAAAATTGTTCCCCTCTAAAATTTGTAAATAAAAGTCCGCGATAGCATATGTCTAGCTTTTAAGGTTAACCTACTGTAACCATAATGGTTATCAAAAGACTATATTACGGTTTCAATCTTTCCACGCGGGCGGAGCCGCTGGCGATTGCTAGTCTATGAATAAAATATTACTCACTGGTCGAACATAGTGCAAAAGCCGTTAAAATCACCGAAATAACGTTCCTTCTTGACGCAACATCACTCGAATACAAGGTATCTGTCTGTATGTCAGTAGGTAGGGTTACATAACTGTACGTAACGAGTTGAACCTGCTATGTTATTGGATAAATGGAAAAATACCTGATAATCTTATTGTAAGTAGCGGCCTGTTACTATCCCACTGCTGAGAATAGGCCTCTTCTCTCCGTTTTTTGGAGAGAAGGATTGGAGCTAAGACCTACCACGCTGCTCCAATGCGGATTGGTAGGTTACACATATCTCCAGAATTCTAGAGATATGCAGGTTTCCTCACGATGTTTTCCTTCACCGTAAAGCGTGTGATAAATTGCCCCAGATAATCTTATTACGCTGTAGTAAATTTATTAATGGAATTTTCATTCATGGAGTTGTGATAGCCCAGCGGTAACACCGTGCGACTCTTTCAAGGAGGTCACGGATTCAAACCCGAGCACCAATGAATTTTTCTATTGGAAGTTGTGTCTAATTGATAATTGGAATTTATCACATGCTTTTCGGTGACGCCGCGTGGTATCCGGCTGAATAGAAAAGTACTACCCTCATTTCTTATTGAGGTGTCGTAAAGGTGATTAAGGTAAATTTACCCGTCATGTGCTATTCGACTTGAGTAGAATAGACCAACCTCATTTCTTACCGAGGTGTCATAAAATACGAGTTGACATCAGGCAGACGGCTGGTCGTAAAAAGCCAAACCATGTGACAGCATGTTTATAAGATGTTGGTCCGACCCCACTTGGAGTGGGATAAGGGTAGGAAGATGATGCTGATCACACGCTTTTCGGTGAAGGAAACATCGTGAAAAAAACTGCATATCTCTAGAGTATTCTGGAGATATGTGTAACCTACCAATCCGCATTAGAGAAGCGTGGTAGATCTTAGCTCCAATCCTTCTCTCTAGAAACGGCGAGAAGAGGCCTATTACCAGCAGTGGGAGGGTAACAGGCCGCTACTTACTTATTTTCATTCATTATAAAGATGCTTGAATTCGGTTTTTCTTATTTACACTATATTATATTTTTAATGAGATTCTTCGTGATTATTCTTATCGAGGTGAGGTGATTAAGGTAAATTTACCCGTCATGTGCTCTACGGTTTGAGTAGAATAGACTACCCTCTTTCTTAAAAAAGCAGGAGCCGCAAGCTTATGTCGGTCCTTCTTTGTCTATTATATAAATCGCCAATCTTTTCATGACTGTAAGGTAAGTGCACTAGTAATTGACCATAGAAGTTGACCGTTTTGTATGAAATTTTAAATAAGCGTTTTGTTTGTTGTAGCTAATAAAAAATAAATTTTTAATTACCTGTTGCCATCTATTAACAAAAAAAAAACCTAGCCTAGCCTATTGTGTAATATTTTAAATTTATTAATTAACATTTTTTATTGGCTACAACAAACAAAACGCTTGTAATTTAAAATTTCATAAAAAAAGGTCAATTACATGTAATTAAATAAACATGGTCAATTACTAGTGCACTTACCTTATATTGTTATGCACAAAAATTAAATTACTAAAAAAATACTGTGAAGGTATAATTAGAAAAAAGACCCTAGTTGAAAAACAAACCCGCGACCTTTGAAGCTGAAGGTAACTTCAGTGCCAATGAGTCGATGGACTCGCTATAAATGTTTTTTTACGTGTTTATCCTGCAAATTTTTGCATCATCATCAATAACATGTGCCAAATTTAACTTTAACCGGATATTACCAAATCGTCCGCGAATGAATTGCAAATTTTAAACAAGAAAGATACACAAAGAGAAGGTAAAAAAAAAGATTGTTATAAAAAGATATAATTACCAACAACATAATGATTACGAACAAACGCCGTGTGGTATCCGGCTGGATAGAATAGTACCACCCTCTTTTCTTACCGAGGTGTCGTAAAAGGCGACTGAGGTAAGTCGACCCGCCGTGTGGTATCCGGCTGAATAGAATAGTACCACCCTCTTTTCTTACCGAGGTGTCGTAAAAGGCGACTAAGGTAAGTCGACCCGCCGTTTGGTATCCGGCTGAGTAGAATAGACCAACCTCATTTCTTACCGAGGTGTCGTAAAAGGCGACTAAGGTAAGTCGACCCGCCGTGTGGTATCCGGCTGAGTAGAATAGACCACCCTCATTCCTACCGAGGTGTCGTAAAATACGACAGAGGTAAGTTGACGTCAGGCAGGCGGCCGGTCGTAAAAACGCAGCCAAATCATGTAACAGCGTGTTTATAACATGTTGTGCCGACCCCACTTAGAGTGGGATAAGGGCAGGAGGATGATAATGATTACGAACAAGTGCAGCAGTACATAAAACGTTTGAACGCGTACATTTATAAGAAATTCCACAGTATTTACTCGTTAATTCTATAAAGAAGACTTTCATCATCCTCCTGCTCTTATCCCACTCTTAGTGGGGTCGGCACAACATGTTATAAACATTTTGTCATATGATTTGGCTACGTATTTTATGACCGGCTGTCTGTCTGATGTCAACTTACCCTAGTTTTACGACACCTCGGTAAAAAAGCTTTGGTAGCAAAGTGGTAACACCGTGCGACTCTTCCGAGGTGGCCACGGGTTCAAACTCGGACAGACACCGATGAGTTTTTCTGTTAAAACTTATGTGTCTAATAGATAATTGCAATATATCACACGCTTTTTGGTGAAGGAAAACATCGTGAGGAAACCTGCATATCTCTAGAGAATATATCTGGAGATATGTGTAACCTACCAATCCGCATTAGAGCAGCGTGGGAGGTCTAAGCTCCAATCCTCTCCAAAAACGGAGAGAAAAGGCCTATTCCCAGCAGGGGGATAGTAACAGGTCACTACTTCCTATTTTTAAGAAAGAGGGTGGTCTATTCTACTTAGCCGGATACCACGCGGCGGGCCGGCTTACCTTAGTCGCTCTTACGACACCTCAGTAAGGTATGAGGATGGTCTATTCTACTCAGCCGGATACCACACGGCGGGTCGGCTTAATTTAGTATTGATTGATATTACAGCAATGCTTGTATTGGGTAATAGCTCCTGTTTAGTTCAGAACTTATAATTTTTTAAATTTAAACTATCGTGAGTAGTATTCATAGTTAATGTATAGAACCGGCTATACTCACATCTTATTCTATCGGATTAGCCCGACTAGTTCCGAAATGAACAGTTCCGAAATAACGTCGTGTAAAGAGCTCATGAATAAGTGCCCCGGATGGGTTCGGAACCAGTTGGGCTAATCCGATAGAATAACACGTGAGTATAGCCGGTTCTATACATTAACTTATTAGTATTTAACTGACTAATACTAATTTAAGAAAATGTAACTCATTATTTATTCATCTTATGTCAACACATGCCTGTTCATCGAGCAGTTTCTACAACCTTACTGGTTGCGACATTATCTTTTCAGAGATCCGTGATTAAATTTATTATATTAAGAATAGCAATATACTGTCTTTAGTCTATTATACTGGCATCAGTGCAGGGCACTGGACAATTTCAGCTATCCAGCCAATTCTGCAGGGTTGGACGGGGAGAGGGCATGGAGTCCTTACTTTCCGCTTGACGCAGGTCCTTTCAGGGCACGGCTGCTTTGGAAGTTTCCTGTGTCGGATAGCCCAGCGAGAGCCTTCCAGTGTGTGTCATGAGTGCGGTGCTCTCATTGACACTGCTCAGCACACTCTTGCTGAATGTCCTGCATGGATGGAACAACGGACGCGACTGCTAGAGCACGTAGGACCCGATCTCTCTCTACCGGCTGTAGTAAAAGCTAGGGTAGTAAACAGTAGAGCTTGGGCGGCGATGTCATACTTCTGCGAGTATGTAATATCGCAGAAGGAGGCGGCAGAGAGAGTTCGGGAGCCAACCTCTTCCAACCCAATCCGTCGCAGACGAGCGGGACGAAGACGGCGTGCCCAAGACCGTCGACTACCACCCTGATGAGGACCTCCGGGCGTCGAATAGGGGGATTCGACGCTCTGGCTGGAGGGAGGTTCTTCGAGATGGCCGATGCATTATGTGTTCCCAATGCGTCGGTTTATAGTGAAAGAGTCAGTCTAGGCTCTACAAAAGTAGAAAGGGTAGGCTGCTGACGAGGGTGCAGACGTGATGCGTCCAGTATTCCTGTGCCCTCGCCACCAAGCAGCAAGGTGGAGCACCATGAGGTTTTAGCCGGTAAGAGTCCGGCATAACTGCTTTCGCCCCCCAGCGATGAGTAGTACCCATGAAGGGTTTCCTCATGATAAAAAAAAAAAAAAAAAAAGTCTATTATACTGGCATACTCTTTAATATTTGAATGAGTTAATTTTTTTTTATTTATTAATTTATTTAGGTTCACTTACAAATTGCTTACACTACATCCTCCTGCCCTTATCCCACTCTAAGTGGGGTCGGCACAACATGTTATAAACACGCTGTTACATGATTTGGCTGCGTTTTAACGACCGGCCGCCTGCCTGACGTCAACTTACCTCTGTCGTATTTTACGACACCTCGGTAAGAATGAGGGTGGTCTATTCTACTAAACCGGATACCACACGGTGGGTCAACTTACCTTAGTCGCCTTTTGCGACACCTCGGTAAGAATGAGGTTGGTCTATTCTACTCAACAGAATACCACACTGTGGGTCGACTTGTTTTAGTCGCCTTTTACGACACCTCGGTAAGAAAAGAGGGTGGTACTATTCTATTCAGCCGGATACCACACGGCGTACTAACAAATTGCTTACATTAATACTATAAATTATAACATGCTTAGTATATAAGTTAGGTGTAACAATTCACTTATAAGTAAACTCCTTAAGCATAAATACACACGTTTTGACAGCGTATATATATATATATACATACACACACACACACATATATATATATATATATATATATATATATATATATATATATATATATATATATATATATATATATATATATATATACATACCTATTTAATAAATTATAAAAGCTATGAACTAAAAGCAGTGTTTGCGAACTGTTCCGTAGAAAACTCTCTGTGTATCATAATGTAAATCGATATGATCACTGCATTTGTTGACGACTTTGCAAAAACTAACGTAGGGGAAGTTAGCTCCTAGAACTGTCCTTCTAAAAGGAGGATAGATTGGTGCTATCGGAATTCGGGGAACCTTAGAAGGTACACGAAATCGAATAATTTCGTGCAAACGAATACAATCAATTTTATTGGTTACAATCTTGTACATATATAAATTATAAATAATCGATTATTATATATCGTATTATTTATAATTTTTCGTATTATTTATAATTTTTCGTTTTTGTTCTATTCTTATTTGTCTTAGTTTATTAGTGAAAACTTTACTGGTTTGTGTGTTAGTTTAAGTTTTATCAGTGTTATTAGCATAAGTATACTGTTTGTTTTCCAAATAATAAAAAATAAATAAATAAATATATATTTTTTTATTTTGAATCGAACGATTTTCATGAAATTCAGCATGTAGGAGGTTTTGGGGGGAAAAACAATCTAGCTAGGTTACATTCAAAAAATATCATTTTATCCCTGTTTTCAGGCATTGAAAAAATTCTAAAATATAGAATAAAATGCAAATGATATTTTAGGTGTCAAACGTAATGCTGTGATGGCCTATTAGATAACGGGCGGACCGAAAAAGTTCAAAACCCGGAATATGAGACCCACATATTTTTATTATTTGCATTTTTGCAAATGTGAAAAGTTCAAGGTATGTTGACTCGCCGTGTGGTATCCGGCTGAGTATAATAGACCACCCTCTTTACTGTGTCTCAGAAGGTGACTAAGGTAAGTTGAGGTCAGGCAGGCAGCCGTTCGTAAAATACCCAGCCAAATCATGTGACAACATGCTTATAACATTGTGCCGACCCTACTTAGAGTGGGATAAGGGCAGGAGGATGATGATGATGATGATGAAGATTATAGATTTGTTCATTGTATTCTTTATCATACATAAAGCAAACGCGTATTTATATGAAATGGCAAAATAATTGTCAAATTGTGCATGCCATTGCCATCTATAATTAATATAGCACTTAGTTTAAAATCATTATCCTCCTGCCCTTATCCCACCTTAAGTGGGGTCGGCACAACATGTTATAAACATGCTGTAACATGATTTGGCTGCGTTTTTACGACCGGCCGCCTGCCTGACGTCAACTTACCTAAGTCGTATTTTACGACACCTCGGTAAGAAAAAGGGTGGTCTATTTTACTCAACCGGATACCACACGGTAATAATTGTTGTCAAATTGTGCATGCCATTGCCATCTATAATTAATATAGCACTTAGCTTAAAATAATTTCACAATTTGTATTTGTAGCTCTACATGGTGTGTATTGTTACATGGTGTGTATTGTTGGTGTGTGTTGTTGTTATATTGTTGATGGCCTTTTAAAATAAATAAATAAAATAAAATACGGAACTCGGTAGTTAAATTCATGTCTGACTAAGTATTGATAGTATCTGTTAAGCCGGAGAAAACCCAGAGTTTTCTAAGTACTGACCTAGGCCTTGAAGTATCAGATGACAAGTAACATACGAGTAAGTTGTGTCACGCGAATGATTCTGCGAGAACAACTTTGTTTACTAACGCTTATGCAGTAAGGACAAAGTCTTCGACCAGTGCGTGTTGCCAGTGATGACTTGTAGATTACAAAATATGCGAATTATAAACATCTAGGTGACCTATCGGTGGTTTTTACAAGATAAAAAAAAGAATCAATTTACCCCGTGTGGTATCCGGCTGAGTAGAATAGAATAGTAGAGGTGTCGTAAAAGGTCGTTAGAAAATATACCAGGAGGAAACCAAATTTATTAATGACGTTCCGAATAGCAGAATCATTTTAATAGCGAACAATTTAACGGCCCGGAACGATCTGATATTTTTAATGGATATATTTGCAGGGTTGGAGAGTGAAAGATGTTATTGTCCGAGGACTGTAGTCCACACAGACGAAGTCGCAGGCTTAAGCTAGTACATATATAAGTTAGAAAAAAATACTAAAATACATTGAGTCTCGAATAACCAACAAATTGTTTTTAAGAAAATGTTGGTAAGGTGGCTCGGGTGGAATCGAACCCACGAATCACGGAGCTGAAGGCAGGCAGAATGCTACCTGCTTCAATAGCCCAGTCAGGCCAGAAATAACTCATTTCAGGTTGTAACTTTTGCAACCTACCTCGCGGTTGTCTTTTTATTAATTACTAGTAATATCCCGCGGTTTCACATACATACCGATCTCATGGCAGTGGAAAGTCTACTAAGTCGGTGTACAGATTTATTTTTGTTATTATTTATTTTTGTTAAATATATCATCAATATATAAAACTTTCTGCAGCACATGCGATGAGCGATTTTTATGACTTTTTTTCACCTTTTTTCATTTTTAATACAGATCCCTATTTTTTCATCACTATATAATATAAAACAAAGTCGCATTCCCTGTCTGTCCCTATGTCACTATGACCCTATATTCCTATGTATGCTTAAATCTTTAAAACTAAGTAACAGATTTTGATGCAGTTTTTTTAAATATATATAGATATTAAAGAGGAAGATTTATATGTGTAATAACATTCAATATGGATTAGAAAAATACTGTAATCTTTGAGGTTTCTAATGTGATTTAGATAATTACATTTTTTTTCTCTTACATTGCAATCGCAGGCTGAACCGTACGAGATTTATCAAAATAATGTACTAAGTATTTGTACACATTGAAAAGGTCTACAGAAAAGTCCGCGATAGTATATGCCTATCTCTTATGGATAACCCATAATAGCATTTTTTGTCATTTACTTTTTACGAAAAATAATGCCTTATGTTTGAAGTAATTTTTATACAATAAATGAATGAATGCATGAATACTTTATTGCACTATAATAATAACATACAAACAACACTACTACTACTTCTAAAACAATTGAAGAAACAAAACAAATAACATTAAAAGAAAAATATTGTGCAATTGGCGGCCTTATCGCTAAGACAGCGATCTCTTCCAGGCAACCATTTTAATACATTGGACATAAGTAAACTTACAAAGTAGGCAGTAGGTGCGTACGGAAAATAAAATACATATAAATATAAATAAAATAGTATATAAAAATAAAATTATAATATAATACATTGTAATATAAGATAATCGCTAGTAATCCTACCAATATTATAAATGCGAAAGTTTGTGAGTATGTACGTTTGTTACCCTTTCACAGCGAATCCGCTGAACCAATATCTATGAAATATGGCTCAATTATTCTTTATAAGCCGGAGTAACATATAGACCAGGGCTTCTTAAACTTTTTTACATAGCGACCCCCTTCAAGCTTAGAAAAATTTTAAACGACCCCCTCCTCCATATAATGAAATATATATTAACCGTAGATGTAGATGTAATATCGCACTATTTTACAATGCCACTTTTTTCAAAAAATAGTTATAATAAAACTACTTATAAAATAAAAATAGTATTTTGTATGATTTTTATTTGTATTTATATTTGTACGTAGTGTGTATACTAATTTTAAAATTTTATTTTTAATTGTTGTAAACTAAGCAATCGTAAATTTAACAAAATCTATTTAATTAAATTTAATGAAAAGGGGTAATGAAGGAACTTAGGAGGAGAAATATCAATAAATCTTTGTTAGAAAAGTTCTTTAAAGGACAGCTGCAGCCATGTAGTTGTATCAATAATGATTGAAAAGTATCAGATCTTTGCGACGCCCCTTTCAGTAGTATCGCGACCCCCCTGGGGATCGCGACCCACAGTTTAAGAAGCCCTGATATAGACTATAGAAATCCTGTTAATACAATAGGAAAAGGATGACATTGAAGCATGTATCATCAACCTATCACGTGACAACAGTCCACGCAAACGCGGGTAAAAAAGTTATATATAATTAAATGTTAAACAGACTTTTATCCATTAATGGGCGTCTAATCCGCCTTCGAAACCTTGATAAATTCGCACCAGCCATAAAAGTATCGCGCAGAAATGCTACGTGCAAAATTTATATCATTAGTGATGTGTCTCTAATTAAAACGTCTGTGTTTATCGACGACCAAAAGATATAGACGTTAGACAAATGTAATGATATAATTCATTAGTACTTCATTTACTAATTTTAGTACTGAATTTTTTTATTTTAAAGCTATTTTTGTGGTGGGCCGTGGTATCTGGCTGAGTAGAATAGACCACACTCATTTCTTACCAAGTTGTCGTAAAAAGGTGACTAAGGTAAGTAAATCCGCCATGTGGTATCCGGCTGAGTAGAATAGACCTTTTAATTATAATTACTTTTAATTATTTATAGATTTTGTGAATTTCTTAACATATACTTTATATTAGATTTTAATGCAATTTTTAGAAATATGTTGTCGCCATTGACTTCCGCTTTGTTTTTTATAGCAACACAGTCATGAAACAAGAGTATCGCGCCCTTTTTGACTGAAATGGTGGCAACATTGTGCCGTTATTGTTTCTGGCAGAGTCTTTCTATTGATAAAACGTTTCAGTTACATTCAGTCTTTGTTCGTAGTTCAAGAGAAGTGCATCTCGAAACGGGAGTTGTGGTATTCCTATTATATCGTGTTCTTGTATATAGTGTGCGTTAACAAATATATTGTTCTTTTTATTGTTACTTTTTTGATTTTTTTTTATGTATGTATGGACTAAATAAAGCTGACTTATTATTATTAAATCACATCCCGTGTGTTAATCCGGTTGAATAGAATATTACCATACGCATTCCTTACCATTCGTAAAAGGCGACTAAGGTAAGTCGACCCACCCTGTGGTATGCGGTTGAGTAGAATGAACCGAATGAATAGACCACCCTCTTTCTTACCGAGGTGTCGTAAAATACGATTAAGGTAGAGTTGACGTCAGGCAGACGGTCGTAAAATACGAAGCCACATCTTGTGACAACATTTTTATAACATGTTGTCTGGACACCATTTAGAGTGGGATAAGGGCAGGAGAATAATGTTGGATTATTAACTCCGTAGAATATATTAAAGGTATACAATATAATCGTGATTTATTAAGGTGAATATGAGGAAAATCCTAAAGTGTCTTATTTTATTACCGCGGCACGTGTGTGCGTGGAAAATTAGTTATTTACTTATGTGATAACCGTCATAGCTTAACGGTGATACCGTTGGACATTAATCGAGGGTCGCTGATACAATATATAGTCCAGATACTTTCTTGAGCATGACTTGAAGCTGCCATAATTGGCTCCAGACGAAGGAACTCCTTAACAGTGAACAATAACAGTGATACAAATTGACTGGCTCGTTGGAGCAGGAGCTTCGGCTCCACGGGTCGCGGGTTCGATTCCCGCCGAGGACCAACATTTTCTTTAAAATGAATTTGTTAGTCTTTGAGCCTGGGTGTATATTTGTATTTAAGTATGTATTTAAAATATATATAAGTATATATTCACCAGTTGTCTGTCACCCATAACACAAGTATTAAGTTACTTTACTTTGGGGACGGACGACCGTGTGTGTAATTGTCCCATATATTTATTTATTTATTTATATGTACATGAAATTTAGTTAATAGCTTTTACCTGGTCAACCAACCTTGCTCGGTAATTTTTTATAAAGTAAAAAAATACTTCAAAAAAAAGAAAAAATAATTGGGTACGGACTTACGTATTTTTGCAAGGCGCAAAGCACAAGCCTGGACCAACATTTTCTTTAAAATGAATTTGTTAGTCTTTGAGCCTGTGTGTATATTTGTATTTAAAATATATATAAGTATATATTCACCAGTTGTCTGTCACCCATAACACAAGTATTAAGTTACTTTACTTTGGGGACGGACGACCGTGTGTGTAATTGTCCCATATATTTATTTATTTATTTATATGTACATGAAATTTAGTTAATAGCTTTTACCTGGTCAACCAACCTTGCTCGGTAATTTTTTATAAAGTAAAAATATACTTAAAAAAAAAAAATTGGGTAGGAGGGGCTCGATATAGGGTTGCTACCCGTACTATATTATATAGTATCGTACTATATTTTAGTCAATTGTACTATATATTATAGAAAAATAATATACGACGAAAAATACTATATTTTTATCGCTTATTCAATTGCCGCGCTTCTTTTGAATCAACTGTGAACGGAACGCACCCGCACCACTGAATAGGGAATGTTTGAACGAAACTCATTCATTATTTACGGTGCTTAGTTAGTAAGTTTAAACACCGTGTGGTATCCGGCTGAATAGAATAGTACCACCCTCTTTTCTTACCGAGGTGTCGTAAAAGGCGACTAAGGTAAGTCGACCCGCCGTGTGGTATCCGGCTGAGTAGAATAGACCAACCTCATTTCTTACCGAGGTGTCGTAAAAGGCGACTAAGGTAAGTTGACCCACCGTGTGGTATCCGGCCGATCATAAAAACGCAGCCAAATCATATGACAATATGTTTATAACATGTTGTTCCGACCCCACTTAGAGTGGGATAAGGGCAGGAGGATGATGAGTTAGTAAGTTTAACTCCTTTGTGATTGTCCAGTGAAGAGTAATAATAAATAATCATGCAAAAATAAATAATGATTGAAAATAGATATGTACTATTTTTTTTCCTGAATTTCCTAAAAGAACTATATTATTTTGATTTAAAAAGAAAAATACTATTTTTCTTCAAAAAAAAGGTGGCAACCCTAGCTCGATCCTAGGTATTTTAATTTCTAGAGACCACCCGATCCCTGAATAAGCTACGCTGACTTGACAGTTGTCGGCAATAATAGTGTTTTATATATTCAATGTAAATGTATGAATTATTTAACGCCCAAAAGTTATTTTAAGAAGTTTTTTATATATTTTGGTTTTTGTTTATTAAATAAATTTTACGGAGCTATTTTGGGGTAAGTTTTATACCCAAACCCACAAACGACTTACGTATTTTTGCAAGGCGCAAAGCACAAGCCTCAAGCTTATGAAGCTTATGTCAGACCCTACTGTATACATCGCCAATTTTTTATAGAATTAGGCGTTTCTTTGCGGAGATCCATAATACAAAAGTAATAATAAAATTATTTTGCTATAATCCGCGATCCACATTACGCATAACAAGGCAGCGCAAAGCTTTGCGATTTTGTCGTAAAATCTATCTCCTGATGATGCTTCGGTTGCGGGGCGAAACGATTATTCAGTTTGTGATAGTAAACATGTGTAGTGCTTGTGTATTGTGGTGGCGATGGTGGGGGTTTATGCATATGTCTTTACGAATCCCGCATATATCAGGTATGAAAATGGATTGTCCACTCTACATTTAGCATTATATATATTTTCTCTTTTACTTCACCATGGATTATAGCAAAATAATTTTATCATTACTTTTGTATTATGGATCTCCGCAAAGTAACGCCTTATTGTATAAATACTTTCTTCTACTTGAATTGCTGTGTCAGCCAAATATAACTTTCTCTTGTAATGCAAAAAGTCAAGTGCGAGCTTGCATTAAAAGTAACAGTACACTTTCGAATTACTCAGCATGGTTTTCTGCTGACCGTACCGCTGCGAATATCGACCTACATATGCGGAATTGCTTTCGTATTAATATTTTTAGAGTTACGTTTAACTTAATGCGAAACGGTAAAAAGTGATTATAATGTCTTTTTGAAACCCAGAAATTTGTAAAACAAATGCTTCTGCTTTTGTACTTTCACTTTATTATGTTAAAAAAAAGCAATCAATTTAATTTTTGTACATAAAAATATAAAGAATTATAAAAATTGGCGATGTATATTTATATTGTACAATCCGACATAAGCTTGCGGATTCTGCTTTGCGAAAGTACGCAAGTCGTTTGTGGGTTTTTTTTTCACACAATCCATCCAGCTTTTTTCGGCCTCCCCCTAGCCATACATCCATCCACATTCATATTTAAAACTCTTTTGGTCACATGATTTTCATCCCTCCTCATTACTAACTTGCATGGATGATGCTACTCTTCGACCTTGCACAACATAGTAATGACCTAATGTTATACGAAATTAAATGTATCCCCCGATCACTAACGTATAACATAACCTTTCCTTATTTATCTTCTTAAATATCGTTTTAAAAAATAAATATTTTCGAACATAATAAATATAATTTAATTGAGATCGGGTTTTTAGAAAAGGGTTAAATGACGTGACGCGGTGCGTTTATTAAAAAAAAATAAAAATATCGTTTTGTCTCCGTCCAAGGTTATGCATTACATACGAAATGGAATGGAATGGGGTACGGTCATTCACCCTTCCACACCATGTATTCTTTATTCAAAATTTAAGATAATTTCTGTGGCTAAATCACTTCAATAAATTAACTGATATTTTTTATGTAACCTGCGAAGGTGTTTTGGTACCTGTAATTAAAATTAATGTCCTATGATCACACCCTTCAAATGTATATAAGTATTTATCAAAAATTAGGTATATATGTTTTTGCGTGTGGTATCCGTTTGAGTAAAATAGACCATCCTCTTTCTCACGTAGGTGTCGTAAAATACAACAAAGGTAAGTTGACATCAGACAGGCGCCCGGTCGTGAAATAAGTAGCCAAATCATGTTTACAACGTGTTGTGCCGACCCCACTTAGAGTGGGATAAGGGATGATGTATGTGCAACATGTGTTCATTTCTACGGATCACATCATTTTTGATTCGATTATGCGGATACTCATAAAAGTTTATTGCTCACATAATTTTGTAATGTCACAATTCAAGTTCGGTTTCGGATTTCGGAGCCATTTTTTAAGCTATTAATTTCTCTTATTAGTATACGTTACGGCGCGTATTTTTGGCGTACTTTTTAAATCTATACTAATAATTTTAATAACCTGTGGTATCTGGCTGAATAGAATAGACCGCCCTTATTTCTTACCGTGGTGTCGTAAAAGGTGACTAAGGTAAGTGGCTGAGTGGAATAAACCACTCTCAGAGTTACCTTAGTGGTCTTATCCCACTGTCAGGAGAATAATGATGATGAAAAGTAATTATTGTCAGTTAACCATAAGATAGAGACATGCTGTCACCGACTTTTTTGAAGTACTTTTGTAGATCTACAATTCTCTAGTATATTACTTAACTGTATCTCTGTTTGATTACGCGACGCAGAGGATTTTTAAAAAGTGCGCGACCTCTTATGCACAATTAACAAAAAAAAGTAATGTAATATTAACTTAAGCCTTCCTGAAATTGCACTACCTTTTAATATAAACCATACAGAAATAAGTACAGTAAAAGTAACGGCCTGTTACTATCCCACTGCTGGGCATAGGCCTCCTCTCTCCATTTTCGGAGAGAAGGGTTAAATTAAGGGGTAAATAAGTACAGTAGATTTTGATAAAATCGATCACATACAGACAGCTTTCGGGGACTTTGTTTTATAATAAATATAGAATAGATATAGATAGACATTTTGGTTGGTTTTCTAGGTTGATCATATTATCAAATTCAAATTTTTTTATTCAAATAAACTTGTAACCAAGTGCTTTTGAATCGCCAACTCTACTGCTGATTCGGAAAGCTGTTCCTAACGAGAAGAGCCAGCAAGAAACTCGGCGGTTGCTCTTTTCAACATAATACTTATAACTAGTTACATTAAGTCATTACTATCTTGTACAGGGTCAGACAGTAGCTATATCCAAGGATAGTTATCGTCTAAATAATCCTCAACAGTATAGTAGGCTTTCTGTATCAGCCTCTCTTTAATAGTGTTTTCAAACTGTAATGGCAAAGCTAAAATTTAGCCGTGTGGTATCCGGCTGAGTAGAATAGTACCACCCTCTTTTCTTACCGAGGTGTCGTAAAAGGCGACTAAGGTAAGTCGACCCGCCGTGTGGTATCCGGCTGAGTAGAATAGACCAACCTCATTTCTTACCGAGGTGTCGCAAAAGGCGACTAAGGTAAGATGACCCACCGTGTGGTATCCGGTTTAGTAGAATAGACCACCCTCTTTCTTACCGAGGTGTCGTGAAATACGACAGAGGTAAGTTGACGTCAGGCAGGCGGCCGGCCGTAAAAACGCAGCCAAATCATGTTACTGCATGTTTATAACATGTTGTACCGACCCCACTTAGAGTGGGATAAGGGCAGGAAGATGATGAATGGCAAAGCTAAAATTGATTGCGGAATTTTATTATAGAATCTTATACCAAAACCCACAAACGAATTTCGTACCTTTTCAAGGCGCAAAGCAGGAGCCGCAAGCTTATGTCGGTTCCTACTTTGTCTATTATATACATCACCTAGCGTTCTATCAATATTTTTGTCAAAGGTTTTTTCGCATATTCAATTATGAACTTTTTAGCATAGAGTCTTCAGAATGTTAAATTATTTACCCAAACTGTGTTAATCTGTAGAAGGTTATTGTCAAGTATATTTAAAGCGTGACCTACGTTAACGGGTTTTATGGACCGACTAGTTATAACCGCGACTCTGTTCATGATTTGATATATATGTATAATAAAATCGTAGATGTCAAATCTGTATATTAAATATATAAAAATAATTTATAGAATTAGTCTTTGCTTTGCGTAGATCAATTAAAAGTTATAATAATTTTGCTATAATCCGCGATAAAGTAAATAGAAAATATATACAATGATAAATGTAGAGTGACTATCTGTTTTCATATCTGATTAAGAAAACCCATGTACTACAAAAACCATATACACGAAAATACAAAAGCACTGCATAAATTCACTATTACAAACTCAACAATCATTTCGCCCCACTACCGAAGTAACAACAGGACACATATATATACGACGTATAATATTATAATAACAGTTTAGCTGTAAAATATGAATTCTGACAGACATACTTTCACATTTATATCATTAGTGCGGATAAAAAACAAAGCATTTTTTTATTGGTGACAGGTTTTTTTATTATTTCATATAAATTGATTTAATGATTTCGTTCAATGCATAACATATACCAATGTCGGTACAAATCGCTGATAACTTTATGCGTACGCAAAACATACATAATAAATGCTGTCTTTCTGTCGATCTGTCTGTCTGTTAATCCACGAATGAGATATTTATACAATTTGGTACAATTGCAAAATTATATACTGGTTTTATCTATCTTAATATTTAAATGAGTTAATCTTGTATATGTATATATTTTCCGAATCTCGAAAACGGCTTCAACGATTTTTCTGAAATTCAGCATGTAGGAGGTTTTGGGGGAGAAAAATTGATCTAGCTAGGTTTTATGTAAAAAAATATTGTTTTATCCCTATTTTTGGGCATTAATAGCACTAACATTTATATTGATTTGAATTTTCGCCATTAACTGTCAAGTCGACGTAGCTTATTCGGTTAGCGGGCAGCCTCGAGAAATGTGAGGGCCAAGGATCGATCCCAACTAAATAATTGTTTTTTTCTTCTTTTTAAGTTTTTTTTTGTAAAAAATTACACCCAGGTCACCCAGATATTACTTATTATAAAACAAAAGTATCTCTATGTTACTGTCATCATCCTCCTGCCCTTATCCCACTCTAAGTGGGGTCGGCACAACATGTTACAAACATGTTGTGCCGACATGATCCGGCTACGTATTTTACGACCGGCCGCCTGCCTGACTTCAACATACCTTAGTAGTATTTTACGACTCCTCGGTAAGAAAGAGGGTGGTCTATTTTACTCAACCGGATACCACACGGCCGGTCGACTTACCTTAGTCGCCTTTTACGACACCTCGGTAAGAAATGAGGGTGGTACTATTCTACTCAGCCGGATACCAAACGGCGGGTCGACTTACCTTAGTCGCCTTCTACGACACCTCGGTAAGAAATGAGGGTGGTACTATTCTACTCAGCCGGACACCACACGGCATTATCTTTATGTTACTGTGTGGTTGGTAAAAGATCGCGGAATTGCGTAAAACAGCAGAGACACATTAAAGTAATGTATTAGAGAATTGTAGATCTACATAAGTACTAAAAAAAAGTCCGCGACAGCATGTCTCTATCTCTTATGGATAACTCACAATAACTAAACTACTTTTCATCATCATTATCCTGACAGTGGGATAAGCCCGCTAAGGTGATTCTGATAGTGGTCTATTCCTCTCAGCCAGGTATCACACAGCGGGTGAAATTACGTTGTTACGTACTTTTACGTTAAAAAAAATTTTAATTCGGGTAAAATTTTGTGAAATTTTTTTTTGAGGGCTTTTTTTTTTCATGAGGGCAAACCTGCTGACACAGTATAGGATAAAAAAATCCCCTTCCTTCAGGAACACTTAAAACCAGTAGTTAAATGTATTTTATTGCAAAAATTTAAATGAAGTCGCGTATGTTAGTATTAAAATAAGTACTTAAAAACTCCTTTCCCTTTCCTTTTTTAAGAGAAATGTGTAAACGCCCGTTATACAGATGGTGTCAAGGAGTGAAAGTTTGTCTGTATGTTTTAGCGAGCCCAGACACTTACAGTTCCATCTATAGTGACACCAAAAGAGCAACGGGTTATTGACAAGTTACTATAATACTTTCTCGTCCGTTTGTACGTTTGATTTACATTTACTCTCGCTACTATGAGTTAAACTCCAACATAATTTAAATAATTTATACATTTAAAATTTTTTTTTCGAATTGATTATATGCTGTTGCCTTAACGGCTTTTACAGCGTCACTGGGCGGGACGGGCGAGCGCAGAAGCATCGTCGTGGTTGCGAAATGCGGAGAGTAGAGCGCAGAAGCTCTACTAGTGTCGGGTGTTATACATTTAAGTAATTTGTAAGAGTTACTTTGCGGAGTTCCATAATAAAAAAAAAATGTAATTTGCTATAATCCGGAATTAAGTTATTACAAAATATAGTTTCTTCTTCGAGCCCTTATCCCACTCTAAGTGGGATAAGGACTCTCTAAGGGTCGGCACAAAATGTTATAAACATGTTGTCACATGATTTGGATACGTATTTTACGACCGGCCGGCTGCCTGACGTCAACTTACCTTAGTTGCATTTTACAACACCTCGGTAAGAGAGAGGGTGGTCTATTCTACTTAGCCGGATACCACATGGCGGGTCAACTTACCTTAGTCTCCTTTTACGACACTTTAATAAAAAATGAGGTGGTCTATTCGCCTCAGCCGGATAACACACGGCGGGTCGATTTACCTTAATCGCCTTTTACGATGTCTCGGTAAAAAATGAGGGTGGTCTATTCTATTCAACCGTATACCACACGGTAGGTCAACTTTCTTAAGTCGCCTTTTACGACACCTCGGTAAGAAATGAGGGTGGTCTATTCTCCTCAGCCGAATACCACACGGTGGGTCAACTTACCTTAGTCGCCTTTTGCGACACCTCGTTAAGAAATGAGGGTGGTCTATTCTCTCCACATACCACACGTCTTAAAGTATAACTACGGAACCAAATATAACTATTTCACTTCGCGACCGAGTTTTTTTCGCTGACGCTACACCAATTGTTCCAATCAATAATAAAAATGAGATCACATATCGCTGGCCGAATTATTGGAAGGGGAATGACAGGTTATTGGATCGGTAAGAAATCAAAAACAAAATATACTCTACTTTCAAAAATACTTATCGCCAAATTGCAATGAATCTTTCAGTTTGAGAAGGTGATGTTACAAAGGTGATGTTCACAATAAAAAATATACATAAATAATATTAAATTTCAAATATTAACCAATGGGCTACAGTTCTGAGGTTTTGGCCAGTTGTTAATAGATGGCAACAGTTTTAATTTTTATTGGTTACAACAAACAAATTTTTTATTTAAGCAATTTAATTTATGTACATAAAAATATAAGGAATTATAAAACGATAGGTGATGTATACAATAGACAAAGCAGGAACCGACATAAGCTTGCGGCTCCTGCTTTGCGCCTTGAAAAAGTGCGTAACTCGTTTGTGGGTTTTGGTATAAGATTCTATAATAAAATTCCGCAATCAATTTTAGCTTTACCATTAAAGCAGTTTAAAAACACTGTTAAAAATAGGCTGATACAGAAAGCCTACTATACTATTGAAGATTATTTAGAAGATAAGAATGTGTGGATATAGCTCTCTTTGAACCTGTACAAGACAGTAACGACTTAATGTAAATAGTATTAAGAATTATATGTTTAAAAGAGCAACCGCCGAGTTTCTTGCTGGCTCTTCTCGGTAGGAACAGCTTTCCGAACCAGCGGTAGAGTTTACGATTCAAAAGCACTTGTTTACAAGTTTATTTGAATAAAGAATATTTTAATCATACAAAACGGTCAACTACTAGTACAACGCCAATTACTAGTCCACTTACCTTAAATGGAAGATTTCAATAGAGAATAATTTGAATTTGAATAAATGGTAGATACACAATTCAAAGGAATTCACAGGCAAATAACGGAAGAAATAACAGTTGACAGAGATAATTTATTCTAGGTTATTAATAACTTATATGACTTATACAAACTTGACACGTCAATAGCATAATGCTGTATTATGCTTATATTATAGGAATACCTATTAGTTATGGGTAAATAATAAGATACATTATGCATAGCAAATAACACTGTGTAATAAAATACGGGTTGTTACAACGACTTATTGAAAATCTTTAAGATATTAACCGCTGAGTTTCTTTCTGGTTCTTCTCGGTAAGAGCAACATTCCGAACCAGTTGTAGCTTAATTAAATCTAGTTGACGATTCAAAAGTGCTTGCAAAAGCTTACTTGGATAAAGATTAGGATCTGAGTGACCGAGCCTCGCTCGGTAATTTCTTTTTAAAGATATAAAAAAAAAAAAAAAAAAAAATAATTAGGCAAGTGGGGCTCGATGCTCGATATTTTCACCTCTCTAGACCGCCCGTACCCCAAATGAGCTATCGTGACTTTACATTTGACAGCGAAAAATTGTTTTTTTATTCAACGTAAATTATTAAAAAAATGACATTTTTTTAAAATAAAACTTAGCTACATCGATTTTTTCCTCCAAAACCGCCTACATGCTGAAATCCAGGAAAATCGTTACGAGCCGTTTCCGAGATTTTTATATACACATACAAAATTAACACATTTAAATATTAAAGATTTTGATTTAATTTGAAAATTCCAACATATATAGGTCTACAGAAAATTCCGCAACGGCATACATCGTTTAAGGATTGTTTACTTAACACATTCTAAGTAATAAAATGGTAACTTACAATGCGGTAATTGAAAGGCTATTTAACCGGATACAGTAGTAATCCTTACTAACTTAAACACTTCATGGATAACCTTATACCACGTTATTTAAACGTATCTAGTATTACCTACTATCTTTAATATTTAAATGAGTTAATCTTGTATATATATATATATATATATATATATATATATTTACGCCGTGTGGTATCCGGCTGAATAGAATAGTACCACCCTCTTTTCTTGCCGAGGTGTCGTAAAAGGCGACTAAGGTAAGTCGACCCGCCGTTTGGTATCCGGCTGAGTAGAATTGACCAACCTCATTTCTTACCGAGGTGTCGTAAAAGGCGACTAAGGTAAGTTGACCCACCGTGTGGTATCCGGCTTAGTAGAATAGACCACCCTCATTCTTACCGAGGTGTCGTAAAATACGACAGAGGTAAGTTGACGTCAGGCAGGCGGCCGGTCGTAAAAACGCAGCCAAATCATGTAACAGCGTGTTTATAACATGTTGTGCCGACCCCACTTAGGGTGGGATAAGGGCAGGAGGATGATGATATATATTTCTGATTCTTGGAAACGGCTCCAACAATTTTCTTGAAATTCAGCATGTAGACGGTTTTGGGGGTGAAATATCGATTTAGATAAGTTTTATTTAAAAAAAATGTCGTTTTACATCTGATTTCGGGCTCTAAAATTTTTTTTTAAATTTACATTGAATACAATCACAATTTTTCGCTGTCAAACGTAAAGTCGTGGTAGCACATTTGGGTAAAGGGCGGTCGGTCTAAAGAGATGAAAATACCTAGGATCGATCCCCACCTGCCCTATTATTTTTCATTTTTTTTTATTTTTTTTTACATCATTTTTAAAATTACTGAGCAAGGCTCGGTGCCCCAGGTACTCTAATAATTATATACCGTACTTTTATAGGAATGTGATTTTTTCCCCTAAATTTGACACCGAAATCTAGCATTGCATTTAATTGACCCGGAGCGAAAGGGAGTATCGACTTCATTAACAAATTGCCCCTCCCCCTTAAACTCCTTTGGAGCGTGGGCACCACGTTGGGAAATACCACTCTTAACTCAGATTAAATAAAAATAATTCTTAATCCTTTTAGCACAAAAAATCAGCTTAGCGATTCAGCGCGGAAACGCTGCCAGCATTATTGGTACCATTCCACGTGGGCATGATTTGTTCCTAGCGTGTAAGTAGTTTAAGATAAAATCTTAATCTTTTGGATTCAGTTTATATTTGGTCATTTTACGACCGCCGGAAGATACCAATCTGTAAACCGATAGTACACTGCAGTCGACCCAATAGCCAAGTCATTGCTAAAGCGGACGCATTTCTAGTTTAGAACGGTAAGAAATGAATATTTATTAACTTTATTATTGGGCCGCAAATATTTTTAAATGCTTTTAAAATGCATGATGAAGGTGGATCTTGCAAGTTAAATTTGACCCACTTCCTGGTGTCCGATTTAGCTGAAATTTTACATACTGGTCCAGAGTTTTGATGACAATGCATGTTTATGATAAGCATAACTTGATGCTACTGCCAGGATCGGCTCCAGACGAGGGAACTCCTTAAAATGATAACCGTTGAAGACATGAAACTTTGTTTAAGCTTTTTAGCTTAGCTTGTTAAAGCATAACATGGTACTTGTTTAGCACAGTATTAGCTTCGGTTTAGTGCATAAAGATGAAATATTTTGCCATCATGTAATGCATAATGCGATTAGAATCGCGGATCTAATTGTATGAGATAATCGCGGGTAAGAGCGGACTTATAATCTAAAATAAAATATATACATATATAAAATAAAAATTATAATATAAAAATTTATCGAATCACGCCGTGTGGTATCCGGCTGAATAGAATAGTACCACCCTCATTTCTTACCGAGGTGTCGTAAAAGGCGACTAAGGTAAGTTGACCCACCGTGTGGTATCCAGTTGAGTAAAATAGACCACCCTCTTTCTTACCGAGTAAAATACGACTGGGGTATGTTGACGTCAGGCAGGCGGCCGGTCGTAAAATACGTAGCCAACTCATATGACAACATGTTTGTAACATGTTGTGCCGACCCCACTTGAAGTGGGATAAGGGCAGGAGGATGATGATAAAAATTAATCGATTTAGCTTGGTATGATTTATAGAAAACGTCGTTTTATCCGCCCTATAAGGTCAGGGAATGAGCCGAGTTTAACTAGTTTAGAAAGACTAGACATTTCGGGGGGCGATAAATCAATTCAAATGCGGCGGAAATGGCCGAATCCGGCAAACGGCGGAATATGCATCTCTCATCGAGAGTTATATATTTGTGCTGTTTGCAGTTGTCAATGCAAAAATATTTCTATCCGTTTTAACACCTCGGTTAATTGTCTCTTGATATGACAAGAGGGCTGGCTCCCGTTTCACACAAAGAATCAGCTTAGCGATTCAGCGCGGAAACGCTGCCAGCATTCTTGGGACCATTCCACGTGGGCATGATTTGTATAGTTCTAGCGTGTAAGTAGTTTGAGATAGATATAACTTGTACATATTTCATGTTTTGAAAAAAAATCCTTACACTTTATTTAATTTTTAATTAATTTATAGAATTAGGCGTTACTTTGCGGAGATCCATAATACAAAAGTAATAATAAAATTATGTTGCTATAATCCGCGATGAAGTAAAATAGAAAATATATATAATGCTAAATGTAAGTGGACAATCGGTTATCATACCTGATACATGCAGGATTCGTAAAAACACATGCACAAACCTCCACCACCGCCATCACAATACACAAGCACTATATACAAAGCACGCAAAGCTTTGCTTTGCGATTTTGGTCGTGGAGTCTATCTCCTGACGATGCTTCGGTTGCGGGGCGAAACGATTGTTGAGTTTGTGATAGTGAACTTATATAGTGCTTGTGTATTGTGGTAGCGGTGGTGGAGGTTTGTGCATGTGTTTTTACGAATCCTGCATGTATCAGGTATGATAACCGATTGTCCACTTACATTTAGCATTATATATATTTTCTATTTTACTTCTTCGCGGATTATAGCAAAATAATTTTATTATTACTTTTGTAATTTTTAATTCTTTGTAGGTAAGCCTCTTTTTACTAACTTATTTTTACATTAAGATTTAAAGGATAGCACACACTCGCTCTGCTAGAGGTTGTGGGCGGCGGTTATTACTTGTTTACCATCCTATTCCTTAAGAAAAGGTCAGGTGGGAAAATCGGGCGCTTCCGGAAGTTTTTATACCTTTTAAAAATAAATAAAGCAAACCTCGGTCATCCACTTTAATCTTGGACGTGAACAAATCCTTTACATTGCTGTGGAGTCGGACCAGTTGTTGCAAAAGACTCGCTTCTAGTTTAGACCGGTAATATGTAAATAAGGAAATGGCCATTTTAACCGACACCGTTCTGTTTGAAAGTTGCATCAGACTCATATCGCCTGATGTTGGCAAATATATTTCGTATCTGAGACGGGGGTGTAAGGAAATACTATTATTTATATAATTTTTAATTGTTACACCATCGATATATAGATATATTAACAATTAATGTATATAACCTGGTTGACCACTTGTCATTATCCCACTTCTGGGTTTCGTCTCTCCATTTTTTGGAGAGGATGCGGATATATGTATTACAGTACCTGATTGACCGAACCTTGCTCGGTAATTTTTTACAAAAAATAAAAAAAAATAAAAAAATAAAGGGTAGGTAGGGCTCGATCCTAGTTAGTTTCATTTCTCGTGACCACCCGTTCCCCGAATAAGCTACGCTGACTTGTCATTTAACGGCAAAAATAGTGTCTTATATATTCAATAAATTAATAGTAAATTTTAGTATTTTTTAATGCCCAAAAATTGGATTTGACTGGCCAGTTGGCGCAGTGAACAGTGACACTGCCTTCAGCTCCGCGGGTCGCGAGTTCTATTGCCGCCAAGGGCAAATATTTTCTTTAAATGAATATGTTGGTCTCCGAGCCTGGGTGTATATTTGTATTTAAGTATGTATTTAAAACTTATATAAGTATACATTCACCAGTTGTCTGTCACCCATAACACAAGTATTAAGTGACTTACTTTGGAGACGGAAGACCGTGTGTGTAAGTGTCACATATATTTATTTATTTATTTATTCGATTTTTTTTAATTAAACCTAGCTAGATCGATTTTTCTCCCCCTAAACTTAAAAAGCATACTTAATTTCAGAAAAAATGTTGGAGCCGTTTCCGAGAGGTTTAATTTTTAACAAAAAAAAGTAACCTCAAAAAAAAGGAAAAAATAATTATTTAGTTGGGGATCGATCTTAGGTATTTACATTTCTCGGGGCTGCCTGTACCCCGAATAAGCTACGCAGACTTGACAGTAAATGGCGAAAATTTAATTCAATATAAATGTTAGTTTTTTTCAATGCCCAAAAACAGGGATAAAACGTGTTTTTTTTAATTAATCATAGTGTTAACGCACACTATATACAATAACACGATATAATAGGAATACCACAATTCCCGTTCCGAGATGCATTTCTCTTGAATGACGAACAAAGACTGACTGTCACTGAAACGTTTTATCAACAGGAAGACTAAACCGGGAACAACAACGGCATAGTGTTGTCACCATTTAATTCAAAAAGGGCGCCATATTCTTGTTTCATGACTGTGTTGCTATAGAATACAAAGCGGAAGTCAGTGGCGACAACACTAGCTAGATCGATTTGTCTCCCCCAAAACCTCCTGCATGCTGAATTAAAGATTAACAAATAATCCTTATATTAAATCTCACGCCGTGTGGTATTCGGCTGAATAGAATAGTACTGCCGAGTTTCTTTCTGGTTCTTCTCGGTAAGAGCAACATTCTGAACCAGTTGTAACTTGTCCTACCTAGTATAATAACTCTATAACACTATTACAAGGCACGTACACAGGCTGTACTACATTTGATAATTCACGGTACACCGATGAGGAATCGGAACACAAACCAGTTGTTGCATTAGAGCCGACGGTGTGGCGTAACGCGGCTATAATCGAATAACTTTATACGTTTACGCTCTGGGAACTTGTGTATTAACCAGGCCTTGGAACTGGTTATGAAAAGTCTATATATTTCATTGACAATCGGTTAAAACTTAGGTATTCGGCTATTTCCGAAGAATAAAGTCACATTTCCAATTCTTATGTAAATTTATTTTTTGGACTAGCAATCGCCAGCGGTTTCCCTCGCGTGGAAAGATTAAAACCGTAATATAGTATTTTCATCATCATCTTCTTGTCCTTATTCCACTCTAAGTGGGGTCGGCACAACATGTTATAAACATGCTGTCACATGATTTGACTGCATTTTTACGACCGGCAGCCTGCCTGACGTCAACTTACCTAATTCATATTTTACGACACCTTGGTAAGAAAGAGGGTGGTCTTCCTCAAATCTTACACTCAAATAATTTTGTACATCGGCCCAGTAGTTCCTGAGATTAGCGCGTTCAAAATCTTCAGCTTTATATATTAGTTAAATAATCCAGCCTTGGAAAAGTAACACACATATTTTTTTAAATCTATTATTTTTTGTACAACCTCATGTAAATAATTTTTCAGCATAATTTTAATAAAGAATCGTTTAGTTTACAAAATTATTTATTAATGTAATAATCATCAACTGTTTATCTTTATTATACATTAACGAGTTAATGTTTTTATCGTAAAAAACATTGTTTATATGTTACACTAATTACATCATTATTACAATCCATATATACAAATATTATAACTGTGAAATTCTGCTTGTCTTTATGTCTATATGTTACATTTTCACGTCTCATCCGCTTTAGCAAAATGAATGAATTTTGTTAAACTTGAATCTTATATGCCAGACAGACAGAGAATTTATTAAATCCATTTTAAATTGTACAAAACTCTGCAGATTTAATCAAGTTATATAGTTTTAAGTTATATTTTTATCCAAAAGCAAGATTTGTTTATAGTAGTAGTAGTAGCGGCCTGTTACTATCCCACTGCTGGGCATAGGCCTCTTCTCTCCATTATTGGAGAGAAGGATTGGAGCTAAGACCTACCACGCTGCTCCAATGCGGATTGGTAGGTTACACATATCTCCAGAATTCTCTGGAGAAATGCAGGTTTCCTCACGATGTTTTCCATCACCGAAAAGCGTGTGATAAATTGCAATTATCAATTAGACACATAAGTTTTAATAGAAAAACTCATTGGTGTCTGTCCGGGTTTGAACCCATGATCGTCTCTAGAGATTCACACGGTCGCGCCGCTAGGCCATCACAGCACTTTTCCCACAAAAGTGGGATAAGATTTGTTTGTATGTGATCGATTTTCTCAAAATGTACTGAGCGTTTCTTGTACGGTTTTTACTAAAAGGTAATGCCATTCTGCAAGGTTTAGGTTAATATTACATTACGGTTTTATATAAATTGTGTTGAAATGGTCACGGTTGTAAAAAAATCGCCTGCTGGGAGCTTTAATCACGTGCACCGTGCAAACTAGCGGAGATACGATAATCATCATTTTCCTGCCCTTATCCCACTCTAAGTGGGTTCAGCACAACATGTAATAAACATGTTTTTAAATGATTTGGCTTCGTATTTGACGACCAGCTTCTTGCCTGACGTCGTTGCCTTAGTCGCCTTTTACGACACCTCGGTAAGAAATGAGAGTGGTTTATTCATCTCAGCCGGATACCACATAGCGGGTCAACTTACCTTAGTCGCCTTTTACGACACATTGGTAAAAAATGGGGGTGGTATCTTCTTCTGAGCCAGATACTACACATCGGGTCAGCTTACCGTACTCGCCTTTTACGACACCTCGGTAAGAAATAAGGATGGTCTATTCATCTCAGCTGGATACCAAACAGCCTTTTACTTGACTTACCTTGTTGGCCCGTTGGAGCAGTGGGTAGTGACCCTGCCTTCAGCTCCGCAGGTCGCGGGTTCGATTCCCGCCGAGGGCTAACATTTTCTATAAATGAATTTATTGGTCTTTGAGCCTGGGTGTATATTTGTATTTAAGTATGTATTTAAAAAATATATAAGTATATATTCACCAGTTGTCTCTCACCCATAACACAAGTATTAAGTTACTTACTTTGGGGACGGACGACCGTGTGTGTAAGTGTCCCATATATTTATTTATTTATTTATTTTTACGCCTCGGTAAGAAATGAGGAATCAAGTACTGTGTCATTGATAAAATACGTTGTTGAAATGTCGATTGTTTGCAGACACTTCTAGATAATATTGTTTAACAAAAAAACTCGATTTTATTACAAACGACCTAAAGCACTTGACCTAGATTTCGCGAAAAGTAAGGCAATGATGTATAAACGAGTCGATATCCGAGGGCAATTAGTATATACAGTTGTATACATAAGTGTATGTAATTATTATATAATCTTATACAATATTTATATTGTATGTGCTAATGGCGTAATGCTGTATTTGATTTTGGATGTACTAATAATATGAACACGTTCAACCTTCTCGTATTGAGTTTTTAAAGTATGTAAAGAGAGGTTTCCTTGGTTACAATAATAATTTATTATTAGGTGAGAAGCTGTGATGGCCCAGCGGTGCGACCGTGTGAATTTCTAGAGACGATCATGGGCTCGAACCCGGGCAGACACCAATGGATTTTTTCTCTTAAAACTTATGTGTCTAATTGATAATTGCAATTTATCACACGCTTTTCGGTGAAGGAAAACATCGTGAGGAAACCTGCATATCTCTAGAGAATTCTGGAGGTATGTGTAACCTACCAATCCGCATTGGAGCAGCGTGGTAGGTCTCAGCTCCAATCCTTCTCTCCCAAAAAAACGGAGAGAAGAGGCCTATTCTCAGCAGTGGGATAGTAACAGGCCGTTACTTACTTACTTATTAGGTGAGTGGTAATATTTTTAAAGGATATAAAAAAAGCTGAGCTGTGATAACATTATAATTGACAGATAAAATATCGTTTGCATTCTATTCTACATTTTAGCATTTTTTTCAGTGCCCGAAAACAGGGATATTTTTTTTTTTTTAAATGAAACTTAGCTAGATCGATTAAAGTAGTAGTTAGTAGTAATAGAAGTAAAAATCATTATTTCTTTGAAGAATTTTGATTACTTTACAATTATTATATTTTTTATGTTTCTACGTATTCTCCCTGGTGGAAATCAGTGTCACAAAGTTTTTCTCGAGTAAATTTCTTCGTTTTATTCTAAATTGAAAATATAAAATAAATAAAAATGGATTTTGATTTAATGGAAATTTGTTTTAAAAATAAATGATTGTGTCAACCATAATAGATAGAGGCATGTTGTCGCGGACTTTGTTGTTGAATTTGTGTAGATCAACAATTCTCCAGTACGTTAAGTTATTAAATTTCTGGTGGTTTACGCGGCACAGGAGACTAAAGCCCCCAGCAGGCGAGTTCTTTTACAATTGCCTGACCTCTTCAATACAATTTACATAAAACCGTATTGTACTATTAAGCTCATCATTCCAGAAGTATCGTACTATCTATTAGTATAAACCGTACAAAAATCCGTTAAGTAAATTTTGAGAAAATCGATCTCATATAGACAGATAGCTTTCGAAGACTTTATTTTATAATAACTAATTGAACTGAATTGTTGGTAATTCTGATAAATATCATCATCCTCCTGCCCTTATCCCACTCTAAGTGGGGTCGGCACAACATGTATAAACATGTTGTCATATGATTTGGCTGCGTTTCTACAACCGGCCGCCTGCCTGACATCAACTTAACTTAGTCGTATTTTACGACACCTCGGTAAGAGAGGGTGGTCTATTCTACTAAACCGGATACCACACGGTGGGTCAACTTACCTGAGTTGCCTTTTACGACACCTCGGTAAGAAATGAGGTTGGTCTATTCTACTCAGCCGGATACCACACGGCGGGTCGTCTTACCTTAGTCGCCTTTTACGACACCTCGGTAAGAAAAGAGGGTGGTACTATTCTATTCAGCCGGATACCACACGGCGTGGTAATTCTGCTAAATAAACAAATAAAATATATTGTTTGAAGGTGTCAAGGTTTTTACATTTTTCAGGCTTTACGACCTATTGTAAAATAACAAACTGATCAACATTTGCACTAACTAGTATAAAACATTACAAATACATCTATACTAATATAATATAAGAAGAGTTTCTTTGATTGTTTGAAAGCGCTATTGACTACTGGACCGATTTGAAAAATTCTTTCGGTGTAAGACAGTCCATTTATTGAGGAAGGCTATAGGCTATATAACATCACGCTAAGATGAATAGGAGAGGAGCAGCAATAAAAAATAGAACGAAAACGGTAAAATTCAAAGATTTCCTAGAGTGCGCTGAGTAAACGATGAAACTAATTAAAAAATCATGTATGTACAAAATTGTTCTCCTCTCAAAGTTCTAAATAAAAGTCCGGGACAGCATATGTCTAGCTTTTAAGTTTAACTCACTTTAACCATTTTTATGGATGTCAAAGTACTAATCTTTAATCTTTCGACGCGGGCGGAGCCGCTGGCGATTGCTAGTTATATTATATGTACAGGTCTCTTAAAAGGTAACCGCCGTGTGGTATCCAGCCGAATAGAATAGTACCACCCTTATTTCTTACCGAGGTGTCGTAAAAGGCGACTAATAAGTCAACCCACCGTGTGGTATCCGGCTAACTAGAATTGACAAACCTCATTCCTTACCGAGGTGTCGTAAAAGGCGACTAAGGTATGTTGACCCACCGTGTGGTATCCAGTTTAGCAAAAAGACCACCCTCTTCCTTACTGATGTGTCGTAAAATACGACTAAGGTAAATTGACGTCAGGCAGGCGGCCGGTCGTAAAAATGCAGTCAAATCATGTGACAGCATGTTTATAACATGTTGTGCCAAAACCCACTTAGAGTGGGATAAGGGCAGGGGGATGATGAATACGAAGGCTAGGATATACAAGATTAACTCATTTAAATATTAAATATAGATAAATAAGTAGATTTTTTAACTATAACCATTGCCCGTGTCGTAACTTACAAAGTATCGTTACATAACCAGTCAGTTAATAATAAGGTTTAACGGCGTTCAATTAGTTTTCTAATCATTTGAACTCAAGGTAATTCTTAAGGCGCTACCGTCGATTTTCATAACTATGCAATTTAAGCGGTGCATGTTAGATGCAATTATGTAAATAGGCGAATACATTTTACGATGCAGTGAAAACTAAAAGGGACTGAGTGCAGTTAATATTTTGTATTTATTGATGCAATGATAGTAGCAGTGTGGTATAGAATAGTACCACTCTCATTTCTTACCAAGGTGTCGTAAATGGCGACTAAGGTAAGACACCGTGTGGTATCCGATTTAGTAAAATAGACCACCCTCTTTCTTACCGAGGTGTCGTCAGGCAGGCGGACGGTCGTAAAAACGCAGCCAAATCATGTGACAGCATGTTTATAACATGTTGTGCCGACCCCATTAAGAGTGGGATAAGGGCAGAAAAATGATGACTGGTGCTATGATAGCTTAGCGCTATGTACGACTCTTTTGAAGGGTGGCGGGTTTAAGCCCCGGGCAGGCTCCAATGAGTTTTTGTTTGTTTGAACGCGCTAATGTGAGGAATTACTGGACCGGTTTAAAAAGTACGAAATTTACATAAAACGGTACACTAATATATAAAGCTGAAGAAGTTTGTTTGATTGTTTGAACGCGCTAATCTCAAAAACTTCTGTACCGATTTGAAAATTCTTTCAGTGTAAGATAGTCCATTTATTGAGGAAGGCTATAGGCTATATAACATCACGCTAAGATGAATAGGAGAGGAGCAGCAATAAAAATAATGCGAAAACGGCAAAACGGCTAAGTAATTTGAATTCGGAAACAAACATTGATTTTATTACGAGCGAAGCTGGTGTCACAGCTTGTGGTGAATTTTTATTGTTATGGTAGTTTTGATGGTGTTTTAAAGTTTTTATTTATAAGTGTTTCTTGCTGGTTCTCGGTAAGAGCATCTTTCCGAACCAGTCTTAGCTTCATTGTAATTTGACGATTCAAAAGTGCTTGTAAAAACCAATTTGAAAGAATTATTTGAATTTGAAACAACCCCTCTTATCAAATAATTTATAGAATTAGGCGTTACTTTGCGGAAAGTCATGATACAAAAGTAATAATAAAATTATATTGCTATAATCCGCGATGAAGTAAAATAGAAAATATATATAATGCTAAATGTAGAGTTTATCTCCTGATGATGATGCTTGCGGGGCGAAACGATTGTAGAGTTTGTGATAGTGAACGTATGTAGTGCTTGTGTATTGTGGTGGCGGTGGTGGAGGTTTGTGCATATGTTTTTACGAATCCTGAATTTGTCGGGTATGAAAACGCATTGTCCCTTCCAAGTTGTTTTAATAGACAAATTTAAATAATTTGTAAACAAATGCTTTTGAATCGTCAATATTCTAATCAAATCAAATCAAAATAATCTTTATTCAAATAAGCTCTTACAAGCACTTTTTAATCGTCAAGGATCAATATGATTAATGAAGCTACAACTGGTTCGGAATATTGCTACCGAGAAGAGTTGTTAGAAACTCTGCGGTCGCTCTTTTCGATACATAATTCCTATAACTAGTTTCGTCATTGCTATCTTGTACAAGGTCGGGGAGTAGTTAAATCCACGCAATATTATCATTTATGTAATCCTCGATATAATAGGCTTTCTGTATAAGCCAAGTTTAGATAATAATTTTATATTAATGTAATAGCAAAGCTGGAACGTCGTGTGGTATCCGGCTGAATAGAATAGTACCCCCCTTATTTTTTACCGAGGTGTCGTAAAAGGCGACTAAGCTAAGTCGATCCGCCGTGTGGTATCCGGCTGAGTAGGATAAAACGCCCTCATTTGTTACCGAGGTGTCGTAATAGACGACTAAGACAAGTTGACCTGCCGTGTGGTATCCGGTTGAGTAGAATAGACCACCCTCTATTTTACCGAGGTGTCGTAATAGGCGACCAAGATAAGACGGCCCGCCGTGTGGTATCCGGCTGAGTAGAATAGACCACCATCATTTTTTTACAAAGGTGTCGTAAAAGGCGACTAAGGTAAGTTTATCCACCGTATGGTATCCGGTTAAGTAGAATAGACCACCCTCTTCCCTCCCTCAATCTTACCGAGGTGTCGTAAAATACGTTACTAAGTTAGGTTGATGTCAGGCAGGCGGCCGGTCGTAAAATACGTAGCAAAATCATGTGAGAACATGTTTATAACATGTTGTGGCGACCCCACTTAGAGTGGGATAAGAGCAGGAAGATGATGAATAATAATTATAAATTATTGTAATGGCAAAGCTAGAATTTTGTTAGTTGTTGAATTTTATCATAGAATCCTATACCAAAAGCCCATAATACTTACGAGCTTTTGTACGGCACAAATCAGAAGTCTAAAGCTCTTTTTTACCTTCTTTGTTATCAAAGGTAGTGCTAGAAGCTTCGTATCTAAAAGTTTTTTTTATATTAATTGTATTAAACATATTTATAATGGTTACAGAAAATTTAATGCATTCGTAAATATGGTTTAAGTTTCCTATAATAAATAACTAAACGTTATATATTTTATTATTTATAATTTGAATTAATTAAAAAAATAATTCTATCCTATAATAATAATATCTTATTTTACCATTAAACTAATTAACCCATCATTAATAATCAGTAACAATAAATCAATAAAAAACGGTACTTATGAATATTATTTTATGATCCAATGTCAAATTAAAATATAATAAAAAGATAATACAATGTTACTTTTTTGTATTATCATGAGACTATTTATTAAAATTTAAATATTTAAATTAATGTGGTAGTTAATAATATTAAAATTATATTAATAAGTGATATAATGGGATTTTAAAATATTATATGTTTATTAAACAGTGATTACTTAGATCAGAGAAATAATAAACCTAATTAATAATAGCAGTTTTTTATTTTAAGTAAATTGTCATAAATGTAAAATATAATTTATGAATAAATTTAAACGATAAAGATAAATTATTCATAATTCAAAAACAACGAGTGAGATTTTTTTATAATTTGATATCATTATCGTAAGTTTATTTTTAGATATGAAAGCTATTTCATTAAGAATTAATTAATTGCGGACAATAATTTAAATATACAAACTAAAAAATAATATAAAAAACATGGCTAATCCCTAAGTAGCGATTCAAAGAGCAAATTAATAAAATATGAGAAAAATGTGTTGAACTTCAAGAAATGCAACAGCCCAGCCTCCGTATCGCGCGAGATCACTTTCAAGTGTCCCACTGCCCTAAATCCCCTCTCCCTGCTAGTGAAAGCAGATTTAGTAAAAACCAATAATGACATAACACACCGCAATCATCTCAATGAGATGTGTATTTTATAATATTCATAAATAAGTACATACTTATTATGGAATTCAATGTAATATACCCTATTACATATGTAAATACAAAACAAGAAATACATAATTTAAAATATAAAATATTATTTTATTAATAATTTATTTTACTAAATTAAGTTTGTTATAATATTCTAAAAAACATTTGGAAAACAAATACATTATATTTTAAAAATATTAAACACATTTCTGAATTAATTGAGATAAATTATTAATAATTAATAGCCATAAATTAATTGATTTATTCAAATATTATAATGAATATTGTTTTCGATTATTTACATTAATTATTATTAATAAATTGAATAGTATTACTAAAAACATTTGGAAAACAAATTCATTATATTTTAAAAATATTAAATGCATTTTTGAATATTTTAAATAAATAATTAATAGGTAATTGATAAATATTATAAATTGATTTATTCAAATATTTTAATGAATATTGTTTTCAATTATTTGTAGTTATTGTTATTAATAAATTGAGTATTATTATGAAAATTATATTATTATTTATATTTAATATACAGTGAAATTGTTTTGTAAATATGAAATTATTAAAATAGAATATAAAGCCGCTAATTATTTTTGAAAATTAATAAATTATAAAAAAAAAGTAAAATAGACCTACCTTTGTTTGGAGTCAAAATTTGAGGGGAGGGAGAAATGCAGCACTAAAGCACTATCACATTTCAAAATCACACACTATCCACCACTAAAAGCACGTCGCTTTCGCTTGCCCGCGCGCACGTTCAATTTCCGCGGGCCGTAACGCCCGACTGTTGCGTTCTCTTATTTTCAGCTTAGACTTACAGTCTGACTGGTAGTAAGTCAGTAAGTAAGTCTGACTTAAATCATATATTTTTCCAACAAATCGATTAGTAATCAGTATTGAAATAGATTATTATAAGCACTTTTGAATCGGTAAAGATTTGACAAGTAATGAAGCTACTAGATATATTTTAAGATACTGGGATTAATTAACATAATCAAAAAATATATAGCCATGTGGTATCCGGCTGAGTAGAATAGACCACCCTCATTTCTTACCGAGGTGTCGTAAAGGGCGAATAAGGTAAGGCGTACCGCCGTGTGATATACGGCTGAAAGGAATAGACCACCCTCTTTCTTACCGAGATGTCGAAAAAACCACTAAGGTAAGTTGACGTCAAGCGGTCGGTCGTAAAATACCTAGCCAAATCATGATTATAACAAGTTGTGCCGACCCCACTTAGAGTGGGATAAGGGTAAGAGGATGATGAATTAAAAAACATCATCATCCTCCTTCCCTTATCCCACTAGAAGTGGGGTCGGCACAACATGTTATAAACATGTTGTCACATGATTTGGCTAGGTATTTTACAACTGACCGCTTGACGTCAACTTACTTTAGTTGCTCTTTACTACACCTCGATAAGAAATGAGGATGGTCTATTCTACACAGCCGGACACCTCACGGTGGGTCAACTAACCTTAATCGCCATTTATGACACCTCGGTAAGAAATGAGGGTGATCTATTCTACTCAGCCGGATACCACACGGCGGGTCAATTTATCTTAGACGTATTTTACAACACCTCGGTAAGAAATGAGGGTGGTCTATTCTACTCAACCGGATACCACATGGCGGGTCAACTTACCTTAGTCGTATTTTACGGGACCTCAGTTTTAAATGAGGGTGGTCTATTTACTAAACCAGATACCACACGGTGATTCAACTTACTTAGTCACATTTTACGACACCTCGGTATGAAATGAGGGTGATCTATTCTGTTTATTCTACTCAACCAGGTATCACACGACAAGGCAACTTATTTTAGTCGCATTTTACGACACCGCAGTAATAACCTATTACGACAACTCAAAAATCTCCATTTTCTTTTGTCAGTGTTACACTGTATAAAGTGACAATAACAAAACTCTATCAAGGATCTGTAATACAATGGTTACAAATAAAACGTCACACAGATTTTCTCATTGATAATAACGTAATAACACTTGCAAATTGAGCATTATATTCTAATAATTACGTAATTAGGCGCGAACTTTAATTTTGAAATAACAACAGTAATTTTATTTAATTAAACTGTAAAAAATAACTTTGTTAACTTAGATTATTATTCTCCTGCCCTTATCCCACTCTGAGTTTAAGATGTTTTTCTCCTTCATTCTCTCTTAAAATTCGTCAACTCTGTCGTTTATCCTTCTATATGGATGTCATACTTCCCATAATCCATCTGTTATTCGGCCTATCTCTAGTCACATATCCATCTTCATCTTAATATTTAAATGAGTTAATCTTGTATATATATATATTTTCCGAATCTCTGAAACGGCTCCAACGATTTTTCTGAAATTCAGCATTCAGGAGGTTTTGGGGGAGAAAAATTGATCTAGCTAGGTTTTATGTAAAAAAAAATATTGTTTTATCCCTATTTTTGGGCATTAAAAAACACTAACATTTATATTGAATTGAATTTTCGCCATTACTGTCAAGTCGACGTAGCTTATTCGGTTATCGGGCAGCTTCGAGAAATGTTAGTGCCAAGGATCGATCCCACCTAAATAATTGTTTTTTTCTTTTTTTAAAGTTTTTTTTTGTAAAAATTACCGAGTGAAGCTTGGTCACCCAGATATTTCATATTTAACACTCGTTTGGTTAACTTAACACACGATTTTTTAAATTTAACACACGATTTTCATCTCTCTAAGTCCAATCTATCTCAAACTCAAGCGATTATTAGTTAGTATTAGGGTGACCGAGCTTTGCTCGGTAATTTTTATAAAGATGTAAAAAATTTAAAATTAAAAAAAAAATGAAAAGAAAAATTAAAAAAAAATAGGGCAGGTGGGGCTCGACCCTAGGATTTTTTTAATGTAAGAAAAATTCGTTTTATCCCTTTTTTGGGCATTAAAAAAATACAAAACTCAAATTGAATATATAAAACACTATTTTTGTCTAACTAACTCATTTAAATATAAAAGATAATTATACAAACCCGAGAGAAACCCGGGAGAGATTGTATATCAATGTAATTATATCAAAATTTTTAAGAACTAACAAAAACAGTGCTGATTACGCCTATAAAATAAGTGTTAATTGTTAATGTACAATTAATTACAATATATAGATAGTGCATCAATAAATAAACGATTATTTACTAAAATTAAAAATAGATTGGTAGATCGTGTGAAGTATGACATGTGTATAAAAGGAAAAGCTCCAGAGTTGACGAATAATACGAGAGAGTGGAAGAGAAAAACATGTTGTGCCGAACACACATAAGGGCAGGAGAATGATGACTAAAGTCCACCAATAGGCAAAGTTGGGCGACAAATGTCAGTAGTTTTTTTGGCACAAAAGGTCAGCATTCAAGGATATGTTTTGTTTGTGAAAAACGTGGAAAATGACAGATGGAATAAAAAATTCTAAACCATTGTAAATTGAATTATAGCGAACTTAATTGTATGTATTCTCACGGGAACTTATTTAAAATCATTAATGATTTTTGAGTTACAATTCAGCTGTAAGAGCTGTGGTAGCCAAAACTGCGTGACTCTTTCCAAAGGATCACAGGTTCAAACACGGGCAGGCATCAATGAATTTTTCTGTCACTTCGCGAAAAGTTCGAGTAAATAGGCATACTTACAAAAAAATGTATATCACTACATATTATAAAACAAAGTTTGTCGCATTTCTTGTACGCATAAAACTTTAAAACTACCCAACAGATTTTGATCGGTTTTTTTTAATAGATAGAGTGATTCTAGAGGAAGGTTTGTACGTATAATAACATTCAATACAGAGTAGAGAAATACTGTAATTTTTGAGGTTTCTGTAAATAATTAAATTTTTTCCGCTTACAGTGCAAACGCAGGCTAAACCCTACGAGATTTATCAAAATAATGTACTAAGTATTTGTACACATTGAAAACGTCTACAGAAAAGTCCGCGATGGTATATGTCTATCTGTTATGGATAACCCACTATAGCATTTTTTGTCATTTACTTTTTACGAAAAATAATGCCTTATTTTTGAAGCAATTTTTATACAATACAGCATTAATCATTATCCAATTAAGTACCTTAAATAAATATTTGATTTAATATAGATCAATATGGCCGTTTACAGCATGTAATTTAAGTGAACATTTTCGGAGATATTACAGATTTAAAATGCCGTGAGGACGCCGCGCTTCGCCCTATAACACTTCGGGTCCAGCAGCTATATCGTTCTTTCAAGAGTTTGTTTAACGACAAGGAAGCTGTGAATGTTGTATATAAAGACATTCTGTAATTAGTTGTAAAAATTAAATACATAGGGAAAATGTAAAAGTAAATAAGTAAAAATGTACTATATGAATTTTGATATTCCAAAGATAGCAGGAAATCTTCTTGGTATAGGGAAGGAAATTGTTTTTCTCCAAATTTAACGCTTGCGGGCAACGGGCAGTAATGAATAAATCAAAAGTACTGGATCGATTTTAATCATTTTTTTACACTGAATATATATCTCCCTGTCCTTATCCCACTCTAAGTGGGGTCGGCACAACATGTTTTTCTCTTCCATTCTGTCCTATCTTTCGTCAACTCTGGCGCCACTCCTTTTATATCCATATCATACTTCACACAATCCAGCCATCTCTTTTTAGGCCTCCCTCTAGGCACATATTCATCCACATTCAAATTTAACACACGTTTGGTCACATGATTTTCATCCCTCCTCATTACATGTCCATACCATCTCAATTTTTTACACTGAATGACATGGGATATATATTTTATACCCGTGCGAAGCAGGGGCAGGCCGCTAGTCATAGATATACTAGAGGTCACAAAAACCTTGTGATTCCTGTGTCGCGACTCAGCAGAGTTAGCAACTCATTCGTTAGTCTCGGTATTCGCTTCTACAATAAAATTCCGCAATCCATACTAGACCAGTCTACAAAAAGGTTTCAGTTAAGTATAAGAGATGTACTTATACGTAAAGCATATAACAAAATTGAAGATTGGATTTTGGATGATGAAAATACTCGGATTTGCAAATCCTTTCAGCTTTATTCAAGACTTCGGTTTAATAATGTAAAATTTAAAATATTTCAAAGGTTGACCGCCGAGTTTCTTTCTGATTGTTCTCGGTAAGGGCAACATTCCGAACCAGTCGTAGCTTCATTAATGATATTGATTGGCGATTCAAAAGTGCTCGAAAGAGCTTATTTTAATAATGATTATTTTGATTTGAATTGATTTGATATTTGCATAATATCACAAGATTTCCGGTGAAGGAGAAAATCTCGAGGAAACCTGCATATCTGTGAAGTAATCTTGGGGTCTTTTTTAACTTACCAATTCGCTTTAGTGCAACGTGGTGGCAGTTTTGCTATTATCCGCGTTTCTCCTCCTCCTGCTTGCGTCGTTCTCCTTAGTGCTGAGGGTCATGACCTTTTCCATGGATTACTTTTTCATGAATGATTGATTTCCAAGTCTTGCGATCGTCTGCGACTTGTAAGGCTTCGTGGACTTTTAAAGAAAGCGACTTGGTTACCTGGTCGGGCCATCGCGTTGGACTGCGGCCTCTGCCTCTTTTCCCTTCCACCGAACCAGTTATCACCAACCTCTCCAGGTTGTCTCCAGTCTTCCTAGCAATATGTCCAAAAACTCTAGGACTCTACGGAGACACGTAGTTGAGAGCCTGGTGGTCACTCCTATATCTTTGAGTATTGATACATTGGTCCGGTGCTCAGTCCAAGATATAAGAGATCCGCGTTTCTAAAAATTGGTTTAGTTATAATTTTTGTACTATGGAATTCCGCAAAGTTAAGGAATTAAGAATATAGGCTATATAAAATCAAGCTAAGATGAATAGGAGAGGAGCAGCAATAAAAAATATTACGAAAATGGCAAAATTTAAAGCTTTCCTTGCGTGCGCAAAGTAAACGGTGAAAGTTATTCAAAAATCTCTTATAATTAACTCACGATAAATACTTTTATGTTCAAAATTTCAATTCGGAAATTTTTACACTGATTTCCATGCGGGCGAAGCTGCTACGAACAAGTAGTGGTTAATATTTTGAATGTCTTGGTTGTTTTGATGGTGTATTAATTTTTTTTTTTGTAATAACTCAATCAATGCACCACTCTTACTAACTTGTTGTTAATAAACAAATTGTAGAAATTTGTAATCAAGTGCTTTTGGAATCGTCAGTATTATTACTGGTTCGGAAAATTGCTACCGAGACGAGTTAATAAAAAACTTTACGCGTTGCTCTTGCATGCTGGCAAAGTTGCTGGCAAGACATTTATCTATAAACAATTTGTTAGTATTTCAAGTCTTGGTTTATAAATCGTCCTCATCATCTTTCTGCTCTCATCCCGCTGTAAGTGGGGTCGGTACAACATGTTATAAACATGCTCTCACATGATTTGGCTGCGCTTTTACGACCGGCCGCCTGCCCGACATCAACTTACCTTAGTCGTATTTCACGACACCTCGGTAAGAGAGAGGGTGGTCTATTCTACTGAACCGGATACCACACGGTGGGTCAACTTACCTTAGCCGCCATTTACGACACCTCGGTAAGAAAAGAGGGTGGTACTATTCTATTCAGCCAGATACCATACGGCGGTTATCGAGGAAGGATATAGGCTATATTAAATCAAGCTAAGATGAATAGGAGAGGAGCAGCAATAAAAAAAAAATTACGAAAACAGCAAAATTTAAAGATTTCTTGCGTGCGCTGAGTAAACGGTGTAAGTTATTCAAAAATCTCTTACAATTAACTCACGATAAATAATTTTAATCCATGCGGCAAAGGTGCATTTTTATTTTTTGTAATAACTCAATCAATCAACCCCTGTTACCAACTTGTTTTTAATAAACAATTGTACAAATTTGTAATCAAGTTCTTTTGAATCGACAATGTTATTTATTACTTATTACTGGTTCCGAAAATTGCTATATACGAAATAGAGTTAGTAAGAAACTTTACGTTGCACTTGCATGCGGGCGAAGTTGCTGACACAGATATTTATCTATAAACAACTTGATAGTGTTTCGAGTCTTGGTGTATAAATCGCCCCATCCTATGAATTAAGTCACATTTCCTATGCTTATACATGGGAGATGTAACTTTGTTCTTCGGATAGGGCGAAATATTAGTAAATAGTATTTCTCAGTGTTTACGTAAACTACACGTGTCATCTAACCCCAGACGCGACACTGGTTTTCAGCAATTAAAATAATAGATGCAATTATTATAATAATAAGTGTAAATGCGTTCGTTATTTTATTGTCATGTTTTATTTACCGTGAATACACCTGCGGTTATACATAGGGAATATCCAAATAAAATATAAATATATGGGACACTTACACACACGGTCGTCCGTCACCAAAGTAAGTAACTTAATACTTGTGTTATGGGTGACAGAAAACTGGTGAATATATACTTATATATTTCTTAAATAGATGCTTAAATACAAATATACACCCAGGCTCAAAGGCCAACAAATTCATTTATAGAAAATGTTGGCCCTGGGCGGGAACGACCCGCGGAGCTGAAGGCAGGATTACTACCCGCTGCGCCAACGAGCCAGAAGCTATTGAAATTGGCCGTTAGCCGAATTTTAAGAGACGGTGAATGATACCTACGGCGTTGAAACCGATTTTTGACACTACGGGTTTTTGTCTTGTAAATAGTACACTAAAAATAAAAACAAACCAAGACATGCTATAAAATAAACTCAAATATATAATAGTATAGTATAATCCAATATCTATATATATACTTATTATAAAACAAAGTCTCTGTCTGTTATCGATTATATCAAAATCTATTGAATGGATTTTCTTACAGTTTTCACTCAACGGTTTTATGTAAACTGAAATAAAGAAGGGTTTACAGTAATAGTACATTACCAGTAGAGGTTTATGTCACCTTTTACGACACTTCAGTTAGTAATGAAGGTGGTCTAATCTACTCAGCCGGATACCACACGCATTCAAGTTTATTTTTAATTATAGCAAAACTAAGTTTATACTTTATTTGTCCTAACATGTAACACGTCTATTGTTTATGGTTCTGACATCAATATGACACGGCAATAATCATTTTAGAGTAATACCTATATAATTTATATACCAGGAAATACGATAAGGCGTATAATTAGAAAATTAAAAACAATATTTATCTATGAAAAAAGTAGAAAAATAATATAATTTGATTTCCAAAAAAAGGTAAAAAATATTATTATTAGTGGCGCTTTTTGCTACCGTTTTGGTATACAGGAACACGCAGAAATTATCTGAAATTTTATGTGGCCGGCCCACGGAAAAACGTGGATTATAGCAAAATAGTTCTATCATTACACCTCACTCAATACACACTTTTTTGCATATAAACAGACACATCCGAATTTTTTTGAAATAATGGAAGGAACTGCCTTATGTGATACAGGACTGACTGACTTGACTGGCCCGATGGCGTAGTGGGTAGTGATCCTGCCTTCAGCTCCGCGGGTCGCGGGTTCGATTCCCGCCGAGGGCCAACATTTTCAATAAATGAATTTGTTGGCCTTTGAGCCTGGCCGTATATTTGTATTTAAGTATGTATTTAAAAATATATAAGTATATATTCACCAGTTGTCTGTCTACCATAACACAAGTATTAAGTTACTTACTTTGGGGATGGACGACCGTGTGTGTAAGTGTCCCATATATTTAAAAAAAAAAAAAAGGATTATTATTATTATTATTAAATAAATATAAATAAATATATTTGACACCTATACACACGGTCTGTCCCCAAAGTAACTTAATACTTGTGTTATGGGTGACAGACAACTAAATATATACCTATACAATTTTATATACATACTCAAATATAAATATACACCTAGACTCAAAGACCAAAAAATGCAATAAGAAAACGTTGGCTCTCGGCGGGAATTGTACCCGTGACCCGCGGAGCTGAAGGCAGGGTCACTACCTCACTGCACCAAGGGGCCAGTCAATCATTTCTTTCGTACTATTGAATTCCGTAACTAAAACCTACTTCTATAAATTATTAAAACTTCAATCTAAAGTTATTATGTATATATAAAACAATGTCCCGAAAAGCTGTGTGTATGTGATTTACTCAAAATCTACTGAACAGATTTTTGTCCAATTTTTACTAAAAGGTAGTTCACTTACCAGAAGGTTTAGGTTAACAATACATTATACAAGTATATGTAAATTTTGTTAAAAAGGTCACGCGGTGATAAATTCGCCTGAGTGAGCTTTAGTAAATTTAAACTATCGTGAGTAGTATTCATAGTTAATGTATAGAACTGGCTATACTCACGTCTTATTCGCTCACTCGTGCCAAGAGTTTATAGGATTCCTTGCAGCTTAACAGGACGAGGAAATCCGAGGACATACGTAGTGTCAAGAACGTGGACACCAATGGATCGGCCATTGCGGAGCATGCCCACGATTTGAGAACTAACCACTACATCAGGTTCGACAAGGGTTCCGTATTCATCATCTTCCTGCCCTTATCCCACTCTAAGTGGGGTCTGCAGTACATGTTATAACATGTAGTCACATGACTTGGCTACGTATTTTACGACCGGCCACCTGCTTGACGTCAACTTACCTTAGTCGTATTTTACGACACCTCGGTAAGAAAGAGGGTTGTCTATTCTACTAAACCGGATACCACACGGTGAGTCAACTTACCTTAGTCGCCCTTTACGACACCTCGGTAAGAAATGAGGTTGGTCTATTGTACTCAGCCGGATACAACACGGCGGGTCGATTTACCTTAGTCGCCTTTTATGACATCTCAGTAAGAAATGAGGGTGGTTCATTGTATTCAGCCGGATACCACACGGCGTACTACGTATATGTTCAACATTTAAGTTAAATACACTGATTTGCACGCGGACAAAGCCGCAGGCAAATCTAGTTGTGAATATTTTTAGAATCACTTAGTGTACAACAAACAGAATTATAATTATTCCTTATTTGTATTTATTTTATTGCGCATAAACAACACATTATATGATTATCATTTTTAAATTATGCACACTACTTTGTCATATGTTAAATATTCACTGTTAGGGATAAGTCTTGGTAATTGTATTTTTAATTTAACGCACGAAACTATGGTTTATGCATATACTTGTTATACCAGAGTAGAAGAGTCATAGATGTTGTCGCCATTATCTTCCGCTTTGTATTTTATAGCAACACAGTCATGAAACAAGAGTATCGCGCCCTTTTGATTAAAATGGTGACAACACTGTGACGTGTTGTTTCCGGTTGAGTCTTCCTATTGATAAAACGTTTCAGTGACAGTCAGTCTTTGTTCGTCATTCAAGAGAAGTGCATCTCGGAACGGGAATTGTGGTATTCCTATTATATCGTGTTATTGTATATAGTGTACGCTAACTTAGACAAGACCGTTAATGAGAGTGTCACGATTTATATTATTTATTTATCTATTTGTTATCGATTTTTCACGATTTATAGTTAGATTTTATTTCGGCGTTACTTTGCGGAATACTATAGTACAGAAGTTACAAAAGAATTATTTATATCTTTTATATTTAAATGAGTTAATCTTGTATTTTTATTCGGAATCTCGGAAACGGCTCCAACGATTTTCCTGATATTCAGCGTGCAGGAGGTTCTGGGGGAGAAAAATCGATCTAGATGAGACTTATTTTAAAACAAAACGTTTTATCCCTGATTTCGGGCTCTAAAATTTTTTTTACTTGTTTATGAGTGACGCCGACAGTGAAGGGAGATTCCTGAAATTCAGCGTGTAGGGGGTTTTGGGGGAGAGAAATCGATCTAGAAAAGTTTTATTTAAAAAAAAAATGTCGTTTTATCGCTGTTTTCGGGCCTGAAAACGTTGACATTGAATACAATCACAATTTTTCGCTGTCAAACGTAAAGTCATGGGGAACGGGCGGTGTAGAGAGGTGAAAATACCTAGGATCGAGCCCCACCTGCCCTATTATTTTTAAATTTTCTTCTGAATTATATTTTTTACATCATTTTAAAAATTACCGAGCAAGGCTCGGTCACCCAGCTAATATCTTTTAATATTTAAATAAATTTTCGCGAAGGGACTAATCTATATTAATTCCATGAAACGTACTAATAAACATGAGATCTAATAAAATTGATCATTTAAGTCGTAAAATGAGCGGTATTTACCTGAGAATTAGTGTAGAAACACACTTAAACTTAAAAAAAAAATTGAAATTAAAATAGGCACTCTTCACATGTTAAGAAAATCGTTTCTATTCGGTTAAAGTTAATCTAAAAAAAAATTGGTAAAATACGAAAAATAAATAAATAAATATATGGGACACTTACACACACGGTTGTCCGTCCCCAAAGTAAGTAACTTAATACTTGTGTTATGGGTGACTGACAACTGGTAAATCCTCCTGCGCTTATCCCACTCTAAGTGGGGTCGGCACAACATGTTAAAACATGTTGTAACATGATTTGGCTGTGTATTTACGACCGGCCGCTATATACTTATATAATTTTTAAATACATACTTAAATACAAATATACACTCAGGCTCAAAGACCAACAAATTCATTTATAGAATATGTTGGCTCTAGGCGGGAATCGTACCCGCGACTCGCGGTGCTGAAGGCAGGGTCACTACCCACTGCGCCAACGGGCCAAAAGGCTGACCTTTGGACCTATATTGGAACAATATTTGGTTGCGTGGTTCAGTGTCCAAATAAAAACATCAGTCGCTCTTCTTGAGTTAAGTATTACTCACAACCCCTCCTCCCCCTTCACTTTTTGTAACCCCTTGATAAGTTAAAAACTTCCTATATTATCTATAACTTATATTGAGCTTGCCTTTTATTTTAACTTATCGAGGTTTTATTAGACAAGTAATCCCCAGCGGCTCCGTCCGCGTGAAACAATTAAAACCATATTATTATAGTCTAGAACAAAACTAATGAGAATATTATTTTGCTATAATCCGCGATAAAAATATTTGTACCAGTATTACGGACCTCCGCAAAGTAACCCCTAATTCTTATAAATTATAATATTATAGTCTTTTGATAACTATAAAAATGGTTAAAGCGGGTTAATCTTAAAAGCTAGACATATGCTGTCGCGGACTTTGATGTAGAACTTTTAGAGGGGAAGAATTTTGTAATACATGATTTTTGAATAACTATCACCGTTTACTCAGCGCACGCAAGGAAAGCTTTAAAGTTTGCCGTTTTCGTAATATGTTTTATTGCTGCTCCTCTCCTATACATCTTAGCGGTATCTATAGCCTTCCTCGATAAATGGACTATCTTACACTGAAAGTACGGTCAAACTCAAAACGGTCCAAAAGTAATAATAAAATTATTTTGCTATAATCCGCGAAGAAGATTTCTTCGCAGATTATAGCAAAATAATTTTATTATTACTTTTGTGTTATGGATCTCCGCAAAGTAACGCCTAATTCTATAAATTATTCAAAACGGTCCAGTAGTTCCTGAGATAAGCGCGTTCAAACAATAAAACAAACTCTTCAGCTTTATATTAGTATTGATTTGTTTCCACCTTTACGTAACGTGCCGTTCAATATTAGCGTGAACATTTTCCACGTTTATTTTACTGCCATTTTAACAGGAATTGTTTTTCCTGTTGTTTATTGTTGGACATTGTTGTGTTTAGTTCTAGCCTTCTGTATACAATTAAGCTATAACAACTATTTTTTATAAAATTATGCGTTACTTTGCAGAGATCCATAATACAAAAGTAATAATCTTTAATATTTAAATGAGTTAATCTTGTATGTATATATAAATATTTTCGGAATCTTGCAATCGGCTACAACGATTTTCCTGAAATTCAGCATGTAGGGGTTTTTGGGGAAGAAAAATCGATCTAGCTAAGTTTTATGTAAAAAAAATCGTTTTATCCCTATTTTTGGGAATTAAAAAAATACTAAAATTTATATTTATACACAATTTTTTTATTTACATTATTTTTTAATTCAGCTACCTATTTTACGAACGGCCGCCTGCCTGACGTTAACTTACCTTAGTCCGCGTTACGACATTTCGGTAAGAAGTGTGGGCGGTCTATTCTAAGCAGCCGGGTACCACACGGTGGGTCAACTTACCTTAGTCGCTCTTACGACACCTCGGTAAGAAATGAGGGTGATCTGTTCTACTCACATACCACACAGCTATTTTTCTTTCTTTCTATATTACCAGTATTTCATCTCTCTTTTTCCTTCTATTACTCAAAGATTGACTGTAAGAGATCCCTTTTAGGGGTAAGTCCGCCATTGAACATGTGCTTTTTTTTTCTTTCTTTCTCTTTTCTAACAATATATATGTACAATAAAGAAAGAAAGAAAAAAACAAATAAACACTAGCTTTTATTAATAGTCGTAGAATGATGTCTTAAATGGCACTGAAATAAAGATTAAAATGTATCTAACTTAATTAAGCATAATTTTGAGTTAGGTCACTTTAATAAGTGCTACTAAGCCGGCGATACATTTGCGATAAATCTTTATAATAACAAATATTACACGTCTTTATTTCTATTTGTATCTTGTTTTGTTTAGCAAAACTTATGACCGTAGTATAAATACGCGGTGACTAGAATTGCCACCTTTTTTTTGAAGAAAAATAGTATTTTAAAAAAGAAACAAAAAAATATACTACTTTTGGGAAGTTCAGGGAAAAAAATAGTATACATCTTATTTATTTATTTATTTATTTATGGAACACCAACAAAATACACACTTCACATTACTCTAATACATTGAACAACTTCAAAAAACTGGTCATCATCTTCCTGCCCTTATCCCACTCTAAGTGGGGTCGGCACAACTTGTTATAAACATGCTGTCGTATGATTTGGCTGCGTTTTTACGACCGGCCGCCTGCCTGACCTCAACTTACCTCAGTCGTATTTTACGACGCCTCGGTAAGAAAGAGGGTGGTCTATTCTTCTAAACCGGATACCACTCGGTGGGTCAACTTACCTTAGTCGCCTTTTACGACACCTCGGTAAGAAATGAGGTTGGTCCATTCTACTCAGCCGGATACCACACGGCGGGTCGACTTACCTTAGTCGCCTTTTACGACACCTCGGTAAGAAATGAGGGTGGTACTATTCTATTCAGCCGGATACCACACGGCGTAACTTCAAAAAACTGGTATTTTAATTAAAGGTAATAACAACTTAATAAAGGTAATAACTAAGTTACGACAACTGAGAGATATAATTTAACTATAGTAATTTTATATAATCGTAAAGTTTAAAAAAAAAAGGAAGAATGAATAAAAAAGAAAATTAATACAACCTGTAAAAAAATAAAATAAAAACAACTGAGATTTGAGATTAGCACTTATCACTGATAGCCCGAAGTAAAGTAGCCCTCTTGAATACGCTTAAACTGTCATTGAAAATATCCACCATTTGGTATTTGCGAATGGTGCTGTTGCCTAGAAGAGATCGCTGATCTAGCGATAAGGCCGCCTGTTGTACATAGACTTATTTATTATGCTCTTTTTTGTGTATCATGTACGTTATCTTATTTATTATGCTTTTTTTTGTGTATCATGTACGTTATCTTATTTATTATGCTTTTTTTTGTGTATCATGTACGTTATCTTATTTATTATGCTTTTTTTTGTGTATCATGTACGTTATCTTATTTATTATGCTTTTTTTTTGTGTATCATGTACGTTATCTTATTTATTATGCTTTTTTTTGTGTATCATGTACGTTATCTTATTTATTATGCTTTTTTTTGTGTATCATGTACGTTATCTTATTTATCATGCTTTTTTTGTGTATCATGTACGTTATCTTATTTATTATGCTTTTTTTTTGTGTATCATGTACGTTATCTTATTTATTATGCTTTTTTTTTGTGTATCATGTACGTTATCTTATTTATTATGCTTTTTTTTTGTGTATCATGTACGTTATCTTATTTATTATGCTTTTTTTTGTGTATCATGTACGTTATCTTATTTACTATGCTTTTTTTTTTTGCTTTTTCTTTTTGTATTTCGTTTTGGATTTTTCTGTGTACAATAAAGTGTATTTATTATTATTATCTATTTAGTTATGGATGTCGATTCCACGCCTTCTCTCTTTCCGGTCGTTTCTTCATGACTGAAGATCGTGGTCCTGGCCAGAATCTATTCTCGTGTGAATCAACTCCCTCCACCGGCTTCTATTAATGGCCACCGTTGCTACCTCATAAAAGTGTTTCAGCGTGCAGGACTGGCGTAATTGGTCCGACCACCTAGTTGGTGAGCGGCCTCTTGGTATTTTGCCTTCGGTGTTGCCGGTAACTATGAGTCTTTCGAAGGCATCGTCTCCACGCCGCATGATGTGTCCGAAGTATTCCAGTATGCGTTTATAACATATGGAGGAGAGGAGAGGCCACGCCTTGCAGGGTGGTATTTGCTAAACAATCGCAATTCCAGTAAGAGGTGGTAAAGCGTGAGAAATGCTAATTCAGTTTTCAAGACTGAGCAACCACCTGCATTGCTCACACGATGGTCGCTGGAGCCATCGTAAAGAGTCAGTCCATAACTCGGCTCCTACCAGACCAGACCTGGTAGTATATAGAATAGTTAGGTAGTATATAGTGCAGTAAGATAGTATTTTATGTAAAAGTGTTAAATAAATAAATATTAAGAAATTTTAGTTTCTTTTTTAAAAACACTCGGGAGTAAGTTAAAACTTTGACTATTTTCAATCGTTATTTATTTTTCCATGAGTATTTATTATTACTTTTCGCCTTGGCTATCAAGGTTCTATTATTTTTAAAATAATTATATGCATCTGAGCAATTTAGGTCTATATTAAATTAAATTAACAATTCATTTTGGATTAAATTAATATATGCTTTATTCCTTTCTTTTTTCCATTTTACATTCGTGACGGTAAGAAATCTTTCTGTAAAAGCGTTAGTTGCAGTAATGGAGAAAAGACAGGAAAGGAAAAGATGAATGAGAACGTACATGAATGAGTTTCGTTCAAAAATTCCCTATGATATATTCCATTCACAGTTAATTCAAAAAAAGCGCGTCAATTGAATTACCGATAAAAATATTTTTTTCGTCCTATATTGTTTTTCTATAATATATAGTACAACTGACTAAAATATAGTACGATACTATATAGTATAGTACGGGTGGCAACCCTAGCGGTGGCACATAAATTTGCCTCCATACTGCACGGGTTAATTGCCCATAATAATATTACCATGGCTGATCTATGACTTTTAGGGCATTATAGTGTGACGTCATCCACATTAGCATCATGGTGTGGTTATGGTTTATGACCTCTGCAGCTATTTCAAAGTCACCATAATACTTCTGTAGAGTACTGTATTTTTTTTTGTAAGACCATAAACGACTTTCATTCACATTATATAAAAAAACATCATTAATATAAAATTGTTTTTAGTTGAATGTATGTCAGTATACGTTACGAATAGTGACGACATGATCATTACAATTGACAAAACAAAAGCATAAAGGGAATAATTAAATTATACAAAAATATTAAATAATTAATTAAGCTGTATAGAAATGTATTAGCAATTTTAATATTTGTATAATAAGATAATAATTATTGTTTTAAGTTTAGTGTATTAGGAAGTATAAATAGTCAAATTATGGCATTAGTTTCAATATTGTAGTCTCCACTTAAGAGGATTTTAAAAATGGAAGAGGAATTCATTTTGGCGGCATTCTGTTCTGACGAAAATAGTTGTTATTAAAGTAATTAAGAGTAATAAAGTGTTCAAGAATTGTTTTAACACTGTTAAAACGAGATTGATACAGAAAGCCTACTATACTCTTGAAGATTATTTAGAAGATAAGAATGTGTGGATATAGCTCTCTTTGAACCTGTACAAGACAGTAACGACTTAATGTAAATAGTATTAAGAATTATATTTTTAAAAGAGCAACCGCTGAATTTCTTGCTGGCTCTTCACGGTAGGAACAGCTTTCCGAACCAGCAGTAGAGTTGACGATTCAAAAGCACTTGTTTACGAGTTTATTTGAATAAAGAATATTTTGAATTTGAATTTGACTTTGTGTGATATATTTTGGAAATCTTTTCTAATTATTTTAATAAATGTAATAATTTTTTTCGTTTCCGTTCGTTCTTTTCTCTGACTCATGTCGTAACTTTGAAACGTTTGTAACTATCTTTTGTCTTACTATTTAAATAAAATAGACATATTTAATTGAATCCGTGTGGTATCCTGCTGAATAGAATAGTACCACCCTCATTTCTTACCGAGGTGTCGTAAAATGCGACTAAGGTAAGTCGACCCGCCGTTTGGTATCCGGCTGAGTAGAATAGACAAACCTCATTTCTTACCGAGGTGTCTTATAAGGCGACTAAGGTAAGTTGACCCACCGCGTGGTATCCGGTTGAGTAAAATAGACCACCCTCTTTCTTACCGAGGAGCCGTAAAATACGACTAAGGTAAGTTGACGTCAGGCAGGCGGCGGGTCGTAAAAACGCAGCCAAATCATATGACAACATGTTTGTAACATGTTGTGCTGACCCCACTTAGAGTGGGATAAGGGCAGGAGGATGATGATAGACATATTAAATTGCTTTCTTACATCTCATTTATATTTACGTATATATATTTGGACTCCTAGCGACATCTGTTAAACTTTATACTCACTAGGTTAACGATGACATTTTGTTTATAACGACACCTATGGACAATATTAGTATTTTAAAATACAATATATAACAAATAGATGTCGCTTCTAGTTAAAAATGTTACGCACATATGTTAATAATGAAATCCATTAAAATTCTAATACATCGATATAAAATTGTTATTCATATTGTTAAAAATAATCCAAACTTTTGCGACGGGGTTCGATTTCCCAAAATAAAATAGTAAATATTTTGGGTGGAACTTCGTATAATATAAATATTAGCACAAACTATTACACTACGTTACTAAGAATTGAAGTTAAGTTTAATTAGACTTGTAAATAATTACTATTTATTAAATAAATGAAATAAACTCATCCGCGCATGCGTATAAAGTCTAAATTTAATTTAATTACACGAACATGTGGCGGGAGCATTTAAACAACTAGGTACATACCTACGACAAATTATTAATCTAAATAAGAGCTGGCGTCCTCATTATACGTTTGATTGCTACACTTTCGTTTAGTGTTGTCAACATTTGTTTACTACGTTTATATACTTGACCTAACAAATATTAGTAAATTGAGTAAAACGAAATATTAAATTATAAATAAAACACTTTTACACTCAGTAATATTAGTAGTAATATTATTATTATTAGGTATATTCCTGTTAAAATCGTGAATAAACTGCAGTAATTGCGACCTATAATTGGAAAGAACACTTACTTGATTCATCAGAGACGTTTCGGCATCCACCATTAAGCTGTATGGTATCCGGCTAAGTAGAACAGATCATCCTCATTTCTTACCGAGGTGTCGTAAAACGCGACTAAGGTAAGTTGACCCACCGTGTGGTATCCGGTTTAGTAGAATAGACCACCCTCTTTCTTACCGAGGTGTCGTAAAATACGACTAAGGTAAGTTGACGTCAGGCAGGCGGCCGGTCGTAAAAACTCAGCCAAATCATATGACAGCATGTTTGTAACATGTTGTGCCGACCCCACTTAGAGTTGGATAAGGGCAGGAAGATGATGATGAAATATTAAATTATAAATAAAACTTACTTTTACACTCAGTAATATTAGTAGTAATATTATTATTATTAGGTATATTCCTGTTAAAATCGTGAATAAACTGCAGTAATTGCGACCTATAATTGGAAAGAACACTTACTTGATTCATCAGAGAGTCCATACGCGGGTCCGAACAAGTACAAACCTTTTTTTTTCCATTATGGGTCGTCACCGCCCGACGGGGACGAGCGGTGGGTATGTCGGACTCTCACCGACTAAAAACCTGACAGTGCTCCACCACGCTGCTGGTGGCGGGGACAGGGTACCGTTGTACACATTACCCCCATCCCCGCCAGCAGCAACTCTGAACCTCAGAGTGCGCCACCTCTGGGTCGGGGCCTCTCTAGACTAGGCCCTCACTCCGCTAGACGATGCATCGGGAGCACCAGATGCATCGACCGCCTCGGGGAACTATCTCAAGCGAGCGTCCGATGACCCCCGTTCGGACCGCTCGCAGGTCCCTGTTTGGGCGGCATGCGACTGACTTCGGCGAGTCGCCTGCGCCCCACGCGCCTGCGGTGGATCGGATCCAAGGACTCGACTTCCTGGATCCGCTACGCCGCCTCCTTCCGCGGCATAACGTCCTCGCAGAAGGAGGCCATCGCTGCCCACGATTCCTCCCTGTCCACCATGGCACGAACCACGGTGGGCAGGGAGAGATCGTGCCCCACCTGTGCAACAAGTTCCGCTCGCTGATCCACCCAAGCTGGGCAGTCTGCGAGCGTGTGCAGCGCCGTATCAAACTCGGCGCCGCACTCGTGGCACTAAACAAGTACGAACCTGTCTCGACCTGCGTTTAGCCCTCTTGTTAGGTGGTGGTGATGCGTATCCCTCTTCATCCTCCGAGGACGAAGAACTGGATGATGATTGAGAGCCTGAGCTCTGAGCACTATGCCCTCTCTCCGGAACAACATCTTGCACTCCAGGATAATTCTTCTACTTATCTCTTATATCTTGCACTTATACTTACGAAACTTCTTAAAAAAAGTAATTGCAGTACGGCCTAAGATAATTTTTGACCGAAATAACTTCATTAAATAATGAATTAGCACTGAATAAAAAAATTTCCAACAAGTGAAAAATTTCCAACTTACGCGGCAAAAATCCAAAACGCTATGAGACTAACAGATCGCAATTCACAATGGCGCCAATATTGAGGATAACAGCGCCACCTAGCTGGATTCATAGGTAAAAAAAAGCCGAACCAACGACAAACAGGTATGTTTTACAAAATATTAGCTCAGGAAAGGTAAAAATTCAGACTGCTTCTTCATTATAGCGCTGTGTTTTTCTTTCGGCACATAATAGCTGTTTTATTTTCTGTAAAACAGTACTATTAAATGATAAATAAAACTTGATTCCCATTTACTTTTTAAATTCGTTTACGTTTAAATACTTACATTGCCACAATTATTATGATTGAGTTTACTTTCTGTTTAGAAGGTTTGTTAAAATTTTAACGTGATAAGAAAATACTTCTACTAAAAACTAATTCCATTTTCAAATGCAAAAAGTTTTAAGATTTGATTTTTTATCTGGCAATTCTTGATTCTGAGTGCCATGCCCTCGCAAATCGCAGAAACAATCAACTGTTTATATAAACTTTCTGTCAAGTGAGCGCTATACAATGGTGTTTTAAAATTGTTTGCTGCTTAAAAATGTGGAAACAAGGTTTTGCGAGTTAAAACTGAAACTTTCTAATGATTTATTTTTCGAGCGTTGAAAGTGAAAACCAGTTCAGTTTCCTGTGGTAGTGTGATTCAAATTTAAAAAACAACAGCTTCGTAACCAGCTATAGATCCATCTGTTTTCGTAATCAAATTTTGAAGGCATTATTTTTTTTTATTTTACTAATTATTCGGTGGATTACTGTGTTTTTATTGTGACTAATTTAATTTCTTCGTTTGTCGTGTTATTATTCTAAAATAGAACAAAAAAACTTTCGAAATTCGAAAATGTTTTATATCTTAAAATAATGCTTGCTCACCCAAAAAACAGAGTGCAAGCAATAAAAAGTAAATTCGAAAACCTACAAACGGGAAATGATATCGTCATAACAAGAAAGGGAAAAAATAAACAAGAAGTTAACGAAATAAAAATCGAACATAATGAGGTTCCACAGGAAAAACATTGTACTGACGATGAGCACTGGGCACCGAAACCTAATACCAGCTACTTGTATGGCAAAAATGAGGTGAAACGTAGTTTGAGCGAAACAAAATCCCCCTTAACCCGTCAAACTAGTGATCCAGGTAAAAAGTTACATCGAAGTCACGCTTTTCGGTGTGATCGTAACCAAAAAATTAATCACAGTCCAAAACGACACGGCAGTTGCAACGGAAGGTCTGAAACTGGTGATTTTTCATTTAAAATGGAGAAAAAGTTGAGTAAAGACAGGCTAAAACAGCTTGGTAACTTTCTAGAAGATCATATGAGGAAAGAGAACTTTCAACCAACAAATACAAGCGATAAAGATTATCTTGTAGTTGGGGAGATCTGTGATATTGACAATACAGTTTCTAGTATTTCTGAAATCCCGGACGTAATTCCAGACTCAATACCAGATTCTCAAGTCCCTAAACATATATTGGATCAATATGCAAAGGTTTTGAAGAACAAGAAACATGAAAGTAGGCAGGACTCCATGACAGACAGTGGTGTTAGCTCAGAGACTGAAAATGTAGAAGAGGAGAAAACTAATAGAATTAAAAAACTCGCATCTCATTATGAAAAGTCTGAAATAACACCTGTCACAGAGCAATCGAAGCAGAATTTAGAAACCATGAACGATTTATGTGCCTCTAGCGAAACTATGAAATTAGAAAAGAAAAACCCACACATGGTTTTGACAGATACCTTGAAGAAAGCTCTGAAACAACCCTTACCACCTGGCCCTCCACCAAAAAAACCACCACGGACTTTCGTTGCACCCACTATACAAGAATCTCCTGAAAAAACTAAGAAAGATGCTAAAAAGATGTTGGAAAAACTTGAACAGGCTTTGCACAAGCGTGAAGCCCAACATACAGGTAAAAATGTTATATACGACATTGCTGAGTGTGAGCCAATACCAAACAAACCTAAGGAGATGCACTATTTATGTACAGAAATCTTAGACATCACTCAACGCACTCTGCCCCCTATCAACGAAATCGCAAAGGATCCGTTCACGAAATGTTTCAATTCCTTAAACTGTGCCATATTAACTAACAATTCAACGTTAAGCTTGCCATATACAAGATTAAGTACACATGAGCCTTTCAAAGTATGCAATTGTAGCAACGAAAATGTAGATACAAATAATTTGAGTACATTCTTAACGGAGAAGTGTTTGAAGTGTCAGAGTAACGATAAAGCGGACGGTTTCAAGTGTCATTTAAGTTGTAAATGTAGGGAAGAGAAGTCTGAGTTTTTTGTGAAGGAACACATATATGATGTACCGTTCAGTGTGCAGTGTGGTCAGTATGGGACCTTGAATTCATGGAAGTTACATGGATCTCACAGCAGAAGCATGGAGGACTTAAAGATAAAAAGCCCTCCTGATGATGTAAGTATCTTTTTTATTTACAGCAAAAATGTACGAGTTATATCTATCTTAAATTACTTACACGCTAGGACTATACAGCTCATGCCCACATGGAATGGTCCCAAGAATGCTGACAGCGTTTTCGCGCTGAATCACTAAGCTGATTCTTTGTGCGAAAAAGGAGCCAGCCCTCTTGTCACCTGAAGAGGCAATTAACCGAGTTAATCTTGTATATATATGTAAATAATCTGAATTCCGAAAACTTTTTTCATGAAACTGAGCATGTTAGGAGTTTTAAGGGTGAAAATCCAGATTGCTAGGTTTTATTTCGAAAAATGTCATTTACACCTGTTTTCAAGCATTGAAAAAGTGCTAAAATATAAATTGAATGCAAAAGTTTACTTTGCTGTCATTTATAAAGTTGTAATAGTTCAGTAGAGAATAGACAGACTAAAGAAGAGAAAATACCCCAGAACGAGTCCTTCATATATCACCTGACGTTTTGTCCTTTTTTATTTATTTTGATTGCTTTTTTTTCTATCTTAAAAAAAACTATCATGCAAGACTTAGTCAAGCAGGTTACCCATACTATAATGTTAAATTATATAATACCACTTATGTAAAAATGCAAACTTGTCTAAAACTTTCATATCATATAATTATTTAATTTATAGAATTAAGCATTACTTAAAAGCTAGAAATTAGGTTTTAAAAGCACTGATGATTCACAATCGTCAACTTTATAAATGAATTAAATTTCCAATAAGATAAGTGCACTAGTAATTGACCATGTCCTACTAGTAGTTGACCGTTTTGTATAAAATTTTAAATAATAAGCGTTTTGTTTGTTGCAGCTATTTAAAAGTAATTAATTAATAATTTTATATATTAGATAATGTGCCACAGTTCTGATGTTGTGGGCAGTTAATAGATGCCAACAGGTAATTACAAATTTATTTTTTATTAGCTACAACAAACAAAACGCTTATTATTTAAAATTTCATACAAAACGGTCAACTACTAGTGCACCTACCTTAATTATTATTGATGATGTATTATTTAATTTAGTGGCATAGAAGTTCAAGAATAATAATTGAATCCGAATCTCCATTTGAGGAGAGAAGGTAGGTCTTAGTGAAGCTAAGACCTACCACGCTGCTCCAATGAGGATTGGTAGGTTAAACATATCTCTAGAGATATGCAGGTTTCCTCACGATGTTTTCCTTCACCAAAGAGCGTGTGATAAATTGCAATTATCAATTAGACACATATATTTTAACAGAAAACTCTTTGGTGTCTGCCTGGGTTTGAACCTATGACCTCCTCGATAGAGTCACACGGTGTTACCGCTGGGCTATCAGAGCGCCTATATCTAATACCTATAACCATCTATATCTATACTTATTATAAAACAAAGTCCCCAAAAGCTGTCTGTCTGTGATTGATTTCCTCAATATCAACTAAACATATTTTTGTACGGTTTTCACTAAATTATAGTGCCATTCTTGAGAAGGGTTTAGGGTTATAGTAGATCAAGGTTTTGTGTAGATTGTATTTCAGATACAGTAATTTCCATGCATTCGCAAGTTTAGTGAATTCGCAAGCACAGATATTATACATATACAGCATAATTCGCAAGCACAGATATTATATATATACAACATAGCTATAATCCTACTAATATTATAAATGCGAAAGTATGCAAGTCTGGATGTATGTTTGTTGCTCTTGTTATTCCTCATAAACCGGGGTAACATATGGGCTATAGAAATCCAGTGAATTCCACAGGAATAGCATGACATTGAAAAGTGCCATCTATTATCAACCTATCACGCGACAACAGTCAACGCGAACGAAGTTGCGGGTAAGAGCTAGTATTATAATATTAATTTGGACTTGACGTGGTATCTTCTCGATAGAACAAAGTGTGTTCTGAAGAAAGAGGTATTTAACTGTTTTTATGAACTCGGGATGAGATCTTGGTTTTATATACCGTAAGAATGCCCTCTCGCGTATCGGAGCGTAACGTGACAGTGTCCGGTCTTAGCCTTCATGCTTCGTCAGATATCATGAGAGGGTTTGATACGCCTATATGGATCAGTGGTTTGAATGCTCCTTTTTTATATTCATATGCGAATTTAAAATGTAAATATTAATTTTTAATAATTTTTTTTTCAATATCAACAGATTTACCTTATAACAGTATTCCATAAGACATAATGCTTTGAAAGTTAGCTAAATAACCTGTTTTGCTTTTTCAGTTTTAATTGCCTTTTTTTTCTGCCGCTGAATTAAGTTACCCATTGATTCCCCATTGTTATTATTATGTTCGACATGAATTTGAAGTCACTCGCTAACACTCAGTTGTATCTTCTGTTTTTAATTATAATTTATTTATAACTACCCTCTTTATAGTTTTTGCAACATTAAGAAATTCGCATTCTAGTCATTTAGTTTTATTTGAGCTCAATATTAAATTATTTAGCTCGAACCGATAATCTACGGGTGACGAACCACTGTTTTCGTCGTCAAAATAATTGTTATATATTTTTATAGCGTATATGCAATGATTCGTAACTATAAAGATATACATTTCAAACTACCTTTATATTCATAACACTGGAACGTTTTTTGTTTGCAAGTTGTGAATGTGGTATATACTGTCGGGATTAAACGAGATCGATAAGATTCTATAAAAGCGATAAAAGTTATTGTGGCTGACGCGTCGAATTTTCGAATAGCGAATCTGGCTTGCCTTACTGGTCTACGTACCTGCTCTGTGATTGTACTGAAAAGTTCAAATAAAGTCTCTAAACGATGTTTAGATTCAAATCTATGAACCTTGTACGTAACAAAATTATGGATGTATTATCAACAAACTGTACAATATCGCAAATTATTAGTAAAATATGTTTCATCATTTATATATACTAAGAACAGAAGGGTACCCAGAATTGATCCTTGCGGTACACCCATAACTAATACACAGTATTAATGAACAGTTTTTGAAGATAAGATGCAACGGGTGCAATGTTTTTGATACCATCAAATGATATGGGGGTCAACCATGGACTGTTAGTTAAAAGAAAGTTTCTGCTTTCACTCACTAATATTGATACTGTAAATGTCGAAGAAATATTAATGCAACTAAAATGACTGTCATTTTTTTTAAATCTCTGATTGCTGGTAAGTTAGTAAATAGAGATTGACAAAATCGGATTCGCGTATTACGTGCAGCAAATCCTTACTAACATTTGAGGTGTACTTGATAAACTCATCCCGGTTTGTATCATTATTAATAATTGCCACTAGCAAACATTCTGCCGTGTGGTATCCGGCTAAGTAGAAACGACAACTCTCATTTCTTACCGATATGTCGTAAAAGGCGACTAAGGTAACACACCGTGTGGTTTCCGGTGTAGAATAGACTACCTTCATTTCTTACTGAGCTGTCGTTAGATTCGACTAAGGTAAGTTGACGTCAGGCAGGCGGCTGTTCGTAAAATACGTAGCCAAATCATGTTATATGTTTATAACATGTTGTGTCAACCCCGTTTAGAGTGGGATAAGAGCAGTATAATTAACAATTATATATGTATATATTCACCAGCTGTCTGTCACCCATAACACAAGTATTAAGTTACTTAGTTTGGGGACGGACGACCGTGGGTTTAAGTGTCCCATATATTAAAAAAAAAGATGATTTATTTATCTCATATATTAACCCGTTATATAAGCTTGAATTATACCAAATTTAATCAATTTTGCTCGAGCGGTTTACAGACAGTAGCGTAACAGACAGATAGACTTTCGTATTTGCAATATTAGTATTGATTTGTAACAAGACTGTTTATTTGTGTGTATTATCGGGCGCCGCCTTGAGGAGCCGGTTTCACATCCGGTGTTGGTATCGCAACCAGATATTCTCTCGGAGTAACTATATATGTATCTGTGGCCTGTGCAATATATGCCTATAACTTTTAAATAATTTATAGAATTAGACGTTACTTTGCGGAGATCCATAATACAAAAGTAATAATAAAATTATTTTGCTATAATCCGCGAAGATGATCCATAACACAAAATCATCTCCCTGCCCTTATTACACTCTAAGTGAGGTCGACACAACGTGTTACAAACAAGCTGTCACGTGATATGGCTCCGTTTTTACGACCGGCCGCCTGCCTGACGTCAACTTACCTTAGTCGTATTTTATGACATCTCCGTAAGAAGGAGGGTGGTCTATTCTAATAAACCGGATACCACACGGTGGGTCGATTTACCTTAGTCGCCTTTTACGACACTTCGGTAAGAAATGAGGCTGGTCTATTCTACTCAGCCGAATACCACACGGCGGGTCGACTTACCTTTGTCGCCTTTTACGACACCTCGGTAAGAAATGAGGTTGGTACTATTCTACTTAACCGGATACCACTATCTATACTAATATTATAAAAAGGAAAAAAAATTGTTTGTAATGTTTTCACACAATACTACTGCGCCGATTTTAAAAATTCTTTCACCATTGGAAAGCTGCATCTTACTGAGCAACATAGGCTATATTACATTAAATAAATAGGGGTCTGTTGTAAAAATGTAATACGGTGTAAAACATTAGTCATAAAAATCTGTCATCGCAAGCGCTGCGGAAACTATTGCTGATACATTTAACAAAAATAAATCATAGTCCGACTTAGTAGACTTTCCACTGCCATGAGATCGGTATGTACGCGGGTGAAACCGAGATATATTAATAGTAATTTATAGAATTAGACGTTACTTTGCGGAGATCCATAATACAAAAGTAATAATAAAATTATTTTGCTTTAAAAAATGCAAAGCTTTGCTATTATTTTGCGCTATAGCGATTTTGTCGTGGAGTCTATCGCCTGATAATGCTACGGTTGCGGGGCGAAACTATTCTTGAGTTTGTGATAGTGAATGTGTATAGTGCTTGTGTATGTGGTGGCGGTGAAGGAGGTTTGTGTATGTGTCGGCTATGAAAACGGATATACCACTCTACATTTAACATTATATATTAGGTGTAGTAAAAAGTAATCCATTATTTTTGCACAATATTGACGGCTTAATCTAGTGTAGTTAAACATATCCGATTTGGTTCATTTATGCATCGTTTTGTTCGATAACTTGTTGCCATTTTTAAGGTTATTTTATTTTGCCATTCCCACAATCTTCTTTGTTATTGGCAAAAAATTGGGACAGTCAATTTTCACAAGCTTCTCTTGAGACGAATTTTTCACCATCAAAAACATTTGCCAGTGGCAAGAACAGTTGGTAATCACTTGGAACTAGGTTTAGACTATAAGATGGACGCATAAAAATTTACCAACCAAGCTCTAGGAACTTCTGGCGAGGCACTATTGAAGTGTGTGGTCTAGCGTTGTCCTGATAAAACATATTGTCTTTCCTATTGGCCAAACCTGGCTGCTTCTGGGCGATTGCTTTCTTCAGATGGTCCAATTATTGACAGTACAGGTCCAAATTAAGAGTTTGGTCTTAGTAGAACAGCTCATAATAGATCCAATTCCACCAAACACACAGAAGAACTATCTTGACCATTAATCTTGGCTTAGGCACCGATTGCGCCTGATCACCGCAGTTCGACCACGACCATTTTAGCTTAACGTTCTCGTAAGTGATACCCTTTTCACCTTCAGTCAACATCCACTGAAGAAATACGTTGACTTTGTTGCGATTCAGCAGTGATTCGAAGATGAAAATTAGCTCCATGTGATTTTTCTGCGACAATTCATGTGGCACCCATACATCGAGCTTTTTTTATATTCTACCTATTAAAGTGGTTTTAAAAAGTTTTTTTGTGCAATCTTCAGCTCCTGAGCTATCGCAAAAAAGCTTGCATGACGGTCGAAATTGCAAATTTTCATTACTTTATTGACATTTTCGACAACTACTTCTACGGAATGTCGTGCGTCTTCAACATCAAAATTACCGGATCGGAATCGACGAACCCATAATTACACATGATTAGCTGATACAGTATTAAGACCATAGACATTATTCAAATTTTCAACCGCCTGACTTGCGTTTTCACCTTTATCTAAGAAAAACTGAAAACAAGAGAAAATTTCTCTTTTTGGTGCCCATCTTTGACACGTGCAAACGATATTCAATCAAGCGGTCACACAAATGTCTGTCTGTCTGCTTTTAGTACGAAAGCATACGCTTCTGACACCGTTTAGTGTAAATCGATAGCACTTATGCAAGGCGAGTTATCGATTACTAACGACATGATCGAAAAATAATGGATTACTTTTTACTTGACCTATTATATTTTCTTTTTTACTTTATTATAGGAAAATATTTTTATTATTACTTTTCCTGTTAGTTTTGTTAATAACGTTAGATATTGTACAGATATTTGTTTTGTTATTTTAACCTATCTATAAAAAGAAGTAAAGTGACGGCCTGTTACTATCCCACTGCTGGGCATGCGCCTCCTTTCTCCGATTCTGGAGAGAAGGGTTGGACCTAAGACCTACCACGCTGCTCCATTGCGGTATGGTAGGTTACACATATCTCTAGAATGAAGGTTACCTCACGATGTTTCCGAAAAGCGCGTGATAAATTGCAATTATCAATTAGACATATAAGTTTTGATTGAAAAACTCATTGGTGCTTGCCCGGGTTTAAACTGGTAACTCCCTTCAAAGAGTCGCACGGTTTCACCGCTGGGCTATCACGCATAAACTATATAATAATGTCATTTCAGCTTCTCTTCAATCTTCCATAAGATAGCCATGACAAAATGTAACCGCAAAGTTATAAGAATTATATTTTGAAAAGAGCAATCCCTGAGTTTATACTGCCTTAAAGAGGTTCAAAGATTTTTCAAAGTATGAACCTGTTAATAGTGCACACCTGTTCAATGAGATACTAGGTACTTTTAGTTTTGCGTAATAAAGTAGTAAACCACAGTCGCCAGTGACCGCAGATAAGAGTTGGTAATTGATGTATACTATACATAAAGTACGTTAATGTATGTATGTCGGGCCGTACAGTTGTGTCAACATTTACAGTACTATGACGTGAGTGGAAAGAAAGCGTGGACTTATCTACGATGATGAGAATGTTGTGCTACAAAAGTAACGAAAATATTATTTTGATATAATCCATCATTATCATTCTCATATCCTTATCCCACTCTAACTGGGGTCGGCACAATATGTCTTCTTCCATTCTCCTCTATCCTTCGTCAACTCTGGTGCCACTCCTTGGATATGGATATCATTTTGCTATACTACGTTATAAAAAAATCCGTTCAATTTTCCTTAGTCGCGTTTTATGACACCTCGCTAAGAAATGAGGGTGGTCTATTCTACTCAACCGGATACCACACAGCAGGTCAACGTACCGTAGTCGCCTTTTACGAAATCGTGGTGTATTTATTTAATATTATATTATAGATTGTATTTATTAACCAGTTGTCTGTCACCCATAACAAGTAGGTATTAAGTTACTTAATTTAAAGAAGCATCGTGTGTATGTAAAAATTTCAGATATTTATTTTATTTATTATAACATCGTATATGTAATATGGATCAGCTATGTTCACGAAATGACTTGAAAAACGGAAAAATAACAGTTACTAACAAGCTTTATTTAACAAGCATTTTAAAATCTACAATGATGTATAAGAATGGTAAAGTAACAGCCTGTTACTATCCCACTGCTGGGCATAGGTCTTCTCTTCGTTTTTAGGAGAGAAGCCATTGCTCCAATGTTTATTGGTAGGTTACATATATCCCTTGAATTCTCTAGAGATATGCAGGTTTCCTCACGATTTTTCCTTCACCGAAAAACGTGTGATAAATTGCAATTATCAATTAGACACAAGTTTTATTTAAAACACTCATTTGAGCCTGTCTGGGTTTAGAACCCATGACCGTCTCTAAAGGTGTCATGTCACCACTGAGCTATCACAGCGTTTAAGAATAGTATTTTAAAGAAAATACTTAGCATTGAACCTGCGAGCTCACAAATAAACTTGAACACCATGTAGATAACCTGAATTGCCGTTTACCGTTTATAGTTGTAATTACAGTACGCATTTTCACTATTTATTTACCGAAATAGCATTCGCAATGCTTTATACGGCAGTCGCATTCCCATTATGAGGAACTGGTTCAGCTCTTAGTGACCTAACGCACTAGCGGTTTGCCGCCTGAAGCGGTTGCTATAGCGGTTGGCGATCAATCACCATGAAATCAAGTAAATTGATTGGACCGCTCGCAAACGTGTTTCATTTTTTTATCTCTTTCCCAAAAATATCTATTAGTTCTTCCCATTGTTTCTGTTTCAAATCTCTATTTTTATAAACTGCTCCTTCACGATTCCAAATAGCTTCTCCTTGTCAAATTTCAACTATAAATTTAAAAAGAGGATGCTACAGAAACCCTACTATACTGTTGAGGATTATTTAGATGATTAAAATGTGTGGATATAGCTCTTTGAACCTTTACAAGACACATGGCTAAATGTTCTTTGGCCGAGTTTCTTGCTGGCTCTTCTCGGTAGGAGCAGCTTTCCGAACCAGCAGTAGAGTTGACGATACAAAAGCACTTGTTTACAAGTTTTTTGAATAAAGAATATTTTAAATTTGAATGGCGGTTAAGTGCGTACAAGCACAGGCGGTTGCATATTAAACTGTAAAAGCGACTGGCCGCACGGCTTGCCGCTCCTGCGGCTAACCGCTAGTGCGTTAAGGCACTTAGTTATTCGACATCACATCGGGGTCGGTATCTGTCATCAAGGCCATCTCGTGAGAAAATACTGAATTGAAACCATCTTCATTTTATCATTCATTTAATGACTCGTATAATAGTTTTGGGTTTATATACACGTAATTAGGTACAATTGTTTCACTCGAACGCTTCCGTTTCCTTTTGGGCAATTTTTTTTTGGATGGGTAACGGTGGATGGTTATTGTTCCAGTTCTTTGTAGCGGATTTTTGAATGTGAATTTTTGTGTATTTCTCTTAACGGTTTAGAATTTTTTTTATTTAAGTATCTTTAAAATTAGTATCATTAATTAATTTAATACTACACACATATTTGGTCTTACCCTACTAAACTTGACAATCTGATGCGCCAAAGTTAACTTATTAAAAGCTTTTATTTTATTTTTGTGAAGATCGAATCTTGGAAGTTAAATTTTACCCACTTCCCAGTGTCCGTTTTGGGCTGATATTTTACATACTGGTCCAGTCCCGATGACAATGCATGACCTGATTCTGCTGCCAAGATTAGCCCCAGAGGAGGAAACTCTTCAACGGTTGGGAGCAGGGATATGAAACTTTTTAAAAAGCTTTTGTTAAAAGCTTTTCTTTTAATCAACTTGTTTTAGTAATAACTTTAACACGTTATTTGATACATGAATTACCTACTCTCAGGTAAAAAAAAATTGTTAGATTACTTCAGTTTTATATAATGCGATATGCATATCGAGTTTAGAAAACATTGTCCCATATTAACATTGACATAGTAGAACTCGTTAGATAAATATACGTGCAGAAATGTTGTTCATTTGCCGACCGCTTGTCCAAACGGTATTGACAAGGGAAAGTCAATTGTATAGGCCTCGCGTGTAGGTGCTATTGAAAGTTAACAACAGGGTTGTCGCTCGCGTTATAAGCATTTTTTTACATGTGTATATAAATAAATAATAATAATAATAAATAAATAACTATACGGGACACTTACACACAAACTGTCTTCCGTCTCCAAAGTAAGTAACTTGATACAGACTTGACAGTTTTCCCTTTATTGTTTTATTAAATTAATTTTAAATAAAAAAAACGCACGCAAGACCTAATGTACCTATGTTATGCGTTAATGTTCTATATGGTAACCCGCTCTAAGCTTTAATTGCGCAATTTTATCAATATTGGTCCAGCGGAATAGCCGTAACAGACATTCAGGCAATCGAATAATATTAGTAGATTATATGCCTGGTTAATTTACAATTTGTCACGAGTGTTTCGATAAAGAAAATCTACGAAAACCTATATACTTATTTATATGACTGTCTGTGACGGTGTCTAGTTAGATTATATAGTTATAGCTATAGATTTTAAACAGAAAAAAAGATAAAAAAGTATTTTTTATTTCCTATACATTATTATGAAACAAACAATTCTTTCCTATTTATTTTTTTTATAATCGTTGCAATGGAAATTTTTAACCATTACAGACGTTAAACGTAATTATTTAATAAATTATTAAAGAAAGCTATATTCAATCGAGGATTACATAAATGGCATACATTCGTATATTTATTTATTTAATTTTTAAAATAAACTTATTCCGCATCAGTGACACCATTGACGAAATGTAACTATGCTATAAGAATTATGTTTTTCAAATTTAACCCTCATGATATGTGGACAACCTTTCTGGCTTTCAACTTACCGTATCTCAGTCAAAGATGATTTAACATTTTTCGTAAATGTCGAATTTGAGATCATTAAATAACAGAAATAAATCAGTTATATGAAATGTGTAACGCTCTTAATAAGTCTGCATTAGGGCTGTCACTAAGTCACTATAAAAATTTTTTTTTTCGAAAAACGCATTCCATTGCATTACTTAATCGGTTTTACCGATAAACAACCGGTAAAACGGATTTGTATCAGTACCGATCGAGAACGATACAAACCGGTCACATAAAACTTCTTTCTACTTTTATCTTTTTATTTATACTTTTATTTTCGTCTACTACTCGACAACGATCTCTTCTAAAATTTTCCACCTCACATGCTCCTGTGCCTCTTGGATCCAGTGGCTTCTCGCAGCCTTCCTCAAGTCATTAATCTACAATTCACTTCCGTAAATTGTCTATGATTAATCTATTAATTTCATTAAAGTGACAACCCTTGTGACCAGCGGTATTTTATATTTTTTGCTAGCGGAAACACCGCGTAGGAAGGTACGACGTAAATAATTAATTATTTATTAGTGTTTCGTACGATTATATAAAGCTACTTTACATACTGTCATTACGCGTAATGCGTGCGTTTTTAAAAGCTTTAATTAAATTAACTTGTCTTGTATCTTTGTTTGTATGTGAAGGTGGTGGAATCTCACAATTTAAATTTGACCCACTTCTCTGTGTCCGATTGATCTGAAATTTTACATATACAAAGAAAAGTCAAGATAAGAAAGGTTTTAAGAAGTTCCTTTGTCTGGAGCCAATCTTGGCTGCAGCATCAGGTCATGCTTATCAGAAACATGCATAATAATCAGAACTAGAGCTGTATGTTAAATTTCAGCTCAATGAGACGCCCAAAAGTGGGTCAAATTTAACTTGCATGCATACATACGTATAACTCAAGTCAAGTAAAAGCTTTAAAATAAAATTAAAGAAAAATTACATTATTCTCACGTCTTAAGTTATCTACAATCGAAGCTTTCCAATAAATGCAGAAGAGGAGCTATATAAAAAAAATAGTCCTCTAACCTAAAATCAAACTTAGATCTCTGGGCGTGTAAAAACAGATGGTTATCAATGTGCCATAGAGATCGTCACAATAGTGTGATAAGAAAGCATCTTTTTTTTCTTTTTTCTCCAATTTTGATTGGATCTCTGTTCTGGTATTTTGTTCCACTGGCGAGAAACGACGAACATGTGGCCAAACTCGTCACAGGTCAGGGGTGATGGCGATGACTGGATAAGTAAGATTCGAAGCAGATGTGACGCGACGGAAGTGCGTGGTATTTTTGTGGGGTTAGTCTAAATATAGACACAGAGTCTAAAACGGGGACAATTTTATAGGCCACTCTATAAAAGTGATACTTAAAAATAAGATAAAAATAGAATAAAGTTTTTTAAACTAAAAAAAACACGCTTTCGAACTAAAAAGTGAAAATAATATTTTAAGTGGGACAGAATTTAATTCAAAGGCGTCGGTTTTTTTATGTTTATATATATACAATAATTTATAGAATTAGGTGTTACTTTGCGGAGGTCCATAATACAAAACTAAGGGCCCTTACGCACTAGCGGTTGGCCGCTAGGCGGTAGACTCGAGCGGTCCAACCGCTTAACGCGGTTTCTTCGCGGTTGGCCGCCATAGCGGTCAGCCGCGATGAAACCGCGTTAAGCGGTTGGACCGCTCGAAGGCGCGTGGCCCATAAATAAAATGGACGCCGTCGAGATAGCTTGTGTTATTTATTTTTACTCCCGAAAACAACGAAAGAAATATAAAAAAAGATACTGGATTCATCCTTTACTAGAAACACGCAACGAATTCGGCCAGTTCGCAAGTTGTTTTCAAGAACTGAAGAAGCACCAAGATAAATTTTTCGGCTATGTTAGAATGAGTGTTTCGTCATTTGAAGAACTACAAACAGTTTTATATGACACCATCAAAGGACAAGATACTAAATTTCGTGATTGTATCCAACCCGAAGAGAAATTAGTAATAACATTAAGGTAAGTATGATAAAAATAAAAAAAGTTTTAGTAGTTATTATGTTTTAATTTTAATCGCAATGTGGGTTTATAATTGAATAAAAAAAGTAGTAAACTATAACTATTACTGAGAATTATTATCATTAAAAAGATCTAGATAATCAGATTCTTGAGATATCTGTGAATATGTTGATTCAGGAGACATTACAGATTGTTCTTGATTACATGTTCCACGGTGTGTAGGTGGAACTGAGGGCGGTGGTGGTGGGTTATTATTTCTAGCAAATGATGGTGTCTGATATCCTTGGGATGGCCCTTGGTTGTAGTTAAATGGTCGTACGTAATCCCAAGTAGAGTTACAGTAGTTGTATCCAGACGTTTGGGCTTCAGTAATGACTTGCATTATTTGAGATTTTGTACGTAGGCGTATATGTTCAGGCACTTTTTTTATTTCACTAACCAACGACAAAAAGAAAAGTCTATCTTCATCTTCTTCCGCCTTTTTCAACTCTACATTCTTATTTAAGACGTTAATCAATTCAACTCCTATATCATCTTCTTTATTTTTCTTTTTTTTTCGTTTTGGCGGTGGTACTACGACTGGGTCAGCTACGTTTTCTGTTTCATTTCTTTCATTTTCTTGCTTTTGCATGCTTGAATCAGTTTCATTGATAGATACTGTGTCCTTCAAAAACATTAAATTATTGTAAAATATGTATTGAGTCTTTTTCTTAGCCGCTGACCCACTCCTGGTAACATTGTCCTTTAGAGCTTTCACGAAATTATCCCTAATGTTCTTCCATTTCTTTTGTAATTCTTTTCCTAGAACAATACAACAAACAAGTTAATGATTTAGTCATAAAGTAATAGATTTGTTGTAATTCGTGTGACATGTGCAATAAAGAATATACATAGGTCATTGAATTCAATAAAACATGTAATAATAATAAAATGTTTGTTTCAGATATTTTGCAACAGGTTGTACATTCACGGAACTACATTATACATTCAAAATTGGAGTAAGCACTGTAGCAGAAATCGTACGAGAAGTTTGTTTTGCAATTTGGTTTTGTCTGAAAGATATTTGTTTGCCTGAACCAAACAAAGACGCTTGGAAAAAAATTGCCAATGATTTTTTTCAAAGAGCAAATTTTCCTAACTGCTTAGGTGCTGTTGACGGCAAGCACATACGATGCATTGCACCTAATAACAGTGGCTCGATGTGTTTTAATTATAAAAGTTTTTTCTCTTTGGTTTTATTAGCAATATGCGACAGTAATTATAAATTTGTTATGGTTGATATTGGAGCTTTTGGTAAATTCAGTGACTCGTCAATATTTCAAAATTCGGTTTTCTATGAAAAAATGCAAAAAAACCAATTGGATATTCCAGAGCCACAACCGATTTCACAAAGCAGCGAGACATGTATCCCATACGTATTTGTAGGCGACGAGGCATTTGCGTTATCTACGAATTTAATGCGCCCATACGCAAAAAAAGATTTGGATGAAACCAAAAGAACGTTCAATTACAGGCTTTCTAGAGCAAGAAGATATGTAGAATGCAGTTTTGGAATTTATGCAAACAAGTGGCGTATATTTCATAGACCTCTAAATGTTCAATTCACTCTAGCAAAAGATATCATAAAAGCTACTTGTGTCTTACATAATTTTGTAAGAGATCGAGATGGCTATTGTTTCGACGACTCACTCAGTTGCCCTTTGCCAGAAAATGTAACACAGGAAGGGTTAAGAAGGAACAATAAAACTGCGTTGAGATACAGAGAATTGTTTGCCGAATATTTTATGACTGATGGGAAATTAGAATGGCAAAGAAATATGATTTAACTGAAAATAGACCTATTTATTATGTTCTAAGATGTTTAAAGTATGTTTAGTTTCGTTTAAAAATATGTAACAATAATAATAAATACTTACCAAGACTTTTTTTTGCCTCTGTTGTCATCTCTTCTTTTCCAAAAATATCTACTAATTCTTCCCACTGTTTCCGTTTTAAATCTCTATTCTTATAAACTGCTCCTTCACAATTCCAAATAGCTTCTCGTTGTTGAATTTCAACAATGAATTTCTCTGTGTCGAAGTTCATGGCTGCGCAACTCAAAACACGTGCATACTTCACCGGCGGCTCGCCGCAAACTAACCGCCAGTGCGTATACACAAGATGGCGGCTAGCCGCGAAGCGGGCCGCGGCCCTCCATTCAACCGCCGCGGTTGAAATTTTGTGGCGGTTTAGTGCGTACGATCATAAGCGGTTGCATATTAAACTGGAAAAGCGGCTAGCCGCGCGGTTAGCCGCCCCCGCGGTTAGCCGCTAGTGCGTAAACGATTTAATGAGAATATTATTTTGCTATATTATAAATTTATCGCGGGTTATAGCAAAATAATATTCTCATTAGTTTTGTATTATGGACCTCCGCAAAGTAACGACTGATTCCATAAAAAAATTTTAGGGCATAAAAAAAGATCCAGTTTAAAAAAAAAGGAAAAAGGATATGAGATATCTGGACTCAAATTGGGGTATTACAATTTTTCGCAATAAATTATTTTTAGGATAATAGCAAAATAATTTTATTATTACTTTAGTTCTTAAAAAATACCGAGTAAACGTCACTTATGTACTTATATATAAATAGTTCAACCCCCACCATTGATTTTGTCTCCAAAAATGTGTAATTGTTTTGTTATATCTCAAAACCGTTTACTCAGCGTTCCCGTTTAAATCCTCCAGATGGATTGAATTTTTTCGGTATTTGCAACAATCATCATCATATTTCTACTATAATAATTTAGAGAAAACCTTTAACAATAATAGATTCCATCATCCTCCTGCCCCTCTAAGTAAGCTCGGTACAACATATTATAAACATGTTGTCAAATGTTTTGGCTAGGTACCGTACAACTGGCCGCCGGCATGGCGTTAATTTACCTTAGTTGCCTTTTACGACACCTTGATGAGGAATGAGGGTGGTCTATTTTACTCAGTCGGATACCACACGGCAAACACAATAGATGCCCTCCTTGCCATACAATTTTCGTAGACTACCGTCGGCTACTCTAGTTCTTCCTTGAATCTTCTAATGACACATTAAGATATCTTTTGAAGACGCCGTTCCATAGAAATCATTTAATTAACCATATCATAGGCAGTTCCAATCTGTCTGTCAGTAATTATGTTTCTATTTTCTAATCGGTATGACGTCAATATAATTTCTCTTATCAGTTACTGTTTGATTGTTGTTAGGTCTAGTAAAATTCCCGTATTTATGTTATTTAGTGATATATTAACCTATCTATATAATAATCTATATTAACCTGTTTCTATCCCACTGCTGGGGTCATACCACGCTGCTCCACTGAAGATTGTTGCAAATATTACAGGAATTCTATAGTAAAAAGTAAGTAAAGTAACGACCTGTTACAATCCCACTGCTGAGCCTTTCCGTTTTTGGAGAGAAGGATTGGAACTAAGACCTACCACGCTGCTCCAATACGGATTGGTAGATCACACATATGCCTAGATTTCTCTAGAGATATGCAGGTTTCCTCAAGATGATTCCTTTCTTTCACCGAAAAGCACCGAAATTTTTTTACAAAAAAAAAAAAATAATAATTGGGTAGGTGGGGCTCGATTCTAGGTATTTTCATTTCCAGAGACCACCCGTTCCCCGAATAAGCCACGCTTACTTGACAGTTTTCGGCATAAATAGAGTTTTATATATTCAATTTGAATTTTTTTTAATGCCCAAAAACGGGTATAAAGCGATTTTATTTACATAAAACCTAGCTAGATCGATTTTTCTCCCCCAAAACCCCCCTACATGCTGAATTTCAGGAAAATCGTTGGAGCCGTTTGCAAGATTTCTAAAATATATACATACAAGATTAACTCATTTAAATATTAAAGATACTGGAAATTACCAATTGTGTGCAACCAATGATCAATATTTAAAACAGGTTTTGCGTTTACACTGTCATAGTTCAATTCCCAGCTGATTCATTAGGTGTTTCCGATGCGTCAGTTATGGGAAAAGAATCTTCACAGACCTTTCCAAAAGTTGGGGCTGTGGGTGGCTACTGTAGACACAAGCCTCCGTGACCAGGGTGGAACACCATGATATTTTAGCTTTACCCCCTAAATATCGCGTGGATAATCATGTGCCGGTTATCTTTATATTTAAATGAGTTAATCTTGTATATATATATATATATATATATATATATATATATATATATATATATATATATATATATATATATTCCGAATCTCGGAAACGGCTCCATCGATTTTCCTGAAATTCAACATGTAGGAAGTTTGCGGGGAGAAAAATTGATCTAGCTAGGTTTTATGTAAAAAAAAATTGTTTTATCCCTATTTTTGGGCATTAAAAACACTTACATTTATATTGAATTGAATTTTCACCATTAACTGTCAAGTCGACGTAGCTTATTCGGTTAGCGGGCAGCCTCGAGAAATGTGAGTGCCAAGGATCGATCCCAACTAAATAATTGTTTTTTTCTTTTTTTAAAGTTTTTTTTTGTAAAAAATTACCGAGCGAGGCTCGGTCACCCAGATATTATCCTACTAATATTATAAATGCGAAGCTTTGTGAGTATCTTTCACGGCGAATATAATCAATCAATATCGATGAAATTTGGAACAATTATCTATACTTAATATATAAAACTGAAAAGTTAATTTGTTTGTTTGATTGTTTGAACGCGCTAATCTCAGGATCTACTGGACCGTTTTAGAATTCTTGAAACGCAATATAGTCCTTTTACCGAGGAAGGCTGTAGCCTATAACATCACGCAAAGATGAATAGGAGAGAAATCGTCCTTCCGCCGCCTTAAGTGCTATCCCGCTGAGTAGAATAGCCCACCGTCATTTCTTGACGAGGTGTTGTACTAGGCCACTAAGTTAAGTTGATCCACCGTGTGGTATCCGGTTGAGTGGAATAGACCACCCTTTTTCTTACCGGCATGTCGTAAAATACGACTAAGGTAAGTTGAAAATACGTTGCCAAATCATGTGACCACATGTTATAAAACTGTTCTCACATGATTTGGCAACATGTTTATAACATGTTGTGCGGGGTCAGCACAACACTTAAAGTGGGATAAAGGCAGGATGATGATCCCAAAATCGTCCATGCTGTTTCATGACGTAATGTATATTTTATAACAAGCTAATTTCTTATCAACAACAATTATGCCTTAGGTCATTAGGTTTAGAATGCGTCACTCCTTTGTTTATTGCTCGTGCACCTAATTGGGGATCAAATGTCTGCCAAATTGAAATTATACGCATTCCCCTACTAAGTGGCGGGCTAAATTGACATATTTTGCAAGTCTGAAATGTCTGATGCGTCGACTGTACCTATACTTAGATTTAATTTAACCTGGTTTGGGTTTTGGGTTTCGCGACTTGTTCACGTGGACTGTTGTCGTGCGATAGGTCGATGATAGATAGTGGCAAATTTCATCGATATTGGTTCAGCGGATTCGCTTTGAAAGAGTAACTAAGATACATCCATACTCGCAAACTTTCGCATTTATAATATTAGTAGGAAGTAGGGGATATCATTGTCAGTTTCGTTTGGAAATAATGTTTGTATATTTGTTGAAATGAGTCAAATTAAATTTGTTCTTTGTTAAGTCAGTGCTATGATGAGTTTTGCAGCTAAACCTTATGTGTCTAATTGTTAATTGCAATTTACCACACGGTTTTCGGTAAAAGGAAAACATTGTAAGGAAACCTGCATATCTCTAGAGAATTCTAGGGATATGTGTAACCTACCAATCCGCATTGGAGCAGCGTGGTAGATCTTAGCTTCAATTCGTATCTCTAAAAATGGAGACAGTATGTTTATACCCAGCAGTGGGATTCATTGGTTCTGTTCTAATTATTTCACAGTTTCCTACATATGCCTCCCCCTCCCAGACCCCCCAAAAAACACCAAACAAAAGACGCGAATCGTTATCAAGTAGTGTTAGTAATTATTTGGAATTGTGCCAGATAAAGAAACTGTGTTAGTCATAATAACTGTCTATCGTACCAAAGAGCACAGATTTTGAATTGGAATTAATCTAATCTATAAGTTATGGCCCCATTGTTATCAGTCAAACGTTTATGATTACTATTATTGAACGCACCTGCGTTTTGTTACGTGACGTCGTGTCTTTGAACTTATCTATGGGAATATGGAACCGGAAATCGCTTCAGCATGTACAGATGAGATATATTACGTTTTTACCGACGAAAGGCAAATACTGAGTTGCATAATGCCGTATAAAATTATAGTTATTAAAAAACCGAACATATCTTGAATATTTAAATGAGTTAATCTTGTATGTATATATGTGTGTATATATATTTTCGGAATCTCGGAAACGGCTTCAACGATTTTCCTTATATTCAGCATGCAGGAGGTTTTTGAGGAGAAAAATCGATCTATCTAGGTTTTATTTAAAAAAAATCGTTTCTCTACAACATCTACAATTTACATTGAATAAAAAACAATATTTTTGCCGTAAATTGTCAAGTCAGCGTAGCTTATTCGAGGAACGGGTGGTCTCGAGAAATGAAAATATCTAGGATTGAGCCCCGCCTACCTATTTCTTTTTTTTATTTTGTAAAAAATTATGCTGCGGATAATTCGAATAGCAGAAGAAGGGTCTTCTATTCAGAGTCACCACTTACCGTGGGGGGAGTTCTCTTGGCTTTAGAACTCAATGAAGTAAAGATTTAGGCCAGTGTAAAACTTTTAACTTAGCCGTTTTATCTTTAACACTAATTTAGGTTCACGTATGTAGGATAATCCGCGGAATTACGCTAGTTTAGATAACAAGGATATTATCAATCAATTATAGATTTTATGTGTTTTTAATCTATGACCGTGGCCCGTATTATCGGTGCGACACTGCGTTTATTGATTTCACAACACTCGTGTTTTGTATGATGACAATGTTACCCTGGAGATGCCTATAAAACGATATCTGTTGATAATCTGTAACGTCCTAAGGGCGTTTCGGATGCTGTGACCTAGGTACAAGGTACCTACATCGATTGGTTTCGACGATAAGTAAGTGAAATTAATCGCGGACTTTCAGCCATAGGAATGTATCAAGAACAATGCGTATATGGTTTTAGTACCTGGGTGGCCGACCCTTGCTCGGTCATTTTTAAAATTATGTAAAAAAAAAATTGAAAAGAAAAATGAAAAAAATAATAGGGCAGGTGGGGCTCGATCCTAGGTATTTTCACCTCTCTAGACCGCCCGTTCTCCAAATGAACCACCATGACTTTACGTTTGACAGCGAAAAATTGTATTGTATTAAAGGTAAATTTAAAAAAAAAATTAGAGCCCGAAATCAGGGATAAAACGACATTTTTTTAAATAAAACTTGTCTAGATCGATTTTTCTCCCCCAAAACCCTCTACATACTGAATTTCAGTAAAATCTTTGAAACTGTTTCCGAGATTCTGCAAATAAATATCTATACATACAAGATTAACTCATTTAAATATTAAAGGTAATTGCTTTTTTGGATGTTTTTATTTTTATTTAAAGACTAGCTACAGTAGCTATTAAATTTCAATGAATTATTAAACTATAAACATATTAATAGCGTTGGTTAAATGTGCAGCTTATTAATGTAACCACAACATAAAAAAAAAACAAGTTTAATAACTCTGGAACTTAACTATAGCAATTTCAAAATTAATATTACAATGAGAAACAATAAAATAAAAAAACATAAAAAAAATACATTAGTTTGTGTTTCTGTTTACCACATTGTTTAAAAATCCTATTATTAAAAAAACCTATATACATACATAATTATTAAAAGATTGGCGATGTATATAATAGATACAAAACCGACATAAGCTTGCGGCTCCTGCTTTGTGCTTTGCAAAAGTACGTAAGTGGTTTTTGGGTGTAGCTCCGTCAGGCAGCTTTGGTACGCTTTCGCTAGGGGCGGAGTAATGTACGACGTAGCTACAATTACTTTACCTTTGTTTACCTATTATCTTTATCTATATATATAAAAGAAAGTTGGTCTTAGTTACACTATTTATAACTCAAGAACGGATGAACCAATTCGGCTGAAAATTGGTGGAGAAGTTGCTTAGAACCAGGAGACGGACATAGGATACTTTTTATCCCGTTCGACCGCATTTATTTTATCCCGTCAAGTTACTATAAAAAGTGGTATAACAAAAACGACTATGACATGGAATAACAAAAAATAAATGACAGCTATGTGAAATTTTGTATTTGGGTATATGGTATATGGGTATATGGTATTGGGTATATGGTAAAAAATTTGACAATTATCAAAATAATAGCTAAACTTCACTACATAGTATAAAATAAATCGCTTTCTCTGTCTATCCCTATGTCCCTATTTATGCTTTAATCTTTAAAACTACGTATAGGGTAAGGGGATTTGTTTTACTTACAATTTAACGCGTGCGGGCAAAGGGCAGTAATGAATAAAACAAAACATAGACTATATATATTATACCCGTGCGAAGCCGGAGCGGGCCACTAGTTACCTATAAAAACAAACATACCTTATACCTAGTACCTGAAATATCATTACCAGGAAAAAGGAAAAGGAGTTAATGTATTTGTAGCTCCGTCAGGTAGCTACAGTGGGTTTGGGTATAAGATTCTATAATAAAATACCACAATCAATTTTAGCTTTGCCATTACAGCAGTTTAGAAACACTATCAATAAAAGGCTAATACAGAAAGCGTAGTATACTATTGCGGATTACTTAGATGATAAGAATGCGTGGACATAGCTACTCTTCGAATCTGTACAAGACAGTAATGACTACATGTAATTAGTGATAAGAATTTATCTTTAAAAGAGCAACCGGCAGGTTTTTTGCTGCACCAGCAGTAGAGTTGATTGAAAAGCACTTGTTTACAAGTTAACTTAAATAAAGAATATTTTGTATTTTACTGTAAATTAACAGAGGGTATTTCACCAACAATCTTGACGCGAACAAACTCTCGAAAACACCTTGTATTAATATAAACATTATATCTTTATCACTGTATCGTTATTTATTATTAGCAATCGCCAGCGACTCCCCCTGCGTGGAAAGATTTAAATCGTAATATAGTCTTTTAATAACCATTGAAATGGTTAATGTGGGTTAACCTTAAAAGCTAGACATATGCTGTCGCGGACTTTTATTTAGAACTTTTAGAGGGAAACAATTTTGTACTACATGATTTTTTAATAACTATCACCGTTTACTCAGCGCACTCAAGGAAATATTTGAATTTTACCGTTTTCGTTCTATTTTTTATTGTTGCTCCTCTCCTATTTATCTTAGCGTGATGTTATATAGCCTTCCTCAATAAATGGACTATCTTACACTGAAAGAATTTTTCAAATCGGTCCAGTAATTACTGAGTTTAGCGCGTTGAAACAAACAAACAAACAAACTCTTCAGCTTTACATATTAGTATAGATAAAACAAAGTCACCTAAAGCAGTCTGTCTATATGTGAACAATTTTCTTAAAATGTACCTAACGGATTTTGTAAGGTTTTTACAACAAGGTACTACTATTTTTCCGATAAGTTTAAATTAATAGTAAATTACAGTTTTAATCTAAATTTTGAAACCATCAAACAAACAATCAAACAAACAAACAAACAAACAAACAAACAAACAAACAAACAAACAAACAAACTCTTCAGCTTTATATATGTTGTCGCCACTGACTTCCGCTTTGTATTTTATATCAACAAAGTCATGAAACAAGAGTATCGCGCCCTTTTTGATTAAAATGGTGGCAGCACTGTGCCGTTGTTGTTTCTGGTTTAGTGTTCCTATTGATAAAACGTTTCAGTTACATTCAGTCGTTGTTGTGTGCGTTAACATATATCAGTATAGATTTCATGTAGGTACATAGTTATGCTTTTACCATCCGGGGTTAATAGTCATGAACTATTTAATCTTTTTGTCCTTGTTACGTTGTGAAACTGTATTGTTACGAAACTAGTATAGGTAGTTACATACTCGACGTCTTCGGACCGTATATAGCCAGTTAGTATATACAAAGTATATTTTTTCCCGTATTGAATGTTACGTTTGTTTATTTGTAGATAAATATAGTATTTTTGCGTTCTAAAGCTCGTTAGTAGTGTTAAAATAATTTTTCTTTTTTAATATAAATAGGTACCTATACGTTTGTGTTCTTAAATTTATATATTTTTTTCCAAAATAAAAATATAGTGGTGCTTTATTTTGGGAGCCGCAAGAAGTAAAGTACAGTGTTTAATTATTAAAGCTTGAAATTTATCTGACCATATTTTAATTACTATAATTTTTTTAATACATTTTTGGACTGGCTCGTTGGCGCAGTGGGTAGTGACCCTGCCTTCGGCTCCACGGGTCGCGGGTTCGATTCCCGCCGAGGGCAAACATTTTCTTTTAAATAAATTTGTTGGTCTTTGAGCCTGGGTGTATATTTGTATTTAAAAATATATAAGCATATGTTCACCAGTCGTCCGTCTACCATAACACAAGTATTAAGTTACTAGTTAGATAATATAGCTAGGATAAATTGGAGATAGACCTCAGAACGTTAATAAGCCGGATAAAATAAAATAATATTATGGTGAAAGCCAATGTGAACAATTTGTTAACAATAGGTAAATATCGCGACTCGGTCTATTTACCATTTGTTCCTCTTTCTTGTATATTTGTATTTGCTAAGTTAGATTAAGCTCAAACAATGATTAAAAGGGTATAAACATAAATGTATAAACGAAAGATATATAAGAATTATGATTTAGATATGATTAATGAATTAGGATAAGGATTTTAACCCCCACAAAAGACCACTGTAACACAACGTACTAGGAACACGTGATTCCGCACTCAATTTTCGATGGCGCCACTGATCGTTTGCTCCGCGCTATCGAAGTGCTTTCGTAGTAATATAAGAAGTCCCCATACATTATGTTATCAGATCGACATCGCTATCAGTTCCTAAGCTTTCACAGTGCATCCTACTGGAACACTACGCCTTAGCGCGTCTGAGATGGTGCATCCTCCGGTACATCCAAACCTGGAATGCCGTGAGGGACCCGTCGTCTGTCCGCGATGCTTTCCGTACTCGTCATTTGCACGCATTCTCGCCCCGACAGTACGTGCGTCTGCGTCGGCGTATTACACCACTTAAAACAGGAAAAAAAGTATGAAGTTACTTACATTGGGGATGGACGACTGTGTGTGTGTGTGTCTCATATATTTATTTATATATTAAATACATACAGGTGAAACTAATATAAAGAGTTTTAAAAGGAGTTACACTATTTTATCTTTGCTCCAGTTTATATGCAATTGTACAGTTTAAAATATTCCCAGGCGGTTACACCGTCCGTCATAACAATGTTTACAATCTGCAAAGTTATTTCGTCCACGTCACCTCGTCAGATAGTCATCTGTTGACACAGTTACACACGGACAGAACAATGGGCTACGTGGCCGATACACACTATTGTTTTATTAATATCATCTTAACTTGATACCAATTATTATGCCAGTTGCTCCGCTTACACTTTGTAAACAATATAAATATATCCATACTAATATATAAAGCTGAAGAGTTTGTTTGTTTCTTTGATCGCGCTAATCTCAGGAACTACTAAACCGATTTGAAAAATTATTTCAGTGTAAGATAGTCCATTTATTGAGGAATTCTATATAATATTACGCTAAGATGAATAGGAGAGGAGCAGCAATAAAAAATAGTACGAAAACAGCTAAATTTAAAGCTTTACTTGCGTGCGCTGAGTAAACGGTGAAAGTTATTCAAAAATCATGTCCGTCACCAAGCTAAATAACTTAATGTTTATGTCATGGGTGAGATACCACAGGTAAATTCATACATAGAATTAGGCGTTACTCTGCGGACGTCCATTTTACAAAAGTAATAATGAAATTATTTTGCTATAATACAATCCATTTTTGATTAAGATCAATCGATTAAGTTACTGATAAAGTGTCGGATAGTTAACCGACAAACAAACTAAGTAACAGTACTAAGTAACTAAGTAAATTAAAAAAAAAATCGCGGCCATTTTGAAATAGGTATTTGCTATCCAGCAGATAAATAAAATAACCTACTACCCGTTAACTTATTAGCGACTTTAAGTACTGAATAACCCTATCAGAAACCTGAGAAACGCAAAATTCCGAGATATGTGTCAGATATGTTCCGAATAGGCTAACTGACAGTTTATTGGTAACTTGTGAAATAGGCCATTAGTAAAGTAATTTAGCCACAAGAATTATTTAACGCTACGAATAAAAGATATATATATGTAGAAGATGATATGGAAGGGTGAATGACCGTACCCTCATTCCATACCACGTCGTAGACCTTGACCGAGAGACTATACACAAGTGTGAGGGACACAGAACTATAATGTTATTGTTTTCTCCTCTTTTTTGAACAATCACGCCGTCAGTTCGGTCAACCATTACTAACAAAGCTAGATTTCAATTAAATTATATTTAAACGATTTTTTTAAACGATATGTAAGAATATTGAAGTATGGCAATGTTATCTTATACCTTTAAGCGATTAGTGGATTCATTTAATATCGCATCTTCAGTACCACGCGGTATAGTAAGTAACAGCCTGTTACTATGCCACTGCTGGGCATAGGCCTCCTCTCTCCGTTTTTGGAGAGAAGAGTAGGAGCTAAGACCTACCAGGCTGCTCCATTGTGGATTGGTAGGTTTCACATATTCCTAGGATTCTCTAGAGATATGCAGGTTTCCTCACGATGTTTTCCTTCACCGCGTGTAAAAAAAGTAATTATCAATTGGACACATTAGTTTTAATAGAAAAACTCATTGGTGTCTGCCAGGGTTTGAAGCCATGATTGTCTCTAGATTTTCACACGGCACCGCTGGGCTATCACAGCGTACCACTCGGTATGAAATGAAATAAAGTAGTTTCATTAATGTTAGAACGCCGCGAAACCAAAATAAATATTACCCAGTAAGTTATTTAGTTATTGCTTGCGTAACCTATTGTTCGCTTATCACAGCCACGTTTTGAAATTCTCAATAATATTTTTTTATTGAATCTATGTCGAAAGGTCTATTCACAACGTACCAGAATATTATAAATGAAAGAGTATATATATCGCTCGGTTAGTATTAAAATGACCTAATTCAAAGAAGTTGTTTTGTTGACCTAATTCAAAGAAGTTGTGGGAAACTAGCTATTACTCGCAACTTCGTTCGCATCGACTGTTCTCGTGTGATAGGTTGATAGACGACGCTTTTCGATGTAATTCTGTTCGTCGAGATATTTCAGGATTTCTATAGCCTATATTTTATCCCGATGTATAAGGAATGATTGTACCAAATTTCATATATTTTGGTTCGCCGTGAAAGAGAAACAAACATACATCATCCTCCGGCCCTTATCCCACTCTAAGTGGGGTCGGCACAACATGTTACAAACACATGTTGTAAACTGATTATTGTACACCAAAACTTACAAGCTTTATCTGGCAAAGAATTTGAAATTGAACTGTTTATCAATAAATTTAATGTTGATATTTTATGTATAACTGAACATTGGTTAAACAGTTCTAATTTCTTGTTAAATATAAAAAATTATAAATGTTCTAGTGCGTTCTCGAGGAAAACCGCCATTCGTGGGGGATCTTTAATATTAAGTCATAAAGAAAATCTTTAATATTAAGTCGTAAAGAACGGAATGATATTGTCGGTCTTTCTGTTGAACGTACCATTGAGCTATCTTGTGTAGAGTTAGAGCGTTATATTATAGTTTCTGTATACCGCCCACCCTCCAGTGATTATTTACACTTTGAGAGAGTTATGGAGGAAGTTCTACAGAAGACATGTAAATCTTCAAAAAAAGTTTTAATTTGTGGGGACTTTAATGTTGACATTTTAGTGGATACCTCTAATCGTTGTAGGTTATTAAATTTATTTCAATGCTTTGAAATGATAAATGTATTTAACGAACCTACTAGGATGACTGCAGACTCTGCTACCGGCGTTGATAATATTTTTACTAATTACAGTTGTAATATCTTAGAAAAATCTGTAATAAGTCGCTTAAAGTCTGATCATAGTGGGCAAATTATATCTGTCCCTGACTATATACATGAAAAAAACCAATTAATTAAATACAGGCCTATCACTTCTCACAAAATAAAGCGATTCCAAGTAAAAATATCATCAAAATTATCAAAGATTGACAAAAATTGCGGTAGCTCAGATGATCTTTTTAATGCCCTCTTTGGTATTATTGGTTGTGAATTCAATAAGACATTTAATATTATAGAAAAAAAATTGTCAAAACATCTCAAGTTTAGCGATTGGGCCACTGATGGTATTTATAAAACCAGAAACAAGTTATTTGATCTGTATGCAGAAAAGCAATATAATCATTCCCCCACTTTTCTAGAATATGTAAAAATATATTCTAAAATATTTCGAAATGTTTGCATACAGGCCAAATCACTTCACATTAAGAGAAAAATAATTAAATCTGAAAATAAAATCAAAACAACTTGGGATGTTATAGGTGAAGAAATAGGCAGACAAAAAATAAATAATTCTGCCATGCAGCTTAAAATTGGGAATGAGATTATTAATTCCGATACAGCAGTGGCAAGTGCATTTGAGCACTTCTTTCAGAACATACCAATTTCTACCACTAGCTCAATAAGCTCATCCTCAATAGAAGCTTTTAATATATTAAAGGGCTGCGTCGCAGAGAGCATTGTTTGCTTTAAATTTGAACACGTTACCCCATACAACATTGTCAAAACTTTTAAGTCATTAAATATTAAAAAAAACAAGAGATTTATCGGGAATGTCTGTAAAATTAATTAATAATATTATTGAGATCATTGCACCAATAATGGCCAAGATCTTTAACAAATCTGTAGACACAGGGATATTTTCGAATTTAATGAAATATAGTAAATTGATCCCAGTCTTTAAATCTGGTGATAAGAGCGACCCTAACAACTATAGACCCATTTCCATCTTGCCAACTCTTAGCAAGGTGTTTGAAAAAATCATTCTTAATCAACTGCTCAGGCATTTCACTTTAAATAACTTGCTTCACCCTGAGCAGTATGGGTTTACTAAGGGTCGGTCTACAACGGATGCGGGTGTGAGATTGGTGAAGCACATCTTTGATGCATGGGAGAACTCACAGAATGCCATAGGGGTATTTTGTGATTTGTCCAAGGCATTTGATTGTGTTCAACATGAGACGCTGTTGCTAAAGCTTGGTCATTATGGTATCACAGACAATGCGCTTCGACTCGTGGCATCTTATCTTCACAGCCGAATTCAAAGAGTGTGCATTAATGATGTGCAGTCATCTGGATCGGCCTTAGTTATGGGTGTGCCTCAAGGTTCAGTCCTAGGTCCTTTTCTGTTTTTAGTATATATAAATGATTTACCGTATTTTATTCAGAGTATATGCGATATTGTACTGTTTGCTGATGACACATCTTTGATATTTAAAATAAATAGAAATGACGACAAATTTGACGAAGTAAACAGTGGTTTGTCGCAGGTTGCTCATTGGTTCAGACAAAATAATTTAGTACTGAACTCAAATAAAACAAAATGGTTAGAATTTGTATTACCTAATGCTCCTAAAACAGCAAATAGTCTTGTTATAAATAATGTTTCACTAAAAACAGATAATGCAACTGTATTTTTGGGAATGACTTTGGATACAAAACTCCAATGGAGCACACACATAACAACTCTTGCAGGGAAACTCAGTTCAGCGGCCTATGCCGTTCGAAAGATTAGACAGTTTACTGACGTCGAAACGGCAAAACTTGTTTATTTTGCTTACTTCCATAGTGTTATGTCCTATGGAATATTGCTATGGGGTAAATGCGCGGATAATGAAAAAATCTTTGTATTACAAAAAAGAGCCGTACGTGGCATTTACAATTTAAGACCGCGGGATTCCCTGCGAGAGAAGTTTAAGGAAATAGGTATTCTTACATTTGCTTCACAGTATATTTTAAGTAATTTAATTTTTGTATATAAAAATATAAAAAATTATAAAACAATAGGCGATGAATATAATAGACAAAGTAGGAACCGACATAAGCTTGCGGCTCCTGCTTTGCGCCTTGAAAAAGTACGTAAGTCGTTTGTGGGTTTGGGTATAAGATTCTATAATAAAATTCCACAATCAATTTTAACTTTGCCATTACAGCAGTTTAAAAACACTATTAAGGAGAGGCTGATACAGAAAGCCTACTATACTGTTGAGGATTATTTAGACGATAAAAATGCGTGGATATAAATATTGTTCGACCCTGTACAAGATAGAAACATTAAATGTAACTAGTATTAAGAATTGTATTTTTTAAAAAGAGCAACCGCCGAGTTTCTTGCTGGCTCTTCTCGGTAGGAACAGCTTTCCGAATCAGCAGTAGAGTTGACGATTCAAAAGCACTTGTTTACAAGTTTATTTGAATAAAGAATATTTTGAATTTGAATTTGAATTTGAACATGTTGTCATATGATTTGGCTACGTATTTAACGACCGGCCGCCTGCCTGAAGTCAACATACCTTATTCGTATTTTACGACTCCTCGGTAAGAAAGGGGGTGGTCTATTTTACTCAACCGGATAATACACGGTGCGTCAACTTACCTTAGTCGCCTTTTACGACACCTCGGTAAGAAATGAGGGTGGTCTATTCTACTCAGCCGGATACCACACGGTGCGTCAACTTACCTTAGTCGCCTTTTACGACACCTCGGTAAGAAATAAGGGTGGTACTATTCTATTCAGCCGGATACCACACGGCGTAAAGAGTAACAAACATACATACTAATAAACTTTCGGAATTATAATATTAGTAGGGTTTTATAAAGTGTAGCGTCTTTAACTCTCGTAAGTGTTAAATAGACACATAACTCGAAAGAGAAAAAAGCATTAGTATTTTAATAGTTCGTAGTTTAATGCCACAGTTGGTACTGACATAAAGATTACAATGTGTCTAACTTAGACCTAATTTTGAATTCGGTCTCTTTAATTCTAACTGTGCGATGTGCCTGTCTAGATTATAAAGTCAGTGTGTAAGTAACAATTTAATAAGTTTAAGATCTTTAAGTAAGATTGATTTCTGTTGAACACAAACTTTATTCAAAACAACTCAAAAGCTTAGCGAGCGTAAAGTTTTTCGAAAATAAATAATTGCTCTTTTTTGAAAGAGAAAATTAAAAAAAAATGTTATTTTGGTTAACATAATCTAAAATATGTATGTATAACGTCGTACCTATCTGTCTCAGAGTAAACACTGCACTAGGCCGATGTATTGAGGAGTCTCTGGCGACGTACTTATACTGTATGTGTGTATCAGCTAACTTATTAATTATATGATTTTTTTTTTATTCATTAATGTTTATTTATTAATTCATCCATAGCGGATAACCGCCCAAAAGCCTTGTGGTATCCGGCTGAGTAGAATAGATCACCCTCATTCCTTACCGAGGTGTCATAAAATACGATTAAGGTAAGTTGACGTCAGGTAGGTGGCCGGTCGTAAAATACGTTGCCAAATCATTCAACCAATCATCATCATGTCTATAACATGTGCCGACCCCACTTAGAGTGGGATAAGGGCAGGAGGATGATGGCAGGATACCTGTCCAACTGTGGGCATTTGTATGCTGGGAAGAAAAGATCAACGACCGAGTTCAATAAATGTAACACAATCATAGGAATAGTAAGGAGATTATCAACCTATTGCGGTAAAGTTATTTGCGGTTAAGGTTTCACGTTACGGCATAGATTGTTCTTGAATTTCATAATAACGAACTATTTCAGTGTTCGAAATTTCTTTGTCCAAAATACCTCAGTGTCAGTTGTCAGTGATGATTTATGGATCTTGGTCACTGACGATGTGTGATGTGGGATCACCTAAAATACCCCTTTGTCCAGCAGTGGACGACGAAGAGCTCAGTGGGGAACGGGCGGATTAAAGAAGTGAAAATACCCTAAATCGAGTCTTCTTTATTTTTATATTTTCCATTTGCATTTTTTTTTCAAATCGAGCAAGGTCATCCAGGTACTAATTATTAATACAATTTGGCTGGTTGTTTTAAGAACAACCATATAGACTTACGATAGAGTGCGCAGTAGCCGTTTTTACATCTTTATCTAAACTCTTCAAGATAATACTAATAACACCGAAAAAATATACGTGCTTTTGTTAAAGTCTCCATACACTTTTTATAGCAATTTGTTAAGTTTTGTCTACAGAAATGGCTCAACGTTCAATAAAGAACTGAAAAAACTTTCCAAACCTATTAGTACGTCGCTCACGTGACGGAAGTGAACTATTGTACACAATAGACGGCTTGTTTCGACTGATGGGTCAGATGACATTATAATAGCACCAAAGCATCACCTCCACGAGTGAGTGTATCGTAACGATATTATCATCATTTCGTGTATTTACATACACAAACTGTAAATGTGTATCCACACGTCGATAATATCGCGCTCATGTGATGAATAACACTTCTTTGTTAACTGATAGACGTCCACTGCTGGACATAGGTCTCTTCATGGGATCTCCATACCACACGATCTGCGCCGCTAGGACCCAACGGCTCCCCACGACGTCTTTGAAGTCATCAGTCCATCTCGTGGGGGATCTACCTACACTGCGTTTTCCGGTGCGGGGTCGCCATTCCAACACCTTGAGACCCCAACGCCCATCGGTTCTACGCCTTATGTGCGCTGCCCATCGCCAGAGACAAAGAAACCAGAGTTACCGACATAGCTATGTCGGTAGCTCTGGTTCTTCTACGGATCTCCTCATTTCTGATTTGATCACGTAGAGATACTCCGACCATAGCTAGCTCCATCGCCCGCTGAGCGACTACCTGATGAATAACACTATAGTTATAATAATGCGGCGTGTATCCATTGCAATACGCGACGCACTTTCCGTACGCTTGCTGCGATACGCGACGAACTTGCCAGGCACCAGCTGCGATTCGCTGACATCTCCAGATCGCCAGATAGGCTGATGGCACATTTACCAGCCACTGTGATAATATAATATAAGCAATTTATACAGAAAACTGTTATTGCATACTGTCGGAGAGTATGTGAATGAGAAAAATGCGAGAATTTAATAATTGATATACTTAAAATATCTTGCACAAGAGAGCGATAACCAATTTGGCTGGCCATAATATCATTTGAAAAGAACAACCGCATTCTTTACATATGTAGGTACTCTACTCGGGAGGATCAATTTTTCTAAAGAGCAGAAGAGTTAAAGATTACAAAAATATTGTTAGAATCTTAATAAATATATTTAGAGTTTAAAAATTTATTAGATTTCCCGTCTCGCTTTGAGGAACTTATTATTTAAATTTTTAAAATATATTGCAATTGCACTTCAATGATACAGTTTTATATTGTTTTGCTTCTTTGCCGATGTAAAACTTTGATAAATTTACAGAATTTCTTTGATTGATTTATTAAATTTCATGTTTCAGGACCAGAAAATCTACGACGAACCGTGCGAAGTCTCCCGTCCGCCAACGCCTGAAGTACAGAGCAGAGTTGACTTCCAGAAACTTCGACAGAGCTTCGAAAGCGCCGCCCACAAACCGCCCAAACCTATACTGAGCAAGAAAGTCTGGAAGTCCACGGAGAATCTCTCGGAGGATTACAAAAATGCAAAGAGAAGCGTCGAGAAGAAATTCGCTACTGACACCAAGAGATACAAGCGGAATGACGCTAAAATCGGGTTCAGTTTGCCGAAAAAAGAGACGCAGTTAGACGTAGATAGAGAGAATGTGAGTATTTTGACTCTTTTATTAACCTTTTGCGGCAAACTTTATAAGTTTTCAGCGGGCAGAACTCGCCGATTCTCTATTTGCCCAACGTGGTTCGTGCCATGGTGGACTAAGTTTTCAGCGGGTAGCACTCGCCGAATCTCTCTTTGCCCACCGTCGTTTGTGCCATGGTGGACGGGGAGAAATCGTGGGCAGCAATGGTCTCGTGCGAGGACGTTATCTTGGGGTAGGAGGCGGCGGAGCGGATCCGGGAAGCAGACTCTTTAGATCCGATCCGCTGCATGGTGCTAGGTTTAGCCGACTCGCTCAAGACCGTCGCGTGCCATCCTAACCCACTGATTATTAAACTAAGTTCCCGTCATATCCGTCTGTTGGTTTTGGTTAAACTAATTGTTTAAAATATGCGGGTTATTGTTAAAAATGTCAAGTTGTTCGGGACCTTAAAAAAAGGCTGGTTAATCCCTATCTATACATATTATAAAACAAAGTCCTCAAAAGCTCTCTGTCTGTATGTGATCGATTTTCTCAAAATCTACTCAACGGATTTTTGTACGGTTTTTACTAAAAGATGCAATTATTGAAGAAGGTCTAGGTTATTAGTAAAATACATTAGAATTCCCGTGGTCGATATTTACGCAGAAAATTTTTGTGTCAAACTGATTTCCTAGCGGACGCAGCCGGGAGGACATCTAGTAAAATAATAAAGTACAATGCGGTAATTAAAAGGTATTTACCGCATAAATGCACGTTTTTCCTTCGGAAAAAGAAAATTACATACTAGAAGGTAATTTTTCTTCTTCCATTTCCATCTTTTTACATCATTTTTACATTTTTTACATTTTAAAAATTACCGACCAAGGCTCGGTTACCCAGGTACTAAGTTTTAACAGAAAAACTCATTGGTTTAGTACCCGCCCGGGGTTTGAACTTGTGACTCCCTCATCGCGCTGCTATCACAGCTACAGTAACTGGTGAAAGTGATATATTATGAAAGTGATATATTATTTGAATATTAAACTTGTCTTATTATGTTATAGCCTCATGTTTTTGTTGATATGAAACAAATTGTCTCAATGATATTCAATTGTGAGAAAAACTATAATAAACTACTTTTGCTATACAATTATGCAAATATAAGTCTTACCGTCAACTGTATAACGTTCAAAGTTCAAAGCAAGTGATATAATTAGGGACATACCGTTGTGATGGAAAGAGATAGAAATAGAAAGTTCGTATGAGCTGAAAAGAGAGATGCCCTATAACTTAGTGTAATGGTTTTTTGTATATTCGTGCAGAAAACTTGTTTAGAAACATATAATTTAATTTAAAATGAATAAATAAGAAATCGTTATTTAACATCTCATCTCAAATCCATAATTTAACTAATATCAAGCGGAAATCTTGTCTATCTACTGTTACTTTTTCAGGGCCACTAAGCTGGACCAATTTTGACGTAATTTGGTACAATTTAACTTATATACTGAGCCACAATATGGAATAATAAAAATATTTTTATCCTGCGGGAAAAATGTTTTTACATTTACAGTGGATACACAACATAAGGGTATTTAAACACTTAAATTGCCGCGAGCGAAGTTCTGGGTATATGAATTAAACAATAATTGCATAAGATATATGACATTAAAAAAAATACTATTTTAAAGACTAAGGTAAGTCGACTCGCCGTGTAGTATCAGGCTGAATAGAATAGACCATCCTCTTTCTTACCGAGATGTCATAAAATACGACTGAGATAAGTTGACGTCAGGCAGGCGGTCGGTCGTAAAATACGTAGCAAAATCATGTAACAGTATGTTTATGTTGTGCCGACCCCACTTTGTGTGGGATAAGGGCAGGAGCATGATGATGATGGTTTTATCATCTTATTTAGATCCTGTATTTGCCTGCATTTTTTCAGGTATGTTTATTACTAATTGTAGTAAAATGAAGCTATCACAAAATTTGGTCCTTCAAGCCGGACTTAATGCTCATCCTTAGTATCAACTTTTAATCACCAATTTTCCTTTACCTCTCATCGCTCGCATATCAGTGTTTAAAACAATAATCAGCTACATATTGACCGTGGCCGATTTATTAAATTACAGCCTTCACCGTATAAGTTAATAGCTTTAACTAAATTATTTGTAATTATCTAATCGTACATTTCCTTTAATGCTATATATGAACCAGTTTCCAGCCCCAAGTTCTTTCACTCCAACTTAAGTGTTTAACTATCCTCGATAATGTTTTCCTCTGTTGCCTACAGAAACACGAGAATTTTATATAGATTCTCGTAAAAATTCTCGCCTATTAATTACTCGGGTACATCATCATCATCATTATTCTCCTGTCCTTATCCCGCTCTAATCGGAACGGAACAACATGCTTTAAATATATTGTTAAATGATTTGGCTAGTTTTTTTTACGACCGGCCGCCTGGGACGTCAACTTACTATTAGTCGCCTTCTAAAACACATCGGTAAGAAATGAGGGTTGTCTAATCAACTCAGCCGGATACCATACGGCGGGTCGACTTACCTTAGTCGCTTTTTACGACACCTCGGTAAGATATGAGGATTACCTAATCAACTCAGCCGGATACAACACGGCGGGTCCGACTTACCTTAGTAGCCTTTTTGGACACTTCGGTAAGAAAGAGGGTGGTCTATTCTATTCAGCCGGATACCACACGGTGGGGCGATTTACCTTAGTCGCTTTTTACGACACCTCGGTAAGAAAAGAGGATTACCTAATCAACTCAGCCGGATACCACACGGCGGGTCCGACTTATCTTAGTTGCCTTTTAAGACACCTCGGTAAGAAATGAGGGTTGTCTAATCAACTCAGCCGGATACCACACGGCGGGTCGACATACCTTAATCGCCTTTTACGACACATCGGTAAGAAATGAGGGTTGTCTAATCAACTCAACCGGATACCGTAAGGCGGGTTTATTTACCTTAGTCGCCTTTTACGACAAATCGTTATGAAATGAGGGTGGTATAATCTACTCAGCCGGATACCACACGGCAAGATACGCTGATTATAACAATAACAATATTTGTAGATTTTAAACTTCGATTCATACTAATTAAAATTTAAACAACCGGGTCACATCGCGATAATCCCGTTACCTTTGTATAAGGTTCGACGTTTAGGCAGAGTTGCATCCACCGTGGTCACGAACTGCCTCAAAACGTCGAACCTTATACAAAGGTAACGAGATTATCGCGATGTGACCCGGTTGTTTATATTTTAATTAACAATATTTGTGCACCTCATTGTACAAACATAACGCATAACAGTGGCCATTATCTATGAGTCAGCCTTGACGGAAAAAAGCACGGAACATCGTAAGCGATAGTTTACATGGCGGCGTCCCAGTTTCATTGTTATCTTTTTTTTTGTCGTTATAATTAAAAATAGATATGGAAACTCCATTGTAGTGAAAAGACTGTGTGATTATTTTATTTATGTACTACGGTAAAGAATATTTTTAATTAATAAATGTAAATGAGGGGATCAGAATTAAAAATAGCTAAATCCTAAAGTCACAATCAAATACAGCTAATTTTAAAATAAATATATGGGACACTTACACACACGATTGTCCGTCCCCAAACTAAGTAACTTAATACTTGTGTTATGGGTGACAGATAACTGGTGAATATACTTATATATTTTTTAAATACATACTTAAATACAAATATACATCCAGGCTCGAAGACTAACAAATTCATTTATAGAAAATGTTGGCTCGAGCGCGACCCGCGGAGCTGAAGGCAGGGTCACTACCCACTGCTCCAACGGGCCAGTCCAAACCATTTTAAATATTTGTATTACAGTTTGCAGGAATCGTAATTATTATATTACTTAAATTCACAGTGATTAAATCTGTGTTTAATATTTTTTATTTGTCGTAACTCCATGAATTAAACACATAAAACATTATTTTCATTTTACTCAATTTTAATTATTTTGGATATAGCTAGGTTTGATTCTAACCCCCTCAAATCATTCTTGGATATTCTTAAAACATCGAGGTGCTATTGGTGAGAGACCTATATCTAATTATTGTGTAAGAAACTAAATGTGTGTAAAATTATCTCCACTATAATTTTTCATTATATCACCTAAACTCAATTCGCCTTGGAGTTTAATCCCTTCAAGGTAAAAAAGTTCGAAAAAGGTACACCTTTTTAAAATTAAAATTCTACTTCAAATTCAACTATTCAAGTAAACTTGTAAACATTTGCTTTTGAATCGTCAACTTTATTGCTTGTTCGGAAAGCTGCTTCTACCAAAAAGAGCCAGCAATAATCTTCAAGATTGCTCAAAATATAATTCCTATTACTATTTACAAAGTAGATTATTCTATACAGGGTTCAAGAGTAGCGAATTCCACTTATTCTTATCATCTAACTAATCCTCAACAGTAAAGTAGACTTTCTGTATCAGCCTCTTTTAACAGTGTTGATAAACTGCTGTATGTTATACAAAATTATACCCAAACTCAGAATGCAGATTATGGTGAAATAGACTTATTTATTAAATACGAATTTATTTAAATATAACGTGTCTTCTTTTAAAGATGGCTCACTACTATACCCATTCGAAGTTCTGCATAAATAGTCACAGCGTATTAATTCAAAAGCTATTTAGACAAATACCATATAGCCCTAATCAAATAAAATATATTAGTCACCTTAAGCATATCACACACACATATGTGTTTGAAACGGTGACGGAAACGGCTCTAACGACTTTCATGAAATTTAGCATGTAGATGATTTTGGGGTGGAAAAATCGATCTTGCGAGGTTTTATTTAAAAAAAAAAAGACGTTTTATCCCTGTTTTCGAGCACTGAAAAAATTATTAAATTTACATTGAATAGAAAAGACTATTATTGCTGTCAATTGTCAACGAAACGTTTTTAGAGTAGAGTGGAAAAGTGAAAACACCTAGGATCGAGCCCCACCTGCCGAATCTTTTTTACAAGTTTCATTTTTTTTTATCTTGTAAAAAACCCAAAATAACATACAAAATAACATAAAACGCAAAATAAAAATTATTGCGCGCGATATATCTATATGTAGCACGTTTCATTCAAAGTATAATGTCAATGTCTCAATCTTTACACCCGAGCAAAGCCGAGGCGGATAATATGTTTAATAAATGCTCAAATAATTACAGAATTAAACTTTTCCTTACTGAATTTTGGCGTTAAAAGTAGGTAATAGAGCGTGGTAACTAATGAAGATATAACTATAATTTAGTTACGTAGCAACTATGATACAATTTAACTTGCATAATATACTTCCTTAATAGAATTTAAACGTTAATTTCATACGATTCTACTACCATATTACAGGAAAAATAGATTAGGCATCCTGTATGTTTATCGAAAACAAATACTAAATTATTTTGCTAAAATTCGTGATCGCGGAAATCTATGTAATGTAACGGAAAAAAGCAATATGTATAAGAGGAAGTTTGATGTATATCATAGACATACGAGAGGTCACAAAAAGCTTGTGATACTTGTGTCGCGACTCAGCAGAATTAGCAACTCATTCGATGGTCTCGGTATTCGCTTCTACAATAAAATTCCACAATCGTATGGATTGCGAAATTTTATTCATCTAAATATTATTTAGACCTCCTTATCATTACATACATATTATCATTACATATTCCTATTGCGTTATTTCTGTAAAAAACCAAATTAACTGACAATGACTGAACAATTTAATTCTCATACGTTTAAAGATTTAATATTTTAATATATTCTTCATTTAATTTTAACAATCACAAGACTAATCGTGGGAATTATACGCATATGTCGTGGGGTTTTTTTACTTCAACAATCATGTAATCCCACCATAAACCCAAGCCCAAGGATTTCGCGAACCAACATGGTTAGTTGAAAACTGACCGGCGACGCGCTCTGGTTTACTCGGGCGCCATTTTGGTTGTTTTCGCGGTCTTTTTTAGCTGAAATGTCAACAGACCCATAAAAAGTTCCATTACAGATTATTAACATGATCAATTGATTAAAAATTATCTCCTTTTTTGTTTATGGTTAAAATAATAGTGATGTTTATCTGCTGTCAAATTCAGTGATTTTAACTGCAGTAGACAAAGTTTGAAAGGTGAACGTTAAAATAGTGATGGTTATTAGAAAATCATGGATTATTTCTATGTTTTGAGCATTTTAGTTTGTGGTGTTTAGTTAACTGAGTGGTTTAGTAATTTAAAACGTCAAATGAATATAAAAAGCGTTTTATTCTGTGAATTGTAATGCAGAATACATTAATTCGCGATACGAGTTTGCAACAATGAGGTAAACTATTTCTTTTGTTGACAATTTTCAGTATTTTTTTTTGTGTTAACTGGTGGTCTGTATGTATGTCGGTTTTGTAATAATGCCAACATTATCCATATCTATATTTATTATCATACAAAGTCTCCAAAGGTTGTATGTCTGTATGTAATCGATTTTCTCAAAATTTTTGTATGGTTTTGACTAAAAGATTCTGAGATAGAGTGCAATTCTTGAACAACTTGGTACATTTTTCAGAACTGCTAAATCAATTTTGATAGGACTTTCACTTGAATATAGAGAATGTCGTAGACTACCATATAGTCTACTTTTTATCCTAGATTTCCCGTGGGATTAAGATTTATGCCAAAAAACTTTGTGACAGACTGTTTTCCACGCGGGCATCTGTCTGTTTGCCTGTCTGTTCTACACGTTTCCACGGCTTTTCTGAATATTGATGAAATTTCGTTTAAGTGAACGTTATTCAAAATAAAATTCAAAATATTTTTTTATTAGCTACAACAAACAAAACGCTTATAATTTAATTTTCATACAAAACGGTCAACTACTAGTACATGTTCAATTACTAGTGCACTTACTTTAATTGTAGAATTTTATTATGGAATCGTTTACCTAAACCCACAAACGATACAGGTTATAACTAATGACATAGTTAATTGCCTTCAACAGTTATCTGTGACTCGAACGGAGTTTAGAAGTTCAAAATGCGTTTAAACGTATTATTACCCTCAAATCGTGAATGTTAACGGAATAACACAGACCAAATATTCATTACGACAATCTCAATGATACTTTCGCTTTCCAATTTTGTCTTGTCCTGATAATGCTTCGGTTACAGAGCTAAACGTTTTTAAAATTCAAATCCAAAATTTTCTTAATTCAAGTAAACTTTTAAAAAAGCGCTTTTAAATCGCCAACTCTACTGCTGGTTTGGAAAGCTGTTCCTGCTGAGAAGAGCCAACAAAAGAAACACAGCGGTTGCTATTTTTACAATATTCTTATAACTAGTTACATTTAGTCATTACTTTCATGTACAGGGTTGGACAGTATTCTGTATCTGTATTGGCCTGTTGTAATGGCAAACCTAAAATTGATTGCGGAATTTTATTATAGAATCTCACAAACGACTTACGTGCTTTTGTAAGGCGCAAAGCCGGAGTCGCAAGCTTATGTCGGTTTCTACTTTGTCAATAATATACATCGCCAATCCATACTAATATATAAAGCTGAAGAGTTTGTGTGTTTGTGTTTTATATACATCCATACGCATTACATACATATTACATGCTTGCTTACGTCAAGATTGCTTTAGCAAAACAGTTCTACAAATTATAAAAATTAAAAAAGTAGGATAAATATTTGTAGTAGATACAACGGACAAACATACATTACATTACATTACATTATTACATCGATCACGTTTCTCTACACGTTGTCATACAAACAATAGGTAAATCTTGAATAGTAATCACACAATCATACTGAGTACTGTAATCTGCGTGTTACAATAATTGTAGGTCGGAATAGCTGAGTTGAGATGACCTGGCTTAGCTTGGTTTTGCTATTACAGCTTTGCCGATTTTCTTGTTGATTCTTTTCGGTAGGAGCAAACTTCCGAATCAGTGGTAGCTTCTTTAAAAACATTTGACGATTCAAAAGTGCTGAAAAGAGTCCACTTGAATAAAGAATATTTTGAATTTGAATTTGTATTTGAGCAGTTTGAAATAGTTATTAAAAGAAGGCTAATACAGAAAGCCTACTATACTGTTGAGTATTAAGTAACAATAAAATTATTTTGCTATAATCTGCGATGAAGTAAAATAGAAAATATATATAAATTTAGAGTGGACAATCCGTTTTCATACCTTATACATGCAGGATTCGTATAACACATGCACAAACCTCCACCACCTCCACCACAATACACAAGCACTACACACGTTCACTATCACAAACTCAACAATCGTTTCGCCCCGCAACCGAAGAATCATCAGGAGATAGACTCCACGATTAAATCGCAAAGCATGTGTGTTTTTACGAATCCTGCATGTATCAGGTATGGAAACGGATTGTCCACTCTACATTTAGCATTATATATATTTTCTATTTTACTTCATCGTGGATTATAGCAAAATAATTTTATTATTACTTTTGTATTATGGATCTCCGCAAACTAATGCCTACTTCTATAAATTGTTAAGTATTACTTAAATGATAAGAATGTGTGGATATAGCTCTCTTCGAACCTGTAAAAGACAATAATGTCTAAATGTAACTAGTTAAAGGAATATTCTAAAAAGAGCAACCGCCGAGTTTCTTGCCGGCTCTTTTCGAGAGGAACAGCTTCACAAACCAGTAGTAGAATTGAAGATTTAAAAGCACTTGTTTACAAGTTTACTTGAATAGCGAAATTTTTTTAATTTGAATTTGAAAAACGATCGTTTCTCCCTGTCATCATCAGGCTGCAGGACAAAATTGGAAAGCGAAACGATCATTAAGATTGTCGTATTGAATATATGTGTTATTTTCCGTTAACATTCATGATGTAAGGTGAGAATACGTTTATACGCATTTTGAACTTTAAAACTCCGCTCGACTCATCGATAACTGATGACAATTTTTAAAACATTGTTTGACATTCGATAACGGGTTTAGCTACTGGCGACGCGTTACAGCTAGGGTTGCCAGACGTCTTATTGATATGATTTAATATGATGAAAGGAATCTGTGAACATATCACAGATTTAAAAAAAATTATAGTTGTCGTTTATTTATTTATTTCTTTTTTATACATATATTTAGAAAAGTGAAAGAAAAATTAAAACAGCACATGTATAAAGGCGGACTTATCCCTAAAAGACATCTCTTCCAGTCAACCTTTGAGTAACAGAAGGAAAAGGACAAGAATTGACGAAGAAAGAGAGTACGGGTCATATAGAGAAAAAGAAAAAGTTTATATAAATTTAACAATTAATCTATTAATTAATGGTAAAATAAATAGATGAAAAGATGCTACTAATATATAATTATTTAAGATAATTAATGTCGTTACGTTTATTTTCTATCGATAGTGTGTAATAATTGACCCGTTATTATAAATTTAATGCGTCAGCAACTCGGCAATTGGTCTTTTCAAAATATAATTCTTATAACTAGTTAGATTAAGTCATTAGTAACTTTTACAGGGTCGAAATCTATATGCACGCATTGTTATCATCTATATAATTCCCAAAACTTTTGTAGGCTTTCGATATTAACCTCTTTTTAATAGGGTTTTTAAACTGCTGTAATGGCAAAGCTAAATTGATTGCGAGATTTTATTATAGAATCTTTACCCAAACGCACAAACGAATTACGAACGTATTTTGCAAGGCGCAAAGCAGAAGCCACAGGTTTATGTCGGTTCCTACTTTGTGTATTATATATACCGCCAATCTCAATTATTAATTCTATAGATAATTGTATTTAAAGAAACTTATATTATATAGCTTATATTATATTAATAAATTATTGTATTTTAAGGTATAACTAAAGTCGATCCATTTTTTTCACACCCTTAGGATGACATTTTTGGGTTTAAGCAGAGCTTTCTATGTTCGACGTTATATATTTCTCTTATACAATTATATCAGGTAAGTAGTCGTTTCTGAGCTTTTTCTGGATTCACACAAGAACCTAAAATTCTTCTTCTACTCGCGGTACCTTTCCGTTTTTCCGATACCTGTCTAGGACTTTTCCTATCCAAATAGTTTGGCCATCTTCCTTGAGAGTTGGCAAAAGCTTACGAAACTCCTACACCTTCCTTTCGTCTTCCTTGTTATTAAATATCTTAAAAATTTGACACGATAGTTGACAGCCCTCGTTACGGCCAAACGGCGTCACAAACAAAACAATGATTACTTCTGTACATTTAATTGAAATGTAGTTTATTTTATTGCGTGTTAATCATCATCCTCCTGCCCTTATCCCACTCTAAGTGGGGTCGGCACAACATGTTACAAACATGTTGTCATATGATTTGGCTACGTATTTTACGACCGGCCGCCTGCCTGACGTCAACATACCTTAGTCGTATTTTACGACTCCTCGGTAAGAAAGAGGTTGGTCTTTTTTACTCAACCGGATACCACACGGTGGGTCAACTTACCTTAGTCGCCTTTTACGACACCTCGGTAAGAAATGAGGGTGGTCTATTCTACTCAGCCGGATACCACACGGTGGGTCGACTTACCTTAGTCGCCTCTTACGACACCTCGGTAAGAAATGAGGGTGGTACTATTCTATTCAGCCGGATACCACACGGCGTTTATTGCGTGTTAATATACTTACCTAAAAGAAACAACTCGTGCAGAGATAGAACCAACTCTAAACCTTGGCTATAGATAAAAATATATCAGAAAATTCTTACCAAAAAATCTATGAAATATGAAGAAGGTACATGACAAAGGTCTAAAATTTCTTTACATTTTTCGCCTTTTAGGAAATTATCATTATATTGTAAGAGTGACATAAACAACACAGGCCTGCTCATATATACGCGTGTGCCTTATATCATTAACAATTTAAATTTTGTGGGTAGATAAAGAAATTTTCAAGTCCCCTTGCGACCAACATAGATGCTCGCTGAAAGGTCAAGAAAGCGACAAACAAAATCACGTATCTATATTAATATAATGACTTTGATAATAATGAGTTCATTTGCAATTCATCCCACGCTTTTCGGTGAAGGAAAACGTCGTGAGGAAACCTGCATATCTCTAGAGAATTCTAGGGATATGTGTAACCTAACAATCCGCATTGGAGCAGCGCGGTAGGTCTTAGCTCCAACACTTCTATCCAACAACGGAGAGAGAGGCCTATACCCAGCAGTGGGATAGTAGGCCGTAACTTTACTCTATGTTAACAATAATAAATAGCATAAAGTGTACTCGCTACATGATAAAATTATTTATGTTATAAAACATTTTGAAGTTTAGGGACCGTTCAAGTATTACGTGAGCACTATGGAGGGCCGGGGGGGTCTTTGGATTGCTTATTTTGGATGACATGGGGGGTAGGGGAGTCTAGATGATGATTACGTCATCGGTAGTTACCTATTTACTTTTGTACACGAATGGCAACCCTCACATTGTCTTTGCTAAAAGAGAAACTCATTAAAAAGGTTTCATGGACTGAAGATTGTTAAGTTGAATTTAATATTTATACCAAAGATTTAAAATTGTTTGTTATGTTAGCAAGATATAATATTTTCGTTCTTTACTTTATGTTGAATACCGTATCAGTGAAATATAATCTCTCCTAAATATTTTTTCTTATTTTTCAAATTATAACGTTATAATTATATTTAAAAAAACTATACATTGATGGACAAATATTTACGTAAGCATGAGCGAGGGGATAAGAGCTTTGCTTAGGTATGCGCACAAGGGGGATGGGGGGTAAATAATTATAATAAATCTGCTTACGTAATACTTAAACGGCCCCTTATTGGAAATTGTCACGTAGAAAGACGTTTCTTTCCAATTTGCTAAAGTGCTCGCTGATGTTATATTAGTATCGTTATCAAAGGTCTGAATGGCAACAATAAATTCTCTATAGCGGCGTGAGTCATGGTATATTTTAGGGCTATGAGTCAAGGCTATGGTGTAATGATTATGGTGGAAAATGCTATTAAAATTACTCAAAATGTATGTTTATTAGACAATTTTTCGCGCTTTAAAATGTGATCAGTAGAAGGTCCTTACTACTTTTAAATATCCACTCTTTTTTTTTTCATTCTTCTATCTTTATCCCACTCTAAGTAGAGTCGGCACAACATGTTTTTTCTTCCATTTCTCTATTCTTCTCCTATCATTTGTCAACTCTGTCGCTACTCCTTTTATATGCATGTCATACTTCACACGATTCAAACATCTCTATTTAGACGTCCACATTCATATTTAACACTCGTTTTTTCATATGATTTATGAATGGCACAACATGTTTTAAACATGTTGTAACATGTTTTGGCTAATTATTTTACAACTGACCGCTAGACTGACGTCAACTTAACTTAGTCGCCTTACGACAAGGATTAAGGGATTCAACAAGTTACCTATTTCTGAAAATTCAATCACACTATAACAGTGAAATTATTTACTTCATGCCTACTGAATATTAGAAAACTAATAATATATAACGAGCTCAAGTTCGAGCTTTCACCGTTAAGCCATCACCATACACAGCATGACAGCAGGACGGCATTTCCCGCATATATAGATAGAGTCCCCCGCTGCGTGGTATCCGGCTGAGTAGAATAGACCACCCTCTTTCTTACCGAGGTGTCGTAAAAGGCAACTTAGGTAAGTTGACGTCAGACAGGCGGCCGGTCGTAGAATACGTAGCCAAATCATGCGACAACATGTTGTGCCGACCCCACTTAAGAGGGGGGATAAAGGGATAAGGGCTGAAGGATGATAGATAGATAGAGTCCAAATTATCAAGTTCTTTGCGATAACAGGTTGTGAGATGTTTTAATGATGTTGGAATTTATTGCTTACAAAAATTCCGTCATAATTATATGATAACTTATTTATTAAACTTTATTCGACCGGGGTTATCATGTGACTTTTAAACAACACTCGTTCATTATTAATGTATAGATTCCGGCTATACTCACGTCTTATTTTATCGGATGAGTCCGACTAGTTTCAAAGCCATACGGGGCTTGGGCAAAAAGCTGTGGTAGCCCAGCACAGACAGACAGACAGACAGAAAATTTCACTTTTATAATATTAGTATGGGAAGAAAGGTACAATCGTTTCGATTTCAGAAACAAATCTGAACGACTAGCTTTTACATGCAAATTGGTTGGCGTGGACTGTTGTCGCGTGATATGTTGATAACAGATGGCGCTTTCCAATTTCATCCTGTTCCTGTAGAATTAATATATTAATTATAGCCTATATGTTACCCCGGTGTATAAAGAATAATTGTGCCATATTTCATCAATATTGGTGCAGCGGATTCGCCGTGAAAGAGTAACAAACATATATCCATACTTGGTCGCGCTTACTGCGTGCCTTCGATAGCTGCAGTTGGTGAGCATAAGTAGGATAGGCAGACCGGCAATTTCTCCACCCCGAATAATCAAGAATACTGATCTTTGACTTAAAGGCTTCTTTTTAAGTTATGGCGTCCACGTCGCTCCAGCCGGTGTACGAGGGTGGTCCGACAAGTACTTAGCCTCACCGCCCGATGGTGCCAGAATCGCAAGAGAGATTTACTATCGTGTAGTACGTTCTCGTAGAGGGCTACTGTCCAAATTTCAGCCGAATCGGACTCGTAGTTTTGTTTTGACCGCGTGTGGAAGCAGACGTGTTTGCGGATTTTAAAAAAATGGAAAAAGAGCAATATCGGTCGGTGATTCGATTCTTGTTTTTGGAAGGGAAATCGCGCAGCGAAATCTAAGAGCGCTTGGATGCTGTGTACGGTGACTCTTCTCCTTCGATGGTGACCGTCAAAAATTGGTTTAACGAGTTTCAACGTGGTCGCATGTCGGTTTTTGATGAGCCACCCCTAGGTGCACCGAAAACGGCTACCACGGAGGTTAACCTGACAAAAATCCACGATCTCGTATTGGCAGACCGCCGATTGAAGGTGCGCGAGATAGCTGAAACAGTAGGCATCTCAAAAGACCGCGTGGGTCATATCCTGCATGAAATTTTGGGCATGAGAAAGCTATCGGCGCGATGGGTGCCACGTTTGCTCACTCCGGACAACAAGCGCAACTGTGAGACCACTTCAGAGCAGTGTTTGACGCTATTTAAGCGCAATCCGAAGGAGTTTCTGCGTCGTTTCGTGACCGTCGACGAAACATGGATCCACTGGTACACACCAAACACCAAGGAACAGTCAAAACAGTGGACTTTACCCGGCGAACGTGCTCCAAAGAAGGCGAAGACTGTCCTATCGGCCGGAAAGATGATGGCCACCGTTTTCTGGGATTCACAAGGTGTGATCTACATTGACTACTTGGAGAAGGGCAAAACGGTTACAGGGCTCTACTATGCTGAATTATTGGGCCGATTCGACGCCGAATTGCAGAAAAAACGGCCCGATTTGGCGAAGAAAAAAGTGCTCTTCCACCATGACAACGCACCGCACAACAATTGCACTACGAACTGCTGCCCCATTCACTGTATTCTCCAGATTTGGCCCCGTGCGACTTTTTTTTGTTTCCAAACTTGAAAAAGTCACTCGCCGGGCAGAAATTTCAGTCAAATGAGGAGGCCATCGCTGCCACGAAAGCCTACTTTGCACACCTCGAGAAAACGTATTTTTCAGATGGGTTAAAGAAGTTGGAGCATAGCTGGGCCAAGTGTATCGAGCTTAAAGGAGACTATGTTGAGAAATAAATCGCCACTTTTCCAAAAATTTTGTTTTTCTTTTGTAGGCTAAGTACTTATCGGACTGCCCTCGTATAACCACAAAAAACTTAATCCACCTATATCCGTGGTATCACAAATTTAATTGTTCCGTAATATAGTTTATACACACAAACACCGAATTATCCTTTATATTTCGTATATATTAATACGATCATCCACCGAACACCTATAATTATTGAAATTCACTCAGAGACCCGTGCACTGTGTTGCGCGGCCGACCGATCTTCTTTTTTTAATTGACATTAATTTGTCAACTACCAACACCTCAAGTGCAGCAAGCCCCGATTACCCTCGGTGGAAAAAAATACCCGAACAATATTCACAAACTTAGGTATTTATAATAGTAGGATAGGATCATCCTCCTGCTCATATCCCATACTAAGTGGGGTCGGCACAACATGATATAAACATGCTGTCATGCTGCGATTTACAACCGGCCGCCTACCTAACCTCAACTGAACACTTGAAGTAAATAAGGCACTAAACGAACTAAGTATGCAATGGTTCTAAAAGGCTTTTAGAACCAAATTGCATACTTAGTTCGAATTTTAATTTTTAGGTAATTAGTGCCTTATTTACTTCAAGTGTTTAACTTACCTTAGTCGTATTTGACACGTCGGTAAGTAAGACGATGGTCTATTTTACTAAACCAAATACCACACGGTAGGTCTACTTACCTGAGTCGCCTTTTACGTCACCTCGGTAAGAAATGAGGGTGGTCTATAAACCAGATACCACACGCCTAAATACTGGGATAGGATAGGATGTTATTACTTAGTTTTGTCATTTCGAGGGTAGTTTGTTTCTTTTGTCTGTCTTCCACGCCACGTATGATAAAGAGGCGGCATATATGAAAGGAATTAAATCGTTCGTCTTTTTGTGTCACGAGGCGTCCGTCTGTCTGTCATTTCAATGTTTTGGGTGCTGTTATAATTTGTGATAACGATTAGTGTTGCAAAAATTTGTTATCGATGTTTAGTTTTGTATTTGATTATTTTAAAGTTTCACAATTTATACTTAAAGTGACGGCCTGTTATACCACTGTTGGGCATACTTCTCTCCGTTTTTGGAGAGAAGGATTGGAGCTAAGCCTTCCTACACTCCGCCGTCGCTGCTGCTAACTCGAATTAGATGATTTTAATATGACATTTATGCCTCCAGATGATTTGAAAGTAATTTTTCGGTCTCGGTACACGTTTTTATAACATAAAATTCCTCAGGATTATCTAGATTTGCTTAAGATTAACTTTAAGAATAATCTAAAAACCATGCTGCTATGATACACAAAGCTTACTATTCAATTGAACATTATTTGATTGATAGAAACCTATTTTAAATGCAGTCAGCTACGCACCAGACTGCAGCGATTAACATGTAATCAATTAATAAAATTTTATAATTAAAAAAAATTATAATGCTGTGTGGTTAAAAATTATCCCGCTGACTAGAATAGACACGTGTGAGTAGAATAGATCACCCTCATTTCTTATCGAGGTGTTGTGAGAAGCGACAAAAGTACTCGTAAGTCGACCCGCCGGTGTTATCCGGTTGAGTAGAATATACCACCCTCTTTCTTACCGAGGTGTAGTAAAATACGACTTAGGTAAGTTGACGTCAGGCAGGCGGCCGGTCGTTAAATACGCAGCCAAATCATGTGACAACATGTTTATAACATGTTTTGCTGACCCCACTTAGAGTGGGATAAGGGTAGGAGGATGATGATATATATTATTTAGATTATCCGCCGAGATTCTTGCTGGTTATTCTCGGTAAGAGCAACCTACGAATCAGTGGTAGGTTTTTTTATCAATCAACTTAAAAAAATATATTTTTAATTTGAATTTAAATCAAGTCGTAAACTATTGATTTTAATTAATATATAATTTTCAAACTAACCTTTAATATGAAATGATATTTAATATTCAAAATATTTCTAAATTTCATCAATCGCGGATGTTATATGGAAATTTATTAATATCATCATATTGCTGCCCTTGTCCCACTCTAAGTGGGGTCGGCACAACATGTTATAAACATGCTGTCACATGATTTGGCTGCGTTTTTACGACCAACCGCCAACCTGACCTCAGCTTACGTCTGTCGTATTTTACGACACCTCGGTAAGAAATGAGGGTGTTATATTCTACTCAGCCGGAAACCACACGGCATATGGAAATTTATTAATATATAAACAATAAATCATAAACAATGCAAGTTTAATCGCAAGCCAAATAACACATAATTCACTGTATTTATTTCCGTCGTTTTAATTACTTCCTATAAGATGCGACAGACGTGCTTAATTAGTTTATCGATAAAATATTTATCGAACGTTCGACATCACTGGCCGTTATCGTAATTGCTTGAACATTGTTTGGTGACCCAGCCTCGATTGCGTCGATGGACAAACAATACAACAGAGCAACATCAACATCATCACTCTTCACCCCCCTTCCGTTATCCCACTCTAAGGGGGGTCGGCATGTGATAAGGTTTTTATAACATGTTGTCACACCTTACCTTATCTTACCTTAGTTGTATTTTACTACAACTCGGTTAGAAATGAGGGTAGTCTATTCTACTCAGCCGGATAGCACACGACGGGTCCACTTCCCTTAGTCGTCTTTTACGACACCTCGGTAAGATATGAGGGTGTTCTATCTACTCAGCTGGATACCACACAACGGGCTGACTTACCTTAGTCGCCTTTTACGACATCTCGGTAAGAAATGTAAGTGGTCGATTCTATTCAGCCGGATACCACACGGCGGATTGACTTACCTTAGTCGCCTTTTACGACACCTCGGTAAATGAGAGCTGTCTTTTCTACTCAAAATTAAATTAGTTATTGTAGTTACCATAAGACTTAGAGACTTGCTATTCTGAACTTTTTTGTAGTATTTTTATAGATCTACAATACTTTTGTACATTATTCTTGTATATCTCAGTTGGTTTACGCGGTGTACCCGAGTAAGCTTTGAGCAGGCGAAACTTTTTACAAATGCATGATTTCTTTGACATAATATACATAAAACCGTAATGATTACATTTAGTTAAAACCGTACAAAAATTGGTTCAGTAAATTTTGTGAAAATCGATCACATACAGGCAGACAGATAGCTTTCTTTATAATAACTGATTAGGGGATTTTGTTTTACAATAAGCATAGATAGTAAATAGCTGTGTGGGTATCCGGCTGAGTGGAATAGATCACCCTCACTTATTACAGAGGTGTAAAGGCGACTAAGGTAAGATGACTCGCCGTGTGGTATACGGTTGAGTATAATAGACCACCCTCATTTCTTACCGAGGTATCGGAACAGGTGACTAAGGTAAGTTGACGGGCCAGTCAAATCATGTCAATCAGTCAGTCATCTAGTCATGATGACTAGATACATCCTAAAACTACACCACGCACATATCTACGAATTCCATTGAACTATAACAGAATATTACGAAGTATGAAATCACTATCTAATTAATACATTTAGCATAACATCGTCCCAATTATCAAGTATCAACAATACGAAGACGTTGGTTAATATACGAATTGGTCCACGCCTACAGTTTAGAGAGGCTGGTTAGTGCGGAGATAAAAACGAAATATTCGAAAATTTAAAAAAAAAATCAGTGCGGTGCTAGAAAATATTCTATATAAATAGAAAAAAATGTGTTTATATCAATATAAAAAGATAATCTAAAAAATCTATTGAAAACATTGAAATAAATCAGAATAAACAATAATATAAAATTGCATTTTATTTAAGCTAATCTTAATATAATATAATCGAGTAAAATAAAAATATTGCCAAATATTATTTATTAAAAATTATCAGTGAAAATACCAGAAAAAACTAATTTAGTAAATATATAATAATTTATTAGTGCCAGTAAATATATAATAGTGCCAAGGATAAGTTTGTTTTTAAAGTGATACAATATAATAAAGTGAAATTAATATAAAGTTGTAAAAGATGCGGTGTTCATAAAAAAAGCAGTGTCCAATATATAAAAAAAGACAACTTCCTTAGTGGTCTAAATTTATTATTTTGGCAACGTGTTTTTAGTTTTTAAATAAACACAGTGACTTGCATTGTTTCTTGTAATATAATAACGGAATTCTTTATAGATATTTGAAGTTATTGTAAGATAACTCTATTAAATCTACTAATAAAGTTAATTGGATTGTATAAAAACTACCTTAAAATAATTTGTACAAAAAAAACAATTTATCGTAAAAGAAAATATATTTAAACAGTGCAGTAAAGTTACAGTAAAAATAATAATTATATAAAAAATACTTATTTTTTGTGTAGCGTGTTTTTACACGCTTGTTCATAACCTTACTTTTGAGAAAATAGTGACAATTGATCTTCTAAACTTGTGCGGAACCTGCAAAGGTCATCCAAAATGTTGTCCCAAGGTAATTTTACAATTGTGACATTTTAAGAAAAAACAAATTCTTCTTATCTTTTTTTTATTATTACTCTTATATCAAGCTGTGATACTATAGTCATATAGTCTCTGATAGTGTGATACTATAATATAAATAAAAATAAAAAAATATAGCCCAGCGGTGATACTGCGCGACTCTTTCGAGGAGGTCACGTGTTCAAACCCATAAGGCACCAATAAGTTTTTTAATAAAGCCCATGTGTTAAATTGATAGTTGAAATTTATCACACGCTTTTCGGTAAAGGAAAACATCGTGAACATCGCATTTCTCCAATCCGCGCTAGAGCAGCAAGGTAGGTCTTAGCTCCAACCCTCCACTCCAAAAACTGAGAAAGGAGGCCTATGCCCAGCAGTGGGATAACATGTCTCACCTTTACTTTTTACCATTTACTCTTATTTATTCTATTTTGTACTTATGTTAATAAATGCGAAGATTTGTCTGTCAGTCTGTTACGTATTGGATAAATTTGGTATAATTGAAGCTAATATATCGGTGTAATTTATAAAATAAAATCCTGTTTTTCCTTTGTGACCGGGAAAAACACCTGTTACTCAATTGCTGGTATTTTAACGCCTAAGTTGACCCAAACGCAGTTGCGTGATTTAGTATGAATGCATATAGATTATTGGAGAATCGTTAATTTTTATTTAGTTAATTAGACTGCCTTATCTAAACATGTTATTATAATTTTTATGAACGTTAAATATGTTTTAAGTAATTAGTGGAAACTTATGTAAATTTTTCGAGAGTAACGGTTTGTTTATATTTCAACCAACAATCTCAGTTAAAGATTAATATTTGAGCTCCGACCCATCACGCTGTTTTTTGAAGATTGGCTCTTTGTAATCATGTCTCAGAAAATCTCCAGGGATGTGTCCTCATGATATTTTTCTTCACTACAAAACCTATCGTAACGATACGTCGTGTATTTATTTATATACACAAACTATGACCGTATCTCTAGTGAGTATTGTCAGGAGCGAGAAGATAAACGCCTCGACGCCTGCTATATCACACTATGGACTAGCCGCACACTCGTTACGACACGCGACTTACTCCACTGTGACACTGCGACACGAGACTGACTCGCCCATTGCAATACGCAACTGACTAGATTGAGATCACTTGCGACGCACAACGTAGTGAACCCGCCACGATGTGTGCCGTACTCGTTGCCGCGTCCACTGCGACACGTGACCAACTCGCCGCGCGCCAGTCGCGACACGCGAGGTACTCGCTCACTGCAACACGCGACTGATTAGATTAAGACTACTTGCGACACGCAACGTAGCACACACGTTACGATATGTGACGTACTCGTTGCGCGCCCACTGCAACACGTGTCCGATTCGCTGCGCGCTCGTTGCGACGCGCTAAGTACTTCCTCACTGCAACATGCGACTGACTAGATTGAGACCACTTGCGACATGCAACGTAGCGCACCTGTTATATGACGTACTCGTTGCCGTGCCCACTGCGACATGTGACCAAGTCGCCGCAAGCTCGTTGCGACACGCAACGTACTCGCTCACTTCAACACGCGACTGACTAGATTGAGACCACTTGTGACACGCAACGTAGCACACTCGCTACGATATGTGACGTACTCGTTGCAGCGCCCACTGCGACACGTGACCAACTCGCCGCGCGCTTGTTGCGTACATGCAACGTACTCACCGCGTACCCGGCGACATAGTACGCTTTTCGAATGAATCAGAACGAATTTCCATTATCCACCTCGATACTATAACGGTTTATTGATGGATTATATTATTGTCTCGTAAATTGACAGTATTACAGCGGATTCGTTGTGATGCGTCCTCTGGTGATGATGCCTTAACAGTAATGTGAATTGTGTATGTTAAAGTGTTAAATGTATTTTTATTCTATTCCAGTTGAATCGTCTCATGACGGAGATATACGAGACCGTGACAGCTGCCTGCAACATGGACGAGAACAGGCCAGGAAGTTTCCCCACTGATCTCGCTGACAGCGCTAGTGAAGGTGAGACAACATTAACCCATGATAGTTTCAGACTTCCCAAGACAGTAATCTGCGTTTAGCAAGTTGATGCGGCTCTTACTTTATAAATTTGTGGATCTCCTGTTGAATACATAGGCAACTTGGCAATAAGGCAAACTGAAATGCGCAATTTCGGAAGCTTTTTAGATGCATATAGAATTAATACTTATTAAATTAAAATCGATCTCGTTTCTCGTGGAACCGTCGGGACTTAACCAGGTCCATTTCGATGTGGTCGTTTCCTGAAGAAAGAGCTCATCATATAGAGATCTTCTCTCTCCAAGAAATCGGCCAACATCTGGCCCCTGTGGTTCCGTTGCCCATATCCAAATTGCCCTACTCTCAACTCGGTGCCGCTTCGCTTGCCCAGCTTTGCGTTGAAATCCCCCATCACAACAGTGTAGAAGGTTTTGGAGGCATGCATGGCTCTAGATAAATCCTCATACATGGCCTCTACCTCCTCGTCCGGATGTGCCGATGTCGGTGCGTAGACCTGTATGACCTTCAGCGAATACCGTTTGGTAATTCTGAGTATCAGGACGCGATGTCATCTTCCCGAAGCTGTTTACCGCTGCATTGGAGGATGTCTTTAAGCTTTTGGATTGGAACGGATATGGCATCAACATTAACGGCGAGTACATCACTCACCTTCGATTTGCCGACGACATAGTCCTTATGGCAGAGTCCCTGGAGGATCTTAACACAATGCTCGACGACCTCAGCAGAGTATCTCAACAGGTGGGCCTAAAAAACATGAGCAAGACGAAAGTTATGTCAAACTCACATGTTCCGCTTCACCCGATCATCGTTGAGAACTCTGCACTCGAAATTGTCGACGAATATATATACCTGGGACATACGGTCCGGCTAGGTAGGTCCAATTTCGAGAAAGAGGTCAGTCGCCGAATCCAACTCGGATGGGCAGCGTTTGGGAAACTACGCGAGTTTTTTTCGTCCAATATTCCTCAGTGTCTGAAGACTAAAGTCTTCGAACAGTGCGTGTTGCCAGTGATGACCTATGGCTCTGAATCTTGGCCGCTGACTATGGGCCTCATAAGAAAGCTCAGAGTCGCTCAGCGGGCGATGGAGCGAGCTATGCTCGGAGTTTCTCTACGTGATCAAATCAGAAATGAGGAGATCCGTAGAAGAACCAGAGTCACCGACTTAGCTCAGCGGGTCGCGAAGCTGAAGTGGCGATGGGCGGGGCACATAGTGCGGAGAACCGATGGACGTTGGGGTCTCAAAGTGTTGGAATGGCGACCCCGCACCGGAAAGCGCAGTGTCGGAAGACCCCCTGCTAGATGGACAGACGACCTCAAAAGGGTCGCGGGGAGCTGCTGGATACAAGCGGCACAAAATCGTGTGTTCTGGAGATCCATCCATGAGGAGACCTATGTCCAGCAGTGGACGTCCATCGGTTGAAGAAGAAGCAGAAGAAGAAGAAATTAAAATCGAATAAAATAAAAATAGCATTATATATCTTTTCTATTGTACTTTATAGCAAAATAATTTTGTTATTACTTTGTATTGTGGAACTCCGCAAAGTAACGCCTAATTCTATGAATAAGATACTATTAGAAGAATACAAAAGTGCTGAAATAAATATGGCAAAATTCTATAATTGCTTTTGTAATATGCAGGTTTTCTCAAGCTGTTTTCTAAAAGACTCTCTTGAAATGGGACCAGATTTCGATATATCTTAATCATAAACCTCATGTATTGTAACAATAAAAAAATTATTTGCAGAATCTGTAAAGTTGACTAGAAGCCTTACAGAGAAGCGCAAGAACTACGTGCGCAGAGTTTCATCAAGGGTGGCGTACTTGGACAAAAATGTCAAATCGCCCCGTTTCCGACACCAAACATCCATCTGTTCATACAAATCTGAAGTGATAGACAACCCTTACTCAACATTCAGATCGTGGAAGAGTTTCAGAACATCCCAGAGTAATTTAAGAGATAAGATGGAGAGACACGATTCCACGGATTCCAAAATCAACCTCACTGATTCCAGTGGGAATATTATGTCCATCCAGGATATAAGCGATGAGTCGTTGGACAAGTTGAGTATAGATGGGAAAGCTGGATGCGTAGATCTGGAACTGCCGTTTGAGCCAAGGGATAAGGGCTTGTTTAATGTCTGCCTGCTTGTTGGACTGAATTATATGACGGGCGAGGCCTATGTGAGAAGCGTGTTCCCAAGTCAGGTAAGTGTTCTTTATCGTGCTTCTCTTCTGACTCGAATTTAACTAATCTATTAAAATGAGTCTGTCCGTCGTTATATTTGTCCCCCTCTCTCACAAGGTTAATTTGCTGGAGAAAATTGGAACAATTGAAGCTTATACCAGTCTTCTTGGGAAATAGGAAAAAAACTATTCTAACGGCGACTCGAACAAAATTCCATTTTTCTAGTATATCCTTACTAATATTATAAATGTGAAAGTCTGTCTGTTACGTTTTCACGGCCAATCCGCTGAACCAATATCGATGAAATTTGGCACAAATATTCCTTATACACCGGGGTAACATATAGGCTATAGAAAACGCGATTCCACTACTTTTGTTTATAATAAAAAAAATAAAAAGATTTCGTTCAAATAAAACAATTCGTTGTCTAGTAGGTTTAGTAAATAAAATGTCATCTCATTATCTTATCCATTTTGTGTCCAGTCACGTATTAGACATAGGTCTACTCTAAGTCCCTCCATGCCAGGCGATCTTTTGCCTTAAGCATAAAGTCTCGACCTGAGTATCATCTGATGTCGTCTGCCCATCTCTTAAGAAAACGGCCACGTGATCAGCCGTTAGTCTTCATTCCAGAACTAGTTTGGATCATTATTGATTATGTCGTCGTGTCCATCTCTATTTACTTTAAGCTAGACTTACTTGAACTTGACTTACTTGGCTTTAAGCTAAGCTTACTATTTAAAGTCTCCGAAGACACTCAGACCTGTCCTATGTCAAATAAAATGTACTGTGTATTAATTGTGCATGCATTTATCAAATCACCACATACACTAATATTCTACACTAACACTACACCAAATACTTCTCTTTAAGACAAGCCCAAATCCCTAGTTTAAGCTAGGTTGGATAAAAAGGACCTAAACCGGAATGGAAATTTACCTGATATATTTATTTGCAGGTCCAAGTTCCTCCACATATAGAGAATCTAATATTCCCTGAAACGATAAGTTCAGGAGCTGTCGGTGAGTGGGCAACCGAAAAGAATGCCCAATGCTACTCCCTGGTCCTGACTGATGAGAGGGGAGAGCGGGCGTATGGGTAAGTTGGGGAATATGTCGGGATTAGGGTTGATAAGGTTGAAAAGCAACGGCCTCTTATCCTACTGCTGGGCAAAAAACTCTCCTGTGGCATTTTTTGATTGAGATTGCGGGAGTGTGAGAGTTGGTTTTAATTTTGAAGACAGAAAACTTGTCCCAAGTTAATGCTATTGCCAACGTGACGGATGTGATTGTTAACGCACACTATATACAACAACACAATATTCACAATTCCCGTTCCGAGATGCACTTCTGTTGAATGACGAACAAAGACTGAATGCAACTGAAACGTTTAAGCAATATGTAGGAAGACTCCACCGGAAACAACACGACACATTGTTGCCACCATTTCAGTTAAAAGGGCGCGATACTCGTCTCATTATGGTGTTGCTATAAAATACAAAGCGAAAGTAATTGGCGACAACATGATTGCGTGCGTGCGTGCGTGTTAACGAGTTTGTTTTGTTGGATGCGTGCGGCGTGCGTGCGTGCGTGCATTCGTGCGTGTGCGTGCGTCCATACGTGTATTGTCGCGTGTGCTTATATGTGCGTATACAAGAATGAGTTTAAATTAAGTATGAGTAGATTTGATACATAAATAACGACTTTAAGAGGTTTTTCAGGTTCTTCGTGACTAAATGAAGCTAAGATGAAATTTTTAATAACACAGGTACTGTCGCAGAGTCCTTCCAGAAGGTGCTACGACGTGCCTCCCCCTGTGCTACTGCCTTATCGGTAAATACAGAGCGCCTGGCTTCTATTACAAGGTAAATTATAACGGGAACAATAAATATATACATTTATTTACATTAAATCAAAACTATCGATTCTAGAGCAATGATGTGAGATTCCCTAAATATTCAATTTGAAAATATTTTTACATTGAAATTGACGCGGACGCAGGCACGATTCGTTAGTGTATAAATCAAAAATAAAATAAACGCAAGGCAATTATTAATGTAGCATCCTTTATTTATTTATTCGGATTTCCAACAGCATTAGATATTAAATGAACCAACACATACCCTATATAATTTCCATTAATTATGTAGTACCAATTATTAATATAATTATATGAAATTGCAATTTATAACAATTGTTAACATAAAATAAACACAAGAGAATAATGAAAACATAAAAAATAACATTAAGGCTCAAATATTACAACTTTTAGTGCATTTTTTTCATAAACAACGAAAGACTATCGCGGCCAAAATCCGATGATAATGTATCCTTTATGCAGCTACTATATAAGCGCGAGATACCGAGATACACAGATACGTGACGTAAGCAGGGCTCAGAACTTTAATCTAGATATCTAGCTAGATTAAAGCTTTTAGCTAGACAAAAGTAATAATAAAATTATTTTGCTATAATCGCGAAGAAGTAAAATAGAAAATATATATAATGCTAAATGTAAGTGGACAATCGGTTATCATACCTGATACATGCAGGATTCGTAAAAACACATACACAAACCTCCACCACCGCCACCACAATACACAAGCACTATATACGTTCACTATCACAAACTCAACAATCGTTTCGCCCCGCAACCGAAGCATCGTCAGGAGATAGACTCCACGACCAAAATCGCAAAGCGAAGCAATACCCAAATAAGTTTAGTTATATACTAATCGGTTCAATCCCACCCTTTATTTTATTTTGCCTGCAAACAAGTGTAACAAGCTTGAACTAGAAACATTTATTTGCTCGTTAATGAGGGTGCCATTGTTATGTTTAATAATCTCAAGGTTTTCCAATAGGCTCAGCTTAAGTCCTTTATTAGAACACGTGTGCAATACTTCGAAACTATGGTCATTAGGAACTTTATGACCGCTTTCTATCAGATGTTTGGCGAAATGTGAATTTCTATTTTACTTCTTCGCGGATTATAGCAAAATAATTTTATTATTACTTTTGTATTATGGATCTCCGCAAAGTAACGCCTAATTCTATAAGCTTTTAGCTAGCTTAGCTTATGGCCAAGTTTTGCAGAGCTATCATATAGTGGTATTTGAAACGTTACAGATCCTACAAGAAATAGAATCACACCACGGCAATTCGGAAATAGAAATTAATCAAATACTGCATCAGTTATTCGAAACCGACTTCCCGAACACGGGCGAGCAGATATCGATTATGTACACGAATAATTGCCTATCGAGAAATCACAATCGGAACTCGCTGAGTCTGGGCGATATACACAAGTGCAAGACGATGCCGGATCCTAGGCGGAACGAGAGTACCGTCAACGTGTCCATCAAGAAGGAGACTCTGGCAAGTCAGGAGTTACTGGAAACGGAGGGTCACGCTTTGCCGGACTATTACGACTTGGAGAACAACAATAGGCCCAAGAGGGTCATGCTGAGTTTGGATGGACCAAGGTGAGTTCATTATACGTCAAATCAGTCATTTTTACCCCTAGGTTTGTGGAATCCACCAAGGGCCAACATTTTCTAACAAAAATTTGTTGGTTCTTCGAGGTTAGGTGTATATATGTATTTAAGATGGAGAAACACAATGCTCAGAGAAGCAAAGTTGTTTCTCACATCGTTTGATACAGGAAAGTCTAAACAGCTAATGATTCAGAGCAGGGAAAATGTATCAATTGTAACAGGCATTACAACTGGGCACTGCCTGTTAAACATACACCTGTCTTTAATGAGAATAACAGAAGATGCTGCGTGCCCAGAGTGTGGAGAGGAAGAAACGAGTCTTCACCTTATGGTTGAGTGCCCTATGTACTCGCTGGTAAGATGGGAGATACTAGGTAAGGATGAAATTGAAGCTGAGGATCTGACTAATATTCCCTTCAGGGATATTATCAGTTTCGTAAGAGCTACGGGTAGTAGCCGTGTGGTATCCGGCTAAGTAGAATAGTACCACCCTCATTTCTTGCCGAGGTGTCGGAAAAGGCGACTAAGGTAAGTCAACCTGCCGTGTGTTATCCGGCTGTGTAGAATGGACCAACCTCATTTCTTACCGAGGTGTCGTAAAAGGTGACTTAGGTAAGTTGACCCACCGTGTGGTATGCGGTTTAGTAGAATAGACCACCCTCTTTCTTACCGAGGCGTAGTAAAATACGACTTTCACAAGTTGACGTCAGGCAGTCGGCCGGTCGTAAAATACGTTGCCAAATCATGACAAATATTTATAACATGTTGTGCCAACCCACTTAGAGTGGGATAAGGATATCTATCTATCTATCTAATTTCGGGGACGCCTGTCGGTGCAGTGCGGGTGGTCAGCTCCTATTCCGGAATATTCCACCCATTTCCTGGTTTGGTTGTTTCGTAAAATACGACTATGGTAAGTTGACATCAGGCAGGCGGCCGATAGTAAAAACGCAGCCAAATCCTGTGACAACATTTTTATAACATGTTGTGCCGACCCCCCTTAGAGTGGAATAAGGGCAGGAGGATGATGATGTAAGAGCTACGGGTAGATTAGAGCAGGTGACACTGGCGGGACAGCAGTGAAACCCTTGTCCCAACATGGAAATGGGTGGAATATTCCGGAATAGGAGCTGACCACCCGCCCTGCACCGACAGGCGACTCCGAAATTAGAGATAGATATATGTATATAAGTATTTAAAATTATATGAGTATATATTCACCAGTTGTCTGTCACCCATAACACAAGTATTAAGTTGCTTTGGGGACGGACGACCGTGTGTGTAAGTGTCCACGTATGTATATTATTATTATTTTTCTATGCAAATGTCAATTGTTTCGTTTCAGAACGCATGTTATAAAGCGGCCCCTGGACCCTCGAGCTGATGAAGACAACATGTCGGTGCTGTTGGATTCCTTCGGAGCCGGGCTGGTGATAAAGGTGTTCGGCTCGCTGCTTCTGGAACGGAAGGTCATCATCATGGGCGATCAGCTCAGGTGAGTTCATATCCAGCTAAAATTATAAATGCGACATTGACTCCGCCAACTCATTTCGTCCAAATACATTGAAGTTGTTGAAAGGTGCTGAGTACAGACCTATGGGAGCTGTGACATAGTTTTTCTTTAAATTTTCTATATATATATATTGTTTATTGTTAAGCGTATTTGTTTTTCATTTTAGTTCTTGTTTCTCTTGTTTATTTGTAACATTAATTTTAAAATTAGTATTGTTAACATGTAACGTAATAAAAGTTGTTTCTTTTATGCATGTTGTGGCTACCTTAATAAGCTGCACATTTAACAAACGCTATTAATAAATCTGTGGTAATTTTTGGATATGCACTAAAAACCAGCACTGCCAACAATGCACCACACTACACTAGCACTTCACTAATTCACTACGACAATCTCAACAATCTAATTAATTTATAAAAGTAGGCATTACTTTGCGGAATTCCATAGTATAAAAGTTATGAAAGATCTATTTGCTATAATGCGCGTTTGTCTAGAATATCTATTTAATGCCAAATCCATTATCATACCTTATACATGCAGAATTAGTTATTTCACGAATCACAACACCGTCACCAAGAACATACCACACAAGCACTTCACACATTCACCATGAGAATCTCAATGATCACTTCGCGCCGTAGCCAATACATCATCAGGAGATGGGCTCCACCTATGGACCTATGTGTCTATGGACCTGTGAAGCCTGATGCATCATCACCACATCATATGCATAAAGTACAGTACACTCTAACAACCAATCGGAGAGAGTTGGTTAAAAATCAGTCGTACTAAAATTGAACATATGTACTACGACTTTAGTGGGACCTCCAATTTATCCCTGATCGGTTTGGATGGGAAAATTTTGCCAGTCTGCTCTGATTTTCGGTACCTTGGTTACCTTTTTCAAAACGACGGTGAAATAGATCGAGATGTGGGTAAAAGAATGAATGCAGGATGGATGAAGTGGCGGCAGGTCTCAGGCACAATATGTGACCCTCGAATGCCCCTTAAAGTTAAGGGAAAAATTTATAAAGCGGTCATAAGACCTGTCGTATTGTATGGATCAGAATGTTGGGCAATGAAAAAGACGGATGAAAGAAGAGTACATGCAAATGAGATGAGAATGTTAAGGTGGATGTGTGGTGTGACAAAACTGGATAAAATACGCAACGAGTATATAAAGGGAAGTATGAAAGTTGCGCCCATTGTAGAAAAGTCGAGAAGTGCAAGATTGAGATGGTATGGACATGTAATGAGAAGGGATGCAAATTATATGAGCAAACGAGTGTTAAATTTGGATTTGGATGGATATGTGCCTAGTGGGAGGCCTAAAAAGAGATGGTTGGATTGTGTGAAGTATGACATGCATATAAAAGGAGTGGAACTAGAGTTGACGAATGATAGGACAGAATGGAGGAGAAAAACATGTTGTGCCGACCCCACTTAGACTGGGATAAGGACAGGAAGATATAATATTTTCTTTAATCACAGATTATACCTGAATGATGTTCTTGACTTTTGTAGCTGATAAACATTTTCTTATCATCCCGTAGCGTGATCTCGTCGTGTATGGAGGCCCTCCAAAGCGCTCTATACCCGTTCGTATGGCAGCAGCCGCTCATCTCGGCCATCCCGTCGCAGATCCAGAGGGACGTGCTGACTGCTCCGCTGCCGATCCTGGCCGGGATGCTGGCACACCATCATCCATCACAATTCGAGGAGGTGAGTTCATTTTTGTCGCTGGCAACATTTTGGTGGGGTATTTCGGGTAAATTATTGGTCACGCTGATGGCGGCGCCATCTTGACTCGCGCCATTTCCTTTTTAAACGTATTAACTCCTCGATGGTCAATATTGGAAATTACGCCGTGTGGTGTCCGGCTGAATAGAATAGAACCACCCTCATTTCTTACCGAGGTGTCGTAAAAGGCGACTAATGTAAGTTGACTCGCCGTGTGGTATCCGGTTAAGTAGAATAGACCACCCTCTATCTTACCGAGGTGTCGTAAATTACGACTACGATAAGTTGACGTCAGGCAGGCGGCCGGTCGCAAAAACGCAGCCAAATCATGTGACAGCATGTTTATAACATGTTGTGCCGACCCTACTTAGGGTGATAAGGGCACGAAGATGATAATGATATATTATATTTATCTCTTTTGTTCCCAGGGCATGTTAATAGATCTGGCTCATCCATCCAAAGTCCTGTTCTACCAAGGGGATGAGTCGACCATAGTGCCCACAGCGAGCTACAAAACTTTGAAAACTTCGCTCCAAATGGAGTCCAAGATGAAGGACAAACAAGAGGACACGAAAACTCGCAACGTGATGATATCAGAAGCGTTCTTGAGATTCTTCGTGGACATTCTCGGGGACTTCTGGCGGTTCTTCTCCGAGAAAGAGATGAAGGAAGGAGACTTTGGCAAGAACGGAGTTGTGTTTGACGTAAGATATTACAAGTTTTATTGGTCATTTTGATATAATCCGCGATAAAAGAAAATATATGTAATGCTAAATGTAGAGTGTACTATTCGTTCTCATATCTTATATATGCAGAATTTGTACACACTCAACCTATAACACAACAATACACAAGCACTGCACACATTCACCACCACAATCTCAACAATTGTTTCGCCCCGTAACCGAAGCATCGTCAGGAGATAGACTCCACGACAAAATCGCAATGCATTTGCGATTACATTACATATATTTTCTTTTATCGCGGATTATAGCAAAATGATATTCTCATTAGTTTTGTATTATGGACCTAATCTTAATATTTAAATGAGTTAATCTTGTATATATATATATTTTCCGAATCTTGGAAACGGCTCCAACGATTTTCCTGAAATTCAGCATGTAGGAGGTTTTGGGGGAGAAAAATTGATCTAGCTAGGTTTTATGTAAAAAAAATATTGTTTTATCCCTATTTGTGAGCATTAAAAAACACTAACATTTATATTGAATTGAATTTTCGCCATTAACTGTCAAGTCGACGTAGCTTATTCGGTTAGCGGGCTGCCTCGAGAAATGTGAGTGCCAAGGATCGATCCCAACTAAATAATTGATTTTTCTTTTTAAAATTTTTTTTTTTGTAAAAAATTACCGAGCGAAGCTCGGTCACCCTGATATTTCTATATTATATATATATATTTTTTTATATTTTATTTATTTATGTACCATAAGTTAACAGATAAGTTATTTAAATAGACAAAAATGTGTACAAAGGAAAGCTTACCGCTATATTTTTGTATATAAAAATATAAAGAACTATATAACAAAAGGTGATGTATATATATAATAGACAAAGTACAAAGACATAAGCTTGCATAAGTACGTAAGCAGTTTTTGGGTTTGGGTATAGAACTGTATAGAACGTGGTCAGTTCAGTCAGAACTTATCACGTGACCATGGTGAATGCAACTCTGCCTTATGCAAAGGTAACTAACTAGATTTTAGCGCGTTGTGACCCGTTTGTTTATATAATAATCAGTATGAATCGTGAAAGTTTAAATCCACCATGTCACGATTGTCCATTAATCCGCTGTACATCGCCAATTTTGGTCCTACAAAGGACCAGCTCGTTCTAGACTCCCAAAGCAACGCCAAAGAATTACAAAAATAATGGTAACCTTAAATTCACAGAAAGATGCGTTCATAAAGAGCGCGACGTCGAAACAAGTCCAGTACTTCTTGGAGTGGTTCACGGAGACGGCCATGTTCAACCACTTCATCCAGAACATGGCGCTCTGCCACCGCGACCTGCCCCTGCCCAACGACTACACCAACCCCGAGCTGGTCGACACCCCTCTGCCCAACTTCTACGAGCTCTTCCACCAGAGGATGAGGAGCAGATCCAAGACTGAGAAGAGCAACAATAAGATTGACTACAAGAACGCCGTCAATAGAAAAGTTAGGCTGTTGAAAACTAAGCTAAGGGACCTTGTGACGTAATCGACCCTCGTGTTTATAGAAATGCGCAAGACGTTTGACGTCACAATTATATCACGACATCTCATGACGTAATCAACTGGCGTGTATAGATAATGCAAGGTATGTCACAACTAAATCACGTGACTACCCTTGTGTTTATAGAAATTTGCAAGGTATGACGTCATAATTAATCAGGGCATCTGATGACGTAATCAACTCGCGTGTATCGATAATGCAAGGTATGTCACAACTAAATCACGTGACTACCCTTGTGTTTATAGAAATTTGCAAGGTATGACGTCACAATTATATCACGGCATCTCATGACGTAATCAACTCGCGTGTATAGATAATGCAAGGTATGTCACAACTAAATCACGTGACTACCCTTGTGTTTATAGAAATTTGCAAGGTATGACGTCACAATTATATCACGGCATCTCATGACGTAATCAACTCGCGTGTATAGATAATGCAAGGTATGGCACAACTAAACCACGTGACTACCCTTGTGTTTATACAAATTTGCAAGGTTTGACGTCATAATTATATTAGGGCATCTTATGACGTAATCAACTTCCGTGTATAGATAATACAAGGTCATCACAACTAAACCACGTGACTTCGTGACGTAATCAACTTATGTGTGTAGAAATATTGCAGCTATGTCGTCACAACTTAACCGAGTGACCTTGTGACGTAATTAACTCATGTATGTGGAAAATATGCTAGGTATGACGTCATAATTGTAACAAGTGAGATTTTTTAAGGAAATTAACACGTGTATATAAAAATATGCAAAGTATAACGCCATAGCATGTGCAAGGTGTAATATGTCATCACAACTAAACCACGTGACTTCGTGATGCAAGCAACTCATGTATGTGGAAAATATGCTAGGTATGACGTCATAATTGTAACAAGTAAAATTTTCGAACTAATTAGTACGTGTATATAAAAATATGCAAGGCATAACGCCATGGCATGTGCAAGGTGTATGATACATCATCACAATTAAACCACGGGACCTTGTCACGTGATCATGTATGTGGAAATATGTTAGGTATGACGTCATAATTGTAACAAGTGATTTTTTTGACGTAATTAAAACATGTATACAAAAATGTGCAAGGTGTGTTATATGCCATCACAATTAAACCACGTGACCTTGTGACGTGATAACTCATATGACTGTTAACTGTGTATAGAAATATGCACGTATAAAATTGATAGAAGTTTGGAAGAGATAGAGTAATTGATATAAGACTGCATGTTATAGTGAACTTTAGGGATCTGCTGCGTAATGACGTCATTAAAAGTTCATTTTTTTATCATCGATATATTATATATGAAAAAAATCTTTGAAATAGCAAACTTCATACTTCCTCTTCATAAACGGCGATTATAAACGACTAATCACGAGATTCTGCACTCTAGTATTGGCGTTTCTCAACCTTGACGATGCTTCTGCGTTCGTCCATCCCGCTAGGTTACGCTGTTAAAGTCAATAAGTCTAGGTCACTTAAAAAAAAGTCTCGATACTAACTCGTTTTTTTTTTCTAAAATATATTATATGAGCCAAACATTCCTTTATTTTTAAATCTTAAATGTTTTATCAATCGAATTTTGTTTTAACGTATAATTATTTACGTATATTGTACAAAAGTTAAGTAAAATGTTAAATTTTATACATATCATTATTAAAAGCAATAACTAAAATGCAAATTGGCTTAGTACAAAAATACAATAGTTCAATCAATAATTTAGATATGATTACAATTTACGATGACAAGTCAATATTTATAGGTCCTGTTTCACAAGTTCCTGATAAAGAGTCGGATAGTTAACCGACGAATAAACTAAGTAACAGATAAATGTCTATAAAAAGAGACACTAAAAAGTGAAAAAAAAAATCGCGGCCATTTTGAAATAGATATTAGCTATCCAGCAGATAACCAAATAACAGCTACATGATCTACATGTTAACTTATTAGGGACTTTAAGTGCTGAATAAACCTATCAGAAACCCAGAGAATCTTTTTTCTTAGCTGGATTAGTGCTTAAATAATAAGCCTTTATTGATTTTTTTTACAATTGCTCTTACTATAGTATCCTTGACGATTGTTTTTTTATAAACGGATTGCTCGTCTACAAAGGTCTTTAAATAATTCACTCTTGCTAATCTAATCCATTCTGGACTTTGAAGAGGTCATTTTCCTACCGTTTTGTTTGTCGCCCTTTATTTCTTCTGCCATCTCCAGGGTACCTCGGGAATTATTTTCGTCCATTTTAAATTGCCTTTACTTAAAATGTGTTCTGCCTATTGCCATTTAAGTGATTCCTTTGGTAAAAAAATGAAAAAAAAAATTGGTGCTGATACCTAAGGTATACCTTAGCCCAAAGGATTAAGCGATATCCAGGACATTTTCCATGATGCGCGCACATAAACAGACACCTATAATGTTGTAAATAACAATTTGGCACGTAAGTAAGCGATGAACTTGTGTAATGCAATGGATACACATGTGTCGCAACGGATGCGTGACGAGTCCGTCAAGTGTCGCAGCGAACGTACTTTTATGGGTATTTTGAAAAATACTTGAAAACTGATACCTAAGGTATACCTTCGCCCAAAGGATTAATAGCGATATATCCAGGACATTTTCCGTGATGCCCACACATCGACAGACAACTATTATGTTACACAGATTTATTGTTGATATTGCAGCGTGTCTTTCATTATTGAGCTATCTTTATTCTCTCAAAAGCTTATATAGTTAAGTGCTATTGTTCATTATTACACTCTAAGAATAACTTAATAGCTTAAACTAGCTTGGCCCGCGTTTTCCCAACAAATCTTCCTCAAGAGTTGCGCTACTTTTAAGTAAAAACTGTACAAAAATCTTTTAAGTGGAGTTTGAGAAAATCGATAAAAAACTCATTTTAGGGACTTAATAATATATAAAGGCATGTACTGACTGAAGACAGCAAATTTATATATTTTTAACGGTGCCTTACAATAAAATTTAGTTTTAGTCGTTTTATATCAACAATATATTGTAATAATTTGTCAATTTTCTTGTAAATACGTCTACAGTAAATAACGTTTCTTGATAGTGATTGCATTTTGCTTCACCATAGTGTGTATGAGTAATTAGTAAGTTTTAAATGAAAACTGAACTCAAAACAAGGTGAAACTCATGAATTTTCAAATTCAAATACAAAATATTCTATCATATATTCAATTAATTCAATTAAACTTCAAATAAACAATTATTATTCAATTGTTAATTCCATCGTCGATTCCGAATATTGTTTTCACCCAAAAAGAACCGGTAATAAAATCTGCGGTAGATCTTTTTAAAATATAATTGTTATAACTAGTTACATTTTGCCATCGCTACCTTGTCAAGCTCGGAAAAATCGTTTCACAATTTTACCTTTTTTGTAAGCCTCATATAATACTTCTTAGATTACATATAAGACTTCTCTATCAAACTAAGTACTTTAAATTGCTGTAATGGCAAAGCTAAAATTTAGAATTATATACATCTCATCTCAGTAGAATTCTTTATCCCAAATGATTATATTCGTGTCCTCTAAACAAAATAGTTATTCTGTGGCGAATCCTGAATAAAATTGACAGATTATAACACAATTATCAGTGCCTTTCTAGTTGTAATATTTACAATTTTTTTAGTTCTTAAAACACATAAAAGTCTTAGTGTATTATATTATAATTAGGCCTAGATTATTTAGTATTTTATTATAAGTTTTTTATTGCAATATATTGTAAAAGGAATAAAAGTTATTTCTCTTATTTTTTTTCTTTTTTTTATCGGGTAACCTTAAGTCAACCAAAGCTGAAATATAAACATCTGAAACCATGAAGGAATTCATCGTCAGTATGGCATACTAAGTATCTAAGAAGTGCGAGGAAAGTCTAACACAGTGATTCTCAACCACTGTGCCGCGACACTTGTGTGCCGCCAAATTTCAAAAGTATGCCGCCAAATTTTGCAAATATATAATCTATATATATATATATATATATATATATATATATATATATATATATATATATATATATATATATATATATATATATATATATATATATATATAAAAGAAAGTTGGTCTTAGTTACACTATTTATAACTCAAGAACGGATGAACCAATTCGGCTGAAAATTGGTGGAGAGGTTGCTTAGAACCAGGAGACGGACATAGGATACTTTTTATCCCGTTCGACCGCATTTATTTTATCCCGTCAAGTCACTTTAAAACGTGGTATAACAAAAACGACTATGGTCGCTTTTGTTATACCACGTTTTATTTGTTTTTCCATGTCATAACATGAAAAAACAAAACATAAATGACAGCTAAACGTAATTTTGTCTTTAGGTAAGTATGATAAAAATTTGACAATTATCAAAATAGTAGTAGCTAAACGTTACTACATAGTAAAAATCAATCGCTTTCTCTGTCTGTCCTTATATCTCTATGTTTGCTTAAATCTTTAAAACTATGCAACAGATTTTGATGCGGTTTGTTTTAAATATATAGAGTGATTGAAGAGGAAGGTTTATATGTATAATAAAATTCAATATGGAGTAGAGAAATATTGTGATTTTCACTGAGTGACATAGGCTATATGCTTTATACCCGTGCGAAGCTGGGGCGGGACTCCTATTTATTATATATTTGCAAAATTTGGTCAATATTATTAAATTATATCATTTAAAAAGAAAAATATTTTTATTACCTATTAGCTTGTAATTAACCCCTTAACAAACGTTTAGTTATTATTGTTTATGTATATATTAGTTTATTTCGTATATTTAAAATTTTTGGCATAAACTATTTATGCAGTGTGTTGTAGTAAGTAAATAATTTTTATCTTGTTTCTTTATGTGCCGCCAAATTTTGAAATCGTTAAATATGTGCCGTAACAAAAAAAAAGGTTGAGAATCACTGGTCTAACAGATAAAAAAAAACAAAAAAATGGCCATGGCCATATATAATAAAGTAGAAAATGATATTAGCTTGCGATTCCTGCTTCACGCTTACAAAAGTACGTAAATCGTTTATGGAGGCTTTGGTATAAAATTCTATATTAAAACCCCGTTAACCCGGTTTCGAATTGCAACAGTTTAAACGTATATACTACTAGCAATCGCCAGCGGCTCCGCCCGCGTGGATAGATTAAAACCGCAATATAGTCCTGATAACCATAAGAAATGGTTAAAGTGGGTTAACCTTAAAAGCTAGACATATGCTGTCGCGGACTGTTATTTAAAACTTTTTAGAGGGATACAATTTTGTAATACATAGTTTTTGAATAACTATCACCGTTTACTCATCGCACGGAAGGAAAGCCTGAAATTTTGCCTTTTTTCGTAATATTTTTTTTGCTGCTCCTCTCTTATTTATCTTAGCGTGATGTTATATATATCATATAACCTTCCTCTATATTGGCCTATAGCCTTCCTCAATATAGGCCTATAGCCCTCCTCAATATAGGCCTATAGCCTTCCTCAATATAGGCCTATAGCCTTCCTCAATATAGGCCTATAGCCTTCCTCGATAAACGGACTATCTCACACTGAAAGAATTTTTCAAATCGGTCCATTAGTTCCTGAGATTAGCACGATCAAACAATCAAACAAATAAAAAACTCTTCAGCTTTATATATAAGTATAGATTGAGGATTTAATAAATAATAAAAATGCGGGATCTATTAACTCTACGATCTTACACGAAATAGCAAAGGAAGTAGTTATAAAAAATATTTTTTGAAAAGGGCTACAACAGAGTTCCTTGCTGGCTCTTCGCGATAGAAGCACCTTTCCGAAACAGCAGTAGAGTTCACGATACGAAACCTTAAGTTTTCTTGAATAAACATTTTTCTTTTGACCCACCATGTACCTTTTATGTCTATATATTGTTTATTATTGTAAACATCATTAACAGATGACACGGTCTTTAATAATTCTTATAAAATATGATAATTCATTGCAAAACTCATGTAATATGTCAAGGTTCAGGAGAATGAGAATCTGCTAAATTGGCCACAATACAATCAGTGTATAATTTATTCAGGTATTTTTTAATGTTGACAATTCCATTTAATATCGTCGTACATAATAAAATTGTGTTTCGACGACACATATAAAGGTGAATGCCAGTAATGAATGTCAAGAAGTTCAAAACAAAATTGTCTCTAAGGTAGGGAGGGAGTTTAGGTATGGTAGTAGAGCGAGAGCCCGTCAACCCCAGACCTTCGTCATTTTATAAAAGCTGAAAGTTTGTCAGTGCATGCTCCCAACACAGGTAAGAACGATGGTGGATTATGGAATTTGGATCATAGTGGCTTTCGGAGATACGAGGTACTGAAGGTTGCAAAGTACCGAATTAATTTCGTCATAGTATAAAGCTTGATCTTTTGATATTACCTTTAGAATAATATAATGCCAGACACTTAGCTTAGTGGACACCCCCTGCCAGACACCCTTAAAGTTCATGAATTTGACTTCTATTTACGTCATAGTATAAAAGCTGATTTTAATATATGCTAGCGGCCTGCCCCTGCTTCGCACGGGTATAAAATATATCCCATGTCAGTCAGTGTAAAAAAAAATGATTAAAATCGATCCAGTAGTTTGATTTATTCATTACTGTCCGTGGCCCGCAAGCGTTAAATTTGGAGAAAAACAATTTCCTCTCCCTATACCAAGAAGATTTCCTGCTATCTTTGGAATATCTCAATTCATAAAGTACATTTTTACTTATTTACTTTTACATTTTCCCTATGTATTTTATTTTTACAATTAATTACAGAATGCCTTTAAACAAACTCTTGAAAGAGCGACATAGCTGCTAAAGTCGAAGTGTTATAGGGCGAAGCGCGGCGTCCTCACTGCATTTTAAATCTGTAATATCTCAGAAAATGTTAACTTAAATTACATGCTGTAAACGGCCATATTGATCTATATTAAATCAACTATTTATTTAAGGTACTTAATTGGATAAGAATTAATGCTGTATTGTATAAAAATTGCTTCAAACATAAGGTATTATTTTAGGTAAAAAGTAAACGACAAATAATGCTATAGTGGGTTATCCATAAGAGATAGACATATACCATCGCAGACTTTTCTGTAGACCTTTTCAAGGTGTACAAATACTTAGTACATCATTTTGATAAATCTCGTAGGGTTTAGCCTGCGTTTGCAATGTAAGCGGAAAAAAAAGTAATTATGTACAGAAACCTCAAAAATTACAGTATTTCTCTACTCCGTATTGAATGTTATTATACGTACAAACCTTCCTCTGGAATCACTCTATCTCAGGACTCAGGAAATATGGACAAAGAATGCGACTTTGTTTTATAATATGTAGTGATTACTTAGATAAGAATAAGATGATGTTTCCCCTCTAGCCAGACATTTTCGATAGGTCCTACCCCAACTCCAACTTGATCGATAAATGTGTTCACATACTCGTGTCTAATTTGCACATATCTATGCCTTTAACTGTCTCCTTAATATAGATAACGAATAAGTGGCAATTTGTCAAAGTGAAACTCCATAGTTTCCAACTTTCAACACAATATGCATAAGATGATTTATTACGTGCACCAATGCCAATGTTCTACAGATTAATCTAAATTATTATTCATATTAAACATTTCGTCAGCGCCTAAGTTGTAGTCGGTCTGAAAATAGGACATTTTGCAAAACAACATGAAACGCTGGGAGAGCATAACAGACAATATTAAATAAGTTGCAAATAGTATAAATTATAAAAACATCTTCAATTATTTGTATAACGATGATTATAAAAAAAATAGTCTGGTATCTCCTATTTTTAATGATACATTGGTATCCAATTTTGTTTGTTTATTTATTTGTTTATTTATTAAGAAGACAAACAGTTATACAATACATAATTATAAGAGAAACAAAACAAAAACATAAACCAAAAAAGTCTCACAGAAAAGAAAACACTTAAAGAAAAAATAGAACACACAAGTGACATATTAATTAATAAAAAATAAAAGAAAAATAAATATTAAATATATAAACTTAAATAAACTCTTATTATATTAAACTAAAAGGCTAAATAAAACTTATATTATCATATCAGCATTATTTTTGTCACACTGATAATAAGTTAATATTTGCGTAATTTTTGAAATCATTACCATAATGTAACATATTAAATTAATTCAAAAGATAAGAAAACAAAAAAAAAACATTTTTTTTTGTAGAAACGTAGAAAACGTAGTACGGACTATGCTTAAAGCATATTACACAATTGAAGATTATTTGAATGATAAAAATGATTGGATTAAAAAATCCTTTAAGCTTCATACAAGACTGGTGTTAAGTAATGTAAAACTCAAAATGTTTATTGACCACTTATCATCAACATAGTCCTCAACAGTATAGTAAGCTTTATGAATAAGTGTCTTTTTAATTGCTTTTTAGAACTTGTGTCAAGGCAAGTCCAAAATAGATTGTGGAATTTTATTATAAAAATGTATACTAAATGTAATGGTCTTCTCGGTAAGAGCAACATTCCGAACCAGTTGTAGCTTCAATAATCAAATTGATCCTTTGACGATTAAAAAGTGCTTGAAAGAGCTTATTTAAATAAACATTATTATGATTCTTTTTTTAAATGTCTTATCATATAATTCGGGCTGCAACACATATTTAAAATAGAGCTATGTTTCAATATTAATATTTATGGGCTCTTACGGCCGATTAGCATTTCCTAATTTTTGATATTTAAATATTTCTTAATTTGTCAAAGACTATTTCAGGAAATCCTCTCGGCGGTCGCTGTGGACGTGTCCCCAATACATTATCTTTATGATAACGACTTCGAGATGTATAACAATAATTGAGACGTATTTTTTGTTACAAAATTGCTTATTAATATATCGAACTCATTTTTTTATTTTTTTTAATATATGGGACACTTACGCTGTGTGGTATCCGGCTGAATAGAATAGTACCACTCTTATTAACTAAATACTAAGGTAAGTTGACCCACCGTGTGGTATCCGGTTTAGTAAATAGACCACCCTCTTTTTTACCGAGATGTCGTAAAATACGACTAAGGTAAGTTGACGTCAAGCAGGCGGCCGGTCGTAAAAACGCAGCCAAATCATGTGACAGCATCTTTATAACATGTTGTGCCGACCTCACTTAGAGTGGGATAAGGGCAGGAGGATGATGATGATATAGGACACTTACACGGTCGTCCGTCTCCAAAAAAGTAACTTAATACTTGTGTTATGGTAGACAGACAACTGGTAAATATTTACTTATATAATTTTTAAATACATGCTTAAATACAAATACATACCCAGACTCGAAGACCAACAAATTCGTTTTTAGAAAATGTTGGCCCTCGGTGGGAATCGAACCCGCGACCTGCGGTGGTGAAGGCAGGGTCACTACCCACTGCACCAACGGGCCAGTCAAAGTGATATTATGAATGCGAAAGTCCGGTTCGCTGTTTACTACGCTTTTAGCTGGAGAAATATATATGAAATTTGATACGACAGTAGTTTGTTTACCGGGTTAACGTATAAAATTAAAAAATCCCGTTTTTCCTACCAAAATATGATATAACAATTATAGTAGTATCAAAGAATCACTGCCCACGATGCCATAAATCAACGGTGCGTAATTAATAGGCGCGTGTTTTGCGTCACTTATCTGTTCAATGACTTCCGCTTTGTATTTTATAGCAACACAGACATGAAACAAGAGTATCGCGCCATTTTTGATTAAAATGGTGGCAACACTGTGACGATGTTGTTTCCAGTGGACTCTTTTTTTGCTTAAACGTGTTCAGTGGCATTTATTCCGTGTTCGTTATTCAAGAGAAGTGTATCTCTGAGCGGGAATTCTGCTATTTTTATTATATCGTTATTGTTGAAAGAGTGCGCTATCATATCGATAACTGCCTATTTTATCTTAGAAGGATGAAAAATAAGTATGCACTGGCGCCTGGTAGCTTGTTAATAAGTGCGGATAATTAAAAAATTATGTGTCTAATTGATAATTGCAATTTATCACACGCTTTTCGGTGAAGGAAAACATCGTGAGGAAACCTGCATATCTCTAGAGAATCCTAGGGATATGTGTAACCTACCAATCCGCATTGGAGCAGCGTGGTAGGTCTTAGCTCCAACCCTTCTTTCCAAAAATGGAGAGAGGAGGCCTATGCCCAGCAGTGGGATAGTAACAGGCCGTTACTTACTACTAAATTAAAAAATATATTATATTACGGATAATATTTTATGGAATCTATGTCGAAAGGTCTATTAACAATGTACTAGACTAATATTATAAATGAAAGAGTATGCTAACCGTGCGATACGGTTAGTATTAAAGTGACCTAATTTAAAGAAGTTGTGTTATGGGAATCTTTTACCCGCAACTTCGTTCGCGTGGGCTGTTGTCGTGTGAAAGATTGATAATAAATGGCGTTTTCCAATGTCCTATTTCTGTAGACTTAACAGGATTTCTATAGCCTATATGCTATAAGCTGTGGTAGCTCAGCGGTAAGAGGTCATTGGTTCGAACGCGGGAAGACACCAATGAGATTTTCTGTTAAAACTTATGTGTATTATTGATAATTGCAATTTATCACACGCTCTTCGATGAAGAAAAACGTGAGGAAACCTGCATATCTCTAGATAATTCTGGATATATGTGTAACCAATCCGCATTGGAGCAGAGTGGTAGGTTAGCTTATCCTTCTCTTCAAAAACAGAGAGAAGAGGCCTATTCTCAGCAGTGGGATAGTATCAGGCCGCTACTTACTTACTTATGTTACGTGTATAAGAAGTAATTCTGCTTTCATACACTTAGCATTACATATATTCTCTTAACAAACGCGGATTTCAGCAAAATAATTCTATTGTAACTTCTGCCAGTGTCGCTATAAAGATTTCAATGTTACAAACAGGAAATAACGGTAAATAAGTGTAGCAGATAAAATACGGACTTGGATTTATAGCAATATATACCAAGCTGTACGCAACTTAAAGCTTTTAGTCAAATGTCAGTTTGCAACAGTTGATAGTGATGGAAGTAATAAATTATTCATAAAACTGGCAACATCGTTGTAGTTAAATCAGTTTTCGATAAGTATTCTAAAAATTCTATTTAACAGCAAAGGGTACATGATGAAATTTTTGACGTGTGGTATCCGGCTGAGTAGAATAGACCACCCTCATTTCTTACTGAGGCAACGTAAAAGGCGCGAGTAAGGTAAATCGACCCGCCGTATGGTATCCGGCTGAGTAGAATTGACTTACCTCATTTTTTACCGAGGTGTTGTAAAAGTCGACTAAGGTAAGTCGACCCGCCGTGTGGTATCCGGCTGAGTAGAATAGACCAACCTCATTTCTTACCGAGGTGTCGTAAAAGGCGACTAAGGTAAGTCAACCCGCCATGTGGGGTCCGGTCGAGTAAAATAGCCACTATATTTCTCACCAAATACGACTAAGGTAAGTTGTCGTTAGGCAGGCGGCCGGTCGTAAAAACGCAGCCAAATCATGTGACAGCATGTTTATAACATGTTGTGCCGACCCCACTTAGACTGGGATAAGGGCAGGAAGATGATGTAAGCTGAATATATAAAACCTGTTGATGATTCTAAATAATAAAAAAAATATTTCGTTCGGTAGCAGGAAAATATTTTGTATTTTATTTTATTTTATTTTATATAATCTACCGCTATTTACATTATATATATATATATATATATATTATATATATATATATATATTATATATATATATATATATATATATATATATATATATATATATATATATATATATATATATATATATATATATATATATATATATATATTATAATTTAATCTATTAACAAGGCCAAACTGATTATATAGTTTTACATAAAATAAATTTTGCTTAACAGAATTTTGTACAGAAAGTACGAAGGCTGCAATAACGACGTGATGTGCGTGTTTGTGTATTTTGTGTGTGTGTGTGTGTGTGTGTGTGTGTGTGTGTGTGTGTGTGTGGGTCTGTGTGTGTGTGTGTGTGTGTGTGTCTTTGTGTGGTTAATACTTTTTAATTTTATTGCTGTTTGCGACTGTGTTCAATTAACTCACGTTTAAATTGTGCACTTGGTTCTCACAAATTTCAACGTATTTTAACAGCTAAAATTGGCGCGAAGCAGTTAACTGGTACTAAATAATTTTATTATAATTTTATAGATTTAGGCATCACTTTTCGGAGACCCATAAATAAAAATAATCTGTATTCAAATAAGCTCTTTCAAGCACTTTTGAATCGTCAAGGATCAATATGATTAATGAAGCTACAACTGGTTCGGAATGTTGCTCTTACCGAGAAGAGCTAGACAGTAAACTAGGCGGTCAATCTTCTACAATCTTCTATTTTGTAATATGCTTTACGTATAAGCATATTTCTTACACTTAATTAAAACTTTCCTATTAACTTAAAAAGTTAATTTTTGTTTTTTTTTGTTATTTGTAAGCATAATTGATAAAATTTGGCTTATATACCTTACTTACATTTATAAAATCCTATTTTTCTTTCGGAAAGGCCAAATCATCCTTCTGCCTCTATACTCTAAGTGGGGTCGGCACATGTTATAAACATGTTGTCAAATAATTCGGCTAGGTATTTTACGGCCAGCCGCCTGCCTGACGACATCTTACCTTAGTCGCCATTTACGACACCTAAGTAATAAAGTGGGTGGTCTATTCCATTCAATCGAATAGCATACGGCGGGTCATCCTGGTGACGCGAATTTACATGTATAAAGTAAAATTGGTTCAATTAAAGCTTGCATACCAGCTTAATATATAGGATAAAAAAAACCGTTTATACTTTGGGAAAAGTAAAAAAACTATTAAGTGCATATACAAGTAGTATATGTCTCTTCCTGTCCTTATCCCACTCTAAGTGGGGTCGGCACAACATGTTTTTCTTTTCCATTCTGTCCTATAATACGATAACTCTGGCGCCACTCCTTTTATATGCATGTCATACTTCACACAATCCAACCATCTCTTTTTAGGCCGCCCTCTAGTCACATATCCATCCACATTTAAATTTAACACTCATACAAGCCGTATAAAAACATAAATTCAAGGATTTAAAACAAATAAAAGTATGAAGAAATTATAAAGGAAACTCTTTGACTTTGAACCCGCGACCCGCGACCGGCTTAGCGCTCACTATCGCTAAATCACCGCAGCTAATCAATTCACATTCTAAATATCAACTATAACCCGCTCTCTCGGTATCAAAATGTCGCAACCCTTATTAGTCAATGAACACATTCCACGCGGTCGGTCAATGTCGAACTTTTACGAAATTAACGAAAATCCAGTTAGTTTACAAACGAAATTAAGGAAACTGCACTAGTTCATGAACACCTGCCTGATCTTCACTATCGGCGATGATCGTTGATCGTGTGATCATTCAAATTCAAATTCAAAATATTCTTTATTCAAATAAACTTGTAAACAAGTGCTTTTGAATCATCAACTCTACTGCTGATCCGGAAAGCTGTTCCTACCGCGAAGAGCCAGCAAGAAACTCGGCGGTTGCTCTTTTAAAAATATAATTCTTATTACTAATTACATTAAGTCGTTACTGTCTTGCACAGGGTCGAGGAGTGGCTATATCCACGCATTTTTATCATCCAAGTATTCCTCAATAGTATAGTGGGCTGAATCAGCCTCTTCAACAGTGTTTTTAAAATCCGAAAAGAAATAATATAGCTAAAATTGATTGTAAATTTTTTTAGTTTGATAATAGATGGCGATTTTCAATGACATCCTATTCCTGTAGAATCAACAAAAATTCAATTCAAATTCAAAATATTCTTTATGCAAATAAACTTGTAAACAAGTGCTTTTGAATCGTCAACTCTACTGCTGGTTCGGAAAGTTCCTACCGAGAAGAGCCAGCAAGAAACTCGGTGGTTGCTCTTTTTAAAAAATACAATTCTTAATGCTAGTTACATTTAATGTTTCTATCTTGTACAGGGTCGAACAATATTTATATCCACGCATTTTTATCGTCTAAATAATCCTAACAGTATAGTAGGCTTTCTGTATCAGCCTCTCCTTAATAGTATTTTTAAACTGCTGTAATGGCAAAGTTAAAATTGACTGTGGAATTTTATTATAGAATCTTATACCCAAACCCACAAACGACTTACGTACTCTTGCAAGGCGCAAAGCAGGAGCCGCAAGCTTATGTCGGTTCCTACTTTGTCTATTATATACATCGCCTATTGTTTTATAATTCTTTATATACAAAAATTAAATTACTTAAAATATACATAACTTCTATAGCCTATATGTTTAGTAGCCTTTTCAAAATAATACTTATGACTAGTTACATTAGTTATTACTATCTTGTACAGGGTCGGCCAGTAGCTATATCCACGCATTCTTATCGTCCAAATAATCCTCAACAGTACAGTAGGCTTTTTGTATCAGCCTCTCTTCAATAGTGTTTTTAAACTGCTGTAATCTGTTTGTGGAAGTATTCACGCAATCATTTGTATTATCATATCATCAGCCTTTTAATATTTAAATAGATAGTAATTTTGTTTTAAATTATAAAAGAAAAATACGCCGTGTAGTACGAAATCACGAAGTACCACCCTCATTTCGTGGTGTCGTAAACGACTAAGGTAAGTCGACCTGCCTTGTATCAGGTTGAGTAGAATAGACCACTCTCATTTCTTACCGAGGTGTTGTAAAGGCGACTAAAGTAAGTTGACCCGCAGTGTGGTATCCAGCTAACTAGAATAGACCATCCTCACCACCCGAAATCAGGGATAAAATGTAATTTTTTTAAATGAAACAATTAAAATCGATGCTACATCGATTTTAATATATTTTACATATTTGAAAAAATTACCGAGTAAGGCACTGGTCCCCCAGGTACTTCATTTTTATATACAAGCATATTTATGTTAATTTTTTTATAGTAAATTCCATTGCGAATGACGTTATTTGAAAATTCTCGTCACACGAAAATATTTTTGTATTTCATAACATTGCCGGATGTTTGCGAAGTGGTTCTATCGATTAGCTGCGATCAAAATTCCGAAATATTTGTAGCTTCAATAAAAATTTTAACAATTCTCAAGTCGAAGCAGTAATTTATAGCAATTGATGCTATCCATAATACAAAAGTAATAATAATATTCTGCTATAATCCTCAATAAGCTGTGATAGCCCAGCGGTAACACCGTGCGACTCTTTCAAGGAGGTCATCGGTTCAAACCCGGGCGGACACCAATGAGTTTTCTATTAAAAACTTATGTGTCTAATTGATAATTGCTATTTATCACACGCTTTTTGGTGAAGGAAAACATCGTGAGAAAACTTCCATATTTCTAGAGAATTCTGCAGATATGTGTAACCTACCAATTGGAGCAGCGTGGTAGGTCTTAGCTCCAATCCTCTCCAAAAACGGAGAGAAGAGGACTATTCTCAGTAGTGGGATAGTAACAGACCGCCGCATAATCCTCGATAAAGTAAACAGAAAATATAAAGCTAAATGTACTCTACATTTAGCTACATTTAGTACTATCAGATTTCATGATACATGCAAGATTAGTTAAAACCTAACACTACAAACCTCACATCATTTATTTATTTATTTATTTATTTATTTATTCTTATTGCACTATACAGAGGTACATAAGTTTATATTAAATTAAATTAGGACAAGCGTGCAAAGGCGGTCTTATCGCTAAAGCGATCTCTCATAGACAACCTTTGGTGAGAGGAGAATACTAAAAGATCGGGTATAGTGCATAATAAACTATAAAACATACAATTAAATACTAATATTACACAGATATTTACAATTATATATATTATAATACATATATCATTAATAAATTACATTACTCATTCAACGATAGATAATATAGCTTCAAATGATTTTTAAAAATATGTAAAGATTCCGAACGGCGGATGTCAGTGGGAAGAGCATTCCAATCGCGGACACATTGGGCCGTAAACGAATTCCCGTAATAATTGGTCCGACTGGAGGGGACTTTAAGTTTATGATCATTGGTTGTACGGGGAGCAAACCTACTATCAGTACCAAAAAAACGGAATCTTTCTTTGAGGTAGGATGGAGTTTGAGGGAGGTATAAAATACTGTAGAGAAGAGATAAGGCATGGAACTTTCTACGCTGTCTGATTGGTAACCACTTCAGTTGTGCCCGATACTGAGAAATATGGTCGAACTTACGTAGGCCAAAGATGAAACGAATACATGAATTTTGTAATCTTTCTAATTTATTAAGAAGATCTTGATTTAAGTCGAGGTAACAAGAGTCAGCATAGTCTAGTATTGGCATAAGTAAAGAATTAACAAGATAGATTTTAGTTTTAATGGGTAAGAAATTTTTCCACCGTCTTAGAGAACAAAGTGTAGCAGAGATTTTTCGACTGACTTCTACTACATGAGGTACCCAACATAAAGTGCTATCAATGATGAGACCAAGATTTTTGACCGTGTGACTGAGGGGTAATATAACTCCATTTAAACAGATAGCAGGGAGATTATTAATATTTAGTTTTGATAGCATTTTTTTACTGCCTATAATGATGGATTGGGATTTTTGGGTGTTTATCAAAAGACCAAACGATTTACACCACTGTGAAATATTAGATAGGTCCGAATTCAAAGTTCTGATGGCTACCGAAATATTTTCAATGGATGAAGAGGTGTATATTTGTAGATCGTCAGCGTAAAAATGAAAAGAAGAAGAAATGTAAGCCGTAATAGTATTAATGAAAACAGAGAAAAGAAGAGGAGATAGAACGCTTCCTTGAGGAACCCCAGCATTAACACAGGAAACAGCAGAGTATTTATTATCAAAAGTGACACATTGTTTCCTGTCATTTAAGTACGAGCGAAACCAATTAACAACGCTAGAAGAAATATTGAGAGAAGTTAGAACAGCGAGAAGTAAATCGAAGTCAACGGTATTAAACGCGTTGCTGAAGTCAAGGAGAACCAAAGCAGTTACCAATTTGTTATCTAAACCATACCGGATGTCGTCAATTACTTTTACAAGGGTTGTCACTGTACTGTGACCGGACCTAAAACCGGACTGAAATGGAGATAAGATTTTATTTTTGGTAAGAAATAAATTGAGTTGATTGTGAACAATGCGTTCGAGGACCTTAGATAGTAAAGGAAGAATACAGATGGGTCGGAAATGTTGAGGGAGTGAAGGACTGTGATTTTTCGCAACTGGGACAACAAAAGCTTTTCGCCAGACCGCAGGAAAGGTGCAAGAAGATAGAGAGTAATTAAGCAGGTGTGATAGAATTGGTAAGATATTGTTTAAAAGTAACATAATCATTCTACGACTTAGACCATCACAGCCAATTGCATTAGACTTTATAGATGTAACATGTTTTTTTATTTCACTAAATGTAATGTAGGAAAAGTGGAAAGGTGGGTAATTAGGAACAGGCAAGGAACGCAATTGTGAAAGTGCATCTTGTTTATTTTTGCTGTTAAGTAAGGGTGCAGTGGTAAAATATCGATTCAGAGAATCAAGGTCCGGCATTTTTGTCGTAACATTGCTTTGACGCCCGATGCCCAAAGAATTCAAGAACCTCCAAACTTTATCAGAACTCTTATTATTGACGCGGTTGTGAATAAAATTACGCTGCGCGTCTCTACAAACCATGCTGCAATGATTACGGAGTCGCTTATATTTTAAAAGGTTAGTTTCAGTGGGGCATAGTTTGTATTTACTTTTAGCCGCATTCCGCTTAGTCATAAGCTTTTTAATTTCTGGAGTTAACCAGGGAGCTGGCAAATGCTTAAGCTTGACAGGCCTTAGTGGAGCATGAACATCGAACAATTCAGTAAGAATGGAGTTAAAGACGTCTAATTTTTCATCAATCGAATTTGCAGCAAACACATCCGTCCATTAAATTTTACTTAAATCCTTCATAAAAAGGGTTGTGTCAAGATGTTTAAAATCACGACGCATAACAATGGTTGGTTTTGCCTTCGGCGGACGTATCCTGTAAGAAGCGTATACTAGGTCGTGATAGGAAAAGCCTTCAGCAGGGAGCTGCCCATGGGAATCAACATGGTTTAAAGAAGACACAAGCATAAGGTCCAGTTGCGAAGGCATACAGTTAGGAAAGTAATGCGTCGCTCGCGTAGGTAACACATTAAGATTAACACTACAAACAATATTCTTAAGCCGTTTCGCTCGGAAATCATCCTTAATGAGGCATGTATTAAAATCTCCCATTATGATAGTGTGGTCAAAATTACCAACATTTTGCTCGAGGAGAGATTCAAAATTTTCAAAGTAATCAATTCGAAGCGATGGGCTGTAAAATACTCCTAACATTAACTTAAGGCGTCCGAAAATCACCTCAATGAGTAGGTGTTCAGATGATTCTGAATAGAGTGAAGGAGATTTGCTTAATATTGTGAATGGAATCATTCTTAGTTACATGTTATAATTAATAACAGTTATTAACCTAAAAATAAACACAAGAGAATAATGAAAACGTAAAAGAAATCTACATTAAGGCATCGTATTACAACTCTTAAGTTATATGACGTATCTAGTAAGTTTGAAATAAAACTTAATTAAAAGCCACAGTAAAAAATAACTACATGTTGTTCATTAATATAATATGATGTCCATTCACTAATATATTTACGGAAAATACGAAATATTTGCGTCTATTTTTGTTCAAAAGGAAAACGGATGTGAAATACAATGTGAGTGAGTCACTTCGTTTTAGGATTTTACAGAACTACCGACCGCCATTGATCCTTGTTCATTTAGCATAATACGCTCGAGTCATCAATAATTTGACTATTAAATTTATAGAATTAAGCATTAATTTGCAGAGTTCATAGTATAAAAGTAATGATAATATTATTTTGCTAAAAGAGAAGTATTGGAGCTAAGACCTACCACGCTGCTTTAATGCGGATTGGTAGGTTACACATATCTCCAGAATTCTCTAGAGATATGCAGGTTTCCTCACGATGTTTTCCTTCACCGAAGAGCGTGTGATAAATTGCAATTATCAATTAGACACATAAGTTTTTTAACAGAAAAACTCATTTTTTATTATGAAACTCATTTTTTAACAGAAAAACTATTTTGCTATTTTGCCCGTGATAAAAGAAATTATATGTAATGCTAATTAAAGAGTGTATTATCTGTTGACATCCTGATACATGCAGGATTAGTAAAAACGAACTACCAATTTTCATTAACCAAAGAATACCGTAGCAATGCATAAATTCACAACTACATCTTTCCGGACTCTTACGATGTACAAAAGTTCAAAAAAAGAGTGAATAGGCACTATAGGGGCAAGCGCAGTCCACCTTAGGCTGCATCGCTTACCATTAGGCGAGCACGCAGCCAGGCGCTAGCCTTTCCAAGCCGCTAGTCGTTACTGCAAGCAAGCAAGCCATGACGTCACATCTTGCCACAGCCTTTCGCGCCATTTTGACGTGGGAGATGTGACAGCCGCTGTCATTAGCAGCTAGCCCGCGGATAGCGAATGAGAGTTTGCCTTGATTTCATTTTAGCATTTTAATGAAAAGAATAAAACTGATTTAGAATACTTCTTTTATTAATACAAGTAGTTTAGTTACAAAAAAATAATAATAAAAATCACCGATTTCCCTATTAGAACGAAAACACGTATTTCATAATTGTTGGTATTTTAACACATGAGGTATACTGGCGACTATAGCTTGTTCAAAATGAATAAATATAACAATAACATAAAGAGTTACGTAACATCGGCACTGCAATAGAATTGCTCGATCGATTTGCATGAAATTATATCCATGATGTCACACAGTTTAAATAAGTTCTTTGAAATTACAACATCGCTTCTCACACGCCACATTGCTGAAACTGTGAACCTAAAATATTTTCACTTTTTCTGATATTGCGTACTGTAACAAAATATCTAAACTTTACTATTGGTCTCTTTTAATACTTCTAGAGATAATTTATAGAAGCAGGCATTACTTTGCGGAATTCCATAATACAGAAATTACAATACAATTATTTTGCTGTAATCCGCGTTTGTAGAGACTAATATAATGCTGTGTATGAAGCAGGCAACATTCACATACCTTATAAATATAGGACAAGTCAACACGTATCACAAAATCAGTATTCAATCAATCAATTAAGTAAATTTATGTTATGCAAAAAGTAGCAAGTAAAACCGTTCTCATACCTTATATATGCAGGTTTCGTTACTATATGTATCAGCAGACATTACCACGAACAGCACACAACCCAAGCACTACACAAATTCACTACGACAATCTCTATCGGTTTGCTCCGTAACCGAAGCATCGCTTTATACTTCACGACAAAGCAAAGCAGTTGAAACGATTGTTGAGATTGTTGTAGTGCTTGTATAGTGTGCTGTTTTTGTTGATGTTATTTAATACGTGCGGTAGCTATATGCAGGATAAGGTATGAGAACGGTTTTCTTCCAAAACCTGAAGTTAAGTAGAATAGACCACCTTCACTTTTTACCGAGGTATCGCAAAAGACGACGTTAAGTTGACGACAGACAGACTGCCGATAGAAAAATACCAAGCCAAATCACATCACATAATGGTTAAACTATGTCGTGCCGACCCCACTTAGAGCGGAATAAGGGCAGGAACCAGCAGTAGAGTTGACGATTCAAAAGCACTTGTTTACAAGTTTATTTGAATAAAGAATATTTTGAATTTGAATTTGGAGTATTATTATATATAGTTCATGAAAAAAAATTATTTAATTTTGTCGCAAGTTCTAACTCTATATACGTTTCTTTTCACGCAGATATTTAAATGGTGCTCTTTCCACTGAAACATCTCAGTCATGTTACTAATGCAATCTAATCATTTAATACTTTAATAATCTATACAATCTTCGCATTTGATTATCATAGATAATTAATAACCAGAGACACAAATTGTTCTTCGTTCGAATGAACTTTTGCATGCCCATTTAAAGCGTTGAATGTCGACAATTTGTATGTTAATTTATTAAGCTATTGTTTTATATTTTGGAAATCTCAAACATTATTAAAACTTTATATTTTAACATTCCGGATACAGACAGAAATTGTTGCAGCCGAAACTGTTAAATTCAAATTCAAAATATTATTTATTCAAATAAACTTGTAAACAAGTGCTTTTGAATCGTCAACTCTACTGCTGGTTCGGAAAGCTGTTCCTACCGAGAAGAGTCAACGAGAAACTCGGCCGTTGCTTTTTTCAAAAAAAGATTTTTAAACCTTTTCGTTGCCAACCGATGGATGTGCACTGGTGGGCATAGGTTTCATCATGAGATCTCCATACCACATGATCTTGTGCCGCTTGGAACCAACGGCAACTCGCAACCTTTTTGGTGTCGTCAGTCCACTTCGTAAGGATTAGGCTTTTCCTACCGAAGCTGTTTTCGGTGCGAGAAGCAGAGAGTGCGAGAGCAAGAAACTCGGCGGTTGCTCTTTTCAAAATATAATTCCTAATACTAGTTACATTTAGTTATTACTGTCTTGTACAGGTTCGAAGAGCGTTATATCCACACATTCTTATCATCTAAGTAATACTCAACAGTAAAGTAGGATTTCTGTATCAGCCTCTCTTTAACATTGTTTTTAAACTGCTGTAATGGCTAAGCTAAACACTACGTCTAGATTTCGAGGATTTTTTTAAATATGAGGCCCGTAAGTGTAACATACTGCATTCTGTTTGCACATTTTATTACCCCGCGGGCTGCAAGTCTTTCATACTACTGTAACAGTGCACACATTCACTACGACAATCACAAAAATCGTTGCACCTTGTGACTAAAAAATCAGAAGATTCACGACAAAAACGTAAAGTAACTTTACGTAGATTTTGTCGAATCGCGAAATGTACTTGTAGCAATATATTGACATCATCTTATCATAAAGCAAACTCCCCAAAAGCTGTCTGTACGTAATCGATTTTCTCAAAATCTACTAAACGGATTTTTGAACGGTTTTTATTAAAAGGTAGTGCAACTATTTAGGAAGGTTCAAGTTGATAGTACATAACAGTTTTATGTCAATTGTGATAGGTCGCGCAGTTATAAAAAAACTCACCTGCTGGGAGCTTTAAGCGCGTGCGCCGCGTAAACTTACAGAGATAAGTAAAAGTAATGTACTAAAAAATTGTAGATCTACAAAAATACTACAAAAAAGTCCGCGACAACATGTTTCTATATCTTATGGTTAACTCTCAAAAACCACTTTTATATTAAAATTTTTAATTAAATGCACTAATAGCTAGTTAGCTAGCTAGTTGTTGTATAATTCTAAATGTATAATGTAAATGTAAAACTATTTAATATTGTATGGATAAAGTTTTTATGTTCTTTGAATCATCGATATAATAAATAGGTTTTAGAAATATTTGTTACCAAAGAATGGCCTCAGATGTCATTCGTTCAAACTAACAGATTGTTAACGAATATATGATTGCTCCGGAAATGTATTCAATATCTAGTAATGATCATCGCATTGTTGTATATTGTGCTTGTTATTTATTCTTAACTAGCGATCTGTCCCGGTTTCGAACGGGTATATAATAAACTAGCTTTTATTCGTTTTCCTATTCGTTCGTAATTCGTTCGCGTGGACTGTAGTTTTGGAATCAACAGTAGCTTCTGTCACTCACTATTATGATCCTTTATCCCACTTTGAGTGGGGTCAGATGTCAACATGTTGTCACATGATTATGCTTCGTATTTTAGGACCGGCCGCCTTTTTTTATGTCAGGAAAACCCATTATGGGTCGTCACCGCCCGACCGGGACGAGCGGCGGGTATGTCGGACTCTCACCGACTAAACCTGACAGTGCTCCACCACGGTGCTGGTGGCGGGGACATGGTACCGTTGTACACATTACCCCCATCCCCGCCAGCAGCAACTCTGAACCTCAGAGTGCGCCAGCTCTGGGTCGGGGCCTCTCTAGACTAGGCCCTCACTCCGCTAGACGATGCATCGGGAGCACCAGATGAGGACTGGCCGCCTACCTGAGGTCAATTTACCTTAGTCGCGGGGCGGCGGTGGACGAATCCAAAAGCGGAAGCCGTCACCCCTGACCTGTAGCGAGTTTGGCCACAAGTTCGGCGTTTCGCGTTAGCGGAGCACACGACAGTTCAATAGAGCCACTTAAAATAGGAAAACAAAAAAAATTACCTTAGTCGTATTTTACGATACCTCTGTAAGAAAGAGGGTGGTCTATTCTACTCAACCGTGTATCACACGGCGGGTAGACCTACCTTATTCGCTTTTTCGACACTTCGGTAAGAAATGAGGATGGCCTAGTCTACTCAGTCGAATACCACATTTTGTTTAATATAAAAGCTTTCTTAAAATAACTTTTTCGACGTTTTTTATGTTACCTCGGTAAATAAATATTAATTGTGCCAAATTTCATCTAAATTGGTTCAGTGAATAAATCATGAAAACCTTAACCTTGGTTGATATAAATACGTTAATTATCGTGTGCATTTGTTCTTATTTATGAGATAGCTACTAAAATATTCATATAAATTGTATCAAAATTCATATCAAAATGTTATTTTACAGTAATTGACGTATATATAAGGCGTATGACGTATAAGGATGTAATTTAATAAAGCAATATACTTTATGTGCGTAAAAGTATGAAAAAATTGGCGATGTAAATAATAGACAAAATAGGAACCGACATAAGCTTGCTCCTGCTTTGCGACTTGCAAAAGTACGTAAGACGTTTGTGAGTTTGGGTATAAGATTCTATAGTAAAATTCTAGCTTTGTCATTACAAACAGCAAAACTTGTTTATTTTGCCTACTTTCATAGCATTATCCTATGGAATATTGCTGTGGGGTAAATGCGCGGATAGTGAAAAATTTTTTGTTTTACAAAAGAGAGCTATACGTGGCATTTATTATTTAAGACCGCGTGATTCCCTGCGAGAGAAGTTTAAGGAAACAGGTATTCTTACATTTGCTTCACAGTATATTTTAAGCAATTTAATTTATGTACATAAAAATATAAAGAATTATAAAATGATAGGTGATGTGTACAATAGACAAAGCAGGCACTGACACAAGCTTGCGGTTCCTGCTTTGCGCCTTGCAAAAGTGCGTAACTCGTTTGTGGGTTTTGGTATAAGATTAATAAAATTCCGCAATCAATTTCAGCACTGCCATTACAGCAGTTTAAAAACACTGTTAAAAATAGGCTGATACAGAAAGCCTACTATACTCTTGAAGATTATTTAGAAGATAGGAATGTGTGGATATAGCTGTCTTTGAACCTGTACAAGACAGTAACGACTTAATGTAAATAATATTAAGAATTATATTTTTAAAAGAGCAACCGCCGAGTTTCTTGCTGGCTCTTCTCGGTAGGAACAGCTTTCCGGACCAGCAGTAGAGTTGACGATTCAAAAGCACTTGTTTACAAGTTTATTTGAATAAAGAATATTTTGAATTTTGAATTTTGAATTTTGAATTTTTACAGTAGTTTAAAAACACTGTTATAGAAAGCCTACTATACTGTTGAGGATTACATAGATGATAAGATTTATATCCTCCTGCCCTTATCCCACTTTAAGAGGGGTCGGCACAACATGTTATTAACATGATATCACACGATTTGGCTACGTATTTGACGATCGGCTTCCGGCTGAGGTTTGCTTTAATTGTATGTTACGGAACCTCGGTAAGAAAGGGGGTGGTCTATTCTACTAAGCCGGATACCACAGGGCGGGTCAACTTACCTACATCGTCTCTTAAGACACCTCGGTAAGAAATGAGGGTGATCTATTCTACTCAGCCGTATACCACACGGCAGGTCTTAGTGTAAAGTATGAATCAATAAATCATTGTAAGAAATGTCATAAAAGAACTTCTCTTAACACGTGGGTAGTCGATTAATCGACAATGGAGGTCGAGACAATGTTTCTATGTACATACAAGGCATCCGTCTGTCTGTAACAACTCATTTGATGCGGGCTTAAGCCGCGTAGGAGTTTCTGCAGTAATAAACTATTTGTAAACCATTTTAGTGGATAATCCGTGAAGTTGGTCATTTTTTAAGATTATTTATATGTAATTCAAAAAGGTCCGAACTTTGACATCGTATGACTAAGGGTTTTGCGTATTTATGTTTGGAAATGGTAAAATTATATTTGTGTAGTTGCTTAATGCATTAAACATTTATTTTTGTTTAATAAATTACAACGAATAAGGCAATATTTGGGTAGATACAATCATAGCTACAAATACATAGTGTATACATATGGCAGTGCTTCCCAAAGTGGGGCCACAAAGGGGGGCAATTTGATGGTTAAGGGGGTGGGGACAACTCGATACGAGTTTAAGCCTTTCGCTCTGGGCCATTTAAATGCAATGCTAGATTTCGGTGCCAAATTTAACAAAAAAAGATTTTTTAAACCTATTATTTATGTTACTTAGGGGGCAAAATAATTTTTAGCGTGGAGCATGGAAAAAAAAGGTCGGGAAACACTGCTATATAGTACAGATACAGCATTGAAAACTTAAATACGACACTTACCTTAATGCTTTACTTTACAACCTTTTACACTATCATTTTCCTGCCCTTATCCTCTAAGTGGGGTCGGCACAACATGTTATAAACATGCTGTTACTTGATTTTGATATTTTACGACCCGCCGCCGCCTGGCTGACGTCAATTTACCTTAGTCCTTTTACGACACCACGATAAGAAATAGGGTGGTCTATCCTCTCAGTCGGATACCAACCTGCGGACCTATTTACCTTAGTCGCCTTTTACGACGACTTGGTAAGAAATGAGGGTGGTCTATTCTGCTCAGCCGGATACGATACGACGGCTCAACTTACGTTATTCGCCTTTTACGACACCTCGGTAAGAAATGAGAGAGTTTTTTTATAAGGGCGCGACATCCAAAATAATCCACAAAATTAATTTTTATAATACCTTTGTACTTTTAACTTAACCTTCCGGAAAAATTTCACTATTGTTTAGTAAAAGCACTACGAATATCCGTTTAGTAGATTTTGAGAAAATAGATCACATACAGACAGACGGCGTTTGGAGCCTATATTTTATAATAAGTATAGATATTGTGGATTAAAATTTTACGATTGAAATCCGCGCACTTACGCATTTAATCTATATATTTATTGAAGGTTACAAATAACCTCTTTACGACGGAGGTCGCAGTAAAAGTTTGATCCCAATCTTTATTAAACTCAAATCCGCCAACTAATCCTTGAACTTTGCAACAAAGTTACATACTATTTATTCATGTACCTTTAAATATTTTATCTTAAGTCTGACAGTCACGTCTTGATAGATCATAGATAGAACGACTATACTTTACCCGCGACTTCGTTTGAGTGGACTGTTGTCGAGATAGGTTCATAAGAGATGGCGCTTTCTATGCCTTCCTATTCCTGCAGAATTACAGGATTTCTATAGCCTATATGTTACCCCGGTGTATAAGGAATAATTGTGCCAAATTTCATCGATATTTGTTCAGCAGATTCGCTGTGAAAGAGTAACAAACATATATCCATACTCACAAACTTTCTCATTTATAATATTAGTAGGATAGCATTTAGATAGATTTCGCCATATTCTTTTTTATTTCCGACCGATTGTTCAATATTTTTTATAGAGTTATCATATTAGAGTAGAAGAGCCAGTCTACAATGTGTCTATGGAACAAATTGAGAAAAAATGAGTTTATCTATCCGTCTCCCTTTGTATGCGTAATTAGATAGAGATAAATATTCGTCTCTTATCTTCTCTCTTATTATTTCTTGAAAATGCGCACTTAAAGCTCTCCCTATGACTCCCCTAATCTATGTATAATAAGTGTATAACATTTTTACCTGCCCTTATAATATTTTCATAATATAAGTAAAGATCACTAGCAATCGCCAGCGGCGCCAAAGATTAAGACCGTAATTTTGTATTTTGATAAGCATAAGAATGATAAAAGTGGGTTAACCTTAATAGCTAGACATATGCTGTCGCGGACTTTTATTTAGAACTTTTAGAGGGGAACAATTTTGTAGTACATGATTTTTGAATAACTTTCACAGTTTACTTGGCGCACGCAACGAAGCTTTAAAATTTTCCTTTTTCGTAATATTTTTTTTACTGCTTCTCTCCTATTCATCTTAGCGTAATGTTATATAGCCTATAGCCTTCCTCGATAAATAGGCCTATAGCCTTCCTCGATAAATAGATTATCTTACACTCAAAGAATTTTTTTAGTAGGTCCAGTCCTGAGATTAGCGCGTTCAAACAATAAAACGAACAAACAAACTCTTCAGCTTTATATATTAGTATAGACCATATATTTATAAATTTCCTCAACATTGCTCCGGTGGATAAGCCGTGAATGCCTAACAGACAGACAGAGACTTTCGCATTTGTCGATATATAACATCGATATATATAATATTTTGTCCAATACCTCCAAATCCATAATCCTCATTTCGAAGGTCGCTTTGCCCAGTCCGGTTGGCTTACGTGACCGCCATCATACTGTTACTGAGAAACTTTTTGTACTTTCCACATATTAATTTATGAGTCAAATATTTATCTGTAAATATTATGAATAAGCATAGAATAATACTAGAAGATAGTATCCCTGTTTAAACAAACCTGATAAAATCCTTGAAATGTAAATTTGTATGGCATCAACCTCAATTTTACCCATACCCTACCATATCTTATCAAGTAAATAGGGCACTTCAAATTCAAACTTTTAATTCAAATTCAAAATATTCTTGAAGTGCTTTTGAATCGTCAACTCGGGAAATAAAATTTTCTTAAAAGCTTTTTTAGCTTGACTTTTTAAATAGTTACTCATAAACTCATAGCTGCCAAGCACTGAAATCCGCATTCTTCGGTAAATAATTGAGAATATTTGGTAGTACAAGTGAGTGTTTAAATTTAATAACGATTTCGCAAGCTGACCGTTTGCTTATTCGCTTAGTGGAAAAACCGAGGATAATAAGGGCATTCGCAAAATATGAAGCGAAAGACGACCTTTCTAGTTGCAAAGAGAATGCAAGAAGGACCAGGATCCTTGGCCTTGTATTAAACGTATTTATACATTTTATATCTTAGTTTTACCTATCTGTCTATATTTTCATGTATACATGTATGTGTTCAAATTCAAAATATTCTTTATTCAAATAAACTTGTAAACAAGTGCTTTTGAATTGTCAACTCTATTGCTGGTTCGGAAAGCTCCTCCTACCTAGAAGAGCAAGCAAGAAACTCGGCAGTTGCTCTTTTAAGCTTGCAAGTTATAAATTGCAAATATATTTGGTATATGAGATTTTATACAACATTTATTGTTCCATGCCCAGGATTTGAACCTGTGGCCTTCTGGAAAGAGTCACACGGTCATACCATTCGGCTATCACAGGAATATTCAAGCTATGCGTTGTACTGTTGAAATACCTTTAATACTATATTATATCGTTTTGTCCTATTCCCAAAAGAAAAACGGTATTATCTTTATTCTATATGCTAGCCATATAAGCTTTAAATGTAACAAATTTAATTTACATTATTCAAGCGGATTATAGGCTAACCGTTTAACTCAGACCTCGCCTGCGGTAGACGCGCGACAGGACGTTAGGACGAGACCGGTGACAAGTGCCTGACCTTACCTCAATCCCCATTGTCGCTCTACCTCCGCGACTTTGTACCCTGAAGTCGAGGACTTAGTAAAGCGGCTAGCCTATACATAAAATTTAACAAAAAGACAGACATACTTTCCCATTTTTAATATTCCACCTCATCCTTGAGTCGTCACCTTTCCCGCTCAGCATCACAGTGTAGTCACTTTTCCCGCTCAGCATTACACCCTCGTTAAGTCTGACATCTAGATGTTTAGAGACCTAATCCTTCCATCTATTCGAGCTCTGAATCTCTTCCTGCTTTCGCGGCAATCGTGACTTCCTCAATATCATCGCTGGTTTTTCTGGGAATATATCCAAAGTACTAAATTCTCTGGAGACATAAGCTGGAGAGTCTTCATTTCATATATGTGCAATATTATGGATATTTTTGACCCGTAGATCGCGGTCAAAATATTGCCGACAATTAAGTAATTTTAAATTTAATTTGTCAATTATAAATTCGACGCGTGGTTTCTTCCTGAGACGCCATTGTCTTGTTTCTTAACCCTTTACTGATATATGGGACAAAATAGACAATGCAATTTGTTTGTCTATACTCCATATAAAGCTGATGAGTTTGTTTGATTGTTTGAACGCGTTGATCTCAGGAACTACTAGACCGATTTGAAAAATTCTGTCAGTGTAAAATAGTCCATTTATCGAGGCTATATAACATCACGCTAAGTTGAATAGGAGAGGAGCAGCAATAAAATATATTGCGAAAACGGTAAAATTTAAAGCTTTCCTTGCGTGCGCTGAGTAAACGGTAATAGTTATTCAAAAATCTGGTTTAATTTACTCACGATAACTAGTTTTAGGTTCAAAATTTCAATTCGGGGAAAAAATTGTGACTCTGATTTCCATGCGGGCGAAGCTGCCGGCAAAGCTAGTTTTATGATATTTATATTATTAAATAAGTCTTGATATTAAAATACGAAATAATAACGCTTTCACATGTAATCCAATCATACAATATTAATGAAATTCAATACAATTGAAGTTTATGTTTATTATGTGAGATAAAGATTCCCGTTTTTGCTTCGGGAACAGTGGACAAAAAATCGCGGGTGTAGCTAGTAATATTATAAATGCAGTAACGTGTTCGTTTTTCCTTGTTACACGTCCGAATGTTTTATTTTATTTATCAATCAATATTTAAGGGCAGAATAATTACTGAACTCATCATTTTACTGGCCTTATTCCATTCTAAGTGGGGTCGGCACATGATGTAAATATGGTGTCACATGATGATTTGTGTAGGTATTTTACGACCGACCTGCCTGACGTGAACTTACCTTAGTCGCCTTTTACAACACCTGTGTAAGAAATGAGGGTGGTCTATTCACCTCAGCCAGCCTCTACCCGAAAGCAGCCACCATAGTTTATGATTCAGATTTTAATTACGAAAAGAAATCCACCAGACATAAATGACGAAGAAAATAGACTCCTTTATTTTTCTACCTTATTTGTATCGATCTTATATCAGACTTTTAAACACAATGTGGCCTGTTTTGTCACCATAGCCTTCGAACGGTTAATATTATTATATTAACGGTCTCAAATACTAATATATTCAAATAACGGAATGTCGCTTCTTTGTCTCAATATAGTTCTGAAATGTTTTATAAAATATTGATACTTCCTATAGTTTACGGTTAACTATAGGAATGTAAATACCTGTATCATTTACATAAACAAGTAAGAGTATATAACTATTATTTATTTTAACAAGTTCCAAAAAGCACTTAAAAGTAAACTTTGGCAGTTAAACTAACTCAAAAGTTTACAGAAAATACATTTTTATATCTTAGCATGGCCACACTGGCATATAAAAAGAAACCTTTGCGACTATGATTTTTTTGCGGTTGTTCTTTAAAAATATAATTCTTATAATTGTAACTAGTTACATTTAGTCATTACTATCTTGTACTCGATCAAACAGTAGCTACGTCCACGCATTCTTATCATCTAATAAGTAATCCTTAAGAGAGTAGTATCCTTAAGAGGTTTTCTGTATCAACCTCTCTTTCACAGTGTTTTTAAACTGCTGTAATGGCAATACTAAAACAGATAGCGGAATGTTATTATAGAATCTTATACCCAAACCCACAAACGACTTATGTACTTTTGCAAGGCGCAAAGCTGGAGCCGCAAGGTTGTTCCTTCGCAAGGTTTTGGTTGCTTCCTTTGTCTATTATATACATTGCCAATTTTTTTACAATTATGTTCCCTTATAAGTTAATTAAGAATATTAAATATAGTACGAAAAATTCGGTATGTAAATGTGCGAAAGTTTAACATCCTTACAATACTTCCGATTGGTGGATTAATTCGTGGGAAGATTTCGACATTATTATCCAATAAACATAACTGAGTTCGCAGATGCCATTAAAGGAAGTCATAAGCTTCGTCCAAAATAAAAAAATCTAACATGAAAGTAACATAGATTAATTATAAGTATTGTACAGCGAAGGTTAGACGTAAAGTTCAAAATATATAACCTTTACCTTACAAGAATATTAGCGTGGTATCACATCGTATTATAGACAGGGCTTGCAAACCTTGGGTCTTTAGGTATATTAAATTAAAAAGAACTTAATAATACAAATGTGTCTATCGATTTAATATGAAATGTTTCGTAGTAAAAATTTAATAATACCAAATATAATACTAAAAAGGTGTGATAGCCCAGTGGTTGAGACCATGCAACATTCCCGAGAGCATCACCGGTTCAATACCTGACCAGGCACCAATAACTTTTTTTGATATTTTTTTTTGTGTGTTTTTCAATTTATCACACGCTTTTCAGTGAACATGGCGAGGAAACCTGGATATCTATAGAAAACTCGGGAAAATTCAGAAAATTGAATTTGGTATTTTACGGCCAGCTGCTCGCCTGACATCGACTTACCTTAGCCGCCTTTTACGACACCTCAGTGAGAAATGAGGCTATTCTATTCAACTCAGCTGGATACCGCACGGTGGGTCAGCTTACCTTAGTCGACTTTTACGATACCTCGGTAAGAAATGAGGATGGTCTATTGTACTCTGCCGTATACCACACAGTAGTGTCGTAAATTACATACAGGTTAAATCTATTTATTTAATTAACTTAAAAATTAAAATGTTTCAAACCACTGCTGAGATAGTTTCCAAAATGTCAGATACATAAGTACGGATATTTAAATAATACAATAAATAATATTAAATAGATTGCAGTCAATGTCGGCCAGTTGAAGCTAATCCTAATTTAACTGACATTATAAAACGGATCGTTAACAAGTAACCCACTCTGGCTTTACGCGGATTTATTAAATGGAGTGGTAGTATTTATTTAACATTGTAATAAATAATATTAAACTTTTGTCAGCTAATCTTGCGTTTTTGGGTTCAAAAAAACCATTCTACCAGCTTAGCAGCGCCATTCCCACTGGTTCTTCCGTACCAAATGTACCGCTTATTGGCAATTCATTAAAATGTAGGTGACACAACACTCTGGGCTTTAAATCATAAACATCCTTCTGCCCTTATCCCACTTTAAGAGGAGTCTATACAACATGTTCTAACATGAACACGGTGGGCAGGGAGCGATCGCGAGAATCGGTAGCCTCCTTCAGCTCTGCAGAGAGAGGCAGTGTAGTGGTTCCGGGAACTTTTGTTCTGGATCCAATCTGCTGCTGGCGAGTCCAGTTGGTAGCGACTTGCCCAAGCCCATTGTCTGCCGCCCTGTCAGGGGACCCTCGGGCGTTACGAACGGGGTATATTGGACGTCTGGCTTACAGGTCCCCGAGGCGGTCAGTGCATCTGGTGCTCCCGATGCACCGGTTAGTGGAAGGGGGCTTCTCTTTTGAGGGGTCTCTACCCGGAGGAGGTGTTCTCTAGGATCAGAGCTGTCGGCGGGGATGCGGGCAATGTGTACAACGATACCCTGTCCTCGCCATCGGCAGCGTGGGGAAGCACACAGGTCGTTTTAGTCGGTGCGAGTCCCAAATAACCGTCACCTATCCCCGCGGTACCCATAAGGGGTTTATTCCTGTATAAAAAAACATGTTTTAACAAAATTTGGCTACGTATTTTTCGATTGAACATCTATTCTACTTAACCGGATACCACACGGAACGACACTAAGCTTTTAATAATTTATAGAATTAGGGTTTACTTTGTGTAGATACATAATACGAAAGTAATAATGAAATAATTTTGCTATAAAATTTCATTAAAATCTAATATAAATATAATTAAATTTTCACACCGTGTGGTACCCGGCGAAACACAATAGTACCACCCTCATTTCTTACAGAGGTGTCGTAAAAGGCGACTAAGGTAAGTCGACCCGCCGTGTGGTATCCGGTTTAGTAGAATAGACCACCCTCATTCTTACCGAGGTGTCGTAAAATACGACAAAGGTAAGTTGATGTCAGGCAGGCGGACGGTCGTAAAAACGCAGCTAAGTCATGTGATAGCATGTTTATGACATGTTGTGCCGACCCCACTTAGAGTGGGATAAGGGCAGGAAGATGATGAAGATGATGATAAATATAATTAAATTTAACGAGATTTAAAAAAAAATCCGTAAGTTAACCTAGCGGATAAACCTGATAAATTTGGTGGTAAATGAGAATTTTTTTGTACTGTTAAAAAAATGACAGTTTTGCTTCGATGAAATCGAAACTAGAATGAGCCACAGCAACATATATCTGTGCCGCTAGTTTATAATATCAGTATGTTATATATAATATTATCATGGGTGCTAATTCCATGGGAATATTTCCCCATTGTTGCGCAACAGATGGAGCCAATTCTTGTTTTTTTTTTCCAATCTATATACACAGTTTCTGATGATCGCGGAACTTCTACACACGCGATACTGCGATGTTTGTTTCCAGAATATTCACAATGTATTACAGATTATGTTGTGAAATACAGATACACCATTGTTCCGGTTCCCATCGATTATAGCGCGCTGTAATCATTGATTGCATGTTCAATGACGATTAATTTAAAAAAGTTATTAAAACATTGATTATATGTTTGTTTTGACATATATCATTACCCAAGGATATCATTAAACATAGATGAATAAATTAGTTAACTTGTAACTAGTAATGTTACAAGTTAACTAGTTAGAAAATTATGTGACTAAAAGAGTTTTAAATATGTGTACATATAACGTAGAGGGAGGCCGAATCAAATCAATTCAAAATAATCTTTATTAAAATACTAGCGGCCTGCCCCTGCTTCGCACGGGTATAAAATATATATCCCATGTCAGTCAGTGTAAAAAAAAATTATTAAAATTGATCCAGTAGTTTTTATTTATTCATTACTGCCTGTGGCCCGCACGCGTTAAATTTAGAAAAAACAATTTCCTTTCCCTATACCAAGACGATTTCCTGCTATCTTTCGAATATCTAAACTCATATAGTACATTTTTACTAATTTACTTTTACATTTTCCCTATGTATTTTGTTTTTACAATTAATAATATATAATTAATTACAGAATATCTTTAAACAAACTCTTGAAAGAGGGAAAAAGCTGCTAAAGTCGAAGTGTCATAGGGCGAAGCGCGGCGTCCTCACGGCATTTTAAATCTGTAATATCTCCGAAAATGTTCACTTAAATTGCATGCTGTAAACGGCCATATTGATCTATATTAAATCAACAATTTATTTAAGGTACTTAATTGGATAAGGATGCTGATAATGCTGTATTGTATAATTGCTTTGAACATAAGGCATTATTTTTCGTAAAAAGTAAATGACAAAAAATCCTATTGTGGGTTATCCATAAGAGATGGTATATGCCATCGCGGACTTTTCTGTAGACCTTTTCAAGGTGTACAAATACTTAGTACATCATTTTGATAAATCTCGTAGGGTTAAGCCTGCGTTTGCAATGTAAGCGGAAAAAAATGTAACTATTTACAGAAACTTTAAAAATTACAGTATTTCTCTACTCCGTGTTGAATGTTATTATACATACGTATCTATTAAAAAAAACCGCATCAAAATCTGTTGCGTAGTTTTAAAGTTTTATGCGTACATTGGGATATATGGACAAAGAATGCGACTTTGATTTATAATATGTAGTGAAGCTCTTTCGGTCAACATGTTATAAGCATGCTGTCACATGACTTAGCTACGTATTCTACGACCTTCCGCCTGCCTGACGTTACCTTAGTCGTATTTTACGACACCTCGATAAGAAAGAGGGTGGTCTATTCTACTCAGCTGGATACCACATAGCGGGTCTAATTCTATAAATTATGAATGTATTTTACAATCGAATCTATCTCTAAATTGCATATCATTCTCCTGCCCTTATCCCACTCTAGGTGGGTTGGCACAACATGTTATAAACATGTTGTCACACGATTTGGGTAGGTAGTCAACTTATATTAGTCTATTTTTGCGACACCTAGGTAACAAAGCTGGTAGTCTATTTTACTCAGCCGAATACAAACAGTTTTACATAACATATATTTTCTATTTCTTTTATCGCGGATTATAGAAAAATTATATTATTTCATTACTTTTATATTATGGATCTCCGCAAACTCCGCCTAATTATGAAAGTATTTTATAATCGAATCTATGTCTAACTTGCACAATACAATACTTATTCCGTACCACCCACTTCTGATTCATTGTTCGATGACACAGACGAGGCTGAGGCGAGGCTGAGAGAAATTCCCGATCAGATGCCACTGTACAAGGTCGGATTTATTGATTTTTGTGTATATTTAGACTTCGCACGACATACTTTCATGAACGTTTTATGTTGCGAAAGTTATTTGTGAACGACCCTTTGTTCGATGGACTGGACATAGTAAATTAAAAAATTAGCACGGTAGAGCGCATAATTAAACTCAAAACCGGAATATATTTGTAACTAACAATCGCCGGCGGTTCCGCCCGCGTGGTTTTTTTTTTCGGACACTAACTAAGGCTGTTAGCCATGAAGGCTTTGACAGCGTCACCGGGAGAGTGGGCGAGCGCAGAAGCATCGCCGGGGGTGAAGTGCTAGGAGAGCGGGTCTCGAAAGAGGAAAGCGACGCGCTGTGGAGGACTATTGTCGGACTGTGCCCGCGTGGAAAGATTAAAACCGTATTATAGTGTTTAGACAACCATTACCAAACCCCGTTTACCCCCACCCGGGGAGTAAGCGAGAAGATCCTGCTGCTGACAACCATAAAAATGGTTACAGTGGGTTAACCTTAAAATCTAGACATATGCTGTCGCGGACTTTTATTTAGAATTTTTAGAGGGGAACAATTTTGTGCTACATGATTTTTGAATAACAATTACCGTTTACTTAGCTTAGCTTTCCTTGCGTTTGCAAGAAAACTTTGCCTTTTTCGTATTATTTTTTATCCTTTTCATCTTACCGTGATGTTATATGTATAGTCTATAACCTAACTGAACGGACTATCTTACAATGAAACAATTTTTCAAATTGGTCCAGTACTTCCGGAGATTAGCGCGTGGTAATATTTGCAAATTACCACAATCTCCCGGTGAAGGAAAACATCGTGAGGAAACCTGCAAATCACTAAAGAAATCTGAGGATCTGTGTAACCAGCAATCCGCATCGGAGCAGCGTGGTAGGTCTTAGCTACAACCTTTCTCTCCAAAAACGGAGTGAGAAGGCCTATGCCCAGCAGTGGGACAGTAACAGGCCGTTACTTTTTTATCCTGGGCTAGAGATGTGAACCCGTGATACCTTGCACTTACTTATCAAACATAAATTATCAGTAGTTTATGTACAAAGCATGTCAAAAATCATAAATTGACATAAGAATTTACCCTTTAAGTAAAACTGAGTCACGAACCGCGTCGAATGTTATTTGTGTTACACGTTACATCCTAAACCGACCTTCGCATACTGACTCAGCGATATGACAACTGTGAGGTTATGCAAATTCAGAATCCAATGATACTATTTCTTTTTCGCAGTTTCTTTTTGCAGAATAATAATAAACTATTTAACTATGCAACAAATTTATAACTATTATACTGAAATTTAAAATATTCTTTATTCAAGAAAACTAATGTACAAATTCTAATGTAAGTAAGTAAGTAAGTAAGTAACGGCCTGTTACTATCCCACTGCTGGGCAATAGGCCTCTTCTCTCCGTTTTTGGGGAGAAGGATTGGAGCTGAGACCTACCACGCTGCTCCAATGCGGGTTGGTAGGTTACACATATCCCCCGAATTCTCTAGAGATATGCAGGTTTCCTCACGATGTTTTCCTTCACCGAAAAGCGTGTGATAAATTGCAATTATCAATTAGACACATAAGTTTTACTAGAAAACTCATTGGTGCCTGCCCGGGGTTTGAACCCTAGACCTCCTCGAAAGAGGCGCACGGTGATACCGCTGGGCTACCACAGCTTTTTAATTCTAATGTAAAAATCTTTAAATATTAAAGAGTTTGAACTTAATTATTAAGAAAATTAAAAATAAAGGGGTGACAAAGACAAGTTTAATAGTTGACAAAATGTTTTGGGGAAAAAAGCACTTGTTTACAAGTATATTTGAATAAAGAATATTTTGAATTTGAATACTAATATTACGAATACAGAAGTCTATTTGTATACCTTCAATGCTTTCACGACAAACCCGAAGGATCAATGGAAGGATATAAAAATTCCCAATTTTTCTGCGGGAATAGGAAAAACAATATTGTACATAATTGTGGGTATTTTTTTACTAAAGTTAATTATTATAAATACAAAAAAACTGTTTGTGTATATGTAACGCTTTCACGGCGAATGGGCTGGGTCAATATTGATGAAATTTAACACATTTAAAGTCCATAAATTGAGGCAACATAGGGATAAAAAAATGTCCACATTACTTTTGGAATAGGTGAAATAAATTGTGTTATTAAAGGTAGAAAGGTGAAAGGTTGAAACTAGTCGGGCTCATCTGACAAAATGAGATATGAGTATAGCCGGTCTCTAAACATTAATCATGAATTATGGCGAAAGAAGTTGCAGGTTCCAATATTTCTTTAGTTTCTACTTTGTATAAAGATATTAATAAGCTGTGGTAGCCCAGCGGGAACACCGTGCGACTCTTTCGAAGAGGTCATGGGTTCAAACCCGGGCAGACATCAATGAGTTTCTTTGTTAAAAACTTATGTGTCTAATTGATAATTGCAATTTATCACACGCTTTTCGGTGAAGGACAACATCGTGAGGAAACCTGCATATCTCTAGAGAATTCTGGAGATATGTGTAACCTACCAATCCGCATTGGAGCAGCGTGGTAGGTCTTAGCTCCAAACCTTCTCTCCTTAAAACGGAGAGAAGAGGCCTATTCTCAGCAGTGGGATAGTAACAGGCCGCTACTTACTTACTTACTATAAAGATATTTTGAAAGTGCAAATTGTTAAATTTTCCTTTACCCGGAAATGTCATTGGTTTCCGAATAACCTTAAATAAATTTCTCTATATATTACCTTTATGCGAGCGTGAGACACATCACAACACGGACAGACGGTCAGGGACGATTTGTGATTCATTTTACGTTTGCTCTCAGTGATATCCTTTTATAGTGTGTTTCCTAACGTTAAATAATCTATAGAAATAGGCTGTTCTTCTCGAAATTTCATAGTAAAAAAAAAAGTAAGTAACGGCCTGTTACTATCCCACTGCTGAGAATAGGCCTCTTCTCTCCGTTTTGGGAGAGAAGGATTGGAGCTAAGACCTACCACGCTACTCCAATGCGGGTTGGTAGGTTACGCATACCTCCAGAATTCTCTAGAGATATGCAGGTTTCCTAACGATGTTTTCCTTCACCGAAAAGCGTGTGATAAATTGCAATTATCAATTAGACACATAAGTTTTTAAGAGAAAAACTCATTGGTGTCTGCCCGGGTTCGAACCCGTGATCGTCTCTAGAGATTCACACGGTCGTACCGCTGGGCCATCACAGCTTTTTAATTTTTTTTTTCACAATTTCATAGTATAAGTAACTATTTCATAGTATAAATATACATATACTAATATTATAATTAGAAAGTCTGTCAGTCTATCTTCACTGACAAAACTACTACCAAAAATATAAAAGTATTATCTACTATCCTCCTGCCCTTATCCCACTTTAAGTGGGGTCGGCACAACATGTTATAAACATGTTGTAACATGATTTGGCTGCGTTTTTACGACCGGCCGCCTGCCTGACGTCGACTTACCTCAGTCGTATTTTACGACACCTCGGTAAGGAGGGTGGTCTATTCTACTAAACCGGATACCACACAGCGGGTCGACTTACTTTAGTCGCCTCTTACGACACCTCGGTAAGAAAATTTATAAATTTACTATTGATTTGAGTAAAATTGTCTGATAATAATGTCCGAAAATTATGTGTGAAGTTTTAAACGTTTCTATAACATCATCCTCCTGCCCTTATCCCACTCTAAGTGGGGTGAGAACAACATGTCACATGATTTACGTATGTTAGGACTGGCTGACATCAACTTACGTTAGTCGTATTTTTGACACCTCAGTAAGAAAGAGGGTGGTCTATTCTACTCAGCCGGATACCATACGATGACTCAACTTACCTTAGTCGACTTTTAGGACACCTCGGTAAGAAAGAGGTTGGTCTATTCTACTCAGCCGGATACCACACGGCGGGTCGACTTACCTTAGTCGCCTTTTACGACACCTCGGTAAGAAAAGAGGGTGGTACTAATCTATTCTGCCGGATACCACATAAAAGTATTATCGTACTTTAGAATAAAAGGATTTTATATTTTGTCGTATTTTACTTACGGTATTTATTTTATTTGCGGAATTCTGTTGAACAAATCTCTTATTAATTCAAAAGTCTATTTGTATGTTTGTCTGTCTATAGTCTCGTAAGCGGCGGCTTAATTTTTCCAAAATTTTCGCCACTTCATAATTCAATCAATTTATACAAAACCTTGAAAAATTATATATACAAAACTAATGAAAATATTATTTTGCTATAATCCGGAAAAAAAATATATACGTAAATCTAAATGTAGAGTGTATTATTCGTTCTCATACCTGATACCTGATGATGTAACCTACCAATCCGCATTGGAGCAGCGTGGTAGGTCTTAGCTCCAATCCTTCTCTCCAAAAACGGAGAGAAGAGGCCTATGCTCAGCAGTGGGATAGTAACAGGCCGTTACTTATACCTGATACATGTAGACTTTGTAACAACTCACGCACTACCCGCCACCGATAACACAACAATACACAAGCACTGCACACATTCACCACCACAATCTTAACAATTGTTTCGCCCCGTAACCGAAGCATAGTCAGGAGATAGAGTCGTCTGCATATATCAGGTATGAGAACACTCTACATCTAGGATAACATATATTTTCTTTTATCGCGGTTTTTAGCAAAAGAATATTTTTATTAGTTTCGTATTATGGACCTCCGCAAAGTAACGCCTAATTCTATAAAATTGTAAATTTAAACCGTCTTTATAAATTACTCTCTCGCGCCGTGTGGTATCCGGCTGAGTAGAATATACCACCCTCTTTCGTACCGATGTGTCGCAAAAAATGACTGACGTATGTTGACGTCAGGCAGTCGGCCGGTCGTACAATACGCAGCCAAATCATGTGACAACATGTTTGTAACATAATGCGCTGAAACCACTTAGAGCGGGATAAGGGTAGAAGAATTATATAAATTACTCTCTCCTTTTAAAATAAATAAGTATAAATAAATAAATTTAAACAAATTAGTTTGTAAAATTATTTTGAATTGGGAAAATATGATTAAGTAAATATCAAACACAATGTACAGACTACGTCATATCCGTGTTGTTTTTTTTGTTGTCAGATTTTATAATATAATTAAGTTAATTGTAATTTATATACCAACATTAATTACTCGTAAAATACGTTTGCCCGTCATTTTCGGAACCCATCCCGGACTTTATAGCTATGAGTAATTTAATTAGTGCGGTTAAAAGACGGTTCAATTAAATCAAAATTATTCACACCTAATTATCGTTGAAAACTCAGGTCGTAAAATTATAAGTGCATTTACCTATTACTTGGATGACCGTGCCTTGCTCGGTAATTTTTTTAAAGATTTTAAAAAATGCATTAATTATAATAGCGGGTGACATGTGGGTTCACGCGTTACTAATAGGCTGTCAGAGCTTTGCATGTGACAGCTCAAATATCTATTGCTTTCTGTTCCTATTTTTAATAGTTTTTTTTAGCGCCCAAAAACAGGGATAAAACGAGTTGTTTTTTTTAAATAAATACAATACAATCTCCCCCAAAATTCCCTACATGTTGAATTTCAGGAAAATCGTTGAGCCGTTTCCGAAATTCGGAAAATATGTATATATACAAGATTAACTCATTTAAATATTAAGATTTAAAATATCTTATTTTTTTATTTCCGTATATACTAATTTGAATTCAAAATATTCTTTATTCAAGTAAACTTGTTAACAAGTGCTTTTGAATCGTCAACTCTACTGCTGGTTCGGAAAGCTGTTCCTACCGAGAAGAGCCAGCTAGAAACTCAGCGGTTGCTCTTTTCAAAATATAATTCTTATAACTAGTTACATTGAGTCATTACTGTTGTACAGGGTCGAAAAGTAGCTGTCCAACCTTTCTTATCATCGAAGTAATCCTCAATAATTGTTTTGGGGGAGAAAAATTGATCTAGCTAGGTTTTATGTAAAAAAAAATTGGATTATCCCTATTTTTGGGCATTAAAAAACAGTAACATTTATATTGAATTGAATTTTCGCCATTAACTGTCAAGTCGACGTAGCTTATTCGGTTAGCGGGCAGCCTAGAGAAATGTGAGTGCCAAGGATCGATCCCAACTAAATAAATGTTTTTTTCTTTTTTTTTAGTTTTTTTTTGTAAAAAATTCCCGAGCGAAGCTCGGTCACCCAGATATTAAATAAATTAAAAGTGAACGACTTCGCGGGTATCACTAGTATAGATAGTCTTATCAGTCTTCTCGGCACGATCAGCTTTCCGAACCAGCTGTAGAGTATACGATATTGTTATAGATTAGGTTAATAATATATTAATATTTTAATACCTATACACCCGGATTCCTAGACATGGCTAGAAGACCGCCAAATTCCTATACAACTATTAAAATGTGACCTCAGACCTCGCACACGATAAATAACAGAAACCTTTGAGCTTCTACACCGTGAGGAATTTAAAAGCAGTCCAAAATGTTTCCACTTTTCTTTATTGCAATGAATTTACATTTTTATCGATCGCCCAAAATGGTAACGCGGGTTAAGGACGTGTCTACACATTTATATTTTTGTTCTGTGGCTTTTAAAGCATAAAGTTCTAGTTTGGGTTAACTTTATAAATCCATCATTTATAAACTCCGTTTATGCTGTTTCCCTAAGAAAAATGGGAACTTTATATTTTGCTGATACATAAATTTCAATATTAATAATTTTCTCAGTATTGATTCAGTGAATTAGCCACAAAAGCGTGACGAACAGACATAAAGGCAGAGAGACTTTCGCATATATAAAATGTTACCGTTTAGAGTAAACTAAGAAGACATGGAGACTAATCATATTAATTAAACATATTAAAACTGGAGTGCCACAAGGGAGTACTTTAGTTCCGATACTTTACATATTATATACCCATGATATTAAGAAAACTTGAAAGCAAAACCATCTCTAATATTGCTGGCAATAATCATATTACGGCTGTTGAAATCAATAATGAAGATGTAGTAGGAAAACTATAGGTAGCAATAAATAAAGTATACAAAAATTGGCAGGTAAATTTCAATGGAGCTCAGTTCATATTGATTTAAATAATGAAAGTGAATAATGAAATATTATTAGTGACGGTAATATAAACATATGTAAATACAGAAATGACTCCGCCGAGTGATATCCGGCTGAGTAGAATAGATAATCCGGATTTCTAATTGATATGTTGTAAAAGCGACTACGGTAAGTTGACGTGAGGCAGGCCGCTTATCGTAAATCCAGCAGCCAAATCATGTAACATATTTAAATCATGTTCTGCCGACACCACTTAGTCGGATAAGGGCAGGTGAATAATGAAAAGTTGATTTAAGGGATGTATCGTATATTATTATAACATTTGTATTATTTCTTATCTAATATAAAGAGAATTAGTGTTAGAGGAGTGTATTCATCACTACATATTATAAAACAAAGTCGTAAAAGCCCTATGTACGCATAAAACTTTAAAACTACGCAACAGATTTTGATGCGGTTTTTTTTAATAGATAGAGTGATTCCAGAGGAAGGTTTGTACGTATAATAACATTCAATACGGAGTAGAGAAATACGGTAATATTTGAGGTTTCTGTAAATAATTACACTTTTTTCCGCTTACATTGCAAACGCAGGCGAAACCCTACGAGATTTATCAAAATGATGTATTAAGTATTTGTACACCTTGAAAAGGTCTACGGAAAAGTCCGCGATGGTATATGTCTATCTCTTATGGATAACCCACTATAGCATTTTTTGTCATTTACTTTTTACGAAAAATAATGCCTTATGTTCAAAGCAATTTTTATACAATACAGCATTAATCCTTATCCAATTAAGTAACTTAAATAAATTGTTGGGTTAATATAGATCAATATGGCCGTTTACAGCATGTAATTTAAGTGAACATTTTCGGAGATATTACAGATTTAAAATGCCGTGAGGACGCCGCGCTTCGCCCTATAGCACTTCGAATCTTTTATGAGTTTGTTTGAAGACATTCTGTAATTAATTGTAAAAATAAAATACATAGGGAAAATGTAAAAGTAAATAAGTAAAAATGTACTATATGAATTTAGATATTCCAAAGATAGCAGGAAATCTTCTTGGTATAGGGAAAGGAAATTGTTTTTCTCCAAATTTAACGCTTGCGGGCCACGGGCAGTAATGAATAAATCAAAAGTACTGGATCGATTTTAATCATTTTTTTTACACTGACTGACATGGGATATATATTTTATACCTGTGCGAAGCAGGGGCAGGCCGCTAGTATTATATAATATGATTATTGTATGGCTAGTCAGCAACCACGAATTTCTTCCAAGATATTTGATGGTTATATCTGAAAAAGTGCTTCTTATCTTTAAACTGTATTTATTTTTAATACAGTATAATAAAAAAAAATCTGTTTGTTTTTGAATAGCGTCTATAAATATAGTGTTTAAACGTAACAAAAATGTTGTCAATCAACCAATATTATCCATATATATATGCAAATGCTTCATTTAGACAAACGCAGCACTAAAAATTCTATTAGCATATTAATTAACAACTTAATTTGATTTAATAAATTTTAAAAATGACTGCCAAATTGGAGTTTCAAATATTTATATAAAAATATATTTATAAATAATTTTACTATAAAATTAGTTCGCAATTAGTAAGTATTTTAATATTTTAATTCTTAAAATCACATTAAATAGGCCAGTTCCAAAATTCCAAAAAATAAATTAAACTAAAATTCAAACTAAGGCGACTAAGGTAAGACCGATCTTGTGGTATCTGGTTGAGTAGAATAGACCACCCTCTTTCTTTACGAGGTGTCGTTAAATGCAACTAAGGTAAGTTGACATCAGGCAGGCGGCCGGTTGTAAAATAAGTAGCCAAATCACATTACTCTATGGCTACGTATTTAACGACCGGCATGTAGTCACGTGACAACATGCTTATAGTATGTTGTGCCGACCCCACTTAGAGTGGGATAAGGGCAGTTTCTTCTCGGTAAGAGCAACGTTCCGAACCAGTTGTAGCTTCATTAATTCGTGTAGGGGGTTTTGGGGAGAAAATCGATCTAGCAAAGTTTTATTTAAAAAAAATCGTTTTTATCCCCGTTTTTGGGCATTAAAAATGCTAAAATTGAAACCAAAGGATAATTTTAGTTGTCAAACGTAATGCTGCGTTGTTCGATGGGTAACGGGCGGATCGAAAACATTTAAAACCCTGGTTTGAATCCCACATGTCATCGGGGCCTATTTACTACTTTTATTTTTTTTAATATTTTTTTTTAATTCTTTTAAAAATTACTTTATAATCACTACTTTTAAATAATCACTGAAATTGTCATATTGTTAAAAGAAATGCGTATAATATTGTTACAAGTGTGGCCAAGCCTTAATATGGTATTCCATGGGACCCGGACGCACATCTTGCGTAGGCGTAGGTAGTCAAGGACGCCTCGATTCCCCGTCAATTTCTGTTTAACTTTACTAGTAGGTACATCTTTTCATTTTGAATAAAGACTTTAATGTTTACATATTAGCTACAAGTTTGTTCCCATCAATAGATAGATAGATAGATAGATAGATAGACAGACAGACAGACAGATAGATAGATAGATAGATAGATAGATAGACAGACAGACAGACAGATAGATAGATAGATAGATAGATAGACAGACAGACAGACAGATAGATAGATAGATAGACAGACAGACAGATAGATAGATAGATAGAAAGATAGATATACAGGCAAACTATTGCATTTATAATATTTATAAATTTACTATTGATTTGAGTAAAATTGTCTGATAGTAATGTCCGAAAATTATGTGTGAAGTTTTAAACGTTTCTATAACATCATCCTCCTGCCCTTATCCCACTCTAAGTGGGGTCAGAACAACCTTTTTTTTCACATGACGTATGTTAGGACTGACTGACATCAACTTACGTTAGTCGTGTTTTTGACATCTCAGTAAGAAAGAGGGTGATCTATACTACTCAGCCGGATACCATACGATGACTCAACTTAACTTAGTCGACTTTTAATACACCTCGGTAAGAAAGAGGATGGTGTATTCTACTTAACCGGTACCACACGGCGGGTCAACTTACCTTAGTCGCCTTTTACGACACCTCAGTAAAAATGAGAGTGGTCTATTCTACTCAGCCGGATACTTCACGGCAAAATTTATTTAAGGTAATATAATACAAAATGGTAGTAAAGAAAAGGCCTTTCCTTTGATTTTTCACGATGTTTTCCTTCAAAGAAAAGCGTGTGATAAATTGCAAATATCAATTAGGCACCCTTAAGCTGGTTCATCTACTAAACTAGGATAACTCTATACTTATAATGGCCTGTTGGCGCAGTGGGTAGTGACTCTGCCTTCAGCTCCGTGGGTCGCGGGATCGATTTCCGACTAGGAACAACATTTTCTATAAATGAATTTGTTGGTCTTTGAGCCTGGGTGTATATTTGTATTTAAGTATGTATTTCAAAAATATATAAATATATATTCACCAGTTGTCTGTCTACCATAACACAAGTAAGTTACTTACTTCAGGGACCGATGACCATTTGTGTTAGTGTCCCATATATTTAGTATTCATCATCTTCCTGCCCTTATCCCGCTCTAAGTGCGGTCGGCACAACATGTTACAAACATGTTGTCACAAGATTTGGCTGCGTTTTTACGACCGGCCGCCTATCTGACGTCAACTTACCTCTGTGGTATTTCACGACACCTCAGTAAGAAGGTGGTCTATTCTACTAAACCGGATACCACACGGTGGGTCAACTTAGCTAAGTCGCTTGTCCCATATATTTATTAAAATACCAAAGAGACTGCGTTGACTTGCATAACAACTAATTAACTTAACTTAAAATTAATTTTAAATCCACGTCAATAAGTTCTCAGGAACTTTTATAGCTTTTAAGGAAGTGAGCGAAAGTATACGAAAACGGTCAAGTTATGTCAAGGCAACTGATTTTGGCAGTTTATTATCGAAGATCCCCTGAATGCGGAACTTTATAGTCTTTTGTACCATACTGTATTTTGACATAGTTGGATCATTAATTGTTCTTTAGAGTTGGGCAATACGCCTAACCTCTCAAACTGCAACCAAAGTTAAATTTTTCTTTATTCAAGTAGACTTTTATAATAAACATTTTTTTGTCGTCATTCTCCTTTTTTTTTTTTTCTTTGTCAGGAAAACCCATTATGGGTCATCACCACTCGACGGGGACGAGCAGCGGGTATGTCGGACTCGCACCGACTAAAAACCTGACAGTGCTCCACGCTGCTGGTGGCAGGGACAGGGTACCTATAAAACATTGCCCCCCATCCCCGCCAGCAGCAGCTCTGTACCACGGAGAGCGCCACCTCCGGGTCGGGGCCTCTCTAAAAAGTGGCCCCTCCCTACGCTGGACGATGCATCGGGAGCACCAGATGCATCGAACGCCTCGGGGACCTAATCTAATTGGGCGTCCGATACCCCGTTCGGAGCGCCCAATAGTCCCCGTTAGGGCGGCATGCGACGGACTTCGGCGAGTCGTCTGCGCCCCGCTCGCCTGCGGCGGATCGGATCCAAAGACTCGACCTCCCGGATCCGCTCCGCCGCCTCCTTCCGCGACATAACATCCTCGCAGAAGGAGGCCATCGCTGCCCACGACTTCTCCCTGTCCACCATTGCACGAACCATGGAGGGCAGGGACAAGTCGTGCCCTACCTCTGCCACGAGCTCCGCCCGTTGAAGTGCCCAAGCAGGACAGTCCATGAGCGTGTGCAGCGCCGTGTCAAACTCGGCGCCGCACTCGTGGCACTCACCGGACACCTCACGCCGGGCCACACTCCACAGATACCTCCCGAAACAACCGTGTCCCGAGAGTACCTGTGTCAGGCGGAAGGTAAGGACCCCATGCCTCCCGGCGACCCAGCCCTGGAGAATGGGCTGGATGGCTGAAATTGTCCAGAACCCTGCACTGGGCGATCTCAGCCGCCGCCTCCATTGACGGAGGAGCTCTAATTGAGCTTTCCTTCGCCAATCCACCTCTACCGCCGAAGAATTTCCCCCCGATGAACGGGCTTCAACTCTGCGGTGATAGGCCTGAGCAAGCACCCTGGCTTCAAGGTCCCACGGAGGGGACCCAGCCAGGGCGCAGGCCGCCTCGCCGGAAATGGTCCGATAGCCCCGCACCATCCTAACCGCATGTAACATGTTCTAAACACGTTACTTTGGCTAGATTTGGCTAGCTATTTTACGACCGGCCGACTCCCTGACTTCAATAAGTCGTTTTTACAACACCTCAGTTAAAAATGAGATTGGTCTGTTCTACTCAGCCGGATACCACACGGCGGTTTCACAAAGATTTTTTTAAGGTTATATAATACAAATAGTAGCAAAGTAACGATATAATTGATCATTGTAATTTATCACAATGTTTTCAGTAAAGGAAAACATCGTGAGGATATAATAAGGCATAGTTTTAATGGAAAACACATTGGTACCTGCCCGGGTTTTGAACCCGTGAATCCCTCGCGATCCCTCGAGAAAATCACACGGTCTTAATATTTATCTATCATAGCTATACGTATCACTGATTAAATCGCATATTTTTATATCTTATTAGTGTTTAAAAGAAATAAAAAAGTACTGAATGCTTTAAAATAATATATTCGTCTGATAAAAAGCTATGCAATTTCTAAATATTTGCATAAAAAGGACATAAAATGTTTATCTGTAAACATGTAAAACGTATGACACAAAAAAAACATCGAAGTTAATTTAAGAATACATTAACTGTATGACCCTAACCAGTATTGGCGGTAAACCAGTTTAATAGTTCATTTGAAATTATCTTAAATACTAGTATTTTCTTAGGTATTAAATAGAAAACTAGTTAGCATTTAGGATATTTGGAATTGGAATATATAATTACATATCACCACTTGACTTTTTCCTCGATCTTAGATTTATCAAATAATTTCTGGGCTCGGATATTCGTTCCTACAAAAAATACCGCTTTCCATATTAGATTTGTCCACAAAAGATTTAAATTGGATGTTAAGAATACATACTTAACATTATATCTTCCTGCCCTTATCCCACTCCAAGTGGGGTCGGCACAACATGTTATAAACATGCTGTCACATGATTTGGCTGCGTTTTTACGACCGGCCGCCTGCCTGACGTCAACTTACCTCTGTCGTATTTTACGACACCTCGGTAAGAAAGAGGGTGGTCTATTTTACTAAACCGGATACCACACGGTCGGTCAATTTACCTTAGTCGCCTTTTACGACACCTCGGTAAGAAATGAGGTTGGTCTATTCTACTCAGCCGGATACCACACGGCGGGACGACTTACCTTAGTCGCCTTTTACGACACCTCGGTAAGAAAAGAGGGTGGTACTATTCTATTATGCCGGATACCACACGGCGTAAGAATACATACTTAACATATTTTAAATAAATACTTACATACAAATGTAATGAGAATATTATTTTGCTATAATCCGCGATAAAAGGAAATATATGTAGTATATGTATAATATGTAATATATGTATAATATATGTAATAAGGAAATATATGTGGAGTGTACTATTCGTTCTCATACCTGATACATGCAGAATTTGTAAGAACTCATGCACTACCCGATACCGATGGCACAACAATACACAAGTAGTGGTGCATGAGTTCTTACAAATTTTGCATGTATCAGGAATGAGAACGAATAGTACACTCTACATTTAGCATTAAATACCTTTTATCGCGGATTATAGCAAAATAATATTCTCATTACTTTTGTATTATGGGCCTCCGCAAAGTAACGCCTAATTTTATAAAATACTTACATACATAAATACACTGAGTTATGAACGAAATATGTGCGATTTATTAAAAACATTGCTGACAAATATATATTTAAAATATAATTGTTATTGCTAGTGACATTAAGTCATTACTGTCTTGTACATATACGAAGATTAGCTATATCTACGCATTTTTGTCATCTACTAGCAATCGCCAGCGACTCCACCCGCGTGGAAAGATTAAAACCGTAATAGTCTTTTGATAATCATAAAAATGATTAAAGTGGGTCAACCTTAAAAGCTAGACATATGCTGTCCCGGACTTTTATTTAGAACATTTACAGGGAAACAATTTTGTTATACGTGATTTTTGAATAACTATTACCTTTTACTCAGCGTAGGCAAGGAAAGCTTAAAATTTTGCAGTTTTCGTACTATTTTTTATTGCTGCTCCTCTCCTATTCATCTTTGCGTAATGTTACATAGCCTATAACCTTCCTCGATAAATGGACTATCCTACACTAAAAGAATTTTTCAAATCGGTTCAGTACTTCCTGAAATAAGCGCGTTCAAACAAACTCTCCACTCGTATTTCTTAATAACTGGATAATAACTTCTAGTTAGTTTAACTACAAAAAAACAAAGGCTAAAGTTATTTTTTTAATAAAGATACACAAGTGTTATTACAAACAAGCAATTGCAATTTGTATCATGCAATTCTAAGGGCTTTTGCAATGGTTGATTGATAACTTAATCAAGTCATTATTTCCTATCACAATAAGACATACAACAGTGGTTAGTATTTTTTTTAAGGTTACTATTTCAATTTCAAATTTCAATAATTCTTTATTCAAATTGGCGTTTACAAGCACTTTTGAATCGTCAAATTACAATGAAACTACGACTGGTTCGAAAAGGTGCTCTTACCGAGAAGAACCAGCAAGAAACTCGACTGTCACTCCTTTCAAAATTAAGTATTACAATACAATTTTTGATCATCATCAACCTGTGTCTGTCCACTGTTGGACATAGGTCTCTCCATTTGCATGCCACTAAGCTCGGTCTTCAGCTCTCTGTTTCCAGCCAATACCAGCCACTCTGCGGATGTCGTCGCTCCACCTAGCCGGAGGACGTCCTACACTACGTTTGCCAAGGCGCGGTCTCCACTCCAGAACACGTTTACCCCAGCGGTTGTCGGTTCTGCGACAAATGTGACCAGCTCCATCGATACGCTCTTGGAAGAGCAGTCGTGGCCGTTACGTAGTTGGGGCGCTTATCGTTTGCCTTACGATGTTTCGCCATTTTTCTTAGTTTGCCGTCTTCCTGCCGCATTCATGAAGAGGTCCACCAACAACAGATTTTGTTTGATCGCACCGCATAGTCGATCGACCACGAGGTCGGGAACCCTGCCGTGGACTACAAGGCGTTCTATGAACTTTTCGTTTCCGCGCGAGACAAAGTATTTTAAAATGCGGGCTCGGACTGTAGTCGATAGACGCTGCCGGATGCCGAGCTCTTCAAGTATCGATATATTGGTCTTGAATTCAGTCCAAGATACTCGAAGCATCCTTGGCCAGCACCACATCTCCAGAGCGTGCATATAGCGATTTCGGTTACAAATAACAAGTAAGCTTGTTAACCCCTCCAGCTAAGCTAAACGCTTAGTTAGGAGTGGCTCATGTCTGTAGTATAATGGCCGGGATAGGAACCCACGACAATCTCGATCGCAAGTCCATTATTCTATCCATTTCCCTACCGAAGCTTTTTTGTATCACGATTTTTTAGATAACTATCATTTATATAGGGACAAGTTACTATTTTGCCCATTTCTCGACAGAGAGCAGGAGTCTTTGACTTATGGTTTTCTTTAAAAACCCATGGATATCTGAATGATGTTATATTTTTTACATTTTTTTTACGTTTTTTACATATAATCAAAATATGAGCGACGAAGAAAAATTGAATCGCCTATGGTATCTGCCTGAGTAAAATAGACCAACCTCATTTCTTACCGAGGTGTCGTAAAAGGTGACTAAGGTAATTTGACTCGTCGTGTGGTATCCGGCTGAGTAGAATAGACCGCCCCTATTTATTACCGAGGTGTCGTAAAAGATGTCTAAGGTATGGTGACCCACCGTGTGTTATCCGGCTGAGCAGAATAGACCACCATCATTTCTTATCGAGGTATCGTAAAAGGCGACTAAGTTAAGTTGACCCGCTAAGCCCACTCTATAAGTGCAAGATTATTATTTTGAATATGAAAGATTATTTAATTTGATTTAGACAATGGAAGGACTGGCTCGTTGGCACAGTGGGTAGTGACCCTGCCTTCGGCTCCACGGGTCGCGGGTTCGATTTCCGCCGAGGGCCAACATTTTCTATAAATGAATTTGTTGGTCGAGCCTGGATGTAAATTTGTAATTAAGTATGTATTTAAAAAATATATAAGTATATATTCACCAGTTGTCTGTCACCCATAACACAAGTATTAAGTTACTTACTTTGGGGACGGACGACCGTGTGTGTAAGTGTCCCATATATTTATTTATTATTATTTATTGCTTTAGACGTGTGTACGCTAAACCTGTTACTAAATCAGTACATGGTCTAATTATTCAGCGTAGGCCGCCAAAAGTTACCCGCTGTGTTGCCATAACTTATAGAAGTTCTCATGGCTCTTGGCGTCAACTCTACAATAAAATTTTATAACCAATTTACAATTTAAACAATAAAAACCCCACACATTCGATCAGGACGAATACCTACATGATCTAATCTGTACTTTGTGTTTGTTATAATTAACAATGAAACCACGAGCGCGAACTCGTCTAGAATTTCAATTATTCTAGACGATCTGCGATAGCTGAACGATTTGTCCGTGTGGTGTCTTTTTAGGGTAATAGGTTCGAATCCTGGGTAGGCACTAATGAGTGTTTCTGTTAAAAACTTACGAGCTCTATATATATATATATATATATATATCATCATCTTCCTGCCCTTATCCCACTCTAAGTGGGGTCGGCACAACATGCCACAAACATGCTGTCATATGATTTGGCTACGTATTTTACGACCGGCCGCCTGCCTGACGTCAACATATCTTAGTCGTATTTTACGACTCCTCAGTAAGAAAGAGGGTGGTCTATTTTACTCAGCCGGATACCACACGGTGGGTCAACTTACCTTAGTCGCCTTTTACGACACCTCGGTAAGAAATGAGGGTGGTCTATTCTACTCAGCCGGATACCACACGGCGGGTCGACTTACCTTAGTCGCCTTTTACGACACCTCGGTAAGAAATGAGGGTGGTACTATTCTATTCAGCCGGATACCACACGGCGTTGTCATTTCAATTTAAAAACCTAAATATATATAATAACTAGTTAACTAGGATAATAAAAAGTTCTTTTATTCTATTAATAAAATAGAATAATAGAACTTTTTACAAATTCCAATTTAAATTCAAAATATTCTTTATCCAAATAAACTTGTAAACAAGTGCTTTTGAATCGTCAACTCTACTGCTGGTTCGGAAAGCTGTTCCTACCGAGAAGAGCCAGCAAGAAACTCGGCGGTTGCTCTTTTAAAAAATACAATTCTTAATGTTACTTACAGAAGTAACAATAACATTATTTTGCTGTAATCCGCGTTTGTTAGGAGAATACATGCTAAGTGTATGAAGCAGGTAAGAATCACATACCACATACGAACAAAATCGTACGACTTTGTCCGTGAAGCCTATCCTCCTATAACATCATGCAAGTCAAGTTTAATAGGAGAGGTAATAAAAAATATTACGAAAACGGCAAAATTTAAAGCTTTCCTTCCGTGCGATAAGTAAACGGTGAAAGTTATTCAAAAATCATGTATTACAAAATTATTCCCCTCTAAAAGTTATAAATAAAAATGCAACAGGATGTGTAGCTTTTAAGGTTAACTTACTTTAACCATTTTTATGGTTATCAAAATACTATATCACGGTTTTAATCTTTCCATGCGGGTGGAGCCGCTGGCAATTGCTAGTAAGAAATAATTTTGGTAAATTTCATCGATATTGGATCAGCGGATTCGCTGTGAAAGAGGAACAAATATACATCCATGCTCATAAACTTTCGCATTTATAATATACTAATATTATACTCCTACTAAGGAGAATAACTTGTACGCCGTGTGGTATCCGGCTGACTAGAATAGTACCACTCTCACTTTCGCCTTTTACGACACCTCGGTAAGAAAGAGGGTTGTATTTTACTAAACCGGATACCACACGGTGGGTCAACTTACCTTAGTCGCGTTTTACGACACCTCAGTAAGAAAGAGGGTGGTACTATTCTATTCAGCCGGATACCACAATTTTCGCATTTGTAATATTAGTTGGATTATAGCTTGTATTATAATTATTAGATAATTAATATTTCTCGCAATAATACGTATTTATTAAGTGCTCAGCGTGGTAAAGCGCTTTGTCGCGACAAAGGTCAGCCGCGTTACAAAACGCATGTATATAAGAATGGGGCAGATGTACCGAATAGTTGTTTTCGAACTGGTCTCGGTTTATACGGAGGTGGAAAAAAAATATCGTGACGTCACGGAAATATTAAATAAAGAGGATTCTGTGTTTTTAGAACAGTGCTGTGTTGTGTGTGAGACGGAACGCTATGTAAGTGCTCAATATATTTTTTCATAATTTTCGCGCCAATTTAAAATTTCTATAGTGATGTATTTATTTATTTTTATGGAAAACATTTGACAAACAACTCATATTTTTAATACGAAATAATTTTACGTTAATAATAATATTGTTTTTGTAACAAATTCTAAGATATAAAACTTTACCCTTGAGTTATTTAAAAAAAAAAAATATTTTTTAAGAATTAAATGTTAGCTATATTTATTTCTTACAGAAAAATAAAGTATTTTAAAATAAGAATAAGAATAAATTTATTAAGTCACACCATATAGAAGTAGAAACAAGAAAGAAAGAAAAATAAAAGTATTAATACATAAAAAACAAACTATCATAAATAGATAATTTATAGAATTAGGCGTTACTTTGCGGAGATCCATAATACAAAAGTAATCATAAAATTATTTTGCTATAATCCATCGCGGATTATAGCAAAATAATTTTATGATTACTTTTGTGTCATAAATAGATTATGTAAACAAAATATTAAATAATAATATATTAAATATAATATATTATAATATTTGTTATTATCAGTTATCTATTTTATCGTAAAAATATCTAAAATAACTTAACCTAATAAAATAACATATTCTAGATGTAAATTATAATCTCTATTTTTTAATTCAATATAAGTCAAATTTTTCAATTTCTACCAAAAATAACTTTAGTTTAAACAAATTAAAACGTTTTATAAAATATAATAATTATATACGAAATTTATTACCAAATTTCCTAATTTTGGAGGCCGTTGATGTCTTTTTAATGAAATTTTCGTCAGCGAATCACAAACGAATTCCATCGTAGTCTAAATGTGAAACCTCTTTGTTACTTTACCTTTATTACTTATTTTGCTTGACATTACATTGTACTTTACCTAGAATTTAATATACATATTATTTATTATCTTTAGATATAAATTATAAATAAATGAAAATTTCAAACTTAATGTAACAAATAATAGTGCAAATTTTTTATATACGTATATAGGTTTGTATACAAACCGCCGTGTGGTATCCGGCTGAGTAGAATAGACCACCCTCTTTCTTACCGAGGTGTCGTAAAAGGCGACTAAGGTAAGTTGACCTACCGTGTGGTATCCGGTTTAGTAGAATAGACCGCCCTCTTTCTTACCGAGGTGTCGTAAAAGGCGACTAAGGTAAGTTGACCCACCGTGTGGTATCCGGTTTAGTAGAAAAGACCGCCCTCTTTCTTACCGAGGTGTCGTAAAAGGCGACTAAGGTAAGTTGACCCACCGTGTGGTATCCGGTTTAGTAGAATAGACCGCCCTCTTTCTTACCGAGGTGTCGTAAAATACGACAGAGGTAAGTTGACGTCAGGCAGGTGGCCGGGCGTAAAAACGCAGCCAAATCATGTGACAGCATGTTTATAACATGTTGTGCCGACCCCACTTAGAGTGGGATAAGGGCAGGAAGATGATAGGTTTGTATACGAAGGATAATAAAATATCTTATATTTATTTACTGGAAAGTAAAAACAGCAATGTCAAAACGTATCATAAAGACCATTTTGAATATGTTAAATATTTATATATTAAAATTTAAGCTCAGCTAAGTAAATTTAGATATATTTGAATATTTATATTAACTTTATTTGCAATTTATCACACGGTTTTCGGTTAAGGAAAACATCGTGAGTAAACCTGCATATCTCAAGAGAATTCTGGAGATATGTGTAACCTACCAATCCGCACTGGAGCAGCGTGGTAGGTCTTAGTTCCAAACTATCTCTCCAAAAACGATGAGACGGTTAAGAGCTAAGACAAACCAATTCTCTGGAAAATTCTTGGGATATATTCCAATCTGCATTGGAACCAGGTGGTAGGTATAAGCGCTAACCATTTTCTCCCAATAACGAAAAAGGAGGCCTATTCCCAACAGTGGGATAGTAATGCGCCGTTACTCTTAACTAACTTTGGAAAAATGTCATATACAATTCGATTCATGGACTTTATTCATTAGAAATTAGTGTATATCATAAAACTAAGATTTTTCGATGGTTAACTTAAGCTTGTCTCAATTAGTTATTTACTAACTAAAGCTCTTTACACACCAATGTACCAACAAGACTCTGGCGACAGGCTTAAAATACTCGTTAGCTTAATAATATTCAAATTCAAAATATTCTTTATTCAAATAAACTTGTAAACAAGTGCTTTTGAATCGTCAACTCTACTGCTGGTTCGGAAAGCTGTTCCTACCGAGAAGAGACAGCAAGAAACTCGGCGGTTGCTCTTTTAAAAATATAATTCTTAATACTATTTACATTAAGTCGTTACTGTCTTGTACAGGTTCAAAGAGAGCTATATCCACACATTCTTATCTTCCAAATAATCTTCAAGAGTATAGTAGGCTTTCTGTATCAGCCTCTTTTTAACAGTGTTTTTAAACTGATGTAATGACAAAGCTGAAATTGATTGCGGAATTTTATTATAGAATCTTAATAAAATAAATAAATAATTAATAAATAGATAAATAAATATATGGTACACTTACACACACGGTCGTCTGTCCCCAAAGTAAGTAACTTAATACTTGTGTTATGGGTGACAGACAACTGGTGAATAAATACTTATATATTTTTGAAATACATACTTAATTACTGAATATATACTTAGGTATATAATCTTTAAATACATAGTATATACACCCATGGTATATACAATAATGACGTAATAGAAATAAATGTCAATCACCAATTCATTCTCCTACCTATTTTGCTGTAGGCATAATTATCTAATATTTACAATCACAACAAATTTATAATATCCTTACATTAATTATTCATAGAATGTCTTGCTCATAAGAATCTCCATGTTAAAGCTTTGGCCAACGTACAGAATTATCGTCCAAATATTTAAATATACTTGTTTAATCGTTTGTTCTACGCTGGCATGAAAGGAATATTAATTGTAATACCTAAAATCATTGAATTTAAAGAAAATTAAGTAGTAGCGGCCTGTTACTATCCCACTGTTGAGAATAGGCCTCTTCTCTCCGTTTTTAGAGAGAAGAGTTGGAGCTAAGACCTACCACGCTGCTCTAATGCGGATTGGTAGGTTACACATATCCCCAAAATTCTCTAGAGATATGCAGGTTTCCTCACGATGTTAACCTTCACGGAAAAGCGTGTGATAAATTGCAATTATCAATTAGACACATAAGTTTTAACAGATAAACTCATTAGTGTCTGCCCGGGCTTGAACTCGTGACCTCCTCGAAAGAGTAGCATCGTGTTATTGCTGGGCTACCACAGCTATTAAGTTATAAAGAACATAGAAAAATATATGCAAAGATAAGTTTCTTTAATATTGAAAGAGTATCCTCGCCTTATCCCGCTCTAAGTGGGGTCGTGACAACTATACGATTTCAACAGTTCAACACAATTTTATAGAGGAAACAACTTTGCTTATATTTTTTGCTTTTATCCAACCATCATTATACATAACCTATCTATTCTGTTTTGTTTGTTTGTTTGTTTGTTTGTTTGAACGCGCTAATCTCAGAAACTATTGAACCAATTTGAAAAATTATTTCAGTGTAAAATAGTCCATTTATAGAGGAATGCTTATATAAATAGGTAAGGAGCAGCAATAAGAAATATTGTGAAAACGGCAAAATTTAAAGCTTTCGTTGCGTGCGCTAAGTAAACGGTAATAGTTATTCAAAAATCATGTATTTTTCCCCCTCTAAAAGTTCGAAAAAAATGTCCGCGACAGCATATATCTAATTTGTAAGGTTAACCTTGTGTTACTATTTTTTTTGGTTATCCTAGTTTTAATTTTAACACGGGGGTTGAGCCGCTGGCAAATGCTAGTCATTATAGCTAGCTTATAGCCTTCCTCAATAAATGGACTATCTTACACAGAAAGAATTTTCCAAATCGGTCCAGTAGTTTCTGAGATTAGCGCGTTCAAACAATCAAACAAACTCTTCAGCTTTATTTATTAAGTATAGATATAATTACAGTTTTTACTTTACAATATTAAACGTACCAAGATCCTGTAAGATAGCTAATTAAGTAACTCTGACGCGTAAAATACTTATTTCGCGTGTTTCCCAGAAATCTCATTTGCATGATTGTTACCGAAGTTAGTGTCCGGATGATGTCATCATATTTCATAAGGACAGTATTTACGTATAGAGAAACCACGGTTGTCTGTCTGTCTTCAACTTTGTGACTAAGGGAATCATGAATTGTTAACTTATAACAATCTCATAAGACTTTACTAAAAATACTTACTTTAGTAAAAAAATGTCTTTGATTTTCTCAAAATCAATTAAACAGATTTTTATTAGCGATGTGAAAAAATAATCAATTTTTAAAATGATCGATTATTTTTTCATCAAAAATCGATTATTTTAGGTATCCCTTTTTCTTTTTTACTCTTTTTCTTGTTTTTAAGATTAGATTTGCATTGTTTGATGAAACCAATTTAGCCAAACTACACATTTTGATCAAATTTCACAAATAGAGCATCTGATATTATTTCTTGGTAAATTTCCACTTTAATTAGCCTTTATTGTAATTAATTATTAATATTAAAAAATACAAATTTTGAAATAGTCTGAAAAAATCGGTTTTTAAAAATTGATTATTCCGTTACAAAATAATCAAATTATAAAAATCGATTATTTTTAAAAGGGATAAAAATCGATTATTTATTAAACGATTTTTTCTACTTCAGGTCGCGTCCCTAATTTTTGTACAGTTTTTACTAAAAGGTGCAATTCTTTTTGAGAGTTTAGATTAATAGTACATAACAGTTTTACGTTAAATTTGTTCAGGTAGATCGGTTGGCAAAAAACTCGCCTACTAAACCAGCTGAGATACATTACAGTACCATAGAAAGTAGGTATGCAAAAATACTACAAAAAGTCCGCAATAATATGTCTCTATCTTTTATGATTAAATCTTCTCTAAGATTAAATATGTCTCCATCTTTTATGATTTAATTTTAATATTTTAAGATTAAAATAAAAATATTTTTGTTAAAAGTTTAAATTCAGGAAAAAATTGACACACTGATGTCGACGCGAGCGAAGTCGCTGGCAGAGCTAGCTAGCTAGAGCTTACTATATAAATGCTAAATTCGTCTGTCTGTCTGTTTTCACGACTAATTCATTGGTAGCAATAACGATGAAATTTATTTATTACTTAATTTATTTTGATGGATAGATTTTGTGACCTAGAAAACCCAATTTACATTGAATTCCTAAAATATCTCTCTTGATAATAACTGTATTAATATATATATAAGAATTTATTAAAATCTATATATAAAGCTCAGTGTCTCTGTGGGGATAGAGCGAACTATCCTTAAAATACCTCTACGTGATCAAATCAAACAAATTCGATCCCTAGAAAAATCAAAATAATCTGTATAGTTACTTTAGTGTTAGTTAGTATGTAATTTTAATTTTTGAAAATCACTTAATAATTTTATATTACACTAGCAATCGCCAGCGGCTCCGCCCAGCGTGGAAAGGCTAAAACTGTAATATAGTATTTTGATAACAATAAAAATGGTTAAAGTGGGTTAACATTAAACGCTAGATATATGCTAACGCGGACATTTATTTAAAACTTTTATAGGGGCACATTTTGTAATACATGATTTTTAAATTAATAAAGAATTTTTCAAATCTGTCCACTAGTTCCTGAGATTAGGGTGTTCAAACAAATAAAACTCTTCAGCTTTATATATTTGTTTAGATATAGAACAGAGGAATATAACATAATCATTTCGAGTACATTGCAAAGCAAGGAAGCAAGTATTTTTCTCATGAGCTAAGACAATTGTAATCTTGTAATCTTGACCTTGTTAGTGGGTAGATAAATAAGTAATTAATACTAAGTCGTAAAACGGGACGCACATGTGTTTGTAAGACATTTTACGGCTAAACACTACTATGTACATACGGCCTTGCTCGCGTTATTTATTTTTTATGGATAGTAAACTTCTTCTTTGTCCTTTCCTTATCCCACTCTAAGTGTTGAGTTTGTGATAGTGAACGTGTGTAGTGCTTGTGTATTGCGGTGGTGGTGGTGGTTTGCATGTATATAAAAGTAGTAGTGCCGGAGTTGATAGCTAGATAGCCTTGATAGGAAAGAATGGAAGAGAAGATTACGGTAGGAAAATGAAATTATTCTGGGAGGTCATAGGTCAAAATAAATTATTTTATTTATTTTTATTTTTATTTTTTAAGACCATCAACAACAAATACATCATACACATTAAATAAACTCATTATTAATATAGACAGTTTTCAGTTCAGTCAATTACATATGGTGACGTCATAAGCATTACAGTTGACAAAGCATAAACAACACTATTCAACACTATTTAGGAGAGGCTGATACAGAAAGCCTACTATACTGTTGAGGATTATTTAGACGATAAAAATGCGTGGATATAAATATTGTTCGACCCTGTACAAGATAGAAACGATTAAATGTAATTAGCATTAAGTATTTTTTTAAATGAGCAACTGCCGAATTTCTTGCTGGCTCTTCTCGGTAGGTACAGCTTTCCGAACCAGCAGTAGAGTTGACGATTCAAAAGCACTTGTTTACAAGTTTATTTGAATAAATAATATTTTGAATTTGAATAAATAGAAAAAAACATAAAGGAAAAAACTAAATCATACAAAGCTAAGAAAATTCAATACAAGGACATTCAAAATTAGTTTTCTAATTCTATTCATCATCTTACTCCCCTTATCCCACTCTAAGTGGGGTCGGCAGTTATGAACATGCTGTCACATGATTTGGCTGCGTTTTTACGACCGGCCGCCTGTCTGACATCAACTTACCTCAGACGTATTTTACGTAACCTCGGTAAGAAATGAGGTTGTTCTATTCTACTCAGCCGAATACCACACGGCGGGTCGACTTACCTTATTCGCCTTTTACGACACCTCGGTAAGAAATAAGGGTGGTACTATTCTATTCAGCCGGATACCACACGACGTAGTTCTTTAATTCTATTGTAGACTAAACTAATTAAGGTACATTGTGGTTAGTTTATATAATATACTTTAAATTAAGAAGTAAACGAATATGGCCATCAATAAATGCGATAAAAGATTATTTATAATGCTGTATGTAATTGCTTAACTCCGGTAGGCCGTTTCTTGCGTTACATGTTGCGACATGTCGCGGCGAATTATGAAAGTTCGCGAGCTCTACGTAACAACGATGCGAACACACGTCTCATCCGACATCGGGCCGTTTGTTTTTCTGAAAAATTAATACCTTCGACGCGTTCCCAATATCATCATTATAATGGATTTGTTTAGTTACGCCGTGTGGTATCCGGCTGAATAGAATAGTACCACCCTCATTTCTTACCGAGGTGACGTAAAAGGCGACTAAGGTAAGTCGACCCGCCGTGTGGTATCCGGCTGAATAGAATAGTACCACCCTCATTTCTTAACGAGGTGTCGTAAAATACGACTAAGGTATGTTGACGTCAGGCAGGCGGCCGGTCGTAAAATACGTAGCCAAATCATATGACAATATGTTTGTAACATGTTGTGCTGACCCCACTTAGAGTGGGATATGGGCAGGAGGATGATGATGAATTTGTTTAGTTGCGATGCGAAACTGTTACTACAAAAAGTATAATAGAAAGTAGGCTATCACCCAGCGGTGGGAATAGGTACTAGGTAGGCGTTCCAGATTACCATACTTTAAACGAAGAGAGAAAATAGGAAAATTGCTTGGAGCAATCAGCTCTTATAAAATAAAATCCTTATTACTAATTACGTTTAGTTATTACTGTCTTGTACAGGGTCGAACAGTAGCTATGTCCACGCATTCTTATTTATATAATTCTCAACAGTATAGTAGGCTTTCGTATCAGCCTCCCTTTAACAGTGTTTTAAACTGTTGCAATGGCAAAGCTAACAGTCTATCTCCTGATGATGCTTCGGTTGCGGGGCGAAACAATGGTTGAGTTTGTGATAGTGAACGTATATAGTGCTTGTGTATCATGGTGGCGGTGGTGGAGGTTTGTGCATGTGTTTTTTACGACTCCTGCATGTATCAGGTATGATAACCGATTGTCCACTCTACATTTAGCATTATATATATTTTCTATTTTACTTCATCGCGGATTATAGCAAAATAATTTTATTATTACTTTTGTATTATGGATCTCCGCAAAGTAACGCCTAATTCTATAAATTATTAGGCAAAGCTAAAATTGATTTCGGAATTTTATAGAATCTTATACCCAAACCCACAAACGACTTACGTACTTTTGCAAGGCGCAAAGCAGGAGCCGCAAGCTTATGTTGGTTCCTACTTTGTCTATTGTCAATTTTTTTTATAATTTTTTATCATCATCTTCCTGCTTTATCCCACTCTAAGTGGGGTCGGCACAATATGTTATAAACATGCTGTCACACGATTTGGCTGCGTTTTTACTACCGGCCGACTGCCTGACGTCAACTTACCTCTGTCATATTTTACGACACCTCCCTCACCCTCGGTAAGGAGGGTGGTCTATTCTACTAAAACCGGATACCACACGGTGGGTCAACTTACCTTAGTTGCCTTTTCGACACCTCGGTAAGAAATGAGGTTGGTCTATTCTACTCAGCCGGATATCACACGGCGGGTTGACTTACCTTAGTCACCTTATACAACACCTCGGTAAGAAATGAGGGTGGTACTATTCTATTCAGCCGAATACCACACGGCGTTTTTTTTTTATAATTCTTCATATTTTTATTAAATTAAATAAATTGCTTGAAACATACTGTGAAGCAAATGTAAGAATACCTATTTACTTACACATAAAATAAAAAATAGACGCTGAAATAGCCCAGTGGTGAGACTAGAGCCTCTCTAGAGACTATAACGGGTTCAAACCCCTGGCACCAATAAGTTTTCTTTTAAAACTTATGTGTCTAATTGATAATTGCAATTTATCACACGCTTTTCGGTGAAGGAAAACATCGTGAGGAAAGCTGCATATCTCTAGAGAATTCTAGGGATGTGTGTTACCTACCCCGCATTGGAGCAGCGTGGTAGGTCTTAGCTCCAATCCATCTCTGTAAAAAGCGAAGGCTCATGCCCAGCAGTGGGATAGCTACAGACCACTTAAACAATTTAAGCGTATAAAAAATTTTCTATTAGGGCGCCGTGTGGTATCCGGTTAAGTAGAATAGACCACCCTCATTTCTTGCCGAGGTGTCGTAAAAGGCGATTAAAGTAAGCCGACCCGCCATGTGGTATCCGGCTGAGTAGAATAGACCACCCTCATTTCTTATCGAGGTGTCGTAAAAGGCGACTAAGGGAAGTCGACTCGCCGTGTGGTATCCGGCTGAATAGAATATTACAACCCTCATTTCTTACTTACCGAGGTGTCGTAAAATACGACTAAGTTAAGTTGATGTCAGGAAGGCGGCCGGTCGTTAAAACGCAGCCAAATCATGTGAGAACATGTTTATAATATGGTAAGCCGAACCCAGTCAGAATGGGATAAGGGCAGGAGAACACATGACTTTTTCTATTAGGAAAATCGTCCCTAACATGTTTAACCTTGTACATTGTATATGAAAAGTTTGAGCAACTTGCACCATCATAAAAAAACCACAAGAAAAACAAGAAACGAAAAGGCGTTCACCTTGATTGGACATCAATTTATTTATATTCTGATGCAAATCAAAGAAAATGATCTAAATAATTCCGTTGCGAAATGATAACGTGTCGAAAATTTATATTAACATGTGGTTATGTACACCCAAGGACGTGTGATATACAATATGGATGTGGCCGAGTTATGGCTATACGCAGGATTCCGATGTCATCATATTATGTTAATATATTAATAGAAATATTTCTTGTCCTATACAAGGGTTGCGTTGTTTAACTTTATTACTATCTGATACAAAATCAACTAATATAATTTATTTATTTATTGGCACACCAACAGTTTATAGGCCAAACAAACTCAAAATATACGTCAAAAAAATATAAAAGCTAGCCTATGTACTAATAAAAGGTAATAAAGGTAATATTTATTATTCCAAATGTAAGAATAAAGTCAATTATTTTATATATCTTTTTCTGTTCCTGGGAAAAAGGAGAATTTATATTTATCCTAATATATGAAGCTGAAGAGTTTGTTTGATTGTTTTTTTTATCTTCATTTTTGGGGGTTTTTTCTCGAGGAAAGTGCCACCCCCATAGTAACTACAAACTAACCTTACTTTCTACGACTTATGCCTACTTTAACCACATTGTAAAGCAATTTCGCTTCTCCCGAATCCGGAGTTTGATTGTTTAAACGCGATAATATCAGGAACCACTTTAAAAAATTCCAGATTTCAAAAATTCTTTGAGTGTAAGATTTTATCGGGAAAGGCTATTGGCTATATAACATCACGCTAAGATGAATAGGAGAGGAGCAGCAATAAAAAATATTACGAAAACGGCAAAATTTAAAGCTTTCCGTGCGTGCACTAATTAAACGGTGAAAGTAATTTTTTTGGTTATCAAAATACTATATTGCAGTTTTACTCTTTCCACACGAACGGAGCCACTGGCGATTGCTAGTATCATATATATGTTAGCCCAGCAGAACATACGCTTAGTATTAAAGTGACCTAATTCAAAAAAGTCGTTCTGTGGCAAATTACAATAAAATGTAGAGAAAACTCGTAAATGATAAAGAGATCCATAACTTGGAAGAAAATATTTGTTTTTTTTTTACAGTCTGTAGCGCGATGTCAATAATGACAATAAAATAAGGGTTACAATGTGTCTAACTAAATTGAGCCTAATTTTGAATTAAGTCACTTTAATATTAAGCGTGCGATATAAGAAAGAGCATTTGTTGAGGGTATTTAATTAAAACTGACGAGAAATGAGTTGTGGTTACCTTAAGTTGACCCACAATAAACTAGAACATAATTTGCCTTATTTCGCCATTACATTGGTTCGAAATGTCTCGACACGGGGGTCGAACGCGTGATCTCCGTCGCACCTTTTCAAATGTCTCACACGCGTACGTCATAGCATAGACTCACTTGAACATAAATATAGTTCGAACTGGCTCAAGGTTTTACCTACACTTTCCCACCTGTCTTCATTTATACAAGGTTAAGACGTGGCCGCTATCTTATCTTAGGAGAAAGCTTTAAATCTGGTCTGATTCATCTTCTCTGTAAAGTAGTAAAGTACCTGTCTAATACTCTCCCATTGTTGGGAATAGGCCTCTTCTCTCCGTTTTGGGGAGAAGGATTGGAGCTAAGACCTACCACGCTGCTCCAATGCGGATTGGTAGGTTACACATATCTCCAGAATTCTCTAGAGATATGCAAGTTTCCTAACGATGTTCTCCTTCACCGAAAAGCGTGTGATAAATTGCAATTATCAATTAGACACATAAGTTTTCACAGGTAAACAAATTGGTGTCTGTCCGGGTCGGAATCCGCTACCTCCTCAAAAGAGTCGCTCGGTGTTACCGCTGGGCTATCACAGCTCTTTACTTTGCTTTATTGTGAGTTAATTATAAGAGATATAGAAATGCTGTCGTGGACTTTTTTGTAGTATTTTTGTAGATCTACAATTCTCTACTACATTACTCTAGTGTATTTTTGTTGATTTACGCGTCGCACGCGATTAAAGCTTACAGCAGGCGATTTTTTTTGCAACTGCCCGAGTTCTTCAACATAATTTACATAAAACCGTAATGACCTATTAGATTAAACCATCGGGAAGAATTGCACTAATTGTTAATAAAAACCGTACAAAAATCGGTTCAGTATATTTTGAGAAAATCAATCACATATACAAACAGCTTTTAGGAATTTTGTTTTTTAGGTATAGATATAATAATTTTTATGTTCCGCTACAAGCTATTAGTTAGGATATCATATAACTGTTAACTATATATAATAATAGCTCGGTTAATGATACGGCTAGGTCAAAGGTCGGTTGACCTTAGACTTGTCAACAGTTGTATAAAGTTATGTAACATATATTTATTTACAACGAAAACGTACGAATTGTCTTAAATAACATACACGCTAATACTATACAAATCCCTGAAAAAAACTGTGATAGCTCAGCGGTAAAACTATGAGTCTCACAGGTTCAAAGCCCTGGCAATGAGTTTTTCTATGATAACTTACGTGTCTAATTGATAATTGCAACTTATTCAAAATTCAAAATATTCTTTATTCAAATAAACTTGTATACAAGTGCTTTTGAATCGTCAACTTTACTGCTGGTTCGGAAAGCTGTTCCTACCGAGAAGAGCCAGCAAGAAACTCGGCGGTTGCTCTTTTAAAAAAATAATTCTTAATATTATTTACATTAAGTCGTTACTGTCTTGTACACGTTCAAAGAGAGCTATATCCACACATTCTTATCTTCTAAATTATCTGCAAGAGTATAGTAGGCTTTCTGTACCAGCCTCTTTTTAACAGTGTTTTTAAACTGCTGTAATGGCAGTGCTGAAATTGATTGCGGAATTTTATTATAGAATCTTATACCAAAACCCACAAACGAGTTACGCACTTTAGCAAGGCGCAAAGCAGGAACCGCAAGCTTATGTCGGTTTCTGCTTTGTCTATTGTACACATCACCTATCGTTTTATAATTCTTTATATTTTTATGTACATAAATTAAATTGCTCAAAATATACTGTGAAGCAAATGTAAGAATACCTGTTTCCTTAAACTTCTCTCGCAGGGAATCACGCGGTCTTAAATTATAAATGCCACGTATAGCTCTCTTTTGTAAAACAAAAATTTTTTCACTATCCGCGCATTTACCCCATAGCAATATTCCATAGGACATAATGCTATGGAAGTAGGCAAAATAAACAAGTTTTGCTGTTTCAACATCTGTGAATTGTCTTATCTTTCGAACAGCGTAGGCCGCTGAACTCAGTTTCCCTGCAAGAGTTGTTACGTGTGTGCTCCATTGGAGTTTTGTATCCAGGGATATTCCCAAAAATACAGTTGAATTATCTGTTTTTAGTGGTACATTATTTAAAGTGAGCCTATTTGCTGTTTTTGCAGCATTAGGTAATGCAAATTCTATACATTTAGTTTTATTTGAGTTCAGTACCAAATTATTTAGCCTGAACCAATGAGCTACTTGCGATAAACCCCTGTTTACTTCGTCAAAATTATCGTCATTTCTATTAACTTTAAAAATTAATGATGTATCATCTGCAAACAGTACAATATCGCAAATATTATGAATAAAATATGGCAAATCATTTATATAAACTAAAAACAGAAACGGACCAAGGATTGATCCTTGAGGCACACCCATAACTAAGGCCGTTCCGGATGACTGCACATCATTAATGCACACTCTTTGAATCCGGCTGTGAAGATACGATGCAACGAGACGAAGTGCATTGTCTTTAATGCCATAATAGCCAAGCTTTAGCAATAAAATTTCGTGTTGAACGCAATCAAATGCTTTGGACAAGTCACAAAATACCCCTATGGCATTTTGTGAGTTCTCCCACGCATCGTAGACATGCTTTAACAACTTCACACCCGCATCCGTTGTAGACCGACCCTTAGTAAACCCATACTGCTCAGGATGAAGTAAATTATTTAAATTAAAATGCTGGAGCAGCTGCTTTAAAATGATTTTCTCAAAAATCTTGCTTAGAGTTGGCAAGACCGAAATGGGTCTATAGTTCTGAGGGTCGCTCTTATCGCCGGACTTAAAAAGGGGGATCAATTTACTATGTTTCATTAAATTGGGAAATATCCCTGTGTCTACAGATTTGTTAAAGATCTTGGCCATAATCGGGGCGATAATATCAATAATATTATTAATTAATTTTACGGACATTCCCCACAGATCAGTTGTTTTTTTAATATTTAATGTTTTAAAAGTTTTGACGATATCGTATGGGGAAATGTGTTCAAATTTAAAATTAACACTGCACTTCGTGACGCTGTCCTTCAAAACATTAAAAGCTTCCATTGGGGATGAGTTTATTGAGCCAGTGATAGAAATAGGTATGTTCTGAAAGAAATGCTCAAATGCACTAGCTACTGCTGTATCAGAATTAATAAGTTCATTCCCAATTTTAAGCTCTATGGAAGAATTATACATTTTACGTCTACCTGTTTCATCTCCAATAACATTCCAGGTTGTTTTTATTTTATTTTTGGAATTAATTATTTTACTTTTAATATGAAGAGATTTGGCCTGTGTGCAGACACTTCTAAACGTTTTTGAATATTTTTTTACATATTCAAGAAAAGTGGGGGACTGATTATATTGTTTTTCTGCATACAGATCAAATAAGTTATTCCTACTCTTATAGATGCCATTAGTGGCCCATTCGCTAAACCTAAGATTTTTGAACACTTTTTTTTCTATAATATTAAAAGTCTTATTAAACTCACAACCGATCATTCCAAAGAGGGCATTAAAAAGTTCATCTGAGCTACCGCGACTTTTGTCGAATTGCAATATCTTTGATGATATTTTTGATTGAAATCGCTTTATTTTATTCGAAGTGAAAGGCCTGTACTTGATATAATCATTTTTTTCCTGCATATAGTTAGGTACAGATATAATTTGCCCACTATGGTCAGACTTTAAGCGACTTATTATAGATTTTTCTAAGATATTACAACTGTAGTTAGTAAAAATATTATCAATACCGGTAGCCGAAGTTGCAGTTATCCTGGTAGGTTCGTTAAATACATTGATCATATCAAAACATTGAAATAAATTAAGTAACCTACAACGATTACAGGTATCCACTAAGATGTCAACATTAAAGTCTCCACATATTAAAACTTGTTTTGAAGATTTAGAGATCTTCTTAAGAACTTCCTCCATGACGCTCTCAAATAATATATAATCACTGGAGGGTGGGCGGTACACAGAAACTATAATATAGCGCTCTAACTCCACACAAGACAGCTCAATGGTACGTTCAACAGAAAGACCGACAATATCATTTCGTTCTTTACAATGTACTTTAGAATGAGTTAATATTAAAGATCCCCCACGCTGGACGGTCTTCCTCAAGAACGCACTGGACACTTTATAATTTTTAATATTTAATAAGAAATTAGAACTGTTTAGCCAATGCTCGGTTATACATAAAATATCAATACTAAATTTATTCATAAACAGTTCTATTTCAAATTCCTTGCCAGATAGACCTTGCAGATTCTGGTGTACAATATTCAAGTTACAAGGTCTATCTATTGTCTTATTATCTAGTTTAAAGTAACATTTTCCGTACCTAAAATGTTACTTGAAATACTATTAGTACTACTACTAGTACACATGTCAATATATGAATAATTAGTACTTAATGTACAGTTTGTATATGAGTCAATAGACTTAGTTACATCACATGTAACTGTATCATTTAAATTATACGCTAGCAGTGAAGCTAGACTCCGATAACATTTTTTAGACAGATACATAGTATCTCTAGTCAATTTAAACGACGAAATAAATTTATTAATGTCAAAATAAAATATAGCGTCACTATGACGGTATGTCAAATTATACATGTGTATGTTTAAATTGTATATGTGCTCATTCTGCCTACTAGTCAGTATATCTGAGTAGGGAAAAGCACACATAACAAATTTACATTTAAATTTCTCATTTAAAAACATTAATTTTTCAATGCATTTAGTAATCTGTGGTTTTTTCACATTTAAGCTGTCACCAAACATTAATATGACTGTAGTATTAGAGTCAAAATCATTACAATTCCAATTATTCATTATATAATCATAAGTTGCTCCAGGTGAACATTTATTAATTACTGAATGTCTTAAGTACATATTCATAATTGCTCCGAAACCTTTGCCCAACCTGTCAGAGAAAATAATGGTTTTTTTCTCTGATTTTACAACATTGTTTATATTTAAAGTGTTTGATAGATTAACAGTATTAATATATGATGGTGAAGTGCTTTCAATGTGCTTCCTCAAAGAGCATTGACATTCCTTATCCTCATACTCTTTATACTTATTTGACAATGACACGAATCGTTCCATGTTGTCATTGCAAATTTCCAATAGACCGTCGAAGGAAGCAATATGCTCATTAATTTGAATTTGAGATTTTGAATACAAGTCTGTCATATGTTTCAAAGATTTTTCTAATTTTTCTATTTTTGTTTCAAGTTGCAAAATTTCACCATCATATATATATTTATTATGATGCAATTTATGATTAATTGATTTAATCTTATTAATTAAGCTCATACGTTCTTTTCTACTTTTTCCTAACTGTTGAATGCAGTTCTTGGTTTTAATAATCTTTTTAGTTTTATTAATAAATTTGTTAATTTTAATGTATTTTTTTAATTTTCTATGACTACTAAAGTGTACGGTCTTTAGTGAGTCAGTCTCAGAGGTCAAATCAATTATTTGTGGGTTTCGCTCTAAACCACAAACAGAACCACACTCAACTAATTCGTTGAAAAGGCTTTGTGTCGCATTAACCTCATGAGATTTATTTAACTGTTCCAAATTAAACATTGTTTGCTGAGTCTCATGTAGACTGGTTTCTAATTCACTAATGCGACTCAGGGCCCTTTCATGTACATAGCTACATTGATAAAAAGAGTCAACAGTATCCTTAAGCTGGTTCCTTTCACCTAAGGTGTCCATATACTTAGTATGCAGCTCCGCTAGCTGTTTCTTGTATTGTGAGGTTTGCTTTATAACTTTACTAATTTCCTCCTCACTTTCCTCTCTCTCTTGCAAGAGTTGAGTGTTGAGCTGTTTAACAGATTTCAGTTCATTGAGGGCCAGCTTAAGCTTTGACTCCATCTCTTTGTATGAAGCTTGACGGGTCATCATTTTTATATAAAGTTGATTTCTGAAATTGTAACAAGAAATGTGTTAAATTAATTTGTTAAGAAGCTACTAGTCAGCCAGACAGTAGCAGTACCTATATATATATATATAATAAAAATGTTGACCCACTATTAATTAAATCACTATATTAAATTTTACAGTATTATGTACTTCAAATATACTAAATAATTAAAGATGTGCAGGATAAATAAAATTATAGTGCAAAGGTTTATGGTTCACTTGATTGAATTATTTACAAATATTTATGCAAGTTAAACATACAGTTGTCCGGTGAATCAGGTCACAATATTATATACTACTAACTTTAGCAGTACTTTGAAATCTTTATTTGCCAATATAAAAATGATAATGAAGTGTGTTTACTAAGTGTATGTTTGAAGTTTAAATGAATATGTGTTTATTAGTAAAATGTATGTATGGCAGTAGGGCCTTCTTCAACTTTGCTTCCACAACTTGTCAAGCAAAGAGAGATAAAGCAATGCCTATGTATGAGAAGTGACGTTTCTCATAAATGAGAAATTATGTGAGGTGTGAGATTTCAACACACTTTATTTAAAACAAGATCAATAAGAAAGGTTCCAACTCCGATTTATAAGTATTATTGAGTATTTAATAACAAAAAAAGTAATTAAAACTGTACCAAATCTATTATACTAAATAAAACATTTAATCTGTTCACTCAACTTTTGTTATATACATTTCAATAAAGTGCTGGAGAAGTATATTATTTTGTTTTGGATATATATAAATAGCTTTTTATATGATTATATATATAAATTGCTTATAAATATAAAATGAAAAGAAATACTCCCCGGGTTTAAGTCCGTTGAGATATGAATTCCAACCGGTGACTCCTGACAGCTGTTTGTCTAGTTACTGTATTAAGAACTATAATAACTTAACTTTCAGTAATTATTAGTTTACAGTTACTTAAACTAGTAATTAATTAAACAAACTAATTAAAAACATAAATAAACTAAAGTAAACTTAAAATAAATAATTTAAATTAGGAGCAACTTAATTTATGACTTGTCACTTTGACAGCCAACCACAGACCAACCAACATTATCACACGCTTTTCGGTGAAGGAAAACATCGTGAGGAAACCTGCATATAAATAGGACAAAATCGCAAAGCTTTGCGATTTTGTCGTGGAGTCTATCTCCTGATGATGCTTCGGTTGCGGGCCGAAACGATTGTTGAATTTGTGATAGTGAACGTGTGTAGTGCTTGTGTATTGTGGTGGCGGTGGTGGAGGTTTGTGCATATGTTTTTACGAATCCTACATGTATCAGGTATGCAAACGAATTGTCCACTATTATTATTACTTTTGTACTGACGTAATGCTAAACAGGAAAAGTGTCTTCATTCTTTTAAAAGGAAAACATGTTTAATACATTTTTGTATACTTTTTATTTGTCTTAACGTTTTGTATTTAAAAAATACAGGCTACATAGTCTATAATTGCCAATTTTTAAACTTAGTTATATTAAAACAAAATGGATCCCAACGATCAAATTAAATCAAATCAAAATCTTTATTTAAAGAAGCTTTTTAAGCAATTTTTAATAATCAAAGTCAAATTCAAAATATTCTTTATTCAAATAAACTCGTAAACAAGTGCTTTTGAATCGTCAACTCTACTGCTGGTTCGTAAAGCTGTTCCTACCGAGAAGAGCCAGCAGTAAGAAAGAAGAAACTCTGCAGTTGCTCTTTTAAAAATATAATTCTTACATTGTTACTAGTTAAATTACTTATTACTGTCTTGTAAAGAGTCGAAGAGAAGATAAAAATGTCTCATCACACATTTTTATCATCTAAGTATTCAGTAATCAGGGATTATTATGATTTATGAAGCTACAACTGGTTCGGAATGTTGCTCTTACCGAGAAGAACCAATAAGAAACGCGACGGTCAATCTTTTAAACATTTTTAATTTACATTCATAAGCTGTTAACTATTTTAAGTCTAAAATAAAACAAAAGTTAACTATTTCAAACTATTTTATGCTTTACATATTCCTTACATTTAATTTAAACTCTTGTCCAGTTAAGTCTAGTATGTTGAGAATATTATCATAGAAGTCACGAATTATGTGAATTCTACTGAGTCGTAACACGAAACACAAGCTTATTTTGACCTGTTACATCTTTTATGTAGGTACATCAAACTTATAATAAATAATAAAAATACTTTATTGCACAACTAATAAAAACAAACAAACATAAATAATCTTAAACTTAAAAGTAGTGCAAAGGCGGCCTTATCACTAATAGTGATCTCTTACAGGCAACCTAATATTAGAGACACTAAAACTAGGAGTATACAGGACGGTGTACAAAGTATTTATTAATAAACGTAAGTACATTCTAATAAATACGCCCTAATACACCAAACTTGTTAGTACACATGTATGTATTTTCGTATCAAAATATAGGTATGTTTACACATGTGTATACATGTGTACTAAAAAAGGTCCTCTCTAAAAACGTAAAGACAAAGTGGGAAACTAACCTGCCGTTACAGATAACCCGTATTGTTCTATTGTAATAATATAATAGATATCTATTATATGATAATTGGGATCTATCTAAAAAAAATTAAAGTAACGGCCCGTTACTATCCCACTGCTGGGCATAGGACTCCTCTCTCAGTTTCTGGAGAAAAGCTTTGGAGCCAAGACTTACCACGCTGCTTCAATGCGGATTGGTAGGAGGCGGAGATATGCAGTTTTACTCACGATGTGTTGCTTCACTGAAAAGCGCGTGATAAATTTTAATTATCAATCAGACACAGGTTTTAATAAAAAAACTTATTGGCGCATGCCCGGTTTTTGAACCCGAGAACCCTCGAAAGAGTCCAACTGTCTCACCGCTGGGCTATCACCATATTTTGGGATTTTTATTTGTTTATGAATGACGTCGACGGGGAAGGGTTAATTAATTAACTAAAAATAATTAAGAAACTTTTATATGTTAAAAGTTTATAATAATTCTCGGATTTTCCTGACATGTAAAAACGTGTTGTAAAGCCTCTGTCGCAAGTTCAACTATTATGTATATCGCCATTTTTATTATAAGGATGTGAAATTTGTCGAACAAATAGTATATTGCTATAGACATATTGTAAAGATATATTCACGAAGATCTGTTTTATAAACTGAATTTGATTAAATTTTAATTGAAAAAAAAAAAAAATTTTTCAAAATTTCTTCCCAAGTGAATCGGACGGTTTCATATTTTTATTATATCTAAAAAATACCCGCTCTTCTCTTCTCTTCTCTATCAGGCTAGCAGTAGAATTGATGATTCAATTTTTTTAATAATATACTGATTATAATATTTCTTTCTTTCTTTCCGGCTGAGTAGAATAGACCACGCTTTTTCTTACCGAGGTGTTGCAAAAAGCGGCTAAGAAAGTTGACGTCAGACAGGCTGATTTTAAAATACGTAGCCAAATCATATGACAACATGTTGTGCAGACCCCACTTAGAGTAGGATAAGGGTAAAAGAATGATGATAATGGTAATAATATTCCTGTATTTCTTGTTTTTTTGTGACCTTGTTGACCTTTTAATTTTTGTAGAAAAGGTCCAATAAAATTAAAAAATATCGTCTGTAAACTCTAAGTTAAATTAACCCCAAATATACTAAACATCATGTGTGGTCAAATAAAACACGATCTATCGATATCATCTAACGTTAGATTTAACTTTAATTCAAATTTAGCAAAGCGCGAGAAATCGTAAACCGTGATCGTACGGTTATTATTTATTACACAAAAACAATAATGGCCTTATAAATGATTCTACGGATAATTTGGGTAAATAATATCGTACATTTTTAACGGTCCTAAAGCAGTCACAAAAAGGTTACTCAACTTGATGTTTTTTATAAAATATTTCCGTGTTAAAACAATTAAAGTCATTCATATGGTTTCCTTTTATCGTTCTTAACTTGTTTTGAATTCAAATTTAGAATATCATCCAAGTATTCACAAAGAAACATTATAGGTTAGATGTATACTTCTTATCTATGATGTTTTAATGTAGTTTTGTTAAATAATTTCCGGATAAAGAAAAAATCACTCATACATCGTCGTTTTATCATTCTTAACGTGTTTTAAATTCTAATTTAAATTTTGGACCAGTATACCAACACAGACGAAAACTTTATGCATTAGATTTCTAGTTTTGTAAAATAATTTCCGGACAAAACAAAAGCCTTTGTAACGTTTTTTAAATTCAAATTTAGAATATTAGTCATATATACCATAAAAAAATCATTGCAGATGTCTATTTTTGTTAAATAATTTCCGGATTAAAATGAAAAAATTAAATTCATTCATTCATTAAGTATTTATCGTTCCTAACGTGTTTTAAATTCAAATTTAGAATATTAATCAAGTATGTAAACACAAAATAAATTTGTTATGGATTAATTAGTCATTTAATTTTTAATGTTAAACTATTTAAATATTTTTAACATTTAAAAGCAATTCAATGTTTAAAATTGATTTAATGATTAAAGAAATGGAATATAATGTATAATTAAAAGAAATATGAATCGAATTTTGGTGTATTTGTTTAAATATTTGTTTTTTAACTATAAAAGTTTTTATCAAATGCTGGTTTTCGTAAAGTAGTTTAGTTAAAGTTTAGTTTTAAACATAAATATCTCTTTAGAATTGAAAAGTATAGAATAGAATAAATTTATTAGGTCACACAATTTACCTTTATTAACTGTAATGACTTTCTAGATGTTAAAAATGGATTTATATGGCCAATTATTTTGTTATTTATATTTATTACAGCAATTAAAAAACTTTTGAAAGAAGAGAATTATTGAGGATTAATTAATTATTAGAACGCGTGGATATAGCTACTCTTGGACAATATAGCATTTATACTTTGAAAAAAAAGATACCGCCAAGTTTCTTGCTGGTCTTTTATGATATAAGCATTTTTCCAAACTAGCTATAGAGTTGACGATTCAAAAGCACTTATTTACATGTTTATTTGAACAAATAATATTTTGAATTTGAATTTGAATTATCTTAGACCCGCGGAAGAGAACCATTGTCCGTTAAAGAACATAAGCTTAAGAAGATATATAGTGGGAAAGTCGATGTCTTCATCAAGGATTATTTAGCCTCCCACCATAGATGACGTAACAAAGCAATAAACATACAAATGGTGTTAATAAATTTCACTCTAATGTCCTTATTTCAACTTTTAACAGTGTTTCCTATGAAGTGCTAAACTTTTACGTCACCTCGAGGAATTTCACTGTTACCCAATTGAGTTACGTTATGATATCTAGGAGTTAATTTTATCACATCAGCTGATAAGACTTATATACTAGTGATACCCGCGACGTTGTTCGAGTTAAATATATTTATTTAAAACCAGCGCCCGCGTGGAAAGATTAGAACCATAATAGTCTTTTGATAACCATAAAAATGGTTACAGTGGGTTAACTTTAAAAGCTAGACATATGCTGTCGCGGACTTTTATTTAGAACTTTTAGAGGGGAACAATTTTGTAATACATGATTTTTAAATAACTCTCACCGTTTACTCAGCGCACGCAAGGTAGCTTAAAATTTTGCCGTTTTCGTACTATTTTTTATTGCTGCTCCTCTTCTATTTATCTTAGGGTGATGTTATATATTCTATAGCCTTCCTCGATAAATGGAATATGTTACTCTGAAAGAATTTTTCAAATCGGTTTAGTAGTTGCTGAGATTAGCGCGTTCAAACAATCAAACAAACAAACAAACAACAAACAAACTCTTCAGCTTTATATATTTGTATATATTATATATTAGTATAGAGTATAGATATCCTTTGCTGTTTCCCGTTTCCAGATAAAAAAAGGAATTTTATATTTTTATATAGTAATTCAAGTTCAAAATATTCTCTATTCAAGTAATTGCTAGTAGTAAATATATATTATAAATATCAATTTAAAAAATTACAGATAAAAAAGAACATAGCGCATCACTAGTTTTGCGTCACACAAGGTCCGGCGCACGGATTCTTGTTTGCGTCAATGATATTCGGAAAATACGATATTTTTAACCGCCAAAGCCTTCAACATCATAAATGGAAGGTTATTGAAGATAAAAGAAAATTTACAATAAATTTAATTTGACGGAAATCCTTGTCGATAAATTTTAAATATTACAACCGGATCTCTCCTTCCTTGTACCAAATACAATACTCGTAAAGCAATCAATCTTGCCATCAATATTGAATTAATTTAAATATCCATCTTTACTAATATATAAAGCTGAAGAGTTTGTTTGTTTGTACGCGCTAATCTAAGGAACTACTGGACCGATTTGAAAAATTATTTCAGTGTAAGATAGTCTATTTATCAAGGAAGGCTATAGACTATATAACATCACGCTAAGATGAATAGGAGAGGAGCAGCAATAAAAATAGTATGACAACGGCAAAATTTAAAGCTTTCCTTGCGTTCGCTGAGTAAACGGTAATAGTTAATCAAAATTCACGTAATACAAAATTGTTCCCCTCTAAAAGTTCTAAATAAAAGTCCGCTGCATATGCCTAGCTTTTAAGGTTGACCCTCTCTAACCATTTTTTTCTGTCAAATGCAATGTTATGATAGCCTAATGTGTTAGCTTGCGAGAAATAATAAGATAATATTCAAGTTTACAAAGACTGTATTCACTGTTTCTCCGTCCACGGTCACACAAATACTAACTTTTAACACGCCCGGAACGTCACCTGTCAAAAATGTGTCCCGCTCTTTTGCTGTTCGAAACGCACACTAAAACTAATAATACATTAATTGGCAACACTGTTCAATCCCTAAGAAAGTCCCTAGAATCGATTCCCACATGTCACCCGGGGCTTTTTTCTTTTTTTTATTGTATTTTTTTTCTCGTTATGTTTATCTTTTAAAAATAACCAAATAAGGCCCCGCCAATCACAATCATCGGTCTCCTAAGTACTAGATATATAAATTTCATATATCTAATTCACAATTATCCAAATTCCACAATTAACTAGCCATAGTATTATAGCACCTTCACAAAGGCAAAGAGATTATTGACATAACTTATGATATTCGGCCTTAAGTGGCGGCGTGTTTACTAACAAATAAAGTCATATATCAAATCAGCGATATCGGAATTTTAACCGATGGCCGCTCTCAGTTAAAAATTCCACGTCAATCTACGTGATTGAACTCGAAAAAGAAAAAATAAGTAACAACACAACGGATTGGTTACTCTTGTGTGATATAAGCGGCGTATGTAAATAAATTAGGAAAAAAAACCGTAGCTGAATAGAATAGTACCACCCTCATTTCTTACCGAGGTGTCGTAAAAGGTGACTATGGTAAGTCGACCCGCCATGTGGTATCCGGCTGAGTAGAATAGACCACCCTCTTTCTTACCGAGGTGTCGTAAATGGCGACTAAGGTAAGTTGACTCACCATGTGGTAACTCACCATTACTTTTGTATTATGGATCTCCGCAAAGTAACGCCTAATTCTATAAATTATTTGAAGTCAAATGTCATTTTTTAGTATATGTCTGTACAAATACTGCCACCCACGTGTGACCACTATTCCATTATATCAGGAACCCAGGAGGCTGCAGGATTAGTAAACCTTTAACCAAAACCTTTAAACAAAATAAAATACCAAAAATGTCCCAGAGTTTCGAAAGCCAGACACTTTGTTTCGATGATTAAATTAAAAAAACCATTAAAAAAGTAAAGTAACGGCCTGTTACAATTCGGCTGGGTATAGGTCTCCTTTCTCCATTTCTGGAGAGAAGGTTTGGAGCTAAGACCTACCACGCTGCTCCAATGCGGATTGGTAGGTAACACATATCGCCAGAATTCTCTAGAGATATGCAGGCTACCTCGCGATATTTTCCGTCACCGAAAAGCGTGTGATAAATTGCAATTATCAATCAGACACATAAGTTTTAACAGAAAAACTCATTGGTGTCTGCCCGGGTTTGAACTCGTGACCACCTCGATAGAGACACACGGTCTGAATATTGGGCTATACAGCTTAAAAAAAGGCACAAGTAACAATTTATAAAAGTCACATAATTAAAAAAGCCACAGAAAGTTTTGTTTTGCTGATGATATATTTCAAAAGTTAGTATAAGATTATATATATATTATTTTTTATTTAGAATTAAGCTTGCCTGCGGTTTTGCGCGCGTTTGAATTAATGTATCACACGTAAATCCCGCGGGAACCCGACAATCGGAAAAAAATTTCTTTCTTTTTTCCTTAAATAGCCGCAAGCGTCTCACGAACCGAAGGTTTTCGATCCCTGCTCTAAACGATTGCAATGAGTCAAAGTGAGGTAGCGACAACGCCTCCCACTTCTGAACTTGCAGTATTAAGTCACCGCTGTGCCCTCACGCCTACGTGTTAGGAATTGAACGATTTGCAAGAGAGATATATAATATCTACACTTGTTATAAAACAAAGTGTAAAAAAGTTGTATGTATGTCATCGATTTTCTCAAAATCAACTGAACGGATTTTTGTACGGTTTTTACTAAAAGGTAGTTTAATTCTTCAGGAAGGTTTAAGTAAATAGTACATTACGGTATATAGATCTATAAAAATACTACAAAAATTCCGCGACGGTATGTCTCTAGCTCTAATGGCTGACTCACATTAAGTTTACTCTAATTTCAAGGCTTTATATGTCAAACTGACCTATTATTCAAATTCGGTGGGTCAATTTACGTATGTAAACGTCGGTCCGGTGAAATACACTTACCATCAATTTTTTTTTATGTGGCGGTGTAAATATCATTATCCTGCCCATTATAACATATTATAAACATGTTGTCACATGATTTGGCTACGTATTTTACGACTGGCCGCCTGCCTGACGTCAACTTACTCGTATTTTACGACACCTCGGTAAGAAAGAAAGTGATCTATTCTTCTTACCTGGATACCACACGGCCGGTCAACTTACCTCAGTCGTATTTTACGACACTTGGGTAAGATAGTGAGTGGTCTATTGTACTGAACCGGATACCACACGGTGAGTCAACTTGTCGTAGTCCGCAAGTGGGTAAGAAATGAGAGTGGTCTATTCTACTGAACCGCATACCACACGGCGGGTTAACTTACCTTAGTAGTATTTTACGACAACTCGGTAAGAAAGAGGTTGGTCTATTCTACTCGGCCGGTTCCCGCACTCCGGATAGACTTAACTTAGTCGCCTTTTACGACACCTCGGTAAGATAGTCGGTGGTCTATTCTACTCAGCCGGATACTGCACTGAGGGTTACACCTTAGTCGCCTTTAACAATCCCTCGGTAATAAATGAGGGTGGTCCATTCTACGCCGGATACCACGCAACATGTTGTAATATAACATACATCTTAATTGGAATCTTCAACAATTTAACCAGTTTCTATTAACTGATCCGCTACTGGTTTAACTCGGATGCTGTAAAGGTCAGATGCCAATCTCTCAGTCCGAATAGGCGGCCTGTCAATTTTAGGTTAGATAAACACTGATTATGCACATAATTTTACCTTAAAGCTACCTAGTTTGAAACAAGATAAGTTCTTATTTATTCAAATATATAAAACGCAAGGATAATAGTTAAAAAGCAGTCTTAGCAAAAAAGCTTAATGGCTTTAAATAATTTATAGAATTTTTTTTTTGTGGTGGCGGTGTTGGAGGTTTGTGCATGTGTTTTTTACGAATCCTGCATGTATCAGGTTTTATAACCGATTGTCCACTCTACATTTAGCATTATATATATTTTCTATTTTACTTCATCGCGGATTATAGCAAAATAATTTTATTATCACTTTTGTACTTTTGTAGGTGGCTTAAGTTTTTTTAGCAAATGTAATATAATGGTCGTTTAGTATTCCTCTGTAGGGATGTCAACTTATCATAGTCGCCTTTTACTAAACCTCGGTAAGAAATGAGAAGTCTATTCTACTCAGCCGGATACCACACTGCATTGATTTTTAAAAACGAATGTTATTTATTTTAAAACAAATTTATGGTGTCTTTTAGCCAGTACAAAATTGGGCCAACAAATTTCTCTTTTCCTATCTTTTTTAATTTTATTTGTTATTAGTAATATCCCGCGGTTTCACCCGCATACATACCGATCTCATGGCAGTGGAAAGTCGTCTAAGTCAGACTATAGATTTATTTTTGATAACATAAAAGTTTTATTTCTTATTTAATTACTCTAACATTCATAATCTAATGAATATACAGATTTTTATGGCAAATTTTTTACACCCTATTACATTTTTATTACGGATCCCTATTTTTTTTTTAATGTAATATAGCCCATGTTTATCAGTATAGATGCAGCTTTCTAATGGTGAAAGATTTTTTTTCATCGGTCGAATAGTTTTTGTGTAAAAACATTACAAACCACCATCTTCCTGTCCTTATTCCACTCACAACACTCACAACATGTTGTCACATGATTTGGCTGCATTTTTACGACCGGCCACCTGCCTGACGTCAACTTACCTCTGTCGTATTTTACGACACCTCGGTAAGAAAGAGGGTGGTCTATTCTACTAAACCAGATACCACACGGTAGGTCAACTTACCTTAGTCGCCTTTTACGTCCCCTCGGTAAGACATGAGGGTAGTCTATTCTACTCAGCCGGATACCACACGGCGGGTCGACTTACCTTAGTCGCCTTTTACGACACCTCGGTAAGAAAAGAGGGTGGTACTATTCTATTCAGCCGGTTACCACACGGCGTTTTAGGACATCTCGGTAAGAAAAGAGGGTGGTACTATTCTATTTAGCCGGATACCACACGGCGTTTAATGTGTTCTGTCGATATACCTTGATAAATAAATAAAGAGTTCCGTTTCGTGTGAGAAAAACTGGATAGTTTGCAAAAGTGTCTATGTGCTAAGCTTCTCTAATAAAACAAGAATCTCAAGATAATTAAATGATCATTCAAACGTATAAATTTAACAGGCCATTAAGTATACAAAAGACAAGTTTATGACGATAGCTAAACGTGTCTCGCCTAATATGGACAGACGCAATATCCGAAATACAATCATTAGAGAGACGTGGGTGAGAATATGTGGTTATCTTAATTATTATAGATTTATAATCTACTAGTTTTATCCCGCGATTTTACCCGCGTACCGATCTAATGGCAGTAGATTTATTTTTGTTAACATATAAGTTTTATTTCCATTTAAGTTTAAAAATGTAATATAAGCTAGTTTGCTCAGTAAAGATGCAGCTTTCTAATGGTGAAAGAATTTTTGAAATCCGTCCAGTAGTTTTTGTGTAAAACATTACAAACATAAAAAGTAGTAAGTAGCGGCCTGTTACAATCCCACTGCTGAGAAAAGGCCTCTTCTCTCCGTTTTTGGAGAGGTTTGGTGCTGAGACCTACCACGCTGCTACAATGCGGTTTGGTAGGTTACTCATATCTCCACAATTCTCTAGAGATATGCAGGTTTCCTCACGACGTTTTCCTTCATCGAAAAGCCTGTGATAAATTGCAATGATCTATTAGACACTTAAGTTTTAACAGAAAAACTCTTTGGTGTTTGCCCGGGTTTGAACCCGTGACCTCCTCGAAAGAGTCGCACGGTGGTACCACTGGGCTACCACAGCTTTAAGCTTACAAACATACATAGAATTTTTTACACAAAATAAATAAATAGACAAGCGCTCCAGCCACGTGTTGCTGTGGCCTAGTGAATTTTTGACTTACCCATGAAACACAACTGTTATTGTCGCACGCATGCACGCAAGGAAAGCTTTAAGGTTTGCCGTTTTCATACTATTTTTTATTGCTGATCTTCACTTATTTATCTTAGCGTGATGTTATATATAATTAAATAAGCAAACTTCAAAAGAAAAAGCTATTCATAGTGATTCCTCACAAATAATTGTAAACGTATGAGTCACAAGTAAGTTATGCGTGGGTTGCCAAGGTTTGCTTGTATAAACCATTAACGTTTGTATGGTATGATATATTGTGCTTACGAACACGAAACAAAGCCTATAAGATACACGTATTCTTTGCATTTAAACTCTGTGAACCCATATGGCATGTAAATAATATATATCACCTGAAAATAATGAAAAGATCTTGTGCGTGCGCTAAGTAAACGGTAATAGTTATTAAAAAATCATGTATTACAAAATTGTTCGACTCTAAAAGTTCAAAATAAAAGTCCGCGACAGCATATGTATAGCTTTTAAGGTTAACCTACTTTAACAATTTTTATGGTCATTAAAATACTATATTAAGGTTTTAATCTTTCCACGCGGTTGTAGCCTCTGGCAATTGCTACAATATATGCGTCACTCAAAGCATTAACAGACAAAATTAAAGCTTTCGAATGTTTATAGTAGAAAAACATAAAAAATTAGTTATTCCGGAAACAGAAAATTTACTAAAGACTATTCATTCGTTCGACGACGTTACCGGGTTCACGTCATTTAGACAAATCGTATTACAAAAGTAATAATAAAATTATTTCGCTATAATCCGCGATTAAGTAAAATAGAAAATATATAGAATGCTAAATGTAGAGTGGAAAATTCGTTTTCATACCTGATACATGCAGGATTCGTACACATGCACTGACCTCCACCACCGCCACCACAATACACAAACACTACATACGTTCACTATCCCAAACTCAACAATCGTTTCGCCCCGCAACTGAAGAATCATTAGGAGATAGACTCCACGACGAAATCGCAAAGTTTTGCGATTATAGAAAAATAATTTTATTATTACTTTTGTATTATGGATCTCCGCAAAGTAACACCTAATTCTACAAATTATTCAAATCGTTTTAATACAAAGAGGTAGGCGTTAATTTGCTGAATTCCATAAAATTCCGCAAAAGTTATGATAGATTTTTTTTACTGGAATTCGGATTATAGATATTAACTTGTAATAACTCAATGAGAACTTCTAAACCTACCGAGTTCACAAGTTCTGGTTGGATATTCAAATGTTTATAAGATGAAAGTAAAACTTGCTTAACATACGAATATATTAAGGCATCTCACACATTATGGAAGGAAGGAACTGACTTCTGACACACGGCTAGCGCTAGTTCAGAAGCCAGGGCTATATTGAATTGTATCATTTAAAATGGTTATACAATAAAGAATTTATTTATTTATTTATTTATTATAATACATATAGCATTTAAACGAACTCCGTGTGGTATCGGCTGAATACAATAGTACCACCCTCATTTCTTACCGAGGTGTCGTAAAAGGCGACTAAGGTAAGTCGACCCGCCGTGTAGTATCCGGCTGAGTAGAATAGACCAACCTCATTTCTTACCGAGGTGTCGTAAAAGGCGACTAAGGTAAGTCGACCCGCCGTGTGGTATCCGGCTGAGAAGAATAGACCAACCTCATTTCTTACCGAGGTGTCGTAAAAGGCGACTAAGGTAAGTTGACCCACCGTATGGTATCCGGTTGAGTAGAATAGACTACCCTCTTTCTTACCGAGGAGTCGTAAAATATGACTAAGGTAAGTTGACGTCAGGCAGGCGGCCGGTCGTAAAATACATAGCCAAATCATATGACAACATGTTTGTAACATGTTGTGCCGACCCAACTTATAGTGGGATAAGGGCAGGAGGATGATGAGTATTTAAACGAACTCGAGGAAAACTGATATTTAAACTGCCAGACAAGCAGACTGATTAAACACACAAATTAACAACCTAAAACGACCTCTATAATACCAGAGTCAAAGATCACAGTCCATAAACAATCGCATTATACACAAAAATGCCATATACATATATTATACATTACAAATATATCGCGCGTCTCGAAGTAGAGAAAACGCGCAATCAACAACTTTAAGAACTGCGGAATAAGAATTATACACTGATGTTTTGTACAGAATTGTTTGGTTAATTTATATTAAAATATACGGCCTTGAACTATAGATGGCTATTTATTGTTTGAATTTTTTTTAAACAACCTCAGCGTTACGTACAAAAAACTTTAAACGGACGTAGGAAACTCGTTTCTTTGTAAAATTGAGTTTTCTATATATAACCTTTAACGTAGTGATACATCAATATCTAATGATATCTGGAACTTGTAATATAATGATAGAACAACTTTTTATTTGTTTTATTTTTTAATTTAATTTAATTTTGTTATATTTAGTTGGTGAATATCTATTATTATCATTGGGAATTTATTTCTTATTTTATTAATATACAATTGTAGCTTTTACCTATAACTTCGTTCGCGTCGATTGTTGTCGCGTGATATGTTGATAATAGATGGCGCTTTTCAATGTCATGCTATTCCTGTGGAATTGAAAGGATTTCTATAGTCTATATGTTACCCTGGTGTATAAGGAATAATTGAGTTAAATTACATCGATATTGGTTAAGCTGATTCGCTGTGAAAGAGTAACAAACATACATCCATACTCACAATTTCGCTTTTATAATATTAGTGGGATTAGTAGGATAGGATAGTAGGAGTACGGCAAGCTGTCTGGCCATTTGTTGCTGTGACACAGTCCAGTTTCGATTTCCCTTACAAACAGAACTCAACAATTTAAAAATATCCTCCAATCACCACTAATGTTTTCAGGACTATCTGCTGGCTCATTCTAAAGATTCTCCGAAAATTTCATTAAAATCGCTCCAGCCGTTTCAAAGTCTATAAAGGACGTACAGACCAACATTCATTTTTAAATGTTAAGATGTACATGTATGTGATATCTTATAAATTTATTTTTTAATTATATACCCTTTGAAAACTTGATATACGATTAATATTTTTTTTTGTTATTGTTACAGATACAACAATGAAGCCACTACTCTGGTCAGTGGTGGCGTTAAGCCTTCTACTAAGCATTCATGCACTCCCCGAAAACATCGAAGACGTCAAAGAGCTACCTCAGTCCAAAGAACCAGTGGTAGAGGCCGAAGAATCCAACCCACAGGCGCGGGTAGAACGATGCACGACGTGCGTTACACTGAATCTTAAAGTTAAATCACCTAAAGAACTCCTGTCAGAGCTTCAAACGCTTCCCGGCGCAGAAGTACACACCCAACAGTCATTCGAAAGCTGCTCTACTGATAAAGGTTGTGCAGGACTTAAGGTTAAAGACGGCAATGTTATCCAAAGATATGGCAACATAGATGCGTTCAACGCCGCCGCGGCCGCTGACGTTAACAAGGAGTTCACCTTCCACGCAGGTACCTTTGGGAGTAACATCTTTGATGGGGGTATAGGCAGTAGTGCGAATAAACCTTTCTGGTGGATGGACCAAAACTCTCCCTTCAAAGGCGCCGGTGCGAGTGCAAAGTATGAAACGTACAGCAAATCTAGCTTCTCGAATGGAGCAAGTGCTTTAGGAACTGGCGCTTTAAACCTGGCCGGAAACCCGTTCCTAAATGGACAATTATCTAAAGGTGCAAGTGCTAGTCAAACTGTATTAGGCGCTGGTATCAAACCTAACTTCCAATCAGCGTATGAATCATCGTATTCAGCAAATAACGGAGCAGTTGATTTATCTCAGAATCCCTTCTTGAATGCTGGATTGAGTGGATCCGGATCTGGATTCCAAGGGTTCGGAGCTAAGGGTGTGGTTGGTTCTCAGAAGTTTGGCGCTGGTGGTTATTCCGCTGGTTTTGGATCTGGAAGCAAGTTAGGCACTGGTTATACTGGTTCTACACCAAGCCCATTCGCGACTGCTACTGGATCAAATGTCAACCTGATACAGAGCGGTAACGATTTCGACTACGCACAACAACAGACTCAGCAGAACATCAATGATATTTTGCAAAGTGGTAGTATTGGTGTTGGCGGCATCGGTGTGGAAGCTAATGGCGGTGATCTGCAGCAACTTTGTGCGGGTCAAGGCTATGTTTGCGCCCTAAAGTCACAATGTACGAATGGCGTCGTAAATGCCAACTTTGCTGCACTTCTTCAAGCTAAAGCTAAGGTAAGTTACATTTCACTTTATAAGGTTAGTTATATTTCACTTTTCTATTAATTTACTCGTACCGATACTGCATTTATCTAAATTGCTTCTATTCCAAGATTAACTGGAGGAGATCTTTGACATAAAAAAGTTAATTTGTATATTTTATTTATCTATATGAATATATAAAGCTGAAGAGTTTGATTGATTGATTGTTTGAACGCGCTAATCTCATAACTACTGGACCGAAAAATTCTTCGAGTGTAAGATAGTCCATTTATCGGGGTAGGCTATAAGCTATATAACATCACGCTAAGATGAATAGGAGAGGAGCAGCAATACAATATTGAAAAAATGGCAATATTTAAAGCTTTCCTTGCGTGCGCTAAATAAACGGCGAAAGTTATTTAAAAATCATTTATATTAAGTCGAGATAACTACTTTTATATTCAAAATTTCAATTCGGGGAAAATATATATGACACACTGAAATCCATGCTGGCACAGCTAGTAAATAATATATTTATCAACGTTATTTCGTGTTACACAAATAAATAGTGTGAATCACTATATCTAAGTTAAAAGTTTCAACGCAAAACTAAAAGCGATAAACTATCCTGCAACTGGGAGGTTGTTTTCTTATTAAGGGGAGCAATAAAAAACTTAACACGTTCTCCCATGCGTATTACCAAGTTACGCATATTTCCCAGGAATTTTTCAGAGAAAATTATGGTCATAATAATTCTTTATTGCACAAATATACGTACATAAATGCTAGTAAAACAAATGTTGTATCAGTATATTTAACCGATTAAGGCATGGAAAAATTAATGTCAGATTAGAGAAAAAAAAATCGATTTATGTATTAATTTACATCATACATTATCAATTTAATACTATCATATTTCATCACAATTTCCTTTTAAAAAAATCTTTGAAGTTCAAATAATTCTTTGAAGTAAAAGTTACATTTAATAAGCAAATCTCGTAGTAGTTCTTATAAAAGTGGCCTCAGATTTAAACCTACGTGATTTTAGAATTACGTACGATTGTAGGTATTATGATACGATTTTCTTCCGTAGATAAAGCAACAGAAAAACTTGCACAATAAAAACTTGGTTGATGTAATTATTTTCTAAAACAATTTTTTAAATATATTTTTTGCACACCTAAGATCAATTTGATGGTATATCAAAATTGATCGTGTAAAAGATTCTACTTTGATAACCCTTGCTCTTTCAAGAATCAAACGTTAAGACAGGGGTGTCAAACCCAAAAGCTATATTAGGTCTAATAAAATTGGCCGCAAAAAATAATAACAAATATTTTTAATTTGGCTATGGCTAAACGCATATTCAATTTTATTTGAATGATCCTTATCGTTTATAAATAAAGTACATATCGCTTAGTGTTAAATAGATCTAATTCCAAAAAAGTTGTTTTTGGCAAATTGCAATAAAGCGTAGCATAGTGCCTACAAAACTCGTAAGTGTCAAAGAGACCTATAACTTGGAAGAGCAAGAAAACACTAGTTTTTAGTAGTTTGTAGCGTGATAGCGTAGTTAACATTGAAATAAGGATTATAATGTACCTAACTGAGATACGTACATTGTAATCCTAGAGCCTAAGTTTGATTTTGGTCAGTCTAAGCGTGCGATATATTATATATTTATTTGCTGTTTTCGTTTTGATTCACATTTTATAATTGGTTTTACGTTTTGTCGGATATGTGATGCAGATTTCTTCAAAGTCAATGGTTAGATATAGTCCTCGAAAACGCGCCGCTTTAAACCGATTTTCGGTCTCACAGGAGAAACCCTTAAGGCGATGATCCCAGGAAGTTGCGAATGCGTCAATTCACTCGCTCTTACCAATTATATCCGGCGAAGCTTCTATGCTCATCCGTCCTTCCGGAAACGCTGACAAATCCATTATAACGGCATTAGTCAATTTAAACAAAAATTCTACTCGTGCCGCGAGTTTGACACCCCTGCGTTAAGACATTTATTAGTTTTTTGTTATAATTCTAGACGTTTCTGTGAACGAGTTTATTATTCATGTCACATATCACATTTCTGACAGTTGAGGTCTCAATCAATTCATTGAGTTCAATTTTTTCTGCGGACAATGTATGCCAAAAATCCCGTAAGCATTTTTTTGTAATTAATGGCTAAGTAAGTAGCGGCCTGTTACTATCCCACTGATGTGAAAAGGCCTCTTCTCTCCGTTTTTGGAGAGAAGGTTTGGACCTACCACGCTGCTCCAATGCGGATTGGTAGGTTACACATATCTCCAGAATTCTCTAGAGATACGCAGGTTTCCTCACGATGTTTTCCTTCACCGAAAAGCGTGTGATAAATTGCAATTTTCAATTAGAAACATAAGTTTTAACAGAAAAACTCGTTGGTGTCTGCCCGGGTTTGAACCCGTGACCTCCTCTAAAGAGTCGCCCGGTGTTACCGCTGGGCTACCTGGGCTGGGGTACAGCTTAATTAATTGGTAATTCCACCATATTACGATGGGAATTGCCATGAGAATTACAAGCGTTCTGAGCACTCTTTCGTTTTAAGTTGTTACTTTTGAACAAAAGCCTTTATATCTTGTTCGACCTGTACTCGCGGTTTTATTTGCATGTGCTTTCCAAAAAAAAAAGTTCTCACTGATTTTTTGTATTATTTGTTAGTCGCGTATAAAAGTTTTAATTTTACTGATTTTTTATCAATAATGCTGCAACGAACGAGCCGTGAAAGGATAATAGATATACGAATACCGTATTAGTAAATTTAGGATGTTTTTAATACGTTAAGGCTAACCTAATTAACAAAATATATTACTAAGGTAGTACAACTTTACAGCGAAACAGGATAATAGAATTAAAAACTTTATCTGTATTGATTATGTTAAATTTATAATATAAAATAATTTTAAACGGCAAACTACAAATGCTTTAAACATCTTCTAGATTAATTTCTTATTCTTATATTTATGTCGAAAAGAGCAACCGCCGAGTATCTTGCTGGCTCTTCTCGGTAGGTACAGCTTTCCGAACCAGCAGTAGAATTGACTATTCAAAAGCACCTGTTTACAAGTTTATTTAAATAAATAAAAATTGAATTTTAATTCGAGTTCATACTGTTATATTTCGAATGAATAATACTTTAACTTTCTTTTATGTGTAACTAAAACATCATAATTGCATAATTGGATAAGACATAAACCATATTTCACTATTAAAGTCCATGTAACATAAAATAATGTTCTTCATTTTTGTATATATTTATATTTATCCCTCGAAAGGACCTACCAAAATGTGCGCGGGCCTTAATCCTTTCCAAACGACCTCTCCAGTTTGGTACTGACATTTAAGACCGCGCTGTGTGACCTTTGCATTCAAAACTGTTTGATATTCTTTTATTATTACACCATGATAAGGAAGGTCGGGGTGTTGATTATGTTTATAAAATTTAAACGGCCATTGTTATGTTTGTTTAAATATAACTAGTAATTGGTGCGTTGTTTGTTTGTTTACATCTTTTGTTGTGTTGTATAACTTTTTATTTTGGACCATTACGATGGACTGTCCTTAAAGTAAGTAACTTATCATTTTGAGCGGTGCATATGGGATTTCAAACGTTTGTTTTAGGGTACTACATTTTCGTCCATATTTATACTTATTACAAAAGATAGTCCTCAAAAGCTGTCTGTCTGTTTCTGGTCAATTTTCTGAAATTCTAATAAACGGATTTTTCTACGGTTTTTACTAAAAGGTAGTGAAATTTTTCCGGAAGATTTAGGTTACTGTACATTTCGGTTTTATGTAAATTGTGTTGAAGAGGTCGCGCGGCTGTAAAAAATACTCGTCTGCTGGGTGCTTTTGTCTAGAGACGATCACGGGTTCAAACCCGGGCAGGCACCAATGATTTTTTCTATTAAAACTTGTGTCTAATTTATCACATGCTTTTCGGTGAAAGAAAACATCGTGAGCAAATCTGCATATTTCTAGAGAATTCTGGGGATATATGTATCATACCAATGGATAGCTGGAGCAGCATGGTAGGTCTTAGCTCCAACCCCTCTCTCCAATAAAGGAGAGAGGAGGCCTATGTAGCAGTATGCCAGCAGTGGGATAGTAACAGGCCGTTACTTTTACTAAAACTGTTTTGGTCACATGATTTTGATCACTATAAACTGATAAAGTACCGTAAACCGTCAACCAGAGTAGGCACGTTACTTAATATAATATTTTGTACTGTCAATTGGTAAATTAGAGATACAAATGATATTGTCGCTACAGTGAATAGGAGATCAAATGTCATCTTAGCTTATCTATCTTCTAAGATAATGCAACATTTGTCATACAATTTAGTTGTTTATTATAATCGCATATAGCATTGTGCTTTTGACATTCTTTTATGCGTTGCTAAAAGTGACTGGCCCAGTGGCATTAGCCCTACCTTAAACTCTGTGGGTCCCGGGTTCAATCCCTGCCTGTGACCATTTTTAGGATACTTAATTATGTATTTTTTCTTATTCCCGAACGAAAACGGGATGTTTTACCGTATATGTTAGCTACATAAATGTATTTTTTTTTAAAGATTAATAGCATTCCATACATTTTTTAAATCAATAATTAAAAAATGTCAAAGAATAATAAAATTATTTTGGTATAAGCCCCGATAAAGTAAATAGAAAATATATATAATGCTAAATGTAGAGTGAACTATTCGTTTTCATACCCGATGCATGTAGTATTCGTAAAAACACATACACAAACCACCACCGCCACCGCAATACACAAGCACTACACACGTTCACTATCACAAACTCAACAATCTTTCGCCCCGCAACCGAAGCATCATCAGGAGATAGACTAAAGATTTGTTGTGGCGTCTATCAATTATGAAAACGGATAGTCCACTCTACATTTAGCATCTATACTAATATTATAAACAGAAAAAAATTGTATGTATGTTTATAATGTTTTCGCACAAATAACTACTGGACCGATATCAAAAATTCTTTTACCATTAGAAAGCTGTATCTTTACTGAGCAACATAGGCCATATAATATTTAAGAAAAATAGATATCCGTAATAAAAATGAAATAAGGTGTAAAAAAATTGTTTTAAAAATCTGTCATCGTGTGCGCTTTGGAAACTATTGATAATAGAACAAAAAATGTTCTACAGTATTATAGAACGTATCAATATCTACAAAAAAGTCTGCGATAGCATATATCCAACAACCATAATTATGCCAATATAATTACTTTTTCATTCATTAGATTATGAATGTATTTAAAAACTAAGAAACCTAAGTGAAATAAAACTTTTATGTCAACAAAAATAAATCTATAATCCGACTTAGTAGACTTTCCACTGCCATGAGATCGGTTTCTACGTGGGTAAAACCGCGGGTTATTACTAGTTACATACATTTTGCATTTACTATATCACGGAATACAGCAAAATAATTTTATTATTACGACACCTTGATAGGAAATGAGGTTGATCTATTCTATTCTATGCATGTATCAGGTATGAGAACGAATAGTACACTCTACATTTAGCATTACATATATTTCCCTTAATCGCGGAATACAGCAAAATAATTTTATTATTACTTTTATATTATGGCTCTCAGCAAATTAACGCTTAATTTTATAAATTATTTAATGTCAAGGAAATTATTAATAACATACCTGTACCTAGATAGTGTAATAGATGTGACAACTTAGTGAGGATGTAGTGTTATAAATTACCTTAGCGGTCCACGTACAGACATAAATGTCTTTATAAGTATATGTCAAGGTCGGACGTAGTGTAACAGGATAACAACTTTCGTGGTTATTATTAAGCTATATTTGATGGTTTAACTGATATTACTTCAAACAAATCAAACCAAAATAATCTTGATTCAAATAAGCTCTTTAAAGCACTTTTGAATCGTCAATCAATATGATTAATGAAGCTAGAACTGGTTCGGAATGTTGCTCTTACCGAGAAGAACCAATCTTTTAAACATTTTCAATTTTACATTATTAAACCGCAGTCTTGTAAGAAGCTGAAAAAGGATTGTTTATTGATTTAAGGATTCATCCAGGCTTTTTTATCATCCAAATAATCTTCAATTGACTGGACCAAGCTTTACTCAGTATTTTTTTTAGAAGATATCATTGGCTCCAGCTGAGTAGAATTTCTTACCCAGGCGTCGTAAAAGGCGAATAAGTTAAGTTGACCCGCCGTGTGGTATCTGGTATAGTAGAATAGACCACCCTCCTTTCATACAAAGTCGTAAAAGTCGCATAAGTTTACCCGTCGTGTGGTATCCGGTTTAAAAGAATAGTCCAACCTCATTTCTTACCGAGGTATCGTAAAGGTCGAATAAGGTAGGTTGACCCGCCGTGTAGTATCCGTTTTATTAGAATAGACCACCCTTTTTCTTACCGAGGTGTCGTTAAATACGAGTAAGTTAAGTTGACGTCAGGCAGGCGGCCAGTCGAAAAATACGCAGCCAAATCATGTGATATGTTTATAATATGTTGTGCCGTCCCCACCTAGAGTGGGATAAGGCAGGAGGATGATTTCACTTTTACCGTCTAGAGAGAGTTCGGAGTATAAATTTTTGAACCTTCAAAGAATATTAAAAGACTTTACTTCTTTTAAACTAATTGAAAGCTAGTCCCCTCCATGTCTATCAGGCCAACCGGTATGCAAATGCATGCATGCATGTTTACTACACGTCCTCACGCCCAAAACATAATAATCACTTGAACATTTTAATAAACACACGATAGGCTTTCCGCTCACATCAGACTTATGTCCAATAAACCCGCCGTATATTTTTTGTCAATAAAAAGATTCCAGAGTTTTTATCAAACCGTTAACCAAAAATGACCGACATGTTCTTTTCACAGTCACACAGAGAAATAAGAGTGATAAAAAAGAGAATGTTAAATGGGCAGAATCATTGTAAAATAATAAAAGCAAAAACGAGAACGTAATTATTTACTTACACCATTATATGCGTTGCGTATCTTGGTAGCACTTTTTTCCTTCCCATCAATCCCTTATATCACTTCTAAGTGGGGTCGTCACAACATGTTATAAACATGGTGTCACATGATATGGCTACGTGTTTCACGACCAACCGCCTGCCTGACATCAACCTACCTTAGTCGTATTTTTCGACACCTCGGTAAGAAAGAGGGTAATCTATTCTACTTAACCGGATACCATCAGGTGCGTCGACTTAGCTTAGTCGCCTTTTACGATATCTCGGTAACAAAGGGTGGTACTACTATATTCAGCCGGATACCACACCCCACACATAATAAGTGTCCCGGATGGGGTGGAAACTAGTCGGGCTAACCCGAAAAAATAAAACGTGAGTATAGCCGGTTTCTATACATTAACTTTCAAACGTTATGAATTTTTCATGGATGCGCCATGATATCATAGTTCATTTTTACGTCACGAAAAAAAAATCGTACGCCGACTGTCGTTCATGTGTAGAGGGTCTTACAAGCTCGGCCATTACATAACTATCATAATTGCATGCAAATATGTAATGCGGCCCTTAGGGTCAATTGTGAAACTTATAAACCTCATTTTGGTTATTTTTGTATCTGACTGTATGTTATAGACGTGTTAGCCTGGCAGCGAGAGCGCGCCATCCTCTAAACAAATGTTATTTAATTAATTACAAGTGTGATCCGCGACTTAGTTAGTCCTTTAAGCTTTAAAGTACCCTCAATAAAACAAAGTAATAGAGAAAATCTATGTAACTAATGCTAAGTGTACGCAAAAACTGCTCTCACACCTTATACATGCAGGATTACCTACCGCGGGTATCACAAGACATCACCACTACACACTACACACATTCCCAAATAAACAATTTTGATATTAATCGATTATTTTGTCACAATAATCGATTTTTAATAATCGACTATTTAAATATTATAAATCGATTTCAATAATTACCCTCTTTTTATTCATTTTTTTACCCTCTTTTGTCTTGTATTTTGAGGCACATTTTAATCGAATATGACAAAGAGCACATCTGTTTTTCTTATTCTTAATAGTCCACTTTAATTTGTCTTTGTTCTAATTGATTATTAAAATAAAATAAAAATATTTAAAAATCAAAATATTATTAATATTATTCGCCTTCCATCAGGCAAGATCTTAACCAAGCGTTAGCCTTTCGTTAATAAAAAAAAATAATTTATAGCTCAGTTTTATGTGTCCCATATATTATATTAAAAAATAAGGCTTTACTTTGCGGAGGTCCATAATACAAAACTAATGAAAATATTATTTTGCTTTAAAAAACCTTAAAACAATTGTAACTATATATATAAACGTGTACACAATGACAAAAGACTTAAGTGCTATTTCATTGTTTTAGCAAGAATTGTCGATAAGTGCGTGACCCGCCACGCCAAACTGGTTTGGGCACACGGATTCCTCTTAAAAGTAACACTGGCGACGACTTATGGCGAAATCGTGTAACCGGCACCTTGTACTGTTGACACAAAAAATATTAACATTGTTTACAAACTCAAAATGTTCATTTTATCGGAAATAATGAAATGTCATTTAATGCTAAACCATGGTTTCAAACGACTATAAAATATTTGTTTATTGTAATCTATGCTAACATCGATAGATGGCGGTAGTAGTCTTTTGTCACGCGCTAAAGATGTACCTTTGACTACAGTCAAACGTTATATTGCCCAACGAAAATGAAGAGTGATTAGTGATTTGTAGTGTTTAATTCAGAGCACCCAGGGAGGGTTTTTGGTTCACCATTTATAATCAAAGATCAAATAGTCAAAGAGTTGTTTCATGTCTGTAAGAGATTAGTACTGTGAGATAAGACCGCTTTTGCACATATTGTACCTATAATCCAAATTTCCCTATTTTATAATTTTCGTATTCTTATTCGTGCAATAAAGTTATTATTCTCAATTTTCCATATGATAAAAAAATTAGAGAACATATTATTGCAGATTGTAGCAAAACAATACGAGTATAATCATTATTCAAAATAATAATAATTCAAAAAATATTATCATTATTCAAAAAAAAATTAACACAATCCGCGATTAAGCCAATAAAAAATATGTGTTTTGCTAAATGTGGAGTACTGTCCCTTTTCATATCTGATACATGCAGGATTCGTAAAAACGCATGCAGTACATACCTCCACCAACACAACCACAATACACAAGTTTTGGTTAGTGTTATAATAAATCTTGTTTAGACACTATGATCGCGACGAATCGTTACTGAATTATCAGTTACATGTTAATCCAACCCAGATTAAATGTGTTTGTGTTTTTTGCAACATACAACTTTCCAAATATTCCAACATATTCTATTTCGATTTAAACATGTAAATAAAATTGAAGTTAAGTTTCAAAACTATTAAAACTATTCATATTTTATAACGTTCAGATATTTATTAAGATTTATATATTTCAAATAAAAAAGAGCCATTCTTTGTTTACATTTACCACTAGTAAATAATCATTTTTCTGTTGTCGCTACGTTAAATATAATCGTATAATAGATCGTAAAATTGCCTTATCTGAAACGGAAACTATTTACATAAAATTAATATGGTAAATAAATGTTGAAACAAATTGTATGAATTCAGGAAATTAAAATGACAATAATTGTTGGCGCATACAGTAATATTTTGATGGTATGTGCACAGTAAGCTAGTCCCAACCTATCAATCTAATTGGTAACTCAAAAGTTATTTTAATGAAGTAAGTAAGTAAGTAACAGCCTGTTACTATCCCACTGCTAGGCATAGGCCTCCTCTCTCCATTTTTGGAGAGAAGGGTTGGAGCTAGGACCTACCACGCTGCTCCAATGCGGATTGGTAGGTTACACATATCCCTAGGATTCTCTAGAGATATGCAGGTTTCCTCACGATGTTTTCCTTCACCGAAAAGCGTGTGATAAATTGCAATTATCAATTAGACACATAAACTTATGTTTATGATGTTATGAGTTTTTCTATTAAAAACTTTTAATAGAAAAACTCTTTGGGTTCTGCCCGGGTTTGAACCCATGATCGTCTCTAGAGATTCACACGGTCGTACCGCTAGGCCATCACAGCTTTATTTTAATAAAGTAAATAGATAATATATATATAATATTTAACGTAGAGCGCTTAATGTAGACTCTCAATTATCATACCTGATACATGCAGGATCCGTAAAACACATGCACTGCAAATTATCACCGCCATTAAATTATTTGGCACGCTTTGCGATTGCATTGCATCTATCTGATGATTTTTCGGTTATGACGTAACTTAAATATTAAAGTACCCCAATTATAGATATGTACTTATCGTTTATGTTAATTCGATTTTTAAGGGACAAATTAACAAAATTTCTTTAATATTGTCCTGGCAAATTCAAATTTAAATCATTCTTTATTCAAGTTGGCTATTATAAGGCCTTTCGAATCGTCAAATTTTAATGAACAACTGGTTCGGAAAGGTGCTCATAGAGAAAAGTATCAGCAAGAAACTCGGCGGTCACTATTTTCAAAATAATTATTTCAATATCATCATCATCATCCTGAAGCTGTGGTAGCCCAGTGGTAGCACCGTGCGACTCTTTCGAGGAAGTCACGGGTTCAAACCCGGGCAGACACCAATGAGTTTTCCGTTAAAAACTTATGTGTCTAATTGATAATTGCAATTTATCAGACGCTTTTTGGTGAAGGAAAACTTCGTGAGGAAACCTGCATATCTCTAGTGAATTCTGGCGATATGTATAACCTACCAATCCGCATTGGAGCAGCGTGGTAGGTCTTAGCTCCAATCTTCTCTCCAATAACGGATAGAAGAGGCCTATTCCCAGCAGTGGGATAATAACAGGCCGGTACTTTACATTATCATCCTTCAGCCCTTATCCCACTCTAAGTGGGGCTGGCGCTATATGTTATAAACATGTTGTCATATGGTTTGGCTACATATTTTACGACCGGCCGCCTGCCCGACGTCAACTTACCTAAGTCGTATTTTACGACACCTCGCTAAGAATTAGGAATAGAATAGAATTCTACTCAACCAAAAACCACAAGTGGTAAACTTACCTTATTCGCCGTTTACGACACCTCAGTAAGAAATGGGAGTGGTCTAATCTACTCAATCGGATACCACACGGCTAAAGTATAGACATAAATCTGTATTAAAGATGATACGGATGCGTAAACCGGTGGCATGCATTACCTAACAGATAAATAATTAACCTTGATCTAACAAAGCAATTACAAGACAGAACGGTTATAGAGAAGTATGAAAAAATGGCATACACAATCAATAAGCAAAAAAATACTCTAAAACAATTTTCTTACTAACAATGAGCTTCCCACGGCGCATAATTTGAATAATTGTTTATGTAACTGTAGATAATAATAAAAAAAATCTGTCTTTTTGTGTGCGTTGTAATAAATCATTTTTTCACTAGTTTCACAACTTGTAACCATGACTTTGTTCACGTCAACTAACTCGTAAATGGTAAAAATGTGTATTACTTTGTGGTTTCGAAATATTATTTTAATATCATATGTTAAACTGGTATTAAAGCTTTAAATGAGGCAAATTTGATCAATATTTGTCGAGTAGATAATACGAAATAAAAAATAAAAATGAATAAAAAATATTTGCTGCCAGACAGTTTTTACAAGAGGTTTGTTTGTAACGCTGTTTTACAGCAAATAAACTTTCTTAACTTGATGTAATATTTTATTATCATTAGAGCACACCTTAGATGACAAATATATGGGCAAGAAGGAAGGAAGTGTTGCCACAAGTATAATTTAAAAAATGTCTTTAACAAGGTTTGATAGCCGAAATTGTAATTTTTTACGGAGGTCACGTGACTAAGGTAAGTCGATCCTCTATGTGGTATCCGGCTGAGTAGATTAGACCACCCTCATTTCTTACCGAGTCGTCGTAAAAGGTGACTAAGGTAAGTCAACCCGCTGTGTGGTATCCGGCTGAGTAGAATAGACTACCCTAATTTCTTACCGAGTTGTCGTAATAGGCTACTAAGATAAGTCGACCCGCCGTGTGGTATCCGGCTGAGTAGAATAGACCTCCCTCATTTCTTACCGAGGTGTCTTAAAATACGACTAAGATAGGTTGACGTCAGGCAGGCGTCCGGTCATAAAATACCTACCCAAATCATGTGACAACATGTTTATAACATGATGCTGCTCTTACTTTGTCTATTATATAGATCGCCACATTATTGTCCATGTCATCATTCTCCTGCCCCTATCCCACTCCAAGTGGGGTCGGTACAAAATGATATAAACATGTTATTAAATTATTTGGCTAGGTATTTTACAAGCGGCCGCTTGCCTGACGTGAAGTTTTAACACTTGTAGTGAGACTTTAGTCGCCTTTTACCATATATCTCGCAAAGGAATAAGGGTGGGCTGTTCTAGTCAGCCGGATACCACACGGCATATATTATTGTATATGTATACACACATATTTCTATGCAAATAAAAATATTGCATTTATAATATTAGCAATGATATAAGTATTTATTATTGAAAGCCATTGTAAGCTTGCGACCATCCCCAGTGTTTGGCTTATTTCGCAAACATTACCATAAGCTTGCGAACTATTATATTGCTAGATTAAGATTCGCGAGATTTGAATAGATTACATTATTCAAATCTACACTCACCGCTGAACAATTGCTAACCAGTTACACACGTTTTCTAATCCCATCGAAAAAAAATTTCTATATATATTTAGAATAGACCAACCTCATTTCTTACCGAGGTGTCGTAAAAGGCGACTAAAGTAAGTTGACACACCGTGTGGTATCCGGTTCAGTAGAATAGACCGCCCTCTTTCATACCGAGGTGTCGTAAAATACGACTGAGGTAAGTTGACGTCAGGCAGGCGGCCGGTCGTAAAAACGCAGCCAAATCATGTGACAACATGATTATAACATGTTGTGCCGACCCCACTTGTAGTGGGATAAGGGCAAGAGGATGATGATTTTGAATTTCGGAAACGGCTTTTTAGTACTTTCGACGCTTTTCACATTCATTTCCCGTACAAATAATAATCATCAAATATTGAATTCGACTTGCCAGTACTCTTATTTGTAAAACTATAAAAAAATATAAAGCTATTAAATACAAACTATAAAGGTATAAAGGCACATAAAATAAGTTTAATTATGTATTCGTTATCTTATCTTAATTATTCTTATTACTAATTAACTGGACATCTGTTAACATGGTACAAATTCAGTACCATATTCTATGGTACTGAATTTGTATGATAATTTCTCGTAAATCAATTAATATAATGTAACTAAACTATTTGTGTTAATAAAAGAAGTATTCCAAATCAGTTTTATTCTTTTCATTAAAATGCTAAAATGAAATCAAGGCAAACTCTCATTCGCTATCCGCGGGCTAGCTGCTAATGACAGCGGCTGTCACATCTCCCACGTCAAAATGGCGCGAAAGGCTGTGGCGAGATGTGACGTCATGGCTTGCTTGCTTGCAGTAACGACAAGGCGGCGTTGTTACAATAAATTAAAATATTTTTAAGTATATAAAAAATCGTTAAATAAATAAATGATAAAGTCATCATCTTCCTGCCCTTATCCCACTCTAAGTGGGGTCGGCACAACATGTTATAAACATGCTGTAACATGATTTGGCTGCGTTTTTGCGACCGGCCGCCTGCCTGACGTCAACTTACCTCTGTCGTATTTTACGACACCTCGGTAAGAAAGAGGGTGGTCTATTCTACTAAACCGGATACCACAAGGTGGGTCATCTTACCTTAGTCGCCTTTTACGACACCTCGGTATGAAATGAGGTTGGTCTATTCTACTCAGCCGGATACCACACGGCGGGTCGACTTACCTTAGTCGCCTTTTACGACACCTCGGTAAGAGAAGAGGGTGGTACTATTCTACTCAGCCGGATACCACACGGCTTAAAAAATAAATGATAAAGTAATTTTAAAAAATGCAATTTTTAACTAACCAAATTTGTTATGACGATTTTAAATGTCAAATTAAACAAGCATCTTAAACATACACTCAGATTATTTTTTTCCAAATAAAGTATTTAGTCATTTAATATTCAAAAGGCATAGTATTCTAAACAAAGATTTACTATACTTAGGGTAGGGGAGTCATAGAAAACCCTATAAGTGATAATGACAAAATAAATAATGATAGGAAATGAATGAAACTCGTAACCGTCATGTGGTATACGGCTGAATTGAATAGACCACCCTCATTTCTTACCAAGGTATCGTAAAAGGCGACCAAGGTAAGTTTGCGTCAGGCAGGCGGCTGGTTGTAAAATACCCAGCCACAACATGTTGTGCCAACCCCACTTATAGTGGGATAAGGGCGGGAGATTGACGAGGCAAGATGAAACTTCATCCTTGTCTAATCACACATAAAAAGGAGAGACAGATACTTTTTACTTTCTTTTCTTTCCAATAAGGCACATTTCAAGGTGCCTTTCCTTATTTTTATTTGGAATTATAATAACTCTATGATTCTGAATCCCTTAGGAATGACGTAAGCAAAATTATATAAATCATTAAAGGCACTTATGCCGCCGTGTGGTCATCATCCTCCTGCCCTTATCCCACTCTAAGTGGGGTCGGCACAACATGTTACAAACATATTGTCATATGATTCGGCTACGTATTTTACGACCGGCCGCCTGCCTGACGTCAACATACCTTAGTCGTATTTCACGACTCCTCGGTAAGAAAGAGGGTGGTCTATTCTACTAAACCGGATACCACACGGCAGCATAACGCCGTGTGGTATCCGGCTGAATAGAATAGTACCACCCTCATTTCTTACCGAGGTGTCGTAAAAGGCGACTAAGGTAAGTCGACCCGCCGTGTGGTATCCGGCTGAGTAGAATAGACCACCCTCATTTCTTACCGAGGTGTCGTAAAAGGCGAGTGACTCACCGTGTGGTATCCGGTTAAGTAGAATAGATCACCATCTTTCTTGTCGAGGTGACGTAAAAAACGACTAAGATAAGTTGACGTCAGGCAGGCGGCCCGTCGTAAAATACGTAGCCAAATCATGTGACAACATGTTTATAACATGTTGTGCCGACCCCACTTAGAGTCGGATAAGAGCAGGAAGATGATGATTAAAGGCACTTATGACCATAGAGTAAAAATATTTTTAGCACATTCTAATGATAAAATCTGTATTTTATACAGCATAGTGCATGTTAAATATCTTTAATTTACCTATCAAGTTTCACGATAATTGATTTATGATAATACATGAACGTCTAGCATATTAATGGTTTTTATAGGTTTTATGTATGGCCAAAAAGACGTAAAATTTCATTGCATTTTAACATCAAAATGCGCAATTTAACCTTTAACTCAATCACATTACACAAGTACCACAACTGCCACAGATAATAAAAATCCCTGGCTGAATAGTAGCCGACGCTTGTCTTTACCAAATAACGGCGGCAGTTTGACAGCTGCCAAGATGGCCGCATCTGAACTGTCAATTATGGAACAGTGTTTCTTGATTGAAACCTGTACTTTTGTTAAATATTTTTATGGTAATTACTCAGGAGGAGATGCACAATTTGATTAAAGAAAGACAATGTAAAAGTAAATAACTATTGTTTGAATTAACGTTACAATATTACTGATAGTTTAATCGTCAACCTCCTGCCATTATCCCACTCTAAGTGGAGTTGGCACGACATGTTGTCACGTAATTTGGCTACGTATTCTACAACCGGTTGCAAACCTGACGCCTTTTACGACACTTCAGTAGGAAATGATGGTGGTCTGTTCTACTAAGCTGGATACCAAATGGAATAACCATTTATTCCCGTCGGGTTGGCCATGTATTCGGGTCGAGTTATATCAGTCGCCATTTACGTCACCTTGGTAAGAAATGAGGGTGGTCTATTGTAGTTAGCCCGGTACCACACGGCGGGTCAACTTACCTTAGTCGCCGTTTATGACACCTCAGTATGAAATAAGGGTGGCCTATTCTAGTCAGCCGGATACCACACGGTGGGTAAACTTACCTAAGTCTCCTTACGACACCTCGGTAAGACATAAAGGTGGTCTATTCTACTTAGACGGATACCACACGGCGAGTCAATTTATCTTAGTCTACTTTTACAACACCTCGGTAAGACATTAGGGCGGTCTATTCTACTAAACCGGATACCACTCGGCGGGTGAACTTACCTTAATCGCCTTTTACGACTCGGTAAGAAATGTTTAGCCAGTACACACCGAAGTAATAATATATAAATGAAAAACCGTCAACCGTCTCGCCCGATGATTAAACAAAACCGTCAGAGCTATCAGCATATTGTCATGCGATAAAAAAATGTCGATAAAAACAAAGCCTACAAAAAAACATTAAAGGCCTGCGTCGAAATAAATTAACTTATCAGAATATGATTTGCATATATCGATAAATAATAGGATTTAACGAGACAAGTTTTGTGCGTTTGATTTACCTAGTGACATTCTGAACGCTTGGAATATATGCGTTTTGTAATTGACAACTAGAAACGTAATTTTAACGCGGACTGCAAATATACTAAGAATATCACAACTGTAGTGAATAATCACTTTGGCTTTATACATAATTCGCATTTTATACATCACCAGCGGCTCGGCCCGCGTGTAAAGATTAAAACCGATTAAAACAAGCTTATATTTTGATAACCATAAATTTTTATGGTTATCAAAATATAAGCTGGTTTTAATCGGTTGAAGTGGGTCAACCTTAAATAACCTAGACATATGCTGTCGCGGACTTTTATTTAGAACTTGTTTAAGGGAACAATTTTGTAATACATAACTTTTGAATAACTTTCACCGTTTACTCAGCGCACGCAACGAAAGCCTTAAATTTTCCAGTTTTCGTAATTTTTTTTTTGCTTGTCTCCTTTTCATCTTAGCGTGATTATAGCCTTCCTCGATAAATGGACTATTTTACACTCAATTATTTTTTCAAATCGGTTTAGTGGTTCCTGAGATTAGCACGTTCAAACAATCAAACAGTCAAACAAACAAACTCTTCAGCTTTATATATTAGTACCTATAGATTATTTCATAATTGAAATGTTTGTTTAAACAGACATTGTACTATGCGCTAAAGTAAAACTATCTGTTACTATCACATAGCTGAACATAAACCACCTTTCTTCTTTTTGGAAACGGAGTTTAGACCCACGATACTGCTCCGATGTGCGTTCTCCAGCGACATGTACAGGTTTCCTTACGATGTTTTCCTTCACTGAACAGCGTGTAAACATCAAGTAGGATCTTAAGTTTTACCAAAAGATCTCATTGGTGCCTGCCCTTTGAACCCGTGACCTCTTCTAAAGAGTCGCAAAGTCTATTCGGCTATTACAGTTTACTGTGCAGCTTAACCGAAACAACAATAGGAACAATTATTTTTGACTATTCCATATGGCGTATCTCATAACCTAAGTCTAAATATTCAGTTAATTTTTCTTCTTCATCTCTTATGATATAATCATCATATCGGACAATATATCAACAATAATTAGCTGACGCACGACTTCCTAATACTATATATAACTACAATAACAGACACTCTTACTCTTTTGTTTCAGAAAAATTACTGCAACCTCGTCAGCGAAATCTGCTGCAGAATTGACGTATCTTCACTCTCCTCTGGTATCGTATCGGGCCAAGCTAACGCTTTTAACGCCCGTGGTTCATACGGTTACGGAAAAGGCACCACATCAAGCGGTTTCGGTTTAACCGGCTCTAGCTATGGTTCAACGCTCGGATCAGGTGTAATTGGAAAAGGAACAAAGTTCGGTAGCGGGACGTCCAGTCTGTACGGTTCTACCTTCGCATCGAAGGGCTATGGATTGACTGGTACAACATCTCCATTCGGATTAGGATCCACTAACAGAGGCATTGGTTCCACAACACCTAGAATCGGCGGTTTCAAATCAACTGGGCAATCTAACTTCATTGGTGATTCGTTGTCAGCTGGAAGCGAAGTTGCTGGCGTGTACCGACCTGGTGCTGTCGGGTCTGTGCTGAAACCGGGTATTCCATACTTGCCGCCAGTAGACAATACGATCAGCGGTACCAATATCGTCAGCTCGACCGTACTCCCCAACCCCACTTTCGTAACAACGCCGAGACCTTTCACCACCGCCAAGCCAACTTATCTCCCGCCTCCCATATCCTCCACAGCAGCACCTGGGTACCTCCCACCTATTGGAGAGCAAACGATTAACAGGGAAACAATTGTGCCACCTTACTCTGAGGGTTCTATCTATTTGGATGAGACCAGGACTAGCCGACCGCCGATTCCTCCACCGATCTTGGTTCCAAGTAAGTTTGGCATAAATTATAAAAATTATAAGTACGTTTTAACACCTGCAGAATCAACGTTACGATTAGTTGTTTCGCCCCGTGACCTATGCATCATTATGATGTAGCCTCATCATTCTCCTGTCCTTATCCCACTGTAAGTGGGGTCGGTACAACATAAACATGTTGTCACATGATTCGGCTAGGTATTTTACGAGGCGGGCGCCTGCCTGACGTCTACGTACCGTAGTCGTATGTACACCTCGGCAAGAAGGAAGGTGGTCTATTCATCATCATCATCATTATTAGCCTCCACGACATAATTGGAAAGTTTTGCGATTTTATCGCGGATTACACTAATATTAGAAATGCATCCAAAAATTAAGAACATGTTTGAGATAAAATTTGCGTTTTCCCTTTCGGGAACAGGGAAAACATATATTGCGTTATTTAAAGATTTACTGAAACGCTTAAGTTGCAATTATTCGCAGGTATAACTTGGCAAAAATAATTCTGAAATTGACATTAACAAAAACAGGTCCTTTAGTGTTTGCTTTATCAACTATTTTCTATGAGGTCACTGGTGTCAGTCACCAGATGTTCTAGCAAACTGGCCTAACAGGGTACTTTGTCTTTCTTAATTAATATTAGGTTTGAGAAACGTATTTTGAATGGCAACCAGTTTTTTTTAATCAAACATCTGGTCATTATAAAAAAATGTCTGTTACCTAGCGACTATGTTCATTATATTTTTTATTTATTACACTGTTTACCTATATCGCAGAATTTGTATTATATGAATCAACTTACTGATGAATTCCGGCTTAGTAATTTATGTCAATGTTTGTGTATCCTTATAACTAGGGCTGGCTTAGTATTTTTCTAATACTGTTGACCATCTATTTTACTTTTTTAATTAAGCTTCCTAAGAACAAAGTCTATAAATGTTATTGTTATATTAATGATAAAAAACTTAGGATATTAAAATCCTTTCAGCTTCATAGATTACAGTTTAATAATGTAAATTGAAAATGTTTGAAAGATTTACCGCCGAGTTTCTTACTGGATAAGAGCAACATTCCGAACCAGTGGTTCGTTAAATCTAATTGATAAATGTCGATTCAAAAGTGTTTGCAAAAGCTTACTTAAAAAAGGATTATTCTAATATTTGATTTGATTTCATTATCTAAGACCTAAAACAAAAATTAACATATATTATTCGTGGGATTTCTTTCTACCTTTATTACATATTTACTCAATGGAAGTTTTATTTATAAACGTTAATCTCGAGTCGTTATTTTTAAACAGGTGACATCCCTGCTGGTTGCGCTGCAGCCTTGAAATGCACACCCATCGAATTCTGTACTGCTGAGGGGATGATATCAAACAGCACTGTGTTCCTCACCAGAGAGCAGGACGCGTATAGAGTTCCTCTCACTGTAAGTTATCCGGCTCGAAGGACCATAAACATTAAGTGAAGGTGTTCGATTAAATCTGCCTTAATGTTCGCATCTTCATCAACGAAAATTGTGACATTTTCATTTATAGCAAAGTGACCCGAGTTTAATGAAATAACAATTTTACAATGACTTTCGACGTGTAGAGAACCGAAATGAGAAAATATTAACTGAGTCATAGTGAATTCATATTTGGTTAGTTTTTTAAAACAAAAGGAATAGTGAACTTTGTAGTATTGAAATTAATTTGCATTGCAAATTTTTAATTACTTTTTAAGGGGCCTAGAATTTTTTTTACAGCCAAGGGGCGCATGGCTTACGACGGCTCTGAATGTAAGTTTTTATAGGAAACGCATTGGTACCCTCGCCGAGGGAAAGGTGATACAAGCTCTCGACATTATTTTTCTTGTTCTCTCATCCTCTTGATGAGCCTGTTTGTTCTGGACTGGTTTGGGGATGGGTGCTAGTCCAGCTATCACTAGTTCTGCGTCGGATAGTGATTGAAGATACCTGTTTAAAATTTATTCAATTTAATTCAATTCAAATAATTCTTTATTCAAATTGGCTTTTACAAGCACTTTCGAATCGTCAAATTACAATGAAGCTACGACTGGTTCGGAAAGGTGTTCTTACCGAGAACCAGCAAGAAACTCGGCGGTCACTCTTTCCAAAATTGAGTATTACAATAATGACTTAATTAATTAAGAACAAATTAAAAAATTTACAGTATAATCTACTGCGTAGCTGGTCGCAATTTAAAACCAAGCTTTCTTATCATCTATATAGTCCTCAACAGTAAATTTGAATTGTGTTAATAGGACTGCAGGGATCTGGTGAGTGGTACTATAGGCAAGTGCTGTCGGGATCCATACTACACTGATCCCTGGCCGACCAACCAGCTCGGGAAGTGGGTGCCCGGGGTATTCGGGGGCAATGATGGAAAGTACGTGCCGGATAGCAAGATCAGTCCGAACAACATTCGACCCACGGTGACAGTCCGACCTCCCGTAACTGGATCAGTTCTTTTGAACAACTTCATGTAAGTTGATGAAAATCTCTAATTAACGTAACGTTACTAATCCACTGCTGGGCATAGGCTTCCTCAATCATTGGTTGGAGAGAAGGGTTGGAGTTTAGAAAGACCACGCTGCTCCAATACGGATTGGTAGGCTATATATAGATCCAGAATTCTCTAAAGATATGGAGGAGAAAAGAGTGTGATAAATTGCAATTATCAATTAGCTACATAAGTTTTTATCAGAAATTCATTGGTGCCTGCCTGGGGTTGGAACCCGTGACCTTAAAAGAGTTGCACGATCTCACCGCTGAGCTGTCACATTTTTTTGACATGGATGAAAGAAAGTTGCATGAAAATGAGATGAAAATGACTTGTAAGGTTTGGTGGTGTTAGGAGCGTTTTTACTGTCAATACCAGTTTTATTTGTATGGTAAGTCAAAACCTGAAATCTCAGCAACCCGTGGCCGGGACTCTAGTCTAATATATAAATATGAATGTCTGTATGTCCTGTATAGACTCCGAAACGGCTGGACCGATTTTATTGAAATTTTTAGACAATCTTTAAAATGACCTAGCAGATGATCCTGTAAAGTTTTGTGGCGATTTTTTTACTGTTGAGTTATGTTACGAGAGGAAATCGAAACTGACTGTGCCGCAGCAACGTATGACTGGATACTCGCACACATGAAAAAATAAAGAACTTTAAAAAGATTCACTCGATTATTCGTTTGTTCTATGTTTTTTATTCGGAAGTCTGTGTTAATTATATAAAATCTAAAATAAAATTTACATACGCTAACTCGATGACATCAGCCATTTGATGAGTTTAAAAAAAAAACAAAAAACGTGTAAACCATTTAATGTTAGACAAAGCGATTGATATAATAATGTTTCTAATTTAATATGATAAATACAATGTACATTTGTACATGACAAATGTATGTTAATATGTTAAACAAAAAAAGTTTGTATTTGTCGGTAGCTTAAATAAAAAATAAAATATTCATATAAGGATTGTGATTAAATTCACGCATGAATTTATGGAATGTTGATATATTTTTTTATTTTGTCTATACTTTGTTTAAATTTTGTCTATGATTCATTTTTAGTTAGCGGCTTGTGTTGTTACCGCAATTGTGGCACTTACCGCAATTGTCAAGAATAAAGACTATATAATTGTCTAAATGTCTACCCTTTTTTACCCAGACATAAACAATTTTTCTTTTTGGGACTAGTTTATTGGCTTATTGATATAACGGTTGATTGAGCTTTTAACGTAGAGTAACGTGACCGTAGAGTAACGTAACGTGAAGTGACTCTAAAATAGTCTTGTCTCATGAAACTCTGTTTAGCAGTTTTTATGCGAGCAGACAGACATATTAAAGCGACATACGTAAAAGGCGACTAAGGTATGTCGACCCACCGTATGGTGTCCGGCTGAGTAGAATAGACCACACTCATTTCTTGCGGTAAAAGGCGGCTAAGGCAAGTTGACTTCGGACAGGCGGCCGGTCGTAAAATACCTTAAAAATAAATAATAATAATCTTGCCGAATGATGTTACAACTTGTTGTGCCGAACCCACTTAGAGTGGGATAGGGGCAGGAGAATGACATACGAAAGCGGCGGTGAAGTTTGTTTTATAATATCTTAGGATATGCGAGTTTGTTATGTTTAAATTTTATTACCATTGCCTACCATGTACTCATTAAAAACGATACCTATCAGACTCGTAATACAACTTAATTTTCCCCCCACAGAACCCCCACACCAAGCGTGCCGACGTACAAACCCATTCAAGTAACTCCCAGTTTCCCCTCAAGCACAATCACCCCAATTCCCGGGAAAGGACAATTCGGTATCGGAGGTCAAGGTCAATATGGAATCGGTGGGCAGGGACAATACAGCCAAGGTGGTCAGGGACAGTACAGCCAAGGTGGTCAAGGACAGTACGGTCAAGGCGGAAGAGGTCAGATTGGCATCACCGGGCAAGGTAGGTGATTCATGCCATCCATAATTACAATATTACCCAATTTCATAAAATATGCGATATCTTTCATGTTTAATGTTAGCTCGTCTAGGAAATTCTTTTGAACCAGTAGTAAAGTTAATATATAGTCACAAAGTCAGCAAGGCTCTTTTACCAAAACCAAATCCAAATTCCAGTTACTTACTGGAAGATAAAACTACTTCTTGGTTAAAACAGCATAAGACAATCATAAATTTGAGAAGTTCTTAATATGGATTCAATGAAAAAATCTCATCATATACCACAAAACAACATATCTTACTGGTTATTCTCTTATAAGCATCATCCGAAATGATAACTTGGTCGCAAGCCAGTTGATCTCTGCCGATTCAAAAGTGCTTTTTTATTTTGAATGAATGTTATTTTTATTGGTTTAGGATCACAAGTCAACACGGCCTTTACCCCAGGACAGAGAGGCCAAGTAGGTCTCGTGAACCAAGGTAGGGGGCAAGTGAATAGAGGACCAGGGGCATTTGTCACACAGGGACAGGGTCAATATGGGCAAGCTGGAGTTGGTCAAGTTGGCATCGGTGGGTTGGGACAGTACGAGATTCAGGGTCAGGTGTGTACTCGTAACTAATCAAAATCCTATGATATCTCAAATACTGGATATCGAATGTTTGTAATCTTAGAATATAAAATTTGGTTTCTTTTGTAAACAAATTGGGCACGGTCATTACCGTGAGATTTGGATTAATTAAAGTTTATATAAAGAAAGATGCAAAACTTATTTATAGCTTAAACACCTTTAACATTATACTCGGTGCAGTTGTAGTTATTAAAATATATATGTATTCAAGTCTCAATACTCGTCTTATTTTTAACCAAAGAACTTTGTTTGTTACCAGGGTCAACAGTCACAATTCGGTATAGGAACAGGCCAAAAAGGCGTTGGTGTTATCCAGGGGCAAGGACTCCAAGGAGAAGGTTTATTGGTCTCGCAAGGAGGTGGTGCCACCGTAACCCAAGGCACTGGCTTTGGTATTCGTGAGGGACAAGGGCAGTTTGTCAGCCAAGGTCAAGGCACTCTAGTGAGTCAAGGTGTGGGACAAGGAGTTAGACAAGGGCAAGGACAGTTTGTGAGCCAAGGTCAAGGAAGCCTAGTGGGTCAAGGAATTGGTCTAGGAGTTGGGCAAGGACAAGGCCAGATTGTCAGCCAAGGCCAGGGAAGCCTAGTGAGCCAGGGAATAGGCCAAGGGGTTAGGCAAGGAGAGGGCCAATTTGTCAGCCAAGGACAAGGAAGTCTCGTGAATCAAGGAATTGGACAAGGGGTAAGACAAGGACAAGGACAATTTGTCAGCCAGGGTCAGGGAAGCCTGGTGGGTCAGGGAGTTGGACAAGGAGTAAGGCAAGGTCAAGGACAGTTTGTCACTCAGGGCCAAGGAAGCCTGGTGAATCAAGGATTCGGAGAAGGAGTTAGACGAGGACAAGGCCAGTTTGTCAGTCAGGGTGAGGGAGCTCTAGTGAGCCAGGGAGTCGGCCAAGGAGTTAGACAAGGTCAAGGTCAGTTTATCAGCCAAGGTGAAGGAACTCTAGTCAGCCAAGGAGTTGGGCAAGGAGTAAGACAAGGTCAAGGTCAGTTTGTTGGCCAAGGTCAAGGAACTCTAGTCAGCCAGGGAGTTGGGCAAGGAGTTAGACAAGGTCAAGGTCAGTTTGTCAGCCAGGGCGAGGGAACTCTAGTCAGTCAGGGAGTTGGACAAGGAGTTAGACAAGGTCAAGGTCAATTTGTCAGCCAAGGTGAAGGGACGCTAGTGAGTCAGGGAATTGGACAAGGAGTAAGACAAGGGCAGGGAGCATACGTGACACAGGGTCAAGGAGGCCTCGTATCCCAAGGCGAAGGAGGTCTAGTCACTCAGGATCAAGGAGCATATGTTTCCCAGGGATTGGGACAAGGGTTTGGTCAAGGACAAGGTGAAATAGTATCGCAAGGTTTCGGCCAGGGCGTTATCCAAGGCCAGGGACAGTTGGTCTCCCAAGGAGGCGGCGCTCTTGTCAGCCAAGGATTTGGAACGGGTATACGCCAAGGCCAGGGTCAATATACCACTCAAGGGCAAGGTGAACTGGTATCCCAAGGATTCGGCCAAGGCATTCGCCGCGGCCAGGGTCAGTTGGTATCCCAAGGAAATGGCCAATATGTGACTCAGGGTCAAGGAGTGATAACGTCGCAAGGATTCGGCCAGGCCATTCGGCAGGGTGTGGGCAAAGTTGTCACCCAGGGTCAAGGTCAGATCGTACGCCAGGGACAAGGTTTTGGCGTGGAAAATGAATATGGAGAGTCCGTGAACAGAGTGATCTTGCAGAGATACAACGGCGGAAGCGGACAGTGTGGCGTGTTGAACGTAAGTTGTTATATTTTAAACTAGTCTTAACTTCGTCTTTGCATAAACTTCAGCGTTAAATACACTTAGTACTTTATATATTATCCTATATTTTAGCATGGTATATAAGCTTCAATCATACCAAACTTCATCGATGTTGCTTCAGTAGATTTGACATGGAAACATACCAAACTGACAGTCAGATAGGGGGAAAGACAAATTAAATTAAAGCCTTTTATTTAATATCACACAAATTTAATCACAATTAAGTAAATAAAAATAAACAGACAGATAAACCGAATTTTACATTTACATTATTTGTATAGATATTTTCGCGCCAAACTCGTACATAAATGAAAAATCCTTAAAGAAAGAGCTTTTTCAACTCAAGACCTTTTTAACTGTAATAAAATAATTTACCATCAATTTCCAAAGATTACGATTTGTACAAACCATCAGGTTTTGCTGCTTTTCAGAAGACAACAAATCGACACTACCATTCTAGATGATATGGCATCTAAAAGTCCCTCGAGTCAACTTTCAAAATGAGTCTTATTTTCATTCGCACTGCTATTTAAAACTAAATCAGCTAATCTCATTACCTCCTTAAAAAAACAACTAAAGAAACATCCAAAACTGTTACCCTATATCCGATTTATACATAATAGGTATAAAAAAAAAAAAAACTACACACTTTGCTACAAATAAAACGGAAGTTAAACTATAATAAAAATCTTGAATACATATTTGGCAATATAAAAATTATTTGCATTATTTAAAATATAATTTGCATTAATTTCCCAATAGTTTTTGGTATTTGATGCAAATTTTTTATTATTCCTCGATTGTGAAATCAAATCGATTGTACCAATAAATCGAGTTGTCGATCGTTGTTTAAGTAAATCAAGGTTAAACTAACCGAATATGGTTTAATTAGTTTTAACGCAATAGGGCAAATAGAGACGTCAAAATAACAGAATCGTCTGAGATAAAATAGAGAAAGAAGCCGAATAATTGTATACAATATTTTTAAAAGAATAATTTATAGAATTAGGCGTTACTTTGCGGAGATCCATAATACAAAAGTAATAATAAAATTATTTTACTACAATCCGCGATAAAGTAAATATAAAAAATATATATAATACTAAATGTGACTATCGTGCGGACTATCTGTTTTCATACCCGATACATGCAGCCGAAACCTTTTCCGAGGCTCAGAAAATATAACCTTACTAATATATAAATGCGAAAATCTGTCTGCCTGTCCCTCTGTTACGTTTTCACGGCCAATACGCTGAACCAATATCGATGAATTTCAGCACAATTAGTCCTTATACACCGGGGTAACATTAGGCTATAGAAATGCTGTTAATTTAACAAGAATAAAATTTTAGAGACATTAAATAGGATGACCATCTATAATAAACCTATGGAAGTTTTTTTATTTACGATGTCAAAATGAGTTGTTAAATTTAGAATAGAGAATAATTTATAGAATTAGGCGTTACTTTGCGGAGATCCATAATACAAAAGTAATGATAAAATTATTTTGCTATAATCCGCGAAGAAGTAAAATAGAAAATATATATAATGCTAAATGTAAGTGGACAATCGGTTATCATACCTGATACATGTAGGATTCGTAAAAACACATGCACAAACCTCCACCACCGCCACCACAATACACAAGCACTATATACGTTCACTATCACAAACTCAACAATCGTTTCGCCCCGCAACCGAAGCATCGTCAGGAGATAGACTCCACGACCAAAATCGCAAACTTTCAGTTAGCTTATTCGGAACATATCTGACACATATCTCGGAGTTCGTTTCTCTTCTTCTTCTTCTTCTTCTTCAACTGATGGACGTCCACTGCTGGACATAGGTCTCCTCATGGGATCTCCAGAACACACGATTTTGTGCCGCTTGTATCTAGCGGCTCCCCGCGACCCTTTTGAGGTCGTCTGTCCATCTAGCAGGGGGTCTTCCGACACTGCGCTTTCCGGTGCGGGGTCGCCATTCCAACACTTTGAGACCCCAACGTCCATCGGTTCTCCGCACTATGTGCCCCGCCCATCGCCACTTCAGCTTCGCGACCCGCTGAGCTATGTCGGTGGCTCTGGTTCTTCTACGGATCTCCTCATTTCTGATTTGATCACGTAGAGAAACTCCGAGCATAGCTCGCTCCATCGCCCGCTGAGCGACTCTGAGCTTTCTTATGAGGCCCATAGTCAGCGACCAAGATTCAGAGCCATAGGTCATCACTGGCAACACGCACTGTTCGAAGACTTTAGTCTTCAGACACTGAGGAATATTGGACGAAAAGATCTCGCGTAGTTTCCCAAACGTTTCTCTTAGGTTTCTGAAATTCTGATAGGCTTATTCAGCACTTAAAGTCCCTAATAAGTTAACACGTAGATCATGTGGCTGTGATTTTGACTATTTCAAAATGGCCACGATTTTAATAATTTTTCTTTTTAGACTCTTGTTAGAGACATTTATCTGCTACTTAGTGTATTTGTCGGTTAACTATCCGACACTTTATCAGTAGCTTGTGAAACAGGCCCTTAGTCCTGTAAATGTCTGTAATTTTTGTTCTGTGTGTACAATAAATAGTAATCTTCTTCTAAATTCAAATTTCAAATTCAAATTCAAAATATTATTTACTCAAATAAACTTGTAGACAGGTGCTTTTGAATCGTCAACTCTACTACGGGTTCGGAAAGCTGTTCCTACCGAGAAGAGCCAACTAATAACTACGTATTGAACACTTGTGAAATTTAAAAAGTGACAAAAATAATAAAACTAAGTTTGTTTGTATCACATCTGTGACAAGTCTCGCGCATGTTTTGAAAGATGATTTAGTTTGCCAACAAAGAGATACTATTGGCCGGTGCGAGGAATTTTTCTGATTGCAAAACCATTTTGTTGAGCCCGTTAAAACGTCAAATGTCATGTTAATATATTTCGCAAGCGCCCGGTTTCGTACGACCTATGTTCGGATGAAGATTGTATTTAAGAGACGGACACTCGATATTTCAATTTGTAGAGTTAGGTAGTAGTAGTACCAGAATGACATAGCCTTACTCGGTAATTTTTTTTAAGATATAAAAAATAAAAAAATGCAATTTAAAAAAAAGAAAGAAAGGGTTGGTGATAGAAATGAAATCTTTTTTTATGCTATGTGTAAACCGGATATATGTTTCAATTTTACAAGATACATCACATCCTCCTGCCCTTATCCCACTCTAAGTGGGGTCGGCACAACATGTTATAAACATGCCGTAACATGATTTGCCTGCGTTTTTACGACCGGCCGCCTGCCGTGCGACTAAGGTAAGTTGACCCACCGTGTGGTATCCGGTTTAGTAGAATAGACCACCCTCTCTTACCGAGGTGTCGTAAAATACGACTAAGGTAAGTTGATGTCAGGCAGGCGGCCGGTTGTAAAAACGCAGCCAAATCATATGACAACATGTTTATAACATGTTGTGCCGACCCCACTTAGAGTGGGATAAGGGCAGGACGATGATGAATAAATAATAATAATAAATAAATATATGGGAAACTATATATATCGATCGAGGTGGATTTAATTTAAAAAAAAGTATTTTTATTCCTGTTTTCAGGCATTAAAACACTGCTATAATATAATAGTTAATCTGGCTGTTATTTATAAAGTTGTAATAGCTCAGTTGAGAACAGACGGAATAAAGAAGTGAAAATACACCGGATTAAGTCCCTGATTCACGAAATCAAGAATGTAGGGGTTTCGGGGTATATAAATTTATATTATCCCAACGGATTAGCAAAGTAATTTATAGAATTAGGCGTTACTTTGCGGAGATCCATAATACAAAAGTAATAATAAAATTATTTTGCTATAATCCGCGATGAAGTAAAATAGAAAATATATATAATGCTAAATGTAGAATGGACAATCGGTTATCATAGGAGTCTATCTCCTAGTCTAGGAGTCTGTCTCCCGATGATGCTTCGGTTGCGGGGTGAAACGATTGTTGAGTTTGTGATAGTGAACGTATATGGTGCTTGTGTATCGTGGTGGCGGTGGTGGAGGTTTGTGCATGTGTTTTTTACGACTCCTGCATGTATCAGGTATGATAACCGATTGTCCACTCTACATTTAGCATTATATATATTTTCTATTTTATTTCATCACGGATTATAGCAAAATAATTTTATTATTACTTTTGGATTAGCAAAGTAACAGACAGACGGACAGGTTTTTTATAAATACCACGAATTTTAGCACATTTATTACAAATTATTTAAACAACATATATTTCATCGAAATATGTAAAATACAGTGTTACCGGCTCTTAACGTTCATTCATCATACTTAGAGGTTTTTAAATTGTTTAATTTTCATGCAAATCCGCTAAAGTATCATTGGTTAAACGTGACATTGCGTTATTACTGTATTATTGGTTTATGTTACACAAGAATGGTTAATTTATCACACAATATGACACGATTTTGTATTCGAGTGGTAAAAATTTAAAAAAAATAGAAAAAACTATCGTTCAACCTGCCAGTCAAATATAGAAATAATAAAGTGTGCAAACGCGTTCCCTACCAAGTTAGAGGGAACGAAATTATATTAGTAACATAGCATTACTTTACACAGCATAAAAGGAGGCGGCCAAAGTTTCATACACCTTTGGGGCCAGATGTTACAGTAATAATTTTTGTGTTCTCAAATAGAAAAATATTTTTTATCTTAATATTAAATATTAATTTTATTTGATTTCTATGGTCCCCCATAGAAAAAAAAAATTGTAACCACAAAAAAAAGAATTGTAGTTGGGGCTATGTTCAAGTAAAAATACACGCTTGTATAATAACATATTAAAAACAATGAGATGTGATTTAAATAATAACAATAAGGTTCAATGATGATAATCATTGTAGTAAAAGATAATTTATTTTTTCGACTTTAGAAAAACAGACTTGCATCTTTTAAATTCAAATAATTTTTTTTTATTCAAATAAACTTATAAGCAAGTGCTTTTAAATCGTCAATTCTACTGCTGGTTCGGAAAGCTGGTCCTACCGAGAAAATCCAGCAAGAAACTCGGCGGTTGCTCTTTTTAACATAATACTTAGCTAGTTACATTAAGTCAGTTTTTAACATAATACTTAGTTAGTTACATTAAGTCATTACTATCTTGTAGAGGGTCGGCAGTGGCTATATCCACGCATTCTTATCATCTAAATAATCCTCAACAGTATAGTAGGTTTTTTGTGTCAGCCTCTCTTTAATAGTGTTTTTAAACTGCTGTAATGGCAAAGCTAAAATTGATTGCGGAATTTTATTATAGAATCTTATACCCAAACCCACAAACGAATTTCGTACCTTTTTTAACTTGCATTAACTTTTATAAATATCTTTTCCTTCCGATAGTAGGTAATTTAAAGCCGTGGTTGCCCAGCGGTAACACCGTGCGATTCTTTTGAGGAGATCACGGGTTCAAACCCGAGCGGACACCAATGAGTTTATCTGTTAATAACTTATGTGTCTAATTGATAATTTCAGTTTATCACACGCTTTTCGGTGAAGGAAAACATCGTAAGGAAACCTGCATATCTCGAGAATTCTGGAGATATGTGTAACCTACCAATCCACATTGGAGCAGCGTGGTAGACCTTAGCTCCAATTCTTCTCTCCAAAAACGGAGAGAAGAGGCCAATTCTCAGTAGTAGGATAGTAACAGGCCGCTATTTTAGTAGGTTATTAATAAAACGCTTTGTCTCCAGCCCCAAAAACCGAATGGCATCCGTAGAGATCTGGAGGTGGATTTCGCTGAAATCCCCTGGCAAGCCATGGTCCTGCTGCAGACTAACAGGAGTCTGCTGTGCGGTGGTGTCATCACCAGACCGGATGTGGTCGTCACGTCTGCGGCGTGCGTTGAAGGGTAAGATTGTTCTTAATATTTTCTGATGATAAGGCACATTTGACGTTGTTTCCGTTCGCGTACTATACGAGTAAGTAATTTTTTAAAATACAAAAAATGAATAAAAAGAATAAAAAAGGAAAAAAGCGCTCGATGTGGGAATCGAACCTCAGTTTCCTAGGAACCTTTTTTGGTCCGCACGCTACCATTAGCATTGAATTTAACAGCTTAAATTATGAGTTGCTACGAGTATCTATTTCTATTTTCGTAGTTTTTTTAGTGCCCAAAGACAGGAATAAAACGATTTTTCTTAAATAAAACCTAGCTAGACCGATTTTTCTGCCCCAAAACCCCTACACGCTGAATTTCAGGAAATTCGTTGGAACCGTTCCCGTGATTCCGAAAATATACACACAAGATTAACTCATTTAAATATTAAAGAGATAAAGAGATTAAAATATGCAGTTATATTCTATTCTTCTGCTATTCAGGTAGGAAAATCGGTCACTTTTAAAAGCTATGTATTATTTAACTTGCCGTGTATGTATGTGAAGGTGGAATCTTGCAAGTGCAATTTGATCCACTTACCGGTGTCCGGAGTTGAAATTACATATTTACACAATTAGCACATACCAAGTTAGTCCCGATGACAATGCCTGTTTATGATAATCATGACCTCCGAAGGTTCCCTAATAAACGAACTCCTCAACGGTTATCAGTAGGGACATGAAATTTTGTTAAATGCTTTTTTAACTTGATTTGTATTTAAAAGCTAACTTGCCGTGTATGTTTGTGAAGGTGGAACCTTGCAGATAAAATTGGACTCGCTTCCCGGTGTCCAATTGAGCTATATTTTTTCATACCGGTCTTGTTTTGACAATGCATGTTTATGATCCAAACGAAGGAACTTCTCAATGGTTAATAGTATGGACATTAAATTTTGTTAAAAGGACATTAAGTTTTATTTTAACTTGACTTGTTTAACCTATATTATTAAGCCGGTATATAAGATTCATAACATATTCTTGATAAGTATACAAAGTTTGAGTTAAACCTGCCTATTCAAAGTTCAAATTAAGTTCAAAAGAGTCAGTTATATAATATAAAAAGTCCACAACTTATTCGTCCCTTACAGCCTTGAAGCAAAGAACGTGCTGATCAAAGGCGGCGAATGGAAACTAGGGATCGACGACGAACCTCTGCCCTTCCAAATTGTCCAAGTCAAGACCATCCTGCGTCATCCCTTCTACAAGCCTGGTAGCTTGCACTACGACGCTGCTATCCTGGTGCTGACAGAAGACCTACGTTTCGCGAAGAACATCTACCCCATATGCTTGCCTCGAGCTAATGAGAACTTGGACGCGTTTTACAACGGCGGTGGAGAGTGCATCGTCACGGGATGGGGCAAGCAAGTCCTGCAAGGTTAGTAAATAGTAATCAATCGTTCTTTATTTATTTATTTCTTTCTTTTTATACATATATTTAGAAACTAATATGTCTAGCCCGCTTTGCCGTGATCAATTTTAAGATATATATTTTTTTTACTTCAATTTTTACATATATTAAGAAGACGAAGTGTCCCAGCATAGGGATAGTAACATGTCGTTACGTTACAAACGATAGCATAACTTATTTAGACGAAATCTAGCTAGGTTTGATTAAAAAAGTCGTCTTAACTCTGTTAAAAAAACAAAGGTTTACGCTACCACTTGCAAAGTTAGCTCAGTTAGGAACGAACGGAATTAAAAATGAAAATATCACAAATCAAGTCCCAAATATGACCATCTTTTTTTTCATATTGCATCTTTTTTATATTTAAAAAAAACCTGTCACCCGTATACTTTAAAAACTTGGCGATAAAACTTACATAGAGACAATCTGAAAAGATAAATAAACTATTAATAAAATTAAAAAAAAAATTGGAAATAAGTGTATGTAATTGAAATTTTGAAAATAAAAGTAGTTATTTTGAGTTAAGCATAAGAGATAGAGACATGCCGTCACGGAATTTTATATAGTATTTTTGAAGGTCTACAATTCTCTAGTACATTATTTCGATGTAAATTTGGCGGTTACCAATCATGCACGTATTAAGTATGAGAACGGTGTTGCTTCCTACACTTTGCATACCTTTGCCGTTGCCTACACACAGATTTTCGCGGATTATACAAAAAGTATTCTATCATAACTTTTGTTGGATATAGTATATTTTGAATTTGAATTCGAATAACACGCTCACGTAAGCGTGTTATTATTGTAATTAAAAACAATATATATATGTTTGTTAAGCGAAAACTGATAAGCTGAAGATGGAAAATGAAAGCGGGCGAGAATAAGTGTCGATTCCATTTTGTAGGTCATTGTCGTACCGTACCGTACCGGGCTGTACCGTTCGCATAAAACAAAAATTACATAAAAATATTAAAAATAAAAATATTTTTCTGTATTTTAACAGCTTGTGGTATCCGACTTAGTACAATAGACCACCCTCATTTCTTACCAAGGTGTCGTAAAAGGCGACTGAGGTAAGTTGACCCGTTTTGTGGTATCCGATTGAGTAGAATAGACCACCCATTTCTTACCGAGGTGTCGTAAAATGTGACTAAGGTAAGTTGAACCGCCGTGTTGTATCTAGTTGAGTAGAATAGCCCAGCCGTTTCTTACCGAGGTGTCGTAAAAAGTGACTAAGGTAAGTCGAACCACCCTGTGGTATCCGGCTGAGTAGAGTAGACCACCCATTTCTTACCGAGGTGTCATAAAAGGCGACTAAGGTAAGTCGACCTTCATGTGGTATCCGGGTGAGTAGAATAGACCACCCATTTCTTACCGAGGTGTTGTGAAAGGCGACTAAGGTAAGTTGACCCGTTGTGAGGTATCCGATAGAGTAGAATAGATCACCCTCATTCCTTCTCGAGGTGTCGTAAAAGACGACTAATGTAAGTCGACCCGCCATATAGTATCCGGCTGAGTAGAATATACCACCCTCTTTCTCACAGAAATGTCGTAAAAGACGTCATGCAGGCGGTCGGTTGTAAAATACGTAGCCAAATCATGTTACAACATGCTTATAACATGTTGTGCTGACCCCACTTAGAGTGGAATATGGGCATAATGATTTTATAAATTTATTTAAACTATATTTATTTATAAATAAATCATATAGTTAAACATCCATATTAGCATTTATTGATCCATTTCGTACCATAAGCTTAATTTATCATTTTCTCACCGTGTTTACGTATCATTAACGCGAAACGACTTAATTTAGGATCTAATGATGTAATTAAGATAATTTTAGCAAAATAAACGATTAAATATTTCACTTTAATCCGCAGTAAAAATATATATATTCAACGAGAAAGTTGATTGAAAAAATAATAATTTTAAAGGAAAAATTGTGTTCACATGTCGCACATGCTTCAAAACCTGTAAAAGTAGTACCTGTAAAAATTTCAGGAAATAATAATATAACTAGCTTTTACCCGCAACTTCGTTGGCTTGAACTGTTCTAAGTTCTGACTCTAAGTGGTCGGCACAACATGTTATAAACATGTTATCACATGATTTGGCTACATAATTTACGACCGGCCGCCTGTCTAAAGTCAACTTATCTTAGTCGTCTTTTACGATACCTCTATAAGAAATGAGGGTGGTCTATTTTACGCAGGCAAATACTACACGGCGGGTCAACCTATCTTAGTTGCCTTTTACGATACCTCAGTAAGAAATGAGGGTGGTCTATTCTACTGAGCCGAATACCACACGGCTGTTGGACTTACCTTAGTCGCCTTTTACGTCACCTCAGTAAGAAATGAGGGCTTTCTATTTTACTCAGGCGACTACAACCCGGCAGTTCAACTTACCTTAGATGCCTTTTACGACACCTCGGTAGGAAATGAGACTGGTCTATTCTACTAAGCCGGATACCATACGGCTGTTAGACTTACCTTGGTCGTATTTTACGTAACCTCGGTAAGAAATGAGGACTGTCTATTTTACTAAGGCGAATACAACACGGCGCGGCGGGTCGACTTACCATAGTTGCCTTTTACGACACCTCGGTTGGAAATGAGAGCGGTCTATTCTACTTAGCCGAATACCACACGGCTATTGGACTTACCTTGGTCGCCTTTAACATCACCTCGGTAAGAAATGAGCCAGATATGTACAAGACACAAACATCGCAAAAATTATAAAACTCTTGCGATAAATTCAAAAATGATCCAATTAATTTGTACATGTTTAACGACGCAATCAAAACTGTCACCTATTATATAAAATCCATTGTTTATTGGCAATAAATAATGATATATTTACATGAAAAATTCGTTAAACCAAATGATTTTGGAACTTAGATACGACTATACCTAAAAGTTTCAAATAATGTTGCCAGGTTTCTAGCTGGATCTTTTTTAATAATATCAAATAGATATAATTGCCAATCTAATATTCCAAGGTTACATTTTAGATACATCGTAATTTACATATAGACTGAATTCAATTAGAATAAATTATATTTAGTTTCTAACGATATTTTTTTACTTTTTTTTATAAATAACCATCAGTGCCAGCCACTTCGTCCGCGTTAATATAAAGAAATGTCACATAAATTTTCTCGAATTGGAATTTTAAACATTTAAGTAGTTATTGTGAGTTTACGATAAGAGATAGAGACATGCTATCACGGTGTTTTTTGTATATCTACAGTTCTCTACTACATTACTTTAGTATAACTTTGTAGGTTTACGCGGGGCACGGTCTATAACTCCCAGCAGACGAGTTTTTTTTCCTGTGCAATCTCTTTAACAAATTGTACATAAAACCGTAATTCTATATTGAACTAAACCATCTGGAAGAACTGGACTACCTTTTAATAAAAATCGTATAAAAATCCGTTAAGTAGATTTTAAGAAAATCGATCACAAAAATAATAATAAAAATATTTTACTATAATCCGCTATGAAGTAAAATAGAAAATATATTAAATGCTAAATGTAGAGTGGACAGTAACGTTTTTATTCCTGATACATGCAAGATTCATAAAATATGACGCTTCGGTTCACGTAAAGACAGACATCTTTTGGTGACTTTGTTTTATATGTATAGAAATAATAATCACGTTTTATGAACATCAAAATAAATTATCTTAATGCTATCGATATGCTAATAACAAGCCATTTCTAGAAATATTATGAAATGTTTTATTGGACGCTTTATACATTTATATTATTATTTTATTAAGCTTTCAAACACTTAACTTAACTTACTTTTAATACTTTCAAATAAGTTGTCTCAAAGTTAATTTATAGAAGCAGACGTTATTTTGAGGAATTCCGTAGTACAGAAGATATGATAGATTTTGCTATCCGCGTTCATTAAGAGGATCTATGTAATGCTAAGTGTAGGAAGCAGACAACGTTCACATACCTTAGACATGCAAGACCACACGTATCACATAACGCTGCCACGAAAACCACACACCGCATAAGCTCACTACGGCAGTCTCTATGATTATTTCATTTCAATCGTTAGGTGTAGATTAGTTTTGTATATTTATAAAATCATTATTTGTCATGTTAGCACTTTTGTAAAATAAACGATTATTATTTCATTACCTCCTGACATTTGTTTTCATCTTCATAATCCATACTTCTATACATCCATAAATACATACATACTTTTCTTTGCTACAATTTCACTTTCATTCCTTCAAAAAAAATTTTAAAAAAGAAAACTGAACAATCGTTTCGCCCCGCAACCGAAGCATGATCAGGAGATAAACTCCACGACAAAATCGCAAAGCTTTGCGATATCGCTTTGCTTTGCGGTTGCGGGGCTAAAAGATTGTTGAGTTTGTGATAGTGAGCGTATGTAGTGCTTGTGTATTGTTGTGGCGATAGGAGAGGTTTGTGCATGTGTTTTTAAGAATCCTATATCAGATATATATTTTCTATTTTACTTCATCGCGGTTTATATATATAATAATAATTTCTTGTCTAGATTAATAAAATTAAAACAAATAAAATACTTTTGCTGTCTCTACCCAGACCGGTTTGGCATCGGTGACCGACGCCGGCGTCGCTTGCGTAATAATACCAGTTGTTGATTTTTGTACACAATCGGCCATCGGCATGTCAGACGCCTTGAGATACTGCTATGAGCTTCCTAGCGATGCAATTTCTTTATCCGACGTTATGCAACAAGGGCAGACCCCCCCACAACGTAAGGACTAATCATAAATTCATTTGCAAACACAAAAAATAATGAAAATATGTTTTAGTTTGCGAAGATCCATAATACAAAAGTAATAATAAAATTATTATATTATTATAGTATTGTATAGTAAGCTGTGGTAGCCCAGCGGTAGCACCGTGCGCCTCTTTCGAGGAAGTCTATGGTTCAAACCCCAGCCAGACACCAATGAGTTTTTCTGTTAAAACTTATGTGTCTAATTGATAATTGCAATTTATCACACGCTTTTCGGTGAAGGAAAACATCGTGAGGAAACCTGCATATCTCTAGAGAGTTCTGGGGATATGTGTAACCTACCAATCCGCATTGGAGCAGCGTGGTAGGTCTCAGCTCCAATCCTTCTCTCCAAAACCGGAGAGAAGAGGCCTATTACCAGCAGTGGGATAGTAACAGGCCGTTACTTACTTTTTTATTATAGTGTTACCACTACTTGTATTTATAAAAGAAGTATTCTAAATCAGTTTTATTCTTTTCATAATAAAAAAATGCAAAAATCAAATCAAATTCAGACTCTTAGTAACAAGGCGGCGTTCTTGCAATAGCAAAATAATTTTATAATTAATAGGATTATAGCAAAATAATTTTATTATTACTTTTGAAAATATTATTTTTATCCGGGATAAAAGAAAATATCATCATTCTCCTGCCTTTATCCCACTTTAAGTGGGTTCGGCACAACATGTTATAAACATGGTGTCACATGATTTGGCTACGTATTTCGCGACCGGCCGCCTGTTTGACGACAACTTACCCCAATCGTCATTTACGAAAACTCGGTAAGAAAGAGGGTGGTCTATTCTACTGAAGCGGATACCACACGGCGGGTCAACTTACCTTAGTCGTATTTTACGACACCTCGGTAAGAAATGCGGGTGGTCTATTCTATTCAACAGGATACCACACGGCGGGTCAACTTACCTTAGTTACCTTTTACGACAACTCGGTAAGAATTAAGGATGGTCTACTTTACTCAGCCGGATACCACACAGCATGTTGCCTTACCTTGATCGTTTTTACGACACCTTAATAAGAAATGAGGGTGGTCTATTCTACTCAGCCGGAGTCTATTCTACACGGCATTATGAACTTTAATTTTACCAAATTTCGTCAAATCTGTACATAATCTTCCAATATTACCTAACGCGTCGATAGGTTTCGTAATGTGTACCTAATAAATGCAATGTGGTGAAATCAATTACTTGGAATTAGGTATAAAACGTGCGTTAATTAAAATGTTAGCTAACATAACATAGATCGTCTGCTTTATTTATGATGTCTTTGGAAATATACGCGTAAAGGCCCATTCATAAGAATTATAATCTAAATCGCACGCTTAGTATTAAAGTGACCTAATTAAAAAAGTTGTCATAACAAATTGCAATAATAGCGTATGTTAATTGTGAATTCTTGACTTCAATCAATATCTTGATTTTTTTATGTATAAGTAAGTAGCGGCCTGTTTGTTCCTCTCCCACTGCTGGGAATAGGCCTCTTCTCTCCATTTTTGGAGAGAAGGATTGGAGTTAAGACCTACCACGCTGCTCCAGTGCGGATTGGCGGTGGCGGTCTGGAGATATGTGTAATATCTCCGGAAATTTTTCTAGAGATATGCAGGTTTCCTCACGATGTTTTCCTTCAACGTAAAGCGTGTGATAAATTACTATTATCGATGTCTAATTGGTTGATCATAAGTTTTAACAGAAAAACTCATTGGTGTCTGCCCGGGTTTGAACCTGTAACCTCCTCGAAAGCGTCGTCAGTCGACAGTCTCATAACAAAGTGTGCCCTAAAATTGAAAACTTATTAAATTACTTCCCGAGTTTAACCTCACAAACTCTTATTAAAAACCAACTAAACCTTCTAACCAACCAACCATCACGATATAAGTAGGAAGTATATTTTAGTTACCATAACAAATATTCAAATAAGTTAATCAAATTGTTCCCAAACAAATTGACAATTAAGTTAAAAAAAAAATTAATTAACTAATCAGCAGTCCGTTAAAATATACAAAGGTATATAAATTTAAAAAGCTTACAATCAAATTTCAATGGCGCCATCCGTTTATTACGAATTATGGCGGTCATAGATTATTAACATTGAATACACATTTCATGGCCTGCGACCAGGGTTGCCAACTATTCCAACATTTTATAAGGCAAACAAAAAAAAAGAGCAACCGCCGAGTTTATTGCTGGCTCTTCTCGGTAGAAACAGCTTTACGAACCAGCAGTAGAGTTGACGATTCAAAAGCACTTGTTTACAAGTTTATTTGAATAAAGAATATTTAGAATTGAATTTAATTTAATTTTACGGCAGTTTAAAAACACTGTTAAAAAGAGGCTGATACAGAAAGTCTACTATACTCAAATCAAATCAAAATAATCTTTATTCAAGCTCTCTCAAGCACTTTTGAATCGTCAAGGATTAATATGATTAATGAAGCTAGAACTGGTTCGGAATGTTGCTCTTACCGATGCAAAAGCACTTGCTCACAAGTTTACTTGAATAAAGAATATTTTGAATTGAATTTGAATTCAAAATATTTGTTACACTAATACTTCTACTTTAAAAAACACTGAATGTAAGTTAGAGCATCAAATTGCTTTTTATTGACTTAGACGCTCAATGGTAGTGGCATTTCAGAACGAATCTTGTCAAATTTTCAAAGTTATTTTAGTTCAAAATATGTGCTAAAGCATTTAAAAAAAGACTGAAAATTAAAAAATATGTATTTAAAACAATAAATAAATAAAATAATTTTTATTTTTTCTAAAACCGTTTAATCTTCGTCTCGGACCAAAATAAACTTTATTTCTTGTAAAAGCTAGCAACCCTACCTGCAACCTTGTATCACACCGACGTAATTTATGTAATATACCTTAAAGGATATTTTTTTTATACAATATTATATTATCATGTACCTCCCAGGCATATTTTTATTTCACTTCTTTTAGAAAGGAGAGTACTGTTAAAATTTTGTTACAATTCATCGTCTTTCTCAACCGGTGGACGTTCACTGCTGAATATAGGGCTCCTTTATGGATCGCTACAATCCAGGGGTGTAAGGGGGGAAAAGGTCCCAGTCAGTTTCCTCAAATGTAACCTCACCTGCACGTAGTACACCCTGCTAATAAACCGACGAGGCTCGGCGACCGACCAATGGCGATATAACCATTGCCAAGCTGACCTAAATATTACAGACCGACGGCGAACAGCAGCGCTGTCGGTGCGAAATGGCACATTGCGATCACCAACCCGCATGTCAAGCGTAGTGATTATTGGCAAAACCCTAAGTGGGTTTTAGCCAGAAACACTATCATTGGCAATGAACTGGAGAAAGAGAAAGAGAATGAGAGAGGTGAAAGCTCCGATATTGATAAAAAATTTAGTATTAGAAGAGAGCGGCGTACACGCTACTTATAATTTAGATGTGTGATTACTTACGACTGAATTCTAAGACGATAAATATTCGTAGATTAGCCTCCTAAGGTATTTATAAAAATATACATTATACAAAATGGCGATTTATCGAGTATAATCTTTGGCATAAAATAACGTAATTAACCAACAATTATTACTTAAGTAAATATTCATCAACAAAAGCTAGTATATTATTTTTTTCTCTATTATATCTAACTCAGTAGTTGCACATGTTTTTACTATGATGACATGTAATAGGCAATCAAAGATAGTAATTATAAGATGCGCACGAACAAATTAAATAGTTAGGTAACGGTGTAATCAGCGGCCACGGTAACCTTCTAGAATGCTTGTTAAAGAACGTGAAACGGCCACTGAGATTGCAACCGCCGACCCGCCGTGTGGTATCCGGCTGAGTAGAATAGACAAACCTCATTTCTTACCGAGGTGTCGTAAAAGGCGACTAAGGTAAGATGACCCACCGTGTGGTATCCGGTTTAGTAAAATGGACCACCCTCTTTCTTACCGAGGTGTCGTGAAATACGACAGAGGTAAGTTGACATCAGGCAGGCGGCCGGTCGTAAAAACGCAGCCAAATCATGTTACAGCATGTTTATAACATGTTGTGCCGACCCCACTAAGAGTGGGATAAGGGCAGGAAGATGATGATTTAAATGAGTTAATCTAAGATATATATTCATTAAATAAATATGTACAAGTTATATCTATCATAAACTATTTACTCGCTAGGACTATACAAATCATGCCCACGTGGAATGGTACCAAGAATCCTGGCAGCGTTTCCGCGCTGAATCGCTAAGCTGATTCTTTGTGCGAAAAAGGAGCCAGCCCTCTTGTCACCTCAAGAGGTAATTAACCGAGGTGTTAAAACGGATAAAAAAAAATTTTGTACTTTGACTCCGTGTCCCTAGGGTCTCGACTGCAAACGGCACAAATATATAACTCTCGATGAGAGATGCATACTTATACCGTTTGCCGTATTCATTATATTTGCCGTTTGCCGTTATAGTGAGTTAATTTTGACTGGCCCGTTGGCGTAGTGGGTAGTGACCCTGCCTTCGGCTCCGCGGGTCGCGGGTTCGATTCCCGCCGAGGGCCAACATTTTCTATAAATGAATTTGTTGGTTTTTGAGCCTGGGTGTATATTTATATTTAAGTATGTATTTAAAAATATATAAGTATATATTCACCAGTTGTCTGTCACCCATAACGCAAGTATTAAGTTACTTACTTTGGGGTCGGACGACCGTGTGTGTAAGTGTCCCATATATTTATTTATTTAATTATAAGAGATTTTCGAATAACTTTCACCGTTTATTTAGCGCACGCAAGAAAAGCTTTAAATTTTGCCGTTTTCACAATATTTTTACTGCTCCTCCTCTCCTATTCATTTCAGCGTGTTGTTATGTCTATAGCCATGCTCGAGAAATGGACTATCTACCACTAAAAGAATTTCAAATCGGTCCAGTAGTTCCTGAGATTAGCGCGTTCAAACAAAATCTTCAGCTTTATATTAGAATAGATGAAACATCTAATCCTTGATAAATTATTTACCGGTAAAATTTTATCATTGAAGAAATCAATATAATTAATCAACGACTTTAATTATAATATTGCAATACGGTACAGAGTATTTGAAACCGGTTATCGATCATTACAAGCAATTTAGGTGCACTTGAAGTATAATATTCGTGTACATAAATATTAATCTATCATTAACCTTTACTGAAAAAGAAAGATGGCGGTGCCAATATGGCGCAACGTTTGACAGGCAACATTGCGATAATTATTTGAGATATAATGATAAGACGATGTTTAACGTTGGTATTAATAATTTATTTTGTTCGTTAAAACGCAGTTTCTCACAATAAGAAAAACTGTTTGAATTATTTCCTGTCCAAACTTGCCACTTCCACCCTTTTCAATTGATTGTAGTTCTTTCGCGTAAAGTAAAGTATAAGTAACGGGCTGTTACTATCCCACTGCTGAGCATAGGCCTCCTCTCTCCATTTTTGGAGAGAAGGGTTGGAGCTAAGACCTACCACGCTGCTCCAATATGGATTGGTAGGTTACACATATCCCCAGAATTCTAGACACATTCAGGTTTCCTCACGATGTTTTCCTTCACCAAGCGTGTGATAAATTGCAATTATCAATTAGACACATAAGTTTTAATAAAGAAAAACTCATTGGTGCCTGAGTTTGAGCCCTAAAGCTCCTCGAAATAGGCGCACGTGTTACAGCTGGTTTATCACAGCTTTTTTTGCTTTTTTTAAAATCATAACAAATTGTATTTCAGCTCATCTTGCCGGTAGCATCATGCACAGCCTGAACGTCTCGCTGATTACACCTGGAGAATGCCAAGCCAAACTATCTTCGGACTACCCTCACTTGCTCGAGCAGTACGATGAGGACAGCTGCGTGTGTGGTCAACCTACTAACCCACTGAACAATATCTGTAGAGTAAGTATTCCTATAAACTATAGCTAACTGCTTAAATTGTTGTAATGGCAAAGCTAAAATTGATTGTGGGATTCTATTTTAGAATCTTATTCCCAGCCCCACAAATGACTTACGTACTTTTGCAAGAAACAAAAGCAAGAGCCGCAAGCTTATGTCGTTTCCTACTTTGTCTATTATGTACATCACCTATCGTTTTATAATTCTTTATATTATATTCTTTATATATTGAAGCAAATGTAAGAATACCTATTTCCTTAAACTTCTCTCGCAGGGATTCACGCGAGCTTAATTTGTAAATACCACGTATGGCGCAAGTTTCAAGTTATAGGTAAACTATTATGGAGAAAAAAAGATTAATAGAGTCTCTTGCTACCTCAATGCTGAGCAAATAATTTCCACTATCTACTATTTAAAAGAAAGATAAGCTTTAGATAAGCTTCACTATTTAAAAGAAAGATAAGCACTAATACTCACTGATCCAACACGGATTTGGAGTATAACCTAACTAATTCTGAATATGGAAGTTGCATTATGATATTTTCTTGCACCATAAACCACTTTACGAATAGCAATAGAGCACATAATGTTTCTATTATCAACGTTCTGAAATAGCTGGGGTCACGAGTTCAAACCCCGGGCAGGACTCAATGAGTTATCCTGTTAAAATTTATGTGTCTAATTGATAATTGCAATTTATCACACGCTTTTCGGTGAAGGAAAACATCGTAAGGAAACCTGCATATCTCTAGAGAATTCTAGGGACACGTGTAACCTACCCTGCATTGGAGCAGCGTGGTAGATCTTAGCTACTATCCTTCCCTCCAAAAACGGAAAAAGTCTATGCCCAAGAGTGGAATAGTAACAGACCGGTACTTTACTATTTTTATTATGAATTTATATCGCCAGAACCTCAAGTTCTCAGTCGCCGGTTAGCAAAGTTATTAACTGAGAAGACAAGCTTATATTTTTCGAAAGATTTTCAGATTTTATTCATAAGTTGTCAAACGCTATAATATACCGCCATTTTTATTATAAACCTCATCTTTTCATCTCAGGTGGACATCGGTAGTGCCCTAGCATGTACAACTGGGAACGGACAGTTTGTGATGAGAGGAATTTACTCTTGGGACTCAGGTAAGTTATTTTAAATATATTTTTGCTTCTCTTCTTCTCAACAGTTTTTGCATTTTCACTATCGAGTTCTATCATACTCATGCTAAAAGAAGGTTATCGTAATAAGAAATAGGATTAGGAGCGTTATAATCACTAATTACAGCATTAAATCAGGTATAATAGCATATGAAAAGATTGATCAAAATATTTGTTACAATTAATTAACAAAGTATTTGATTAAAACATTATACAGAACATAAAAAATATTCATAAATACGTGCTTTAAGTCTACCAGATCCAGTAAGATTGTTTATATTATTTTTATTTAATTAAACTATTTTCTATTACCCAGGTTGTGCGGTCGGTAACCAAATCGCTGCATTCTACAAATTCGACCTAGAATGGTACGAATGGGCCATCGGACTCATCGAGAGTGTGAGGTTCGCACAGTACAGCACCGTCACCAAAATCATTACCACCAAAATCACTGGCATCAAGGGAGGAATCAAAGGAAGCGGGATCAAAACCGTTGGCGGTGGGATCACGTCAGGATCCGTTAGTAGGGGAGATATATCGAATTTGGACTCGTTCGGACTTGGAAAGAGCCAATTTGGTTTCGGTACTTCAGGCCAGTCGCAATTCGTCAAAGGCTTCGCCGGCAAAGTCTCCAGCCAGGGCAGTTCCCAGACCGGAAGCGGTTCGTTCAACTTCAGCGAACTTAAGCCTGTGACGAATGGATTCAGCGCAACATATTCGGAGAAGAAGATCTTCCAAACCGAACCGAAGATCATCACGTACACAACGAAACCGGAAATAGTGACGTTCACGACGAAACCTGAGATCGTCACGTTCACGACTAAACCTGAAATCGTGACGTACACGACAAAACCGGAGTACTTCACGTACACGACGAAACCGAAAATCGTGACGTACACGACGAAACCTAAGATCGTGACGTACACAACGAAACCCGAGATTATATCATACACGACGAAACCCCAAATCATATCGTACACGACGAAACCGCAGTTCATTAGGTATGAAACCTCAGGCAGCGGTACAAACCCACAATACGTAGCCCCCGGTACATCACTGAGCCAATCATTCTCCGAAATCATCGGCAAACACACACACGACGCCAAATGCAAGTGTAACGAAGGCAAAAAATAACCTGGCAACATTTGTCATCACAACAGTTTTAGTGCCATAATTTTTTTTTAATTATTTTTCTTACATCAACACTATTATAACAAAATTTAAAACAATAATATTGGTATATTAATATACGCATTTAAATTCGTTAAAGATTTTCGAGTTACATCACTTAATTAAAAAAAAAAAAAATTGCCAGTATGAAAAAATCACCAGTTCCTAAGAGTTACCAGGTTTTTTTAATTTCGAAACGTTTCATTTCTTGGCGAACAACGATTTTTTTTATGTTTATTTATAAATAAAAATGTACATAGGTAGGATATACTATGTCATAAGATATTTTTTATATAAAGAAGCGTGTATATGTTTATTTGGGCTCTTGACCGATATCGAACTGCCATTTATTAAATTCTACCTATACGTACTGATATTTTATCAATATTTATAATTGTATTATTAAATCGGTTTAATAAAATTAGATTTTTGACCATATTGGTTGTAAAATATACCAAAATGGTCGACTATCTAATGAAAATTGGTCTTAGTTAAAAGTAAGTTTATTTTTATATAAAAAACTGACATATACATTATGTAAGTAATTATTTAGTCAATATTCTATATATTGATACATAATTGTAAAACTAGGATTAAATAAATCGAAGGTATTTTACATATATTTGATTTTTTTTTTAATTTTTCATTTACTTTCGCCTCACAAATAAATTCTGAAATTTTATTTAAACAACTACTGTTTTGTAATGTTCCAAAAAAAAATAAACAACTCGGCGGTAGGTGTTTCAATCTCTAATTTATATAATTAAGCAGTGCTTAAAAAATCTGGACTAGATTCTGGATCTAGATATCGAATCCAATCCAATCTATAGTAATATATAAAGCTGAAGAGTTTGTTTGTTTGATTATTTGAACGTGCTAATGCAGGAACTACTGGACCGATTTAGAAAAAAAAATATTTGAGTGTAAGATAGTCCATTGATCGAGAAAGGCTATAGGCTATATATATAATATCACGCTAAGATGAATAGGAGAGGATTAGCAATAAAAAATATTACATAAGCGGCAAATTTTAAACCTTCCCTGCGTGGGCCAAATAAACGGTGAAAGTTTTTAAGAATAACAACAAAAATAAAGACTTATTTGTATATATACATGTATTTATATACATTTATTTATTTATATATTTACACGTATTTTGTAGTATAATTTTTGGCATACGATACTTTTACAACTTGTTATTTATATATAGATTGTGTAATAAATTTTACCTATAAGAGTATATACGACTACGCTACTAACAAAGTTTCGTCTTCCGCTAAGCAACTTCTGAGCTTTCTTATGAGACCATAGCATAGCTTATTATACTTAAAGTAAGGAAAACAGCCTAAAATTTGCCATATTACTGTAAGAGAAAGCAAATGATGGTGTATATGAGGGCTTCTTAAACTGTGGGTCGCGACCCCCAGGGGGGTCGCAGACTACTGAAAGCAAAAGGCGTCGCAAAGATCTGATACTTTTCAATCATAATTGATACAACTACATGGCTGCAGCTGTCCTTTAAAGAACTTTTCTAACAAAGATTTATTGATATTTCTCCTCCTAAGTTCCTTCATTACCCCTTTTCATTAAATTTAATTAAATAGATTTTATTAAATTTATGATTGGTTAGTTTACAACAATTATAAATAAAATTTTTAAATTAGTATACACACTACGTACATATATAAATACAAATAGAAATCATACAAATACTATTGTAGTTTTATTATATTTTTTGAAAAAAGTGGCAATGCAATACTGTTATTTACATTGTAAATTAGTGCGATATTACATCTACGTCTACGGTTAATATATATTTCATTATATGGAGGAGGGGGTCGTTTAAAACTTCCTAAGCTTGAAGGGGGTCGCTATATAAAAAGTTTAAGAAGCCCTGGTGTATATCTATCTGTCGCTTTTTCTATGTCTGATTAGACAAAGATGAAGAATAATTTTGATCTTTCCTCTCATTACCTATGTATCGTTACTCGTCTCCCTTACTCTAAGAGACTGTTTCACAAGTCACCAATAACCTGTCAGTCAGCTTATTCGGAACATAATTGACACATATCTCGGAATTTTGCATTTCTCAGGTTTCTGATAGGCTTATTCAGCACTTAAAGTCCCTAATAAGTTAACAGGTAGATCATGTGGCTGTTATTTTGTCTATCTACTGGACAGCAAATACCTATTTCAAAATGGCCGCGTATTTTTTTTTTTAATTTTTCACTTTTTAGAGTCTCTTTTTAGAGACATTTATCTGTTACTTAGTTTATTTGTCGGTTAACTATACAACACATTGTCAGTAACTTGTGAAACAGGGCCTAAGTATGTCAACTCTTTGGAAGACCAAGTTACGGACTTATCTATTTTTGTCTATTCATATGTCATATGTCACAATGCACTGTTCGAACCTTGGATAAAGAATACACTGGATGCCGCCTTAGCTATTTTTGTGTGTCCGTTTTATGCTTGTGTGAACTTTTAGAACTGCATAAGTGTGCGTGATTAGGGAAGTACTTAGCTTATCGATAAGCTAAACTAGGCGTCAATAATTATCGAAGCCTAGCTCAGGTACTGTAAAGTTAATATACAGTTGTAACCAACCTAGTTGGTTTACTGTTCAGAATAGATTTAAACATTTGAATAGATTGACATAATTTCCTGAGTGTACAGTCTGCAGTATAATGTCATGAATTATCCGATGCACATCTTTACTGCATATCTTACTGTGATGGGTGGTTCTCAAAAATGGTATCAGTCAATTGACTGTGAGCCTAGATTTACCAAGGAATCCTTTGAAGCGTTAAAAATAAAGTCGAAGGTGCAGCCCATACTCGGTGCTTTATGTATAGATGAAATGTTAACATAAATGTTAGTGCTTCAGTGACCAATTGAACAATATCATGATCCACATTATTCCCAACATTTACATATCCGTGAGGTGGTGACAGCTTTTATCCACTGTTCTCTTATATGTGGGCATTTAGGAAACCTAAGAAAATAATCTAAAATTAAAGAATTCGCATTTACTTGGCTAGTAAATATAACTTTGACTGATATTTATCGATACATAATAATTCGTTAGTGTGTACATCACTACGTAGGTAACACAATTCAATCGAATATTTAATGATTAATTTCTATGTTTTATCAGTATCCCACACTCGTGCCGGCTAGAGAATATCAAACTGTACTGATACATTATAATCTGAAACGCTTTAACTGAATAAAACGCTTTAATTTAGCACGCAAATGAGAGTCAAAGATTTACTTATGAAATGGTAATTCCGTGTTTTTAACTCCTCCTTTCGTTGTTCTTGATGGACACGTTAGGGCAGCACACGACATATTTCACCTTTTTTGAAAAAATATATCAGTAACATTCGTATTTGCTTTAGATTTCAAGAAATAATCTTCAACAAACTCAATGTTATGGCCTCATTTGGTGTCACCAACTGGACACATTTTTAGCGACGTTGCCAAACTTCATCACAATCTCTTTCACTCTTATGTATAGTTCGCGATAAGAACAGAGACAAACGATAAATCGCTTACACACAGACGCAAGATCGGCAACGTCTTTGGGCGCCGTCCAGTATATACTACGTCCATGGTTCGAACCTTTTAATTATTAAGCATTTATCAAACTTATTGACACACCTACATCAAGGCAAGGAGTTTAAGATTATTTGTCTTTTAACATGAATCTGCGATTAAAATACTTATGGCCTTATGTCACTTGTCAAATAGTTATATAATCTTGTCGAAATTCTTGTCAACTTTAACAAATAAACAAGGCTATAAAAGCGAAAAACAACCTTTCTTATGAATGCAGACGTTAAATTAGGTATTCGATTTCATTTATTTATTTTTAAAGATAGGTATATGTGGGTAACCTCTCAAGAAGGTAGCGGTGGGCCCAAATCGTGTGACTTCCTTGTACCTTGGGATAAATCTGCCCAGCCGCTACATCTACTGCTACATCGGTTTAAAAAGAAAAGCTAGTTGCTCGCATCACGCTAAATCAAGAACAAAAACAGTATTTCCAGAACCTAGTTGAACTAAAATCTAGCTAAACTAAATAGTTCATTAAGTAAATTTGCTAGTCAATTTTATTTAGGCATGTGTCGTCGTTTATATAACTGACAACGGAAAATGTGAATGATGTGAAATGTGGATGTTACGCCGTGTGGTATCCGGCTAAATAGAATAGTACCACCCTCATTTCTTACCGAGGTGTCGTAAAAGGCGACTAAGGTAAGTCGACCCGCCGTGTGGTATCCGGCTGACTAGAACAGACCAACCTCATTTCTTACCGAGGTGTCGTAAAAGGCGACTATGGTAAGTTGACCGACCGTGTGGTATCCGGTTTAGTAGAATAGACCACCCTCTTTCTTACCGAGGTGTCGTAAAATACGACTTAGGTAAGTTGACGTCAGGCAGGCGGCCGGTCGTAAAAACAGCCAAATCATGGGACAGCATGTTGTGCCGACCCCACTTAGAGTGGGATAAGGGCAAGAGGATGATGTGAAATGTGGATGTTATGAAGTTGTTAAAATCCGCGAAAAAGTAATTTATCGTAATTTATAGCAAAATAACATGATTATTAACTATTTCTGTATTATAAAAGAGACAATATGTGGGCTCCTTATAGACTCCAAAATGGCGAGACTGATTTTAATGAAATTCAGACATTTTTTAGATTGACCCAACAAATAATCCTGTTAGGTTTAGTGGCGATTGAAGCAACTTTTTGAACTGTCAATGGCAGATTTGTTTTAAGGGGAAATCGAAACCTGAATGCATGGACGGGCCGCTAGTTATACTTTATGTTATGTTATTTAAAGTCGCAAGCTTATGAGGCTTCCCACATTGTTTATTATATACATTGCCAAGCTTTTTATAATTGTGTATATTGTTATACACAAAAATTAAATTAAATAAAAACAAACTCGATAGTAAGGCTCCATTCACCTTCTAGAAGCATGAAGAGTCGAAAACAAGGTGCAGCCGTTATTGTACACGAAGATTCATCGGACAGCGAAGAGGTCCACCGCATCCCGCGCCGATATGATCTCACGTCCACTTCGTTCTATTCCACCACAGATATTTCTACTTCCATGTCCAAAACATCTATGAGCTCTTCTATATCCAGGTCTAATTTAATTCTAGTCTTTTACTAATATTATGAGCATGTTAATAAAGCTCAGAGTCACTCAGCGGGCAAATCAAGACAGAGATTCGTAGAAGAACCAGAGTTACCGACATAGCTCATCGTATCGCAAATCTGAAGTGGCAATGGGCGGGGCACGCAGTACGTAGAACCGATGGGCGTTGGGGTCCTAAGGTGCTGGAATGGCGATCTCTCACCGGAAAGTGTAGCAACGGTAGACCCCTAACGAGGTGGATAGACAGATAGATAAACATCTATATTGCACAAAATTACACTATATTATAAAAACATAAAAACAAATAACAGAAAACTTTAAATCTAAAAATAATGTAAAGCGTGCAAGCAGTGATCACGTCCAGACAACCCTTTTAAGCGAAGGAATCACATAAAAATAAATAGTATAGTGGGTTAGTGTTCCATAATGGAGAAAGGAGAAAAAATATATACAAAAAATAATAATAATAGAAAGAAATCAAAGCTCACAGTATTAGCGTGACATCTCATTGCACTCAAGTAAAATTCCTTGACACGGTGTTTGAAAATGGCAATTGAGGTTGGCGCAGGTCAGGCGGGAGACCATTCCAGAATCTTACTGCTGTAGCAGTAAATGAGTTTTCGTAACAACGTGAATTACGTGGAGTGACGACCTCAAAAAGGTCGCGGGAAGCGGCTAGTTCCAAGCAGCACAAAATCGTGGGTTGTGGAGATCCCTTAAGGAGATCTATGTTCAGCAGTGGACGTTCATCGGTTGCGGAAAAAGAAAGAACAAGACTAATAGAAAATAATAGAATCTAAAAGACTAACAAGACAAAAACACACCACCACTAAACCACAAAAGAAAATGGTTTTTCTTTATTTGATCTTGGCAAATTACTAATTGAAGAGTCGATGCCTTATCAGCTATACTATAGTTTGCTATAATATTTTTTTCAGGCGTTTGTATTTATATTTACAATTACATTTATGGAAAACATTGTTAGAAAACCTGCATATCTCTAGAGATTCTGGATATATGCGTAACCTACCAATCCACATTAGAGCAACGTGGTGTCTAAGCTGCCTCCGTTCCCTCCAAAAAAGGAGACTGAGAGGCCTATACCCAGAAGTGGGATAGGAACAAAACGTAACTTTCCCTCCTGTCGCATTCCTCATTACTGAGGGTTTTGATCCCTACGATTAGAAAGAAGATTTTCCTGTAAGACTTCCTTCTGCTTCTGTTCTTGGTCATGAAGAGCGCATTGTACAGTTTGGCATTTCAACAATCATGATAATATGTCATTATTACTTTTATTTTGTAAACTTAAAGGTTTCGCGATGATTTCGATGATCTGAAATGCAAGATCCGAATCTTTGGGGAATCGTTGAACTTATGCCATTGCATCGCGAATGACTTTCAGAACAGGATGACGCATATGGAGAAGCGTCTTCAAAGACTGGAAGACCGCCATAGACTGACTGTAAGTCCATTATTCTCCTACCCTTATCGCACTCTAAGTGGGGTCGGCATAACATGTTATAAACATGCTGGCACATGATTCAGCTGCGTTTCTAAGATCGGCCGCCTTCTTGATGTCAACTTATCATAGTCGTATTTAACGAAACCTCGGTAAGGAATAAGGATGGTCTATTCTACTCACCCGGATCAACTTAGCTTAGTCGCCTCTTAAGACACCTCGGTTAGAAATGAGGCTGGTTTATTCAAATCAGCCGGAAACCAAACGGCGGGTCAACTTACCTTAGTCGCCTTTTACGACATTCCGGTAAGAAATGAGGCTGGTCTATTCTACTCAGCCGGATACCACACGGTGGGTCAACTTACCTTAGTCCTATTTTACGACACCTCGGTTAGAAATAAGGGTGGTCTATTCTACTAAACCGGATACCACACGATGGGTCAACTTACCTTAGTCGCCTTTTACGAAACCTCGGTAAGGAATGAGGATGGTATATTCTACTTAGCCGGATACCACACGGCGGGTCGACTTACCTTAGTCGCCTTTTACGACACCTATGTAAGAAATAAGGGTGGTCTATTCTACTAAACCGGATACCACACGGTGGGTCAACTTACCTTAGTACGTTGCCTACCTTACGACATTCCAGTAAAAAATGAGGATTGTCTATTCTACTCAGCCGGATACCACACGGCTAACTCTAAATATTTTTGTATGTTCGTAATATGAGCTGAGTTAACAATCAATCAATTTTCGTTTTGCTATATATGTTCAACAGCGGTAATTAAACAGTACTAGTTCCTGCAATGTGACGGTTTAAGATAAACCTTATCAAAGCAAACAATTGTTAACTAAGTCTACTCAAATACAGTGTGCCCTTGATTTACCTTCACTCGTTATATCTCGTAGACATCCTAATAACATTCAAGACCTTGTCAAAATATTTGACAAGGTCAACTTGTCAAATATTTTTAGATCGCCGCTATTAAAGAAACTAACACTTGTTTTTTTTCTTCTTTTTTTTGAATTGTCTTCATGCTTAGCCCTAATGACTTTTAATGCGTCGCCTGGCGGAACGGGCGAGCGCAGAAGCATCGCCGAAGTTGCTAAATGCGGAGAGTAGAGCGCAGAAGCTCTCTAGCTATGGGGAACGTCGTCCTAAGGGTGCCTCCTGTGAGGCTGGACCACGGCTTAGGACGACGTATAATGGAGGGCTAATAATATGACGACATGGCGTCGGGAGTATGGCGAAAAGCCACGGCCAACCGACGTCAGAAAACTTTCTTTTTTTTCCTATTTTTAGTGGGTTTTGTTCCTTGCTCCACTCGCGAGAAACGCCTAACTTATGGCCAAACTCCCTACAGATAAAGGGTGACGGCTTCCGCTTTTGGTTAAGTCCACCGCCACCCTGCCTGTAAAGGTTTAGCGCAATCTTTATTGGATAAATTAATAGAGTAACATGCATTACGATTAAAATTCAAATTTTGAATTAGCCGCTAAATGATCAAATACATATTGTCCTTGTTTCGTTATTTATGATTTAGAAAAGTTTTTAGTCTTCACCGGCGAAGACGCTGTTTACGTGCATTATAGGTCTCTGTTTGCGATCATTATTTGATCGTCAGGGTCATATAGGGTTAACACCTTTTTTTTGAAGAAAAATAGTATTTTTCTTTTTAAATCAAAAAAATATAGTAAGTAAGTAACGGCCTGTTACTATCCCACTGTTGGGCACAGGCCTCTTCTCTCCGTTTTTTTTTCGGAGAGAAGGATTGGAGCTAAGACCTACCACGCTGCTCCAATGCGGATTGGTAGGTTACACATATCCCCAGAATTCTCTAGAGATATGCAGGTTTCCTCACGATGTTTTCCTTCACCGAAAAAAAAAGTAAAGTAACGGCCTGTTACTATCCCACTGCTGGGCATAGGCCTCCTCTCTCCATTTTTGGAGAGAAGGGTTGGAGCTAAGACCTACCACGCTGCTCCAATGCGGATTGGTAGGTTACACATATCCCCAGAATTCTCTAGAGATATGCAGGTTTCCTCACGATGTTTTCCTTCACCGAAAAGCGTGTGATAAATTGTAATTATCAATTAGACACATAAGTTTTACTAGAAAACTCATTGGTGCCTGCCCGGGGTTTGAACCCTAGACCTTCTCCAAAGAGGCGCACGGTGATACCGCTGGGCTACCACAGCTTTTTTAAAGGACGCAATTATTTCATTTTAATGTTCAGGTCAGTGGTAGCTTAAATTAAAGTATGTTGGGTCGCAACCCTTGTTCCTGGGCCGCCATCTTGGAAAAAGTGATGCATAAGGTTTTCGCTCCATATCTCATAAACTATCAACCCTGCCGAATATTTTATCAGATATAAAATGTACGAAATTAATTTTTTTAGAATTTTATTTTTGTTACATTTTATTGTCAAGTGGCCAACAAAAAAGTTATGGACAAAAATAGGTGAACAATATGTTTCCTTTTCCTTCCTTTTACTCGTAGTGGTTATAACTTTTTTTCAGTTGATTTTACAATAAGATAACATTAGTAGAGGGTTTTAAAAAAAAAAATTTCCACTATAAAGTTACTTTATTTATTTATCGGTTTTTTATTTTGCATAAATACCTAGCCAAATCATATCAGGACATAGTTAAAACTGGCTGAGCCGACCCACTGATAGTGGGATAAGGGCAGGAGAATGATGATCATTATTGCGTAGAAGAGAAGCAGAACCAATTTTCATGATTGCGGAAAAAAATATAGTCATTCTCCTACCCTAATCCCATTCTAAGTGAGGTCGACATAACATATCGACCCCACTTAGAATGGGATTAGGGAATAGGATGTTATTTTATACGTATATTAAGACTGGCTGCCTTCCTGCCGCATAGCTTCAACTTACCTTAGTCGCCTTTTACGACACGTCGGTAAGAAATGAAGGCGGTCTATTCTACTCAGCCGGATACTATACAGCAAAATTATAAAAGTAACCTGAAAAATGAAGCAGCGGTAGCGGAATGGTTAGGGTAACGGACGTGTGTTTCAGAGGTCGTGGTTTGAATGCCGGCCATTATACTACCAACATGAACCCACTCCTAACACAAGCATTTTGCTTAGCTGGAGGGGTTAACAAGTTTACTTGTAATTTGTAACCCTAATTGCTAGTAACCTTTTAAACAATTAATATTTTTCAGACACGCGAAAGCAACTACTCTGCTATCATACAGAAGAACCAGCGTCTCTCCAATAAGACACGACAAGAGGCAAAGGTATGTACTACTAGCATTTACCCGCAACTTCGTAGCAGCAGCAGGGTCTTCTTGCTTACTTCCCGGGTGGGGGTAAGCGGGGTGCAGGTCTCGAGGAAATCCTCTCTACCCGGGCATACCCTCGCGGGCACTTAAGCACGATATGTATTCCGGCCGTAGGCCGAGGTCACCTAGGTGACCTAATGGATGTGTTGTTCGGTGGGGAGGTCTGGGAAAGGTAGCTCCAAGATCTCAAAGTCGTCTTTTGGTAGTCCTCGTTTGGGTGGTGCCAAAATCGGTGGTGTCGTGTCCGATGTTTTCGCCCTTTCGCCCATTCGTTCGCGTGGACTGTTGTCGCGTGATATGTTGATAATAGGTGGCGCTTTAAGTGTCATCCTATTCCAGTAGAATGAACAGGATTTCTATAACCTATATATTTGGCTGGCCCGTTGGGGCAGTGGGTAGTGACCCTGCCTTCAGCTCCGCGGGTCGCGGGTTCGATTCCCGCCGAGAGCCAACATTTTCTATAAATGAATTTGTTGGTCTTTGAGCCTGGGTGTATATTTGTATTAAAGTATGTATTTTAAAAAATATAAGTATATATTCACCAGTTGTCTATCACCCATAACACAAGTATTAAGTTACTTACTTTGGGGATGGACGACCGTGTGTGTAAGTGTCCCATATATTTATTTATTTATTTATTTATTATTCCAGTGTATAAGGAATAATTGTGCCAATATTATATCCACGGATTCGCTGTGAAAGCGTAACAAATATACATCCATACTCACAAACTTTCGCATTTATAATATTAGTAGAATAGAATACCAGGGGTCGATAACCTTCTAACACTAATGACAAAAAAAACAGTGACAATTTGAAAAACAATCAAGTTTTTAACGAGCCAGTAATTTGTATTTAATGATATAATATTATTTATATAAGATTTTTGAATTTAAAATGAAACCATAAAGATATTTTTTCACAAATCATATTCTAGCATTTTCGTGTCGTAATAAATGTGTCTAGTTCTTGTGTAGTGTGTTATGATACGTGCGGTTACTAATCCTGCACGTATAAGGTATGAGAACTTTTTAGCTCTCTAATCTCAGCGTTACATAGATTTTCTTAACATTGATAGTTTCCTATTTTTTTGTTTTTTAGCAAAAAAATTTGAACATATTATTTGTGCTATGGAATTCCGCAAAGTACCAGCAACTTATATTAGTTATGGAAACAGTCTATATTCATCAAGAATGTTTTGAATTTTGCATAAACAATATCTTCAACAAATTATGCGTCAAACCCAGTTAAAACGGAAATAATATCAAAACATATTAGAAAATGATAAAAAATAATAAATCATGCGTAATACAGATTAACAAACGCGAGATTGAACATGTCATAGATATGATACATTTGTGGTATACAATAATCTTCTATTCCGTAAGATAATATTCATGACGGCGTCACGATGCGCGGAAAAATACAACAGTTTCTTATGTTAATGTATTTTTAACAACAATAACATGTTAAATAAAATTAGGTAGGTCAAATTTGGATAAAGAGTTCTTTCGCCGAATCCAGTTATTGCTTAATGCTATGTAGAGTTTTTAAGCAATTCTTAACTGAATATAAAAATCCGAAAGGCGGAAAAGAAATAAACAAATATAAATGCGTGTTAAAAATTAAGAGCTTTATTGAACGTTACCTATGTATTACATGAGTCATAACATAAAAATTTAATTCTAAGAAAACAAAGCCATTAATTTGGTAAACAAAAATAAAAATACCTACTTTATTTTCACAGTAAACAAAACTATTCAGGAAGATGCCTGCACTATCTTTGTTTCTATAGATTATTAAGTTCCTGGAAAACAATACGATTTGCGAAGATTATTCAAATTCATTAAAAAAACATTATAACCTATATAAATCAAGGAGTAAGACGATATATAGTCGTTTAGATATTTAAACATGCCCTCTAAATAAGTCGTCTAATGGTGACGTTTTACGCCACTTTTGTAAACACATTGGATATGAGTTGCAATTCGTCGATATTCGTCAGAACTCGCGCGAAATCGTATCTACCCTCTCGCTTCCACCTATGAGCGGTGACTTATGTCTAATTTGCTATTGAATTTCTGATTTCTGTACATACTTGCGTCTCACTCTGGAATTGTCAGTTGATATTTATATCTTACTGAGTGAACACGCAACGTCGATGTTAAAAGTTGATATAATATTACATTTGAATTAAAAATTACACATACTGTATCTTAATCAGCAGTGCAGAAATTTAAAAAACAATGGCTAAGGTAAATCCTATTTGCGCGAGTTTATAATGCTTTTATTGTACAAAATGATTTTTTTTTGCGATACATAACATCGTACCACTCTGTGACGTAGTCGTGAAGATAACTTACGATTTTAAACTCTACAAATTTTTAATATGAACACATAAACTAATAAATAAATAATTCACTTTATAACATAATGAACAATAATGATAGTATGACTAATAAATAAATGCGATGGTGTAAGTGGCGCATAGTAAATTAATTAACAATGAAAACAGCACGTAGAAATACCTGCGATATTTTAATTATTAATTAAATAGAAGTGTCAGTAAAAGTATATTGAACAAGTGAGGTTTATGCTAAAATTGTGTTGTAATTGTAATGAAAATATATTTATGTATCGTTTTAACAGCAATATAACATTTTCTTGTAGGTATTATGTTACGAATACGGTTCATATATCGAAGTTACGGTACATGCGACTGTTATTTTTGTAATAGGGCAACATTATCTAGCGTAAAGTCAAATCAATATTGAGAAAATGGAAAATTTTAAAAAATCAATCTGTCATCTCGGTGCCGGTAGCTTGTGTTTGTGTTATCGTCGAAAAACTTTTTTTATATAACTTTTAATGTCTTTATATATTAAAAATGTATTGATACAAGCCAAATCCTGTTATAGAAGACTGTTAGATAAGAATAAGAGCGGATACTGGGTATGTTTTTTCAATTATTCATTGAAAATTGATGTACTATATGACTGCAGTGGACAAGTTCAAAATATTTGATTTTTAAGTGATGACTTTACGATTAACTGTTACATCAACAAACTGATATGTTTAGTGATAGTGAAAGTCTGAACTTTCTTTTCATCATCCTCCATGCTTCAGAGAGCATGATGATCTTTATGATAACAAACTGTGATATTTATTTATTCCAGGTTGAACATTTTATAACCCTTACCGATTTATTTATCAGATCATATTAATCGTGTTAAGATCAATATCTGGGTGACCGAGTCTTGCTCGGTAATTTTTTACAAAATAAAAAAAGAAACTTAAAAAAAACCTAACCCCTAAAACCTATAAGCTACGCCAACTTGACAGCTTGTGACAAATTTATATATATGTGGCGAAAAATCAATTATTTTTCGCCACATATATATAAATTTTACAATTTTTTAATGCCCAAAAACGGTATAAAACGCTACATGCGTATAATACGCTAATTTCAGGAATATCGTTGGAGCCGTTTTTGAGATTCCGAAAAAAAAAAAAATATATATATATATATATGCATACAAGATTAACTCGTTTAAATATTAAAGATATAGGTAGTACTTGGAATCAACTCCTATACAAAAGTCCCTTCTAATATTTAATTAAATAGCTTGGCTGAGCTAGCAGAAAATAATGGAAATTAGTTTCACATTTATACTCCTAGAAATAGATTGTTCTTGAATTATAAATAAGTGACATTATTTGCATCAATGTAAGGATAAAAAGATTAAAATTGTTTTTACGTGATTAACATTTAGGGTTTCATGTTATTAACATTAACACCAAATATAAAAGCAAACTGTAAATACCATTTGGTAAAATTAAGTTATAAAACAGGTTATATGTGTGTGAGAAATTAAGTAAGTAACTAAGGAAATAATATTTGAATATAACATTAAGGAAGTAAGACTTGAATAATAGTTTAAATTACAAAATGTAATGACATTGGCAACTTTAATAATTGAATCTGGGAAATGATAATGGAATTATTAGGAGCTAGTTTTCTGTACCTAAATATATCACTAGATAATATAAAAAATAGTCCCCATAGTCCCCATGTTGGTATGATCATGTAATAAAGAGGGATGAAAATCATGTGAGCAAAAGAGTTTTAAATATGAATGTGGGTGGATGTATGGCTAGGTGGAGACTGAAAAGAAGATGAATGGATTGTGTAAAAATGATATGCATGATAAATGAGTGGCACCACAGTTGACAAATGATAGAGGAGAATGGTAGAAAAGACATATTGTGCCAACCCCACTTAGAGTGGGATAAGGGTAAGAGAATGATGATGAGTCCACTGTCATGTCTGTCTTAATGATAAATATCGAACAACCAAACAGACTGTTACATGGTTTTCAACAATAGATGGAGTAATTTATACAAAGTTTTAGGATTTTTATTGGTTAAGGTTTTGGATATTCTTTGTGCTGTGTGATAGTGTAGTGCTGAGTAAAATAGACCACCCTCATTTCTTATCGAGGTGTCGTAAAAGGTGACTAATGTTAGTTGATGTCAGGCAGATGGCTGGTCGTAAAATACCTAACCAAATCATCAAATAACAACATGTCTAAACATGTGCAAACCCCACTTACATTGGAATATGGGCAGGAGAATGATGTTATAAATTTTGTATATATAATAGTGGAAAATGTCTCAGATGTATAGCTCACTGGGACTCTGCTTACTCCCTTTAAGATAAAAAAACAATAATGGGAGGATATCCTTCTTTTATAAGTTTATAGAAAGTTTGTAATGACACATTTATCTTTAAAGTACCTAATTAACTATAAAGTTCCTTATAAATGTATAAATAATACAAATTATTAAATCTTCCTTCCAGCTTAATTACTTATAAAAATTGAACATTTTGAAAATATTAACTGCCAAATTTCTTGCTGCTCCTTCTCAGTAAGAGTGTTAAATTTTATGGCTCTTTAACAATTCTTAGGTGCTTAGAAAGGTTATTTGAATAAACATTATGATTTGATTATATCTTAACACCAACTTAAACAGTTGTTTTGACGCAAATCAGAATATTTATACTGATATGTGTCAGATTACTATGTTAGTAATACATAGTGTCTAATCTAGTAACTAAGTCAGCTTAATATTGTCATTAAGTTGGATCATTTGTTGGATTGCACATATTGTATTTACAAAATAATTATCTGTAGATTATTGCAGTGTTTCAGTGTAGAAACATTTACATTTATCTGTTGCAGCCTTTGATACCATCTTATTTGTCTATTGAAGACATAATAAGAACGACTTATAGGTTTACTTATAGGTATAAAGTAATGAATCGTTTACTTTTATCATAAATAATGCATAAATATTTTTGTTGTATTATTACAAATTAATTATGATTGTTTCATTCAGGACTGTTAATGTCACTGTATTTGTTTTAAATAAACCCTGAATTATGTATTTAGGAGTTTTTTCCTACTTTCAAAACCGAAATTGACTTATCAAATTTATAAGCCTGTTAATTAAACACAATCTCAAACAACAATATAACTAATAAAACAAAAAAAGTATTTCTATTCACAAATATAATGCACTTCTCCCACACACCTAACACTAACTCAACACACTTAACACAGACACAATAAAAACATGCACACATACAAAATCCACAAACACACACAATACATACACATACAATACACACACAATATACACACAATACATACACATACATACGCGCGCGCACACACATACACACACACACATACACACTTCAGCTAGCAGCCAATACAGCTTTCTCACATTCTTTATTTACCCTGTTAAGCAAAATTTATATTATCTAAAATTATATAATAAGTTTGGGCTTTTTACTAAGTTATACAAAGTTTTTTAAATATATATTTTATGTATAGCTGTAGATTATATCAAATAAAAATAAATAAAACAAAATGAATTTGAAATTTGTGAATACATGACTGTTAACATTTACAAAGAATTGCTCCTTTAATAACACTTATCAATAAAGTGCTGCTTTAAAATTAATATACCAATGTTCATTCATTGGTCTTTCATCAGTTAAAATGATAAATAATCCAACATAAAGACCATTGATGAAAACAAAACGTACTCTTATATTGTATGTAAGATAATTTATATGTAAACAACAGTTAATTTTATAATTCGAACAATGTGTCACACAAACGATAACTCCGCGCTGACATCATAGATAAGAGATACATTTTAGATCCGGCAGTGTCGCCATATTTAAATACAAAATTAAATATTATTTATACATTTAAACCTGTATACAAATACTTATAAATTGTACAAGAATAATGATTATTATAAGCTTAAATCCGCGCATTTTTTTGTGTTGAGAAAATGTATGTAATGTTAAATTTAGGAAGTAAATTTCGTTCTCAACCGCAAAGCTTTGTGATTTGGTCGTGATGATTCTACGATTACGGGGCGAAACGATTGTTGAGATTGTGGTAGTGTATGTGTGCAATACTAGTAGTTTGCAATAGTAGGTCGTAGTTTGCAGTAAAAAACATCTTGTTACTCCTGAACACGCATAGTACATTTAAGCATCACATAGATTTAATCTGCAAAATAATATTACCATTTCTTTTCCATACAAAATTATTGTTCATCACAGTCCTGCCCTTATTCCACTCTAGGTGGGGTTGGCACAACATGTTTTTAGTTCATTTGGCTGGTAATTTTACGACATATTATAAATGTGGAAGTCTGTCTGTTACGTTTTTACAATTTACCTATTGGAAAGACATTGATGAAATTTGGTATACAATTAAAAATTATATATGCCGTTTGGTATCCGTCTGAGTAAAATAGAGCCCTTTATTTTCTTACCGAGGTCGTAAAAGGCTACTAAGGTAAGTTAACGAATTCCAAGTTGAATTTACGAAATCCATCCATTTTTTATCTGCCCTCTAGTTATAGTCCCTAAACTTTTGTTGACATCATTTTCATCATCATCAAGATAATCTTTATTCAAATAAGCTCTTACAAGCAATTTTGGATCGTCAAGGATCAATATGATTAATGAAGCTACAACTGGTTCGGAATGTTGCTCTTACCGAGAACCAGAAAGAAACTCAGCGATCAATCTTTTAAACATTTTCAATTTTACATTATTAACATTCATTTTACACTCGCTCAAATCGGTTCTACAGGCAAGGTGTGGAATTCCCTTCCTGCATCTATCTTCCCAGATTCCTAGGATTTGAATACGTTCACAAAAAGAGTTACTACATTGACATGCGCGTTCCTACTTAAGCTGTATCTTTCGCTTTCCATTAGGCGAGATCGTAGCAAGGCCCTTTTGCCATTTCATGTAAAAAAAAATTAAACCGCAGTCTTCTATAAAGCCGTAAGGATTTTCAAATCCAGGCTTTATCATCGAAGTAATCTTCAACTGTATAATATGCTTTACGTGTAACAATATCTTTTACATTTAATTTAAACCTTTCTGTAGACTGGTCTAGTATAGATTGCGGAATTTTATTGTAGAAGCGAATACCGAGACCATCGAATGAGTTGCTAACTCTGCTGAGTCGCGACACAGGTATCACCAGATTTTTGTGACCTCTCGTATGTCTATGATATACACCAAATTTTGTCTTATCCTCATGCAATCATCATTGTATGTTCTCTGTACCGACTTAATTTTAATTAACAAGTGTAAAAAAATAAAACAAGAAACTAAACGCTTCTAGAATGTCAACCCAATTTATCCAATTAGTGATGGTACAATCACGTCACTCTTTTTGCAGTGGTTTAAAAATTGCATCATTCAATTGGCTGCAATTAAAAATTATATGATGCCCGTGATTCATTTATTGTGATTGATGTAATGATTTCCGTTAATGAATTGTTGTATTAAACGTAAATTGTCTATGGAGTATGAGTTCACTTGTACTGCATGAATATATCACAGGCTCAAACTCAAACACGCACTATAGTGTGTCACTACACCTCCACTCTCGCTCGCAGCTCTGGTGCTACTGACGTGGTGCGCAAGAGACTGTGTATGGATATTGATTTATGTGTGTGTTTTTATTAAATATACAAATTTATAATCACATATCTCAACTCACATACACTATATTATCCATATTTCATCACGTAGGAGATATTTCCAGAACTATTTTCTTGCATACTAGTTTCTTTGTATAATTTTTTGTTCGTTAACTAATATACACAAACAATGTTTATTCTACGCATTTCACAACCTCGACGATCTTCCAAGCTCAACCGTCGCGCCCGGTGTTACAAGAAACGCCGCTAAAGTTACGGCAAAAACACTGAATAAAATTTTCCATTTAAAACCAGTTTTCCGAAGAGGAAAAAACAAAATATTAAATCATACAAATATACAACGCCATTTGTGTCAAATATTATGCGGTTAGGAAAAACAATTTTTATACCACACAGTCCATTTGTACGGGCTAAGATGGCCGCTTAATTGCGTATTACATTAAGGTTGACGGTTGATTGGTTACAGATTATAAAATTTAAAAAAAAACAATACGTTTTCCACTAATAAAACTTGTTAATATCAGGGTCGTTTGTAATATTCGCTTGCGAAGGTCTGGGTTAAGGTTTCCCTTCATGGTTTTTGTGACGAGTAAGTGTCATCCTATTAGTCCAGGCATTTCTCTGGAATCCAGCGAACCTATATCTAATATATTTTAAAGAAGACATGGTAACCGGCTGAGTAGAATAGATCACCCCCATTTCTTACTGAGGTTTCGTAAAAGTGACAGCTAAGTTAACCCGCTGTGTGGTATCAGGCTGAGTAGAAGAGACCAACCTCTTTCTTACCGAGATGTCGTAAAGGCGACTAAGGTAAATCGACACGCCGTGTGCTATCCAGTTAAGTAGATTAGCCTCTTTCTTATTCAGGTGTCTTAAAAGGCGACTAAGTTAAGTTAACCCGCCGTCAGTTATCCGGCTGAGTAGAATAGACCAACCTCTTTCTTACCGAGATGTCGTAAAGGCGACTAAGGTAAATCGACACGCCGTGTGCTATCCAGTTAAGTAGATTAGCCTCTTTCTTATTCAGGTGTCTTAAAAGGCGACTAAGTTAAGTTAACCCGCCGTCAGTTATCCGGCTGAGTAGAATAGACCAACCTCTTTCTTACCGAGATGTCGTAAAGGCGACTAAGGTAAATCGACACGCCGTGTGCTATCCAGTTAAGTAGATTAGCCTCTTTCTTATTCAGGTGTCTTAAAAGGCGACTAAGTTAAGTTAACCCGCCGTCAGTTATCCGGTTGAGTAGAATAGACCACCCTCATTTTGTACCGAGATGTCGTAAAAGTCTACTAAGGTAAGTCGACCCGCCGTGTGCTATCCAGTTGAGTCCAGTAGACCGCCCCCATTTCTTTAGAGTGTCGTAAAAGGTGACTAACGTAACTTGACCCACCGTATGGTATCGGGTTGAGTAGAATAGACCACACTCATTCCTTACTGAGATGTCGTAAAAGTCGACTAAGGTAAGTCGACCCGCCGTGTGGTATCTGGTTGACTTGAATAGACCACCCTCATTTTGTACCAAGGTGTCGTAAAAGTCGACTAAGGTAAGTTGACGGGCCGTGTGGCATCTGGTTGACTTGAATAGAACATCCTCATTTTGTGCCGAGATGTCGTAAAAGGCGACTAAGGTAAGTTGGCCGGTCGTAAAATAAGTATTCAAATCACGTGACATATTTATAACATGCTGTACCGACCCCACTTAGAGCGGGATAAGGGCAGGAGAATGATGATTAACGCTTGGAGGTTTCTTAAGAATATTAAGTTACATTGTCGCTTTCTTATACCGGTTTTGATTTTGCAATAATGCATCGCTTTTCCTTGTTTATACTCGCACATCAGGATATGTCAATGACATCGGGAACAAGTGCTAGCCAAGGCACAGATTTCAGTTGCAAAATGGACACGCGCGAACCTGTTTGTCCTTAGTTTTTGTTTTCTATGAACTGTCGCTTGTATACCGTACCTAGCAGAAAGTACCCATATTACAAACTGTTGCATATAATTGATAATTATCCAAATAAAAGCAATGTATTTAAAAAACAATCTAGAAACTTGTTTCTCGTGATTATTATAACAATGGTTAAATCATATTCAAAATTTTAGATTTTTTACAAATGCCAGTGCTGCTATAATTTTTGTAACATAAATTGGTGCTTATTTTTAAAGTAACTCCGTCATAACATGTTGTAACATGATTTGGTTAGGTATTTTACGACCAGCTGTCTGGCTGACGTTAACTTACCTCAGTCGCCTTTTACGACGCCTCGGTAAGAAATAATGGTGGTCTATTCTATTCAGCCGGATACCACACGGCGGTAAACCACGAATATTCTATAAAACAGCAAAATAAGATTAACTAACTGTGTAACAAAACGCCACGGATCACTAACCGAAACATGTATTTACAACCGAGCTGATAAACTTATCTTAATCCTCTGATATAATCACTTATCACCAATAACAATGATGAATTGCCAATATAAATAGCCCATTGAAACTTGCCCCCAGTTTGGGTTACGTTAAATTTAAATTCACGATTCAAGATTTTCTTCAAATTGATCAAATAACAGTTAATAATTACAATAACAAGTAATCTTACTTTAATTAATGTAAAGCTTAAGGTTTCACTTTTTGAGAGAAGTTAACGATTTTGAACCTGAACTCCCAGAATTTTTGAATCACCAGAATTTCTCTTCAGAAATTTCGTTTTGTTTTCTCCCGTTTTGTCGAACACGATGATTTTGAATTTTTCAATTTCGTATGTGGATTGAGATTCTTACCTTATATATTTATATACAGAACACACAATATAATACGTACATGAATATACCAATACATAGCCATACTAATATTAGTGTACAAAGGAAATTTTATTCTATCTCGAAGCGCACACGTCAGTAACACGAAAGCCGCGGGTGAGAGTGGACGTGTAGTGACACTGTTAGTTAGTTTTTTAATTATGTGATATATTCATACAATCGAAGTCGATACTCAGACAATACATTTGAACACATATACACAATGCATTATACCACATTATACATCATTTCCCATTTTAACCCATCTACACAGTTACTAATATTATATACGAATAAATCAGAAATATATCACAACAGACAACGCATTACTTAATGAGTTAGACAATATAATGGAGGTAGTTCGCTAAATCGAAAGTATTGGTTGTTTGCGTACCATGTGTAATAATCGCACGTTAGTCTATCAATGAGCATGCGTATATTATGTCGTGAAATACCTATTATCTTTCGTTATTTTTCACCTAATTTGTGATTATAAATTATTCCACTAATTCTTGGCACGCGTGCCATGATAAGATGTTTATCTCATTAGGGCTGTTGTCTGATAAGTGATAAACTAAATCCCAATACGCACCAAATAATATACCCAATAAAACGCTTAAGTTTATTGCTATGTTTTTAATAGCCTATAATAATGATTGGGATTGTTGATCCGTAGTCAATGCCCCGTAAAAACGGTGTGGATTTGTTTTTGTTGCTAACAAGCAACAAAAAGTATTATTTATGGCAAATTGTAAATAGTTACGTAAATTTAAACTCGCAATATAACTTGCATCTTTTTAATCCAGTGCCAAAAAGATGTTTGACCAGAAAATAAGCCTTGTGACCTTTGAATTTAAGTCACCTACAAAGCAACCTTAAACACCTAAATATGGCGATAAAGAGCTTATAAACTTATTATTAGCCATTAATCTTGCCGAAAAATCACTTATAAAATAATGCCAAAATTAAAATTTATATAATTACACCTCGTGCAAAAGACGTTCATATAAGGGACCTTGATAATATAAAAGAGAATGAGATCAACCATTTGGTTATTAACAGTTAATTCAAATGTAAAACAGACTCAGTAGAAAAGAATAGTCACACGATTTAAAACAAATTATGAACTTAAAACGAGATTGAACGAAAACAGAAACAATGTTGTCGTATACAAGTGATCTCAACCTTGATAGATAAAAGAAAAAGATATACTTTATGTGTAAGAGATAAAATATATCAATAATTATTACAAACTCGATACCAAAGAGATACGAAGAGTTTCTACAAGTGTTTTAATGATGAGATCATAATTCAGTTAATGTATATATCCAATTGAAACTTTTCTGTACTGGTGACGAGTTAAAATGTTGTATCATCATTAGCAAGAAAGATAAGCCGACGGCGATGCTATTAAGCTTTAAATCCGATAATAAAGATTTAAATCCGAAACAATAACATTCAATGGGAAATATGCCTGCGGAAAAGTAATTTAAACATGTATTATAAAAGTGTAAGAAATTCTACAGATTGTCAAACTTTTACCTGATAAGAATGTTACCTAAACGTCTTTACATTGGATATTTCACGACATCTTTTCTTTGGTTTAACTAATATGATATGTTTGAAGAAAATATCAATGACAATAACAACTTAGTAAATCACAAATAATAATTAAAACTATATTTACAAAGCAATTTAAATTCAAAACTTAACGAAATATAAATTCGAAGCATACGACACTTACACTTTGTTTTGCCGAAATCCATAGCGATAAACATCAAAACGTGTTCATATTATTGATTTAAACAATTTGATAGTCTGAAATAAATACATAAGAATAGAAAGATCAGCGCAGATAACTAACATAATTCGGCTAACAAAATTTCTGTAATCCAAGTATCTTCAAATTTCATCAACGAGTCAAAATTTTGAAACCTAGGAAGATACTGAATTGTATAATTATTTTTAATTCCAGAAACTTCAAATGTGCGGTACCGAAGAGGAAATGCGGGAGGTAGCTGGCAGAATATGCAGGAACTATTTGCATGGAGCTTGGAAGTCTGTAGACCCTAAGGAGTTGGATTTCAGACGAATTAGGTATGTGCATTCATGCTGATTCTCTCGCATTAGTACTTCTTATAACCCAGATTTATTATTAATCCCCATCCCAAGAATAAGGTTACATCTCTTATGTATTTAACACTAGCGTTTACCCGCATCTTCGTTTGCGTGGACTGTTGTCATTTGCTAGGTGAAAAACAGATTATTTCTTTATAATTAACAATATTTCTTTAGCTTATATGTTACTCCAGAGTATAAGGAATAATTGTGCCAAATTTCATCGTTATTGGCTCAGCGGATTCGCCGTGAAACAGTAACAAACATATATCCATACTCAACTTTCCAAACTTACGCATTTATAATATTAGTAGGATAGTACATGTAACTTTATTCTTTGGATGAGGCGATATGATTTCTTCCAAATTTCGATTATGTGGGCTTAATTATTCTCGTTGCGGGCTGTTTTCCCCATTTAGTCACTGTTAGGCGACCATTGCGCGTGAGGGTGAAGGGATGTTATTCCAATCAGCCAAGCTGCTTCTATACGCCGAGCACCGTGCCCAGATTCCTCAAGGCTTCTTTTAACGTCCTCTGCGAGCCCAGGATGTTTTCCCTATGCTCCGCCATCTGCTTGCAGTATGACAACATGACATGAGATAGCGTTTCTAGTTCCTCAATTCTCTGCATATCTGGTTATCAGTCACGCCTACAAGGAATAGACTTTTTATTTGCCAAAATACTCAGCGATCAAAATTTACATATGTAGAAAATTTCTGAATTCAACTCTGAAAAATTTTAACTCCACGCAACACACGTTCTGTTCTTATTACGTCATTTCTGAGTTTACCTCTGAGAAAATGTAGTATATGTTCGTAGAAAGAGGCCAAATAGCGCTTGATAAAATTTGTTTTTAAACTATTATTATCAATACATTTACAATTATAGCTTACCTACGGCCGGATGTGGTGCTAATATTTATTCGAAATTGTATCATTGATAAATTTAATTTTTAGTTACACTAAAACGTTTAAACGTCTTCTAACTCAGGTAAAACATTGTTACACACCTCTGTGATGATCGTGGAACGAGATATTCTAGTCTGGTGAAGGGAACTTCTGGAAACAAATATCCTAATATAAAAAGATGTTCGGCTTCAGAAAATAATTGGTTTCGCAGACATACATTTCTTAATTAATAGAATAATGTTATCTATTACTAAAGATGACGAATTCTTCCAGATATTTCTTTAAAGCTCAAAGGAGCTGAGAAAATATTCACACAGATTAACAGAGAGATTATAGTAATGTGGTAAATTATATTCTAACTGGAATGATATCAGGGTAGTAGATGTTGGAGTTGCTGTACACTGTGATGATGATCGATAAGGAGAGATCTGGTAGAGGTATTATCTAGAGCTATTAAAGAATACTGAAATATATTTCCAAAGCCAATTTTCATTCTTCAAAAATTCACTGACTCTTCAAAAATCTGAAAAACTCTTCAAAGATCATTAAGAATAATGTGCCGACAAAAACGATATTTTTTACCGCAATTGTAAATCTTCACTCTGCTCGGTTTTAAAAACGACAAAGTATAAAAACGTAAACATACGTTTATAACCTTGAAACTTAATAAAGGTATGATTTATTGTGTGACGCATAGGATAAGCTGAAGCGTTTTTCAGTTTTAATGCAGCATATGTAAACTAAGTCACCATATAGTATTATGGGTAACATAATGACTTATTTGTCTACATAGATTAACGTATGATCACAGTGATCTTAACCTTGACGCTTTATAGTTCAGTTATTTGATCTCAACACGAATTTTTTATTATACGCTTGTCGTGTATGTACGTGCAGGTGGAATCTTGCAAGTTAAATTTAACCCACTTCCTGGTGTCCCATTGAGCTGAAATTTTACATACTGGTCTAGTCTCGATGACAGTGAATGTTTATAATACGCATGACCTGATGCTGCTGCCAGGATTGGCTCCAGGCGAGGGAACAGGTGAACGGTTAATAGAAGGGCATATAATTTCGTTAAAAGCTTTTTTGTAGGAAAAAGACAAATTATTTTACTAAACATATTTATTAAAAAATACTTGGAAAGTAAACTTTAAAGTTTCCTGTCCTAGTGTAAGCATCACTTATTCTTAATAGTTTCATCGCCAATAATATGGTGGTAGCGGTAGGATCGCCATTTTTTAATTTCAATATTCTTTATTAAAAAAACTTATAAACAATTTATTTGGAATTGTCAACTCTACTTCTGGATCAGAACAATTCGCGAAAAGTATTCAAGAAACTAGACAGTTGGTCTTTTCAAAATATCATTCTTATAATTAATTACATATCATCTTTGCAGTCTTGAACAGGATCGAAGAGTAACTAAATCCACGCATTTTTATCATTTAATAGTTATTTTTTAACTGCTGTATTGGTAATGGTATTCCAAAACCCACAAAACATGCAAACAAGGCAACCCACAAGCAAACATTATATCAAACTGACCACTTCACAATCTTATCAATTATCAATCACAACTTATCAATCTTGGTGGTGGTGGTTGTATCCGGCTGAATAGAATAGACCACCCTCTTTTTTACCAAAGTGTCGTAAAAGGTGACTCAGGTAATTTGAACCGCCGTGTGGTATCCGGCTGAGTAGAATATACCACAGTATTTCTTAAGGTGAGTTGACGTCAGGTAGATGGCCGGTCGTAACATACGTAGCCAAATCATGTGACAACATATTTATTACATGCGGTGCCGACCCCACTTAGAGTGGGATAATGGCGGGAGGATTTAGTTAATGATACCATAGACGATTGATGCAATATTTCAAAATATACTTGAACGAAGTACGTTTAATCTTATAATCTTGCGAATCTAAAGTCCTAATCTTTATTGTAGTGAAACTCTTGATGATAGTTGAAACGCAGTTTACAACACACAATAAACCAATAGTTGACACGTGCCGTATCATTTTATACTGTTTTGTTCTACGTATTACGATGCAATAAATCTTTCTTAATATGATAGCGCCTTTTTAGTACATATTTTCTTAGGTAACTTAGGTCGATTGTATTATATTCCATTACAAAATTATTATTTTGACATCTACATCCTCCTGCCCTTACCCCACTCTAAGTGGGATCGGTACATCGTGTTATCACATGGTTAGGCCACGTATTTTACGACACTTCAGTAAGAATGATGGTGGTCTACTCTACTCATACCACACGGTGGATCAACTTATCTTAGTCGCCTTTTACGACACCTCGGTAACAAATAAGGGTGGTCTGTTAAACTAAACCGGATACCACACGGTGGGTCAAATTATCTTAGTCGCCTTTTACGACACCTCGGTAACAAATGGGGGTGGTTTATTCTAAGCAGCCGGATACCATACGAGATTTGTTCCTTAATTGACATATTCCCATCTTTTTTCCAAGATAGTCGAAGATGTGGACTTCGTTGTAATTTTTTATAATAAAATTTCCCAATCTGTTTTAGTTTTTGCCATTACATAAATTCAAAAAAGCAATTAAAACACTCATTCATAAAGCTTACTATCTACTACATACCGTACTATATTGAGATTATGTTTCGCATTTATTTTATTAGCATAAATAATAAATAAGTTTGTAAAAGAGAATAACTTGGGCCATACAAGAAGGCCATAACGGGCAAATATCTTGTAGCGCTTTAGTGAATTGTATTTTGATGCATACTGTACTGTCAAGAATGTTAATTTATCTGTCAAAGACATAAAAAACAATGTCTTATTCAAGCGATGGATGTCCAATGCTGGACATAGGTCTATTCACGAGATCTCCATTTGTTTTTGAAATTTACTGTATGCTGTTAGCCCTAACGGCTTTTACAGCGTCATTGAGCGTCGTCGAGGTTGCAAAATGCGGAGAGTAGAGCGCAGGAACTCTACTAGCGACGAGGAACGTCGTCCTATGTCCTGTGAGGCCGGACCATGGCTTAGGGCGACGTGTAGTGGAGGCCTGATGATATGGCTTTGATTAGTCATTACGACGTCGGAAGGGGTGCAAGAAGCCACGACCAACTGACGTCAGAAATCTGGTACCTCTTCTTCGCCGGTGAAGATGCGGGATCTCCACACCACACGATCTTATTTCTCTTGTATTCCTGCGCCCTTTTTTAAGTCGTCAGTCCACCTCCCAGGGGGTCAACCGACGCTGCGTTTTCAAGTTAGGGGGTTGCCATTCCAATACTTTAAGACCACAACGCCCATTGGTTCTAAGATAGCTTGCATGTATTAAGATCCCCCTCCCCTTCGTTTTCCTTTACCCTAATTCTCATCAGCGTTAAATAGTTTTCCCCATCCCCAGAGTACAGGCGGGATGGCAGTGGATGTATCAAATAGCGGAAGCTGTAATCCCTGACCTGTGACGAGTTTGACCATATGTTTGGCGTTTTTCGTTAATGGAACAAAATCCCCAGCACAGAGATCCACTCAAAATTGGAAACAAAACTGTGGAAAATATGCAGTGAAGTTAATATCGAAGTTGTAAAACAATGTATGATGGAATTATTTCTCTTTTAGTTTCACGGAAAACACCGCAATGGATTATACGTTAAGGATAAGTTACCATATCTATTCTGACTTCTAAGAAAATGGTCATATATAATGCGGTAATTGGATAGTTAGATTGACACGGTATTTTCCTTTATCAACCTAAATACTTTAGGTACCTTAAGCATTTCGAGCTTAACATTATGATCCAAGTGCACCATATTAAAGTAGCTGGCTGATCCTTGCTCAGTAACTGGACACAGCAGCTCCCCGCGACCTTTTTGAGGTCGTCAGTCAACCTCGTAAGGAGGTCTACTGCCTCTGCATTTTTCGGTGCGGACCTCGCCATTCAAATTCAAATTATTCTTTACTCAAATAAACTTGTAAACAAGTCCTTTTGAATCGTCAACTCTACTGCTGGTTCGGAAAGCTGTTCCTACCGAGAAGAGCCAGCAAGAAACTCGGCGGTTGCTCTTTTAAAAATATAATTCTTATTACTAGTCACATTTAGTCTTTAGTGTCTTGTACAGGGTCTAAGCGAGCTATATCCACATATTATTATCTTCTAAGTAATCCTCAATAGTATAGTAGGCTCTCTAAATCAGCCTCTTTTTAACAGTGTTTTTAAACTGCTGTAATGGCAAAGCTAAAATTGATTGTGGAATTTTATTATAGAATCAAAACAACAAACAATTTACGTACTTTTGCAAGGCACAAAGCAGGAGCCGCAAGCTTTTGTCGGTTCCTACTTTGTCTATTATACACATCACCTATCGTTTAATAATTCTTTATATTTTTATGTACAAAAATTAAATTGCTTAAAATATACACATACCTTGTAACCACACAAATATAACAAACACCTTGAGACCCCAATGCCTATCGGCTCTCCACACTATATGTCCCGCCCATCGCAAACTCAGCTTCGCAGCACGCTGAGCTATATCGTTGACTTTGGTTCGTCTACGGATCTTCTCATTTTAAATTGATCACGTAGAGACACTCCAAGCATAGCTGGCTCCGTCGAAAACTGAGTTTCTGAGCCTTCTTATGAGGCCTGAGGTTCTTAATGGAAGTGATCTATTAATAAAGTTTCTATAATAAAATTCCGCAATTAATTTCAGCTTTGCCATTACAGCAGTTTAAAAGTACTGTTAAAAAGAGGCTGATACAGAAAGCCTACTATACTCTTGAAGATTATTTAGAAGATAAGAATGTGTGGATATAGCTCTCTTTGAACCTGTACAAGACAGTAACGACTTAATGTAAATAGTATTACGAATTATATTTTTAAAAGAGCAACCGCCGAGTTTGTTGCTGGCTCTTCTCGGTAGGAACAGCTTTCCGAACCAGCAGGAGAGTTGACTATTCAAAAGCACTTGTTTACAAGTTTATTTGAATAAAGAATATTTTGAATTTGAATAGTGAGGATGGTAGGAAAGGGAAACCCGTAAAGCTAGGGCTGGTTACTTGTATGCCACAAAAGGTGTTACACAAGATGTGACAATCCGTCGATAATGTGACTCGCTTGTATATACCGGTAGTTTTCCGCTGGCCCATTTTGTACTCACAGCGTTATTATCTACGTTGTTTCTTATCTTATTGTTTTGTAATCTGTTTTTTGTTTCTACTGACTGACTAATTTTCAAAGGTCAATTAACATTGTTTATTTATTACTAACTAGCGACCCGCTCCGGCTTCGCACGGGGTACGGTAACGGGTATAAAATATATAGCCTATGTCTCTCAGTGAAAAAAATGATTAAAATCGATCCAGTAGTCTTGATTTATTCATTACTGCCCGTGGCTCGCACGCGTTAAATTTGGAGAAAAAGAATTGCCGTCTCCCCATACCAAGAACATTTCCTGCTTAATCTAATATCTCAATTCATATACCTACTACATATTTACTTTTTACATTTTTCCCTATGTCATTTTGTTTTTACAATTAATTACAGAATGTCTTTCTATACAACATTCACAGCTTTCTTGTCATTAAACAAACTCTTGAAAGAGCGACATATAGCTGCTAAATTCGAACTGCTATAGGGCGAAGCGCGGCCTCCTCACGGCATTTTAAATCTGTGATATCTCCGAAAATGTTCACTTAAATTACATGCTGTAAACGGCCATATTGATCTTTATTAAATCAACAATGCATTTAAGGTACTTAATTGGATAAGGACTAATGCTGTATTGTTAAAAATTGCTTCGAAAATAAGGCATTATTTTTCGTAAAAAGAAAATGACAATAAAACGCCATTCTGGGTTATCCATAAGAGATAGACATATACCATCGCGGAGTTTTCTATAGACTTTTCAAGGTGTACAAATACTTAATACATTATTTTGATAAATCTCGTAGGGTTCATCCTGTGTTTGCAATGTAAGCGGAAAAAATGGAATTATTTACAACAACACATAAGACACCTCAAAAATTACAGTATTTCATTGATCTATATTGAATGCTATTACACATATAAACCTTCCTCTTGAATCACTCTATTAAAAAAAAAAACATCAAAATCTGTTTCGTAGTTTTAAATGATTTAGGTATACATCGAGATATAGGGACAGACAGAGAAAGCGGCTTTGTTTTATACTATATAGTGATTAGTATTAATTTAATATGTTTATTTTGCTGTTCGTTAGTCCCGCTAAAACTCTAGGCCTTTCTCATCTAAACTTTAATTTTGAATTTAACGGCCATATCTCGTTACAGCGGCGGACTCTCAAATTTCCTATACTACGTGGCGCTCCCGTCGGATCCGGCGAAACTCGTCGGCTACGCGACAGACAACTCGCCGGAAACCGAGGAAAAGCGGAAGTCTCTACTCAGTTCACACTCCTTCTCTATGGACGAGCCGAAGAAGGTATTTACTTACTTTCCAATTTTGAGCCTAATACAATTTCAGAGCGAGTATAGACACAATCATTGCAAAATGACGGACTAGCTCTTACCCGCGACTTCGTTCGCGTGGACTGTTGTCTTGTGATAGGTCGATAATAGATGGCGCTTTTCAATGTCATCCTATTCCTGTGGAATTAACAGGATTTCTATATCCTGTATGTTATTCTGGTGTATAAGGAATAATTGTGCCAAATTTCATCGATATTGATTCAGCGGAATCGCCGCGAAAGAGTTTCAAACATACATCCATACTCACAAACTTTCGCATTTATAATATTAATAGGATAGGATGGCAAGAGTGCCAGAGATTCTTCTGCATTCAGCTCCGTGGGTCGCGGATTCGATTTCCGCTGAGGTCCAACATTCTCTATAAACGATTTGCTTGTTCCTACAGTCTGGTTGTTTATTTTTATTTAAGTAGTATATATAATTTTATTTAACCGCCGTGTGGTATCCGGCTGAATAGAATAGTACCACCCTCATTTCTTACCGAGGTGTCGTAAAAGGCGACTAAGGTAAGTCGACCCGCCGTGTGGTATCCGGCTGAGTAGAATAGACCAATCTCATTTCTTACCGAGGTGTCGAAAAGGCGACTAAGGTAAGTTGACCCACCGTGTGGTATCCGGTTTAGTAGAATAGACCACCCTCTTTCTTACTGAGGTGTCGTAAAATACGACAAAGGTAAGTTGACGTCAGGCAAGCGGCCGGTCGTAAAAACGCAGCCAAATCATGTGACAGCATGTTTAGAACATGTTGTGCCGACCCCACTTGGAGTGGGATAAGGGCAGGAAGATGATGATATAATTTTATTTAACTAATGCTTATAAACACTATATACGAGGTGTGTTCAAAAAGTATCGCGAATTTTGAATTTTCGCGAGTTACATATATTCCAATTTCGATTTTTTTGTGGCGTTATGTTGGTACATATGTCTCTCACTTATGCTGACAAGTTGGGCCATTTTGAATGTTCGGTTAATTGTTGACAGCTGCTTTGCTTGCACGTGTTTTGGTTCGTCTTCGATTTTTACCTATTCAAAAAATGGAACAAGGAACCTGTATCGATTTTTGTGTGAAAAACGAAATTAAGTGCGCGGATGCATTCCGAGTGTGGACTGTGGCATATGGAGAAGCTACTTTGGACAAAAGCAACGTTTATCGGTGGTACAAAATGTTTTAAAAAGGCCGAGAAGATGTGAATGACGAGAGCGTGCCGGACGCCCGAGCACTTCAACAACAGACGAAAAAATTGATGAATTGAAGAAAATGGTATTGACCAATCTTCGAATCATCGATAGAGAAATTGCCGAGGACCTAGGCATATTGATTGGCTCGTGCCATTCGATTATAATCGATAATTTGTGGAAAAACAAAAATTGGCTTTTGCACCTCGACAACGCTGTGTTCACACATCGCTGCTTGTACGCGACTTCTTGGCCAAAAACAACAGACCAATGGTACCGCAGCCACCGTATTCCCCAGATCTGGCCCCCTGTGACTTTTTCTTGTTCCCGAAACTGAAGAGGCCCATGAAAGGACGACACTACGCCACGATTGACGAGATAAAGACGGCATCGAAGGAGGAGCTGAACAAGATACAAAAAAATGATTTTTTGAAGTGCTTCGAAGATTTGTAAAAACGTTGGCACAAGTGTATAATATCCCAGAGGGATTACTTTGAAGGGGACAAAATAGATATTTACGAATAAATAAATAATTTTTGAAAATACACAAAATTCGCGATACTTTTTGAACACACCTCGTATGTATATATTTACCAGTTGTCTGTCAGCACTACAGTAACTCACTTTGGGGATGGAAAATCGTGTGTATAATAATCCCTTATATTTATCTATTACAAAATTAATAGCAAAATAATTTTATTATTACTTTTGTATTATGGATCTCCGCAAAGTAACGCCTAATTCTATAAATTATTTTTCTATTAGTTTAGGACAACGTTTATAGCATGGGTGCCTAACCGGGGTCGAACCCGTGTCAAAGGTGACGCGCTCTAACCGACGGGCCATTGAGTATTTGTTTTGTATCAATGCACTTGTTTATCTTGTGGTACCTTAACCTTCGATGTCACGTGCATTACATTACGTGACCATATGTGTATTATAATTTAATCAGCATTATTATTATTTCCTAGTGATTTATAACATACTAACTTTCGCCCGCCACTTCGTTCGCGTGAACTATAGTTTAGTCTTGGAATAAAGCAGTAGCTTCTGTCATTATCAAACCCTACAAAAATATCTCCATCGGTTGATAATAGATGGCGCTTTTCAATGTCATCCTATTCCTGTATAATTAACAGGATTTCCACAGCCTATTTGTTACCCCGGTTTATATTCAAACAAAATCGCCGAAATCGCGACTATAAATAGTAATAACATATTTTTTTAACAAATGAAATGAAAATCATTTATTCTACAAAAGTGCTGACATGACATAACAAGGATGCATTTGAAACTAGTCTGGCTAACCCGATAGAATAAGACGTGAGTATAGCCGCTTCTTTATCTTAACCAGCAATAACTCCGTTATAATTCGATGTGAAAGTATATGTACAAAAGTGTAGGAGAACAGGCCAGGGATATTAATGAATCACTGCATCAAATGTAATAATTAACGTTTATTCACTGTACTAGAAGGCAATATGTCCGATCACTATGATGTAGTTTTAAAAAGTAAGGGAGGGAAGGTTTATTAAGTGTGGCCAGTTTATAAAATAAAATGTAATGATTTTTGTAACAAATAAAGCAGGAATTCTTAAACTGTGGGTCGCGACCCCCAGGGGGGGCGAGACTACTGAAAGGGGCGTCGCAAAAGATCTGATACTTTTCAATCATTATTGATACAACTACATGGCTGCAGCTGTTCTTTAAAAAACTTTTCTAACAAAGATTTATTGATATTTCTCCTCCTAAGTTCCCTCATTACCCCTTTTCATTAAATTTAATTAAATAGATTTTATTAAATTTATGATTGGTTAGTTTACATAATTTTTACATTGTAAAATAGTGCGATATTACATCTACATATACGGTTAATATATATTTCATTATATGGAGGAATGGGTCGTTTAAAATTTCCTAAGCTTGAAGGGGGTCGCCATATAAAAAAGTTTAAGAAGCCCTGAAATAAAGCATAAATGCTAACAAAGAGGAAGTGAATAAAGAATATATGTATTTTCAGGTACTTCTCCGGATATACGGCCAAGTGCACGGCGAACGGGCCATGGACGCCATTGTGACGGAGTCTGTAATATTCACGTTGCTGTCTGAGAGGAGACTTGGTCCGAAGCTGCACGGAGTGTTCTCTGGCGGGAGGATCGAGGAGTACATACCTGTGAGTTCAGCACCCTTTTATAACAATAACGAAAGCCATTTCCTTTACCCAACCAAGCCAATAGTAACAATTTATTTATTTTTATTTATTTATTACACAGAATACAAAATTGTATGACTATACCAAAATACAAAAAGAATAAATTTTATCTACACTAAGGTAAAACCTGTGCCGTGGATATTGATAGTTATATAACAATAATAAAAACAATGTTAGAATATGTTTGATATCATTGGTTCGGTGTTAGATTTTCCTCCTAACCACTTGTAACAACATTTTTCTCTAGCAAAACGGTAGTCCATTTAAGCTATCATAGCTATATATATAATTCGTTATACTTAATTTTAATCTTCGGATAGGCGAGTCAAATATCATCATTCACGCGCCCTTATCCCGCTCTAAGTAAGGTCGACACAACATGTTATAAACATGTTGTCACATGATTTGGTTTCGTATTTTACAACCGGCCAACTGCCTGACGTCAACTTATCTTAGTCGTATTTTACGACACCATATCATACCACACGGCGCGTCGACTACACAGATACCACACGGCGCGTCGACTTACCTTAGTCGCTATATATGTAAAACTATATAATCAGTTTGGCCTTATTAATAGATTAATTTTTTTATATATATTTTTTATGTAAATAGCTGTAGATTATATAAAATAAAATAAAAACTTAAAAATCTTTTATTAATACTATGTGAAGGTTATAGACTATCTTTAAGTGGGCCTACATCCTGATTAAGATGTAACCTGTAGATAATCCTTTAAAAAATTAAAAATTAAAACACTTTCAAATCGTTTAATTACAATGAAGTAAATAAGTTCAAGTTATTTTTTAACATTTTACTAAACTTATGCTCTATGGTGTTATCAGGCTAGATCGCTCCTCACTAAAGAGTTGTCGGAGCCGGCGATATCCATGAAGATAGCGGAGAAGATGGCCGCCATACACTCCATGGACGTGCCGCTGTCCAAGGAGCCCAACTGGCTGTGGAAGACCATGGGCAAGTGGATGAAGACCGCTCGCGACGAGAGACTGGCGCAGAACGCCGTAGGGAAGGTAAGCTGGGAGATAGTTTATAAGCTGACTCTAATTAATTAATCTAAGCTGACTCTTATTTGTTTATATATAATTAAGTTTTAATTGTTAACTTAGAAATTTACCGTTACAAATTAACTTGTAACTATAACTCCGCACTTGCACGACATTCAGGCATGCTGTTTGCCAGTAATTGGACGTGCACAATTTCTATGTTTATATAATGTGATGTTTTATTGTATTATCAGTGTTATGTATGTTGGCAAACTGTTAAATAAATAAATAAATAATTAAAGTAAGTGTCAATCACTAATGATTATAGGTCACATATGGTGGAGGAATACTGTTCCAACATTTGGTCGACGCAAATTTAAAACTTTCAATTTCAATTTTCATTCATATTTAAGGTAAATGCACTAGTAGTTGACCGTTTTATATTAAATTTTAACTATAACAGTATATGGTCTGTGGTAATAAATCTACACACTCTGTTGTCTTTTCTTTTTTTTCTTTTATAGTTTATTATTCAGTGCTGTACAATTTTTCTTTTTTGTCGACCGAGCCTTGCTTGGTGTTTTTTGTTGATAATTAAAAAGATTAAAAGAAGATTTTATCTGGAATCGATCCTGGTATTCAGAATTTGAAACCGCCCGTTACCCAATTGAGCTATAATAACTTTGCAAAAAAAAATAGTTCCTGTGATAAAACGACATTTTTAAATGACATCTAACTAGATTAATTTTTCCCCCTATTTATGCCATATGGCGGTTTCCAAACATGGCTAAACAATAAAAACATCTATTACGCTTATTTCTAGAACAAAGAAGAACAGGAAATCATAAAGCAACTGAAGCTGATCGATTTCGAGAAGGAAATAGACTGGTTGAAGAAATTTGTATCATCCGTGAACTCTCCGGTGGTCTTTTGCCACAACGATTTGCAGGAAGGTACTGTGACTCAGCAGAGTTAGCAAATAATTTGCTAACTTGTTATTCGCTCCTACAATAAAATTCCTCAAAGTATATTGATCTTGCCATATTTGATATCTGTACAATACATGCATATAAGAGTATTTTGTATCTGTAAATAACTTGATTAGTCTGTGTAAATGTTTACAACTGCCGTGACAGTTCCTTTTTACTTCCTCTTCTGTTCCCATAGAGCGGTGACAAAACACGTCATTTATTTATTTATTTATATATACATATATGCTACATTTGCGACCCTGTCATTGACGCCCCTTAATAATTATAGTTTGTTTGCGGGAAACCAAAATAATGATTAATTTTATATTATGGATCTCTGCAAAGTTAGCTTAATTCTATAAATTGTTTGAATTGTAAGGTCTCACCGCTGGCCTATCGCAACTCATGAGATATTAATGCTACAATTCCTGCTCGGGATTTGTACCTGCACAATCCTTATGTATTTATAGGAAACATCCTCCTCCTGGAGGACGAGGTCCAAACGTCCTCTGAGGATGACGAGTACACGCAGTACGACGCCAAGAAGACCCAATACGTGCTGACCCAGTTCGACGACACCAATACCTCCGACTCTATCATGAGCCAGATCTCTGACAGCGGGGAGCCGAGACTAGTGCTGATCGACTTCGAGTACTGCGCATACAACTACAGGGGCTTCGACATGGCCAACCACTTCCAGGAGTGGTCGTACGATTACACCAACTCAGAACATCCCTTCTATTATGAGAACCAGGAGAATTGTCCTACCTTGGAGCAAAAGGTAAGTGGAATTTGTATCTCTCGAAAAATATATCTCAACAATGAAACTTATCGAGGAATAACTCATTAAATCATCACAAACTATCAATTATATTAGTAATGTAATGTACATTTTTGTTTACAATTCTACATTAGGTCATCATAAACTTTCACTTGAGTCACTTATCCAATTATACTCGTATCATGGATACAAAGAAGACAATCTCTTATTATTCACGATAGAACTTCACACTAGAACAAGTTTGATTATCGATTGAAATAATTTGTTCTAGAAAATCACATAGCTATTTAATATTTATTAATAATATATCAAGGCTTGGTATTTTTAACATTAAAATAGCTTTTTAAGTCTTATGTAAGTCATTTGGGTGATTTTAGCGGACGATTTTGTATAAAGTTATAAAGATGAAACTATTGCTACGCTTTAAATAAAAATAAAGTAGATATTAAAAAATATAATTTAATCGATATTTATCTTTATTTTCAATTAGTTTAATTTCAATTTTTTTGTTTCATATACCAACAGTTTTACATTTTTTGTTTACAAAATTGTGAGATGACACTTTTCCATATTAACTACAAAGATTTATCGCACTTGATATTTGAAGCTGAAGGGTTATTTAAAATACTACACTTGTGTGTTAATTATTGTTAATAATTAAACTATATATATATTTAACTGAAGTGTAACTACAAATTATTATAAATACTAAAAAATATATATAATAACTAAAAAAAACTCTTAATCAATTAATTACTGTTTATACAAAATCGTTCCAATTCCCCATGCTTTGATCGTGTTTTCTAAAGTTTCAGAACGGACGGTCCAAACGCCGCCACGCGGCGAGGTTCGTAATCATTTACATTTCGAATGAGACCTCTGTCAAATGCCAGGGTTGCCATATTTAAAAAGAATTACCCTTTCATACATATTATCTATAATCATGAAAGCACAGATCAGTATTTATCTATTTCTTAACTGAATAAAGATTTTATAAAATTATATAAATGGTATTTGATAGAGGTTTCAATATGAATACTTTAGAATCAATTAAAAAATATTACGCGTCGCCATTTCATTATTTTGATAAAGAAAAAAAATTAGTTATGTCAAAAATATTTTATCGTCCGGTTAATTTTATAATTTTATCTCCTTTCTTTAATAAAAGAAAATGTAAATATATATTTAAGAAGATTGACATAGCTAATAAAAACGGCGCGAAAAATACAACTACGCAGCTTGTGTTTGTTTATGCTTGATTTTTAGCTCCCGCTAAAAATGGCCGCCGGAATGGACCATAGGGCAAAGTCGCCATAGAGCACATGCGCATACACGGGAAATGTCATGTCTATGGTAACGTGGCGGTAAACATCGCAACGGATTCAGGATATAAGTTCTTAACTTTTTTTTACTACCATTTTTATAAACATGAATCGTGGTTGCGATTGTATTTAGTGTTTTTTTAATCAACCCCATTTGAAGTAGCATATTAAGTTGATGAAAAAGCACTAGTAGTTTATAAAAAACAAAACAAGTGCATTTTAACAACGCCTTAATAATATTACAAACGTAATTAATTGCATTACACATTCTTAGTAAAGAAATTTGTGTGGTAAACTTTTGTCAATTATTCCAATTGATTCTAAATCTAAATTGTAGACTGACCTATTTTAACTTGATGCAAATATTACTTACACTACAGGTTATTTCTCTATAATTACTAATTCATTTTGCCATTTTTTCTTTAGGACGAAATTACAAGAAAAAAACATGTCTATTTTCCCACTTAAAATGTTAAAATTAAAAAAAAATTGATTGAAGAATGATGTACTCTATTTAATTGAGCAAGTGCTATTGTTACCACGATTCATGTACTAATATCATAATAGCAACACTTACTAAACCTGTCATGGTATACTACTAAAACAAATTTAAAAAATACTACTAAAACAAAATTAAATTAAAAAAAATTAAAAAGCCATTTTCAGATCTATTTATTTTGATAAATAAAAATCTGAACTCTTAACAATTTGTCGGCATATTGATGAGATTAAATTTACAGCTCCTAAAAAATATTTTAGTAGCGATTAGCTTATTTATAGGTTATGCTTTTTCGAAGATTATGTGTAATAATGCAATAAATATAACTTCTTTAGCAGAACTTTAGTCAGAATATGTGGTATACAGTCTTTTTAAATTACTGTTGTCTTAAATATGTCAAAAGGGACAAAATTTTTCCCTAAACAAAATCGAAACACAATATGTTAATTGGCCCAACTGAGTCAAATCAAAATAAATGAAACTAAAACCTGATACGAATCTTCCATTAACCCTAACACGTTGCATACAACTTTAAGATCAGAAATGCAAAAGCTATACTTTAGGATAAACAGTAAAAAAGCGAAAACTTTCGATAATATTTGGAACATTTTCCAAAGAGAATACTTTAGGATGTCGTCTATTCCATTTTAAATGGACCAATAAGTGCCCAAAAAGCTGATATCAGCATAAGGGTCATAAGTTCAAACCCCCGGGCACCAATGAGTTTTTCTGTTAAAACTCATGTGTCTAATTGATAATTACAATTTATCACACGCTTTTCGATGAAGGAAAACATCTTGAGGAAACCTGTATATGTCTAGAGATTTGGAGATATGTGTAACCTACCAATCCGCATTGGAGCATCGTGGTAGGTTTTAGCTCCAATCCTCCTCTCCAAAAACGGAGAAAGGAGGCCTAAGCCTAGCATTGAAATAGTAACAGGCCGCTACTTACTTTTACATATAAGTGCCCAATTATTTGTGTCACGCTCAACACTAGCCATGATCCAATAGTCCAAAGTGGACTAAAAATGTACCAATTTTCCACAATTTTTAAAAGGTATATAAATTTTCAGGAAATATTCATCAAGCAATACCTGAAGCACTACCACACGAATCTCTCAGAGGACAAATCCCGAGCCCCCGAGCCGTCCATAGACGATATAAACCAGCTGCTCGGGGAGGTGGACGCGTTCACGCTGGCAACACATCTGCTGTGGTGTCTATGGTCGATCGTAAACGCTTCCAAAAGCCAAATACCTTTCGGATACTGGGTAAGACTTGTATAGCATAAAGAGCAATCGCCGGGTTTCTTGGCTTTTCTCGGTAGAAACATCTTTCCGAACCAGCAGTAGAGTTGACGATTCAAAAGCACTAGTTTACAAGTTTATTTGAAAAAAGATAAATTTGAATTTGAATAGAGTTTTTATACTAGAAAAGGGGAGCTATATGCAGACCTTTTATGACAATAATTAGTGAGAGAGAAGAGGAAACTTGTATAGTTATCCTCGTCTAATCCCAAATAAAAAATAGAGACAGATAAAGTCTCATGTGTAGCTATTTCGAATTAAAGTTAATACCGTATAAAAGGGTACGACTACATACATATATGCGGTATATATATACAAAATATACCGCATGGTTAGTATTAAAGTGCCCTAAATCAAAAGAGTTGATTTTTGGCAAACTGCAATAAAGCGTAGCTCAACGCCTACATAACTTGTGAGTATTAAAGAGACCCATAATACAAAATATAATAATAAAATTATTTTGCTATAATCCGCGATAAAGGAACGAGAAACTACATATAATGCTAAATGTAGAGTGGATTATCCGATTTCATACCCGATATATGCTGAATTCGTAAAAATACACACTAACCTCCACCACCGTGACCACAATACACAAGCACTACACACGTTCACTATCACAAACTCAACAATCGCCCCGCAACTGAAGCATTACCCAAACCAACTTAGTCATATACTTATTAGTTCAACCCCACAAATTATTTAATATTTCCTATATATAAATTAATAATTATTATTAATTATTTAGAGACCCATAACTTAGAAGAGCAAGCAAACGCCAGCTTTTTTTAATAGTTCGTAGGCTAATATCATAAAGGTCATAAATAATTTTGAATTAGGTCACTTTAATATAAAGCGTGTGATACATAGCATATTCTTTTCACAGGAATTCGCCCTATGCAGGCTAGAGGCCTACCTACATTTGAAACAGGAAATATTAAAAAAGGAAAAGTACGGTTTCCCCCAAAAGAGGAAAATCTGCGAAGTCGACATATGAGTTGGAAACCAGTAGGCGTCCTTGTCTAACTCGGTGTGTGCGAGCGAGACGGCGATATACTGTGACCGTCGCGCAAGCGGAATGTGAATCTTATGGTGGAATGGGAAAAAAACCATGGAATTAAGGACAGTTTATAATGATGGTTTTGTATTGAATCACTGTATATAGAATTATGTTGTAAATAGTGAGATATATCGGACTATAATAAGTTAATACGACATGTCGTATAGCAAAATATTTCTTGTCAATACTTCTTCTTGTCAATTTCAATAAATTGATTAAATTTACCAATAACAGTAGAATCTTGATAACTTAAAAACCTCAGTAACTTAAAAAATAAGATTTCCCTTCCCTTCAGACTCCAAAACGTCTATAACTTAAAATACGACACGATACACTATAACTTAAACTTTATAACTTAACATATACTATAACTTAAAAAACGACTTCGATTACTTAAATAAATAACCTTAAAGAAATGTCACGACGCACTGTATGTATAACGTAAATGCCAATAACACTAATTTAGAATGCAAATTTATTTGTTAAAACATGAAAAATTGCCGATTTTCCTATTTTAGAATAATATTTGCTTACGTGTTTTAAGTGTCAAAATAAAAAAATCAGTAGTTCCTTCTAGAAGCTAAGTATTAGCTCACAATACCTCCCCCCCCCCCCCCCCCTCTTTATAAACCCTTAATGAGCTAAAATCTATCTATAACAAATAACAATATCTGTATCTGTAAAAAAATTTAAGCTTCCCTTGGATTCTAACTTATCGAGATTCTAATGTATTTAAAAACGTCCGTTGTTTTTAAACCCAAAACTACACTTTAACCTAATATAAAATAATTTTTGTCTTTTCAATTCTTTAACTATTACAATAAATTTATTAAATCTTAGAATTGAATGTAGATATTAATTTTCTTAAACAAAAATTTACCAAAAATTTACTTTTCTGAGTATATCGTATTTTATGGGATTCGTTATAGTAATTTTAACCATAAACCCCGTAGCTACATTTTAATCAAACTATATAAAAATATTACATAAAATATGTAAATATCTAGCACCATTTATACAGTATTAACGCACAATATAACATTCCCTATAAATAAATTATTGGAAATACTCTATTCACTATCAATTATATTATCATTAATAATTAATAATTTTTTTGAAAAAAACTATTTAAGATATATACAAATTTGTTTCAATAATTGCACGTTTTAAACTCTCGTGCACTAAAGTTGCTAGTTTAAAAAATTCAGGTAAAGTGTGCCTTGAGTGTTGCCATACTATTGTATAAATTGGTACCGAGGACATTGTACATTTATTTAATCTAATATAATTATTTGTAAATAATAAAATAATTTTATTAGATATTACGTATGTTCATGAAATAAAATTATTAATGGAATTAATTGGATATCAAATTATAACTTATCAAAAAACTGTAAAATTGTAGGATTTTATTGTAATTATTTATAAAAAAAATCCTAGTTGCAATTTCTCGAATACAAATATATTCATTATAATTTCGTAGTTCAGTATAAAATAACATAAATATCTCGTTTTTTGTAAGTGTGTTTTGTATTTGGTGAAGAAAAATCTTATATGGAAATAAGTCGACCTTTTTTTAAATATAGACTAAAAATGTCGCCTTAAGTATAACACGTGTGATACCGGTGCGTATTTTAGTGTAACATTCCTTAAAAAAAATGAAAAATACAAAAAAAAATGCATTTCGTACCTAGTACTTATTGTGATTTTGAATAGGAATTTTCTCGTAGTTTTAAAAATATATTTAACTATTTAATTTTATGTAGTGATTTTTCGAACAGCTCTCTGTGGTAACTAAATTTAAATGAAAAATATTCTATTAAAGAAATCCACCTATAATTTTTTGGAATTTCGAAAAGATTTTTCGTAATTTCTCTCTCTTAAAAATTTAAAATAAAATTTACATTTGATATCTGCGTTTATTGTAAATAGAAGAAATATTATTATTTTACAGATTTATTGAAAATCTTAATTGTTTTGTAATTATAATATATAAGTAACATCATGCATGTCTTATTATTATAAGACATGCACGATGTTACTTAAAGATATGCATGTCTTATTACTATAAAACATGCAGGCTGTTTCTTACTTAAAGATATGCTTGTCTTATTACTGTAAGACATGCTCGCTGTTACTTAAAGATATGCATTTGATTAACTATAAGCACGATGTTACTCAACGACATGCATGTCGTATTACTATAAGACATGCAGGCTTACTTTTATTACTATAAGACATGGGCACTGTTACTACAAAACATGAAAGCTGCTCATATAAGATCATAAAGGAACAAACAACACAAACATACTTTATTTTTAATAACTTAACTCCAACAATTATTTTAATATTAATTTACATAAACAAAAAAAAAGTAAATAATTTCTGTTAGAATAGTTGTGTAAGAAACAGTACTTATTTGTTTGTACAAACTGTATTTTAATATATAAAAATATATAAATGCTTCGTTTATTGAATTATTTTATAAAATGGTGGATTTCTTCTACAAATAGTATTATTCTGATAAATAAAGCATTTACCGGCCACAGATTCGGTAACGCGTTATAAAGAACGAATCAGTTAGATTTTAAAATCTAGATCATTCTAAAAACTAAATTTTCCGATGTACCCGCTGTTTTTAAAAACTCACTTGTATAGGTATATTTTAATTTTAATGTTGGTTAATATTGTATTGTTGTTAATGTTTTTTTTAATTATAAATTATGGCAGCTCTGATAGTTAGTGATTTTTTTTAGTTAAAAAATATACATGTTTTATCATGTACTTAATTGTTGTTAATTTTGGTTCCTACGTAAGCTATACGTAAATTACCAAAGAAAATAATGTATTAAAAAAATTAATTTCGTTGACAAAGTAATATATACGTAAAGTCGACTTTTTTTGGCAATAAAAAAAGGTTATCCCAAATAATATTTTAACATAGTAACTGCCACTTACGTAACTTGCTTGGTTATGTTAACACAATTTATCCAATTTAAAGTAACTAATAAAAAGCTAAATGCTTAGACCTGTATTTTATAAGTTTCAGTTTTTTTATCCACTCATAAGCGCAAATTGTATAAAATTATTTTCGGAAATTTTCAACTGTATTATACCGTGTACCAAATACACCCTTAAAATATTTAAAAAAAACCTGAATTTTACTTAAATATCCGCCAAATTTGGTTGTGAACTTAAATGAAAATATATATTTTTTTTAATTTATTACCTTGTCTTTGGTAAAATTAGATAGAATATTTTCAAGTTATAACGAATCTGTCTTACTTTTCCCATAATCATTTATTTACTACAAATTAAATTAAATTAAACCTGAAATAATTAATTAAATAAACTTTATTTTAATAAGTTTACACTATGAACTATCTAAAGTATGGGAGTTTGTTTTAAAGGAATAGGATTTTATGATGGACCCATAACAGATGTTTCACAGCACTTATTATTCGTTGATTGTAGCTAACTTCAGTTTTGAAAATATTTTAAGAGTTCGTAATTTGGAATACGTGATATAATCATATCAAGTACATACATATATAGTTATAATATCCATTGCTCAGAGTCTGTAAGATTAAATTAATAATATAATATCATATGTAATAATATGTAATTTCAAAATTGATAGACAAATATGCGTGTATATATTTACTCAAATATCCATAGACTATATAACAGATAATGTACAAAAAGTAATTAAGTACTTATATGTTGTGATGCTTCACTGTTGACGAAAACACGAATATTTGTTTGTACCGCTGTAATAGTGAATTATTTAATAAAATTATTTAAAATTTTATAGTGATTTATTTTGGCCTACAGCCTTAGCCTTTTATCCTTTGCCTCAATAATGAACAAAACGGACAGAAAACGAATATTTCCATACTCCAAGGATTTAAGTATTTAATTAAATGTAAACTAACAAAACCACGTCACGTGTGGTATCCGGCTGAATAGAATAGTACAACCCTCATTTCTTCCCCGAGGTGTCATAAAAGGCGACTAAGGTAAGTTGACCCACCGTGTGGTATCCGGTTAAGTAGAATAGACCGCCCTCTTTCTTACCGAGGTGTCGTAAAATACGACAGGTAAGTTGACGCCAGGCAGGCGGCCGGTCGTAAAAACGCAGCCAAATCAAGTGACAGCATGTTTATAACATGTTGTGCCGACCCCTCTTGAGTGGGATAAGGGCAGGAAGATGATCTAAAATAACAAAATCATATGATTCAGAAGTGACAAACAATTTATTTCCATATTGAAATTTCTTTAATTAAATATTTATTTTAGAAAATCAATTCATGCCTTTAGTGTATCAAATTCAAATTAAAATTCAAAATATTCTTTATTCAAGTTGACTGTTTACAGTACTTTTGAATCGTCAAATGTTTTAAAGAAGCTACCACTGATTCGGAAGTTTGCTCCTACCGAGAAGAATCAGCAAGAAACTCGGCGGCTAATCTTTTAAAAAATTATTACAATTTGATGGTTACAAGATAATCGTTGCAGCTGGATGCGTAGCTGACTGCAGTTAAGATATGCTATCACTCAAATAATCCTCAATAGTATAGTAAGCTTTATGTAGCAACATCGTTTTGAGATAATTTCTAAACTTGTGTAAAGGCAAGTCTAGATAATGTTGAGGAATTTTGTTATAAAAACGTGTACCGAGACCGACAAATGATTTTCGGACCTTTTGGAGGCGTAATCTAGGCGTCATTAGTTTATGTCTGTTTCTTGTATGTCTGTCATACCTATCACTATTTTTACTATACAAGTGAATATTTTTACGTACAAATAGTATATTACTGTAGATGTATTGTGAAGCTACAGTCATAACGCCAATTTCTTTGAACGTTTCCCTAAGAGAATCACGAGGTTTCATATTATAAATACCACGTATAGCTCTATTTTGCAAAACAAAGACCCTGTGAATATCAGCCGCTGTACCCCATAGCATGATTCCATATGAGATAATGCTATGAAAATAGGAAAAATAAACAAGTTTTGCTGTGTCAACATCAGTTAATTGTCTAATTTTCCTAACAGCGTAGGCAGCGGAACTTAATTTTCCACAAAGGTTTGTTATATGGGGCCCCCATTGGATCTTTGTATCTAAGGTCATTCCTAAAAACAGTTGTATTTTCTTTCATTAATATTTCATTATTTAATATAACATTTCCTGTTGGTCTGGTTCCATTAAGCAGTGAAAACTCTACGCATTTTGTCTTTAAAAGTAGGTTATTTATGGTAAACCAGTGAGATATTTGAGACAAAGCATTATTCACATCGTCAAGATTTTCCTTATATCTGTCAACCTTAAAAATTAATGATGTATCATCTGCAAATAGTACAATGTCGCAAATACTGGGCACAAAATATGGCAAATCATTAATATATACTAAAAATAAGAAAGGACCTAAGATTGAACCTTGAGGCACGCCCATAACTGTTACTGATCCGGATGACTTGACGTCATTTATGCATACTCATTGTAATCTATTGCAAAGAAAAGATGTAATAAGACTAAGCGCATTATCTTTGATCCCATAATGACGCAGCTTATACAAGAGAGTTGTATGTTGGACACAATCGAACGCTTTAGACAAATCGCAGAAAATACCAATAGCGTTCTGCGAATTCTCCCAGGCATCGAAAATGTGTTTCAACAGCCTTGCGCCCGCATCTGTTGTTGATCGACCCTTAGTAAAACCGTACTGCTCAGTATGTAGTAATTTATTCAAATCGAAATGTCTGAGCAGTTGATTGTACATAATTTTTTCAAAAATCTTACTAAGAGTTGGTAATACTGAAATGGGTCTGTAGTTATTGGGATCAAAACCATAAACGTTTATTTTAATAAAATTGTTTGTAATCTGCCTACTAAAATAACCTTTTTTGACATTTACATTTAGCTAAGTATCCTAAACATACGAAGTACAGCGCTATGTAAACTACTAATAACGCTATCTATTGAGGAATAGCTGAACTAATTTGGCATTTCAAGGACGACAGGGTCGGAATTAAACTTTCTTTGATTGGAAGACAAAAAAACTAAAATAATAAATAACATTTTAATTTACAGCACACAAGTTAAATAAAACAGTAAATAAGAATTACTTTACAGAACTCCATAGTAAAATTTACTATAGAATTATTTTGCAATAATCGAGGTTTTAAGAAAATCTATGTAATACTAAATGTAGATAGCAATAAGTAAGAATCCGTTCTCATACATTGTACATGCAGAATTAATAATTGCACACACTGATCTAGAATCTTAGGATTTATCGTCTATCTTCTGAAGACGCTTCGCTTATGGGGCGAAACGGTTATTGTGGTAGTGAATGTATGCAGTAGTAGTAATGTAGTGTGAAATTACGGATTATAACAAAATAATTCTACCGTACCTTGCGAAAATAATTAACTTTTAGTCGCCTAAATATGGTACATAGTGAGCAAGCACTGGCTGACCACCCGCATATACCTCTCCCACACGTTTTTCAAGTCAGCTTCCCTGAAATTTATCAAATATGTTACAACATGTTTTTAAGTTGTTGTTGTTTCATCGTAGCGTTATCATCTTATGGTTGAGTTGTTTTAGTATTATTGTGTTGTCGCTTTATCAAGCTATTGTTCCATTAATGTTGTTGTGTCATCGTAGCGTTGTTATCTTATAGCTGTGTTGTTTTAGTATTTTAATGTTAATGCTTTGTCAAGCTATTGTTCTATTAATGTTGTTGTGTTATTGTAGCGTTGTCATCGTATGGTTGTGTTGTATTAGTATTTTTTGTTGTCGCTTTGTCAAGCTACTGTTCCATTAATGTTGTTGTGTCATCGTAGCGTTGTTATCTTATAGCTGTGTTGTTTTAGTATTTTAATGTTAATGCTTTGTCAAGCTATTGTTCTATTAATGTTGTTGTGTTATTGTAGCGTTGTCATTTTATAGTTTTGTTGTTTTAGTAATATGATTGGCGCTTTGTCAAGCTATTGTTCTATTAATGTTGTAACGTTATTGTAGCGTTGTCATCGTATGGTTGTGTTGTTTTAGTATTTTTGTGTTGTCGCTTTGTCAAGCTATTGTTCTATTAATGTTGTTGTGTCATCGTAGCGTTGTTATCTTATAGCTGTGTTGTTTAAGTATTTTAATGTTAATGCTTTGTCAAGCTATTGTTCTATTAATGTTGTTGTGTTATTGTAGCGTTGTCATTTTATGGTTTTGTTGTTTTAGTAATATAGTTGGCGCTTTTTCAAGCTATTGTTCTATTAATGTTGTTGTGTCATTGTTGTGTTGTCAACTCACCGCAACACGTCCATCTGCAGCGCGCACTGTTCGTAGGCGCATAGAAACTGCGCTAGGTCGGTCTTTGGCCAGCTGCCCATACGGAGCGGCTCCACGCACCTGGGAGTGTTAGTTATATCACTTTATCAGACGACTTTATTTTGGCTTGACTTGTTCAAGCATATTTCATAGCGACTGGCCTGTTGGCGCAGTGGGTGGTGACCCTGCCTTCAGCTCCGCGGGTCGCGGGTTCAATTCCCGCCGAGGAATTTTCTATTAATGAATTTGTTGGTCTTTGAGCCTGGGTGTATATTTGTATTTAAGTATGTATTTAAAAATATATAAGTATATATCCACCAGTTGTCTGTCACTCGTAACACAAGTATTAAGTTACTTACTTTGGGGACGGACGACCGTGTGTGTAAGTGTCCCATATATTTATTATTTCGCTTTGAAGGTTTACTGTACCGTGTTTTTGGTAGAAGTCTTTTGAAATTTGTAAATGACAGGTTCACAACATCCTCCTTATCCCACTCTTAGTGGGGTCGGTACAACTTGTTATGAAATGATGATTTGGCTACATATTTTAAGACCGCCTGCTTAACGTCAATTTATCTCAGTCGTATTTTAAAACTCCTCGTTAAGAAATGAGGGTGGTCTATTCTACTCATACCACACAGCGCATCAATAACAAGTTTACCAACTTGTAAATTATCAATTTTTCTCTGAAAATATCAATACGCGTACGTAAAAAAGTTGTTTTATCGTGCCCTACAATAAAGTGTTGAATGAATTCATTTAAGTTCAAGCATTTGCCAACTCACCTCTCAAGCAGATCTATGAACAAAGACCTCAGTTCTCTGCCGCGGTGCAGATTGCACGCCAGGCCGACCAACGCGCGCGTGTACAGCCTTTTAAAAAAAACCTTTTTTATTTAACAGACAAACAAGAAGTTTCGTTTTATAAATTATAAGAAAAGAAAAGAGTAATTTTATCTACCTATATACGTCAGCACCCTAAATAAAAAAAACAGTTAATTCACCGAAGTATTTTAGCAGTTTAGTAAAAAAATAAAGACGGTTTATAGAGATCAACGACCGTACCCTATCAAAAAACAAAACGGATCAAACCTTGACCTAAAAACTAAATAGTACTGAGGGAGAGAACACAACAATGTTATTGTTTTCTCCTGTTTTTCAACCATCAGTCAGTGATTGGTCAGTGAACCATTACTAACAAAAGCCAAACCTCAATTCAGTCATTGATTTTCATCGAAAATACGTCTTTTACAAAGTTCATCACGTTCAAAGTTATACGTTTGTGTCGAATCATAGAAAGATATAAATATAAAAAATATATCAAAATATAACAACACGCACGATTGAATATTTTGGTTAACAACATTCAAAAATTATTTTAATACAGCTATAATTTATTAATGTGATAGCAACACCGGATGCGGTTACGGTAAATATACTCACCTAAAATTCAACTCCAACTCTTGGTACGACTTCTCCAGTAGTTTCGGCTTCAGCCGCATACATATCAGACTGGAATACAAAACAATATAAATATTCAATTCAAAATATTATTTATTGGAGTAAATTATAACTCATCAACGTGTCAACACTCGTCAACTCATCAACACTAGTCAACTTGTCAACACTCGTCAACTCATCAACACTAGTCAACTTGTCATCACTCGTCAATTCATCAACACTAGTCAACTTGTCAACACTCGTCAACACGCGTCAACTAATCAACATTAGTCAACTCGTCAACACTAGTCTCCTCGTCAACACTATTCAACTCACCAACACTAGTCAACTCGCCAACACTAGCCAACTTGTCTATACTAGACAACTCGCCAACACTAGTCAACTCGTCAACACAAGTCAACTCGTCAACACTAGTCAACTCGCCAACACTAGTAAACTCGTCTACACTAGTCAAATTTTCAACACCCGCCAAATCATCAAACGTATAAAAAAGTTTACTACTTGTTCGGGGAAACTGTTCTTACCGAGAAGAGCCAGCAAAAAACTTGGCAGTTGCCCAATAATTGTTATAACTATACTAGTAAGAGTCGCACATGGAATGATAAAACGTCGTGGAACACTCTACATCCTCCTTTTGTCACATAACTATAATATTTGAATAAGCAAACATAAATTGGATTAACTAGACTAAATTGAGGACTAGATAAAATTATACATAATTTCACTCAAATAAAAGCTGCTATACTTTTTAGTTGAAGGTCCACCAGCTATTCATGTATATGCCTTCAATAATACAAGTTAAAATTATTCAGTTGTTGTTTGTAGACCTTCCTACCATCACTTTCCTAAACTACCCTCAGCTGGGAGAGGATCAGCATGACCTACAAGCTCCATACTAACTGCTTGTGCTCCTTCTCCTTGTCCAGCAGTATCCTCAGCTCCCGCAGCTCCAGCAGGAACTCGCGGTCCATCTCCGTGTCGTAGTACTCTGGGCCGGTGCAGCTATACGTCCAGCTGCCCATTATTGCCTGGAACACAACAAACCGTTTCTATTACCGTTTGTACAGGTAATTCTGGAGCAATATTGAGCGTATTGACATTTTTTTTTGTCTCATTTTTGGACAAAGAGAAGGTGCACGAGCACAAGCTAGTGTTGACGAGTTTACAAGTGTTAACGAGTTGACTAGTACTAACGAGTTGACGAGTGTTTGCGAGTTTACGTTTACTCAAATCTATACTAATATAAAGCTAATATAAAGCTGAGAAGTTAGTTTGTTTATTTGTTTGAACGCATTAATTTCAGGAACTACTGGACCGTATTAAAATTCTTTAAACGTAAGATAGTCCATTCATCGAGGTAGGCTAAATAACATCACGCTAAGATGAATAGAAAAGCAGCGATTAAAAATTTCCCTCTAAAATTTCTAAATAAAATTCCGCGACAGCGTTTGTCTAGCTTTTAAGGTTAACCCACTTTAACCATTTTTATGGTTATCGAAATACTATATTACGGTTTTGATCTTTCCAAGCGGGCGGAGCCGCTGGCGATTTCTACTAATTAATATTTTGAATTGAATATCTATATTGTTTTGTGTTCCAGTCTGATATGTATGTGGCTGAAGCCGAAACTTCTCGAAAAGTCATACCAAGAGTTGGAGTTGAATCTTAGGTGAGTATATTTACGGTAAACGCGCGATTAATGTAGTTGATGTAACCGACTGACCTGTGCGCAGTGGTAGAAGTCATTGAAGGACAGGTACTGCAGCTTGCGCTTGGCCGTCTCGAACCTCATGCACGCTATGAACACCACGGCGCCGTACTTCCTAATACATCACATGTATTAAACACTGATAACTGATTAACGAGCAGATAAATGTTTCTAGTTCAAGCTTGTTACACTTTTTCGCAGGCAATAAAATAAAGGGTGGGGTTGAACCGATTAGTATATAGCTAAACTTATTTGGGTATTGCTTCGCTTTGCGATTTCGGTCGTGGAGTCTATTTCCTGATGATGCTTCGGTTGCGGGGCGAAACGATTGTTGAGTTTGTGATAGTGAACATATATAGTGCTTGTGTATTGTGGTGGCGGTGGTGGAGGTTTGTGCATGTGTTTTTACGAATCCTGCATGTATCAGGTATGATAACCGATTGTGCACTTACATTTAGCATTATATATATTTTCTTTTTTACTTCTTTGCGGATTATAGCAAAATAATTTTATTATTACTTTTGTATTAAACACTGATTAATAGGTATATAATAATAATATCAAATCAAATTTAAAATAAAATTATTTCCAAAACAGGTGGTTACATTTTTTAGGAAAACTTAACTTAAATCAATGCTAAATATTATAAATAAGTATTAAGATTTACAAGTAGCCCCCAAACTAGTTAATCCTGTATTTTCGCAGGCCAGAGTTTGCCTTTTACGTTATAACTGTAATTAATATTACCCTTAGTAAACAGAGTGGGATATTCTCTATTCTCAACATATAAACAAGCGAGATTCAATTTAAAAGTAGTTCTATATCCAGATAACTTTGAGTGTGGAGCCATTTATTTAATACATCTTTAGCTGGTTTAGAAGGTAGCCGCTTTATTATGCTACTACATTATTGTACACATGTGGGTGCAATATGATTAATATAATATATTTTTATAGAGGTGTTATGAATATATTCGTAATAGATATAAGGATAATACAGCGCACGTAGTATTATAATACGCGATTTAAAAGTAACCTGTTACCAGATATTAGTCAAATAATAGGCATCCAAGATAATAGCTTCGCTATCAGTCGCCGTGTGATATTCCACTCAATAATAGAGACAATAACAGGTTAATATCCGTATTCGTAATACCCGAATATTCAGTATTAGCAAGTCGCTAACCGTGAGCGAGAAATCCGGACGATTTGATTTGCTAAATATATGTCAGGCTTTGTATGAATGCGCCTTGCGATGGTAACAAATTAAACGAGCAATGGAAAAGTATTCAGGCATAAATGGGCAACTTTTCAGTCAGAAAAAAAAACGAATATATCAAAATAATCGATTTTTTTTTACATCGATTTATTTTAATAATCGATTATTTATTACTCTATTTTTTTTTCTGGTATGGTGGTTCTAGTCTTACTTGGCGAGCGGCTCCGAGATGAGGAAAGTGGTCCGTATGTTCGCCACCACGTTCCCCGGCATCTCCTCCACGGCCTTGAACACGCGCCGCACGTTGTCGAACTGACGCCGGCAGCAGCGAAGAGGGGCACCTGACCTCTCAGATACCTGCAAGGCATCAAACAGAAGGGATATAAAAAATAGTCGATTTTTTAAATAATCGATTTTATAACCGATTATTTTTTCCATTAAAATCGATTTTTTTAATTATCCTCTTATAGTTTTTCTTGTTTTTTAATATTAAGATTAGATATCCCTATCGAACAGGTCTGAATAAGGGATGTGCCATGGAATAGAAAAAACGATTTTTTCTGACTAGGTATTTTAAAAGTTGCCTTTTTTAATATTAATAATCAATTGCAATAAAAGCTAATTAAAGTGTTATAGTAGTCCGTTTTAATAAGCCTTAAGTAACGGCCTGTGACTATGCCACTGTTGGGCATAGGCCTCCTCTATCCGTTTTCGGAGAGAAGGGTTAGAGCTAAGACCTACCACGCCGCTCCAATGCGGATTGGTAGGTTACACATATCCCTAGAATCATCAATCATCAAGCAGGTTTCCTCACGATGTTGTCCTTCACCGAAAAGCGTGAGATAAATTGCACTTATCAATTAGAATTACTAAATAGCTTTAATTGTAATTAATTATTAATATCAAAAAAGGAAACTTGAAATAATAGATTAGTTCGTAACAAAACAATCAATTTTTTCTACTCCATGTCACATTCCTAGATACCACACAAGCAGGCGTGTAAATTAAAAAAACATATATACTATTAAAAAACTATAAGGGCATTAGCTTTAATGCGTAATATAATAATTTATTTGGCCTAAACGGCCGTTCAAAAATTGCCGTAGCGGTCGGTATTTCACGACCGCATGGCGGGGTATTGGTAAAGTTTTCAACTAGCAATAATCGCACCTCGGATTAACCTCATTGGTTACGATATTGCCTCTGCGCAAAGTTAACTTAAAACTAAAAATGACCCTAGCTTATACTTTCTAAGAAGTCACATCAATAGCGCGAGTAAACTGTATAGTAACGCCATCTATGAAGTTCACGGTGCACTAATATTTGAAGAAAAAAATTGCGAAACAATACAATAAAAATTTACTCGTATTTTATAAATGAAATGCTTTCATAAATAATATATATAATTTTTATTACAATTACCTCATCCAAATCTTTTCTATGTCGTGAAGATAGTTTTCTGCCTAAAAGTTCTCTGATGACCGCGTCGTCTAGGTCGTAATACCTGCAATAAAAAAACAATCAAATTTATTTACTGACATTAAATTTATGTCATTTAATAATTCTTTATAGATTTTATATTATTTGATTGCATAAAAGTTATTTTTTTAACAATTTAGTGTCATTTTGTAAAATTATATTACAATTAAAAAAAATTAATAATAGCAAATAAAACAGATGTTTATAATCATAAGGGTATTTATTTTTTTCCAATTTTTTTTATTTATTCTGTGGAGTTGTAAATAGAAATCACAATCAAGAATTAAAAAAATGTTTTGTAGATAATTTTTTAAAATTCTATTTATTTATATTATATGGATTAAAAAAATTACATTTATATTATTTAACATTTACTCAAAGTTGAACACAATAAATGTTAAAATATAACATGAATTATGTTAGTAAGAAAATACAAGTTTTCAAGGTTGGTTGGTTTTAAGTATTTATAATTTATTTTCCTTCATTTTATTTTTAAGTTATACATACTTTATTTTTATTTTTTTTATAAATATATATTTTCGTCATCTTGTTACACTTCTCTCTGTGTTCTAATGTACCACATAAATAAACTCATTCTTATTCTTAAAAAAAACTTCTATTTAATTTCCTACCATTATATATTATTATATAAATATATATTTCTTATTAATCTCCAGACATATGTGAACATGTTGCAACATGACCAGAGTTTTTTAAGACTAAAAGAAAAAAAAATTACTTACTTTTCAATCAACATGTGCTTTGTGGGTTCATCGATTTGGAATATCATTTGCTCTGACAACTTCGATGGAACTGTCAGGAGTCTTTCAAGGAGTGCAAAGGTTCTGCAAACGCAAATAGAAACAATAAAATTTTTTTAGAAGATTTTGAGTAACAAATTCTTGTTATATTTATAAACTTAGACAACTTTAGACTTTGCAAAAAATTTACAATGCTCAAGGGATTTTGAGTTTTGAAACCATTTTATATAAAATAATATTTCCAAATGTTTTCTACCTTAAATGATTATATATTATAATGAACAAACCCACAGAAAAGAATCTAAATATGAAACACCTTCATATATAAGAACATTGTATTGTCTTTTAATCCAATGCATTTATCAATAGCCTTATTGGATATTAACTATTAATTAAGGCTAATAGGATAGTAATATATATATGCCTTAGTTATCTATTAATAAAAATATTTTTTACATGATAATTTACATATTTCCACTTCATTTTCTTATAAATATCAAATAGTTTCCTTCATAAGTAAAAAATATTCAAATTGTAAATAGTTTAAAGTATAATTACACAACTTAATAAGTGTGAAGGTTCTTCTAAAATCAGATTTGCCAAACTATTTATGAAATAGAACCTTTGTTTTTAAAGGCAATGCTAAAAACAAAAAAAATATTAATTGTATGCTTGATTTAGTATGTGAAAAAAGGATTAAGAATTTCTTATTTATAATAATAATGTGATTTATAGAATTAGGTGTTACTTTGCAAGGGTCAATAATACAAAAAGTAATGAAAATATTATTTTGTAAAAACTTATACATTTACTTGAGTTTTCACAAATTCTGTATGTATCAGGTATGAGAACAGATATTACACTCTACATTTAGCATTAGCAATATTTACTTTTATCATAGAATACAGCAAAATAATATTTTCATTACTTTGAAATTAGTGTTTTTTTGTGATATTAGTGTGGATTATATGATATATTTATTACCTGTAATGGTCCAAAACATCACTTGCGATCAGTTCAACTGTAGCCCCAGTCTGCTTGGATATAGCTCTCTGATGGAGAGTAGACACTGCTTCGCTGGCTGGAAATTTGGGCATATATTTTAACAAAAATTTTGATATAATTAATTAGTTATAATCCTCTATTTAAAAAAAAATAGATTATTTATAGGGAATTGCGCTAAGTAATGCTAACATATGTAAATAATATAATTTTTAGTTTATTTTTTTAATTGAATTGTCTCCTATTGGCATAATTAAACTATGTAATTAATTTTCTAAATTAAATAGATGACCAGTCAGACCAATGTTGCATGCATCCAAAATTTATGCTTATATGAATTGTACATTATTTTTTTGTTTTGAACTATTAAGTGGTTGAGGCATTATTTACAACATTTTTAATATATGTTTTTTTAATATATTTGTATAGAATATATTAACAAGGACTCTTTACACTTAATTAGTACCTCACTCACAGAATGTATTTGTTTTTTGGACTTCATACTTTATTTTTGAACACTATATAATCTTAATTTTTTAGCTTGGAACATCAAATTTCGCAAAAAAAAATCTATTTCAAATTATAGTGATACTGAAGTATAAATGTATTGTTGAGATTAATCTTTTAATTAATAAAATATATAGTATTAACTATATAAATATAATAAAATAAATATGTATCGATAACAATAAATAATTTACAATACTAATAAAAGTAATATCTCACATGAACATCCTTCAATCCACAACTGATATATTTCAGGATCTATTAAAGTAAAATTACTAACAAATACATCCACTTCCGTATACATTTTGTTACAATTTTATGTAAAATTGTAAATTAAAAATAATATTTTATAGTATTTAGTAATCTATGGTAAATAAATAAATTTGACAAAATGTCACTTCTAATAAAGACCTAGAATCGAGTCTTTTAATACTTAATTGGGATATTACGTTTCACATTCCACAAACAATAATACTTTTTGCCATTGTCAGTACGATATGATTTTGATACCAAGTAAAAAATAATTAATATTTTAATATGTTACATACTAGTGACGAACATAAAATTATTATATCAGAATAGGAAAGCCAATGTTCCATATTACAAAAAAAGAGAAAGCAAATGAAGGTGTATCCATTTGTCTCTTGTTTAGGTATGATTAAACAAAGTTGCAGTATATGAGTTTCATCTTCACTCTCATTATTTACTGACACTCTCACTAACAGGCCTGCCCACAGCTTCACAAGGATAGTTGAAAACAGTTTTACAGTTTCAACTATTTCAATTTAGTTATATGAACTGAACTAAACTGAACATATACGCCTTAACGTGAGAACTTTGCTTGAATTATTATCGTTGCGTAATGTTCACTTCGCAATAACTTTTGAGACATTCATTTAAATGTAAATAAAAAAAAAATAGTAACTTTCCAAGTACCGTAATACACGTTATCCTATTTTTTTAAACTTAGTATGTAGTCTAGTAGGCAAAAAAAATACTTATTCGCCATTTCCGAATTTCCTGTATACCTATAATAAAAGGATCATATACTTTTTTGGTAAATCTCAAAGGATTTAAACGACGTTTTCGAGAAAAGCTTATAAATAAATATATTCATAAATTGTAATATGTATGTACCTATGTAAATCTCTTAAATTATATAGAGCTTAAAGAGTAATTTGTCTGTGATGTAGTTATTGTTCAGAAATTCTGTTTGAAATATTGTTTTCAATGCTAAAAATTAATAATCAATTTATTTATATTTTATTTACTTTACAATTATGAACATCATAAAAATGGCTAAAAATGCTAATGTTAAAAATATAAATATAATTAGATAATTATTTAATTTGTTAACTTCTTACTTTTATAGATTTTGAACGTAACAGTGTCAAATTGATTATATTTATTCCTAAAAACGCTATTTTTGTATATATTTGTTTACTAAATATCAAGTGAAATACGTTACATCTGTAACAGATTTGTTTAGTAAGTATGCTTAATGATGCAGGATAAAATTATGATACGTTACTTTCCATCTATATTTTATAGTTTAGCCTCACATTAATGTTTTAGTGTAATGTTTATATATAAAATATACACTAAAACCTTTTGAAATATCGTGGCGTACGGAATATTATTGTGAAAATCCAACGTACCAATCAATTATACTATTTTATGTAATATAAAATACACAACAGTTTTTTACTATGTTTTACTATGCAACTTATACACATGTGGAATGACTTCAGGAGTATTTCTGTTTTTAAATACTTATCTGATTCTTTGTGTGCTAAAGGAGACAGGTCTCTTCTTATATAAAGAGGCTATAACCAAGGTATTAGTACAGATAATGGTTAATAAGTTAGAATAGAATAGAATTACTTGTACACACTACAATAATATTATAGTTAAGAAGTTTAACAAAAAAGGGTATAAACTTTATTATGTGGTGTAGCTGTATGAATAAAAAGAAATAACCATTCCAACTAATAAGGTGAGCACTATGCTGCTCTTCAGTGACCTCCCTAGTGATGATGTCTTGAAATATATGTTTTATTCAAATTCATTATTATTATTTATTTTGTCTTTATAAATTGTTACAATAAAATTTGTATAGCTACTATAATACAAGAACATCTATTTGATAAACAGAAATTAATAGTTGTTTATAGATAATCTTATTTTTTTTCTTTCATCTATTTTCTATGTTACTATACTATATACATCCTTGTCTCATACATATCTCATGTAAATTTTTTTGTTGTAGAAATGACAGATGAGGAAAGCAAAGAGTCCAATATAGAATCTAATGATGACAATGTTATGTTTCATTCTGAAGATCATGATACAGACATGACCAGCATGTTTGCTAGTGTGTGGGTCAAAGTAGAGGTCCAAGAAGATGATGCATATAACATATCTCGGAGTAACAGGTATCATCTTTTTCTTCTGGTGAAGAAGAATTCATGTATACTTATTATAAAACGAAGTCGCAAAAGCTGTCAGTATTTAACGATTGTCTTAAAATCGACTGAACAGATTTTTGTACAGTTTTTTGGATTTAGATTTTTATAGAACAGTTTTATTTAAATTTTGTTGGAAGCCACACAATTGTAAAAACTCACCTGTTTTAGTTGTGTGCTCTGTGTAAACCAACAGAGATTCACTAAAGTGACATATTAGAGAACTTTAAATCTACTAAAATACTACAAAGACAGCAATGGAAGGCATGTCTCTATCTCTTAAAGTTAACTCAAAATAATCTGACTTTGGTAGCAAGTGGACATAATACACACATCAACTTGCTGAAAACTCAATCTTGTATGCATCATCTTGTCTAGGTATTAAGTAGGTATTTTTCTATCTTGATTTCCATTTTGGTTTCATTCATTCATTCATATTTTTAACTCGACTTTGTATCAAAAACTTTTTTGTTTTATGTTCATTCACATCTTTGTCCTATATTACATTTAAGAAGCATGGTTAATGATATAAAATTCCACTTTTTTAAGTTCTATTTCATTTACATTACCATGTTCTATTTTCTTTCTATATTAAAATTAAAAAATATATTCACTATTGGCGAACACAGCATGCCTGACCTTAACCAAACTACGTTTTATGAAGATAGATAATGTCTTATACACACACAAAACTTGTAAATTTTTTTGTTTCTATACATATGTAAATGTAACAAAATTTGTTGCGTTAATGAGACATAACCTCTTTTCCTAAAAAAGTGAAAATATTTTACGCTTAGGTAAGTTTTAGCATTCTTAATAAAAATTAGGGGTGTCAAGTAACGGCCACACGCATTTACTATAATTTATATATCAATGCGAAGCAGAAATGATAAGAATAGAAGACTGCTTTTCGTGTCTTCGTTATATACGAATTTGTAAGCATACAAATATTTTATCTTACACAGGATGGATGAAGAAAATAGAATCGACGACAAATTAAAACGAAAGAGGGAATTGACTAATGCGCGCGTGAAAAAATTCCGTCAAAATAAGCATACCAAATCTCAACAACTGAGTTCGTTGATGCAGGATGACCCTACCAAGGAAGTGCAAAACAAGCAAGTTGAAGAAGATAAAGCCGAACGAAAGAGAGAATTAGCTAAAGAACGTTCGAGAAAGTATCGTGAGAAGAAACGTCTTAATATCCTAAAATCTGATTATGATGAGCATGATGCACAATTTTCTGGACCTTCGCATGAAAATCCACTGCTTGTATTGAGAAATCAACCAACGATTCACGATTTACAAATTGCTGGAACATCCACAAATATGAGTATTCCTCAGGTTGTGCGCAATGATTCCAGAAGTTCAAGACGCATTAAAAAAAATCTTTTATCACCAATAAAGCAAGAAAAACAAATATGGAGCGACGATGATAATCTAGTACCATCAGAAAATCAAGCGTGCTTTACTCTCGATGAATATAACAGATCATCGACGACTTACAGTGCATATGCAAGGCACAGCAGTGCCCATACACAATTCCATAAACAGTTTGTTCAGAATAAATTTGGCTATGCTTGCAAAATTTGCGATAGATTATGGTTTAAAAGTGACTTAAAGAATCTAGTTGACAATAGTGTGAACTTCGTACGAACATTTCTTCCAAATATTGATCAACATCCCATCGCTGCTTGTTCTAGTTGTCGAAGTAGCATTCAGAAAAAATGCATTCCCATCATGGCTGTATACAACGGTTTTAAGTATCCTACAATTCCTGATAACTTGCGGAATTGTCCATTGGATTTAGTGTCCGAAAGATTGATTTCACCCAGGACACCTTTTATGCAAATCAGAAGACTTCGTTATGCTCGTGGCCATTACGGGATTTACGGACAAGTTATTAATGTTCCTTTGGAAGTTAGTACGATGTTGAATATATTACCGAGAAATATTAATGATGATCATTGTATTCATGTACACATCAAACGAAAAATGATTCACAAATCGAACTATTTACACGGAGTAATTCATAAACATACTATTAAAGAGTGGCTACAATACTTGGTGAATACTCCACTTTATAGAAAATATAATATAAACATAGATGAGCAGTTCTTTGATATTAAATATGAGGAGAAATTTTCACTCTGTGACCATGACGAAAACAATGAAGAAAATGATGCCAATGACCTCGAAAATATTCCAATTGAAGAGAGTTTAGTAGCACAGCAAGAAACTGTAATTTGGAATGACGACCGAAAAAATACTGTACCTATAAGTTTACTTGACGAACATGATGAGGAATTGTCATTTCCCTCAATATATCTGGGTCAGTTTCGGCAGATTCGAGAAGGAGTTCCTGATAATCCCTTCATGATAGCATCTAGCGAATTGAGACGGTCGGATAGACGTGGAGTGACGCCTCGTCACTTATTATATATGGCTCTGAAAATAATGAGAATAAGAGTAAAGGATCCCCTCACTGTTGCGTTTAGACAAGCAGGAAAAAAATGCAATGTTACTGAAGAGGAAATACAATCTGAGGATAACATTCATAATTCTAATGAAAGTAGTCTCCCTTTTGTACGTTCTATACCTAATTCATCGTGGTATTGGTCGGAAAGAAAGAAGGACCTATTCGCAATGATTAGGCAATTAGGCAAACCGACTGTATTTTTTACCATTAGTGCGAATGAAATCGGATGGTTGGATTTGTTACAATTGCTGTACAAACTGAAGACACAAGTTGATATTACGAAAGAGGAAATATCACAATTACATTACATGGTGAAAAGTACCCTTATAAATGAAGATGCCGTTACTTGCGCGGTCTACTTTAATAAATTAGTTAATGTCGTTATGAAGATTCTTCAATCAAAGACGTGCAGTCCTTTTGAGAAGTATAGAATTCGCCACTACTTCAAGCGCATTGAATTTCAGCATCCAGACAGTCCTCGTGCTCACATCATAGCTTGGCTTGAGAATGCTCCAAAAAATGCTCTCAAGGAAGATAACGATAACGCTATTAAACTAATAGATACGTTAATATCGGTTTCAACAGCGGAAGCATCGGGGAATATTGAACTTCAAACGCACAAACATACATTCACATGCTACAAAAAAGTTACTGAAAAAAAACTGCAACAGTGTAGATTTGAAGCTCCATTCATGCCCTGCAAAAAAACAATGATTTTAACTCCGTTGAAAACTACTGCGGAAGGATTAATAAATTATCAAAATCGATACGCTCATATTAGAGTACGTTTAGAGAATGAAGATTTTGAAGACATGGATAATTTTTACAAATGTAATGATATACATTCTGATGAAGAGTATTACAATATAATAAGAGCCGGAATAACTAGACCAAAGGTTCTCGTCAAACGCGAACCTTCAGAAAAATGGCACAATCCTTTCAATCCATTCATATTAAATATAGTACAATCTAACACTGACTTTCAATTTATCACGGAAGAACATTCATGCGCTGCTTATTTAGTAGAATATTTTAATGAAACAAACAGAGGAGTGAGTCACTTGAAAAGAAAAATAATCGAAACAATGAATGAACACCCGGAATTCGATATTATAGACGTAACCAAAAATATTAGTGAGAATGTACTAAATTCTACCGAAATCTCGTGTCAGGAAGCTGCGTGGTACTTACTACGACAGCACACGTCAAATACTTCAGATATTATCGTATATATTCCAACAGTATGGCCAATTGAACGTTTACGTATAAGGAAAACCACGAAGGCGTTGTCTGAACTAGATGATGATTGTACTGACTTTTGGAGGGAAAACTGGTTTAATAAGTATGAGAAAAGACCAGAATATTTGGAAAACATTACGTTAGCACAATTCGTATCGAAATACACACAAAATAAGGCGAAAGAATATATAAAGAGGCATGAGCCCGTGATAATTCGGTATCGAAATTACGACATGGCCACTGATTTAGACGAATATAAGCGAGAGATGGTGACACTGCACCTACCATTCCGAAACGAAGAAGAAGAAATATTAGAAGAGATGAAATTTATTACAATTTACGATGATAATGAGGATATCATTCTGTATAGAAGAAAAGAATTTGAATCTGACTTTGCCACTGACAAAACTATTGAAATTTGTAGAGAACTATGTCGTGAAGAAACTCCACTGGATGAGATGAGATGAAGGATTCCACTGAGATAACGCATTCTCAACATTTATATATGTTGCATTATTATACGCTTCCAAGGAATTTATATTGTGATTGAAAAGAACAATTCTAAAGTCTATCACGGACGAATAGAATCTACATCCGTCATTGATTTACAGAATGAATGCGAAAGGCTATCCCTTAACAGACTTCAGACAGTTACTGATATCTTAAGAAATCTCATTTTAAATATATATTGCATATCAATATATTCATAAAATTATCAAAGCTTACGAGCTTTGTACCTAGATGAAAGTATTGCAAAGAGTTCGACTATGGTAATTTTATCAAAAAATTGGACGAATATTAAAAATGTTGATGTTCCAAATTTTCATTTTGTTGTTTAATTTAAGAGACCTGCTTGTCAGGCTGAAGACGTAACTATATTAAAAATAATAGAGATTTATAAACTATGGTCACATCACAGATGGATGTTGTGCTTCGTAATTCGCAATCTAGTTTTAGTGTAACAGCAGTAGGAGAAATTTTCATGGCGAAATGTGAAGTAGAAAACTAATTGATATTTGTAATTGTTGCTATATTATCTCACTGAATCAAAGCACACAAAGAATCATCGGATTCATCTATGAAAATTTAACTATTTATGCAAAGCAGAGTCTGCTCTACTCATATAACCATCGTGCGTTAGCAAAGATTTTAAGTGACGCTTTCAATGTTTATTCCGCAAAAGGCACAACAAAGTCGTTAATGGATTTATAAAATTAACGTTAGATTTGAATATGCTCAATGATCCAAAAGAAGCACGACAAAATATGGAACAACAATTGACGGAGTTTTTATAGATATTTAACAAATTTTCATTCCAAACTATTTCATATATCAGTTATCACAAACCTGTTGTTTCATTTATAGTTCTATACAAATCATGATCAAACCTAGCGAAATATATATAAAACGAAAATGGAAAATATAAATGAATATAGAACGAAAAAGTTGCATTTCGCACTATTAACCTCGTTTTGATAAAGTTTTCGCTACTGCCATGTGTTAAGCACACCCAATTTATGTTCATAAAATTACAATTAAGTACTTCTGCGTTATATATAAGTGCTAAAATATTCTGAATTATCTCTATATTTCTCCTGTTTCCAACAATTATAAGTTTATGCTTACAATCAGGCAAACCAATACTTTTATTTTTCTAAATTTAGCATTCCATTTTTAGGACATCATCAAGGAAGCAGAAAATCAAGAAGAGAAAGTCAAATAGAATACTCAACTGTGCGCTTTGTAATTATACTACATCCTATAAAAATTGTCTAGAGGCTCATGTTATAGGCCACAACGATACCAAACCCTACTCGTGTGAACATTGCAAATATACAACAAAATACCCTACAGCTCTGAGACGACATGTTACTATTAGGCACACATCACCAGAACAAAGAATTCTTAGTGAAGAAGAGAAAAAGACCATGGCACTTTTTAAATGCGATGACTGCGATTACACATCTTATTTTAAATGGAACCTAAATGCCCACAAGAGAAAGCACAAATTAGAAAAGCAGTTTAGATGTAAACACTGTGAATATGCGACGGCGTACAGACACAATTTTGTCAAGCACAGCAAAGTGCATAACGAGGGTGTCTTCTATAAATGTGATAAATGCCCATTTGTGACCAAATTCGAAGGTCACATAACCAGGCACCTCGCTAAAATACATAACGAGGTTACGGCGAAAGCAAACAAATGTGATATGTGTGATTTTTCTACGATGGTTCGATGGAGATTGAATATCCATAAGCAGAGAAGCAAACAAGAGAACCCAATAAAGTGCTCTCATTGTGAATTTGAAACTGTTTACATGTGCGAGAGTAAAAAACATAAAGTTACACATTACAACAAAATATACGGCAGTGGTGTTCTTAATAGTAAGGTATCACAGTTAGAACAAATACACCCAGAGACTGAAGATAAATCAGATTACATCACACTGGATTGTCCGGACACTCAAAAGCGTGAACCAAATCGCTACACGTTAGATCCAAATTGTTTAGATTGGAATAGCATACAGGTGTTGGAATCCGAGGATAAAGAGCGGCCATTTTTATGCCATATGTGCAATTATACGTCAAAGTTCAAAGCTGCCGTGCAACGCCATTTCCAGAGGCACCACACTGGAAGCCAGAATCGTCCTTATAAGTGTGTAAACTGTGATTTCTCGACGAAAACTAAAGATCAAATTGCGTTGCATAATAAAAGGAGTCATTCAGAGAAGATTTTATTCTGTAACATTTGTAATTTTACAACAAATTACAAATGCCAGTTTGTGATGCATCAGAAATGTCATTACGCGTACAAATGTACCATTTGTTCATACTCTTGTAGGCACAAATATGAATTGCAGAAGCATTTCACGACCTTACATCTGGGTAACGGTTTAAAATGCAGCTTCTGCGACTATAAGGCTGCGAGAAAAGAAAGTTTGCTGTGCCATGAGACAATTCACACAGGAAATAAGCCATTTAAATGTTCCTATTGCCCTTATATGTCTGTACGTAAGTCGTTATTAGATAATCACATAAAAAGGTACCATAGTGAGGTAAAGAAAGATATAACTATTGTCAGTGAGGATAAAATTGAATCATTGAAAGTGCCACTACCTAAGTTAAGCGATTATAAAGAAGAGATAGATCCAAAATTCGTGGGAAGCTTGGATGAGATAAGCGCAGGGATGGGACAAAGAAGTGATATGTTAGAATAGTTTTTTTTAAGTTATTGTAAATATAAAAGCTATGAATATTTAGTCAGTGAGGTGTGTTGGTCTTCAGAAGTGGACGTAGACTCCGTTCCTTCAGTCTAATGTATAATTTATGATAGAAGGCCATTCGCCTAATCCGTGGGCTGGACAGCATTCGGGAAGTTACGCGAGATTTTTATACCATAATGGCTTATTGGCTCTTTACTATCTGTGTTGCCATATGTACATAAGTGTGAAAATTATCTGTGGATAATAATGTGATGTACAGTAGGTTATAGTACAGATAAAATTATTATGATTGAAATAAAAGATTTTGCACAATACAAACTAGATTTTGAATAAGAAATGACGATGTTACAAAAATAAATATTTTTAGTGGAATATATTTCTTTTTTACTTAGTCATATTTTGTAGATTTAATCTTCTAGCACATAATTAATAAATAGAAGTGGAAGTCATGGCTATTAATAATGGCTTAAGATGATTTCTTTCTCAAAGTAATTTTTTTTTTTTTTTTTTAAATATATGAGACACTTACACACACGGTCGTCCGTCCCCAATGTAAGTAACTTAATACTTGTGTTATGGCTGACAGACAACTGGTGAACATATACATATATAATTGTTAAATACATACTTAAATACAAATATACACCCAGGCTCAAAGACCAACAAATTCATTTATAGAAAATGTTGGCCCTCGGCGGGAATCGAACCCGCGACCCGCGGAGCTGAAGGCAGGGTCACTACCCACTGCTCCAACGAGCCAGTCAGATTAGAAGAGAGCCAGTAAGATTTAGAAACAATTAAAAATACAAACTACTCATACACTCGGTATAGATAAACAACACAATGGAGGGGATATTTGGGCTCTAGTATATCTGGCGTATTAACTAGTAAGTAAGTGATTGCTATTTGTGTTGTGTTTATCTTACTGCTGAAACACTAAAATCCGCAAAATAAGAAGGAACCGAATAAATGAAACCACAATACAAGGACAAATACCTTTTATTTAAATTTATTGTGCATATTTCGGTAAATATTAAAAAAAATATGGCGAAATAAACAATAACTGAGCGTGCATTCATTTTAAATAAAAAAAGAAACAGCACTTCGCCGCCGCACAACCGGCTCGAACAAGACAATAAAAAGGGTCTACAATATAACAACAACTTTATACATAATTTTTTTTTGACAAAAATAACTTGTCTCAACTTTATTTCTTCATAAATCTATGAGACGGAAGCTGTTTTGTAGACTAGAATGTGTTTTGGAAAAACGCGCGCGATTGTCTTTGGCTCCACAAAAAAAAATTACATCCAAAGACAACGACGCGCGAGTCTCCTAAGCAATTAAACTCAGCTTGACATTTCCGCTTTTTGCAATTCTGACATGTCAAATTGACAAATCAAATTGCAAATGACGGACAACGTAAAAACCGCTCAAACGCTCTCGTTATTATCGTAACTCTTAACTCTAGATATTGTAATTAATAATAAATTACATTTTTATCTATACTAAGCAGCAGACTAGAATTTAATGGCGTCTACATGACGTAAATATATAAATTTCAATAGTTTAAATTTATACATTTGGTTACATGTGTCTTTATAATATTTGAGTATTTTTTATATATTTATATATATTGAAGAAATTGGGTACAACTGAACCTTATATATCAATCATAATTTGCCATTACAGCAGTTTAAAAACACAGTAAAAAAAGAGGCTGATACAGAAAGCCTACTATACTGTTGAGGAATACTTAGATCATAAGAATGTGTGGATATTTACTGTTCGACCCTGCAGAAGATAATAAATAAATGTTATAGAAATTATAATTTGAAAAGAGCAACCGCCGAGTTTCTTGCTGGCTCTTCTCGGTAGGAACAGCTTTCCGAACCAGCAGTAGAGTTGACGATTCAAAAGCACCTGTTTAAAAGTTTACTTCAATAAAAAAGAATTTGAATTGAATAACATGATTTACGTTTTTCCTTACATAAATTGAACATTAAAAAATTCTATCTATTTAAAAAAATCATTAATTATTAAATGGCAGTTAAATAAGAGATAAAGAATTACTTAAATATTATAAAGACATTCGTAAAATAGCGAGCCGTGCAACACTAGTGCCTAGCTATTTATTTCACCTCAACTGACTTAAGCATAAATTGTACAATTACAGACATCAGTTCAAATTTACAATCGTATTCTCCATCCAGTTATATATCGATAAATTTGACATATCAAATGCGATACCACGCTACGATTGATTATTAAATAAATATAAAGCACGCTTAGTATTAAACTGACTGATTTCAAAATTAGACTTAACTGAGTTAGATACATTTTAATCTTCATTTAAATGACATTCAATGCCATCTGACATCACGCGATAAACTATTAAAAATAGTGTTTTCTTGCTCTTTTAACTTATGGGTCTATTTAACACTCACTAGTTTTGTAGGCTATGCTAAACTTTATCGTTTGCCACAAAACATTTTTTTAAATTCGGTCACTTTAATACTAACCGTGCGATATATATGGGAAAATCACTCACATTATCTCCGGAACTTAAGTCAGGGTATCTGCGCCTACGGGCCGGTCAAATTAAATAGTTATTTATGAAGTAATGAAATAATTTAACAATAAACTATTTCCTGTTCTTTAAAAGTAATTGAGTTAGTAAAATAAGTAAAATATAAGGTTTATAGGTGCGGTTCTCAGTTTTAATTGGCGCGAACCTATCGCCATATTTTGTCTTTTAGAATTTCTATCGACTTTCATAGACAACGATTACGAAAAGTAGTCTGTAATATTTTGATGTTTTCCAAATCTTCGTTAGTGAACTATATGGTACATAAGTTCTCTAAAAATGCTTTCACGAAAAACTTCGTAAAATGTAATTTTCAATAGTATATAATGGTACAGGCTTTTCTGAATTATTATGAAAAAAAAAATCAATAAAATTACATTCGTCCGTATTAATATTTCATATGTCAAAATTTATTGTAATATCGTCCATGTAGCGGGCAAAGTATACTATATTCTTTGACTTACGAACTCTCATTATCTACTCTCCGCTCAATTTTATTTTGACTATAGTCAAATTATATATAATATCCGTTTCCGATAGTAAGAACATCGCTTAGATATGTTATTCACATGATTCACTGATCGCTCTAGTATCTCTGCCCACACAACTATACAAATATTTCGGTATATTCACGCAATACAAAGATCATAGTTTATAACATCTTAAAATTTAACGACCGAAAATATTTTGCTTTTAGTCTCACTCCAGGAAAAGGCTTAGGTTATGTTATAATTAATTATTAAACGGAGAACAATTTAGCTATATTAAAAATAATATTAACGTCGTACGCGTTGATTTAATGAGTATTTACAGATGTAACGTGTTCACCGGAAACACTGTGAGATGTTAAATGATTAGCGAACGTTATAAATATAAACTATTTATAAACTCCGTTTAGGAATATATAATGCCATTTTCAAGTACAACTTGAGTAGTTACAAGTCCAAAAAATAATTGGTAATGGTTAACCATTCTATATAATATTATTATGGCCCTTAGTAGGCTGAAATAAAATCATTTTATTCTTTATTTATATAACAAAAATCAGGGGGCCCAAGTTTTCAAATGTTAAAACCAATGTTTTACTTAATTATAACAATCAAATTTCTCGATAATTATTATTGACACACAGATCTGTTTTGTTAAATTACAATAAAGAGGCTACATACAAGACCTACGAAACATTATTGACAATTAAAAGACTATTGTTTGATTGATTGTTTGAACGCGCTAATTTCAGGAACTACCGGACCGATTTTAAAAAATAATTTGAATGTAAGACAGTCCATTTATTGAGGAAGGCTATAGGCGATATAACATCACGCTAAGATGAATAGGAGAGGAGCAGCTATAACAAATATTACTCAAACGGCAACATTTAAAGCTCTCCTTACGTGCGCTAAATAAACGATGATAGTTATTCAAAAATCATTTATTACAAAATTGTTCCCCTCTAAAACTACTAAATAAAAGTCCGCAACAGCATATATCTAGCTTTTAAGGTTAACCCACTTTAACCATGTTTATGGTTATCAAAATACTATATTACGTTTTTAATCTTTTTCAAGCGGGCGGAGCCGCTGGCAATTGCTAGTCATTGAGAAAACCATTCAAAACAAAAAAAGTCTTAATGGTATTATTAGTTAAACATTTAAAATAAATACAGTGCGCTTTAAAACAAAATTTTTCACCTTAATCGTCAATTCACTGTATTTACAAAAGATCACTCACGAAATTTTGTTAATCGTCGAATAGTCCATTATATAAATATATTCCTGTTCTAATAAAGTTCAGGAATAATTTCAAGCAAAGCCGGGGCTTTGCGACAATTTTTGAGACCCCTTGTTTAGCTCAAAACATCCATTAGCTGATATAATTTAAGGCAATCCTATCTAAAGAGATCTAAATTTCATTTCATTTAATTTAAAAGATATATGTCGCAGATATATAGAAATACTAGATATGCGTCTAGCGATGATGTTTTTTACATCTTTAAAATAACATTAAGTAAACGGTTAATATTATATTATAATGTGTTGATTAAAGCTCGTTTTTTTAATTTAAGACATAAAAATCTCAACGTAGTTTTTTAAATTTTCTAAATATATTTTTTGGATTCGTGAAGGGCGAGTTATGTATACACGTTTTATACGACTTAGGAAGGCAGTGATAATTTTTTTTTACATTTTATAGTCGAGTATTTTTTTATTGATTGTTACTATGGTATTTACAAGAATACATGTCAGTAATGCGTCGATTATTAATTATAATCATTCATATTTTCCTATATAATTTAAATATATGTAAAGCATTAATTATTTAAGTTATTTTTGTCTATGATCCATAGAAATATGTAATAAAGAAAAAATAATGCAAAATTACTAATGACTTAACAATGAGATTTGTAAAATCAGAAACGTATATTTAATTTAAAAAATCTGATAAATTATATTAGAAAAAATTGCAATTCAAAACACTTCTAGTATTTCTAAACATCGTTGTTGTGTCACCTATCACGCCAACTTTATCACTAAGAAATAAGGTCTAAAATAGCCTACACGCCGTATATTCCGCTAAACAAAGCTAGCCAAAAATATTTTATACATAGAATTATTTTACAAAAATAAGTATATAACTCGCTTTTAACTTTTAGACATCCGCAGTTTCCATTTGTGTTGCCATGAAATTTGTTGAAGATAAACAGAACTTTGCGAAAATAGTCCTATTTTTCAAAATAACAAAATAACAATAAATAATAAAATAACTTCTACACATTAAAATGAGTCCATATAAACTTATCCAATCAGAATTAATTTTATGTTTAAAACTTATAAGTTTAGCGACTTAGTTTAGCGCTAAAATGAAGCCAGTTTTATTGTTAATCAAGTATTATTTCTTGTACTATTTCAACTAACTTGTATATCAAAAATTGTGGTTTTATTCGCCCATAAAACTCATAAAGTCTATCTAAAGAAAAGTTTTATTAGATAATTTTTTACTCAAACTTTCTCAAAGGAACAAAATATTCTAAGCGTCTCCAAACATATATACAAGATTACTTACGCAATAAAAAATACATCCAATAAAAAGTCATAATATTAATATTCTTACAATAGATGGCGCTGTACATCGCGATTCGTCGATAAATTATTTTTTTTTGAGTTTAGAAACAATCGTTCAATAATTTAATTTCTAAAAACCCAAATAAAATTTCATAGTAACACAAGCGTACACGATCCATGTTATATATATCAGTTTTTTTATTTCTAAAAAGTTTTTTTTAAACTAAAACCCCAAAAATACTTTTGTACATTCGATGTAAATCATAGTTTTTCAGCATCGCTTTCACACACCACTTTTTTTATTTCGACTTGACAGTCGTATTTTTCGTTATGTTTTTGATAATTGTGATGTTATTTTTTTTTGTAATAATCTAACTATTCGTGCATTATTCGATTGGTATCATAAAAATATTTAAAATCTATTAAATATTTATCACCTTTCATCTCACAGAAGAATTTGTCCATTAACAAATGCATTAATATTATAATTCCATTAATTTAATTACGATCAATTAATTGATTATTCAAGTGCATTAATAGTTAAATATCGAATGAATTTCTCAAAATTTCACACACTAACAAAATTCACTCAACTGTCGAACACTCAAATAGACATACAATTAATTACATTTACGGTTTATATAAAAATATTGTTATAATTTGTATTTAAATACTATACGAAGAAAAATTTATCCAATTAATGGAATTATCGAATTAAGTTAATCAATTAATTGGCCATAATCTATTAATATAACAATTCAACCATCCTTTCCGGATATCAATATCTATGGCTATCCTGATATCCATCCTGTCTGTGATAAGTGCGAATTACGTACATTCATCCGACATAGATTTGCGGTTGTGACGTCACAGCCGGTGCCCCGTACCTGAAAAGCAATTACTTTTCAATTAATATGGTCTCGTTAGAATGAGGTCATTTGGCGAATCCAACTCGGATGGGTAGCGTTTGGGAAGCTATGTTAGATCTTTTCGTCCAAGATACCTCAGTGCCTGAAGACCAAAGTTTCGAACAGTGCGTGTTGCCAGTGATGACATACGGATCCGAATCACGGTCTGGCTATGGGTCTCACACGTAAGCTTAGAGATACTCAGCAGGCGATGGAGCGAGCTGTGCTTCGAATATCTCTACTTGTCAATTGAAAATGAGGAGATCCGTAGACGAACCAAAGTCACCATAGCTCAGCGTATCACGAAGCTGTAGTTGCGATGGGTTGGGCATATAGTGCGGAGAACCAAGAGGTGTGGGGTTTTAAGGTGTTGGTATCGCACCGTTAATGGATTGTTTAGCAATTTCTTTGACGACGCCATGATAGGGCGACACGCGAATGATTTCTTTCTACTGGGTCTTTCAGCCAAGATAGAGAGGTGAAACCTCTATACTCGGACTGGTCCTCACAAGCGAAATTTACTCGCCCGGGTAATCTACTTCGACCTATGACTGTAAGTCGGGAGTCTGACGATTAAGGCGGACGCCTAATGGTGGAACGTGTTCAGGATCATCACTCTACTTCTGCTACGTACTCCGCTCGTTCTGGAGGGGAAGTCGGGAACTCGGGGGCAGGGGACGCCCTTCGGTTGGTGTCTCGAGCGACGGTGCTATGCCGTTGAAGTGCGCGCATGTACTCTCCACTATGGCGAATATGGAGCGCGCTAATTGGCAGACATACTCCTCCACTGTTTGGGCCCTCGTGACATATATGACATCATTCCTGACCGTTTTGTTCCCACTATTAGCTGCAAGCAGCAGTTTTTACTGCGCCATCGAACAGAGAGCGTACAACGCTGGAGCTGGAGCGTTAAACGTGAACGAACGTAGGCAGAGTGAACCTTAAAATTTGGAGGTGAAGAGGGTGGGCAGATTTGATCTCGCAGCCGCCGCTTGACTCACCGCTGCGTTGGCAGTGAGAATTATACGTAGCGAGCGATGCGACACTTCAGGTACCGGACAGAGGGCTTCCACTCACCGAGGGCGCTGTAGACGGGCGCGGGCAGCTCGTCTTTGGCGTGCGGGTCGCGCGCGGGCAGCGGCCGGAAGCGGCGGGCGCGCGCCGCGTTGTGCGCGGGCGGCGCGGCGGGCGCGGCGGGAGGCGCGGGCGGCGGGGAGCCCGACGACGAGGAACCGGATGCGGGCGGCGGGGACGTGCCCGGCACGCCCGCACTGCGGCAACGGTTGGCAGCACTGGGACGGACACGGACCGTTTTAATATAACAATAAAATAAACAGAAGGATTAATAAAGATTACACTGGCTCGAAATACAGTAGAAGCGCTTCATTTGCGTGGCATACGTTCCGAAATATGCCGCGAATACAGAAACCGTGAATATGGAATGGTAATTTATATAGGGTTATAGGTCCCTAAGCGGCGAAATAAAAAAAAGCAAAAACATAAAAATCAGTTTCAGTTTTTGACTTTAAATTTTGATAAGTTATATATTATCTTATCTCTATTTAGGCAATAGTTTAAAAAACTTAGAATTTTTTTTGCGTGGCTTAATTTAGTAATGTTTTGAGTAATAAGTTTATTTTATCTAAATATTCTGTTTGTTTACAAATTATCGACCGCAGCGAAGGCGGCTTACCTCAAAAGAACCGCCAAACGAAACAAACAACGCCAATAGCTTTTGAAAACGCAATCTAGGCGTAGTTGCAATCAGATCTATTTGATTATCTTTTTATTAGTCCACTTGACGAGGGGTTCACGAAGGATGCCGAATGCTTTTATTTGGGTACATATGTATACCGATACACAGATGTGATCCGCGAATAATGAAATCTTATTATATAGGAATATGGGACTTGAGTTGCATTTTTTCAGTCCGCGAATAGTGAAAACGCGAATGAAGGAAGCGCGAATAAAGAGCTTCTACTGTATTACCAAGTTCTTCTTGGTAAGACCAGTATTGACTATAAGGTTTGACCACTAAGCGTCAATTATTTCATATTCAGTCCCGCCCGCACCCTCTGAGAAGTTTTCATATGCTAAATTACATCAAAGGACATCACAAACCCACTCTAATAATTTAATCCTTAATATTATATAAAAAAATTGAAACTTAGATCGGAAAAAAGTGGTATGGGAAAAGAAATATATACCGAAGTGAAAATCTGCTGGTACTCACTTATTGTGAGGTGGCTGGTGACGGTGGCGCGGCCTTGCGAATCGCAGGTTCAGTTCTCGGGTGGGGTCCATCGCATACTTGTCACTCGCGTTCTGTCTCCGCCGGCGGAGCGCTGCAAAAGGATGATTTTGACTAGCACATTGAGCGACGATAAATTCTTAAATTTTTTTTAAGCGGAAAATTTACTCAAAAAAAAAAGTTACACAATACTCTAGTAGAAAGTACTTTAATCCTTGAATCTTTACGAGTGCATCGTTATATCCATGTAATTATTACTCTCAGTAGATTTTTATTTACATATATAGAAATAAATAAAGATTTCGACTCCTGTTTTTAGCAGATTTGTCTCACAATCGCTAGCAGTTACTGCGTACATTCGAAGTCTGTCTGTAAGTCTTGTAAAATGCGAGAAATTTTGCCGGTATAGGGAACCGGAAAATTGAGCAAGCCCCCACTATGGAGAAAAGGACGGCCATTCAAATTCAAATTCATATTCAAAATATTCTTTATTCATGTGGACTGTTTACAGTACTTTTGAATCGAATTCAGTCAAGAATGCCACGCGTAAGAACACCATAGAGCCGTAAGCAGGTCTGTAAGTGCGAATGTTCAACAAATAATAAGGGAAGAAAGATGTTCCCTACAAACTGTTGCATAATCTATATTTTTTAATTGCTCTGTGCCCTAAGTTGTGATTGGTCCATTTATTATTTCATTCGTGCGGCAGTCCCTTAACGTGTATTTGACCGACAAACTGTGACTTGCGTTTTTTTACAAGTGAATAACGCGATCAGTGTGGATACCCATAAAACCGAAACATTTCGATAAATCCTAGACCTAGGTATTGTGTAAAGGAAGAGAATTGGAAAGAACATTGTTTTTTTGTAATCTGTCACAAACTGACGTATTACCTTTACGGGTATAAAACCCCGAATATGGCTAATATGTTTCCCGAACATATCAGCCACATACTTGTCTTTGTCTTCTTCTTCTTCTTGTGCCATCTCCTATAGGAGGTTGGCAACCATCATGGCAATTTTTATTTTTGAAGCCGCTGCTCGAAATAACTAGCGGGTACTCCTGCTGTACCATTGTCTTATATTTTTAAGCCATGACATTCTAAATAATTTATAGAATTAGGCGTTACTTTGCGGAGATCCCTAACACAAAAGTAATAATAAAATTATTTTGCTATAATCCGCAATTCTTCGCGGATTATAGCAAAATAATTTTATTATTACTTTTTTCCATGACATTCTATTTCTGCCGGGTTTTCTTCTCCCCTGTATCTTTCCTTGGCTTATGAGTTGTAGGATCTCATACTTTTTATTGTGCTTATTTTTATTGTGTTAATCACTCATAAAAAAGGGAGATAGCTAGCCCTATTGGTTTTATCTGTATTTTCGTTGGACACATTTTAGGCTGACACCTCTACCCTAATAGAATAACCCTACGTAGAACACTCACCAGGGGTGAGGTCGGCCGGGTCGTGGCTCAGGGGGCCGTCGCCGCTCCAGGACGCGCACTTGGCGAGGCGGTGCTCGGCCGGCGTGCCGGACCCCGAGTTTGGCCCCTGGGTCGCTATGGGGATCCGAGAGCCGCTGCCCGAGGACCTCTGGACCAAAATACGAGTACATTTATATTAAATTCATGTGGGAGTGGTGTTTTGCGATTAAAAGTCTTCAACCATCTTAATTAAATAATTTCTTTATTTCGCGTCTTACTATGTTAGGTGCGCCGGCTTCAGAGCGCGCCATCTTCAAATTGAAATAATATCTTTATTCAAATTGTCTTTTACAAGCACTTTCGAATAGTCAAATTACAATGAAACTACGACTGGTTCGGAAAGGTGCTCTTACCGAGAAGAACTAGCAAGAAACTCGACGGTCACTTTTTACAAAATTAAGTATTACAATAATAGCTTAATTAATTAAGAACAAATTAAAAAATATATCTCGCTCGCATATCTCGCTTTCACACCGCTTCTCTCACTCGCACACGCTTTCGTTCAAAAACATAATCGTCTTACATACTGCGTTTAATCTTACATTCGTCTTTAAACATACTTTTATTTAATCTATTCATCCAATAACAGCAATCCATCCATTTAATTGGAAACGTAATATAACCTATGTTGTTTAGTAAAAATGCAGCTTTCGAATGGTGTAAGAGTTTTCGAAATCTATCCAGTAGTTTTTGTGTAAAATCATTTAAAATATACATACAAATTTTTCCTCTTTATAATATATTATTATTCATATATCAAGAAAAGTGTGACTGATTATTTATCACTTCTCAAATTTTTAACCAACCAAGCTATCGCAATCAATCTGTATTCTTAAAATCATTTCTTTCCATTTCGAGCTGCATATACTTACGTCTTTCAAGCTCTGAGATCCATCTCCGGCGCCAGCTTCCCGTCTGATGGCTGATGTACTTCTAGAACAATCGTGTTTGCCGCTAAGTATGTAACACTGGCATAGGAAATAAGTTTCCTGTGATATTTTACAGAAAACTAACAGACGAGACGCTTCATAGTGTTAGTAGAGACAAAAAAAAAGTAAAGTTATTGTTAGTCTTTATGGGGAGGTTCCGTTTTGATAATTAAAGGCTATGAGAATACTGTGAATACCGAAGTTTGGTATCCGGCTGAGTATAATAGACCACCCTCATTTCTTACAGTGGTGTTGAAAAAGGCGACTAAGGTAAGCTGACCCACCGTGTGGTATTCGGTTGAGTAAAATTGACCACCCTCTTTCTTACCGAGGTGTCGTGGAATACGATTAAATTAAGTTGACGTCAGACATGCGGCCAGTCGTAAAATACGTACCCAAATCATGTGACAACATGTCTATAACATGTTGTGCCGACCCCACTTAGAGTGGGATAAGGGCATGATAGTCCGCAACACAGCTATAAGTTAAGTCAAGCGAAGGTAAGTAAATCTACGGAGCGGATTAATTATTGTACGGTTTTGAGTAAAATATAGTAGGTTTAGGTTAACAGTACATTAGACTTTCGGGGGTCGGGATTTATGCGTTAAAACTTTATGAAACACTGATTTCCACGCATTATGTGCCACAAAATGCGTAATAATAAGTAGCAGATCATTATTCTTGGATAATGAGTGGCAGGACTGATCCATGAGAGAAGAAAACCAGGCAGAAGAAGAATATCATGGCTTAAAAATTTGAGACAGTGGTATAGTAAGAGTATGGGCTCGTTATTTCGGGCAGCAACTTCGAAAGTACAAATAGTAATGATGGTTGTAAACCTCCGATAGGAGATGGCACGAGAAGAAGAAAAAGATTTCTACTCAGGGGCGCTGCAAGCAGAGTTATAGTATATTCGCATACAAAGCTGTTTGTTACCTGTCTTGTATCGCGTCCAAACGGGTCCGCTCCACGGCGGGGCTTTGGCTCTTCTCACCGCTCCTGGTTGACGAACTGCAGGTATGAAAGGGAATTGGATAAACCACTCTCACCAAGGGCTCCGTGTTACTGTCGTGGTGCATCCTGAGACTGTGTATGTGCCTTTGTACTAGTGTGAGTTAGTGTGACTATGTTCATGTATGTATTACATATGCATCTTGTATATAAATCTACAAAGTGCGTTACACACATCTCAACCCGCATACACTACAGCTAGCAATTGATTTTTGGCAATGAATTGATAGTGATAAAAGGTTCTGATGCCATTATTTTTTTTTGTCCAGTTCCAAGATATTGAGACCCCTACGCTCTTAAAAACTCACACTGTAAACCTGTACCGTTTGTCTCTCTGGTGCTCGGTGGCATCGTAGTACACGGAGGCCTCCTCGTGGTTGAGCCGCACCTCGCCGCCGCTCACCACCGAGTGGATTTTCACTGGAATGCAAGAATTCCCCTTAGTTTATAAAAGTAAGCGTCCTCCATCGGCAATCTGACAGCCTTGACAAATTGGTAGTGGGCAAGGTGGAAAAAGACCTCGCGGGCCCTACCCGTCCACCTACCCGTTTGGTGTGACCAAATATCCACCCTTACTGGTCTGTCTATTGCAACAGCCATGAGGGATGCTGAATGCATTAGATGCTGAAAATTAGTGGAAAAAGTTGCAGAGGATTTTGAGGGTAACGACCATTAGCAATGAAGTTGACCAATCCTCAACCATTCAGAAAAAGTTAGATGTAGTTACATATGATCTAAAACCAAAAGGTTATTTGGAATTACCTGAGTGCATAGGTGAGGCGCTGTCCGGCGGCCGGACGCGTATCTCGAGGCGACTGGACACCGTGGCCTCGGGGGGAGGCTTCGGCGCGGGAGGGGGAGAGCCGCTGTTCGACCGGGATATGCTCTACAAATTAAATAAATCTTAAGCTGAAAAAACTTAATTTGAATCCGCTCTTGTCAGATATTAAAAAAACAGTCTGTCCCAGCCTTGATAATGTGGTAGAGCACTATCAGGTTTACCAAAAGATACATTGACAGTACCAAAAGATAAATCAATTGAACGCATAGTTTAATTGTAAAATTAGTGCGAGTTCCGTAGTAGATTAAATATTTTTGTTACAAACAACTTATATCAGGATTCTAAGATATCACTATGAATGCATCTGGATTCATCAGCGAAACGGTTTCCAACATTGTCGGAATTGAGAGAAATTGTCAATGTCGCCATGAATCAATCCAAAAGATCATGGCCAACAACGTCGACAATAGCGCCAAGGGCTACGGAATACATATTACATATTTAATGCAGTGGCTATGAGAGAAAGGAAATGCATGATCACACCACTATTTCTCTTGGATCTACAGTAATATATAGAATGGATCACTCTCTATTTCTATATTTAGTAACTTATATAGTCCTCTCGACTCTGTTCCCTTCGCCCGATCACTTTTCGTAAGGGTCCCGTCACGCATTCACCAGCTTACTATCCAAGTCAAGCGGGCGTAAGGTTTTTTTTAAAAACGATATAGCCGTATAGCCGTACGTACCGGCGCGCTGTGCGCCCGCTGTCGCTGCGGCGGCGGCGTGGGGCCGTGCGCGCGCGCCGCGACGCCGCGCATCACGTCCAGGCGGTACCGCAGCGCGCCGCCCGACCCGTCGTCGAACGACGCCTGCTGCAGCAGAGGGGGGCGCAGCTCGCGGACGCGGCTGCCTGAACAATAAGAGCTACCTTTTTTAACTGTCTATATTCCAAAACGCGAACGAAATCTGTAAGCCTATCGGAATGTCAAAGAGTGCTATACCATAGCTGGAAAGAATATTAAAGGACCGCAACATTAGACGTAAGACGAAAGTTGCACTTGTCAATACTTAGTGTTTTAGTGTTACTCCAATTTCCTTATACGGCACAGCTACATAGACGCTCAAATTGGCAGAACGCAAATGCATTTGAGATGTGGTGCTAGAGGAAATTGTTACGCATCCCATAGACAACGTATAGGACCGATCAGTCAGTACTTGAAGAACTCAAACTAAACAAGAAACCGAGGCTGCAAACACCTACGGAGGATTTGTTGAGTTCTTTGGGCACATTGCTCGCAAGCCTGGCGACGACCTTCAAAAACTTACTGTCACCAGCAAGGTCGATGACAAGAGACCTAGAGGACGTAGCCCTATGGGCTGGTCAGACCAGATTCGCACCACACACATTACAACATTCTCCGAGGTCATCCATGTGGCCGAAAGCAGCTGAAGATGGAAGACCATCGTTAACACCAATATGTGAATTATGGGGTCACGATCCCCATAATTAAAAAAATGTATGAGATGCTAAGAGGAGGATTCTAAAACCAAAGTAATAATAAAATTATTTTGCTATAATCTGCGATGACGTAAAATATAAAATATATATAATACTAAATGTAGAGTGGACTATCCGTTTTCATACGTGCTAGACAGGAGACAGACTCCACAACAATCTTTAGTCTACATCCTGATGATGCTTCGGTTGCTGGGCGAAATGATTGTTGAGTTTGTGATAGTGAATATATATGCTTGTGTATTGTGGTGGCGGTGGTGGAGGTGTGCATGTGTTTTTACGAATCCTGCATGAATCAGGTATGAAAACGGTTTGTCTACTCTACATTTAGCATTATATATATTTTCTATTTAATTTTTTTATAATTTTAATGTTATTTTTGTATTATGGATGGTATTGAATGAATGAATAACATAATTTATAGAATTAGGCGTTACTTTGCGGAACAAAATTCTATTAGCTGTATTATTAGCTATTAGCTGTATCGCCTAATTATGTTAGCTGTATTCATAGATTTCTGATGTGGTAATAAATAAAGATATGTGTCGATGATTGGTCTCACCTATGGCCGGCAAGGTCCAGCAGCGCGGAAGGGCTGGCTGCAGTCTAGGAAACGCGTCGATTCCAACGTTGTGAAGGCAACATTTTGTGCTTCTCTGTGGTGGTTTCTCTATAATTTCAGTTTTTTCAGTCTTTTCCGGTTTTTCTACCTGTTGGAACGCGATATTTTACAAGTTATACCGAGATGGATTAGTTTATTTTTTTGAAATGCTTCGGAAACAAACGAAAATAACAAACAGACCAAAAATATTTGCCTCACCCATTGGGACAAAGATTGGGACAAAGTTCTGTTCTTACATAATTTAATAATCAGGCCCCTGGCCTAGTCAATAGCTTGTTCTAATGTGTTTAACCTTGAGCTTTCTTGTACCACATTTTTTTGGAACAGATGTAAGCTTTAATGGCTTCGATGTTGGGAATCGCCAAAACTCTGCTGGCGTTGGGTTTCGTCGTCCTAAAAGTGCGGATCACGGCTTAAGGCGACGAGTGACAGTGGGCTGGTAATAGGTTCTGTGTTTAGTCAACAAGCCGTTGGATGCTTGGGGAGAAATGACTGCCGGCCGATGTCAGGAAATACGGACCTAGTCTCGCCGGTGAAGACGCTTTGTGTGTGTGACTCACCCAAGTCAAACTCACCTCGTTGACTAAGTGTATCACAGGCGGCGCTTTCGGCGGCGACTGCTGCGTGTGTTGCGTGTGCTGAGTGTTGGTCAGGGGCAGCTGAGTGCGCGGCGCGTTCGAACAGCTCGACACCGCTGACGCTACCCTGGTGTTGCGGTGCTCTGGGGACTGGTGAAGACATTGTTAAATTGAGATAAAGTTGGTATTGACATATAAGGAGGAGGAATGCCCATCTACACATAAATGGATGGATATATGACTAGAGGGAGGACGTAAAATAGATGCATGGATTGTTGTGAAGTACGACATGCATATAAAAGGTGTACGGCCAAAGTTGACGAATAGGAGAGAATGGAAGGTATAAACATATTGTGGCGAATAAGGGTAGGAGAATCATGAATAATTGAATTATTTCAAGTTTAATTCGATTCATTATTGTACTGAATAACAACAATACGAAGCGAGGGTGCTATTGCATAGTATAACTGTGCTGAGTATAACTGATACTGGAACAAGTCTGCTATCTCAAAAATTATACTGTAGTAATAGTTACTCGGTCTTAATTTCACATTACAAAGGACCTACTTTGTTGGCTCTACGTCTAGCGCCGCAGTGAGGACTTCAGTCATAGCTTGGCATTTTCATTCTACTGTTTCTTATTCAAGATACTTCCACAGCTAGATCTAGCTCTACATTAAAAGATTTCCACATCTAAGATCTCGTGCCTCTTTGGTACATCGGCTCTCCGGAAATATTGGAATCTATGATATAAGTAGGTGGTCTACCAACGTTGAGTTTTCCGGGTGGGCTCGTCATTCTATAAACATATTATATCTATACAATATGTTTTTCTATGGATTTCCTCATTGCTAATTTCATCATTTAGAAACATTAACTAAATATATGTGTCATCTCTCATGCATCCGCGTTTTTATTAGGAATTACATCACGAAAAAACACTTTTATTAACTAACTTCCGTAGATGAAATTCATGCATTATAAATAGTAAATAAAATATTTTGAATTTATTTAAATAATAAAAGAAATTAAATTTAATCATTACAGTTAAAAAATATCGAAACTTCCATTTGAAGTAAAAAAAATATTAAAATATTAAATATAGTACCAAACATAAATTAAGACTAAAAGAAAATTTTCTTAGACGATAGAAAATGCTGGGAGCTAAGATATGATATCTTACCTTTGCACACACCTTTTTTTTATCAACAACTTAACCTTAGGATAAGAAGGACTAGTAAAAAATCAGATGGCAACGTTCACTGAACATGTAATTTTCACTAAAATTGCAATATTGTCCGAAGGTAAGTTATTAATTTAATCCTTTTTATTAAAATGACAATGTAAAATATTCAAAATTATTAAGTATATTTTTAGTTTTCAATACAAAGGCAAAACACATTTTTTTTTAAATAAAACACCTAATATGCAAAAGATAATTTTCTTGAGTAAATTCTAAATTTGTGGTAAAAATTTTGTTTTCGTAATCTTTTTTTTTAGTTCACGTTTTTGCCATATAAAAAACATATGACAATAGAAATTCATTGCTTAAGTCTTTTATGTGAATAAAAGACTTCGCACTAATCATATTTCGCGGTTACCAATTAGTAGGAAATACTGACCACTGCTACTTGTTCGTTGAGAGTGCAACCAAGTAAGTCTAAGTTGTTCTCTACGGGATTGAGAGTGTGCGGGGCCAACACCACCTTCGGCAATAAAACACACATTACTCCTTTTGAATACACCAATAGCGCAGCGTAACGTAGCGTCTGTAGTCCCATGTGGACGACTGATAACTTGACGCTATGAAAGTCGAAAGAAATTTCGGATATAAAGGCCTCCACGAGCGGTTGCATCGAAATGATATTACAATCATGCGCTCTTTTTTCGTACGCAAACTATAAAGATGTTTTCACACAATAAAGGTATCGCAGCGACGTTTAACTCGCCCGCTGCGACACGTGTCAGACACCGCCCATCTTGTACGGTATATCTTGCACAATATGAATAAAGAAATTATGAACATGTCTACAAAACGATAATAGAGATATAACGGGCAAAACGAAAAAATCGCAGTGCGCCTGCTGCGAAAGGTGATATGAAATGACCTTCGTGCGGTTTCGTCTACCGTTCTTTCTCTTCACACAGCATTTATACGATTCCAATACAATATTATATAATCGTGCTGTATAATACAATAACTTTAAACGTTTAGTTACGTCGCAATGTGACGAGAAAAAACCGCGCGCCCGTTTCAATCAATTATCAAAACTCTTGCCTGTCACCGCAAGGCATATTCTGAACAACTGTTGTCCTGTGGAAGCATCTGGCAATACAGAGAACGTACATTACGTTCACGTACGTTTTAGATACAATCACTCGTGAATGCCGTGGAGAAGCATCACCTAAGCATGCATTAGGAGCTGAGATTATGTTAATGAACACCGTTTTTCGCAAAATCAAAATAGTAGACGAAAAACATCGTTCAAAGACTTTCGTTGTTATAATGGCATCGGATAGTTAAAAAAATTGACTAGACGAGATGGTAAGTGCAAGTACACACTGGATGCAGACGTTAAGACTCTTACTAGATGGAGAGAAGAGTCGTTGATTGGAGTCGTAAATTTGCGCGAAATAGGTATGTATTTCAAAGCATATGCCAAGGTCCCATCAGTAATAGCGTTAAATAAACATTATATGATTTTCGAATCGAGTCAACCATTTATATCAAAAGTAATAATAAAATTATTTTGCTATAATTTGCGATGAAATTTTTTTTTTTTATTACCTTTGTATTATGGATCTCCGCAAAATAACGCCTAATTGTATAAATTATAGCAACTTAACAAAAGGCAAAAATATGCTTAGACAATAACATAAATCTGTTATTCGTTTAAATAAATGTTATAGGATTATTTTATCATCAATTATATTATATTTCACTCAATTTTTTAGGTATATACCAAATTTTTTATTCCATCATTTATATTCACGCAACAGTAAGCCAAAAGCTAAGCATCAGTCCATTTTAAGCTCCTTATAAGCGTTGCGATTTCAAATCGTATGAGTAAATTCCCTAATAACTTTAAATCCATAAATTATATATAACAAAATAAGTTTTTTAATAAAGCTTTGCATTACATAAATAAAGGTGCAAATCATTTTTAAAAGGTTAGGAATATGGGACAGGACATACTACTTGTTAGATAGCAAAAAGAAAGTACCGGTAATACAATGAAAGAAAGAAAGAAAAGATAAAAAAAAGCTTTATTTACAACATACATTAGGTACACACACAAAGGTACAATATAGTATATTAAATAATAATAACATAAAAACTTAAAAGTATATCACATTTTTGTATAAGATAAGCTATTTTTTAGCAAATATAATATATTAAACATTAAAACCAATAATGTTGGTGAATTTATAATTATTGTTTACTGAACTAATACTAATTACTAATACATACAAAATTTTCAAAATACACTACGGCAGTGGTAGCTAATAAAATCTAATAAAGAATTAAACATATCTACCTAATAGTAACTTGGGTTTGAGCAAAATGTATTGTCTAACTTAAAATGTGACATTAGGGGTTAACTTAACTAGGTACCTATTTTCGATTGTCACTAAAAAATAATAAAATTTATTTTACTGTAATCTGCAAATATAAAATCTATGTAAAAATAGTCAGCGTTACACGTAACGCAATTAATTTTTAAAAACTTTTATTCAACTTGCAATGTATGTATGTGAAGGTGGAATCTTGTAAGTTAAATTAGACCTACTCCCCGGGGTCCGATTGGGCTGAAATTTTAAATATTGGTCCAGTCCCGATGACAACCCATGTTTATGATAAACATGATGAATGCTGTTGCCAGGATTGGCTCCAGACGAGGGAATTGCTCAACAGTTAACAGTAAGGACAGGGGCAGTTAACATGAAATTTTGTAAAAAGCTTTTTTAAAAGCATTTTTAACTTTGATTGTATCTTTTGAGGTTAAGATATTCGAGGTAGTAAAGTAAGGCAGGGTAGCAACGCAGGGGTAGTTAGAAACTTATATAAGGGTCTAATTTGCACTTTCTTTGTGCGCACACATCCCCGCAAAACCCCACTTACCTATAGCCCCAAAAGAATTAGAATAAGGGTCAGTTAAACGGCCGAGGTGTATTGGTTAAATAAACTAGATGCATAAAAATATATGCATTACTTTTAGAAATATTTAATCTGTTTTTGTACTTGTCTAACAGAACATATAAACCAATAACATTAAGATATATCAGTATTGGTTTGAACTTTTAAGAACCTTATTAAGCTAAACGAAGTTACGTGACCTTTTAAAAATGATTTTAAATATTAATGAACTGATAATGATAGACAATTGTCTATGAATTGACTAGAAACTATTACACATATGTATATTAATGTTAACAATATTTTTTGATATCGAAATTCCCGCTAAGTAGCAAGTTTTCAAGCGGTAAATCAGAACGAAGATTAACGTAGCGCGCTTTATTTAAATTTAAGCTTATTAATTTCAATTATTTATATATATTTATGGCTTTTAAAGATCTGGATAAATTATATATATTGAATTATTAAAATTTCATTGACAAGAGAATTAGACATTAAATTCAAAGTCTATAGACATCGGTTTGTAGACTGGACTTTAGAAAAAAAAAATATTTTCTAGTCTCTTACTGATTCTTTACCTTTATGAATCAGTAATAGCTTTTTCATAAAGCCAATTTGAATTGGAATATGAATATGGAATCCGATATCCAGATGACCTTAGTTCGTTAGCGTCGATAATTTTACAGTTTTTCATTACTTATTAAGCAATACAAAATAAGGTAAAATGTTTACTTTTTAAGTATAAATCAATAGGTATGTAATATAAGGTAGGTTAATATATTTTGTCCTATTTAATACTATATTTAATATCATCAATATAATTATTATATATAATAGATTTTATTTATTGTAAGAATGGAATTTCATTTCATTCTTGGCTTATAAATGCCTATAATTAAATTTAGATTAGTAAATTTAAATGGATAGTTCAAAGAACTTTCAAATATAAGACATACATGTTGCTCTTTGTAATAAAAAAAATTAAGTAGCAGCTACTACAGTAGAATAGTATAAATAATTTATCTTTTAAAACAATCATATGACAATGTTATTGTAAACTATATTTACCTGCAACTGTTCCTGTTTCCACTCGTTGTCAGTGGTCTCCTCGGAGTCATCAAATTGCGATTTCCAAAGCGACACCAGGGTTAGAGCGCCGCCTTTCGTCACCTGCAACGATTAAATATCACATTTGAAACCATTATGTTGGCCATGTAATGAGGAGAGATTAAACTCATAAACAGTTAAGAATATAAATGTATACGATAAAGATATATCAAACGCTTAGTAATAACGTGATAGAATTCAGAAAAGTAAAGCGTAGCGCTTGTTCCCCACAAAAAGATTAACAAAGAACGCCATCTATTGTCCACCCGATCCAATTTTATGTTCACAATGTATCAAAGTAAAAAAAAATGTTAAATCTCTATTATAGAAGGTCCTGTCTTTGTATAATTTATAGAATTAGGCGTTACTTTGCGGAGATCTATAAAACAAAAGTAATAATAAAATTATTTTGCTATAATCTGCGATGAATCTCGCACGAACACGTGTGATACTATAAAAAAAACTCGCCTGCGGCTCGTTTTTATAAAACACACTCGTCTTATAAGAACCCTTATTATAGAACAGTATCATAATCCAGTATTATTTATTTATTTTATTTACGTACTTGTTGTAAGGCGGACACGTTCTCGTCGTCCATGACCGCAAACTGCGTGTAGCTCTGGTCGGCGCGCACGCGAGTGCGTCGCGGCCCTGTACCAAACATATATATAACTTTAGTAAATTCTATTAATTGATTATAACTTGTATAACTTAGTCTATTATATTTTGTAAGGGAGGAAGTCTCTGGCGACCTGAAATACAGGGAATCCTAGTTCAGGCGCCAGTTTCCTTCCATAGCAAGTTTAACATAAGAACCATCAACAAAGAATAAAAAAAAATAAACAAATAAAACATACATTACTTGTACATACACTTAGCTATGACCAGCTTGTATCTTAATTAAGGGAAGTACTTGTTACTAAAAAACTAACATTATAGTTTATAACAATAATTGTTACTAATACATATGGATATCATAGATGGTCTGAAATAAATAAATATTATTATTATCCTGCCTCCTGTCCTTATGGCACTCTAAGTGGGATCGGAACATCATGTTATAAACATGTCACATGATTCGGCTATGTATTTTACGACCGGCCGCCTGCCTGACAACAAATTATTTTTCTAGTCTTTGACGACACCTCGGTAAGAAAGAGCATGGTCTATTCTAATTCTACACGATACCACACGGCGGGTCAACTTACCTTTGTCCCCTTTTACGACACCTCGGTAAGGAATGAGGGTGGTGTATTCTACTCAGCCGGTTACCACTCGGTGGGTCAACTTACCTTAGTCGCCTTAACATTACTTTTCAGCCGCATTGTTGCGCCTTAGCCGCATACAATATTATTTTTATTGCAAAAAAAATATGTTGAAAAGACTATCCGCCAACTTCCGACTTGCTGGTTCTTCTCGGTAGGAGCAAACTTCCGAATCAGTGGTAGCTTCTTTAAGCACATTTGACGATTCAAAAGTACTGTAAACAGTCCACTTTAATAAAGAATATTTTGAATCTTGAATCTTTGAAACAGCATTTTGATAATTTTTTAACGATAATTTTTAACTTTCTTTTGTTTATTTTGAACTAGGTCAAATTCTCACCTCTTTTGAAGTGAGTGTCGGAGTGCACGCTGTCCACGTCGGCCACGATACGCGGGCTGCTTGCTTCGCCTGAAACGGACAGACAATATAAATGCGAAGTCTATCGATCTATATGTCTTTGTGTAGTATTTATTTATTTTGTTAGACCGTCAACGACAAATACATCATACACATTAAATAAACTCATTATTAATATAGACAGTTTTTAGGTAAATGTATCGTCAATTACAGATGGTGACGACATGAGCATTACAGTTGAAAAAAGTATAAACACAAAAAAACATAAAGGAAAAACCAAATCATATAAAGCTAAGAAAATTCAATACAAGGACATTCAAAATTAGTTTTCTAATTCTATTGTAGACTATAATAACAATTAACGTACATTGTGATTAGTTTATATATAATATACATATACATATAGTATTCACAAATTAAAATTCTACCCGGCATTAATAGCAATAGTTTAATAATAAATAATTAAATATATTGGACACTTACACACACGGTCGTCCGTCCCCAAAGTAAGTAACTTAATACTTGTGTTATGGGTGACCGACAACTGGTGAATATATACTTATATATTTTTAAATACATACTTAAATACAAATATACACCCAGGCTCAAAGACCGACAAATTCATTTTAAAGAAAATGTTGGTCCTTGGCGGGAATCGAACCCGCGACCCGTGGAGCCGAAGGCAGAGTCACTATCCACTGCTCCAAGTAGCCAGTCAATCAAGTTTATATCAATATAGTGAAAATTTTACTGATGTAAGATTTATTTATGTTTATATCTTACTAATATTATAAATGTGAAAGTTTGTGAGTATGGATGTATGTTTGTTACTCTTTCACGGGGAATCCGCTTAACGAATATCGATTAAATTTGGTTCAATTATTTCTTATACACCAGAATAACATATAGGCTATAGAAATCCTGTTAGTTCTACTGGAATAGGATGACACTAAAAAGCGCCAACTATTAACAACCTATTACGCTTTAAGTTCACGCGAAAGAATTCGCGGGTTAAAGCTAGTATTTATATATTCATAACACCATTGTTTGTTTCCTAAAAATAAATAAAATATTATAAGCAATAATTATTGTTTATCAATCATTATAATTAATTTAGGAGTAAATTTTTCTCCTTACATTTTGATCCGGATTTGATAAAGCCTGATAACAGAGCTGTAGCCGAACGGTGTTCATATCCCAGGCAGGTACAAATTAGATTTTCTAATTAACTTTTAAGCCTTAATTGATAATTACAATTTATCACACGCTTTTCGGCGAAGGTAAACATCGTGAGAAACCTGCATATCTGTAGAGAAATCTAGGGATTTGTGTAACCTACCAATCCACATTGGAGCAGCGTGGTAGGTTTTAGCTCCAATCCTTTTCTCCAAAAATGAGGCCGTTACATTGCAAGTGTCACTTCCATACCTGTAACGGATGGCGTGGCGGGCGCGAGCTCCTGCACGCAGGTGGGTGGCGCGGTCACCACCCGCAGCCTGAGCAGGGTGGGCCCACCACCAGGAGCTGGGGCTCGCAGCTTGCACGGTGGGATACTCTGCCGCTCGGGCCTGGTGGCTGGAGGGCCTGTCACCGCAGAGTTCGTGGTCTCCTGCCGAACAGAAATATCATTAAATTCAAAATCCAATTCTAAATAGCATTCAAGTTAACATGTTAACTGCAAGGAATTTCGCAATCTGCTTAAATAAATGAATATATGTGACAATTACAAACACTGTTGTCCGTCACTCAAAGTAAGTAACGTTATAAAGTGTGTTGTGGGTGAGACAATATATCCTTTTAGTTGGACTGAAATATAAATATAATAAATATCTGTGTAATTTCATTAAAATCGGTTCTGTAATTTTGAAGATTAGCATAAACGCACATGGGATTTTTATACATAAAAAGTACTAATAAAATTATTAAAATCCACGATAAAGTAAAATAGAAAGAATATATAATGCTAAATGTTTAGTGGACTATCCGTTACCTTAGACATGCAGTATACGTAAAAACACATGCACAAACCTACACCACCGCCACCAAAATACACAAGCTATACACAGTTTCACTATCACAAACTCAACAATCGTTTCGCCCCGCAACCGAAGTATTATCAAGAGATAGACTCCACGACTAAATCAAAAACCACGACAAAGGTAAATCGTAAATATTTTTCCAAATGCTATCTGGCTGAATTTACTTTGAAAACTGCTTTTTCACGGCTTTCGAGTTTAATGTACATTATATACGAGGCATACAATAGAGATTATCCATCTTTATCAGAATATATTGCTATTTCCTGTTCCGATACGATAGTATACAGTTATTACCTTCGCGTGTCTGTCCGGCGATGGCGCGGGTGTCGTTCTGACATCCACTTCCTTTTCCGGTGTAGGTTTGTCTGTCGTTGACTGTTATAAGCAAAATACGTAGCGTTAGTGCTAAAAACTTTCGAAACAATTTTACTCGCCTACCAAAATGTTTTCACATCCATTCACTATTGTATCCGCAAAATTTGTCCGCGTCAATTTAAATATTAAATTGAACTATTATTAACATGCAGAGTTAATAATAGTTAAACTTATAATTTAAATTTTTCAAAAGTTTAAATATTTTATATTTGTTTTTTTACGGTAATGATTCTTGAAAGTTACTGTCATTTTGCACACGATGTTGCCATCTATTAATAATATAGCACTTAATTTAATAATATTGTTGTATATTGTGTATTTGTAGCTATGTATTGTTGAAGATCTTTTTCAATAAAAAAATAAAAATCTTTATTTATAGTGAACGTACGTAGTAAACAATGATTATCCGTTTTTTGTTCTTGATTATTTAAATAAATTAAATCAAAGTAAAATATATTAAATTTTAAAAAAGTCGCCATTGCGGACGTATCGACTCACGTATCCGTTGACGTGCGCGGCGTGCGGTGCGTGCCGCGGCGACGCGGGCGCGGCGCGCGGCGCTACCACCTTGTCCTTCTGCAGGTTGGTCTGCGTGTCCGTGGCTACAGCCGTGGTGGCCTCTGTCTCCACGCGTGGCCTTCGTACCTGGTCAATGATATATGGACAATTCAAATTCAAAATATTCTTTATTCAAATAAACTTGTAAACAAGTGCTTTTGAATCGTCAACTCTACTGCTGGTTCGGAAAGCTGTTCCTACCGAGAAGAGCCAGCAAGAAACTCGGCGGTTGCTCTTTTTAAAAAATACAATTCTTAATGCTAGTTACATTTAATGTTTCTATCTTGTACAGGGTCGAACAATATTTATATCCACGCATTTTTATCGTCTAAATAATCCTCAACAGTATAGTAGGCTTTCTGTGTCAGCCTCTCCTTAATAGTGTTTTTAAACTGCTGTAATGGCAAAGTTAAAATTGATTGTGGAATTTTATTATAGAATCTTATACCCAAACCCACAAACATGCAAACAATGCAAAGGCAACTAACGAAAATCTCATTATTTGGTACCAGCTGTATCACTTTTATTTAGGTACATAGGCTGCGACACATTTATATCTGTTTACGATGACTTTTTTATTTATATACGCAATAACGCTATCATAATTCAAATAAATTTTTCTATTGAATCAGAAATAATCAGATTGTCCAGGAGAAAACAATTACAAAAATAAAGTTATTTTATAGGTGACGGATTCAAACCTTGAGCAGTCACCAATAAGTTTTTCTGTTAAAACTTATGTATCTAATCGATAATTGCAATTTATCACACGCTTTTCACAACAGCTGTGATGGCCTAGCGGTGCGACCGTGTGAATCTCTAGAGACGATCATGGGCTCAAACCCGGGCAGACACCAATGAGTTTTTCTATTAAAACTTATGTGTCTAATTGATAATTGCAATTTATCACACGCTTTTCGGTGAAGCAAAACATCGTGAGGAAACCTGCATATCTCTAGAGAATCCTAGGGATATGTGTAACCTACCAACCCGCATTGGAGCAGCGTGGTAGGTCTTAGCTCCAACCCTTCTCTCCAAAAATGGAGAGTTGAGGCCTATGCCCAGCAGTGGGATAGTAACAGGCTGTTACTTTTTTTTTTACACGCTTTTCAGTAAAGGAGAACATCATGTTGAAACCTGCATATCTCTAGAGAATTCTGGGGATATTTGTAACCTACCATTCCTCATTGGAGCAGCGTGGTAATCATAGCTGCAACCCTTCTTTCCAAAAACGGAGAGAAAAGGCCTATTCCCAGCAGTGGGAGAGTAACAGGCCGCTACTTACTTTACCTTTTATAGGCTGATGATAAAGATCACAAACTTGACATACTTTAGTCAGAGCTATATTTCGTGCTAAATGACGCCAGCATGGACTCTGCGACTGAGCCACACAATGAGTGACACAATATCCCAAAACGATATGCAAATAAAGAAAAATACTAAGCAATCAAAATATATAATTGCGCACGTAAATAACGCTATGTAATGAGTGTAATGATAAAATATGGTCTTGTTATATCAATAAATAATAAAGTATTATTAAAAAAAACAAAGAGAATTAGTTAACCTAAAAATAATTGTAAAAACAGTGTTTTGGCAGGATTGCAAATTAGAGATTTCAAAGTAGTGTAAGTTGATCTGTATGGTATCTTTCACTAAAATGTCAGATCTTATTACGGTGATTCGTAATCTAACCTTGTCAGGTTGATGGTCTGGAGAGGGCTGGTGGTCGGCGCCTGCGGCCAGCGCAGCGCGGGCTCGCGTGGCGGGCGCAGACTACAAAAAGTCAATTCAACTCAGTTAGGCCTGAATTACATTACATTACAGTACAGTTGATAAATTATGAATCAATATAAATTATAAAACCCATTTAGAAATATACGTTTTAATAGAAAAAATCGAGAACCCGAGACATTTTTACTAGTCAATGACACGTATCCCCAATTGGCTATCGTGGTCCTTTTCTATGTGCTACCGTGGTCCTTTCTAATCGATTATTCCAGCTTCTACCAATCGGCTATCACGGTTTATTCCTATCCACTATTAAGGCTTTGCACAATTCGCTATCATAGCTCTTCCCAATTAACAAGCATGGCCTTTCTCAATCCTCTATCATGATCCTACCCAATCGGCTATACCAACCCTACTCAATCGGCTATCACGGCTTCTTCCTATCCACTATTAATGGTCTGCCCAATTTCACTATCATGGCCCTTCCCAAATAGCTAGCATGGTCTTTCTCAATTCTCTATCATAATCCTACCTAATCGGCTATACTAACCCTACCCAATCGGCTGTACTAACCCTACCCAATCGGCTATACTAACCCTACCCAATCGGCTATCCTATCCACTATTAAGGTCCTGCCAAATTCGTTATCATGTCCCTTCCCTATAGGCTATCCTAGCTTCTCTTAATCACCTATCAAAGCTTCCTCCAAACTTAGTCCAAATGTTAGTCCAACTTACGTCCTTCTCCCAGTCGTAAGGATCAGTCTCCCGGATGCCCCTCCTCTTGCAGCACCTCTCCAGCAGCGACGCCAGCATGGTGTAGTCCGGTGTGTCCGCGTACTCCAGCTGCTGCACGTGCTCCAAGAACTGGCGGAGCTCCGACGGCAGGTGCTTCAGGAGAAGGCGGTGGTCGTATTTCTCTTTCATTAACCCTACCTGAACGGAAAATTAATTCTTATTGTGTCATCATCGCTTTTAGTAAAACAAATCATATTAAATCTTTATTAATGCTTTTCAAGTACTTTTGAAGCGATAAGATTCAATTAGATTAATGAATGACAATTACTGATGTTGATGAAATTTGGTATAATGGAAGCTTATATATCGGGAATACGAAAAAAAACAGATACACAATTGGTATTTTAATAGTAAATTCGATGCAAAAAGACTCGCAGATACCTCTAGTGATTAATACATTTCCACACGCGATAAATAATGTCACATTTTCTATGGGACATGTAACTTTATTTTTCGGACGGGACAATGATTTAAAGTGCTGATATCACAATAGTAAATGTTAAACTACCCTTACAACTGTACACGCAGTTACATGCAAGATATCTATTACGTTCCCACAGCTGGGCAAAAAGTTTCTCTCCTTGTTGGAGAGGAGTGTCGGAGCTAAGACCCACTACGCTGCTCCAATAAGTACGTTTACACATATCCCAAAGATTCACCAGGCTTTTACCAAAAAAGCGTGTGATAAATTGTAAATATTAAGGCACGTAACTTTTAACAGAAGTCATTGGTACCTACTTGGAGATGAGTTCATACGATCTCAGGATCTTTTCATCATCTAAATGATCACCAATCAAAGATGCATCTCACCTGTTCCTTGTCCTTGATCTTCCTCCACGGTAACTGCCCGTTGACGAACTCGACCAACATGTAGAACAGCGACCACAGGTCGTCGTGGCGGCCCATCTCCTTGTTCTTGTGCGCGTTGATCGACGCGTACCGGACCGTACCTTGTAATGATGCATGTTGTACGTTAGGTATAAGAATAATTATTTACATGATAATTATTCACAAGAAATATTCACACAAACGTAAACCATTCAAATTTAATTCCCACCGTGTGGTATCCGGTTCAGTAGAATAGAACATCCTCTTTCTTATCGAGGTCGTAATAGTCATAAAAGTCTAAAGAAAAATATATCGTCTTACTTCTTCAGTTCTTGAAAACAACCATATCCGTTACGTCTAATACGTAACGGATAATCGATATATAGACATCGTTTTTTTATTTATCTTTCGTTTTACTTTATTTCGGTAGTATAAATAGATAATACAAGCTACTTCGATCGCGTCTACTTCGCTAATGGAATCACACGTTTCGACACAACGACAGCAACGCGTTTTCGAGCGGTCCAACCGCTATAGCAAAAGCTTCAGACTACTGGCCGCTCAAACGAACCGTGTAGGCTGCTAACCGCTAGTGCGTTAGGGCACTAACACAAGTCTTCCTGGTGTCAATAGGTAAGCAGGGGCGGTGCGTACCCCTGAAGCCGGCGGCGGCGCGCGGCGGCCGCACCTGCCCGTTGCTGGTGGTGTACTGGCGCGCCAGCCCGAAGTCCAGCATGTACACGCGCCGGCAGTTGGACGGGTGACGGCCGATGCTGAAGTTGCTCTGGAACGATCACCTTGCATTGTTATAAGGCCAATTCTAGCGACTGGCTACGACCTGCTTGGTGGACTTCAAATTACTTAAAATAATTCAAAGAATTCGGCATTTATTCGTGGATAACCATAATAGAAAAGTATTAAAATTATTTTGCTATAATCTGTGATGAAGTAAATAGACAAGTTATAATCTTAACGCGTGTACGACATAATAAATGGTGGGAGTTGAACTAGTTACTATATATCGTACTTCGATGATGCTTCATTTTATCGTAGTCTATCTCCTGATGATGATTCGGTTGCGGGGCAAAACGATTGTTGAGTTTGTGATAGTGAACGTGTAGTGCTTGTGTATTATAGTGGAGGTTTCTGCATAGTTTTACGAACCCTCCATGTATCAGGTGTTGTTGTGAACGCAGCCACAACAAAACTTTTAATATCGGTTCCATCAATCAATCAATTAAAAATTATGGACAATTACCCTTGTAACGGACTTGCATGCTACCTTTACCATACTGACGAATAAAGCTGAGAAAAAGATACCACCATTGTATCATTACCAGCGCCCAAACAACTTTACAAGAACTAAAAAGAAACAGGTGTTAAAAGGGATCGTCCACTATACATTTAGTTGCAGGTTGGAGCCTTGTTTTAAGTATGACGACACTTGCGCCAAGTGACTCCGCTGTCATTGTATTATCTACGCATACATTTGACATATGAAAGCGAGAGTTGTGTGATTGAGTATGTGTGTGTGACAATATTCTCTATTCAAGTAACTTATAAATTAGCGCTTGTGTTGACAAAAACAAAGTCACGGTTACAACGAATATAAAATATTATGAACTCACAGGTTTGATGTCTCGATGCAGGAATCCCACTGAGTGTATCGAGTCGATCGCTTTCAATATTTGAAGACCCAACCTGGAACAAATAAGCAGCAAACTTGAAAATATTTTACTATTATTGTATTTATGAGGGTCCTGTTTATAATACAAGTCGATAAAATTGTTTCTTATTACGATCTTTTAAATTAATATCTCGTCCTATTACTAACAGAAAGAAGATATTTATGTACCCAAAATCGACGTTCTTACTGCTAGCAGACGGGGCAAGCGTTGTTTTGTCATATAAATTGTTTCTAGAAAATTTCTAGTATGAATTATGAAAAATATAAAATTTTGTTTAAAAAATAACTAAAAATTTCAGGGACAACCCTTATACCACTTAGGGGTATGAAAAATAGATAGTAGCAGATTCTCAGGTCTAATGAATATGCATATAAAATTTCTTAAAAATCGGTCAAGCCGATACAGAGGAGTATGGTAATTAACATTGTGACAAGAATTTTATATATAAGATTATATTATATATTATGATAAATTAATAAGATTATACAATTATCTTTTAATCAACATTTTTTCTTAAAATTTTGGTCCTTTGAGCCGGATCTAAACTACGATTTACTCAAAAATTTACGATTTCGATAATAATAATAATAATTCTAGCTAACCTGAGCGTAGTGGAGAGGGAGAAGGCGCCCCGCGGCTGCGCGCGCCTCAGCTCGGCCAGGTTCCTGCCCTGCAGCTGCATGACCACGTAGTTGAACCGCGCGTTGCGCCCGCACCCGATGAACCGGCACACGTGCTCTTTGCCTGAACCACGGGTTATTATTATACATTTACTAGCGGCCCACTTCGGCTTCGCACGGGTTTGAAATATATAGCGTATGTCACGCAGTGAAAAAATGATTAAAGTCGATCCAGTAGTTTTGATTTATTCATTACTGGCCGTGGCCCGCACGCGTTAACTTTGGAGTGAAACAATTCCCATTTCCCTTTACCATGAAGATTTCCTGCTATCATCGGAATATCTAAATTCATATACTACATTTTTACTTATTATTTTTACGTTTTAGATATTACTCTTGAAAGAGCGACATATAGTTGGCCATCTAATAACAAACGCGTCCGATCGCTGCTAAATTTGAAACGCCGTATCTTACGACCGGCCGCCTGCCTGACGTTAACTTACCTTAGTTGCCTTTTACGACACCTCGGTAAGAATGAGGGTGGTCTATTCTACTCAAGCGGTTACCAAACGGCAGGCATGGCCTAATGACTATTTTCAAAATGTTACAAATAAATTTTAAATCAATACAATAACACTATAATAATTCAAATAAATTAAACTAAATCACAAATAACCAGATTGTCCAGGAGAAGAAATTACAAAAAAAGATAATAAAGTTATTTCATAGGTAACGGATTCAATCCGAGGAGACAAAAATGAATTTTCTGTTATAACTTACGTGTCTAATTGAGTTTTACAATTTATCAGAGACTTATCGGTGAAGAAAAACATTATAAGGAAACTTTTACATCTCCAGAGAATTCTGTGGTAGCTCTTAGCAACCCTTTTCTCAAAAATGAGAGAGGAGATCTATGCCCAGCAGTGAGATAGTAACAGGCCGCTACTTTGAAGATATTATGGAATTCATCTCAATTCCTATATTCCTGGCATTTACATGGCATACATACGGACCTTGCAGTTTCTTCAGCACAGCCACTTCCATCTTCAGCACCTGCTTAGGCTGCCGCGCCGACTCCACCTTCAGCGCGACCTGCTCCTGCGTCACCAGGTCCAGACCCTCGTAGATCTCACCGAAACCGCCGCCGCCTATTTTTTTCACTACCTACAAATATTTTTATTCTTATTGTAACTTTATACAGTGATATATAATGTGGTTTAATATTTACACTGATATTATAAAAGCGAGGTTGGAATCAGGAACAACCTTCCAGCATTTTGCACGTATACTCTGGGTGGTGCTAAACGAACTGACAACGCCATGTATGGGGTGGAGGATATGGTAACCTGAACCCTGACCTGATCAGGAGATGCAATGGGAGCCTGGAGGTATGAAATAACCTCAATAAAGTCACCGCAGAAGGCAAGCGGAAACCACTGCTACTATTCTCCCAAGAGAATGTTCCCGATCTTTTTGGATCGGGTCCATCACGATTAATAATTCATAGAATTAGATTACTTTGCGGAGATCCATAATACAAAAGTAATACTGAAATTAATTTTTCTATAATCCGCGATAAAGTCTCAATCGCAGATTATATAAAAATAATTTAAAAATAATTGTATTATTACTATCACGATTCTTAGCAGTGAGCATACGACTGAAGGAGAACGAGGATTATAAGAGGAGGTCTGTCTGTCTCTCTATTACGCTTTCACGGCTAATACAATATTGAAGAAATTTAGGACAATCAAAGCTTATATACCAGGCTAATATATAGGATAAAGAACTTCTTTTTTTAAGAATAGGAACAAAGAACTATTAAACCTACTAATATTATAAATGCGAAAATTTGTGAGTATGAATTTAAGTTTTTTACTCTTTCACGGTGAATTCGCTGAACCAATTGATGAAATATAGCACAATTATTCCTTATACGCCGGAATAGCATATAGACTATAGAAATCCTTTTTTATTCTACTGGAATAGGACATTGAACAGCGCCATCTATTATCGACCTATCACGCGCGTACGATGCTGCTGGCACAGATATATCATTCATAATAGTCCCTCTAAGTCGTAGTAACAGTGTTTAGTCAGCGATTAGATTAGCACTGACCGCTAATGCGCTAGGCTGTGTGGGAGTTATACACGACAATAGTCCACGCAAACGAAGTTGCGGGTAAAAGATATTTTAACTCAATTCGTCATGGACCAAGTTCCAGGTACCATTAATAAAGAATATTTTGAATATGTGGTGATGGTGGAAAGCTCACCTTCCATCGTTCCTTGACCACGTGGCCGGGCTGCAGCAGATCCTCGGTCGCCATCGTGATGGGGTGCGCCCGCCGGGAGGTGTCGCAGCGGGACGCCTCGCGGGACCTGTTGCCCCCGAAATTCGGGAGAGTCCGGGACCTGTATGATGTTAGGTACATTCATCAATATCAGCCCACTTTCGTCCACTGCTGGACATAAAATATAATAAATAAAATAAAATAAAAAGCCTTTTATTTCTTCCTAGATAAGTACAAATAAGAGATAGTACAAATATGCAAATTATTTTTAAAAAATAAAGAAAGTTAAATAAATAATAATAGTAAAAAGGTATATTGCTAGAAAAGTTTCTTATAGTGTGATGTGCAAGAACCCTTCTAAATGGAAGGTGAAGGCCTCCTCCAGAGATGACCAATGTTGTCTGTCTTGTTGCTTGCATCCAGTCAGTACCTGCCACTCTTATCACATCATCAACCCATCACGCGTTTGGTCTGCCCCTTTTTCTACGGCCAGATGGTCCTAACCACTGCGTAGTTATTTTGGTCCAGCGATTGTCAGTGAGTCTGGCTACATGTCCAGCCCATCGCCATTTTATCTTTAGTGAGTGGCTAAGAGCGTCGATGACTTTGCTGGACATAGGTCTCTCCAATTATTCGCCACTTAGCCAGATCTTGGGCTTTCTGCTTCCATCCACTGCCCGCTGTCCTACATATATCGTTATTCCAACGAGTGCCAGGGTGTCCTACACTACGTTTACCGTTTCGCGGTCTCCACTCCAGAACACGTCTACCCCAACGGTCGTTTCTGCGTCAGATATGGCCGGCCCACTGTCTCTTCAGCTTGCTTATGCGCTCAGCTATGTTGGTAACCCTAGTTCTTTGACGGATTACTTCATTGTGAATACGATCCCTCAGAGAAATCCCGAGGATAGCTCTTTTCATAGTCCATGCTATAATTATAGATTATAAACTTTCGCGATTCATTCTTTCATTCCAAGCCTAATGAACACCGATGCTCTTACCATCCTATATCGTATATAGTCCTAAGCCAGTTGGGGGGGAGGTAGACGTATAAAATAGCAGAAGCCGTCACCCCAACCTAAGTGGAGTTTGCCCACATAGTTGGCGTTTCTCGCCAGTGATCATCACAAAACAATAGTGAATCACTAAAAACTGGAAAAAAAAGCCTTATGTGCCTACTTGATATGGTTCGCCATTTGAGTCGGTCTTTGGCGTCGTGGAGAGCATTGTGTAAGTTCGTATTTAAGGATGACCGGATCTGGTCTGACCTACTTGATATTAGCATAACTGTTTATGATATTCACGCTATATTAGCGTTAAAGCAGTTAAAATATTAAAGTTGTGTCTACGTACCTCAATAAAGGGTTTGGCTGCACTCTCCGGGCACTGGCGGCTTCTGCCTGCCGCTCTTCTCTCTGAAACAAGTGTTAAACTTCGATTAGTTAAGCGCCCATGAATCAAACGTGTCTTAAAAATTAAAGATAAACATGTATAATAGTCAAAGACCGAAATAATATGTACTAGTATTCATAAATTGTATTCCTTAGGGACAAAATATCAAACACCTACATTAAAGGCTCCTTTATAGTGGCACCAATTACTAACATGCTGTCGTGGACTTTCGTGTAATATTTTGTAGATCTACAAGTCTCTTGTATATTACTTTAAGTGTATCTCTGTTGGCTTACGCAGCGCACGCAATCTTCAGAAGGCGAGATTTTTTACAAATGCGCGACCTCTTCATCACTATTAACAAGAAACCTTTATGTACAATTACCCTTATCCGGAAAATTTGCACTACCTATAAATAAAAACCGTACAAAAATCTGTTCAGTAGATTTAAGAAAAAAGATCATTTACAAACAGGCAAATCTAATAATAATCCCTATTAAAATAAGTTCTTTAGAGTCCTCAAAGATTGGACAATATGATTAATGAAGCTAAAACTGGTTCTGAATTTTGCGGAACGAAGAACCAGCAAGAAACTCTTTTAAACATTTTCAATTTTACATTATTAAACTTCAGTATTGTATGAAGCTGAATAAATTTTCAAGTCCAGGCATTTTTATCATCTAATCTTCAATTTTATAATATGCTATACATCATCTTCCTGCCCTTATCCCACTCTAAGTGGGGTCGGCACAACATGTTATAAACATGCTGTCACGTGATTTGGCTACATATTTTACGACCGGCTGCCTGCCTGACGTCAACTTATCTTAGTCGTATTTTAAGACACCTCGACAAGAAAGAGGGTGGTCTATTCTACTTAACCGGATACCACACGGTAAGTCAACTTACCTTAGTCGCCTTTTACGACACCTCGGTAAGACATGAGGGTGGTCTATTCTACTCAGCCGGATACCACACGGCGGGTCGACTTACCTTAGTCGCCTTTTACGACACCTCGGTAAGAAAAGAGGGAGGTACTATTCTATTTAGCCGGATACCACACGGCGTTTTGTAATATGCTATACGTATGAACACATCTCTTACACTTAATTTAAACCTATTCTGTAGACTGGTCTAGTATGGATAGACAGATTATGAGATTTTGTTGTATAATAAATATAGATTCTAATAAAGAAACACTTACTACTGGCAGATTTTGTAATATTTTCAGAACACATTCTCCGCTCCATAGATTTCATCACTCAATTGACATCAAACCGCGTGTAATTTTGTTTATTTAATGACCCACAAGTGATAAGACTAATATATCAACGCGACACACTTAAACTGTTAACAAAGTAGGGTGTTGTGTGTTGAGTGAACTCCACCAAATATGGCGGTCGACAAATTCCGCGAGAGCAAACGACGATATATGGACTCATGTGGGCCTTATTAAGAATGATTAGCGAAAGGCGATTCATGTCGGAGTCAATGATATTTTATGGTGTTACTGGAAACTGCCCGCGACTTCGCCTGCGAGTACGTATATTCCGTTAATTAGATGGTAAACTAAAGTCAGTTTATGTCAGGAAAACCCGTTATTAGTCATCACCGAGCGGCGGGTATGTCGGACGGATTTTATCGTGGAGTCTATCTCCTGACGATGCTTCGGTGACGGAGCGTAACAATTGTTGAGATTGTGGTGGTGAATGTGTGCAGTGCTTGTGTATTGTTGTGTTATCGGTGGCGGGTAGTGCATGAGTTTTTACAAATTCATGAGCGTAAAATGCATGAGGTATGTGATCAAATAGTACACTCTACATTTAGTATTACATATATTTTCTTTTATCGCGGGTTATAGCAAAATAATGTTTTCATTAGTTTTGTATTATGGACTTCCGCAAAGTAACGCCTAATTCTATAAATTTTTCAATGCATTTAAAATTATCGACTTAATTCGCGCCATTTTATTATAGCATAATTGCTATCAATAATTTTAAAAACTTTTAAACAAATACATTTAAATATTATTTATTGTAATGTATACTTTAAGAACCTTTTATTGACATGTGTGTAAGGTGTCGTAAAAGGTGACTTAGGTAAGTTGACTCGCCGTGTGGTATCCGGCTAAGTATATTAGACCACCCTCATTTCTTACCGAGGTGTCGCAAAATACGACTAAGGTTGTAAAATAACAAGCCAAAAAATGTGACAACATGTTGTGCCGAACCCACTTAAGAGTGGGATAAGGGCAGGAGAATGATGATGATGACGATAATGAAAAGCAGTTTTAAGATAATTTTTTATTTTTTATTAATTCTTTATTTTCTTTTAATTTAACGATTACATAAAATAATACTCAGTTGTCGTAACTTAATTTTAAAGTTGTTAATTAAAATAATCTTTAATTAAAATACTACTAATTATAAGTTATTCAATGTATAATTTTAATGTGAAGTGTGTGTTTTGTTGGTGATTTACAAATAAATAAATAAATAAATAATTGTCTGTTACCGGGGGTTCATGTCGAGGGCGGGGTGGGGACGCCGAGCCGGAGCCCTGGGAAGCTGTGTCTGCCGACGACGACGACTCTGAAACAAATGTCTATGGTCAATGGAAGCGGAAACCGACATAAACTTGCGGCTCTGCTTGGCGCCTTACAAAAGTACGTAAATCGCTTGTGGGTTTTGGTATACGAGTCTATGATATAATTATATATTGTCACCAATGACTTTCGCTTTGTATTTTTTATAGCAACACCGTCATGAAACGAGTATGACTGAAATGAAGTAACACTGTGTCGTATTGTTTCCGGTGGAGTCTTTCTATATATTGCTAAAACGTTTCTGTTGCATGCAGTCTTTGCTCGTTATTCAAGAGAAGTGTATCTCGCAGTGGGAATAGTTGTATTGTTATATCGTGTTATTGTATAGTGTGTGCGCTACCATATATGATCAATCCAGCATCTAATGTCGCCATTACAGCAGTATAAATAACTATAAAAAGGAGCGGTTTAAATAACTATTAGATACGTTAGAAATGTTAACGAATAGTTCTTTAAAGTCGACAAAGGTAAATTGACTTGCCGTGTGGTATCTGGTAGAGTAGAATAGACCACCCTCATTTCTTACCGAGGTATCGTAAAATATGAACAAGGTATGTTGACCCGCTGTGTGGTATCCGGGTGAATAGAATAGACCACCCACTTTGAAATGTTATAAAAACTTTTTTAACTTAAATTGTTTATGCTTACGTAGAAGCATCATTTTAAGATATTTACTTCATGTGTAATAAAATTAACGCTAAGCGCAGACTTAACAATGGCAAGTCTAGATAATCTTGAGGATTTTTTTTAACGTGTTTAAGATTGACAAATGAATTTCGAACTCTCTGCGTACGGAACATCAACTTTACCTGATTGATTGGAGGCTGGCGGAGCGGTTCGCTTGAAGGACGGCTCGCGCTCGCAGCCGGGCTCCTGTTCCCTGGAACAAACAAATTCATGATATTAGTCCGCGTTTCCGTATACGCTATTTAACAATGACAGATAACGTTAGATTTTCCGTGCGTGTAATTACGCGGGAAACTTTGTGACACATTTATTTCCACGCTTCATCTTTTTGTTGCGGTGAAGGGGTGATAAAGTCGTGTAAAGAGCACATAAATAAGTGCCCTGGATAGGTTCGAAACTAGTCTACCCTAATAACACGTGAGTATAGCCGGTTTCTACACATTAACTATAGACTCTTAAAACTGGGTAAAAAATTGATTTCCACGCCGGCAAAGTCACAGGGACAGCTAGTATATGTATAAAAATGGTTCTAATTAAACCGTCCTGACCTTTCATAACGCCTCGCCCGCCGCCGCCCTTTGTTGTGAGACAATAATACCGACTCCGAGACAATATCTTGGTTTTTGTGTTGTTTTCGAGTTGGGAAACTGACGTGGCGAAGGCCGTCCGTGGAGCGGTAAATATATATAACAAATTCAAACCACTAGGTCATTAATGCCAGCTAATTAATCCCTAACCCGTATTGCCAATTATACTGTATGTAAGTTAAGTAATGGCTTGTTATTATCCCATTGCTGGGCAAAGGCATCATTACCTTATTTTGGAGAAGGGTTGGGACACACCACGCTGCTCCAATGCAGGTTTCGCCACGATATTTTCCTTATAAATTGCTAATATCAATTAGGGATAAAAGTTTTTTAAAAGAAAAACTCATTTGGGTTTAAACCTTGAAAGAGTCACACGTTCGCACCGATTGGGTATGACATGTTATTAACTATGCTATGCGAATCTTCAATTATGAATCAAATCAAATCAAAATATCGTTATTCAAATAAGCTCTTTCAAGCACTTTTGAATTATCAAGGATAAATATGATTAATGAACCTACAACTGGTTCGGAATGTTGCTCTTACCGAGAAGAACCAGAATGAAACTCGGCGGTCAATCTTTTAAACATTTTCAATTTTACATTATTAAACCGCAGTCTTGTATGAAGCTGAAAGAATTTTCAAATCCAGGCTTTTTTATCATATATAAATCAAATAATCTTCAATTTTGTAATATGCTTTACGTATAAGCATATGTCTTTATACTAAATTTAAACCTTTTTTCTAACCTTTCCGTAATATATGAAATATATATTTTGATCAAAACCCAAATAAAAACTTTTTTATCTTACACCAGCGAAGCAGATTACGCGGGTTTCTGTGTCTCAGTGTATTCCGAATCCCCCTTTCTCCCTGAGATAGCTTCTACGATATTCATTTAAATTATACGGTGTAAAAGAACATAATGTTGTTCATTAAACGCTTAAATAAACAACGTATTTAAGTTGATGAGATAAAGATTATAACATATTGAAGATTAATACTCTATCAATCTAAATAACTTTCCAAGTACCACATTGTAGAAACTCAAATTGCAAATTGTTTAAATCCTTCAAGATTCAAACGGCCTCATGGTTTTGACTATTGCAGCTTACTTTTTGTAAGATAAGAAGAATTTTGAAAATTTATCCTTTTGAATTTTGTATTTTCGATGCAAGGATTATGGCAAACTAGCTGTGCCAGTAGCATCGCCAGTATGGAAGTCAGTGTGTCACGAATTTTTTCCGAATTGAAATAAAACATAAAAGTAGTTATTGTGAGTTAATTATAAGAGATTTTGAATAATTTCACGATATTTGAATAAGAGTAGAAATCGCCAGCGCCTCCGCCCGCGTGGAAAGGTTAAAACCGTAATAAAAATAGTATTTTGATAACCATAAAAACGGCTGAAAGTGGGTTAACCTTAAAAGCTAGATATATGTTATCCCGGACTTTTATTTAGATCTTTAAGAGAGGAACAATTTTGTAATACATGATTTTTGAATAACTATTACCGTTTACTCAGCACACGCGAGGAAAGCTTTAAATTTTCGTAATATTTTTTATAGCTGCTCCTCTCCTATGAATCGTACCGTGATTTTATATAGCCTATAGCCTTCCTGGATAAATAAACTATCTTACATTCAAAGATTTTTCAAATCGGTCCAGTAGTTCATGAGATTAGCACGTTCAAACAATCAAACAAACAAAAAAACAAACTCTTCAACTTTATATATTAGTATAGATGGTATTTAAGCTTCAGTTTATGCAAAAAGTTATTATCGCAGCGTTTATGAAAATTCATTTCCCAAGAGTTTAATAGGGACGAAAGTTATTACAGAGTATGTTAATTTTCAAAAAGTTTGAAATCAAGCTTAATTTAACGCGAGATACGAGTATATTCGATGGGATTTTTCGTTTTCTTATGCCATAGAATTAATGATTTTGGTAAATTTAAATTATTTTACCTGGGTGATCGAGCTATAGCTAAGGGGAGGCGGAAAAAAAATGGATGGATAGTGTGAAAAATGATATGCATGTTAAAGGAGTGGCACCAGAGTTGACGAAGGATAGAGGAGAATGGAAGAAGGAGTATTGTGCCGACCCCACTTAGAGTGGGATAAGGGTAAGAGAATGATGATGACCTGGGTGATCGAGCCTTGCTCGGTAATTTGATTAAAAGATATAGAAAATGCAATACAAAAAAGGGAAGGGCCGATGACATGTGGGATTCAGGTAAACATATTTGGTCACATTATTAAATTAGTATCGAATGACCGAGAGTTGCTCGGTAATGTTTTTTAAAGATATAAAAAAAATAATATATATTTTAAATGATAGGTTTGAACCTAGGTATCTTCACTTCTCTAGACCGCCCGTTACCCAAATCTTGACTTGACATTTGACAGCGAAAATCCTTTTGAATTGAACATAAATTTTAGCATTTTCCCGAAAACATTTTTTTTGAAAATAACACTTAGCTAGATCGATTCGCAGAAAAAAAACCTGCATGCTGAATTTCAGGAAAATCGTTGGAGCCGTTTCAGAGATTCCGAAAATATATATATGTACATGCATGATTAACTAATTTAAATATTAAAGATATGTCAGAAAGATACAGAAGATACTTAATTGGATAAGGATAGATTCTGTATTGTTTAAAATTGCTTCGAAACTAAGGCATTATTTTTGGTAAAAAAATGTCAATAAAATGCTATTGTGGTTTATTCATAAGAGATAAACATATACCATCATGAAGTTTTCTGTAGGCCTTTTAAGGTGTACAAATACTTAGTACATTATTTTGATAAATCTCATAGGGTACGTTTCATCCTCCTGTCCTTATCCCACTCTAAGTGGGGTCGGTACAACATGTTATAAACATGTTGTTACATAATTTGGCTGCGTTTTTACGACCGGCCGCCTGCCTGAAGTCAACTTACCTTAGTCGTATTTTACGACACCTCGGTAAAAAAGAGGGTGGTCTATTCTACTAAACCGTATACCACACGGTGGGTCAACTTACCTTAGTTGCCTTTTACGACACCTCGGTGAGAAATGTGGTTGGTCTATTCTACTCAGCCGGATACCACACGACGGGTCGTCTTACCTTAGTCGCCTTTTACGACACCTCAATAAGAAATGAGGGTAGTACTATTCTATTCAGCCGGATACCACACGGCGTTCAGTCAGTTCAGTTCAGCGTTCAGTCTGCGTTTGTAAGCGGAAAAAATGTAATTATTTACGACATCACAGAAACAAATCAAGAAATTACAGTATTTCTCTACTCCATATTGAATGTTCTTATACATATAAACCTTCCTCTTTAATCACTGCATCTATTTAAAAAGAACCGCATCAAAATCTGTTGCGTAGTTTTAAAGATTAAAGCATACATAGGGATATAGGGACATGGGGACAAACACAGAAAGAAACTTCTATACTATTTTGTGATATACTATTGGTAAAGGACCAAAAGACAAGATCGATAATGTCCGTATCCTGAGGGGTAGCTAATTTTAATAACAAGGGGTTCCTTATTGATTAGTGCTATTCTTATTATATATTGCCACGACATTTTCTCAAATGTCGATGTCGCAGTGCGTATGTTCCACTAGCTACTGGTTGCAGGATTCATTCCCGATTAGAGCATCAATTTATAAAAAAAAATTATATATGTGAATTACAGACATGTAATTTCGCAAAATGGCTCTAACGATTTTCATGAAATTCAGTATGTAGAGATGTAATGGCGATAAATTAATCTAGCTCAGTTTTATTGTTAAGAAAATGTCCTTTTAACCCTGTTTTCAGGAACTGAAAAACTGTAACAATATTATTAGACAATGCAGGGTATATTATTACCATGTCTTTTGTAAAGTCATCATCCTGCGATTATCCCACTCTAAGTGGGGTCGGCACAACATTACAGACATGTTGTCACATGATTTGACTACGTATTTCACGACCGGCCGCCCGCCTGACGTCATCTTACCTTAGTCGTATTTTACGATACCTAGGTACGAAAAAGGGTGGTCTAACTCAACCTGATACCACACGGCGGGTCCACTTACTTTAGTCGCCTTCTACAACAGCTCGGTAAGAAATGAGGGTGGTACTATTCTACTCAGCCGGATACCACACGGCGTGATGTCATTTGTAAAATTATGGTAGCTCAATTGGGGAACGGGCGGTCTAGAGAAGCAAAAATACCCCGGATCGAGCCTCACCTGCTCGATATTTTTTCTTTTTTTTTCAGTTTCATCTTTTTTATATCATGTAAAAAAATATCAAGCTATTTAGAATGTGTTATAAAAGCGTGTTTTTTGTATTTAAAACTATATTGGTATTTATAACTTTACGAGTTATACACGCAATTTCGTTCGCTTCAATTTAAATTTTAAAATACCCTCGATTCTATAGATTTTGTTTTTTCTATTTTCAGAAAGAAAAATGAGAATTTTTGTATTCCACCCGCTTAGTGACTGGGCTTTTAAAGTATACTAGGAGTCCCGCCCCAGCTTCGCACGGGTATAAAGCATATAGCCTATGGCACTCAGTGAAAATCACGGTATTCTCTACTCCATATTGAATTTTATTATACATATAAACCTTCCTCTTCAATCACTCTATATATTTAAAAAAACCGCATGAAAATCTGTTGCATAGTTTTAAAGATTTAAGCAAACATAGAGATATAAGGAAAGACAGAGAAAGCTACTTTGTTTTATGCTATGTAGTAACGTTTAGCTACTACTATTTTGATACTTGTCAAATTTTTACCATACTTACCCAAAGACAAAATTACGTTTAGCTGTCATTCATGTTTTGTTTTCCCATGTCATAGTCGTTTATGTTATACCACGTTTTATAGTGACTTGACGGGATAAAATAAATGCGGTCGAACGGGATAAAAAGTATCCTATATCCTGGTTCCAAGCAACCTCTCCACCAATTTTCAGCCGAATTGGTTCATCCGTTCTTAAGTTATAAATAGTGTAACTAAGACCAACTTTCTTTTATATATATAAGATTATTTTTTATTTAGAAAAAGAATTCACGATTTGTAGTTATTTGGGTGCTTATTATGCAAACGATTGAGTATTAGACTAATGAACGTAAAATACATTTATAACATCGTAAAGGTTCTATGGAATAGTATTAAAATAGGTTTACGGCAGCAATCGGCAACCTTCGATCGTTCGACGAAAAAAATGTTACTCTCAACAGGGATCATCATCCTCCTGCCCTTATCCCACTCTAAGTGAGGTCGGCACAACATGTTATAAACACGCTGTTACATGATTTGGCTGCGTTTTTACGACCGGCCGCCTGCCTGACGTCAACTTACCTCTGTCGTATTTTACGACACCTCGGTAAGAATGAGGGTGGTCTATTCTACTAAACCGGATACCACACGGTGGGTCAACTTACCTTAGTCGCCTTTTACGACACCTCGGTAAGAAATGAGGTTGGTCTATTCTACTCAGCCGGATACCAAACGGCGGGTCGACTTACCTTAGTCGCCTTTTACGACACCTCGGTAAGAAAAGAGGGTGGTACTATTCTATACAGCCGGATACCACAACTCTCAACAGGGATATAAACAAAATAATATTTAAATTAAAAAATAATATAAAATAGAATAGGCGTTAATTTACGGATGTCCATAATACAAAAGTAATAATAAAATTATTTTGCTATAATCCGCGATTAAGTAAAATAGAAAAAATATATAATGCTAAATGTAAGAGTGGACAATCCGTTTTCATATCTGATACAGGCAGGAGTCGTAAAAACTCATAAACACATTTGATATTTACATGATGAAATGATATTGACATATATATTTACTTTATTGCGGATTATAGCAAAATAATTTACTTTACTTTTTTTAAGCTTTCTTTCAAATTTACTTTTGTATTAAAAAACCTTACTTTCAAATTTAATTGCAGCATTCATAAAAACCATGCATGCCAATGGTATATTTGATGCTAGAATATTTGGTTAAAAAAATAAAAAAATAAATATAATCTCTAACCAGTTTATTTTCAATAAAAAATCAAACATTTAAGCCAATACTATATCTCGTACATATCAGTACGTATCAGGCAGTTGGTTGAAAACGCAGCCAAATCATGTGACAGCAGGTTTATAACATGTTGTGCCGACCCCACTTAGAGTGGGATAAGGGCAGGAGGATATATGGGTACAAATGGGTGTTCACTATGAGATTTTCTTGTGAAGGGTCAGTATTCTAATATCTTGAACTTCAAAGTAGATGAATTCTTTGAAGTATGTTACTCGCCTACAGCCATTGCTACATACCCTGTTTGATAATGACAATATCTATAATCTTTAACATGTCTTTGTTTCTGAAGATGGAGCGAAAATTCAAGTTTTATCTCTTACTGAATGACACTAAGCTTTTTTATAAGTCCACACTTTGTTAAATACCTCATTAAGTTAGCCAAATTCAAATTTTAAATGCGAATTTCTTTTTATTCAAATAAACTTGTAAACAAGATTCAAAATCTTCAACTCTGCTGGTTCAGAAAGCTGTTCCTACCGAGAAGAGTCAGCAAGAAACAAGCGGTTGCTCTTTTAAAAAAATAATTCTTAATATTAGTTACATTTAGTTATTACTGTCATGTACAGGTTGATTGCAACATTTTATTGTAGAATTTTATACCCAACCCCACAAATGACTTACATACTTTTGCAAGGTGCAAAGCAGGAGCCGTAAGCTTATGTAGGTCACTATTCCAATATCTCAATCAAAGTAGATCAATTCTTTACAGAATGTTACCCGCCCACAGTCATTGCTGCATACCCTGTTTGATTATGACAATTTCATTTTTAACATATCTCCTTGTTTCTGAAGATGGAGGGACAATTCAAGTTCTTTTTTATACCTACTAAATGCTTTCTTATCAGTCCACAATTTGTTTCATATCTCATTTAGTTATTAGTTCCATATCCATATGGTTGTATAAATATTTATGACAAGTAATACCAGTTCTTAAGTACAAATATAATTTAAAACCTTGGCACTGTTTACACTTGCGCAGGCATAAATTCTAATTTACTAATTGGCTACAGTTTTGTTTAGCTATTAGTTTGTTCTAAAGGTGGATATGAAACAGGTAAAACACTTAAGAACAGTTTGGAATTACTTTTTTTTTTAAATAATTTATTAAAAAAATCTGATCTTAAAGCTTTTTAAATAAAATGTCATAAAGCCCAGTTATTTAATAATTTATAAGTAATTTATTAAGTAATATATGTAATTAAATAAATAATATAATAAGTCATTAATTTTTTTTTAATTGGTCATGATTTGTTTAAGTATATTTAGAGGCTTAGGGAATATCTTCAACAATCCTATTTATATAAAGACGGACAAACTTTCCATCGAATTTATTATAATTATTTTCAAAATTTAAAATTAATACATATTCTAAAATGTACAGACCAATACACAATAATAACAAACTTTTTATAAATTGTCAAATATTTTTTTTTATAAACATTGAGACAAATTAATTGAATAATTAACATAAGCTAGTCTATAAATACAACTAATACTTATGAACTTTTTAACTCATAGTTATTTATATACATAAATGTCTAAAATGTATTATTTAGGTAAATGTCATAAGTATTTAAGAAAATTTGAAAATTATCGGAAATTAGCCAGAAAGAGATAGTAATAGTAACCCGACCGGATAATCTGCACTATGACGCTATGCAGTACTATTATGTTACGTCACTTTTTAAAGCGGTTGGGTTATACAGAATGAGAGAGACGTATTTTCTGCTATCCCACCCACATATAATCGATTTTTAACAATTCACCGAGATTTTTACGAGTAAAACACGTAAAATTAAAATCTTTTATTTATTTAGGATTTTCTAAAAACAGCGCCCGTATCCAAAATGCGTGGGTAAAATGCAGTACTCACCCAGAAAATCGAGATAGGTCGGTCCGAATAAATTTAGATACTCTGAAAAATCACTGAAAATACACTTTACAATAGAACTGTTATATCGTTTTTTATTGTTTTGTATCTAAAAACTGTCTAGCGAGGCATGAAACGTTTTTTAACGCACCGTGCGACATATTTTTACGTTTTTCTTAAGATTTTAGCACGGAACAGACATCGATCGCGATGCCATGACAGGTCGTTTTGACGTAGTGAACTACGCTGCGATCGCTCAGCTGACGGGACGGGTTTTTTCACTACAGCGTGAAGTTAGTTGCAGAGGGTAATGACCTGAATAGTTGATTTTCTCTTTTTTTTTTAAATATATTGTTGTTTTCATTTTTTTCTTTTAAGATTATAATTTTTATGTATTTTTATGTACTAAGAAAACAATTTGTACTATTATGACATCTATAATCACTTCTCTATGTGTCTATATTAATCTATGCATAAATTAAAATATGCATAGGTTTTAATTCTTTTTTAGTTTTATACTTACCATGGTATTGCATGGGCCCAATCTAACTGGACACGTCGCGGTGCAACTAAAGACATGTCTTTCTTTTTCCCAGCCACTATCTCTTAATCTTTTTAATTCACGATTTTTATCAACCGCTAACTCAACACAAGAACATTTTATTTTAATTGCAACCACTTTACATTTTGTTCAAACAAATAAACTCGTTAATGTTATTATAATCACAAAATTTTATTGTTGGGATGTTTATTGCTTCCTTTTCAATTATAAGACTTCAATAATGGGTGTACCTGAAACAAAAATTAAAACGTTTAATGCTTTAACGTATTGATGTAGTGGTTAAAATATTTGTAGGATTATTTCAGTATAAGCCTTTTAGCTGACTAGCCAGTACCTTATAGAAAAATAATTGCTAAAAAGTAACTGACGTAGATTTCTGCGAATTAAGTTTATAACCTTATTGTAAAATAATTGCTTACTGACATTGACTTTTGCTAAGTTTATAATAATAATAGTAAATGCTAAAACTACCTTCAATATTTAAATTAAAATTCAAAATATTCTTTATTCAAACTCGCTCTTTCACGCACTTTTGTATCCACAAATTATAATGAAGCTTTTACCAAGAAGAACTAGCAAGAAATAGTGGTCACTCTTAACTAAATAATATGATTTATATTTTCAATGAACAATGAGCACGCTTAGTATTCAAGTGACAAAATACAAAATTAGGCTTATTGTAATCATTATTTAAATAAAGTCTTCATCACGCTAGGAATTAATAAAAAAGCTAGTGTTTTCCTGCTTTTCCACGTTATGGGGCTCTTTAAAAATCAAGAGTCTTCTAATAGAATACAAAACTTTTTTGAATTAGGTTACTTTTATACTAAGCGCGCGACATATGTTTCTTTGACATTTTTATTTTTTTAATGTGAACTTGTATATTCTTTGATTATCTTTAATAATAAAGTATGAATTTTCAGTGATAAGATGTGATTTATTAAAAATTAAAAAACGAGCAAATAAAATACCGACTTCGGAATAATGTGAGTTCAGTCGAAAGTTCCGATTTTGCGGAATCTGATTCGAATTTCCGGACATCCCTAGTTTTTAGCCAACCGCCCGGTATTTAAGTTAAGCGGAAGGGAGATGTGGAAATGACGATATTTTAGTTTTTTTTTATTATTTCATATGACTTTATATTCAATTTCTGTTTCCTATATATTTTTATGTCGATATAGCTACTTTCCGAACCTGTACAAGATAGTAATGACTTAATGTAACGAGTTATAAGTATTAGTATTAAAGAGCAACCGCCGAGTTTCTTGCTGACTCTTCTCGGTAGAAACAGCTTTCCGAACCAGCAGTAGAATTGACGATTCAAAGCACTTGTTTACAAGTTTATTTGAATAAAGAAAATTTTGAATTTGAGTTTGAGTTATTATTAAGTAATTTTAATTTTAATTCAGTGTTCTTTATATTTACTTATTTTTTTAAATTTTAGACTGGTCAGCTGGAGCTTCCGATTCCGGATTGAGCCCGCCATTACACATTATGTTATTTTTTTCTTATTAACTAACGCAATAAACAAACGATATCTGATATGATGACGATATGTTCAAAACGGATCTCCATTCCGCTTTTGTGGAAACTGGACCTTAGAGACGATATGAGTCATAAACGTCCTCCTCTGAAACATGTCCACCGTGATTATGTCAATGTAAATGGGTCACGTCTATTTGGGAGCTCTAGCTGTCTTAGACAGATCGCCCACGCTTTTTTAATACTTTAGTCTTCTTGTTACCTGTGGATATTGTACCTTAACTATCTAGATATCTATAATTGCTTTAATAAATTGTATTAGATAAGAATATTATTGATATGGTAGTAGTAGGCTCTACCCTCTTGAAATACATGATTGTGCAAGAATCTTTAATTTAAGATAGATATAACATGCACATTTTTGTTGTAGGTAAATAAAGATTTAATGTGTTGTCGCCATTAACTTCCGCTTTGTATTTTATAGCAACACAGTCATGAAACAAGAGTATCGCGCCCTTTTTTGATTAAAATGGTAACAGCACTGTGACGTGTTGTTTCCGGTTGAGTCTTCCTATTGATAAAACGTTTCAGTAGCAGTCAGTCTTTGTTCGTCATTCAAGAGAAGTGCATCTCAGAACGGGAATTGTGGTATTCCTATTATATCGTGTTATTGTATATAGTGTGCGTTAACAAATGTTACAAAAAAAAAAAGAAGAAATAAAGTAGTAATAACTTTATTTCAAAGATTTTAGGCATTTAGGCAGATTGCAGGTTTTATAGTAGTTTAAATTAGCAGCAGCAAGTTGTTCTGTCTAGCGGTTGTTAAAAAGTGTCAACATATTGTACCGACCCCACTTAGAGTGGGAAAATGGCAGGAGGATGATAATGGAGATTTGTAACGAAAACAGACCTATACACGCTAGTTCATTGTATTATTTCGAGTGTGTATATAATAAATAACAAATACTTTGATCTCTAAAGCTGTAATTTATATCTCCGAGCAACATTTCAATGTTGCCAAAGCGATAGATTAAGATTTTGAGGACGTTCGTTGCCCTTTACTCAAAAACAAGCTTTCGATACCTTCTTCTTCTAGGATAGGCTTCTATCGTAATTTGAAACTGTCACTAGTTTAAATGGGAAATTTTGTTGCTTTGATTTTGTCGTAGAGTCTAATTCCTGATGCTTTGGTTATGGTGCGAAACGATTGTTGTGGCGGTGGTGGAGGTTTTACTCTTGCATGTATCAGATATGAAAACGGATAGTACACTTTACATTTAGCATTACATATTTATTGCGGATACTTTATTGCGCATTATAGCAAAAAGACTATTTCACAGAGGGTCATGAGTTTAAACCCCGGGCAGGTACCAATGAGTTTTTCTTTAAAAGCTTATGAGTTTATTTAATATTTGCAATTTATCACACGCTTTTTGGTGAAGGAAGAAGAGGAAACCTTCCTCACATTGTGTGGAAACCTGTGTATCTCTATAGAATTCTGGAGATATGTGAAACCTACCAATCCGCATTGGAGCAGCGTGGTAGGTCTTAGCGATAACCCTTCTCTGCAAAAACGGAGAGAGGAGGCCTATGCCCAGCAGTGGGATAGTAACAGGCCGTTACATTCATTGACTCAACCTGGGAATGAGCGAGGAAACCATAAAATTTGTTTTAAAATACAAAATCATTCGTTTATACAAATCAAAGAATAACAAAATTGTTATTAATAGATTTGTGTTTAGTCTGCGATATTATTATGGCTATTTTTAAGTACCTCAAGCTCTTGGCAAATTTAAGATAATATACGAATATAAATCGCGGACCGCCTGCGAGACGATTGTGAGACGTCCACTCTTAATGTACTTCCCGAATCATAACTGTCTCTCACGGTACAGCACTAATAAACTGTGAGATAAAATGTTTTATGCTTTTCAGTATTTTCCTCATTTGTTATTACAAATACTTGATTTGTCGTGAATTCCTTAACATGACGTAAAAGATGAATCTTAATATTATTTTGACTTTTTTGTCTTTGTTCTGAGTTAAAGTTAAAGTAACTTTGACCGTTTATCAGCGCACGCAAGGAATCTTTAAATTTTGCCGTTTTCATACTATTTTTATTGGTGCTCCTCTCCTATTCACCTTAGCATGATGTTATATAGCCCATAGCCTTCCTAAAAATGGACTATCTTACACTGAAAGAATTTTTCAAATCGGTCTAGTGGTTCCTGAGGTTAGTACGTTCAAACAATCAATCAAACAAACAAACAAATTCTTCTTCAGCTTTATATATTAGTATAGATAGAGTTATTAAACTAGAGTAGAGGGGGAGAGCAAGGATAAAATGTCTCCAACGAAAAAAAAGAGAAAGCAAATAAGGCTGCCTATCTATCTTCTCTTTTTTAAAAGCTTTTATTCAACTTGCAATGTATGTATATGAAGGTGGAATCTTGCACGTTAAATTTCACCCTTCCCGGTGTCCGAGTCCGAGTAGAAATTTTAAGTACTGCTCCAGTCCTGGTAACAATGCATGTTTATGATAAGCATGACCTGATGTTGGCAAAATTGGCACAATCTTCTGATGAGGTAACTGCACAACGGTTTTTTAAAAGCATTTTTAAATTGACTTGTTAAGTGTGCTTAGACAAAGACAATGGATCTCTCATGTTCCCACTCTTATTATTTGTTCATCTTCCTGCCCTTACCCCACCCTAAGTGGGGTCGGCACAATATGTTACAAACATGTTGACGTCCACTTACCTTAGTCGTATTTAACAACACCTTGGTAAGAAAGAGGGTGCTCTATTTTACTAAACCGAATACCACACGGTGGGTCAATTTACCTTAGTCGCCTTTTACGACACCTCGGTAAGAAATGAGGTTGGTCTATTCTACTGAGCCGGATACCACTCGGTGGGTCGACTTACCTTAGTCACCTTTTACGACACCTCAGTAAGAAATGAAGTGGTCTATTTTAATAAACCGAATACCACACGGTGGGTCAACTTACCTTAGTCGCCTTTTACAACACCTCGGTAACAAATGAAGTTGGTCTATTCTACCCAGCCGGATACCACACGGCGGGTCGACTTACCTTAGTCACTTTTTACGACACCTCGGTAAGAAATGAGGGTGGTACTATTCTATTCAGCCGGATACCACACGGCGTACTCTTATTATTTGTTGGACACTCGAAATCACGGGCCTATGTCTTCTCTACTCAATGTATATTATAAACCAGTATTATGTATAACTCTAAACATAATACTGGTGGATTCAAACAAGATTGTTATGATAGTGATTTTATAAATAATATTTTCTGGCATGAAATTCTTGAATATTTGGATGTCAGATATAAATAAATCACGTTTAACAATCCAATTTCTCCGCATCGCTTTTTACAAAGCAATGTTTATTAACGCAGTATGTTACGCGTCTTTGGTATACATTCCGGCAATAAACATTACAGAATCAAACTAAATAAATCAATGTTTATAGAGTAATTTCTGGTGGATAGTAATTCGTGATGAAGTGTTAAAATTACCGGTCAGCAGTGCTGATTACCTTCGCATTACTAGGCCTAGATTTTTTCGTATGGTTAGATTAACCATTACATTTTCTATCCGTACCACCTTGTGATAGACGACGAAAGGCGACTAAGGTAAAGCGACTCGGGGGTGCCAAAGTGGTCGGCCTCCTCGTAGCGTACCCTGGCCAGGTCTTTGGCATACTCTAATTCCTTACTCTTGGTGATCGGACCACTGTGGGGTGGCCAAACCAGTTGTCCCTCTGATTAGCAGAGGGCAATCTGGACGGGACGGGGACTCCGGGGAGGTTAAGAGTCTCTAATGAGCGACGTGTTCAGTTGGGCTTACTTTAAGTCTGGCTGAACAAGCCCAGCAATGGGAACGGAGACCTTCGGGTTGCGCGGAAGAAAACCTCTATAAAAATTACCCAGTGGAGGTGGAAACGCCCACTTCGGCGTAAGGGTCCCTACTTGGGGCGCGCTCTATCCCTGTCGATCATGACGTAACAAACACGGTGGACAGGGAGCGATCGCGGTGGCTTCCTTTTGGCTGGAGGGGGGCGGAGGGGGGGGGGGGGTGGAGTGATTCCAGGTGGTAGCGACTTCCTAAGCCCATCGTCTGCGACCCTATTAGGGGACCTTCAGACGTTCCGAAGAGAGTATATCGGACGTCTGGCTTATAGGTCCCCGAGGCGGTTAATGCATCTGGTGCTCCCGATCCGGTAAGCGGAGGGAGGCTTCTTTTTCGAGGGGACCCTACCCGGAGGAGGTGTTCTTTGGGATCAGAGTGGCTTCTGGTGGGGATGGGGGCAATGTGTACAACGATACCTTGTCCTTGCCATCGGCAGCGTGGTGGAGCACACAGGTCGTTTTAGTCGGTGCGAGTTCGACAAGGGGCTTGAGGGACTTTTTCCCGTATAAAAATAAAGTTGACACGACGTGTGGTGTTTACGACACCTCGGTAAGAAATGGGGGTGGTATATTCAACTCAGCCGGATACCACACGGCTTTTATTTATATAGTTAGTTACTTTTTCAATAAAAACAATAAACTATTTTTGAAAAACACTATTTGTGTGTTATTGTAGGTAACCGGAGATTACAGGTTGCGGTGTCGTATCGACTTACACTATTAAAATTAACGATTCTACATCTGGAGAGAACGTTAAACTAAGAACGGACAGCGGCTCCCAAAGTTTAACGTTTTACTTATTATGATCCCACTCTAAGTGGGATCGGCACAACATGTTACTAACATTTGTCACATAATTTGGCTACGTATTTTACGACCGGCCGCCTGCCTGACGTCAACTTAACTTAGTAGTACGACACCTCGGTAAAACCACCCTCTCAGTGGTCTGTTTTACTCAACAGGATACCACACGATAGGTCAACTTTAGTTGCCTTTTACGACACCTCGGTAAGAAAGAGGGTGGTCAATTTTACCCACAGTCACTCAACCGGATACCACATAGCGGGCAACCTTACCTTAGTACCCTTTTACATCACCTTGATAAGAAAGAGTGTGGTCAATTTTACACAACAGGATACCACACGGCGCGTTACCTTACCTTAGTAGCTTTTTACATCACCTTGATAAGAAATGAGGGTGGTATATTCTACTCAGATGGACAGCACACGGCGGTTTACCTATTATGACAGTATGCCTTTAAAATTCTGTTGTAAAATTATGGCGTAGCTATCTAAAGCTAAACAGGACAGTGCCCCGGGCTCACCGAGCTCGGGAGGGGGGGTTCTGAACTTGTACCCCCGTCCTTTTGAGTACGTCGAGTCCGGAACATGAAAAATGCGAAACATAAATAGTTAAAATGGGGCCTGGGGGAAAAGCGCATAATCACTACATATTATAAAACAAAGTCCCTATATCCCTATGTACGCATAAAACTTTAAAACTACGCAACAGATTTTGATGATTTTTTTTTAATAGATAGAGTGATTTCAGAGGAAGGTTTGTACGTATAATGACATTCAATACGGAGTAGAGAAATACTGTAATTTTTGAGGTTTCTGTAAATAATTACATTTTTTTCCGCTTACATTGCAAACGCAGGCTAAACCGTACGAGATTTATCAAAATGATGTACTAAGTATTTGTACATCTTGAAAAGGTCTACAGAAAAGTCCGCGATGGTAAATGTCTACCTCTTATGGATAACCCACAATAGCATTTTTTGTCATTTACTTTTTACGAAAAATAATGCCTTATGTTCAAAGCAATTTTTATACAATACAGCATTAATCCTTATCCAATTAAGTACCTTAAATAAATTGTTAATTTCATATAGATCAATATGACCGTTTACAGCATGTAATTTAAGTGAACATTTTCGGAGATATTACAGATTTAAAATGCCGTGAGGACGCCGCGCTTTACCCTATAGCACTTCGAATCTTTTAAGAGTTTGTTTAAAGACATTCTGTAATTAATTGTAAAAATAAAATACATAGGTAAAATGTAAAAGTAAATAAGTAAAAATGTACTATATGAGTTTAGATATTCCAAAGATAGCAGGAAATCTTCTTGCTATAGGGAAAGGAAATTGTTTTTCTCCAAATTTAACGCTTGCTGGCCATGGGCAGTAATGAATAAATCAAAACTACTGGATCAATTTTAATCATTTTTTTTACACTGACTGACATGGGATTTTATATTTTATACCCGTGCGAAGCAGGGGCAGGCCGCTAGTAACATAATAAAGTCCTTAGTCAACAAATACCAACATAGTGATTTTGTCGTGGAGTCTACAAGTATCTCCTGACGATGCTTTGGTTACGGAGCAAAACAATTGTTGAGATTTTGGCGGTGAATGTGTGCAGTGCTTTTGTTTTTTGTGGCGGGCAGTGCACGAGTTGTTACAAATTCTGTATGTATCAGGTATGAGAACGTATAGTAAATTCTAGATTTAGCATTAGATATATTTTCTCTTATCGCGGATTATAGCAAAACAATATTTTCATTACTTTTGTATCAACTAAGTTATGATAGACCGGTGCGACTCTTTCGAGCTTGTCACGTGTTAAAACCCCGGCAGGCACCAATGAGTTTTTCTATTAAAACTTGTGTCTAATTGATAATTACAATTTATTACATGCTTTTCGATGAAATAATACATCGTGCGGAACCCCGCATATCTATAGAATTTTTTTTGAATATGTGTAACCTACCAATCCGCATTGGATCAGGTGGTAGGTCTTAGCTCTAATCCTTCTCTCCAATAACGGAGACAGGCCTATGCCCAGCAGTGGGATAGTAACATGCCGTTACTTTAGTAGCAACATTGATAACCACCTTTCATTAGGGAATAATAATATGATATGTATACAGGTAAAATAGCCGTGTGGTATTCGGCTGCGTGGAATAGACCAACCTCATTTCTTACCGAGGTGTCGTAAAAGGCGACTAAGGTAAGTTGACCCACCGTGTGGTATCGGGTTGAGTAGAATAGACCACCCTCTTTCTTACCGAGGTGTCGTAACATACGACTAAGGTAATTTGACGTCAGGCAGGCGGCATTCGTAAAATACGAAGCCAAATTATGTGACAACATGTTTATAACATGTTGCGCCGACCTCACTTAGATTGGGATAAGGGCAGGATGAAGAGTAAACAGGTAAAAACTTTTCTACTTTGAGAACATGTGCCCGAGGGTATATTCTACCGTCGTTTTGGACATGTGCCAAATGTCAAATGTGTCTAGTGGAGCATATTTTTGATAACAATGATTTTGTATTTTGAACTTTATAAGTTAAGTAATAGAGCTAATAATAAAACGTGATAATTTATAATGCGAAGTAAAAGTTTTACGATTTTTACGTCATATGGCACTTAGCATCGTATTCTCATAAATATGTGAACCAATATTATGGTAAATATGTTTGTTTGTTTATATCAAAGAAATCATGGATAGCGTGTTTAAATTCTTCGAGTCTAAGCTTTCTTGCATCGGTTGAGCTTTGATAACTTAAACATTAATAACGTTAAATTTATATGATTATAATAATCCTACTAAACTGTGGTAGCCCAGCGGTAACACCGTGCGCCTCTTTCGAGGAGGTCTAGAGTTCAAACGACGGGCAGGCACCAATAAGTTTCTAGTAAAACTTACCTATGTGTCTAATTGTTAATTGCAATTTATCACACGCTTTTCGGTGAAGGAAAACATCGTGAAGAAACCTGCATATCTCTAGGGAATTCTGGGGATATGTGTAAACTACCAATCCGCATTGGAGCAGCGTGGTAGCTCTTAGCTCTTAACCTTCTCTAAAAAAAAACGGAGAGAAGAGGCCTATGCCCAGCAGTGGGATAGTAACAGGCCGTAACTTACTTACTTTAAAATCCTACTAATATTATAAATGCAAAAGTTTGTGGGTATGGATGTATGTTTGTTACTCTTTCACGGCGAATCCGCTAAACCAATATCGATGAAATTTGGCATTATTTATCCTTCGGTTCGGTTATTCCTTATACACCGGAATAACATATAGGTTAATATAGGCATACAGAAATCCTCTTAATTATCATCCAGGAATAGGATGACATTGAAAAGCGCCATCTATTATCGACCACACATAATACGACGAGGACAAACGACAACAGTCCACGCGAATTAAGTAACGGAAAAACCCTTGTGGAGCGAAACGATTGAGGCGATTGTGGTAGTGAACGTCTGCGATACTAGTATCATATATAGCAGTTAAAAAAACTGATTTACGCTTATAAATCAATCCAATTATTAGACTATAAATAGCAGATATTATTAATTAAAAATACACAAAAATACGTATCTCAAGTTGACAAGCGCCATGTTTATGTGCTAAATATAAAACACTTGGCAAGCCCTAACATTTGGGAAGGAATAATGTAAATAATATACAAATCTTTAATATTTAAATGAGTTAATCTTGTATGTATACATATATGTATTTCCTGAAATTCAGCATGTCCCCTAAATGCATGAAAAATCGATCTAGCTAGGTTTTATTTAAAAAAAATCGTTTTATACCTGTTTTTCGGCATGAAAAAATAATTAACTTTTAAATTTAATATAAAACACTATTTTTGCCATAAATTGTCAAGTCGGCGTAGCTTATTCGGGGAACGGGCGGTCTCAAGAAATGAAAATACCTTAGGTATGGGGCAACTTACCTTAGTTGCCTTTTACGACATCTCGGTAAGAAAGAGTGTGGTCTATTCTACTCAGCCGGATACCACACGGCTAAAATTATATGTTTTGATATTTGGGTTGTGTGCTTAAGACGTGCATTTTGCCGAGCCAAATAGATGCCGCCATTGCCACGAAATCTTTCGTTACAATAAACAGTTTTATATTGCATTCGCCTTCAGCGTAAGTGGGGTGTGAATCGACAAGAATACACAAGAATATAGGTCAAAGCCGGCGCACCTGCACTTACCGATGGGGATAGGTGATAGTGTAGTTTTGTAACACAGGATGCGGCTTGTTAAATGTGTAGGTAGGTGTTTTTTTTTTAATTTCCGCTTCCTCTAACATAATCAGAGACCTTTTTTTAGATATTTTATATTGTACAATATTTTATGTTATTTTACTTCCCATAATGGGTGTTACAATTTATTTACTATTTTATTATTTCTTACGTTATTTACATATATGTATGCTTCAACTAGTTGATAATTTATTAACAGCAATACTGTTTCTGACGACAATATTTCTGTCTAACTGAGAGTTTTAATTGTTATATGTATACAGGATTTTTATGACTTATTAACTATATCTTGCTAAATTAATATTTACCAAGAAATAGCAATATTTTTTAACTTATAAATTACTTTTAATGATTGCATGATATTACTTGGTAAATGTTATGTGCACTTTTTTTAAAATATGTGTGTATATAATAGTTAATGACTTAATATGTATATTGTTAGTGTACTTATTAAATAAATAAATAAATAAATGACATTTCTTTTATCTATTCTACAATTTTGTAGGTAGGTGAGTGTGAAGGTTATGAAAAATAAATCAGAGTTACAACTTTGACAGTTTTACTGCATCAAAGATATTTAAAAATTCAGTCTAAATTTATATAAGAATAGAAATCGCCAGCGCCTCGGCGTGGATAGATTAAAAATTCCTTCACTTCAGCTTCATATATTAGTAAAGTAAAAGTAGCGGCCTGTTACTATCCCACTGCTGAGAATAGGCCTCTTCTCTCCGTTTTTGGAGAGAAGGTTTGGAGCTAAGACCTACCACGCTGCTCCAATGCGGATCGGCAGGTTACACATATCTCCAGAATTCTCTAGAGATATGCAGGTTTCCTCGAAAAGCATGTGATAAATTGCAATTATCAATTAGACACATAAGTTTTTAACAGAAAAACTCATTGGTGTCTGCCCGGGTTTGAACCCGTGACCTTTTCGAAAGAGTCGGACGGTGTTACCGCTGGGCTACCACAGCTTATATTAGTAGGTATAGATAATTAATAGAATTAGACGTTACTTTGCGGATATCCATAATACAAAAATAATAATGAAACTATTTTGATAGAATCTATAGCCTGAAGATGCTTCGACACATTTAGGGTCAATTTTATACCATTTTTGCAATCTTGCAACCTAATTTGGGGGTATATATACTTTTTCAGTATTAAGTTTATTTAACTGTCATCTTAACCGCGGTCAATAGCTTATCCAGGTAACTATGAGTCATAGTCCCGAGCCAGAAATAGGACAAGAATCATACTCACCATCTGCTACAAGTATTTGTTTACTTTAACGTACACGTTTACAGATCTGTTACGGAGACGAGCCGAAATATCTTGCGATCTTGAAAACTTACTCGCCTCATAACAAGTTTACTCAGATTCTATTCCAATTTGGTTTAATTGCAGATGATTTTTACTTCAATGCCGAATGTATAAATTGCCGAAAAATTATAACCCGTTATTAAATGTCTGGCCAGCATTCTATCCTATCCTACTTCCTTCTAATATAATAAATGCGAAAGTTTGCGAGTAAGGATAAATGTTTGTTACTTATTCTCGGCGAATCCACTGATCCTTTGATTCTGCATTCAGCTCCGCTGGTATTTTACGACCGACCGCCTGCCGTTTGTCAACTTACCTTAGTCACATTTTACGACATCTCGGTAAGAAAGAGGGTGGTCTATTCTTTTTAGCCGGATACCACACGGCTATATACTTATCTTTGTCTAATCACCCATAAAACTAGCTATAATTAGTTATAATAATTATAATATAACTATAATTAGCTTTCTTTTCATTGGAATGTGGCACATTTTAGGCGGACTTCCCTATTATAGTTTAATAAATCTATGATGAACATACTCCAAATATCATGGATAATAGAAAAGAAGAGAATCTATGTGGGTATCTATGGATTCGACGCGGTGTTTTCTTTTTAAAAATAAAATTACGCAGTGTCAGACAATACAGATTAAAAAATATACATATTTAAGCTTTAGGTTTATGAAATGTTTGGCTAATATCGATTAATGTTAAAATAGCTTTTGAGAAAATCGGTTTCTTTTGACATGTTGAAATGAAATTTAAATATACAGTGCTCGGTAACTCGACCTATATCCGATTCAGTCATCGGGCAATGACATTTATGTTCCAGGTAACGCGATTCGCGCGTCATTTCCTTGTTACAGTTTTTCGAAAAATAAAGCGGCCAACGAAAGTTTTTAGAACTGTTAATAAATCTAAAAACGTAGAAATGTTACGGCGTGTCATTAACACTTAATCAGATTGCACACAATGGCTATTTCTGATACCTTTTGTTTTATTAACTCAACGTCGTGGTCGATTCGTAGATTTGTTTTTAAAGAATTGCCCTCATTTTTTTCTTCTTAATTTCATTCGGTGGTATATAGATACTTGCATTTTGAGAGACTTGGATTTTATATTCTGTATATAAAAAACCTGTTAGAGCTAGGCTGATACTAAAAGTCTACCCTGTATAAGATAGTAATGACTTAATGTAAGTAGTTATCGTTACTAATATTATAAATGCGAAAGTCTGTCTGTCTGTTTTCACAGCCAATCCGCTGACCCAATATCGATGATATTTTGCACAATTATTCGTTATACATCGGATTAACTTATATTAACATATAATTCTACAGGAATAGGATGACATTAAAAAGCGCCATCTATTATAAACCTATCATGCGAAGTCGCTGGTAAAAGTTAGTATTTTTATATATATTTATGATGAGTATTGTTTTTTTTTCTTCAAATTTGTACTTCGTTCATTTTCATTGACTTAATGTTTGATATTTTCTCCAACAACTTTTTTTGCATGCTTGGAATTAAGTTGTTATTTTTGTTCGTTAGCTATTGTTTATGTGAAGGTTTGAGTTAAGTAACGTTTAAAATTATATTGTTACCTTGTAATAACTGCATTGATTAATATTTTTCATGTATAGAGACCTATTTTTAATGCTGTGTATACCTATAATAAGTGATTGTAACAGTCTTTGTCCAATTGTTTATGTAAATTAGTTATTTATTGTTATGATTACTGTTGGTATATCTTTCAAAAAAATAAAATAAAATAAAATAAAATGAGTCTCTGAGTGAGAGGAAATCTTATTTGGTAACAAAAAATGTGAATGGGAAACCCCATATTGAAATATTAGGGTTTTTAAATTGTGTTCAAACAAAAATCGTTAACTTTCTTTCTTTATTTTGAAATAGATGTCTTTCTTAAGGTTATTATAAGACTGATATGACTGACAGTAAAGCACTCTTTAAGAAGCTATCAATTGACTTCTTTCATCTTTCATTCCCCAATCCCGAATAATTCTAGTCAGTCCTAATGTGCCCCAGAATTTCTGGAATTCGTATAAATCACTTGTATACCAAATGCAATATATGAGTGCATTTAAAGTGATATATCAATCATTAAAACCAAATAATTTTGGCGCAGAAATAGATTTGTATAAGTACTAACGCTCGTATAGATAAGGGAGCATTCTTGGCTATCAATTATTTATCTCATAACAGTTAATAACCACAGACTAATAGTTAAAATGCCAGTGGAGGGTTCAAAGATCTGTTTACATTCGTAATAAGTCGACCAGGAATGAAAATAAACTAATGACTCTTTGACGAGCTACCTCAACAGGACCTCTAAGGCCGATATTTTCGCTTTAAAAAACACAACAACCAGTGTTGCTAATTCCAAGAAACTAAAAAAACAGTCACTAATAAAAAAAATAGTAGAAAATAGTAGGTAAAGCAAAAAAGGCAAATTTCATACTGCACTCATATAATATTTACTTCAATTATTGACCAAGAGGTCATAATTAGCCAGTTTAGTAGAATAAACCACTCTCTTTCTTACCTTCTTACCGAGGTGTCGTAAAATGCGACTAAGGTAAGTTGAAGCCAGGCAGACGGCCGGTCGTAAAACACCTAGCCAATTCATGTGACAACACGGTTATAACATGTTGTGCCGACTCCACTCAGAATGAGATAAGGGCAGTATATATAAAAAAACATAAATTGAAGTAAAATTATTTCGCACTTTCATTTTAAAGATGAGAAAATAAAAATAAAATTGTTAGCGGTCGTTCAATCCTTATCCCTTAGGGGCATGAAAAATAGATAGCTGATTCTCAGACCTATCATCATCATCTTCCTGCTTTTATCCCACTCTAAGTGGGGACGGTACAACATGCCATAAACATGTTGTCACATGACTTGGCTGCGTTTCTACACAGTCGCCTGCCTGACGTCAACCTACCCCATGCATTGTGACACGAGAATTTTATATAAAGATTTAAATTTTAATTTTATCAATATTGTACTAACGGATTAGGGACTTTGACACTAACGACTTTCGCATTAATAATATTAGTATATCAATTTTCGGTATCAAAGTTCAAAGTATATCAAAGTTCGAGATGCTTTATATAGGCCAGTAGAAACATCAGAAACCACTTGAAGACCAGATAAATTGGTACTGACGGGTCGACATCAAGCGTTCAAGGGTCGACGGCCTCCCCGAAATATTCTGAAATCAGGCCAAAACGTGGCATTGTTTCGCGAATTTAGAACAACCAATAACAACAACTTCGTCTATAATTGTTCATTAACTGAATGCACCAGAAAATATCGGGCGATGAACGACTTTTGGCTGGGATTTCGAAAATATTAGCCGTGACTTGTGGAAGAGATGATCATGGTTTCGTACGGCCGTGGGTGTTGGCGGTAAAACAAGAACTGCTGCGTTTTTAATCTACCCGTGGTTGTCGTAGCCGCTTGAACAAAACTAAGCAAATACATCACCAGCTCGTGTCAGAGAAAATGTTTAATTTTTAAATAAATTAATCTAGTTATTATAATTTTTAAATAAATTAATCTATTTATATATATGTAAATGTATGTATATATATATTACTGTTTTTGGGCAGTAAAAAAAAATACATTGAATATAAAACACTATTTTTGCCGTAAAGTGTCAAGTCAGGGTAGCTTATTCAGGGAACGGGTGGTCGCGAGAAATGAAAATACCTAGAATCGAGCCCCACCTTCCCTATTATTTTTTTTTTGTTTTTTTATGTTATGTTTAATTTTGTGAAAAATTACCGAGCAAGGCTCAGTCAAATAGGTACTATATATAATACTAGCTTTTACCCGCCACTTCGTTCGCGTGGACTGTTGTCGTGTGATAGTAATAATCCCACTCTAAGTGGGGTCGGCACAACATGTTATAAACATGCTGTCACATGATTTGGCTACGTATTTTACGACCGGCCGCCCGCCTGACGTCAACTTATCTCAGTTGTATTTTACGACACCCCGATAAGAAAGAGGGTGGTCTATTCTACTTAATCGGATACCACACGGTGAGTCAACTTACCTTAGTCGCCTTTTACGACACCTCGGTTAGAAATGAGGGTGGTCTATTCTACTAAACCGGATACCACACGGTGAGTCAACTTACCTTAGTCACCTTTTACGACACCTCGGTTAGAAAAGAGAGTGGTACTATTCTATTCAGCCGGATACCACACGGTGGAATCAACTATTATAATAAGCAACTATTATTACTGATTGAATCGAAGTTGATACAAAATTAATGAAATGTAAATAAAGTGCCAAACTCTTTGCGACGTACAAGACGTTATTAGGAACGTAATAATTTCACCAACATAATAATAAACGTTTCAGCAGCTTTCAGGACACTATTAAATAAATATTTTAATTGTTTCATTTTTATAGTAATCGTATTTTCGGTAAACTTTAAACGTATCTGAATTACTAAGGATTATTTACTGAAAAAAAGTATTGATCGAATTATTTTGCTATAATCCACGTTTGTAAAGAATATCTATGTAATGCGAAGTTTAGGAAGCCAAAACCGTTCTCACACCTTATACATACACGATGGATTAGTTACCGCACATATTTTAAAACACAATTAACAACGATAATCTCAAAAAATTGGAAATGCCACTTATGGCACTTTTTTTGTAATACGAATTTTTTCAATATATGCGCATTTACCCCATAACAAGATGTATGGAATTAAACAAAATAAACAAGGTTTGCTGTTTTGTTATCTGTAAACCCTTTGGGACCACGAAGGCCGCTGAACTCAGTTTCCCTGCAAGAGTTGAGATCCCGACTCCATTGGAGTTTTATATCTAAGGTCATTCCCAAAAATTCAGTTGTATTATCTGTTTTCATCATCATCCTCCTGCCCTTATCCCACTCTAAGTGGGGTCGGCACAACATGTTACAAACATGTTGTCATATGATTTGGCTACGTATTTTACGACCGGCCGCCTGCCTGACGTCAACATACCTTAGTCGTATTTTACGACTCCTCGGTAAGAAAGAGAGTGGTCTATTTTACTCAACCGGATACCACACGGTGGGTCAACTTACCTTAGTCGCCTTTTACGACACCTCGGTAAGAAATGAGGGTGGTTTATACTACTCAGCCGGATACCACACGGCGGGTCGACTTACCTTAGTCGCCTTTTACGACACCTCGGTAAGAAATGAGGGTGGTACTATTCTATTCAGCCGGATACCACACCATCTGTTTTCAGTGGTACATTATTTATAGAGAGCCTATTTGCTGTTTTTGCAGCATAAGCATAAGTTAATATAAATTAAATACATTTATTTTTATTTGAGTTCAGTATCAAATTATTTATCCTGCATCAATTTATGTCTAATATTTAAATACATATATATTTTTCGTAATTTTTGAACGGCTCCAAAGATTTCATAAAATTTAGCATGAAAATGCTAATTTAGGGTTTTGGTGCGCAAAATCGATCTAATTATGCTTTATTTAAAAAAAATCGTGCTATCCCTGTTCTTGGGCATTAAAAAAATACTAAAATTTACATTGAATATATAAAACACTATTTTTGGCGTAAATTGTCAAGTCAGCGTAGCTCATTCGAGGAACGGGTGGTCGCGAGAAATGGAAATACCTAGGATCGAGCCCCACCTACCCAATTATTTACTTTTTTTATTAAGTTTCTTTATTTTATTTTGTTAGAAATTACAAAATAAACTAATTAACCAGGTACTAATATATTAAGCGAAGAAAATAGCTCAAACTGTGAAATACTAAAAGATCCAGTGCTCATTCAAGACGTTACGAAGTTCAAGTTTACTATATAATAATGTTTACTATACAATAAACATTTTAGTCGGAGATGAACTGTGGTTTGTTAAAGAATGTTCCGTAGTACAAAATGTAATGTATTGACTGATTGTTTACTGAATTTATACGTTGAAGGGCATTTTGGCATCCCACCGCGACCAGCTGGGCCACTGGCACGTGCCAAACGGGAATATCCTACATTTTTATTAATATTATTTATAGATACAAAAATTCAACTTTAGCATTTACGTAACAAGCTATACGCAATGATATGTGACCGACTGTGCCCAGTCATTTATCGAATATTTATTCTAATATCTATTAGCTATGAAATACATAAAATCAAATCAATCTGTATGTATTTACAACTAATCTACTATAGACATTGATGAAATTGGAGTTTATGTACCGAGCTAACATCATCTTCCTGCCCTTATCCCACTCTAAGTGGGGTCGGCACAACATGTTATAAACATGCTGTCACATCATTTGGCTGCGTTTTTACGACCGGCCGCCTGCCTGACATCAACTTACCTCTGTCGTATTTGACGACACCTCGATAAGAAAGAGGGTGGTCTATTCTACTAAACCGGATACCACACGGTGGGTCAATTTACCTTAGTCGCCTTTTACGACACCTCGGTAAGAAATGAGGGTGGTACTATTCTATTCAGCCGGATACCACACGGCGGTTATGTACCGAGCTAACATCCATAAAAAATCATTGTCCCCTCGGAATAATATAAAGCAAAGAACATAAAGTAGGGTAGTATTAAATTATATATATATGGCGTCGGAAAAACTAAATAAAAGTTTACTGTTTCTTAACTTGTTTTGGAACAGCGTTAAAAGGAATTTGGAAACTAGTCCGATTTAGATACCGTAACAATACTAGTTCTGTGTGTCTTATACTGGTTTGATTTCATTTGCCTGTATTACATTAATTTATTATTAGTTGGGTAATGTTGTAAACAAGTTTTAACATGATTAACTACGTATTTTGCGACCGGCCGCCTACCTGATGTCAACTTACCTTAGTCGCCTTTTACGACACCTCGGTAAGAAATGAGGGTGGTCTATTCTACTCAGCCGGATACCACGCGGCTTGTATTAATTGCTTGCCAATATAGCTTGTAAATATATTTGAATACAAGATAAGTGAAAAAAGCTTAAGATTTAATGTCCCTACTGTTAACCATTGTGGAATTCCCATCGTCTGGCGCCAATCTAGCCAGCATCAGTTCATGCTTATCATAAAGATGCATTGCCATCGGGACTGGGTCAAATTTAACTTGCGAGATTTCACCTTCACATACACGGTAAGTTAAATAAAAGCAAAAGTAATAATAACATTATCTTGCTATTGCATAAAATAATATTATTATTACTTTTGTATTATGAATCTCCGCAAAGTAACGCCTAAATAAATTATTGAAATAAAAGCTTTTAATAAAAGTATTGAAACCATGTGCCACAATGACGTCCGCGTATTCCAATTTGACACTTTGTTCTAGTTTAGCACATAAACAATGACTAATTGTTACAGCGGGAATAGAATCTGGGACGACAGATTGACTGACGGCTCGCATTAATGCCGGAGACCCTGTTTTGGTTCTCTGGGTTTAATTCGTCTAAGAGCAACGTCCCTCGGTGTCTTTCATTTCATCAAAATTCCGAATATCTGAAACCTTGTTTTTGTGACAAAAACAAAAACTGAAGTTTTGTTGTAGTTTTAAGTGCATTTTACGAATGAATGAATCAAATCTTAATAATTTATATTTAAATAAGAAGAAAAAAATCGTCAAGTTACCGAGAAGAATCAGCGAGAAACTCGGCGTCAGTGTTTTATATGTTCAATTTACATAATTAAACCGCAGTTCTGTAGGCTGACAGGATTATCAAATCCAAGCATTTTTATTATTTATATAATTTTCAAATGTGTAATTGGTCTACGAATAAGCATATTTCTTACACTTAAATTAAACCTTTGTGTAGTCAAGTAAAATTGTGAAATACGACCGTAGAAGCGAATACAGTGACCAACGAATGATTCACTAACTCTACTGCGTCGCAACACAGGAATACTACAAGTATCAGGCATTCAAATTCAAATACTTCTTTATTCAAGTTGGCTTTTATTTTACAAGCACTTTTGAATCATCAAACTACAATGAAGCTACGACTCTTTCGGAAAAGTGCTCTAACCTAGAAGAATCGGAAAGAAAGTAGGCGGTCTCTCTTAAAAAAAATCAAAAACACTATAATCTAGTGGGTTAGCTGGTTGCGACTTAAAACCAAGCTTTCTTGTCATCAACATAGTCTTCAATAGTATAATAAGCTTTATGAATGCACGTCCTAAAGTCATAGTCGGACACGACTATGTCGCTCTGTTTAGGCCGCTTACAAATAATAGTAATCTTATCCACTACTAGACCTTATACGTAATGCTTCATTATATAATTTAACTAAAACATTTGCAGTGGTCGATAGTGGATCAGCTAAAGTAATATTTATACCACCAGTTGAGAGTAGCATTTTATGATTACTTAAAATTTTACATCTCAATACGCGGTTTCGTCCGTCTCTTATATAACATTACAGATGTTACAATTTGGTGTAGGGACTCTACCCATTAAATAAGCAAATTTATTTAACGGAATATGACCGGCCCTCAGCCGTAACAAAACCAATATGCCTGAAACTAAGGTTTTTTAAAGGTTTAGTTTCTCCTGATCTCCTGAAACATCTCCTGTCAAAGAACTCTTTCCATAAATCGTAACAAGAGACATGAAGTTTTGTTAAAAGTTTAAAAAAAAAAGAACCCCATAAACGATTTATGAACTTAATGAAAGTTTTATGAAAACATATAGTACGCTCTATTATTACTCATTAAATAAATATTCTTTATCGCAGATGTTGGCAAAATAATATTATCATTACTTTTTATTATTAAAGCACGTTTTGATGTGAGTAGAACGTGAAAAGAATGCGAGCTGTTGTTATAACAGGCGCGTGCGATTAAACTTCTTAGAGCTTATAATAGATGGGAATTCAACATTGCAAATGTCAGGAAGCAACGTACTAAGCAAGCAGCGCATTTAAACTGCGTTTTTGTTTAAATTAGCTAATCTTGTATATATATAGAATCTGAATTTTGGAAACGGTTCCAACGAGCCGCCGAGTTTCTTGCTGATTCTTCTCGGTAGGAGCAAACTTCCGAATCAGTGGTAGCTTCTTTAAAACATTTGACGATTCAAAAGTACTGTAAACAGTCCACTTGAATAAAGAATATTTTGAATTTGAATTTGAAAAACGGTTTTCATAAAATTTAGTATGTGTATGTTAACAGCTGTGGCAGACAAGCGGTAACACCGTGTGACTCTTTCGAGAAGGTCACGGGTTCAAACCCAGGCAGACACCAATGAGTTTTTCTGTTAAAACTTATGTGTCTAATTGATAATTACAATTTATCACACGCTTTTCGGTAAGGAAAACATCGTGAGGAAACCTGCATATCTCTAGAGAATTCTGGAGATATGTGTAATTTACTAATCGGCATTGGAGCAGCGTGGTAGGTCTCAGCTCCAATCCTTCTCTCCAAAAACGTAAAGAAGAGGCCTATTCTCAGCAGTGCGATAATAACAGGCCGCTAATTAATATAATAATATGTTAGGTGATTCGGGGGAGATAAATCGATCTAACTAGGTTTTATTTTTAAAAAAATTTCGTTTTATCCCTGTTTTCGGACACTGAAAAATTTTTACAAAATTATAATAAATAGAAAGGTTAGTTTTGCTGTTATCTACAAAGTTTTAATATCCCAGTTCGAATCGCGCTGCCTCGGAATGAAAATACAACGTGTTCAAATACTCAAATCCAAAAATATCGGATGCATCTTCGAGTGTTGTGACAATAACGACGCACCACGTGTTAAAAGACAAACACCGTTTCCTTATTCGTTATTTATTTTGGAAAACTCAAATTAGGTTACATGAGTATGGAGTACATGTCGCGACGTGTGGGCCCGATAAAAATATTCTTTTTAATTGCCTCTTCTTTTTAAAAGCTTTTATTCAACTTGCCTTCTATGTATGAAGGTGGAATCTTGCAAGTTTAATTTGACCCACCTCCCGGTGTCCGATTGAGTTGAAATTTTACATACTGGTCCTCTCCAGATAACAATGCATGTTCATGATAAGCATGACCTGATGCTGCCAGGATTGGCTCCAGACGAGGGAACTCCACAACGGTTAACTGTAGGGTACATAAAACTTGGTCAAAAGCGTTTCAAAACGCTTGACTTGAAAATTTAACTTAGATTTATACAATTTTTAACTGTAATAATATTGTAGGTACCCACGTTCGATCGCTTCAACTTTAACGTTAAAATGCCATTAATTATTATTATGTGCTTTTCCCTTTTGAAAAAACCTATTTTTCGGCTCCAACGATTATCCTGAAATTCAGCATGTAGGAGGTTTTAGGGGAGAAAAATCGATCTAGCTAGGTTTTATTAAAAAAAAAGTTTTATACCAGTTTTTGGGCATTAAAAATATGGTATAATGTAATATTGAAAGCAAAGGACTTTTTTTGTTGTCAAATGTCATGCTGCGATAGCGGATGGGTAACGGATGGACCGGAATGTTTAAAACTCGCGTACGAATCCCTCACGCGCGCCTTTTTTATTTATTTTTTTATATTTTTTATATCCTTTAGAAAAGCAAGGCTCGGTCACCCAGCTAATCTTTAATTGTGCAAAATGTTCTCCATATTAACACTGAAAGTACAGACTTTTGCATAAAGGTGCTCCTCCTCGAGCGGTCTTCTCCAATGCCGAGAATAAATTATAATTTAAGTTCAAAGTTTTTTTAAACCAAAATTTATGAGTAGAGGATACAATTTATTTGATATTTCGAGTTTAGGTACACTTATGAGACGAAAAGCGTGCTAATTAATTTGCACACGAGTGAGATGTTTGGCAAAAACACAGCGCAGATAGTATCGTGTACAGTTATAGACGGAGGGACGTACCTACAGACACGTCAAAGTACAAAAACGAAACAAACGCCAAATAAATAAACACGACAATCCCAAATAACCTTCATCCTCTTGCCCTTATCCCACTCCAAGTGGGGTCGGCACTACATAGTCATAACATAGCTTGCCTGACGTCTAAGTATGCCTATTTCTTTGAACTTTTCGCCTGTCAAAGTCTCAAAGGTCTTTCGGAAATGTTTTCGTCTTTATCCGCCGTTTGTGACGGAGCAAGGGGATATGATACTCGAAAGTGTTCTTCAAAAAGATTTTTTATCTCGTTCGCAGTACTATAGTTCGCGACACATGTAGATCTACCCGGCTTATTAACATGTCGCAAATTATTCGAATTAGGTCACTTTAATACTATGCGTGCGATGTATTTGAATGTGAATGTGAAGTGTGTTGAATTTGTATGTGAATTTTAAAGAACACTGTTTAAAATGCAATAGAAATTTTCCCAAATTTTTTTTGTGAGAAAGCAAAAGTTTAAAAATCAAGCCCTAAGTAAGCGAGGTTGAGTTAACTTATCATTCTCTTGCCCTTATCCCACTCTAAGTGGGGTTGGCACAACAAGTTACGAACATGGTGTCACATGATTTGGTTAGATATTTTACGGCCGGCCGCCTGCCTGACGTCAATTTACCTTACTCACCTATTACGACACCTCGGTAAGAAAGAGGGTGGTCTATTCTATACAGCCGGATACCATACGGCGAATTCAGAATTCTGACAATGATCTTAAATTAAATTGTGCTTGATAAATGAATTAATAAAAGCAGTAAAGTACAAGGAAGTGTTGTTTACTTGTCTTCAAGAATGTGTCACTTTTCATCATGAAAATGTCTTGCGAGAATATATAGCATGCGTTTGCCAAATAAGGCACTCAACGCCTGTCAAATTTGAAACCATCTTGATAAGGGGCAAGGATGCTTGTCGTGTGTGAACATGTTTGTGGCCTGAACAGTGTGCTCTTTGTCTTGGCTCATTAACAAACAACAATAAATTCTGTGCCACTTCTCGGGAAAGTAATGTCAGATACATATTTGTTAAAAAGAGATTAATGGACTTCCGCATTAGTGGTTTTTTTTGTTATAACTACATATAAAAGGTGTACGGAGTCACTTCGTTCACAAGTTTAGTGTTCCAATGCCCTAAATTATGTAGTTTTTCCCGATTCCCGAAACAAAAACTGGATTTTTATATCTTATTAGCGGCCTGCCCCTGCTTCGCACGGGTATAAAATATATATCCCATGTCAGTCAGTGTAAAAAAATGATTAAAATCGATCGAGTAGTTTTAATTTATTCATTACTGCCCGTGACCCGCACGCGTTAAATTTGGAGAAAAACAATTTCCTTTCTCTATACCAAGAAGATTTCCTGCTATCTTTGGAATATCTAAATTCATATAGTCCATTTCTACTTATTTACTTTTACATTTTCCCTATGTATTTTATTTTTACAATTAATTACAGAATGTCTTTAAACAAACTCTTGAAAGAGCGACATAGCTGCTAAAGTCGAAGTGTCATAGGTCGAAGCGCGGCCTCCTCGCGGGATTTTAAATCTGTAATATCTCCGAAAATGTTCACTTAAATTACATGCTGTAAACAGCAATATTGATCTATATTAAATCAACAATTTATTTAAGGTACTCAATTGGATAAGAATTAATGCTGTATTGTATAAAAATTGCTTGGCATTATTTTTCGTAAAAAGTAAATGAAAAAAACTGCTATAAGAGATAGATATATACCATCGCGGACTTTTCTGTAGACCTTTTCAAGGTGTACAAATACTTAGTACATTATTTTGATAAATCTCGTAGGGTTTAGCCTGCGTTTGCAATGTAAGCGGAAAAAAATGTAATTATTTACGACATCACATTAGAAACCTCAAAAATTACAGTATTTCTCTACTTCGTATTGAATGTTATACGTACAAACCTTCCTCTGGAATCACTCTATCTATTAAAAAAAACCGCATCAAAATCGGTTGCGTAGTTTTAAAGTTTTATGCGTACATAGGGAAATATGGACTTTGTTTTATAATATGTAGTGATATATATGAATAGAATAGACCATCCTCATTACTTACCGAGGTGCCGCAAAAGGCGACTAAGGCAAGCTGACCCACCGTGTTTTATCCGGCTTAATAGAACAGACAACCTTAATTTATTACCAAGTTGTTGCAAAAGGCGACTTATGAATGTAGACGTCAAGCAGGCGGCCAGTCATAAAATACTTAGCCAAATCATGTAACAATATGTTTATAACATGTGCCGACACCACTTAGAGTGGGATAATCACAGGAGAAGATTTATCTACACCACGAAAAAAAAACATTCAATCAATTAATCTTTTATGCTATCTCAGGTTATCTGCTAGAGGAATATTACCTAATGAAATTTATGCACGACTTGTAAACTAGAAAAAACCATAAGGGCTGGAATTTTGAAAACCTAAAAAAGTTATACACATAAACTCTATTGGCAGATACAAATCTTTAATATTTAAATGAGTTAATCTTGTCTGTATACCTATATATTAATATAGTATTTTTGGAATCTCGGAAACGGCTCCAACGATTTTCCTGAAATTCAGCATGTTTTGGGGGAGAAAAATCGATCTAGCTAGCTTTTATTTTAAAATAATATCGTTTCCCTGTTTTTGGGCGTTAAAAAAACTACTAAAATAGGAACAGAAAGCAATAGATATATGAGCTGTCAAATGCAAAGCTGTGATGGTAACGCGCGAACCTAAAAAGCTGGGGATCCCCATATGTCACCCGGCGCTATTATTATTTTTTTTTATTGCATTTTTTTATATTTAAAAAAACAAATTACCGATAAAGGCTCGGTCACCCAGGTAATTGTTTATGATATAGAATCGGTTATTATATTACCTTTGTATAAGGTTCGACGTTTCGGCAGAGTTTCGATTTTAACGCGATGTAACTCGTATGTTTATATAATAATCACAAAGTTTAAAATCGAAGTAAGTAGCGGCCTGTTACTATCCCACTGCTGAGAATAGGCATCTTCTCTCCGTTTTTGGAGAGGAGGGTTGGAGCTAAGACCTATCACGCTGCTCCAATGCGGATTGGTAGGTTACACATATCTCCAGAATTCTATAGAGATATGTAGGTTTCCTAACGATGTTTTCCTTCACCGAAAAGCGTGTGATAAATTGCAATTATTAATTAGACACATAAGTTTTAATAGAAAAACTCATTGGTGTCTGCCCGGGTTGGAACCCGTGACTTCCTCGGAAGAGTCGGTGTTACCACTGGGCTACCACAGCTCTTAAACAAACACCACAGCAAAAAAAAGCGAAGGTTTAAAATCTATCATATACAAATTGACAAAAAAGCATTAAAGTCCATTGAGAACTTTGCGATTTTACCGTAATCACACAGCCAGACTCGATGGGTGACATTGTTTATAAAATATAGTGTGTTAAATATAAAAGTTATGCCGTAATATTAATCTATTGTTTACATATAGCTATCGCGTAATCTGTTGTGCTTAAAGCCCACGCCGCTTTCGTGATGAATATAAACAAACGGTTTTCCTCGTGGTTATAATGGAATTTGAATACATAAACGAAATAATAACACTGTATACGTGTGAAAGGCCTTAAGGACTATAAACTATATAAAATTATATAACTTTATGTCATTTATATAAGGTTATATATATATATGTAGATTCAATTTATTTATTTTTAAACAATTAGAATATATATATTTTTTTTAATAACCAAAGTCCCCAAAGTAAGTAACTTAATACTTGTGTTATGGTAGACAGACAACTGGTGAATATATACTTATATATTTTTAAATAAATACTTAAATTCATATATACACCCAGGCTCAAAGACCAACAAATTCATTTATAGAAAATGTTGGTCCTCGGCGGGAATCGAACCCGCGACCCGCGGAACTGAAGGCAGGGTACCCACTACACCAACGGGCCAGTCAAAACTTTATATCTCAGAATAAAAATACAAATGGATAAAATCTTGATCATTAATCGAGTGAAGCTATTATTGAATACCTAGGTACTTAAAATCTTGTGTAAGTCAGTCGCTGTTATGAGTTTTAAAAAAATAGTCATCATCATCCTCCTGTCCTTATCCCACTCTAAGTGGGGTCGGTTATGTTATAAACATGTTTTGAAATGATATGAATACGTCGTTTACGACCGGTCGCCTGACTGACGTAATCTTTCCTTAGTCGCCTTTTACAACACCTCATTGAGAAATGAGGGTGATATTTTCGACTTAACCGGATACCGATGGGTCAACTTACCTTAGTCACCTTTTACGACACCTCGGTAAGAAAGAGGGTTGTCTATTCTACTCAGCCGCCACACGGCGAGTGAACTTACCTTAGTCGCTTTCTACGACAGCTCGATAAGAAAGAGGGTAGTGTATTCTACTCAACCGGATACCACTCGATGGGTCAATTTACCTTAGTCGCCTATTAAGACACCTTGGTAAGAAAGAGGGTGGTGGATGGAATAGATAAAGTCTTAATCATCAATTTTTATCAAAGGTATTTAAAATTAATGAGTTTTTGAGATAAATAATGTCGAAGAATACACCCGAGTCATAATTTTAATGGTCGATTTAGTACTGTATATTGTTTTGTATACCCGGTTTAATTTTGCCAAATACTAACTGAAAAAGCTGAATTTTTGTCTTTAAATTAGTATTTCAAACAATCATCAATTCATCTGTCAAAAGTAACATCATATGCAATTCATTGTATCCATTTCAATTATGATAATGTTTACAATTATAATACTTATTCCCTCAGAATCAAATCTCAAAACTACTTTAATCCAATAAAGTAATTAAAAATTTATCAAACTTTACAAAAGGTTAGTTAGGCTTAAGTAATTTGCTGTTGATTTTCCTATCAAGAAATGCAAGCAGAAAGTTCTTAGTTTGTCAAACAGTATTTGCTTAGCTATTAGCTTAGTATTAAGCTGTTCTAATAGTTGTTAGATATAATTTATCATACAGAACTATTATTTGAAAACACGTTTTCATTGTTTTCCTTTTGCGTTTCATTTACAAATTATAAACTATATTTGAAAACAAAACCGGCGATATTTCCAACTCTACCTACACAATCGTAAAGGTCATTGCACACGTCACCAAAAGTTAGCGCCAAAAAAAAAACATACTCACTTACCCATTCAAAATCATTGTCCACTCACAGAAACACAAGAAAAAAAGAAAAAACTATTTTCGGAACATCACTTTAAAAATCGCGGTACGAACGCGGTTATTTTTAAAATGGCGGCCGTACCGCGCGATGGCCGGCAAACGTCTGAGTAAAATAATTTTATGATCCCGAGAAAGTAAATCGGGATTGGGGAAATATAAAATTACTTTTGGAATAGTGTAGACCTGAAACATTTCATCGATATTGAAAAATTATAAAGAATTTTAAACCTTAATCAGCTCTATGCAATGGAGTGCAGTCAACTTCCCCTTTTGTAATAATATCTTTTACCCGCGACGTCGTTCGCGTGAACTGTTGTCGTGTAGGTTTACAATAGATGGCGTTTTTCAAAATCATCCTATTCCTGTAGAACTAACCGGATTTGTATAGCCTATATGTTAGTTATGGTATATAAGAAATAATTGGACTAAATTACATCGATATTGGTTCAGCGTATTCGCCGTGAAAGAGTTACAAATATAGATCCATACTCACAAACTTTCGCATTTATAATATTAGTACGATAGGATGACGACGTCAGTTAGTATCTATAATTTTGAAATTACTTTTAATATATTCATTTGAATTACGTGGTTGAAGAGTCATAATATGGAGCATGAAATGCTTAAGAGAAAATAACTTATTTAGGTTATTAAAAATTAATTTGGATTTCGTCTAAATATCTATCTATATATCACACCTTATGTACGAACTATTTAAAATTGATATGGGTATAGCAAGCTATCTTTAAAAGATACAGAAAAGATATATAGAAGGTTGGAGTTTTGGAAAGCTGTTCCTACCAAGAAGAGCCAGTCAGTATGAAACTCGGCGGTTGATCTTTTTAAAATAGAATTCGTATGACTAATTACATTATTATTCATTACTGTCTTGTATAAGGTATATCGTCGCATTATTATCATCTAAGTAATCCTAAACAAGGCTTTCAGTATCAGACTTTTTAACAGTGTGTTTAAACTGCTTTAATGGTGAAGCTAAAATTAATTGCGGAATTTTTTCATAGAATTTTATACCCAAACCATAAACGACTTACGTAATTTTACAAAGCAGGAGCCGCAAGCTTATGTCGGTTCCTACTTTGTGTGTTATTACATCCAATGAAGTAATCAATCAATGAAGGTCAGGCATTAAATTATTTTTTAAATTTCAAATGTATCATGCGATATTACAAATGCGTCGTTTTTTTTAAATAGTTAAGTCTCATCACGTGGTATCGACACCACCACCCCACCCCTATGCCCAGCGCATATCAACAACACCTGGCAATACGCGATCTTCTCAGAAACCTTTGTTTATTTTCGGACATGTACGCGTATTTTTTCGCCATTTAGTCCGAATTACAGTTAAACTAACCAAATCGGTTTTGATTTTCATTATGTTTGACATCACATAATGCTTCAGATTTATTAATGCAACATTCCTGTTGAAATGTTTTTTATTAGCAAGAAAGAAAGCTTTGAGTCACTGCAATAGAGCGAGTTATGCTCATGGTGCCTCTACGGGTCGTGGGTTCGTTTCCCGCCGAGGACCAACATTTTCTATAAATGAATTTGTTGGTCTTCGAGTCGGGGTGTATATTTGTATTTAAGTATGTATTTTAAAAATATATAAGTATATATTCACCAGTTGTCTGTCCACCCATAACACATGTATTAAGTTACTTACTTTGGGGACGGACGACCGTGTGTGTAAGTGTCCCATAGGTATATTTATATATTTATAATTTAATTATTGAAAAGTTCGGGAAAAAACAAGCCGCTTGCAAGCATTTATCGAAAAATGTCGAAAATCCGTTTGAGGTGTTACTTTGCGAAAATCCCCAATACAAAATTAATAATGAAATTAGAAATTAGAAATTAGAAAATAGAAATCAGAAATCAGAAATCAGAAATCGGAAATCGGAAATCGGAAATCGGAAATCGGAAATCGGAAATCGGAAATCGGAAATCGGAAATCGGAAATCGGAAATCGGAAATCGGAAATCGGAAATCGGAAATCGGAAATCGGAAATCGGAAATCGGAAATCGGAAATCGGAAATCGGAAATCGGAAATCGGAAATCGGAAATCGGAAATCGGAAATCGGAAATCGGAAATCGGAAATCGGAAATCGGAAATCGGAAATCGGAAATCGGAAATCGGAAATCGGAAATCGGAAATCGGAAATCGGAAATCGGAAATCGGAAATCGGAAATCGGAAATCGGAAATCGGAAATCGGAAATCGGAAATCGGAAATCGGAAATCGGAAATCGGAAATCGGAAATCGGAAATCGTAAATCGGAAATCGGAAATCGGAAATCGGAAATCGGAAATCGGAAATCGGAAATCGGAAATCGGAAATCGGAAATCGGAAATCGGAAATCGGAAATCGGAAATCGGAAATCGGAAATCGGAAATCGGAAATCGGAAATCGGAAATCGGAAATCGGAAATCGGAAATCGGAAATCGGAAATCGGAAATCGGAAATCGGAAATCGGAAATCGGAAATCGGAAATCGGAAATCGGAAATCGGAAATCGGAAATCGGAAATCGGAAATCGGAAATCGGAAATCGGAAATCGGAAATCGGAAATCGGAAATCGGAAATCGGAAATCGGAAATCGGAAATCGGAAATCGGAAATCGGAAATCGGAAATCGGAAATCGGAAATCGGAAATCGGAAATCGGAAATCGGAAATCGGAAATCGGAAATCGGAAATCGGAAATCGGAAATCGGAAATCGGAAATCAGAAATCAGAAATCAGAAATCAGAAATCAGAAATTATTTATTTGCTCAACATAATTTTGGTTAACAAAAGCTTATGAATATTATCTAGATTATATTCTAAAAGTCACCACTAGCAACCAAACTAAGCCTAGCTTGTAAATTATTATGCCATTAGTGAAAACAAAATATATATAATGCAAAATGTAGAATAGACAATCCGTTTTCATACCTACTACATGCAGGATTCGTAATTTAATTTGTGCATGTGTCTGCCGAATTCCATAGGAGAAAAGTATAAGTAGGTATTAAATTTTGATTTTGCGTACAATATAAAACATTTTCAAATCAATACAAATTAAAGATAATTCATATTAATTAATGTGTCTGTCTGTATTAATATAGTATACTTTATAACCAGCCGAGTTCCCTTAAGGACACTGTTCACGTTATCACACGATACGAAAAATAAACCGAGGGTACGTTTGAGAGACGAATAAAGTTTGATGCAGCAGGAGTAAATACTGCGATGAATTTTATTATTGCGTCATTTAAGTGTCAATTGTCCATGCCATTTGGTTTCCAGCTGAGTAGAGTAGACCACCCTCTTATACGCGACTTTAGTGCATGCCACCAAGTAAAAAGTAAGATAATAATTGTAAATGTTCGAAAAACCAAGGAGACGAGAAGTTTTGCTAAAACGCTACCTACTTCTTTAATATATGATAATGTATAGTGAGATTAGTCCTGTATTGTAAATTTACAAAAAATATACTTATATTCGACAACTCGGTAAAAAAATGAGGGTGCTCTATTTTAGTCAATCGGATACCACACGGTGGGTCAATTTACCCTAGTCGCCTTTTACAACACTTCGGTAAGAAATGAGGTTGGTCTATTCTATTCAGCCGAATACCACACGGCGAATAGACTTACCTTAGTCGCGTTTTACGACACCTCGGTAAGAAATGAAGGTGCTCTATTTTTCTTAACCGGATACCACAGGGTGAGTCGACTTACCTTAGTCGCGTTTTACGACTCCTCGATAAGAAATGAGGGTGGTACTTTTCTATTCAGCCGGATACCACACTGCATGGTTGATATTCATAAATGTTAGTTAAAAAAATCAGTCAGTTGAAGCGGCTTGAATTATTTTTGTTTAGATTTCAATTAATAAATCCTACAGAAAGAAGGAGCGTTTGTTTTGTGTAACCTTTAGTTGATAATAAGGATAATAACCTAACCGATGTCGTTGATAAAAAATAAAACGTAATAATATGCTAATAAATACCTAATGGAAATGCGCACTACTCACATGTCATGTGGCTTGTGCAAAAACAAAATTCAATATCAGTTCTTCAACATCTACCAGCTCTTATCGCATTCAGATAAGACCCATTTTTTGATAACCCAGCCGCCGCATGGATGTTCTGAGACGAGTAAAACACTCGAGTTTTGTTTTCCAACAGAGTAGGTTAGTCTAGTATATTTAATATTCCAAAGTGCGTTCTGGGAGAGTTTGAAATAAAAGGTGAGTGATTTATAATGTGTGTTTGATTGTTAGTTTACGCGTTTTATACGTGTTTATAAGATTGAATATTGTTAATGTGTTGTTTTTGTTTAGGACAAGGAAAACATGTGTACTTGAAAATATAGTTTTGCGTTGAATATATTATCTATCCGCATTCTAAATTTGAATGCTTTATTCAAATATGTCTCACGAGTGTACTTTATGTTATTACAAAATTGTTATAATCTGTTCAGCATTCTAAATTTGAATTCTTCGTTCGAGTTATTTACGGAGTTTATATATATCTGGTGGAATTCTAAATTCAAATTCAGCATACTTAGCTTTTTAAATAAGAATTTATTTAACTACATAACATTTTATTTTAAATGTGGAAAATCAATAGATTTCCCACATTTAAAACATAATTCTTTATTATATGTAATTCGTTAGTGACTGTTTGATATTTACAAAATTATGAAAGGTTTTTGAAAACGTTGAAAGTTTAAAAACAGGTATTGCACCATTAAATTAATAATAAATTAATTAATCTGTAAATGACTATTAAAAAAGGCTTATAACAAGCTTCTTATTATATATATGGAATACAACATTCTTTATTGCACCACATAAAATTACAATATTCAATGTAAGGAAAACTATATAATCTTAATGCAGATACAATAAGGCGGTTAAGTTTATACTACAAGTGCATATTGGAAAGAAAAGAAGAAATATAACAATTATATAGGGAATATAATTTTGAAATGAGCGAAATTCTGTCAGTCCGTCTTTTTGTTTATTTATTACTTTTCACGACTAATCCTCTGGACCAACATGACACGAACTCTTCTAACTCTTCTAGCGTAACATATAGGATAAAAAATCCAGTTTTACTTTCGGAAAAAGTGAATCCACAAAATTCATTATTGAGGGTATTTAAACGCTTAAGTTGAAGCTAAGCAAGTCATCATCCTCCTGCCCTTATCCCACCCTAAGTGGGGTCGGCACAACATGTTATAAACATGCTGTAACATGATTTGGCTGCGTTTTTACGACCGGCCGCCTGCCTGACGTCAACTTACCTAACTCGTATTTTACGACACCTCGGTAAGAAAGAGGGTGGTCTATTTTACTCAACCGGATACCACACGGTGGGTCAACTTACCTTAGTCGCCTTTTACGACACCTCGGTAAGAAATGAGGTTGGTCAATTCTACTCAGCCGGATACCACACGGCGGGTCGACTTACCTTAGTCGCTTTTTACGACACCTCGGCAAGAAAAGAGGGTGGTACTATTCTATTCAGCCGAATACCACACGGCTTGAAGCTAAGCAAGTGGCAGGTATTAATTTTTATTAATAACGGTAACATAGTTATCATGCCGTGTGGTATCCGGCTGTGTAGAATAGACAACCCTTATTACTTACCGAGACGTCGTAAAAGGCGACTAAGGCCTGTTTCACAAGTTACTAATAAGGTTTCGGATAGTTCACCGACAAATTAACTAAGTAGCAAATAAATGTCTCTACAAATGTGAATTTTTTTCAATAAAATAAAATTTTGCTCGGAAATTTTGAAATATGTATTTGCTATCCAGTAAATAAACAAAATAACAGCTACATGATCTACCTGTTAACTTATTAGGGACTTTAAGTGCTGAATAAACCTATCAGAAACCTGAGAAACGCAAAATTCCGACATATGTGTCAGATATGTTCCGAATAAGTTAACTGACTGTTTATTGACAACTTGTGAAACAGGCCCTAAGGTAAGTTGGCGTCAGACAAGCGGCCGGTCGTAAATTATCCAGCCAAATTACACCCCCACTAAAAGTAGGATAAGGCAGCGGGGAAGAGGATGATGGTAACATAATGTCATAATATTCGTATGGCAACATAAGAATTGATCACGGATATTAATAAATATGTTATTTAGGTATAAGTGCGATATGAATGGATTGATAGGCCGCTATTATCTAATCTGAAATTTATAACTGTGAGCTGTTATATGTAATATTGTGAAATATCACAGCATTAGCACTATAAGATTCATATCGAGGTTGCAATTGCATATGATTAGAGTAAAAACGTAATAAATATAACGCCCTATCAGAGGAATAAGGTTACATGTCCTACATAGATGCATAGAACATATAAGTTCATTCTTCGGATAGGGGCGATGTAAAAAAGGTTAACATTATGTAATGTATGTATTAAAAATACAGTTTAAAATTAACATTTTCTCGAATATTTTTGTGTGAGAAAGAACAATCGAAAGCTTTACTATTTGTTTTGAAGTTTAAAAGTTGTTCAACTTGATTAAGCTTTTTGGTGAAGGTGAAACATCGTGAGGAAACCTACATATCTCTAGAGAATTCTGGGAATTTGGGTAGAATTGTGTAGCCTATCAATTAACCAGGCCGCATTGGAGCAGTGTGGTAGGTCTTAGCTCCAACCCTTCTCTCTGGAGAGGAGGCCTATGCCCAGCCACTGCTGATTAAAAAAAGTAAAGTAAAAACAGTGAAGTAAAGTAAACGAACTGTTATAAATCCCACTGGATATATAACAGGCCGTCACTTTACTTTTTTTTATTGATTATTTATTGAGTTATTTAGGTTATATCTGTATAACTGGTATATAGATAAAACTTATGAACGAGCGTCACGTGTCAAATCTCCATAGACGGTAGTATTTTTGGTAGCTGACTGATCATCCATACTACTGCTATCTCTTCCAGGATGCCGTGGAAAAGACCATCGGACCTCCCAGTGGGTCAAGTATGGACCAGGTTCAAAGGCAGGGAAAGAAATGACGCTCCGGCTTTGACGTAAGCATTTGTTACTGAGAGTTTAAGATTTATTACGACAGACACTTTATTTAAAACTAGCTATCGCCATCGGCTTCGCCCGCGTGGATAGATTAAAACCAAAACCAAAAATGGTTAATGTGGATTAACCCTAAAAGCTAGACATACTCTGTCGCGGACTTTTGTTAGAACTTTAAGAGGGAACCAATTTTGTAATACATGATTTTTTAATATCTATTACCGTTTACTTACACACACGCAAGGAAAGCTTTAAATTTTTCCGTTTTCGTAATATTTTTTATTGCTGCTCATTTCCTATTCATCTTAACGCTATGTAATATAGCCTATAGAATTCAATAAAAAGACAATCTTACACTGAAAGAATTTTCAAATCGCTCCGATAGATAAGTTGACGTCAGGCAGGCCGTAAAATAAGTAGCCAAATCACGAGTCAACATCCTTATAATATGTCGTACCGACCCCATTTAGTGTGGGATAAAGGAGAAAGATGAATATCATAGTTTAAAGAATTCGTTAAGTTGTAAGAAAAAGTAAAGTAAAATAACGGCCTGTTACAATCCCACTGCTGGACATAGGCCTCTTCTCTCCACTAAGACTACCTAAGACCTACCACGCTGCACCAATGCGGATTGGTAGGTTACACATATCCCCAGATTTCTGTAGGGATATGCAGGTTTACTCAAAATATTTACCTGCACGAAAAAGCGTGTGATAAATTGCAATTATTAGACACTTAAGTTTTAACAGAAAAACTCATTGGTGCCTGCCGGAGTTTAAACTCGTGACTCTCGAAAGAGTCGCACGGTCATACCGCTGGGCTATCACAGCTTATTCGTATCTCGTTGAAGTGTACGTAAAATAATCTGTATAACTCCATAAGTCTCAGGGAAAAGTATTATCATAGATAGTCAATCTCAATTAAACGCCATGTGGTATCCGGCTGAATAGAATAGTACCACCCTCATTTCTTACCGAGGTGTCGTAAAAGGCGACTAAGGTAAGTCGACCCGCCGTGTGGTATCGGCTGAATAGAATAGTACCACCCTCATTTCTTACCGAGGTGTCGTAAAAGGCGACTAAGGTAAGTCGACCCGCCGTGTGGTATCCGGCTGAATAGAATAGTACCACCCTCATTTCTTACCGAGGTGTCGTAAAAGGCGACTAAGGTAAGTCGACCCGCCGTGTGGTATCCGGCTGAATAGAATAGTACCACCCTCATTTCTTACCGAGGTGTCGTAAAAGGCGACTAAGGTAAGTCGACCCGCCGTGTGGTATCCGGCTGAATAGAATAGTACCACCCTCATTTCTTACCGAGGTGTCGTAAAAGGCGACTAAGGTAAGTCGACCCGCCGTGTGGTATCCGGCTGAATAGAATAGTACCACCCTCATTTCTTACCGAGGTGTCGTAAAAGGCGACTAAGGTAAGTCGACCCGCCGTGTGGTATCCGGCTGAATAGAATAGTACCACCCTCTTTCTTACTGAGGTGTCGTAAAATACGGCTGAGGTAAGTTGACATCAGGCAGGCGGCCGCGCGTAGAAACGCAGCCAAATCATGTGACAGCATGTTTATAACATGTTGTGCCGACCCCACTTAGAGTGGGATAAGGGCAGGAAGATGATGATGATGATGATGTCAATCTCAATTAAATAATTAGTCTCAATTAAAACTGGTTCGAAGTATCAGGCAAAGTAATAGTAGTTGAGTATGTCAGGCCGCTCCTGTTCTGTACTTATCGATGTCCTAATCTGCAGGTACCAAATACGGGATATGGAGGAGCCGTACAGGAAGCAGTGCCTAGACATGATGCAGGAAACCTTCATACGAGACGAGCCTATTTGTCACTCTTTAGGTAATACACGTACTAGCTGTGCCACTCGGTTTCACTTGCAGTGCGATAGTGAATCCAGTCATTATAGAAAATAGTTTATTCTACTTCTTCCGATCCTTCTATTTATTGGAATATTTCAAGCCTGTACACAAATTTCATAATAATCAGTTGATCATTTGAGCTGTGGTAGCCCAGCGGTAACACCATGCGACTCTTTCGAGGAGGTCACGGATTCAAACCCGGGCAGCCACCAATGAGTTTTTCTATTAAAAACTTATGTGTCTAATTGATAATTGCAATTTATCACACGCTTTTCGGTGAAGGAAAACATTGTGAGGAAACCTGCGTATCTCTAGAGAAGCCGAGGATATGTGAAAGCTACCAATCCGCATTGGAGCAACGTGATAGGTCTTAGCTCCAATCCTACTCTCCAAAAACAGAGAGGAGTCCTATGCCCAGCAGGGGATAGTAACCAGCCGATACTTACTTTTTTTCACTATTATCTGGATATTAAAGGTGCCAAAAGTACAAAATTGCCTAAAAGCGTTATTAGTATTTCATATTTGCACTTTTTTAGGTATATCATCAGATCCAGAATCGATACAAACGATAAGAAATAATTGGGAAGAGTTCGTTTCACAACAGATATCTATAGCGTGCTTCACGGAAGAGAACGGACAACCGGGAGAACTGGTCGGGTTCAACATACTGATGGTCAAATGTAGGGATGACGAGGAAGAAGATGTCGCACAGGTATAGGTCTTTTTTAATCGGCCTAGGGTTCTTCCTACAGGCTGTATCCCTCAATTATCCACTATGGCAAGCATTGTGTGTTGGATTGGTCAGTCCAACAAGCCAAGCTCCTTCTATTCGAGATACCCGACGCGGGCTCCTCAAGGCTTCTTTGACGTGGTCGGCGAAGGAAGGATGTTCGCGCTATGTTCTGCCTGCTCCATGCAATGTAGCATGACGTGATACTGTTTTTCTAATGCATCCTTTGTAAATTGGGGTGTCAGTCAGTCAGAAATAAGTGTTTATTTAGCGTACCGATGATATAACATATTCTTCTTACGTTGGGTCTATTCACCCGAAAGAGTCCTAAGGTGCTGGAATGAAGACATCGCTCTGGAAGGCACAGCGTCGGTAGACCCCTACGAGATGTATCGACGACACAAGCGGCACAATCGTGGGGTGTGGAGATCCCTTAAAGAGACCTTTGTTGAGCGGTAGACGTCCATTGGTTGAAAAAGAAGAAACCTTTCAAACAATGATTGAAGGAGGGCATTGATTCCCTGTATTGAATGCAAGCTCTGCAGCTCAAGTAGTCCACTTGTTGTGGGTTTCCTAAGTCATGACTTAAGAATATCTTAAACTACGGTTGTAGGAAGCTGAAAGGTAGTGGACCGATTGTCTCTAGCCCGTCATCCGTGATATCTGAGGCCGATGCGTCTGCTGCATCATTACCCATTAACGATGGGACCATTGATAAATTACCATAGAAAACCGACTGATTTTGTATTGAGATAGTTTCCACGATTTTAGGGCAGTTTTATTAGTTTTAATGTAGCCACAACTAGGTTTGTACTTGACTGCTATCTGGTAAGAAGATGCTGTATATTCTCTAATACTAATTACATATCCTAATAGCTATCTTTTCTAACTTTCGCTCTTTCTTAAAGACTACCTAAAAGTTAACTGTTAGCCTCTTTGTAGTAGTTTAAAAATTGCTATGAGAAAGCTAAGAAACGCCGTTGCAGATCACAGCCTTATGTTAGTATTAATTTTTAGGTGAAAGGAGAGTCCTGGCGAAAGTGTTTGCAAACGATAGTGGCCGCTGAGAAGTTGGTGAATATATTCGACCACTACGGTGTCGATAGCTACATGTCTTCCAGCGGGCTGACCGTGCTGCCGGAACACCGTGGACAGAACATTGGGGCTAGGCTGATTGGTGCCAGGTGATACATGATTACTATGATTTTCTCTTGCCATTGACTCCTGGGCAAAGGCCTCATCTCTCCGTTTATGGAGAGAAGGATTGGAGCTAAGACTACCACGCAGCTCCAATGCGGATTGGTAGGTTACAGATATCTCTTTCCTCACGATGTTTTCCTTCTCCGAAAAGCGTGTGATTAATTGCAATCATCAATTAGACACAAAGTTTTAACAGAAAAACTCATTGGCCCGGGGTTTGAATCCGTGACTTCCTCGAAAGAGTCGCACGGTGTTACCCCAGGGCTACCACTGCTTTTTCTCTTTCTTTACGCATAAGGAAATATTTAAAAAAATCAAATCAAAATGATCTTTATCCGAATAAGTTTTGCAAGCACGCTACCATTAATTTGGAACGTTGTTCTTATCAAGAAAAACCAGGGAAAACTCGCCGAAGATGAAACTTTGTATATCTCTGAAGTACATTAAATTTGGTTTGGTTCTGATTAATAATTCTCTCCTTTTCAGAAAAGAACTCTGTAAAGCTATCGATATAAACGCGGTGTGTACCGTATTCACGGCCAAGACCTCGCAAGTGTTAGCAGCCAAGTGCAATTACGAAGTGTTAGCCACTCTGCCCTACTCCGACATGATCCAACATGGTGTCGATCTTTCGGACTGTACCACCACGGAAGCTAAGGTCATGGGCATTAAGTTTGATTAGACTTTTTATGTACCAGTTCCATCTGACAATTTTGACAGGCCTGTTGGCGCAGTGGGTATTGACCCTGCCTTCAGCTCCGCGGGTCGCGGGTTTGACTCCCGCTGAGGGCCAAAATTTTCTATAAATTAATTTGTTGGTCTTCGAGTCTGGGTGTGTATATAAGTATTTAGTATGTATTTAAAAATTATATATGTATATACTCGTATTCACCAGTTGTCTCTCACCCATAACACAAGTATTATGATACTTTGGGCAGCAGCAGGGTCGTCTCGCTTACTCCGTTGGGAGTAGGCGGGGTACGGGCCTCGAGGCGTACCTCCTTGCCCGGGCAGTTCCTCGCGGGCACTTAAGCCCGGTCTGTGTTTCGGCCTTGTAGGCCGAGGTCACCTAGGTGACCTAAGGGATGTCTGGTTCGGTGGTGAGGTCTGGGAATGGTAGCTCCCAGACCTCGAATTCTTCTTCAGGTGGTCCTAAGTCGGGTGGTGTCATGATCGGGGGTGTCAAATCCGGTGTTTTCGCCCTCTTGCCCATCGCGTCGTCCTCATCGTCGCCGTCGTCATCCGCATCGGGCCGCGGAGACGGTGACCGCAGGAGCTCGCGAGGCAGGGAACGTCCATCGGGTCGCGCATGGAGTGGCGCGATGCCGTGGAGATGTACGTGCGCGCTATTGTCCGCACGTGCGAACATCCGGCGCGCAAGGCGACGGACATACTCCTCCACGGTCGGCATTTTGGTATCCCGATGCACGACGTCGTTCCGCACATACCTCGGGGCTCCTACGATCAGTCGCAGGCAGCGGTTCTGCTGGACTTGCAGTCTTCGCTTCTGGTACGCCGAACATAGCGCGTACCAGGCGGGTGCCGCATACGTCAAGCGCGAGCGGACGTAGGCACCGTAGACCCGCAGTTTGGTGTTCATAGGTAAGTGGGATGTGAATAGCGCGTGAAGCTTGGACCTAGCAGCGGCGGCTCGACCCACGACGTGATTCACCGTGGGGAGCATGCACAGGCTGCGGTCCAATTCACACCCCAAAAACCTCACTGTGGTCGTCCACTCTACGTCCTGGCCTCGTAGAGTCAGCTGACGTAGAGGCTTGGAGCGGCTGGTTAGCAGAGCGGCCGTCTTCCCGACGTTGACAGCCATCCTCCACTTGTCCAGCCATTCCGGCAACAAGTCCAGCATACGCTGCATGCGGTTGGTGGCGACGATCTGGTGGTAGGACGACGCGAAATACGCGCTGTCGTCGGCGAACAGCGACAACAGCACGTCCTCCTCCCCTTCCCGCAGATGGTGGCGCAGGGTGGGGATGTCATCCGTATACGCCGCGTATAAACGCGGCGATATACAACTGCCCTGGGGTAATCCGGCTTGGATGGTGCGTGGCTGGGATTCGGCACCATCCACTGCCACGTAAAAGCTACGGCCGTGTAGGAACGATGCCAGCACTCGCACATAAGCAGGCGGCATGGTGGTGTCCAGTATTTTGACCAGGAGCCCGGCGTGCCACACACGGTCGAAGGCCTTCTCGATGTCGAGAAAGACCCCCACGGTGTAGCGCCCGTTGTTCCGCTCACTGGTCATGTGGTTTATCACCCTCGCCAGCTGGAGCGTCGTCGAGTGGCCGCTGCGGAATCCAAACTGCTCCTCGCGCAGGGGCAGATGGGGCGTGACTCGACGCAGCAGCAGACGCTCAAACAGCTTGGCTATGTGCGAGAGCAGGGTGATCGGCCAGTAGCTTCCAGGCAGGCGGTGGTCCTTCCCCGGCTTGGGAAGAACGATGATCTTCCCGGTCTTCCACGCCTCTGGGAAGTGGCCGGTGCGGAGTACTCCATTGAACAATCTCGTGAGCGCTACGAGACCTGTTCGGGGCAGCAGCATCAACGCGCGATTCCGTCGGGGCCTGGCGCCTTTCGCTTATCAAGGCGACCAACGCAACGCAACGACCGACCGCAGCTCTGACAGGGAGATGAAGTCCTCTCCCCGGAGCGGCGGTGTAGGGGCCGACAGGAACCTCTCCAGCTTGTCCTGGACAGCCGCGTGATGACGGATGACATGGAGGTTGGAGGTGTTGGGAGCGTTGGGCGTAAATGTCTGTTCCAGGTGTGCCGCCAGAATCTCAGCACGATCCTTGGCGGCATAGGTGCGTTTACCCGCGGCATTGAGCAGCGGGTAAACGGGGGTGTCTTGTCCAGTGAGTTTCTTGCAGAGGGAGTACAGCGCTGTGTCATGTTCTGTCGCTCGATCGACGGTATCCTCCCATCGCGCCTCGTCGAGAGCGACTACGGCACGCGCGATCCTCTCTGCAAGCCGGTTCAGGTCAGCCTTCACCCTGGGGCAACGAGTGCGGGCCCATAGGCGGCGTAGGGTGCGCTTCCGCTTAAGCATATTGCGGAGCGAGCTCGGCAGGTCCTTCCTTCGATTGGTATCCGGTGAAGTCAACGTGGTGGTGGTAGCTGCTGCTTTGGCGGCGATGATCGCCTCCGCGACCAACGCGTATACTTTGGGGACTGACGACCGTGTTTGTGCCCTATATATTTATTTATTTAATTATAGATGGCGCTGTACCGTAGTGTTATATAACTTTATCGTAGAGTAGAGTAGCCCATTAAGTTAGTGTTGTGCTAAAAACTTCGATTATGAATTACTCATCTAATTCTTTTATAAGGAATTTGTTTTGTTCCAATTTCGTCTAGGGAAAATTCAAAATTTGTTTTACTAGAACAACAGAATATTTTGCACCTGATATAATCTTCTTCTTCTCTTCTTGTTTTATAATTTCTCTTGTGTCATTTTATTTATCGATTCTAAACATCTATAAGTCCATCGTGAAAATGGTATACATTTAATATTTTATATTTAGTCTATATGTTAAATTAGTTTTACTAGGTGTATTTGTATTATTGTGCAGAATAACAGAATTCGTAGCAATTACATTAAGTAATTAGTAATTATGTTGTAATATTAATAATAATTGTATTTAGTAATATTCATATTGATATATTGCATCATAAATTGGAGGAAAGGAAACAATGGTCTTCGAGTCTGGGTGTGTATTTGTCTTCAAGTATGTATTTAAAACTATATAAGTATATATTCACCAGTTGTCTGTCTACCATAACACAAGTATAAAGTTACTTATTTTGGTGTCCCATATATTTATTTATTTAAAACCATAGACTGCAACATTTATGTTGTGCTATTCGCTCTCGTATTTATAAACCCCATCACAAAAAAGTTGTTATAAGACGCGTATGTGTGTTTGTCCATAATTGTAACTCCAAAACAGATGAACTGATTTTTGATGAATAATAATTGACTTGCATTTATTATAGAGAGCGTTATAGTTCCACCATTAAAAGGACTACAGTTTCGTTGCTTATTACGTTTATTGTTATGATAAGACTAAGCGTGTGGTGGGTTTAAGCTCTATACAGATTGGCAGGCGACGCAAATTTGTTTTTATGATTTTGTTAAGAATTTACAGGTTGTAATACGATGTTTTCCTTCACCTGACATATAGCTATATGTATATAAGAAGAAAACACGTACATAACATTTTATAGATAACTAGCGGCCTGCCCTTGCTTCGCACGGGTATAAAATATATATCCCATGTCAGTCAGTGTAAAAAAAATGATTAAAATTGATCCAGTTGTTTTGATTTATTCATTACTGCCCGTGGCCGTAGCGTTAAATTTGGAGAAAAACAATTTCCTTTCCCTATACCACGAAGATTTCCTGCTATCTTTGGAATATCTAAATTCATATAGTACATTATTACTTATTTACTTTTATATTTTCCCTATGTATTTTATTTTTACAATTAATTACAGAATGTCTTTAAACAAACTCTTGAAAGAGCTACATCGCTGCTAAAGTCGAAGTGTTATAGGACGAAGCGAAAATGTTCACTTAAATTACATGCTGTAAACGGCCATATTGATCGATATTAAATCAACTATTTATTTTAGGTACTCAATTGGATAAGGATTAATGCTGTATTGTATAAGAATTGCTTCAAAAATAAGGCATTATTTTTCGTAAAAAGTAAACGACAAAAAATGCTTTAGTGGGTTATCCATAAGCGATAGACATATACCATCGCGGACTTTTCAATGTGTACAAATACTTAGTACATTATTTTGATAAATGCAATGTAAGCGGAAAAAAATGTAATTATTTACAGAAACCTCAAAAATTACAGTATTTCTCTACTCCGTATTGAATGTTATTATACGTACAAACCTTCCTCTGGAATCACTCTATCTATTAAAAAAACCGCATCAAAATCTGTTGCGTAGTTTTAAAGTTTTATGCATACATAGGGAAATATGGACTTTGTTTTATAATATGTAGTGACTATGAAACTTTATTTTATAATTTTTTTTATTATGTTTATCGCTTTATGTACTTAAGAAGTTCTGAAGCTGTCACTACTGTATATTGTATATTGTTTGTTTTTAACATATATTAAGACCAAGGTGATATTATGGGTTCTCATAAAGGGCATACAATTGAAATTTTATTATTGTTGTTTCCATGTACTTAATTTTTAATAGATATATTGTATACGATATTATTTTTTGTATAGTATGTATCGCATTAAGCAGTAATAACAATCATCATCGTCCTGCCCTTATCCCACTCTAAGTGGGATCGGCACAACATGTTATAAACATGCTGTCACATGATTTGGCTGCGTTTTTACAACCGGCCGCCTGACTGACGTCAACTTACCGTAGTCGCTTTTTACGACACGTCGGTAAGAAATGAGGGTGGTCGATTCTACTCAGCCGGATACCACACGGCGGGTCGACTTACCTTAGCCGCCTTTTACGACACCTCGGTAAGAAATGAGGGTGGTACTATTCTATTCAGTCGGATACCACACGGCGTTAAGAAGTAATTATAACAATAAAAATCTAATACAAACTATAAAGTCTGTATCCTTTATATTATAGTCAAATTTAAACACTTATAGGTGCTATCGTGATTTAAAATGCATTATGCAATAGATGCTATGTTATATAATATAGATGTATAATAAAAAGAATTTTCAAATTTTAATATATTAATTTATTGGTACAATCAAATATACACAAACTTTTTTTATAAATAAAACGCTTTATCAAATCACTTACAATGTATCACTTATTATCGATAAATGCTCAAACATCACTATACAATTGTCATGTTCTTATCAAAACTTATTTTATAAATACCAATTATGCAAAAGTTCTCTCGACATCCTAACTCTAACTAGCAGAGATACAAAAATAATAATTAAATTATTTTGCTATAATCCGCGATGAAGTAAACTAGAAAATATCTAATATATACCTAATGCTAAATGTATCGTTTCGTCCCGCAAACGATTGTTGAGTTTGTGATAGTGAACGTATGTAGTGCTTGTGGAGGCGGTGATGGAGGTTTGTGCATGTGTTTTTACGAATCCTGCATGTATCAGGTATGATAACCGATTGTCCACTCTACTTTCAGCATTATATATATTTCCTATTTTACTTCATCGCGGATTATAGCAAAATAATTTTATTATCACTTTTGTATTGTGGATCTCCGCAAAGTAACGCCTAATTCTATAAATGTTGATGTTCTAGAACCTTTAATAACAACACGGGAGCTTTGTTGCGTTTTGTTCCAAAAGAAATTCTTCTCTTTTATATATTAAAAGCTCTTATTTAACTTGCAATATATGGAAGGTGGAATTTTGCAAGTTCAATTTGACCTAATTCCCAGGGTACGATTGGGGCGAATTAATGCTTTGTTTTTTTTCTTTTCCACTTTATCTGCAATTGGAATGACTATAGACAACTTTAATTATTATTAATTATTATATTGGTGAAAAATAAATGCTCACTATGTTATATAAAAAAAGTAATGACTGAATTATTTTTCTATAATCATATGTTACAGCAAAATGTAGCATTACTTTTGTACAACGGAATGACGCAGAGTAGCGCCTAATTATTATAAATAGTTTTAGAAATAATGTCTTTTATTGGCATGTTCATACTGGCAAGCATACAAATTATACAAAACAAAATATATATGTATATGTTTACTTTGGACAAGTATTGGCAAAATAAGTTAATATGACGTTAGATTTAATTTCCTCTAGCTTAATATAAAAATAAATTAAAGGTAATATATTTAATTTGGACAAGTATTGGCAAAATAAGTTGAAATGAAGCTAGATTTAATTTCCTTTAGCTTAATATAATTTCAATCTTAAATTATTGGCAATGTAAAAATAGAGTATAGTTTACAAATAGTAGTGTTCTCTTACTTACTACCACTGTAGTGTTCGTTACTGTTGCGGTGTCATGGCGGATCGCAGTGATTCGCAACGAGTCGCAACGGCTCGCAGCGATTCGCTGTATGTTATTATTGTAGTGTTATCGCAGTTCGTGGCGATTCGAAGCGTGCAGCAACGAGTTGCAGCGGTTCGCAGTGTGTCTTTCTACCTACGCAGCTTGTCGTTAAGCCATTCGCTGGTGAGCTCGTCAATTTCGCGTACTTCTAGCAGGCGAGGCGCCCCTACAGCCGCTGCCAAAGCGCGCTGGGTGCCTGCGTACATCACCTGCACATAAAGACACTAAATAACTAACATTAAAACATATTGGAGCACATTTGCCTATCAGTGACAAGCACATTCGTAGTGAGAGGTATAAAGTGTGAACTCGCAAACGGGCTGACTTTTAGTGCTTCAATGGATAACTCTGCACAATCTTTAGTAATTATAAAGAGGAAAAATTTGTATGTATATTTGTAATGTTTTCACACAAAAAATACTGGACCGATTTCAAAAATTCTTTAACCATTGGAGAGCTGCATCTTTACGGAGCAACATAGGCTAATTTACATTAAAAAAAATTGCAAAATAAGGTGTTGAAAATTAGCCATAAAAATCTGTATATTCATTAGATTACGAATGTTACTGTAATTAAATAAGAAATAAAACTTTTATGTTAACAAATATAAATCTATTGTGACTTAGTAGACTGCCATGAGATCGGTATGTACGCGGGTGAAACCGCGGGATATTACTAGTAAGACACTAAAGCAACTCAGAGCCTATTGACTTAACACGTTCTTCTCGGTAGGAGCAAACTTCCGAATCAGTGGTAGCTTCTTTAAAACATTTGACGATTCAAAAGTACTGTAAACAGTCCACTTGAATAAAGAAAATTTTGAATTTGAATTTATTTAGGTCATTTTGTGGATCTTTAGCATCAATAAATATATTGGGATTGTTCGGCGCCCAGGGCGTCAGGCCCCATGCTCCTTTACTATATAGATGGAAGTGCATTTACCTGTAGTTCCATGTGCGCGTCTCGCGGCGTGTAGAATATGAAACACATTGGGAAAGATATCCGTCCGTCTGTGTGCTCCATTTTATAACTGGAACGAGACAAAATTTAGCTGTCTATACTAATATATAAAGTTGAAGAGTTTGTTTGATTGCAAAAAACGGCATAATTTAAAGATTTTAAAGCATTCCTTGCGTGCGCTGAGTAAACGGTGAAAGTTATTCAAAAATCATGTATTACAAAATTGTTCGCCTCTAAAAGTTCTAAATAAAAGTCTGGGACAGCATATATCTAGCTTTTAAGGTAAACCCACTTTAACCATTTTTATGCCTATTAAAATACTATATTACGGTTTTAATCTTTCCACGCGGGCGGAGACGTTGGCGATTGCTAGAAGACATATATACCTGTACACTATGAACCTGGGCTGGTGGGATGGCAGTATATCCTGCAACTCTTCAAGCTCCACATTTTCTAGTTCTTCATCAACTTCCAACGCTTGTTTCTCTCTATTAACCTGTAATGTTATAGAAGAATCTATATATATTTCATCATCATCCTGCCCTTATCTATTCTAAGTGGGTTCAGCAGAACATGTTATAAACATGCTGTCATTTGTCTACGTATTATACGACCGGCCGCTTGCCTGACGTCAACTTGTCTTAGTCGTATTTTACCACAGCTCGGAAGGAAAGAGGTCTATTCTTTACAACCTGATACCACATGGTGGGTCAAACTACGGTAGTCTGACTGGCTAGTTGGCGCAGTGGGTAGTGACCTTGCCTTCGGCTCCGTGGTTCGCGGTTTCAATCCAGCCGAGGGCCAACATTTCCTTTAAATGAATTTGTTGGTCTTTGAGCCTGGGTGTATATTAGTATTTAATAAGTGTAAGTGTGCAAGGATCCCATATTTATTTATTAAGTCGCCTTTTACGACACCTCTATCAGAAACAAGAGAGATATAGAACTTTTGCTAAGCCTAATTTTTATTCTGCTCAGTTTATTACTAATAATATCAGTATCCAATTAGTAACCAGTTCCACTTTGGACAAATTGGTTGGCATACATAAAGGGTATTATCTCATTTATTTATATAACCCTCGCACTATGAATAAGACCATGTAGCACAGCTAGTTAAATATAATATATCTATGGACTTATTTTGCTAACAAACAGGCTCTTTTGTTTGCTTGTTATCATAGAATTTATATTAAATGAGTTACTATTGGTGTATCGACTGATAAGTGTTAAAAGGAGTGGCTTTTTCCTGTTATAGGTCAGTGAACTTCCGTTTTGAACTATATCCAATCTAACATAAAATGAGATCATAAATAATAGTGAAATAAAAGCAAAAAATATATATATTTTTTTTTAATTTTTTGCATAAGAATATACATAATTATCAAAAGATTTGTGGTGTATATAATAGACAAAGTAGGAACCTACATAAGCTTGCGGCTCCTGCATTAAACATTTCAAAAGTACGTAAGTCATTTCAAAATGCCACAATCAATTTTAGCTTTTCCATTACAGCAGTTTAAAACCACTATTAATAAAAGGCTAATACAGAAAGCCTACTACACTATTGAGGATTACTTAGATGATAATGTGTGGAAGTAGCTACACTCTGACCCTGTACAAGACAATAATAACTAAATGTAACTAGTAATAAGAATAATATCTTTAAAAGAGCAACTGCCAAGTTTTATGCTGGCTCTTCTCAGTAGGAACAGCTTTCCAAACCTGCTATACATTTGATGATTATAAAGCATTTGTATACAACTTTATTGAAAGTAAGAATATTTTGAATTTGACAAAATAGCATTATATAAGGAGCATAATAAAATTGTAATAGCAAATAACTATTTTTTTTGAAAATATGATGTTAGCTCTAACAGCTTTTACAGCATTATCGGGAAGCAAAACTAGAAGTAATCAATAATAATGAGTCATCCTAACATTGTTTTAATTGATTGCATATTCCAAATTATAAATAATTAATATACAGTTATATATTTTTCATATATAAAAGTATAAATGATTATAAAACAAATTTTGATGTACATTATAGACAAAGTACAAAATCACAATAATATGTAAATTGTTTTTGGATTATAATATGCAATTATGTAACAGAATTTATTTAGCTTGGTCATTATAGTATCTGATTAAATATAATTAGTTAAGGTTCATAATAAAATTTGGAAAATCTAATTTTTACTATCATCTATAATCCAGTGATAACAAAATTTCAATTGAGCAATGACCAAATGGTCACTTTATTTATCAATGCAATATGAGTAATTCAAATACTTACATCTTAATTCGTGAACACCGATATTGCGATAAATAAGTAAATTGTACTAGAAAAATAATACTGTAATTTGCAATACAAAGTAAAAAAAATTACGACGTTTTTTTACAAATATTTGAGGCCAATGATGTATAATTGTACACATTTATAGTGTTAGTAGTTATAATATTTTATGAACAGTAAAAAATACACGTAGGTACCTTTAAGATCAGTGCAGCATTTGTGGTGTGTTTTTGAAAACGAAACTTCTTCAAGACCTCTTTCACATCTTCGCCTATATCGCACACATTTACGTTCTGTCCAGACATAACTAAGGAACTAAATTTAATAATGTTTGATAATACTAAACTCCACCTCAAACTATTCATGCGTCAACAAAGTTAATTGAATTGAAACAAATTGCCACAATAACCAATATGTATCTCATAGCTGTCAATGTCAATTTTAAAATTTTTGTTATGTTTTGAACATTATCCTTGCATTAGCAATGACTTTAGATTTTTGTGAATATGTTCAATGAATAATACAATGTATTAATAAATGTTTATTACTACCTAAAAATCACGAAACGTGCAGGTTTTAATGGTAAACGAAACGCTTAAAAATCCAGCTGACGTCTGACATTAAAAAGTCAAATGCGATTAAATATATGTCAGACATGATGTCATATGTCAGTTTGCAATTTTACATTATGTAGGTACTAAAGGATTCCTTTGCTATGAATTTTATCACAAATATATCGTTTTTAGAACGGCGATTAACGCCTTGACAAAAAAAGACTATGTATATTCATGTGTTTAATAATGAACTTTATTTGTTGTAGTTTTCGTAGCGAAACTATTTCCAAATTGAGTACTAAGTTTTTTTAGGGTGTTTATCAAGTGTTTCGCGATTTATTTGTGTTTGAGGTGTATTTGTGGCCTATATAAAGGTCAGTAACACTTTTGTGAATGCTATTTGTAAGTAACTTTGTCTTAATCTTTTATCAATATAGAGTTAAAGTTATATGTTAAATGATTTTAAGTTCTGATGTGTGGGATGAACTCTAGAAATATCAGAAGTTTGAAAGTAAAAGTAGATGCATGCTATTGACAAAAGGATCGGTACGGCATGACAAGCAAAAAGAGAAAGTTTTTTTAATATTCATAAATTCAGCAAACATCACTGAAGGCCTTATTTTTTTTTATATTAAAAATACAAATGAAGGTTAGAGACCAAGATAGCCTTATTAAGTCATTATATACTAGTCATTAATGTTCATAGATATCTCACTTAGTTTACTCTTACCTCTTTATAAGGCATAATGGTACTGGAGAATCTAGATAATCATAAGTTTAAAAAAAAATGGTACTGGAGAGTTATTCAATTAGAATGTAATGGTAAAGCTTATAAGATGCTGCTTCATAAGGTACTTTTGACTGACTAATATGATAAAATTCCCAAAAAATTGTAACATAAATATGAGATCTATTTCTCATGGTGGTAAGAAACGCATTGTTATGTACCTAATAGCTTAGTGCATGATGTACTCATCATGGTACAACTGGTATAAGGATATCACTCACTTGGAGATTCAGGAAAAGGGTGGGAATATCTCATTTAGGGAATTATATTACATTTGTCAGAACTACTTCTGGGTGTAGAGTAAAATTTAATAACAATATTGGAAACCATAAACAATGTTACACTATCTAAATATTTTTTTTTTTTATTTATATTTACAAATCCCCCGCTCTTAACATAATAATTTCCAAAATATTATTTTATTTGTAACATACAGCCAATAACTGATTTAAATTTTGCTAACATGAAATTCTTATTATAATAAGGACCCCAGATATGTGTGTGCAAGTGTGTTGCATGTGGGAATTGTGTATGTGTATGATATGAAATTATATATGTAATTTTAAAATTTAAAAACACAATATTGAATGAAAATTAGAAATATTTATTATATTTTAAAATTATCATATGAATGAATTGTAAATTATGTTAAGAGCAAGGAATAATCAAAAATAAGGTGCATATATTACAAAAATTATGATTATAAAAATATTATAAAAATACCATAATATATATGTAAAATTTCAACAAATTTGTTTATATATTGTGGCAAATCTTCATATAGTGAAGTGCTAATGAATTTTGTTTCAGATCAGTAAAATAATTAAGAAAAAAAAGATGAAATGAGCAAGTGAGACTATGGCTTCATCATGTAAGTAAATAAAGGTGTATTACATTATCTACATATTATATAACAAATTCTCTTCCCACATTTGTCTTTCTGTTCTGTCATGCAATTTTCACTAAAAGTTATAATTTACTATAAATAAAAAAAGTATAATTTATTAAGCTTATTTGTCACTAGTAGTATTCTGCTGTTTCACCTGCGTAATTGTTATTTGATTACACCTTATTACATTTTTATAATGGATCCCTATTTTTTTTTGAAAATGTAATATATATATGTAGTTTTTGTATGAAAACATTACAAACATACATACAAATTTTTCCTCTTTAGTATAGATTTAGTTGAAATATGATGATAATGAAACAGAGTTTTTATCAATAACACTTCATTTTTTCAAATATTTAAAAGAAATGGTAAAAATAGCATATTATATCTACAAAAGTAATGTAAAATAAAATTATTTTGCAAAATAATTTGATTATTACCTTTGTATTATGGATAATAGGTATATGTGTACTTCTTAAGGATGTTACAATATCTATTCAAACTTCTTAAAAACTTGGTTACTTATGCTAGGTGATTGGAAAGCTAGTAAAAAGGACACTGTATGAATCATGCTTTATCATGCATGTATGCTGTATGCTTTATTAAATTATTCTACATCATGTAATTTAAATGAATATATAAAGAATCTTAAATTAATCTCTTTTACGGTAGTTTAAACAGTGTACACTGAGATTTGAGCTTTTTCGTCCAGATGAAAAGGTTTAGCAGGTGAATTTCTACGTTAATGCTACTTACATGTACATAACTGCAACTATTAGTATTATTTACTATTCATCATCTTCCTGCCCTTTTCCCACTCTAGTGGGGTCGGCACAACATGTAATAAACATGCTGTCATATGATTTGGCTGCGTTTTTACGACCGGCCGCCTGCCTCACGTCAACTTACCAATGTCGTACTTTACGACACCTCGGTAAGAAAGAGGATGGTCTATTCTACTAAACCGGATACCACACGGTGGGTCAACTTACCTTAGTCGCCTTCTACGACACCTCGGTAAGAAATGAGGTTGGTCTATTCTACTCAGCCGGATACCACACGGCGGGTCGACTTACCTTAGTCGCCTCTTACGACACCTCGGTAAGAAATGAGGGTGGTACTATTTATTTAATTTATTTAATATACTTTATTGCACACCAAAACTTCAGAGTACAAAATAAATTTAAATCTAGAAGACATGTACAAAGAGGCGGTCTTATCGCTTAGCAGCGATTTCTACCAGACAACCTCGGAGAAAGAAATTATATTATAATGAGTCGGGTAGGAGGTGCATAAACTTACATACTAATATTTGATTAAAATACATAAATAGTTACTTACCTACTATACTAAATTTAATACATATAGACAAATAAATAGTAGATATTCATATATGTATAAAAAATAATAATAATAATAATTATAAATAAACATACATAAACATACTAAACATACATAAATAATAGAGTGAATAAAATAATCAACATCATCCATAGCAATGGGAAAGATAGAAATCCTTGACTTTAAGTTTGAACTTATGTATGGTTTTCGCCTTCCGAATATTTACCGGCAATGCATTCCATAAGTTCACCGCCGTTACTGTAAATGACCTAGCATAAAATTTTGTGTGCTGTTTGGGCATTTTAAGCCTAAGGTTTTCAGCAGATCTGGAACCCTTGCTATTATGCAGCCCCAGAAATTGAAATTTTGCCTTTAAATAAGCAGGAGTCGTAGGGTGGAATATCACACAGTACAGAAGAGAAACCATATGAAGATTCCGGCGAAGACGAATGGGTAACCACTTGAGCTTTAAACGAAATTCGGAGACATGATCATACTTGCGTAATCCAAATATGAATCTAATTGCAAGATTTTGAAGTCGCTCAAGTTTATTTAGTTGTGTTTCGGTTAAGTCAGGATAGCTTGCGTCGGCGTAGTCGAGGATTGGTAGTAATAGGGATTGTGCTAACATAATTTTAGTAGGAATAGGAAGAAATGCACTCAAACGACGAAGGGAGCCCAATGCAGCAAACATTTTTTTTACTGACTTCAGTCATTTGTACAGACCACGAGAACGTTGTATCAAAGTGAATTCCTAGATTTTTAACTGTAGTACTGTATGGAATAACTATGCCATCAAGAAGGATTTGAGGGAGGCAGTTCCAATCAATTCTGTTGACCATGCCTGCGCTTCCAATAATAATCGCTTGGGATTTAGTCGGGTTTACTTTCAACCCGTATCGTCTACTCCATACAGAAATTGAAGCCAGATCATTATTGACAGCATTAACCGCAATAGGCAAGTCATTAAGCAATGTTTGAGAATATACTTGAAGATCGTCTGCATACATGTGATAGAGAGAAGTTATGTTTTGAGTAATAGAATTAATGAAAATTGCAAAGAGTAAAGGTGACAACACACCACCTTGAGGCACACCAGCTCGTATTTCACACCAGGATGAAGATGTATCTTCAACTCTAACACGCTGCTGGCGGCCCGTCAAATAACTTTGAAACCAATCAGTCACTAATGGAGATATGTTAATAGAACGTAACAGGCTCAACAGGATGTCAAAGTCAATGGTGTTAAACGCGTTGCTAAAATCTAGCAATGTTAAAATTGTGAGCTGTTTATTATCCATTCCCCAGCGAATATCATCTGTGACTTTGATCAATGCTGTAGCCGTACTATGACCGGAACGAAAACCAGACTGGAGAGAATTGAAAAGGGACTGCTTATTGAGAAAGTGATTTAATTGATTAGAAACCAACTTCTCAAGCACTTTATATACTATTCTATTCAGCCGGATACCACACGGCGTATTAGTAATATTTACTATTATTTGAATGTTAATTTGTTGACTAATCTGTAGAAGCTTGTAATTACCTTGTAGCTAACTATAATTTAGACTTAAATTTTTGTAAATAGTACAGCTATTTACAAAAAAATTACTAAGCTTTCTTTAATAAATAAAAATAAATGTATCTTATTATTGCAAAATATAAACTATTAAATGCGAGTAAATAAATTAATGTCCAGGTCTCACTAAAACAGTGTAAACCATGCAAAACTGAGGCGGGTTGCTAGTATACAGTAATTTTAAGGTATTTAGAATAGCAACAGGCACTTTTGATAATCTATAAGTGTCATTACACTTGTACTTAACCTACTTATATTACAAAAGACACTTTAATATTACTATGTAGCTAATATGAAATTCAATTAGTTAATACAAGACGAGTGTGTACAATATACAGTGATACAATGATACCCATCATACAAAATTAATTGAATCCACTAATCACTTAAACATATAACTTAACTTTGATATTATACTTATAAACTTATAAACATATAACTTAACTTTGATATAATACTTAAAAAAAATGTATTTATTTATAAAATTAATAATTAATAATGCCTAAGGCTAAAATTAACAATCTAAATTAACTGAATTTTTTTATTTAGGCTGCTAAGGTGTGTAGGTGTCTGGAATTAAAATTAATGTTATATGGTATGTATAGAGAAGAATAGACCACCCTCATTTCTTACTGATATGTCGTTAAATGCGTCTAAGGTAAGTTGACTCATTGTGTGGTATCTGGTTGAGTAGAATAGACCACCCTCTGTCTTACCGAGGTGTTGTAAAATATGACTAAGGCCAAGAGCAGGCAGGCAGACGGTCGCAAAATAAGTAGCCAAATCATGTGACAACATGCTTATAACATGTTGTTCCGACGAAATGATGTCGTATGTCGTACCACCTTGTTGAACTACTGAAAAATTACAATAAAAGAGTAATATTTTGTATGTTTGACAAAATTACATCATGATCCTCCTGTCCTTATTGCTCCACTCTAGGTGGGGTCGGCACATGATCCGGCTAGGTATTTTACGACCGGCCGCCGGATACCATTTTACGACCGGCCGCCGGATACTACACGGTTGGTCAACTTACCTTAGTCGCCTTTTACGACAGCTCAGTAAGAAATGAGGATGGCCTATTCTACTCAGCCGGATACAATTGTAAATTTATTAGGTGTACCATAGCTTAAATTAAAAACTAAGATGCATTTTTAATCATAGACAGGTGTTGATATTTTAACAGGTATCAGCAACCTGTTCCTAATGTAACATTCCTTTTGCATAGATACGTTAAATTTAAATATGACCGTCCCATCAGGTGATGATATCAATAAAGATAAATGTTATTAAATGTTTATTATATATGAGATAATATATACAACAGACTGAGACCATATATATATTTGAAAAGAATTAGTCATTATATCACTTGTGATATTTAAAGATAACCAAATAGTTATGATGTTTGGTGATAAGGTTTACATACATCTTCCTGCCCTTATCCCACTCTAAGTGGGGTTGCACAACATGTTATAAACATGCTGTCACATGATTGGACTGCGTTTTCACGACCGGCCGCCTGCCTGACGTCAACTTACCTCTGTCGTATTTCACGACACCCCGGTAAGAAAGCGGGTGGTCTATTCTACTAAACCGGATACCACACGGTGGGTCAACTTACCTTAGTCGCCTTTTACGACACCTCGGTAAGAAATGAGGTTGGTCTATTCTATTCAGCCGGATACCACACGGCGTGGTGATAAGGTTTAAAACTCCATTATTCTCCTGTCCTTATCCCACTCTAAGTGTGGTCGCCACTTGTTTTCCTCAACAAAATCGCAAAGCGACGCATCGTGTCGCTTTGCGTGTTTGCGATTTGCGATTTTGTCGTGAAGTCTGCCTCCTAATGATGCCACGGTTGCGGCGTTGAAACGAATTACAAAAGTAATACTGAAATTAGTTTTGCTATAATTCGCGATTAAGTAAATAGAAAAAATATATAGGCTTAATATTTATAATGCTAATTATTCAAACTTATGACTTTATATGATGTTTTTAAAATAATAATATTAAAACACATGCACAAACCTCCACCACCGCTACCACTATACAAAAGCACTACATACATTCACTAAGATAATCTCAACGATCGTTGAGATTATCTCCAAGCCAATTCCAAATTTAATTTGCAAACTCTTTGCGATTTTGTCGGAAACTATCCTGATAATGCTTCAATCATGGAAATCACTGTCAAAAAGTTTTTCGCGTGTAAATCCCGACCTCCTACAAAGCTTCCACCAACCTTCCAAGAATTGCACTAATTTAACCGTAACTATAACTTAACCGTATAAAAATCTGTTAAGTACATTTTGAGAAAATCGATCACATACATACTTACAGACAGCATTTGGGGACTTTGTTTTATAATATGTATAGATGGATGATTCAATTGTTCGGCTATACTATATCTTTATTATTTTATTAATCAGAGGATGTCAGAGACTAAATTCATACCTGGTGACCGATAAGGGCAGAGATATCAATGCGATAAGATCGATATTGTTATCGGGAACTGCCAAAGGTGATTGTGGCCATTATCCTTCCACCTTCCATATGTCGTACCTTAAGATTAGGGCCATCCTTTAGGTATGCTAGGTCTCTGGAGCACAGGAATTTCTAGACAAATCTATACTAATATATAGAATTTAAGAGATTGTTTGAACGCGCTAATCTCAGGAACTGCTAGACCGATTTGATAAATTCTTTGAGTGTAAGATAGTTCATTTATCGAGGAAGGCAATAGGCTATAGAACTTCACGCTAAGATGAATAGGAGAGGAGCAGCAATAAAAAGTATTACCAAAACGGCAAAAAAGCTTTCCTTGCGTGCGATAAGAAAACGGTGAAAGTTATTCAAAAATCATGTATTACAAAATTATTCGCTTTTAAAGTACTAAGTAAAAGTCCGCGACAGCATGTGTCTAGCTTTTAAGGTTAACCCAATTCAACCGTTTTTATGGTTATCAAAATACTATATTACGGTTATAATTCCACGCAGGCGGAGCTGCTGGAGATTGGTAGTTACTTATAATAGCCAAAAGTGAGCTCAATCAATACATAAGAACAAACTGTGAATGAGACAAGTGTAAGGAAATAGGTATTCTTACATATGCTTCTGGGTATATTTTTAGCAATTCATTGTCCATAACAATGTAATAATTATATTAAAAAAATTGGTGATGTATATAATAGACAAAGTACTAACCGACATAAGCTTGCAGCTCCTGATTTGCCCCTTGCAAAAGTACGTAAGTCGTTTGTGAGTTTGGGTATAAGATTCTGTAATAAAATTCCGCTATTTTAGCTTTGCCATTACAGCAGATAAGAGAGGATTACTTAGATGATAAGAATGCGTAGGTGTAGCTACTTTTTGACCCCGCACAAGGCAGTAATGACTGAATGTAACTTGTAAAATAAATTATATTTTTAAAAGAGCAACCGCCGATTTTTTTGCTGGCTCTTCTCAGTAGGAACAGCTTTCCGAACCAGAAGTTTAGTTGAACAAAGAATATTTTGAATACAACTTTATTTTAAACACAATATTTACCTAATCTGAACTGTATCTGTGATACTATTATTCTCAAAGCATGTATTAACAAAACGGTGCTATGGAGGCGTCCCAGCTGATATGTTTTTGTTTTTGTTACAGGCGAAACCACGGAAATGTTGGACAAATCGGAAAAGTAAGTATTCATTTACTTGTTATTCTACCTAAAAAAGTGAATACTTCTTTAACTGCGTGGTGCACTTTAGTGACGGGTTAAAAATGGTAATTCGTAACCTGGAAGGAGCAGACCGCTGGCGTGGTGTAGGAGAGGAAGTATCCCCATCTCTTGGCAAAAATGTATGCTTACGCCTGCTGTTTCGTTTATGTCAATTGTCATGTTTGTGTACCATGACGGAATAAATGAATATTGTATTTTACCACGTATATTATTAGTACTTTTAGCTTTTCTTTAATATTTGAGTAAATCTCGGGTTAAAAACATTTTTAAACAGGTTATTTTCTCTTAAGAACACACGTCACTGTTCACTTAACTGAGCATTAAAATAAAACTATTATTATATTTGCCTAAGACGCATGCACCACTTAAGCATTCGGAAAATCTTAAACAATTAATTTACTGATATAAAAGTAATAACGCTTAAACATAAAAAAAAACTAAACATATACATATATATTGACGAGAGAGAGAACTTAAGTTGTAGATATAAATTTTTCAAAAATATAGGATTTTAGCAGTTTTTTATTTAAATAAAAATTATTTATTTCCTTTAGACTTTGGCAAATCTTTGTATAACTTCAAGCAGTATATTTTTAATCTTATATGTATATAGTTATTGTATAGAACCGGCTATACTCACGTCTTATTCTATCGGGTTAGCCCGACTTGTATGTATATATATATATGCGGAATCTCGGATTCAGTATTGAGGGATAATTTTTCATGTAGGGGGGTCCACTACATCTGCGTGACTTAACTTTGTCACCTCCAAAGTATCCTCAAGCTGTATATGTAATTTTTCCGAAAGATAATTGCGGAATTTATATAAGACTTTTAACCGATAATAGTAGATTATGATACTGTTGCATAATAAGGGTTCTTATAACATGAGTGTGTTTTAAAAAAACGAGGCGCAGGCGAGTTTTTTATAGTATCACACGAGTGTACAGTGTACAGTCACGAGTACAGTGTACACGAGTGTACAGTCATACACTACTTTATCTACTCTCATACTATAATACGTAAAACAATATTAATAAAACCAAACTTTGTTTAAATATTGAAAAGCTTTTTTAATAGTCAAATGTTAGCGCCAAGGCGCAAACATCGATTGTGCATGCGTGTTGTGTCGCCGTGGACTCGTTCATTGAAACCTTTTTTTTTTAAGGTAGAGGTTCAATCTCCTCGGTCCAGCTGGAGGTTGTATATGTGTATCATTATGATTAGAAAAGTTATATTATGATACAGGTGTCCATACAAGACCTGTATCGTAATAAAACTTTTTATTTTTGGCCTGTACGTAATGTTTGTGATAAGAATTTTAGTTTCAGTTTTATAATCTTTGTATTATAGTATTAGAGTAGATAAAAGCAGTTACGCTCTGCTGGATTTATGTGCACTTCGAATCTTAAATTGAAGTCAATAAGCAATCCCAAGTTTCGTCCAATGTTTACTTGTTCTAACGCATTACCTCCTAACTGAATATTAATGGATAAATTACTTAACTTATCGCGTTGTTTAGCCGATCCAAATATCATAAAAATTTCTAGGGTTTAACAGAAGTGAATTATTGTCTGACCATTCTGCTATTCGGCTGAGATCATTATTAACTGCTTGATATGACCTTTCTTTATAAACTTCTTAGTAATGGAATTGATTGTTCGTTTCTGCTACAATGTATTCAGTGTCCCTCGCCGCGTGCCGAGACTTCCAAAGACTTTACTTTACCAGGCTTTTGCTAAAACCAATCTAAAACAGTTATCGCCCATGTCTAGGTTGCCTAAATTATTTGATTCCATCTGCAGAGAAGTGGATATTTTTAACGACACTATGAGTAGCGGTTGTTACAGTTCTCCTTAACCCATGGGTCGCCTGGAAGAGATCGCTACTAAGCGATAAGGCCGCCTTTTGTACGTTATAATTTATGTTTTCTTTGTTTTTATTGCTGTTTTTCTCTTGTGGTGTACAATAAAGTGTATAAATAAAATAAATAAATAAATAAAAGTCACAGTGTTACCACTTTAAGAAAATTAAAAAGACTTAAGATTGTTAAAAGGAGATTAACATTTACAGATAATATTGTTTTTATACCAATTAACATCATTGGTTGCTGCTTATATTTTTATGTATTTTTATGTAAATTGTTTGGTGCATGCCGCGACACCTTCATAAGTAGTACATGTTAAATTATTTTTCGTGTCTGTTTTTATTATACGTAAGCTTTATATGTAGCAACTACTCGATGCCCAAATAAATAAATAATCAAATCTACAGCTTCAAGATATTTTTCCGGCTTAAAAGATAAGTATAATACTATGTCATCTACGTATAGATGATGTTTACAGCTTTAAAACAAAGTTAAAAGTTAAAGTTAAAAATTAGTTTAAAACAAAGTCGCTTTTTCTGTCTGTCCCTATGTCCCTATGTCCTTATGTCCCTATATATCTATGTATGCTTAAATCTTTGTCTTAAAGATTTTGATGCGGTTTTTTTAGTAGATAGAGTGATTCAAGAGGAAGGTTTATTTGTATAATAACATTCAATACGGAGTAGAGAAATACTGTAATTTTTGAGGTTTCTAATGTGATGTCGTAAATAGTTGCATTTTTTTTTCGCTTACATTGCAAACGCAGGTTGAACCCTACGAGATTTATCAAAATAATGTACTAGGTATTTGTACACCTTGAAAAGTTCTATAGAAAACTCCGCGATAGTATATGTCTATCTCTTATGGATAACCCAAAATAGCATTTTTTGTCACTTTCTTTTTACGAAAAATAATGCCTTAGTTTCGAAGCAATTTTAAACATTAAAGCATTCATCCTTATCCAATTGAGTACCCAAATACATTGTTGATTTAATATAGATCAATATGGCCGTTTCAGCATGTAATTTAAATGAACATTTTAGAAGATATTACAGATTTAAAGTGCAGGCTTCAGGCAGTAATGAATAAATCAAAACTACTGGATCGATTTTAATCATTTTTTTCACTGAATGGCTACGTATTTTATACCCGTGTGAAGCCGGAGCGGGTCGCTAGTATAAAATAAAGAGGAGTGGTCCTTTCAGGTGACGCTGTGACAATCTTAAAAAAATACACCATAAGCGGTAGCACCGTATTGCATTGCGCTATATTTATATATATTGTATTGCGCTCAATGATTCCGAATCTAATACTATTCTGCTTCATTCCGCATTTATTCCACTTTACAATTCTTAGATAATGGAATCTTTAATCAATCACACGGCACACAAGTGTCGTTTGTTATTCAATTTTGATTTCTGTCCCTATTACCGTAAAATGCATTTTCCCTTTGCGATATCAAGAGATCGGAGACATCGGGACAAGTGGCTTTAATACTGAGTAATATCTGTAGGGATGGGAATACGTCGATATTTTTATATCGATATTGTGCTAACGTTTACTACAGGATATTAACACCATATTAATCTTCTATTTTTTTGTTATATTTCATCTATAAGCCAATAGTAACCTATTAACCTCCATGCCATGCATCGTAATGTTATTTTCTACTGACTATGTAAGTTACATTAATAACGATATTTTCTTTATCGCCAATCGTCATAAATGATATCTATCCAAATCAAACTAAACCAAATTGTACTGGTATTGTAATAAGTTTGTATAGAATAAGGATTTAAAACTTGCACTCCTCAAGACTGAGCCAGAGTTGGATTCATACCACGTTTGAACGTTGATGATGTTAATAAAATATAAATAACATATAAGACTAACTTCGTTAAACCCACCCACATTGTCTCCCTCTACAATTCCCCGCTCCCACGTTGACTTGTATAAAATTATGTAAAACATGATTATATGATAATACAACGTCGTGTGAAAAATTAAATTGAAGTGAATAAATAGAATATGCTGTTTGTCGAATAAGAATGATTTATAGAATTTTTTCTTTGCGGATTTCCACAATACAAAAGTGAATTTTGTTATAATCCATCACCACAGAATCTAATGTACTAATAATAATGAATGTATGTACTAATGTTAAAAGTAGAGTGTACTATCCAATTTCATATTTTATGAATGCACGATTCGTAAAACGGATGCATACAAGTAACTAACAATGCACTAGCAATGCACACATTCACTACCACATTCTCAACAAGAAGCAGACTCCATGACAAAGTAACAAACGCTTGCCTGCATACATAAATCTCTCTAATCGCAAATTATAGCAAAATAATTTATTGTTCTTTTTCTTGCTTCGCCTGCGTTGAAATCAGTGTATTTAATTGAAAATTGATGAATGAAAATTGAATATAAGAGTAGTTATTGTGAGTTAATCATAAGAAATAGAGATATTTTGTCGCGGACTTTTTTCTAGTATTTTTGATACTACAAAAAGTAAAGTATAGTATAGTAGATCTACAATTCCCTAGTACATTACGTTAATATATCTCTGTTTGTTTACGCGGCGCAAGCGACTTAAGCTTCCAGCCAGCGAATTATTTTACCACCGCATGACCTAAGTAAAGATAAACATTAAATAAGGAAAATATTTATCGACAAACCCATAATACGCATCACTAGATCCAACGTCAAGCATTTGAAGTGAATTGTCCGCCAGTATTAAGTCGCGATTACGCCACTGCGCACGGCAGGGCCACTTTCTACACTCGGGTATCGACTTTAAAAAAGTTACAGAGATCGCGCGAAAGTGTTTTGTGAACGGCAAGTTTTAATGCTAGAATAACTCCAATTTGTGTTACTCGTGGAAGAAAGTTACGTAAAATATCTCTCACGAGGTGTTATCAGTTAACAAATGTCTGTATGTAAAGTTATCGGGTTCGCCCGACAATTTTTTGATTAGAATGATCTGTTTTAAGGTCTTATGTAGAAATTGCACTACCGCATTAAATATAATAATCAGAGGAAACATATATGTTGCAACTATCGGCGTGTAACTGCTCGACAAATAGTCTCTTTGGAGATTGGAGCTTAGACACACCGCCTTGCTCCTTAATGGATTGCCAGGTTACACATATCACAGGAATTTTAATATTTTAAAGTTACAGTCAAGCAAATGATAAATATTAAATATCTATAAAGAAAATCAACTTATAGAATTGCAAGTTAATTTTGCGGAGTTCCATAATACATAAACTAATGAAGTATTTTTTAAAATTATTGGTTATTTTAGTAAATCTATGTAATGCTAAATGTAGAGTACTATCCGTTTTCATACCTAATACTTGCAGGATTAGTAAAATGCATGCACTACAACACTACTACCACCACACTACACTACAACTGCACACATTCACGTATACAATTTCGACAACCGTTTCGTCCCGTAACTGAAACATCATCGAGAGATTCCAAAACAAAGTTGCAACAGATTATAGCAAAATAATTGTTTATTTTCTGTATTTTTTAAGCACGTAAGTTACAGAAAATTCATAAGTAAGCCCTACTCATTACTGGTTCATTAGAGCTCCCAATTTTAATGTATGAATGAATGAATGAATGAACACTTTTATTGAACACCACATTAAAAACAGTAAAAACTAAAAATAATAATAAATACATATTGAAAAGTAGTGATACAATCTGGCGGACTTATCGCTAAATAGCGATTTCTTCCAGCCAACCAGGTTGATGAAAGGACAAAGCTACAGATATATAGTAGGTGGTGTGTATATACAGAGAATAAAGAATATTAATTAAGATATACATACGAATACATACATAAACATAAATATATACATAGATACATACAATATACTAATACATATATAAATATAATGTATTGAAACAACCTTTGAGTATAGTTCGATGTGTTTTTGTATTACGCGAAAAATTTAATCAACCACGATATTATGTCTTATCTACGAGGTTATCGCAATAAATTCTTTTTATTTATAAAAAAATATAACTGAAGTATTTGTCAATGTTATCCTGTCTACTTTAATTATACGAAAGGACTAGATTCCAGGCCGTTAATAAACTAATAAAAAAAAAAAATTAATTATACGGATCGTCTAAAAGACGGGATGCTAATCTTAAAATAATATTCAGGTTAAAAAAGAATTTATATAAATCTGACGGTACCCATATATGTATATACTTGCGTCAGCTTAAATATTTAAATATTCCGAATTATATTTATACTGTGTTTTTCTAAATGATTTAGTGTTAGTACCTGGTTGTACATGTACGGTAATTTATTAAAAGATATAAAAAAATATTTTAAAAAATAAAAAAGAAAAAATGCGCCGATGACTTGTGGGATACGAACCCGGGTTTTGAACATTTTGGTTCGCCTTTACCCATCGGCTATCGCAACATTACGTTTGACAATTAAAAAAATACTCTGCTTTTAACATTTTACAATTTTTTAATGCCCAAAAACAAGAATAAAATGATTTTCTAGATCGATTTTTCTTCCCCAAAACCGCCTACATACTTAATTTTAGGAAAATCTTTGGAGCCGTTTCCGTTCATACTTTACTATATTGTGGTACGATGTCTTAAAGTAATATTCACAATTACTTATTTAATTATTTACTTTAAATGTTTATGCTCCTGCATTCAAAGATACGGCTATCAGAAAGTAAACGAACCTCACGAACAATAGAATACAATATAAATAGTTGAATCGCTGAAGTGTGTACAACGTCACTTATATAGACTGCATACACATCATTAAGTGTGTAGTTAGTAAAACATTAACCTACGAAATATATTTAACACGCATTACCTACGATTTCGCCTGCTTAAATTTTATAATAAACTTAACAATGTATTACTATTTTTTGTACAAAATAGGATTTTTTATTATCACTTTCTTATTATAGTAAAAACTCTATGCTAAAAATCCTATCCTATAATTTTACATTTAGTCGTAACTGTCTTGTGCGGGGTCAAAGAGTACTTAAATCCTTGCATTTTTTATCATCTAAGTAATCCTCAACAATGTAGTAGGCTTTTTTTATCAGCCTCTCTTTAATAGTGTTTAAAAACTGCTAAAATGGCAAAGCTAAAATTGATTGCGGAATTTTATTAAAGAACCTTATACCCAAACCCAGAAACGACTTTAGTACCTTTGCTAGGCGCAAAGCAGGAGCCGCAAGCTTATGTCGTTCCTACTTTTTCTATTATATACATCACCTATCGTTCTATGTGTCTTTATATTGTTATGTAAAAAGATTAAATTTCTTAAAATGTACTATGAAGCAAATGTAAAAATACCTATTTCCTTAAACTTCTCTCGCAGGGAATCACGCGGACTGAAATTGTAAATGCCACGTATCGCTCTTTTTTTTAGCTTGGTAATACTAAGCACTAAACCCCAATTCTTTATCCAGCAGTGGGATAATAAAAGATAACTTTGAGACTAGAGACCCTTCTTAGTCTAATACATCGTCGAAAGGTTGCCAATTGTTTTATAAACAACCCAAAAGGTCTGTTCTATTGATTCGGACAAATGAATGATAAACTTATATGTATATATTTGATCAAAAAGATAAACACATCGGGTACATTATCAACATTATATTGTCTTAGTTTCAACAATATAAACTTTACACTTTGTCCCCACGGCGGTTGTTTTGTGAACATTTTTGCAGTTAATATAGGTCCCAAAGTAAGTAACTTAATACTTGTGTTATGGGTAACAGATAACTAGTGAATATATATTTATATATTTTTTTAATGCATACTTAAATACAAATATATACCCAAGCTCAAAGACCAACAAATTCATTTATAGAAAATGTTAGCCCTCGGCGGTAATCGAACACGCAGCCCGCGGAGCTGAAGGCAGGGTCACTACCCACTGCTCCAACGGGCAAGTCAAAGTCAGGTTATAAATATATGGGACACTAAAACACACGGTCGTCCGTCCCCAAAGTAAGTAACTTAATACTTGTGTTATGGTAGACAGACAACTGGTGAATATAGACTTATATAATTTTAAATACATGCTTAAATACAAATATACACCCAGGCTCAAAGACCAACAAATTCATTTATAGAAAATGTTAGCCCTCGGCGGAAATCGAACCCGCGATCCGCGGAGCTGAAGGCAGGGTCACTACCCATTGCTCCAACTGGCAAGTCAAAGTTAGGTTAAGTTAGCCGTGAGATTTTTGAATTCAAATTCAAAATGTACGTTATTCAAGTAACCTTGAAAACAAGTACTTTTGAATCGTCAACTCTACTGATGGTTCGGCAAGCTACTCCTATCGGGAAGAGCCAGCGAGAAACTCGGCGGTTGCACTTATCAAAATACTAGCAGTCGCCACCGGCTCCGCCCGCGTGGAAAGATTAAAACCGTAATGTAGTATTTGATAATCAAAAAATTGTTAAAGTGGGTTAACGTTAAAAGCTAGACATATGCTGTCGCGGACTTTTATGTAGAACTTTTAGATGGGAACAATTTTCGCAAGTCCGTTATTCTAACCATTCCGCCACCACCGTTTAATAGAAACATTGCAAATGTACTTTTTGGTATTAAAAAAAGAGTTTTAAGTTGATTGATTATTATTATATTACCACTCTTACCTTACTTTACATTTTGATGGCACGCCTCTGACCTGATAGAACAATAGTTTAGAATAAATAGCACGTTGATGCATAAAGGTTCGCTCTACAAGCAATCCTATTCAAACGCAAACGTCTTTAAAAGAGTAGGTCAAACAGACAGACGCGACCGAGGAGAATGTTTAACAATATATAATAATGATAATTAGTACAATACATCTACACCTATAAATAATGAATTTGAGATATCATTGGTATTCATTACAGATAGCTTATCATACTATGAAGAATTATGTAAATAAATAAAATACGCGGATTTACTTATATTTCGACCTTGCAGAACATACTATTGGCGATAAATACCGGTAGGAATTAGTTATGGGAATTATATTTTGACCATCCTTCTGCGAGGACGTTATCTTACGGAAGGAGGCGGCGGGGTGGACCCGGGAAGTCGAGTCCTCGGGTCTGATCCGCCGCAGGCGACTTGCTCATGACCATCGCGTGTCGCCCTACCGGGGACCTTCCGGGTGTTCCGAACGAGGTTTATCGGACGCCCTCCGTAAAAGGTCCCCGAGGCGGTCGATGCATCTGGTGCTCCCGATACATCGTCCAGCGGAGGGAGGGGCCACTTTTAGAGAGGCCCCGACCCAGAGGTGCCGCACTCTGGGGTACAGAGTTCCTGCTGGTGGGGATGGGGGTGATGTGTACAACGGTACCCTGTCCTCGCCACCAGCAGCGTGGTGGAGCACTGCCAGGTTTTTAGTCTGTGCGAGTACGACATATCCACCGCTCGTCCACGTCGGGCGGTGATGACCCATAATGGGTTTTCCTGATATAAAAAAATTTTGTTGTCTTTGTTTTATTATATATAAGGATAAGGATATAATAGTCTCCTAAACCGGTATAAAGGTCTTATGCGGTCTATGGACAGATAGATAATGGATTGTCTTACACATAATATCCGGAACGAAGCAATTCGTTACAGTAGCCAAGGTTAGAAGTGTCATTTGAAAGGCGAGTAACTCAGCTTGCTTAATATTACTTATACATTTGCTACCAAACCAAACTTTGTAGGCGAAAACTTAATCAAACAATTGCAAATCAGTCATAGTAGTGATGGAAATATGATGCTTTTGGTAAGTAATTTATAGAATTAGGCGTTACTTTGCGGGCATCCATAATACAAAAGAAATAATAAAATTATTTTGCTATAATCCTCGATGATTTATAATAGAAAATATATATAATGCTAAATATGCAGTAGACAATCCGTTTCCATACCTGATAATTGCAGAATTCTTAAAAACACATGCACAATCCTCCACCATCGCCACCACAATACACAAGCACTACACACGTTCACTATCACAAACTCAACAATTGTTCGCCCCGCAACTGAAAGCATCATCAGGAGATAGACTCTACGACAAAATCGCAAAACTTTGCGATTAGCGAGTATGTAGTGCTTGTGTAATGTGGTGGCGGTGGTGGAGGTTTGTGCATGTGTTTTTACGAATACTGCATGTATCAGGTATGAAACGGATTGTCCACGCTAAATATAGCATTATATATATTCATCGCGGATTATAGCAAAATAATTTTATTATTACTTTTGCTTTTGGTAAGCTTTTCTGTACTTCATGACTTTATTGTTAGCTGTTTTTTTAACGTGGATTATAGCAAATTAATTGTATCATAACTAATTCGTAAGTATTACAGTGCAGCGACTCGAAAGTCTGGTGAAAGTTGTTACCGCAGCGGTCTGCGTTTAGTGCAGCTTTTTGTCAGTTTCTTTAGGTCGGATTTCTATAAGACAAAAGTAATGATAAATTATTTTCGGTATTTTACGACCTGCTGCCAGCCTGACGTAAATACAAATTCAAAATTATTCTTTATTCAAGTGGACTGTTTACAATACTTTTGAGTCGTGAAATGTTTTAAAGAAGCTACCACTGATTCGGAAGTTTGCTCCTACCGAGAAGAACCAGCAAGAAACTCGGCGGATAATCTTTTAAAAATATTATTACAATTTGATGGTTACAAGATAATCGTTGCAGCTGGATGCGTAGCTGACTGCCGTTAAGATATGCTATCACTTAAATAATCACCAATAGTATAGTAAGCTTTATGTAGCAACATCGTTTTGAGATAATTTCAAAACTTGTGTAAAGGCAAGTCTAGATGATGTTAAGGAATTTTGTTATAAAAACGTGTGAACTTACCTAAGTCGCCTTTTATGACACCCCAGTGAAAAAGAGGATAGTCTATTCTGTTTAGCCGGATACCACACGGCAGATCAACTTACCTTAGTCGCCTTTTACAACACTTCGGTAAGAAATTAGGGTACGGTCTCTTCTACTCAGCCGGATACCACACGGTGGATTAAATTACCTTAGTTGTTTATACGACACCTCGGTAAGAAATGTGGGTGGTCTATTTTCAGCCTATCATACCTATTACTTTTAATTTTATTATTACTTTTGTAGAAGGGATCAGTCAGTAAATTCTATTTCTATAATATATTTCTTTAAGCTGATGTATATAAATCTAATATTGTATATAAACAAAGCATTTGTTATGTTCAAACATATAACGAGATTCATAAATAAGAGAACAAACGCCTAGAAAATTTTATAGAATTTGAACTCTATGCTGTGACCTTAGCCGTTAAATTACAATGACACTAGAAATATATATAGTTAAATATTGTTCTATATCAAACCAGTTTGTGATTATTCACTCTAAAGGTAATGTTTGTATACAATACTATGTATTGTCTCAAGCGCATTGACTCATTAAAGAAAATAAAACTAAAACAGCATAGACAAGAAATATAGCATTCCATTCTAGAGCAGGGAAACCAGCTTAAAATGTACCCTACTACTAAAAAGAGAAAGGAAATGAGATTTATCTATCTCTTTTTATGTGTAATCACAGACAAGAAGTATACGAGATTCATCTTCCCTCTTATATTTATTATGTCAATTCACTTAGAGGTCTGCCTATGGATCTTTCACTCTATTCTTTTTTTACTCTACACTCTATGACCATATTAGACGTTTACACAGACTCAGTCGGATGAGATTATACCTACAGAGATTAAAAAATAAGCTCTTGCACTTCTGTCTATGAGCAACATTTCGAAACAGTGGTAGCTTTCCAGCACCTTTGCCCGCGTGGGAAAATTAAATTGTTATAAATTGTTAAAGTAGGTTAACCTTAGCTAGACATACGCTGTCGCAGACTTTTATTTGGAACTTTTAGAGGTGAACAATTTTGTAATATATGTTTTTTTAATAAGTTAGCCGTGTGGTATCCGGCTAAATAGAATAGTACCACCCTCATTTCTTACCGAGGTGTCGTAAAAGGCGACTAAGGTAAGTCGACCCGCCGTGTGGTATCCGGCTGAGTAGAATAGACCAACCTCATTTCATACCGAGGTGTCGTAAGAGGCGACTAAGGTAAGTTGACCCACCGTGTGGTATCCGGTTTAGTAGAATAGACCACCCTCTTTTTACCGAGGTGTCGTCAAATACGACAGAGGTAAGTTGACGTCAGGCAGGCGGCCGGTCGTAAAAACGCAGCCAAATCATGAGACAGCATGATTATAACATGTTGTGCCGACCCCACTTAGAGTGGGATAAGGGCAGGAAGATGATGATGATCCTTGATAATTTAAAAGTGTTTTTAAAAGCTTATTCGGTTTAATATTATTTTGATTTGATTCCATCCTATTCCGCTTATAAAGGCATGGAATTAACTTTTCCTGCCATCGTTGGACACGCCTAGACCACATCGTGTTTACGTCGTTCCCCGTTTGTATACAGTTTTTTATCAGTTTATAGTTTATCAAATCAATACAAGTTATCTTGCGGGCGGCGCCGCTCCACACGGCTCTAAAGACGCCCAGATAAAATATACCACTTATATTTAAGGATGGCCGTCCGAATAACTGTTTTTCTAAAATAAAAATTATTAATATTATCAATTTAACAGTCTTTCTGTCTGTCTATTACTCTTTCACGGCTAAACTGTTGGGTGAATATTCGTGAAATTTAGTGCAATCTAAGGTTACATACCAGGCTAACATATAAAATGGAAATCTTTTTAATTTTTTTCTTCTCACGCGCTCGGAGGGCTTTAATTTCCGTCCCTTTCCACTAATACTATCTCCCCCGCCCCCAAATGCTTCCGCACTCGCACAAAATCTCTCTGAAACTTGCACTTACTATTATTATATCTTATCTTCTTAAAAAATAAAAAGAGATGGTTGGATTGTGTGAAGTATGAAATGCATGTAAAAGGAGTGGCGCCAGAGTTGACGAAAGATAGGACAGAATGGAAGAGAAAAACATGTTGTGCCGACCCCACTTAGAGTGGGATAAGGACAGGATGATATATCTTCTTAAAAAATAAAAGTATCTTTAAAAAATAAATTAATGCCTTTTGTAGTGTTTATTATCAGAAGACCCTGGTTTAGGGTTAAGTGCTTTCCACAAGTTATTGCTGTTTTAAAAGAAATCGTTTCCAAACCAAAAAAAAGTGTGAAAATCGCATAGTTTGTAAACGCCCTAAACATGTCACTGTGTTCCATGTATCGCTCAGTATAGATACAGTATAATTTGATATCTGATATGCTGATGATATGCTGATAGTTTGTTGTGATAGCACTCGAGTTGTGTAAAAATAACAAGGATAACGTACAACTCGGTATTTCCAAATCAATCTTTATATCTAAAACACAGACCCTAGCCAAGTCTGTTTGTATGTTCGCGATAAAATCCAATTCAAGTAGTTCTTTATTCAAATTGGCTTTTACAAGCACTTTTGAATCGTCAAATTACAATGAAGCTACGACTGGTTCGGAAAGGTGCTCTTACCGAGAAGAACCAGCAAAAACTCGGCCGTCACTCTTTAAAAACTTTATATCAAAAACACTATAGTCTAGTGCAGTGATTCTCAACCTTTTTTTTTGTTGCGACACATATTCCATTTCAAAATTTGGCGGCACACAAAGAAAAAGATAAAAATTACTTACTACAACACATTGCATAAATAGTTTATGACAAAAAATTTAAATATACGAAATAAACTAATATATACTACAATAATAACTAAACGTTTGTTAAGGGGTTAATTACGAGCTAATAATAAAAATATATTTCTTTTTAAATGATATAATTTAATAATATTAACATTATTTTATATTTACAAAATTTGGTGGCACACTTTTGAAATTTGGCGGCACACAAAAGTGCCGCGGCATACTGGTTGAGAATCATTGGTCTAGTGTGTAGCTCGCAAATTAAATCCAGGCTTGCTTATCAATTAAATAGTTCTCAACAGTATAATAAGCTTTATGAATAAGTGTATTTTATATTGTTTTTTGAACTGCTGTAAAGGAAAGTTCAAAAAAGATTCTGTAATTTTATTATAAAAATGTGAAATCAAACCTGCAACGTTTCTTGCGGGGCGATCTTTTACACCACCAAACCGTGCGCGTCACAATTTTCTGTTCTAAGTACCGAAGACATAAAAGTTAACCGCTGAATAATTGTTTTATTATTGCCATTGCAATCAATAAATGGCGTGGATATCGTAAGAAACTATATAATCCGGTTGTAAAAATAAAGATTAAAATATACGTAATAATTACATCGTGGGTTTTCATTAAAAGATAAAAGTTTATTAGTGCTAATATTGTATACTTGCGTAAGCTGGATATATGATTTACAAAACGTAATAACCGTAATTTCCATTCTCCTGCCCTTATACCACGCTAAGTGGGATCAGCACTACATGTTAAAACATGTTTAATGATTTGGCTTGTTATTATACGATCGGCCGCTTTTTTTAGATAGGAAATATCCCCTTATAGGTACCGCCGCCTAACACCTAACGGTTATGTCGGACTTGAACCGACTAAAACAACCTGTGTGCTCCACCACGCTGCTGGTGGCGGGGACAGGGTACCGTTGTACACATTGCCCCCATTTCCGCTAGCAGCAACTCTGAACCCCAGAGTGCGCCACCTCTGGGTCAGGGCCTCTCTAAATGTGGCCCCTCCCTTTCGCTAGACGATGCATCGGGAGCACCAGATACAGCGACCGCCTCGGGAACTTTTTCAAATGGGCGTACGATGAATTAAACGGTAAAAATTGAGGGTGATCTATTCTACTCACGGATATCACACGGCGGGACGAACACCACACTATCACACACCCCACCAATACATCTATAGTAATATATAAAACTGAAGAGTTTGTTTGTTTCTTTGATAATTTGAACGCGTTACTCTCATGAACTACTGGACCGATTTTGAAAAATCTTACAGTGTAAGATAGTCCATTTATTCAGGAAAGCTATAGACATATATAACATCATGCTAAGATGAATAGGAGAGGAACAAAACGATAACGGTATAATAACTGATATAACTTTATTCTTCGGATGGGCTTATATTATCAAGGGTTCCTGAAATATTAATGCTAGAAAGAGGATCTCTTATAGTTTTTTTTTCTTTATAGTTTAAATGTTTTCTATCTATATTTCGGATGATCCAAGAGTATAATTCATAAGACCTTTATTTAATATTTAGAGAATATTGTGAGTGAAACACATTCACGTAAGAGTGTGGTGAAGTGAAACAATAACAAAGTGTATGTGAAAAGTGTGAACATTCAAAATGCTTTCGAGGAATTTCAAGTACAAGCTTTTGGAGGACGATGATAATGGGTAAGAATTTTTAAATAATCTTTATATTATATATCCTCTTCTTTGTTAACCGATGGACGTCCTCTGCTGGATATTCAAATTTAAATTATTCTTTATTCAAATAATTAATGCTTGTGAACAAGTGCTTTTGAATCGTCAACTCTACTGCTGGTTAGGAAAGCTGTCCCTACTGAGAAAGAAAAGTATGTAAGTCGTTTGTGGATTTGGGTATAAGTTTCTATAATAACAATCCGCAGTCAATTTTAGCTTTACCATTACACCAGTTTAAAAACACTATTAATAAAAGGCTAATACAGTAAGCCTACTATACCATTGACGAATGCTTGGATGATAACAATGCGTGGACGTAGCTACTCTTCAACCCTGTACAAGAAAATAATAACTAAATGTAACTAGTAATAAGAATTATATTTTAAAAGAGCAACCGCTGAGTTTCTTGCTGGCTCTTCTTGGAAGGAACAGCTTTCCGAACCAGCAGTAGAGTTGTCGATTCAAAAGCACTTGTTTACAAGTTTATTTGAATAAAGAATATTTTGAATTTGAATAGATTTTCTTAACAAACGCGTATATAGCAAAAATTACATCAATAATTTACTCTTATTTCGCTTTGCCTGGGTATATACTTATAACCTTTCACCTTCAAAGATCATAATATGAATTCCGCCCGCGTTCCGTGAATAGCGGTAGGCGGCCATATTGCATTTATAGGGTTGACTCAGGAATTTAATAAACACCCTCGCAGTTCTAGTAATTGCGCTTAAAAATATTTGCCCACTGTATAGGCTGATGCGACGGTATAAAATCTTTGATTGATAGAATAAATTTATAGTTTAAATTGCAACATTTAATTGATATTATCAATTTATAGTTTTAATTGCTACACTGATTTGTACACGTTCCTTTTTATGTTTTGATGTGATTGTGTTAGATTGTGTTTTATCCAGGCATCTTAATTAATATATCAAATTTATGGTATATTTATACTAAAATGATATTAGATCTATTGATTAAACTGATATTTAATCAACAGCATAAATTTGTAATTGATATTATATGAAAGTTTGAAAACACTAGACGTCGTACTGAGCCTATGTGATAATGTGCCACAGAATTTTCCCCACGTATATTCTGACCCCGTGAGAATTTTACCTCGGCTATTTCTCAAAAGTGTTTTAGCCGTTCTGAAAATTAACTATTAACGTAAACCTTATTATCTTACCTTATTTGTTGAGTACATTTTGAGAAAATTGATCACAAACCGACAGACAGTTTTGGTGACTTTACTTTATAATATGTATGGATATTATTTAATTTCCTTGTGTCGTTAAATAATTATAACCTATCCAGAAAATTTATTTTTTATCAAGTTACCAAAAACAGAAAGGTGAAAACCATATATTGTATGGTATGGTGTCATAACACTGAACATGAACGTGAATGAATGTAATACAAAAATAAAAATACTACAGATTAAAATTAAAATAGATAATAAATCGCAGCTTATAAAAAGGTGCAGAAAGATAATTACTTTTAATTAATTAAAACGTTATGTATAAATAACTTCCGAATACGGTAGAGTTTCGTAATGAAGTGGAGCGACCACCTCACGTGATTACATTGAAGGCTGTTGCCTTTCTAACGTGCAGCTCGATAGAATAAACGGTATTAGGGCCAGTGCATACCTAGCGATGTACACACCACCTCACTAGTTCCAAAAATTACAAACATTAACAAAAATTACTTACCTGTAGCGACTCAGCAGAGTTAGTAACTCATTTGTTGGTCTCTGTATTCGTTTCTGCAATAGAATTCCGCGATCTATACGAGACCAATCTACAGAAAGATTTTAATTAAGTGTAAGAGATATGGTTATACGTAAAGCATATTACAAAATTGAATATTATTTGAATGATAAAAATGCTTCATATAAGTCTGCGGTTTAATAATGTAAAATTGAAAATGTTTAAAAGATTGACTGCCGAGTTTCTTTCTGGTTCTTCTCGGTAAGAGCAACATTCCAAACCAGTTGTAGCTTCTTTAATCATATAATCTTTTCTATCATTCATGAATTCTCTACTTCTTTTAAACGCTTATCATACACAATCCTTCTATCTTTTTTTTCGGCCTCTCTCTAATCATGTATGTATATAAAAAGCGAAATTCCAAATATTCTTGATCAAGTCAACTTGTAAACAAGTGCTTTTGAATCTCAAATCTGCTGGTTCGGAAAGCTATTCCTACAAAGAAGAGCCAGCAAGAAACTCGGCAGTTGCTCTTTAAAAAATATAATTCGTATCACTACTTAAATTTCATAAGTACTGTATTGTACAGGGTCGAAGCGAGCTATATTCACATATTCTTATCTTCCAAGTAATCGTTAACGTATCGTTAAGTAATCGTTGAGAACTCTGCACTCGAAATTGTCGACGAATATATATACCTGGGACATACGGTCCGGCTAGGTAGGTCCAATTTCGAGAAAGAGGTCAGTCGCCGAATCCAACTCGGATGGGCAGCGTTTGGGAAACTACGCGAGATCTTTTCGTCCAATATTCCTCAGTGTCTGAAGACTAAAGTCTTCGAACAGTGCGTGTTGCCAGTGATGACCTATGGCTCTGAATCTTGGTCGCTGACTATGGGCCTCATAAGAAAGCTCAGAGTCGCTCAGCGGGCGATGGAGCGAGCTATGCTCGGAGTTTCTCTACGTGATCAAATCAGAAATGAGGAGATCCGTAGAAGAACCAGAGTCACCGACATAGCTCAGCGGATCGCGAAGCTGAAGTGGCGATGGGCGGGGCACATAGTGCGGAGAACCGATGGACGTTGGGGTCTCAAAGTGCTGGAATGGCGACCCCGCACCGGAAAGCGCAGTGTCGGAAGACCCCCGGCTAGATGGACAGACGACCTCAAAAGGGTCGCGGGGAGCCGCTGGATACAAGCGGCACAAAATCGTGTGTTCTGGAGATCCCATGAGGAGACCTATGTCCAGCAGTGGACGTCCATCGGTTGAAGAAGAAGAAGAAGAAGTAATCGTCAACAGTTTAGTAGGCTTTCTGAATCAGCCTCTTTTTAACAGTGTTTTTAAACTGCTTTAATGGCAAAGCTAAAATTGTTTGCGGAATTTTATTAAAGAATCTTATACCCAGACCCATAAACGATTTACGTACTTTTGCAAAAGTATAATTTAAGCAATCTTCAACAGTATAGTAAGTAGGCTTCCTGTAGCAGCCTCTTTTTTAAACGTAAGGTTTTCTGTATACAATAATCTTCTGGTGCGCACGATAATAACAAGCAAAAATTAAACGTTTCTTTTTATATTGTTTCTTTTAACTTGTGCATTGGGTTTTTTGCTGTCGGATGCACTTGTCCCGATACAGGTTTACACAAGTCGAATCATTTGCATCATTGCAACGGGATCTGTATATTGCGTTAAATTAAAAAACACACTGGACCAATTTAAATTTTTTAACGACACCGAAAGGTAATTTAAAACGGAGCAATAAGGAAAATCGTTTTGTTTTTTTGTGATCGACCATAAGAATGTTTGTAGTCTAGATTGTTCGTTTGGAAGTTTTTACCAATCTACATCTTTTGGCAACGTCCGCAGTTTTTTTATCGTGCTTGAAGGAAAAAAATAAAGCAAATGATACGACATAGATTAACTTTAATTGCTTTCAATAGATAACTCGACTGATTGTACGCACCTTGTTCGCCGACAATACAAAATTGTAAGTATCGTGCCTAAACAAAACTTATTGTTAACTAACTCTGTTTGCGGCTTCGCGCGCATGCAAATCAGTGTATTTAATTGAAATTTTGGACATCAAAGTAGTTATTGTTAGTTAACTATAAGATATAGAGATATGATGAAATATAGAATACAAAATTTAAGAAACAAAAGACCATATTATAATAGAAACAAATAATTTAATAACAGAACTAAAATTAGTAGTAAGAACAGATTCAAAAAATCCCAATGAACTACTTTTGAAATTGAACGAGTTTTAACACAATAGCGGTATCGTATTTTTTTGAGGCATTGTTTAAGCGAGTGTAGAAGCAAGATTAATTCAAGTCTGGGACATTTGCAACACAAATTGAGCATTGTCATCGGATTACAGTTACTTAAGTATGGTAAATTCTAGCTCAATTAGATATATCGGACGCCTGGCTTACAGGTCCCCGAGGCGGTCGGTGCATCTGGTGCTCCCGATGCACCGATTAGCGGAGGGGGACTTCTCTTTTGAGAGATCCCTACCCGAAGGTGGTGTTTCTGGGATCAAAGCGGCTGTAGGCGGGGATGGGGGCAATGTGTACAACGATACCCTGTCCTTGCCATCAGCAGCGTGGTGGAGCACACAGGTCGTTTTAGTCCGAGTCCGACTTAACCGCCGCCTGCCTCTGTCGGACGGTGGTACCCATTAGGGGTTTTTTCCCGTAAAAATAGCGCAATTAGATACCAAGACATAATATCTGGTTGACCGAGCCTTGCTCGGTAATTTTTTACAAAATAAAAAAAGGAAACTTAAAATAAAAAAATTATGCAGGCTCGGACCGATCCTAGGTATTTACATTTTTCGAGACTGTCTATTCCCCGAATAAGCTATGCTGACTTGACAGTTTATGGCAAAAATTTAATTCAATATGAATTTTAGTATTTTTTAATGCCCAAAAACAGTGATAAAACGATTTTTTTTAACATAAAACCTAGCTAGATCGATTTTTCTCCCCCAAAACCTCCTACATGCTGAATTTCAGGAAAATCGTTGGAGCCGTTTCCGAGATTCGGAATATAAATATATATACAAGATTAACTCATTTAAATATTAAAGATATACAGGCTCTGCCGGGAGTAGCAGACGAGGATGCAGACATAATATGTTCAGTATTTTGTTCAGTCCTTTGCCCTCGTCACCAGGCAAAAAGGTGGGGCTAGCAAGAGTAGTGGAACTATTGCTTTCCCACCCACTGATAACTGTACCCAAGGTGTTTGATAATTAAAAAAAGCTATGTAAAAAGAAGAACGACAGGTGTTAGCATCCTGTAGTGTGCACCTCCTGCCAGAGAACACAGCATTGGTAGAAAGGAAGGGGTGTTTCTTGCAGTTATTTAATTCATATTTTTAAGGAGAGTATTTAAATTTACAAAGTCTTCTAAACCGCAATTTTTCAAACCAAACAAGATTGTACGCCATGTAGGTATAGCGGTGGTAAACATAATATCTCAAACTATAAATATTCATTGAATATAAATTAAATCAAAATAAAATAGCAGTGATAAACAAAATGTTAACGCCAGAATTCAGATACTATCGCCACTTCACATTAGCTGTAAATCAAACGTCAATAAATCATTACAAATTCGAATATATGCGTCAACTACCTACTGTACGCGCGCAACTTATTCGTTTTGGAAAAATCGTAAAAATTCGCAAATACACGTATACGCAAACCTGAGTCCTGAACCTGAAACCTGAGTTTTAATCGAAGACGCAATCATCAACACAAAAAATAAAAATAATATAAAATACATAGACAACTCCTTTCAAGAGATCTGTGAAAAATAGGACGTCTACAAAAATAGGATGCGAAATTTAAGCTGAAGAAATTTAGAAAGTTATATTAGTTAGTTTTATATCAAAATTGATGATTCCATTGGTGAAGTGAAATTGATAAGGAATTGAGTAAAATGCACCAGTGTTTAAAGTATTGTAAACAGATAAGTATATTCACGTCGCGTTGCGCAGTAGTATTTCCTTGAATTAAAATTCCCTATATCGAGGACAGTGTAAATGTATATTGTTTATATGCAAATCAGCGTATATCGTTCATAGGTCCCTTGATTTATGTAAATCGCCTGTCTACTTGTGGATGATAAATAAATCACTATCATCATCACTACATATTATAAAACAAAGTCGCATTCTTTGTTTGTCTATATATCCCTATGTATGCATAAAACTTTAAAACTACGCCACAAATTTTGATGCGATTTTTTTAATAGAAAGAGTGATTCCAGAGGAAGGTTTGTATGTATAATAACATTCAATACGGAGTAGAGAAATACTGTAATTTTTGAGGTTTCTGTAAATAATTACATTTTTTTCCGCTTACATTGCAAACGCAGGCTAAACCCTACGAGATTTATCAAAATGATGTACTAAGTATTTGTACGCCTTAAAAAGGTCTACAGAAAAGTCCGCGATGGTATATATCTATCTCTTATGGATAATCCACAATAGCAGTTTTTTTCATTTACTTTTTACGAAAAATGATGCCTTATGTTCAAAGCAATTTTTATACAATACAGCATTAATCCTTATCCAATTGAGTACCTTAAATAAATTGTTGATTTAATATAGATCAATATGGCCGTTTACAGCATGTAATTTAAGTGAACATTTTCGGAGATATTACAGATTTAAAATGTCGTGAGGAGGCCGCGCTTCGCCCTATAGCACTTTTAATCTATCAGCTATATGTCGCTCTTTCAAGAGTTTGTTTAAAGACATTCTGTGATTAATTGTAAAAATAAAATACATAGGGAAAATGTAAAAATGAATAAAAAATGTACTATATGAATTTAGATATTCCAAAGATAGCAGGAAATCTTCTTGGTATAGGGAAAGAAAATTGTTTTTCTCTAAATTTAACGCTTGCGGGCCACGGGCAGTAACGAATAAATCAAAACTACTGCATCGATTTTATCATTTTTTTACACTGACTGACATGAGATATATATTTTATACCCGTGCGAAACAGGGGCAGGCCGCTAGTAATAAATAAATAATAAATATATGGGACACTTACACACGGTCGTCCGTCCCCATAGAAAGCAGGTTTAAAACTTGTGTTACGGGTGACAGACAAGTGGTAAATATATTTTTGTGTATGTGATATTAAAGATTATTGATTTTCAATTAATATCATCATCCTCTGGCCCTTATCCCACTTTAAGTGGGGACAACACAACATCTTATAAACATTTTTTCACATGATTCGGCTAGGCATTTTACGATCGGCCGCCAGCCTGACCTTAGTCGCCTTTTACGAAACCTCAGTAAGAAAGAGGGTGGTCTATTTATGATAAGCCGGATACCACGCGCCGGGTAAAATTATTTTAGTCGACTTTTAAATGGCTAAAAAAGAAGGTGGTCTATTCTATTCAGCCGGATACCACACGGCGGATTTTAAATGATGATTTTAAATTAATGTATTTGTGCGAAAGAAATTTTAAGATGAGATAGTTTGTCCATAATATGCGTTTTCTAAAATCAGTGCTGGGCATTCAATATTATTGAAATAATAAACTTTACGTATTACAACAATTTTACAAATAAATTATTATAATTATATTATAGTAATTTTAAAGAGATACAGGGTGTCAGAAGGTGGGGCTACTTCGCCTGTTCTCTTATCTGTCTCTTATCATTATCTATCCGTTTTGTCCGCGATTCCCGCCGAGGGCCAACATTTTTTATAAAAAGAATTTGTTGATTCGAATTTGAATTTCGAGCCTGAGTGTATATTTGTATTTAAGTATGTATTTGTCTGGCTCGTTGGAGCAGTGGGTAGTGTCCCTGCCTTCGGCTCCACGGGTAGCGGGTTCGATTCCCGCCGAGGACCAACATTTTCTTTAAAATGAATTTGTCGGTCTTTGAGCCTGGGTGTATACTTGTATTTAAGTATGTATTTAAAAAATATATAAGTATATATTCGCCAGTTGTCTGTCGACCATAACACAAGTATTAAGTTACTTACTTTGGGGACGGACGACCGTGTGTGTAAGTGTCCCATATATTTATATTTATTTATTTATTTAAAGATTGTATATATGTATATATTCACCAGTTATCTCTCACCCATAACACAAGTATTAACTTACCTACTTTGGGTAAGTACGACCGTGTGTGAAAGTGTCCAATATATTAATTGTTTATTTATTTATTATTTTGGGTATGGCAACAGAAAAGTGTACGAAGTATATAATAAACTTCTTTTCAAAAATAATATTTTGTATTTGTTTCCTTGGTACTTGTAAAATTTCGTTCAAATTCATATATAGATTAGCTTTCCGTTTACATAAAACAATATGCTCTAGCTGGCTTCTTATTTTTCAAAACGAATACACCATGACGTTTGAAAATGAAGACAACAAATTTCAAAGTAACTCATATCTTCTCGGAAGGTTCAGAGATTACTTTATTGATTCTCACTAAATATTAATTTATGAAACGATTCCTAATATTGTTTAAACGATTTATTATGTAAAGCCATATTTTATGCATTTGATGACATTATGTTATGTTCCATATTTATATTATACTAGGAATCGACAGCGGCTCCGCCCGCGCGTAAACATTAAAACCGTTTTATAGTATTTTGATAACCATAAAAATGGTTCAAGTGAATTTTTAGAGGGGACTAATTTTGTAATACATGATTTCTGAATAACTATTACCATTTACTCAGCGCACAAAAGAAAAGCTTTAAATTTAGCCGTTGTCGTACTATTTTTTATTCCTACTCCTACAGCTTATAGCCTTCCTCAATAAATGTACCATTTTACAGTGTAAGAATTTTTCAAATCGGTCCAGTAGTTCCTGAGATTAGCGCGTTCAAACAATCAAACTTTTCAGCTTTATATATTAGTTCTCTGTTAAGAATACAATGCTAATTTGCAATATTAATGATATTTGGCACGCAGTTTATTGTGGTTAATTTATTGTGGAAAAAGTTACCGAATTTTCGAAAACACGAAATAAAAACTTGTGTAAAATAACTAAAATTTACAAAATCCTTTCGGATTTATTGCCCTTTTTTCAACGTATAGTAACTCTTTGTAGGACATTTATTTAGTACAATTCTAGAGGTGGATGATTGGATTGGTGGATTCTACTATAGCGCTTACACGGGCTTTGAAGTGTGGATGTTTTCAAAACAACGAATTTAGCTACTTACCATGAGGTAAGCAGTGAAATTGGTGTTGAAAGTGGTAAATTATTAAAGGTCGATAATAAGACGGAAATACACATCACACTAGATTTACGAAGTGCTTGCTTCCGCCCATGAGTGCAAGATCGTATTAAAATTGCATTAAACTAGGTTAATTTTAAATCGCAAATTATACAACATTATCGTATAATTCCTTCTCTTAATTTATCGCTAAAACTTATGCAATATATTAAGTTTATACTTAACTGTATTTACATAATACAGCTAGAATAGAACGATTGGTCATAACATAAAATATAAACACCTATTATATTTTACAATAAACTAACCTCTATAATACTTCGCAGTACGACATTGTTTTAAAAATAATGTGTGGATCGTCAGCCATTATTCGGTTTTCGCGCCATTAGTCTGGAAGCTGTCAAAGGTGACAGATCATAATACCAGTTAACCGTAGAGATCGAGATATAAGTAAATGGAAAAGACAAGTGTGATCTAATAGTAAGTTACGTATTTTCATTTTAAATATAAGCAAAGTTAATCAAAGCCTAACGGTTGGGCAGTTCAGCGGGCAGAGCTCATGACACAGGTGGGGCACGATCTCTCCTTGCCCACCGTGGTTCGTGCCATGGTGGACAGGGAGAGATCGTGGGCAGCGAAGGCCTCCTTCTGTGAGGACGTAATCTCGCGGAAGGAAGCGGCGGGGCGGATCCGCGAGTCCTTGGATCTGATCCGCCGCGGACGAGCGGGGCGCAAAAGACTCGCCGAAGTCTGTCGCATGCCACCCTAACGGGGACCTCTGGGTGTTCCGAACTGTGTTCAACGGACGCCCATCTGAAAAGGTCCCCGAGGCGGTTGCGATGCATCTGGTGCTCCCGATGCATCGATTAGTGGAGGGAGGGGCCACTGTTTAGAGAGGCCCCGACCCAGAGGTGGCGCACTCTGGGGTCAGAGTTGCTGCTGGCGGGGATGGGGCTAATGCGTACAACGGTACCCTGTCCCCGCCACCAGCAGCGTGGTGGAGCACTGTCAGGTTTTTAGTCGGTGCGGGTCCGACATACCCGCGGCCCGTCAAAAAAAAATCAAAGCCAAATATTTTCCTTCATGTCACTTCATATAAATATTAGTTTCTTTTGGTTTGAACTCGCCAACTCTCGTTAAAGCAACTAACTCTCGCCTTAAGAGCATTAAGGCTTAAAATACTGCTTTCATTGGTTGTGGTTTTTATTTCTATGAAATTAAAACAAATAACGGCATATTACTATTCCACCGCTAGCATAAACGTCTATTTTTTGGAGAGAAGGTCTGTAGCTTGAATCCATCACGCTGCTCCAATGCTCAAATGGTGGGTTACACATATTTCTACAATTATCTTAAGATATCCAGGTTTTTACACCCGCAGAGCTAAAGGTGTAGTCGCACCCACTTGCGCCAATGGGTCAGTATAAAAATATCACTTTTAGAAGTTTTCATAGTCTATGGAAATTTTAAGGCACTTTCTATAAGTTTACTTGAATAAGTTAAAAGTGTCTAATTGATAATTACAATTTACCACACGCTTTTCGGTGAAGAAAAACATTGTGAGGAAACCTGCAATATCTATAGAGAATTCTGGAGATATGTGTAACCTACCAATCCGCATTGGAGCAGCGTGGTAGGTCTTAGCTCCAATCCTTCTCTCCAATAATGGAGAGAAGAGGCCTATTCTCTCTATTCTATTCTAGTAACAAGCCGCTACTTACTTGAATAAAGAAAATTTTGAATTTGATGCCTAAATTAAATGGGTTGACTTTTGAAAAAAATGCTTCTTATTTATTGAATAAGTATAAAGTAAGAATATCGTTGATATAAGTAATGATTGAGGGTATTTTATTACGCAAAGGAGTCGCAATTGCAACTATTAACATGATAATTATAAAGTTATCATTATTGTGACGTCACGACTCCTACACACGGCACTACGCTACGGAATTATAACTTAAAGCGCTTGCAGTGCTTTGCTTGTGGTAGGTCTGTATTTTATATTATAATATGATATATATTACTATACTAGCAATCGCCAGCGGCTCCGCCCGCGTGGAAAGATTAGAACCGTAATATAGTCTTTTGATAACTATAAAGATGGTTAAATTGGGTTAACCTTAAAAGCTAGACATATGCTGTCACGGACTTTTATTTAGAACTTTTAGAGGGGAACAATTTTGTAATACATGTTGGTGGCGGCTTTTTGTGATATGCGGCGTAACTGGTCCTACATGTATAAGGTATGTGATTGATACCTGCTTCCAAAACTTGGGCCTGTTTCACAAGTTTCTGATAGTTAACCGACAAATAAACTAAGTAGCAGATAAACGTCGCTAAAAGAGACTCTTAAAAGTTAATTTTCCATAAATAAAATCGCGACCATTTTGAAATAGGTATTTGCTATCCAGCAGATAAACAAAAAGTCACATGATCTACCTGTTAACTTAATAGGGACTTTAAGTGCTGAATAACCCTATCTGAAACCTGAGAAATGCAAAATTCCGAGATATGTGACAGATATGTTCCGAATAAGCTAACTGAGAACAGTTTATTGGGCCCTTAGCATTGCATAGATTCTCTTAACAAATGCGGATTATAGAAAAATAATTCTTGCGTAACTTCCGCAATAAAAGTCAGCTAGAACATGTTTAATATACCTACATATTTCCCGCTTCAAAGCGCTTACTTGTTGGGTATTTTGCACACAGCTCGTATCGAGCGTGTATCGAGCTACATGCGTCACACACAGTATTAATATCAAAAACGTTTGTGATGCGGTCTGTGCTTGTGTAACGGGTAAGTGGTAATTTAAGTTATTCAAAAACCCTCAATAAAAAATTAACTATTATTTATCTGACATATTTATATACACCTACAAATTTAACTAGATAACATATATTTCCTATAACTATGAACATTAATGGTGAAATGGAGTGGGTATTTAGTTGACCAATATTTATTTAAAAACTTCCGAACGTAATGCATACTTATATTATAAATATCCTACAGACTTGTAGATTTATATAATAGTTATTCAAAATTTTAATAAAATACACTGATTTCCACGCGGGCGAAGCAGCAAGCTAGTATAGTATAAATCCTTTTTTCTTTGTAAACTTTAAAATACACAAGAATTGATTAGTAATATTTTAACACTAAAGTTTACTAACTAATGATAAATATAAATAATAATAAATAAATATATGGGACACTTACACACACGGTCGTCCGTCCCCAAAGTAAGTAACTTAATACTTGTGTTATGGGTGACAGACAACTGGTAAATATATACTTATATATTTTTTAAATACAAATTTACACCCAGACTCGAAGCCATCTCGCCTTAGTCATCATAAAAGTTTTACTTTAAAGAATAAAAAATAAAGAATTACTTCAAAGATATTTGCACGATTACATATCACAGTGTTTACACTCAAACATGACCTTGCTACAAGTTTTTCTCCGCTAGTTATGCTGCAATTAGCATGGAAAATGTAACTTTATAGCCTCCTTAGCATTACAGGCGTGTTTTTTCCCAGAAGTGAGATAATAAGAGGTCTAAACACTCGAATAGATATTGTTAAAGAAAATCCAGAAGTGAGAATTAATGAAAGCCTAAACTATAATTCAACTTGTATTCCCGCGGTCGTAATTAATACCATATCCCAACGCAAACGTCATTCACACATGATTGTTTCTCCGTTGAACGTTGCGCCGAGAACGCCATCGGCTGTGTTCGTAAGACGGTTTGTAATGTAATAACAAAGTCATGAAACAAGAGTATCGCGCCCTTTTTGATTAAAACAGTGGCAGCACTGTGCCGTTGTTGTTTCCGGTTTAGTCTACCTATTGATAAAACGTTTCAGTGACATTCTGTCTTTGTTCGTCATTCAAGAGAAGTGCATCTCGAAACGGGAATTGTGGTATTCCTATTATATCGTGTTGTTGTATATAGTGTGCGCTAACATTACCCATCGGCTATTCAATATGTATATCGGTTATACTATATATACATATATGTGTACACGCACAACAACAGAGATCTCTTGAAATTGTCGTTTACAGTAAATATTATTATAAGAACTAGTCAATAATTCTTGCAAAACGTGCTCTAAACAAGTACACTGTACTGGCTCATAAAAGGAGACAACAAGACCGTTTGATTTATTAGTTTTACTTATCTCAAAGTACTTCTGCACGCTATTACTGTAAAGTATCATCTTTATTGAAGAAGCGAAACGATAGAGATTATTTGCCTTAGACAAGATATATATTTGTTTGATCCACCAACAGACTGATATCATTATTATTTTATAGAAAGGCTTTAGGGTTATATAAAACTTATTGTTTCATTAACTTAGCATGTCATATAAAATTATTAACTATAAATACAGCAGAATGTGACAAGCGGTACCTTTTCTTTTACTCATATCGACTTAAGCGTTAATTTATACTAAAATATGTATTTTTCATATAACTGAAGGAAAAATGATAATTTTCTAACCTATATGGTAACCTGGTATATAGACCGATATTTTAAAAATTAAACATAACAATATTTTTGAAATTTTAGCGGGACAAGATTTAGGTACATTAAACTATTATGTCGGTAAAACTCTATAAATTAGAATTTTACTATATTCCGGGGGATTTTTTTTAATATAAAAATGTTTTGTTATTATTTTATAATAACTCTAGAAATAATTACTTTTGTATCACGTCAAACACACAAGCCGTCAGGAGAAAACTTAAATACTACGTGTGATTATAAAGTAAATAGTACAAGTAATATTAACTATAAGCTATCATAATATAGTTAGTAGTTATAAAAATCTTAGCTTTACCGATACATTCGCGGCCTTAAACAAATTGAAAACAGTATCCGTTTGAAGACCTTGTGGGGTTTTATTTGACGTTTGCTATCAATGATCAAGATATGAGAGTAATTCAGATCATCGAGAGTTTTTTTATCACTTACCAAGTGGATCTGATGGCCTACTTGTAACAACGTGTACATATTTTTCAATGACATCGAATACATATATCGGGATAATAGTCAAATTACATTTATGTACTTGTTTAATCTATAATATTTAAATGAGTTAATGTTGTATATAAATATCTTTTTAAATTTTAGCCACGGCTCCAACGATTACCATGAAATTCAGCATGTAGAGGGTTTTAGGGGGAGATCGATCTAGCTAGGTGTTATTAAGAAAAAAAGTTGTTTGTGATGTTTTCAGTCACTGAAAAAACTGCCATGACATTTTGCCATTCTACCAGAAAGCAAAATATAATTACGCTGTCAATTGCAAAGTCATGATAGCTCAATTGTGAAACGGGTGGGCTCGAATTAGGAATAGGATCGATTCCAGATAAAAAAAAATTGAAAATTTTTAATTGCATTTTTTATATATTAAAAAAAAATTATGAGCAGCGCTCTGTATCCCACGAATTAATTTATATTATTTTATCGTGGATTACAGCAAAAATAATTTCATTATTACTTTTGTAATTTATAATTGATAGAAGCAGGCGTTTTACGGAATTCCAAAATGCAGAAGTTATGATAAATTTATTTTGATATAATCCGCAATTGTTAAGAGAATCTATGCAACGCTAAGTGTATGTAGAAGGCAACAATCACATACCTTATACATGCATGACCGGTCACCACACGTATCACAAAACGATATGGGTGATATTTGGTTATAGAAAACGGGGTCCTCAGGTAATCTAAAGTGAAAGTAGGGGTTTAAAAAAGTGTAGAACATATAATTGCATACCATATATATATTTTGTAGTAATTATGTTTTGCGGCGTACAACCGCAATAATTATCAGCTACTAGGTATTGCACGCGAATTTTATGCAATATCCTGTTTTGTAATTAAAATGTATGTACATATATATAAAAAGCTGTAATATGTAAATGAAGGCGTTCCTCCACGTTTAAAAAGATTAGGCATGAGTAAAGGAAATAAATAATGTTCATTTCATTAAGTAATTATAATCGGCGAAATCAATCCGCCAGTAATTGTACGGTAGTATGATTTTATTGTTATATTACTTTAAGGGCAAAAATAAAACAAGATTGTGAGGAATAACGGTGATTCATTTTGGACGTAATGCTCTTCCCGCTGACAATTTTCATAATGGCGTCGTAACATGGCCGCTCGACCACAGACACGCTTTTTCCCTCGTAATGTTGTCAATGGCGCTAGGGATGTGCCATATTAGTACCATAGTTAATACTACAGTAACGAAGCAAAAATATGCCATATTACAATAAAGATGAAGCAAATGAAGGTAATCTATCTGTCTCTCTTTTTTATGTGTCATTAAACAAAGATGAACGAGTATATACGAGTTTTGATTTTCCTCTCATTACTTGTGCCATTATCATTTACAACTGCTTTAACGGCTTTCTCTTCTGTGAATAAAAAAAAAACAGGGCATTTTATTTTGTAATAAAGTATATTCGTAGATTCGTCGTCTGATAGTGATTCGGACGCTACAAGAGAAATTTAAACAAAATAGCGTATGTACAATAATATGACAAAATAACATTATTTAATAATTTTTTTTTAAACCACTGGATCGTCTTTTTAGTTAAGTCCTGGGTGTCTTGTTGTAGAATCACGTTTGTTGTTAATGGCATATGGCTCTACATCTATGGTTAAGTAGATTTAATATAAATGTACCTCGTAAACCTCCTCGCATTCCATATTCGTTTTTAAGATAAAGTTTGCTAGAGCGAAACTGGGGCAGAATACCCCAATATCTCGCGTCTATATGGGTATAAGATTCTATAATAAAATTCCACAATCAATTTTATCTTTGCCATTACAGCAGTTTAAAAACACTGTTAAAAAGAGGCTGATCCAGAAAGCCTACTATACTGTTGAGGATTACTTGGCAGATAAGAATGTGTGGATATAGCTCGCTTAGACCCTGTACAAGACAGTAATGACTAAATGTAACTAGTCATAAGAATTATATTTTTAAAAGAGTAACTGCCGAGTTTCTTTCTGGCTCTTCTCGGTAGGAACGGCTTTCCGAACCAGCGGTAGAGTTGACGATTCAAAAGCACTTGTTTACAAGTTTATTTGAATAAAGGATATTTTGAATTTGAATTTGAATTATACAATAGCTGCACAATGGATGAATTATCGCCGGATATTGGCTGCGATGGTCTTTCATCATTAAAACAAAAATGTACTAAAATTTTAAGGTCAGAGTTTAAACCTTAACGTTGTTATCTTTTTGTTTTCATTTTTCTTTTGTTCGTTTTTTTGTCGGTCTGTTTAGGTTTGCAATTGTAAAATTATTACTAAGGTTGATGTGATTTCCTGTGATTGGTACTACATAATTAATTTAAGACTATTCGGATATTTTTTGGGTTATATTATATGTTATGCTGTTGGAGATCCGTAAAAATAAAGAAATAAATCTCTATTCTCCTTTGTCCGCAGAGAGACGGCACAGGATCTCGTGGCAGTCCGTGTGCCAATCAATGGCATGACATGCCAGTCCTGCGTGCGGAGCATCGAGGGGTCCGTCAGAGAATTGCCAGGCGTGCGGCACGTCAAAGTGAGTTGGGTTTGTCTGTAGAATAATGTCTTCTTTTGGTGTCTGTGGTCACGTAAAGATGTGTAGGCCGTGTGGTATCCTGTTGAGTAGAATAGACCACCCTCATTTCTTACCGATATGTGGTATAAAGCGACTCCACTGGAAACAACAACGGCACAGTGTTGCCACTATTTTAATTAAAAAGTGCGCAATACTCTTGTTTCATGACTGTGTTGCTATAAAATACAAAGCGGAAGTCATTGGCGACAACAATAAACAATAAATCTTTACGTACTTGCAGGTGGAGCTATCAGAACACGCGGGCTACTTCCGGTATGACCCTCGTGTGTGTTCGACGGAGGCCATCCGGTCCCACATAGAAGATATGGGGTTTGAGGCCCCGTCGGACACCAACGACGACGAAACCAGGTATATTTCAATTCCGCATTGTGGTATCCGGATGAATAGAATAGACCACACTCTTTCTTCTCTTAAACTTACTTTAATCGTATTTTAAGAGACCTCGTTAAGAAAAAGGAAGGTCTATTCTATTCTACTCAACTGATACCACACGGTGGGTCAACTTACCTTAATCGCCTTTACGACACCTCAGTAAGAAATGAGAGTGGTCTATTCTACACAATCGGATAACATATGGTAGGTCGACTTACCCTAGTCGCCCTTACGACACTTCGCTAAGAAATAAGGGTAGTCTATTCTACTCAGCCAGATACTACACGGCAATAATAACTATACCACACATATTGCCAAATAATATCACGATATTCTAAATTCAAAAAACATCTCCACCTCTTTGCATAAATAATATCACGATAGTCTTAATTCAAATCCCCCACTTCTTCGAAATCCCTTACAGAACCCTCCTCCCGCGCGAGATCCCCACAGAGCTGCTTATCGACATGTCCGGCTCCGGCCCGCCCAGCGGCAGCACCGCGCTGCTGTCCGTGGTCGGCATGACGTGCCAGTCCTGCGTGAACACCATAGAAGGTCAGTGTCATAAAAAAAATGTATAAAATTTAAGACTTACCCGCGGCTTTAGGTGACTCATGTACATTCACGTAGCCCGGTTAGCTCTAACTGAGCATGAAATTAAGAGTCTCATGCCGACTGAACTAAGGTCGTTAAGGGTCATTGAGGTCGCTGAGAGTAGTTATTTCGGGCCCCACGTTGGACGCCAGTGTGACGTTGTTAAAATAAGTGTGACATGTACTCCCAGAGTAAGAGAAGAAACTCACCAACAGTCAACTACAAATTTATTGGATCGTAGGGGTCTACTGCCCGTGTATGCTATGCTCCGTAAGTAGGTGTGCGCTAGGTAATGTCCTGGCTTTGTCTCGCAGCTGAGTAGGCCATGCAGCGCGCACCCGGAGAGTCGAGAGCCGACCCGATGAAGTCGGGCCCGAACTCAAGGCCACTAGAGTTCGCCTCTGGTCGGAGATGGTATAAATGGTACCTTGCTTAAGCCCAGGTATGCCACCCTGAAAATGACGTCCAGTGTGTTATTGCTTGCAAGCCTTCATCTCCTCTGATTGCGTGCACGGCAGCGTAGGCAAAGCAGGTCTAATGCGCTGGTGAAATGGTGATGTGCATGTCGTGGAGGTAGGACGAGAATGAGCGCCCGTAGCGAAATATACAAGAGGAAACTGGCCGCACCCACTTCAGCCTATGTACCTCGCACGTAAGGACTGAGTTAAACGGTTAGCCAATAAACACATGTCTTTACTGAAAAACTCATTGGAACTTGCCCGGGGTTTGAATTCTAGAGAAAGGAACCGTTTCATCGTTCGATCATCATAGCTTTCTAATTACGAAAAGTAGAGTAACTTGTTTTTTGAAATATTTGTTTAATATTAAGGCAGCCTCAAAGAAATGTCTGGCGTGACGTACGTGTCCGTCAGTTTGGCTAACAACACGGCGCTGGTCCGGTTCGACCCGACGTCCGTCACAGCGACGGACGTCGCCGACGCTATCTACTCATTGGGATTTGACGTCCACATCATCAGCGTTGACGACGTCACAGCAACAGGTAACAGTGTAGCTCTAGTTTATTTATTTATTTATATATACTTATATGCTACATTTCATTTTTATTCGTCACCTAATATTATGAATTAGAAAGCAGGGTCGAACACTAAGAGGTTGTAGCCAGTAAGAACGGCATAACTGCTTTAGCTTTTTCGCGTACTTAGCAGTACCCATGAATGATTTCGTCACAGAAAAATGTACGTTACAGAATCCGTCTTGCTTATGGGCGTCTATTTAAATGTGCCATAGTACAGTTAAACGAAAGCAAATGAGGGTATAGCTATCCGTCTCTATTTTTAAGTGTGTCTAAAAGACAAAGAAAAAGCGAGGTCCAATACTAAACACTAGCAGTGCAGACATGTTGTAACATTACTGAGACACGTGGCTGTTTAATAATCGTACAATGATGACACGATCCAGCAGCAGAACAGTATAATAACCGTTCTACTTAAATCTTACAGCAAGACTCCTTCGCTATGGCACGCTCGGCTATTTTTTAGACGATTGTCAAGCCCCTACTTTGCTCGGACACGTGATTACCGCGTTTTTGGTATTAAATAACTAAAGAGATCACATTTGACTATATCCATTTCTAACAACTTTAAGATGGCACCACAATTGCCGGCGCCTTAATAAATATGTCAAAAGAGTCTCTTATTTACTGATTTAAAGATGCAATAAGTCATAACAATAGTACTTGATATAAATATTGATTATTAATTATTATACATCACCAGATGTGACGTATTCCTTAGTCTCCTATAAATGTGATAACATGTGATTAGACAAAGCTGCATACAAGTTTCATCTTTTCTCCCCATTATTTGTTGTGATACTCTCACTTAGAGGCCTGCCTGTCTCTCCTACTTTAGTATAATAACATGATATCATCGGAGGTGCCTCTATTGTCAAACACGATTTGTTCTAGAAGCTGCACAAAGTAAAAGCGAAGTGGGTTCAGGTGATAGGGTGAAGATATCTCCGGTGAAGAGCAAAGCGCAAGTTAATGTAAGTACTATCAGCTCAACTCTCAAGTTGTCTTGTACTCAACTAGACTCTTTCTAGTGCTTTTGTTAATAAAATGCAATTCTTCTTTGTAAACCGATGGACGTCCCGTGCTGGACATACGTCTCTTTACCGAATCTCTGCGAAACACGATCTTATGCCGCTTGGATCCAGCGACTTTCTGGGATCTTTTTGATATCAGCTGTCCGCTTCGTAGGGGGTCTATCTACGCTGCGTTTTCCAGAGCGAAGTCGCTATTCCAGCACCTTAGGACACTAACGCCAATGCCATACTTCGTGCCATGTCAATTGCCACATCAGCTTCGTGACACAATGAGTTACCAAGAAAAAGTTTTTTTTTCAAGGTTTCATTACGGTGGTTTCCTGCATCGTAAAGCGTAGCACGTAATTTTTATAGAAAATTCATTGGTACCTGCGCGGATTTCCACCCCATGACCATTTATTTACCAATAATTATCGCGCAGTATCACCAATTAAACTCAAATTCAGGGATTTACTTCACAATTTAAAACTGGTTTCCACTCCCCAGGGTACCATCCCCTCCACGTCCAAAGTGGGGGAGATATCTCGATGTACGCTAGAAGTCCGTGGAATGACGTGCGCATCGTGCGTTGCCGCCATCGAGAAACACTGTTCGAAAATGCACGGTAAGCCCATATGCAAAAATAATGATAATTTTATGTCATAAAAGAAATATGTATATGTAATTCTAAATATAGCTGACGCTATAGTTACGGGGCGAAACGATTGTGGAGACTGGTTAAAGACCAGGTTAAAAAAATAGGGGAAATTGACGCTTTTTACTTAAAGCAAAAGTACTCGATCACTTTAATTTCTCATTCAAATTTCAAATTCAAATTCAAAATATTCTTTATTCAAATAAACTTGTAAACAAGTGCTTTTGAATCGTCAACTCTACTGCTGGTTCGGAAAGCTGTTCCTACCGAGAAGAGCCAGCAAGAAACTCGGCGGTTGCTCTTTTAAAAATATAATTCTTAATACTATTTACATTAAGTCGTTACTGTCTTGTACAGGTTCAAAGAGAGCTATATCCACACATTCTTATCTTCTAAATAATCTTCAAGAGTATAGTAGGCTTTCTGTATCAGCCTCTTCTTAACAGTGTTTTTAAACTGCTGTAATGGCAAAGCTGAAATTGATTGCGGAATTTTATTATAGAATCTTATACCAAAACCCACAAACGAATTACGTACTTTTGCAAGGCGCAAAGCAGGAGCCGCTAATTATATTGTCTTATTTGAATACACAACCCTTAGTCCGGTCTTAGTAAATTCTGTTTTCATTTCCAGGTGTCCACTCAATAGTTATAGCTTTACTGGCCGCTAAGGCCGAGGTGAGATACGAGCCGGAGCAGATATCGGCCGTGGCGATCGCAGAATCCATCACTGAGTTAGGTTTCCCCTCTGAACTGATCAGTGATAGCGGCGCGCCGAAGGATTTGAATTTAATGGTAACTATTAATAATATAATTAATATAATGATATAATTAATTTAAATTCAGAGCTGTGATAAGATATGAACCAAACGAGTGTTAAATATGAATTTGGATAGATATGTGATTAGAGAAAGCCTGAAAAAGAGATGGTTGGATTCGTGTGAAGTATGACATGTACAATCTGTGACGCCCAGCAAAGCCCAGCGGTAACACCATGCGACTCTTTCAGTTGCAGTCAAATTGCAGTTTATCACACGCTTTTCGGTGAAGGAAGGAACATCGTGAAAAACCTGCATATCTCTAGAGAATTCTGGGAATATGTGTAACCTATAATAAGGGGATAAGTGTGGTAGGTCTTTTCTCCTAACCTTATCTCCAATGGAAATAAGAGGCCTATTCTCAGCAGTAGTATAGTAACAGGCCGCTACTTATTTAGGACATGCATATGAAAGGAGAAGCGCCAGAGTTGACGAATGATAGGGGAGAATGGAAGAGAAAAACATGTGCCGATCTAACTTAAAGTGAATTAAGAGAATAGAGTAGGAGAATTCGATAAAGTAAAGAGATATCGTGTGACTAGCCGCTTTTTTGAGGGGTAGCATTTGCCCCTTCTGCCTGTACCTTGCTACGCCCATACAACAGTTTATTTCTCAATTTTAGACGTATGATAAACGTACGCTTTATACGTTAGACAATATTTTTTTAATAAATATCTGATTTAATGATGATATTTGTCAGATAAAAGGCATGACGTGTGCGTCGTGCGTCAACAAAATAGAGAAGACAGTACTTAAACTAAACGGCGTGGTGTCCTGCTCCATCGCCCTCACCACGTCTAAGTAAGCATCCTTTAATAATATCACTTAAGATTATTACCATTTTGTTTTTGTTATTATTCCAGGGATGGCATGTAAGCAGCACAGATACTAGTGCAACGCCATCCCCGCAAAATGATGGTTTCTTGTTTAAATTTGAAAAATTATCAGCTTTTAATGAAATAAAGTGTCTGATTCCTTGTGTTCAATTTTTAATTGCGATTAATCACACGCTTTTCGGTGAAGGAAAACATAGTGAGGAAACCTGCATATCTCTAGTGAATTCTGGGAGTATGTGTAACCTACCAATCCGCATTGGACAAGCGTGGTAGGTCTTAGCTCCAATCATTCTCTCCAAAAATGGAGACAGGAGGTTTATGCTCAGTGGGGTGTTACTTTACTTTATTTATTATATGCCGTCAAATATCGTTAAAAAAGAATCCATACTATTTTTTTGCGTCTAAGGTCTGTTTATTTCTTAGTAAGATTTCACGGTTAATCCACTGGACCAATTTTGGTGAAATTTGACAAAATTAAAACTTATATACCGGGGTGATAACGCTGCCGTTTTTCATACTGGAAAGGGGAACACATATGGATAAAAATATATGGATAGTATTAATCGTTTAAGTTTTCGCAGATACTATTAGTAATGCAGTTAGCGACGTAATTATAATTAATTTATAATTAAAAAATAATTATATTTATCTCATGTCATATAATTGATAATAAATAATGGTAAAAAGGAACGTGCGTTGTCTGTCGTTCGCGGGACGGGTAATATTAGAAAAATTGACATATACGTCAACCTCTCTTACGCGCGCTCAATTTTAAAAGCGTAATTTCCTTACATCGATTAAATCTTCTACGACGCATAATTCCTAGCCTATTTTCAAATCCTCGCTGGTTTTATTTTTATTGAAGTCCGTGTCAGTAGTAATTGCATTGTTTGTGTTTTTGTTTGTTGTTTGTTTTTCCGCAATCAATTTCAGCACTGCCATTACAGCAGTTTAAAAACACTGTTAAAAAGAGGCTGATACAGAAAGCCTACTATACTCTTGCAGATTATTTAGAAGATAAGAATGTGTGGATATAGCTCTCTTTGAATCTGTACAGGACAGTAACGACTTAATGTAAATAATGTTAAGAATTATTTTTTTTAAAAGAGCAACCGCCGAGTTTCTTGCTGGCTCTTCTCGGTAGGAACAACTTTCCGAACCAGCAGTAGAGTTGACGATTCAAAAGCACTTGTTTACAAGTTTATTTGAATAAAGAATATTTTGAATTTGAATTTGAATTTGTTTTAGAGGCAAAGTAAAATACGACCCAGAAGTCATAGGAGCGCGGAAAATATGCGACGTCGTCAACGAGCTGGGCTTCGAAGCGACCGCCGTCAGCTCGCACAACAGGGGCGCGACCAACTACCTGGAGCACAAGTATGCTTTGGAAAATACTAATATTGTGGGAATAACGAGGTCTATTTTAGACCATGCTTAGAATCGAGGCACCAAACCTACGTTTTTAACCTGACAGAACTCAAGTTCGGGAAGACGTTGTTTGTGCTAGTACAAATTCTAAGATTCTTTGGAATATCACCCATAATGTGACCATGGATGGTCTAAGATTTCGTTGGCCCTTTCCAACACAAGGGACTGACGTTATTACATTATATAGAAATTTATTATGATAATAATATGATATATCAAGCCGTGTAGTATCTGACTGAGTAATATCGACCACCCTTATTTCTTAGCGAGGTGTCGGCGACTAAGGTAAGTCGACCCGCCGTGTGGTATCCGGTTGAGTAGAATAGACTATTCTCTTTCTTAGCGAGGTGTCGTAAAATACGGGTTAACGTAAGTTGACTTCACGCAGGCGGCCGGTTGTATAATTCGTAGCCTTATCATGGGACAACATGTTTATAACATGTTGTTCCGACCCCACTTAAAGTGGGATAAGAGCAGGAGGATGATGATGAATAATATGATATTTCAAAATGTTTATCTATGCTTTTCTAATCGAAAACCGCGCTATGTTGTGGTGTTAATCATTTACTGACTTTTAATCCAGTACTTTTTTAGTAATAAATATCGTTCATTTCCTTATTTAATAATCCATAACGTTTACATATCGGCTCATCCGAAGAATAAAGTCACATTTCCTATGCTTGTGATACGTGGGAGATATAACTTTGTTCTTCGGATAGGACGATATATCTGCGGAATATTGACTCATTAGATCTGAATGCCTTGAATTCTTGGTTCTGTGCTTCATTTTTTTATTTCGTTGAACAGAGAAGAGATAAGAAAGTGGCGCAACGCGTTCCTAATATCGCTGATATTCGGCGCGCCGTGCATGGCCGCCATGACCTACTTCATGGTGCAGATGGCCCACGAGCACAGCGCGCACGACATGTGCTGCGTGCTGCCCGGCCTCAGCCTGGAGAACCTGATCATGTTCCTGCTGGCCACTCCCGTGCAGGTATGGTCGACAACCTGGAGACCATCTGTGTGCTCCGTTTTATTGTAATTTGCCACATAATGTTTTTTTTTAATTCGGCCCTTTTAATTCTAACCGTGCCGCTTGATTAAAGAATAGTCAACTCAACTCAAACTCAGTTCGGCAGCCTATACTGTTCGAAAGATAAGACAGTCTATCGACGTCGAAACAGCAAAACTTGTTTATTTTACTTCCATAACATTATGACCTATGGAATTATTGCTATGGAGTAAATACGCGGATAATGAAAAAAAAATGTATTATGAAAAAGAGCCATACGTGGCATTTACAATAAAAGTGCGCGTGATTTCCTGCGAGAGAAGTTTAAGGAAATAGGTATTCTTACATTTGTTACACAGTACATTTTAAGTAATTTAATTTTTATATATACAATACACAAAGTAGGAACCGACATTAGCTTGCGGCTCCTGCTTTGCGACTTGAAAACTTGACTAATGAAAACGTACGTAAGTCGTTTGTGGGTTTGGGTATAAGATTCTATGATAAAATTCCGCAATCAATTTTAACTCTGTCATTACAGCAGTTTAAAAACACTATTAAAGAGAGGCTGCTACAAAAAGCCTACTATACTGTTGAGGATTATTTGGACGATAAGAATGCGTGGATATAGCTACTGTCCGACCCTGTACAAGATAGTAATCACTTAATGTAACTAGTTATAAGTTTTATGTTGAAAAGAGCAACCGCCGAGTTTCTTGCTGGTTCTTCTCGGTAAGAACAGCTTTCCGAACCAGCAGTACCGAATTGGCAACTCAAAAGTACTTGTTTACAAGTTTATTTGAATAAAGAATTTTTTTAATTTGAATTCGAATCCAGTAACTGGTTATACTGCTTCTGATTTGGTCCCCAAAGCCCCATCTGTTGCTTAGCAGGGAGCACGACAGTAATATATTTGTTGCCGCCGCCGATTAGCTCAAGCAGGTGAGATTGACGATTGGGTCAGACTTGATGCTGATATCTTTCACCCTTTACTCCCCGCGAAATCAGTGAAAGGTCGCTATGAAAAAGTGTTTATAAAAAAACTAAATCTCTAACTGAAACTAAAACGAAAACTGAAAGAGCTAATAAATTTAAAATAGTAAAAGTGACCGTTTTCCCGCTTCTTTACCTAATATCCCAGGTTTCCAAGTAAAAAGTGACTATTCTAACCGTTTCTTTTCTTGATATGCCGAGTTTCCAATTAAAAATCAACCGTTTTCCATTTCTTTAACCGATGTCCCTAGTTTCCTGGTATTTTTTGACTATAACCGCCTCTCATGACCGCCTAGTTTCTTTTTGGTTTTTCTCGGCAAGAGCACTTTTCCGAAACAATGGTAGCTTCTTTAATATTTGAGGATACGAAAGACCTGTACGTTACCTTGTACCTTAAAGAATAATTTTTATTTAATATATACCGTTCGTATCGCAGTTCATCGGGGGCTGGCACTTCTACAAGCAGGCTTACAAAGCGCTGAGACATGGAACCTCCAACATGGACGTGCTCATATCAATGACGACAACTATAAGGTGAGTTAATTACAATGTACAATATTACAAGATCTATATTTAGTCTGGAGGTAATGTCCATCTGAAGATATATTTATATTATAAGTAACTTTAAATGTAATTAATATCTGTTTGTGAACTGTAATACCGAATCTAAAATTAACTTAGAAAATTGTACAAAGTTTTATCTTCATACCTATACTAATATATAAAGCTGAAGAGTTTGTTTGTTTGAACGCGCTTATCTCAGGAACTACTGGACCAATTTGAATTCTTTGAATGTAAGATAGTCTTCTTATCGAGGAAGGCTGTAGACTATATAACGATAAGATGAATACGAGAGGAGCAGCAATAAAAAATAGTACGAGAACGGCAAAATTTAAAGTTTTCGTGTGTTGAGTAAACGGTAATAGTTATTAAAAAATAATCTATTGTAAAATTGTTACCCTAAACAAGTTTTAAATAAAAGTCTACGACAGCATATGTTTAGCTTTTAACGTTAACGCACTTTAACCATTTCTTATGGTTATCAAAATACTATATTACGGTTTTAATCTCTCCAGACGGGCGGTGCTCCTGGCAATTGTATTAATATATACAGATAAATACTACATGAGAGAGAATGATAAAAAAACAAATATTTTCTATTGTTAGATATATTCTAGTGAATGTGAAAAGATTTTTATTTGATCGTATAACAGTAAAATAAAATTGTTGATTTTTGAATTTTATGTAGTAATTGATTATCGAGGTCCAGCAAACACTTCTTTAGTTTTAATTAATTTATTGAACTCCACAACTAACTTCCAACCGTCCTGCGTCGTTCGTCCTTCCCTTTTCTCTTCCTTCCGCACATACTATCTCGCTCACTTCCACCCATGCATTCCGTTCCACTCTTTCCTCTTGCGTTCCATGGCTACATTTATATCACCATTTCTTGTTCATGTACGTGATAGAATGTACATTAGTGTAAGGGGAGGTGAGGTGTGAGCGTATGTTTGGTATCCAGCTACGCGTACTCGCTGGCGGTGGTGGTGGCGGCCATGGCGCTGCAGAAGGACACCAGTCCGCTGACGTTCTTCGACACGCCGCCCATGCTGCTGGTGTTCGTGTCGCTGGGCCGCTGGCTGGAGCACATCGCTAAGGTGCACTTGGACCTATCATCATCTTCCTGCCCTTATCCCACTCTTAAGTGAGGTCGGCACGACATGTTATAAACATGCTGTCATATGATTTGGCTGCATTTTTACGACGAGCCTCCTGCCTAACGTCAACTTACCTCTGTCGTATTTTACGACACCTCGGTAAGAAATGAGGATGGTCTATTCTACTCAGCCGGATACCACACGGCGTACTTACACACACACTTAGACCTATCATCATCATCATCAAATAAAAGGATAATAGTAACTTCATACATAAGTAGGTTAAGATAATATAGGATGATGACACTAAACAAAGGAAGAGATTTTTTAGATCGCATCTATTAGCGCTATAAATTTCAGAGTGCCACGCAACTATCCGCGTCATAGAATCACACGTCTAGTTCCACCACCAACAAAAAGCGGTATTTGGAGCCAATTCTATTATACCTTGCCTAATCAAGCTATACAACGACCTTGATGAATCTGTTGACATACATTTCAACTCAGTCGACACGTTCCGTCGATTAGTCAAACTTTATTTAGTGGATAAAAAATGAAAAGAGCAATATCATAACTAACTTAAACATAACAACATAAGCTTAACTTAAATTTTTCAACTATTAGTTTTAAGTATATTTAAGTTTTTTTTAGTAAGATTTTGTAATAGCATTTTAGAAAGTAAGTAATTTGTGTCTCAAATATTACAACTCTGAAATAATAAAAGTGCATGGCAGCCAATATCTAGTGATAATGGATAAATTGTACAAAAGTAATAATAAAATTATTTTGCTATAATCCGCGATGAAGTAAAATAGAAAATATATATAATGCTAAATGTAGAGTGGACAATCGGTTATCATACCTGATACATGCAGGAGTCGTAAAAAACACATGCACAAACCTCCACCACCGCCACCACCATACACAAGCACTATATACATTCACTATCACAACCTCAACAATCGTTTCGCCCTGCAACCGAAGCATCATCAGGAGATAGACTCCACGACCAAAATCGCATCTCCTATCTCCTTTTTTTTTCCTATCCTATCTCCCTTTATATATATTTTCTATTTTACTTCATCGCGGATTATAGCAAAATAATTTTATTATTACTTTTGTATTATGGATCTCCGCAAAGTAACGCCTAATTCTATAAATTATGGATAAATTGTAATAAATCATCCCGTAATATGCCTCGTTCTGCCCTACAGGGTAAAACTTCAGAAGCGCTGTCGAAATTGCTCTCCCTGAAGCCGACGGAGGCTGTGCTGGTGACCCTGGACGCGGAGGGTCGGGAGATGGCCGAGAAGAGTATACCAGTGGATCTAGTGGAGAGGGGCGATGTTTTGAAGGTAACCCTCCCCTTCCCTATTATTCAAATACAATGGTTCAACAATGGTTCAATGGAGATAATGGGCTATTATAGACTATATTCCCATGGTTTATCTATTTTCTGTAGATACATATGTTCTAGGTAGTGCCCGGTGCGAAGATTCCAGTGGACGGCAAAGTCATATCTGGCCAAAGTACGTGCGATGAATCTCTGATAACTGGGGAGTCGATGCCAGTGGCCAAGACCAAAGGTAAGAACTCTCAAACTCCTGTCAACATGATTTTCTCTAGCATTCTGTTGTATCATTCGTCAATTGTGGCACTACTTCTTTTATTTGTACGTCTTTTTTCACTCAATGCATCTATCCATTTTTAGTTTCCTCAATGCCGTGTGGTATTCGGCTTAGTAGAATAGAGCATCCTCTTTCTTACCGAGGTGTCGTAAAAGGAAACTGAGGTAAGTCGACCCGCCGTGTGGTATTGAGTTGAGTAGAATAGACCACGCTCTTTCTTACCGCGGTGTTGTAAAATACGAACAAAGTAAGTTGACATCAGGCAGGCGTCCAGTCGTAAAATACGCAGCCAAATTTATGAGTCCGAGATCGTAGAAACGACTGATAATTTGAACAATGAACGATGAAAACAATTTGTGCCGATGCCACTGAGAGTGGGATATGGGTAGAAATATGATTATATATTATTTTCCTTGAGATATGAGGGTTTCCTTAACGCATGGTATCCGGTTGAGTGGAATAGAATACTCTCATTTCATACCAAGGTGTCGTAATAATGCGACTAAGTTAAGTTGATGTCAGGCAGGCGGCCGGTCGTAAAATACGTAGCCAAATCATGTGACAACATGTTTATAACATGTTGTGCGAAACCCACTTAGATTGGGATAAGGGCAGGAGGATGTTAAATTACCAAAATTCACTAATAAGCTAACGCACCCATACTATTCTTCATCCTTCTTAGATAAGATACTACTTCTAAGACACTCTACCAAAGTGACGCACCGCACACGTTTGTCCCTAGTAAGAATGTGACTTGGAGTAGAAAAAATCGATTTTAATCACTTTAAATTTTTTTTTTAAAATCGATTATTTTTTTATTTCGACCCCACTTAGAGTGGGATTAGGGCAGAATGATGATGAGATAGGAAGGTTTCCTCAACGAATTTGTTTTTGCCTATTCCAGAGTCCCTGGTGATAGGCGGCAGTATCAACCAGCACGGCGCGCTGCTGGTGCGCGCGACGCACACGGGCGAGGCGAGCACGCTGGCGCAGATCGTGCGGCTCGTGGAGGACGCGCAGAGCTCCAAGGCTCCCGTGCAACGGTTGGCTGACACCATCGCTGGGTGAGCGAACAGACTTCTTCTTCAGATGTACGTCCACTGCTGGACATAGGTCTTTTGAAAGGATATCCACACCATACAATCCTGTGCCGCTTGGATCCAGCGGAAACTTTTTGAGGTCTTCAGCACACGACGTTGGGCTTTTCCGGTGCAGGGTCGCCATTCCAGTCCTTATTATTCAACTGATGAACGTCCATTGCTGGACATAGGTCTCTTCAATGGATCTCCACACCGCCCGCCCATTGCTACTTCAGCTTTGCGACACGCTGAGCTCTGTTATGGTTATATCTATAAGCGATCGGGTAGCGTTTTCATTTAAAGCAGCTCCCAGGTGAAATGACTTTTTCTATTGCTTTCAACAATAATCGTCACGTTTAAACCAATTTATATTAAACCTTGTCACCAACGTTCCGTCTATTCTGTAAGCGCGTAAATTGTCGATTAATCCTGAAAGCGTGACAGGTGGACTTTCGTATTTATTAACCCCTCGTTGCAGGTAGCATTTATGAACCCCCTAATTACAGATACTTTGTCCCCTTGGTGGTGTTCCTGTCGGTGCTGACGTTAGTCTGCTGGGTGATCAGCGGCGCGCTCGACATCGACAGGATAAAGGCAATTACACCGGTAAGTTGTACTATTTATTACAATTCATGTATTACGATTCTGTAGTATTGTGGTATCGACTAGGATTTCACATAGTTTACTGTTTTGCCGACACATACCGTTGTTTCCAGAAAATTTACCTCGACTCCGGGTTCTCGGACTGGGAGCTGATAGTGCAGACCGCGTTCCACTTCTCGCTGTCGGTGTTGGCGATCGCGTGCCCGTGCGCGCTGGGCCTGGCCACGCCCACCGCGGTCATGGTGGCCACGGGCGTGGGCGCCAGGCTGGGGCTGCTCATCAAGGGGGCGGAGCCCTTGGAGAACGCGCACAAGGTATACCACTAACGACGGAACTCTTAGCGGGCTACGGCAATATATGCGGCCGGGCACTTCGTTACAACGCGATGCATTCGGGCGCAGACGATGTAGCATCGGGTTATCGGGCCACTGTCGGTAAACTGGCGCGCATCAAAGGGATCTGTCGCGACAACATTAGATTGAGTGGCCACACTTACGACACCTCTTTGTCGTCCAGACTTTGAAATGGGACAGACGTGCTTTTGTTTTCGTACACTATGGAGCGGAGCAACGAAAAAATGTTAGAGTTCATTCGGACGCACAAAACTCAACGAAGAATATTCGCCGTAGGCCGCTTTCCGAATCTTCGCCCGCTAATGTAGACAAGAATATCGTGTGTGGCCAACATACGATGTTTTGCGCGCCAACGCAACACGAATCTTCGCGCCCTAATGTAGCCCCGACGTTAGAGAACTACATCCACATTGAAAGTAGGGACCCTCTTGAAAAGTACCTGATGTACATAAGGTACTTTACCCTCTCACCAAACAACAGGTGTCAAATGTTGAATATGGATCTCTTCAAAAGATTTCGACGCCACAAGATCTTGTGTCGCCTTTTGATCCTGGGTCAAAATGTTCTAGTTTCCGGTGCTAGGGCATTACTGAAGCACCTTAAGCAGGCCATGCGATCTATGCGTACGACGTTTCTACCCCATTGCTATCTCATTTAATATCATCATTATTATCTCGCCTCATTTAATATCACAGCACTAACCGATCTCCAGGTGAAGACGGTGATCTTCGACAAGACGGGCACCATCACCCGCGGCAGCACGAGCGTGGCGCGCGTGGCGCTGCTGACGGGCGAGCCGGCCGCGCTGCCCGACGTGCTGGCCTGCGTGCTGGCCGCCGAGCTCAACTCCGAGCACCCCGTGGCCTCCGGTAATACTGTCCATACTGATACATATTCAACATTCTAATCATTCTTTATTCAAATAAATTTCAGTGCCTTTCTGTCAACAAATTGTCTAAATTAATGTTATTAATTTGCTAATCCGCAAAAGTAGAGAAACTGTCTGGTACTATCCCAATACTAGATAGGCCTCCTCTATCTGTTTTTGGGGGACAAATGGAGCTTAGATGAACTGCGCGATTTGTGTAACTTACCAATCCAATGCGATTGGTAAGTTACATGTATACCAAATATTCTAGATATGCAAGATATGCAGGTTTCCTCACAGAGTTTTCTTTCACCAAAACGCTTGTGTTAAATTGAAAATATAATTTATGTACATAAGATTTTTAAAAGAAAACCTAATCGGTGTTTGCCAAGGGCTTTAACACGTATTCTCTGGAAAGAGTTTGTCATTAGAAAATTTGAAAGTTCTGGGGTTACTCGTACCTTTTTGGTCTAAGTTCCCTTCTCTCAAAGAAGGAGAGAGGAGGCCAGAGGCCAGCAGTGGGATAGTAAAAAGCCGTAACTCTAATATGTTTGTGTAATCAGCGATAGTCCGCTGGTGCTCGGCCGTGGTGGGCGAGGCGCGCGCCTCGTGCAGCGGGTTCGCGGCCGCGCCGGGCTGCGGGCTGCGCGCCAAGATCACCCTAAGGACCAACGCGCAGCACTCGCCGCAGCTGAAGGCCGTACTGGCTCATGCTAGGTACTTCTTCTTCTTTATCAACCGATGGACGTCCACTGCCGGACATAGATCTCTTCATGGGATCTCCAGAACATGATTTTGTGCCGCTTGTATCCAGCGGCTCCCCGCGACCTTTTTGAGGTCGTCAGTCCATCTAATAGGGGGTTTTCCGACATTGCGGTTTCCGGTTCAGGGGTCACCATTCCAACAACTTGAGACCCCAATGCATGCACCAATGAATTTTTCCATTAAAACTTATGTGTCTAATTGATAATGGCAAGTTATCACACGCTATTCGGTGAAGCAAAAATCGTGAAATCTGCATATCTCTAGAGAAATCTGGGGATATGTGTAACCTACCAATCCGCATTACAGCCGCGTAGGTAGTTCTTAGCTCCAACTCTCCTTGCAGAGAGGAGGCCTCTGCTTAGCAGTGGGATTGTAACAGGCCGTTACTTTACCTTTTTAATTTACTTTATGTTCATATTTGTGCAACTAAGTTATGCTACTTCTTTTTCAATTAGGACGTTAGCCTCTGGCTCTTGCTATGTACATATGACCCTTCAAAATGGTATAGATTCTGCAAAATTGTCTCGAAGTTTCAATAGGACGTTAACCTATGGTCTTACTTAGGTCTATATGCTATTAAAGCATATTTTTTAGTTTTTAAAACTATATTTATTTTTCACTTTTTATAGCGATTGATTATTAAAAAAAATTAAAGTAAATTTTCCATTCCACACTTGTCAGGGAAGGTTCGTCGATACAACTGCATGGCGTTCCCGTGGAAATAGTGGGTGGTGGTGGGGACGCGGCGCTGAGCTCTGCCCAGGCGGCCACGCGCCTTCACGCCATCATACGACCCCAAGGAGCAGACCATGAGGTATATCCAGGACTCCATCTTTAGATACTCTGGGTACTGGCTTTGAAGGCTTGCTTACAGCCGTACATTATTAGAGACGAGTGGAACTAATTTGGCTCCAAATCCCATTTAAAGATCAGTAAAACTCTCCAGAATGGCCTCTATATTTAATTAAAGTGCCCGCCAATTTGTACCCTAGCGCAGTGGTCGGAAAACTTATTAGCCAAAGCGCCAAATATGAACATTACTGCAATTTAATAAAAATTGGAAGCCAAATCTGCTTGTTTCGTAAATGTTTATTACACTAAAAAAGTAGTACACAAAATAAAACTTAATTTTATAATTAACTAGCGGCCTGCCCCTGCTTCGCACGCGTGTAAAATATATATATCCCATGTCAGTCAGTGTAAAAAAATGATTAAAATTGATCCAGTAGTTTTGATTTATTCATTACTGCCCGTGGCCCGCACGCGTTAAATTTGGAGAAAAACAATTTCCTCTCCCTATAACAAGACGATTTCCTGCTATCTTTGGAATATCTAAACTCATATACTACATTTTTACTTATTTACTTTTACATTTTACCTATGTATTTTATTTTTACAATTAATTACAGAATGTCTTTAAACAAACTCTTGAAAGAGGGACATAGCTGCTAAAGTCGAAGTGTTATAGGGCGAAGCGCGGCGTCCTCACGGCATTTTAAATCTGTAATATCTCCGAAAATGTTTACTTAAATTATATGCTGTAAACGGCCATATTGATCTATGTTAAATCAACTTTTTATTTAAGGTACTTAATTGGATAAGGATTAATGCTGTATTGTATAAAAATTGCTTCAAAAATATGGCATTATTTTTCGTAATAAGTACAAAAAACGCTATAGTGGGTTATCCATAAGAGATAGACATATACCATCGCGGACTTTTCTGTAGACCTTTTCAAGATGTACAAATACTTAGTACATCATTTTGATAAATCTCGTAGGGTTTAGCCTGCGTTTGCAATGTAAGCGGAAAAAAATTGTAATTATTTACAGAAACCTCAAAAATTACAGTATTTCTCTACTCCATATTGAATGTTTATATACTCCATATTTTATTATACGTACAAACCTTCCTCTGGAATCACTCTATCTCTTAAAAAAAACCGCATCAAAATCTGTTGCATAGTTTTAAAGTTTTATGCGTACATAGGATATATGCGACTTTGTTTTATAATATGTAGTGATAAATATTTATTAATGCGAACAATGGGGTTGCATCTCATTGGAAAGTTAGGTTAGGTTTTTTTATTCCAAATATTATTGCGCCTTCCGTAGATATTTGTGCCACAGCCGCACTCGAGGACCACTGCCCTAGTGTATACGTTCTGAGTCTGGTGGAACGTTATCCATATTTAGATTTTATTTATTTAATATTGTTATATAGCACAACTAGTATTATATATTTCTCGCTTTTAGTTTTTAAAAGCTTTTATTCAACTTGCCGTGTATGTATGTGAAGGTGGAACCTTGCAAGTTGATTTTAACCCATTTTCTGGTGTCCGATTGAGATGACCTGATGCTGCCAGATTAGCTCCAAAGGAGATAACTCCTCAATGGTTAACAGTAGGGACATGAAATTTTGCTAAAAGCTTTCATTATGTTTAACTTATATATGCCAAAGTTAGTATTAGTTATACAGAATCTAAATAAATAAATAAATGAAGTTTTATTGACCACATAAAAAATAAAAAAAAATACAAAAGTAAAATAACTTACAAACAACGTGGTCAAAGAGCAGTCACCTCAGAAATAAGTTGCAGTACCTAAAAAAAAAAAAAAAAGTTTTTTTTTTATAGATAGAATTTAAATCTAGTTTAGGTGCTAGGGTTTCTATTTGTAACATTTTTCATTATATATAAATTAAAATAAGAACAGTTTTATTCATGCAAAAGAAATAATATTATTATAGGAAGTGGAACAGATCGTGTTGATCGGCAACCGTGAATGGATGGCCCGCAACGGGGTGATCGTACCGCGGCGCGTGCAGGAGACGCTGCAGCGGGACGAGGAGCTGGGCCGCACCGCGGTGCTGGCCGCCATCAATGGTGAGAAATGGACTCGAACACAATGAAAAAAACATATTTTTTTCCAACAAAAATCCTTGCAAATATTTTCCACGTTGACCACTAATAGGATTTAACTGCTTTAATGACAGATTGAATTGATACTATCATACGAGAATCGTATACTAAAATGAACATATAACAAACCAATACAACGCGTGCACCATTTCTCAAACATAAGGCTGTGTGCACGCACACTAGCAAATAGGGGTATCTTTACACCAGCCAGTTTCTTATAAAACGGTGGCCGCGGTGAAAAAGCAATAGCCGGGGCGTCCAGCCCCGACTGTTATGACATTAGGACTATTCCACAAGTCCGATATAGTCCTCCACAGCCGAGGTCCGGGCTCACAGGAGGCACCCTTAAGTCGACGCTCCCAGGATGCTGCGAGTCTCACTCGAGACTCGCTTTCCCAGTTTTTCTCTCTCGGTGACGCTGTCAAAGCCTCTTGGGCTAACAGCATAAGTTAGTGTTAAAAAAAAAGAAGCAGTCCACTCTGTTGTCATTGCTTACTGAATCCCCACAGCACATTCAAAGAGCCACTTGTAGAACGGGAATATATTTGTTAAATGTAATTTGTTGAATTAACATAACTTGTTTGTATAAAGTCACTAAGTCTCACACGTCAATGCTGTTTTATTAATCTGGCACCACCATACATATAATTTAAATACTTATAAGGGGTGAAGCAGAAACATTCATTTTTCTACTTTTAGCCCACTTTAAGCGGGCTCAGCACTAATAGAAAGTGCTAAATATAAAAAAGGTGTAGGTAGTCAAAGAGAGAAGAGTGGTGGTCTGCTACAGACTATAAGATGCCTTGATATCTTGTGCTGAGCTGATGTGTGGTGATAGCGTGTATCTTGACAAGCCAAGTAGGTTCCGCAATGGCTACAATTTTTTCGCACGTTACTAAATTCTAATTTTTCTTTATTCAAATAAACTTGTAAAGAAGTGCTTTAGAATCGTCAATTTTACAATTTCTTCATCTCTATTATCAGATCAGCTGGTGTGCACGATAGGCGTGTCGGACGAGGTGAAGCCCGAAGCGCACCTCGCCGTGTACTGCCTCAAGAGGATGGGCCTGGAGGTGTGCCTGCTCACCGGGGACAACAGGAAGACGGCAGTGGCCATCGCGAGACAGGTACTGAGACTGGCCCACTGCTGGGCATGAGCCTCCTCACTCCATTTGAATAGAAGGATTGGAGATTGGACCCAAGCTCCTCCAATGAGGATAGCTAAGACTATGTGCCGTGATCTTGTGCCACTATAAGTTAAGTGTCCCATTAATTTAATTCCTCCTCCTCCTCGCGTCGCATTCCTCATTACTGAGGGTCGTGATCTCTACGATTAGGAAGCAGACTTTCTCGAAGGACTTCCTTCCATCTGCTTCTGTCCTTGGCCATGTGGAGTGCATCATGCAGTTTGGAGTCCAGTGTAGCACGGATCTGGTCTGACCATCTAATCGGGCTGCGGCCTCTTGGCCGTTTTCCGTCCACTTTCCCGGTGACCAAGAACTGCTCTAGGTTATGACCGTCTTTCCGGGCGATGTGACCAAAGAACTCCATAACCCTTCGTAAGCAATTAGTGGAAAGCCTATCCTTGATTTTTAATTCACGAAGGATAGACTGGTTTGTTCGGAATGCTGACCACGGAATCTGAAGCATCTTGCGCCAACACCACATCTCGAAAGAGTCAATGCGCTCACGGTCGGCTTTTTTGAGCGTCCATGTCTCCGAGCCGTAACTGAAAATGGAGAAGACCAGCGAGTTGACCAGCCTTATTTATTTATTATTATTTTATGTTTTGCTGATTCAGTTTGATTATTTATAACCTTATAAATATTAATGTGTTCGTGTTGTGTAGGTTGGAATCACCAAGGTGTACGCGGAGGTGTTGCCGTCACACAAAGTAGCCAAAATACAAAAACTTCAGGAGAAAGGACAAAAAGTTGCCATGGTAAGTGACTACATAATTTTCTTAGGACTTATATGTTCTGTGAAAACGGATATTATATGATATCCCTATATGGTAGCCCTGAATATTGACTTAAACTTTGCCTATTTTCGACAATATTAATTTAGCGAATCATTCCAATTCAGATTCCAATTTAAAATATTCTTTATTCAAATAAACTTGTAAACAAGTGCTTTTGAATCGTCAACTTTACTGCTGGTTCAGAAAACTGTTGCTACCGAGAAGAGCCAGCAAGAAACTCGGCGGTTGCTCTTTTAAAAATATAATTCTTAATACTGTTTACATTAAGTCGTTACTGTCTTATACAGGTTCAAAGAGAGCTATATACGCACATTCTTATGTTCTAATTAATCTTCAAGAGTATAGTAGGCTTTCTGTATCAGCCTCTTTTTAACAGTGTTTTTAAACTGCTGTAATGGCAAAGCTGAAATTGATTGCGGAGTTTTATTATAGAATCTTATACCAAAACCCACAAACGAGTTACGCACTTTTGCAAGGCGCAAAGCAGGAGCCGCAAGCTTATGTCGGTTCCTGCTTTGTCTATTGTATACATCACCTATTGTTTTATAATTCTTTATATTTTTATGTACAAAAGTTTTATGACAATATTTGCCACCAGGTAGGCGATGGTGTGAACGACTCGCCAGCGCTGGCTCAAGCGGACGTCGGCATCGCCATCGCTAGCGGCACGGACGTTGCTGTAGAAGCAGCTGATTTGGTCCTCATGAGGGTGAGAGCCTTTAAATTAATACAAAAGTAATAATAAAATTATTTTGCTATAATCCGCGATGAAGTAAAATAGAAAATATATATAATGCTAAATGTAGAGTGGACAATCGGTTATCATACCTGATACATGCAGGAGTCGTAAAAAACACATGCACAAACCTCCACCACCGCCACCGTGATACACAAGCACTATATACGTTCACTATCACAAACTCAACAATCGTTTCGCCCCGCAACCGAAGCATCGTCAGGAGATAGACTCCACGACCAAAATCGCAAAGCGATGCTTCGGTTGCGGGGCGAAACGATTGTTGAGTTTGTGATAGTGAACGTATATAGTGCTTGTGTATCACGGTGGCGGTGGTGGAGGTTTGTGCATGTGTTTTTTACGACTCCTGCATGTATCAGGTATGATAACCGATTGTCCACTCTACATTTAGCATTATATATATTTTCTATTTTACTTCATCGCGGATTATAGCAAAATAATTTTATTATTACTTTTGTATTATGGATCTCCGCAAAGTAACGCCTAATTCTATAAATTACTTTAAATTAATGTATAGAACCGACTATTCTCACGTGTTATTCTATCGGGTTGGCCCGACTACCGAACCCATCCGGGGCACTTATTCTTGAGCTCTTTACACGACGTTAGCTGGCGAGATAGTAGCGGCGGAGGTCGCGCCTCTTCAACGTGTTCCCTTTTTAAAATTAAGGAAAGGAATGGCCCGATACTCATTAGAATAGTAGTTCTGCATCAATCCTCCTTTTAATAGTTATTTTGAATTGATGTAGCAATGGCTACAATAGTTTGCGTAATTATATTATAAAATCTTATACCAAAACACACAAACTTTACGTACTCTTGTAAGGCGTAAATCAGGAGCTGCAAATTAATGTCGGTTTCTACTTTGTCTATGATGTATATCGCTATTTTTTTTGTAATACTTTTATAATTATTCCCTCAAAGTATATCAAGAAAGAAAGAACGTTTATTTCACCTTCCGCGATACACAGTTAACTAAAACTAAAATTTAACACAACACAATAGAACAAAAACATACCAATAACATATAAATACACTGCATACCACCGATGAAAATCACTATAAATATACTGTGAAGCTAATGTAAGAACACCTATTTCCCTAAACTTCTCGTATTTCGTAACGGGGCCTCAATTCGCCAGCCGCATCGTGGGGCGAAGCTGTTTTTCGTTGTTTAGGTGGGCTGAGACCCCATAGTACTTGAACTACCCCATGATAACAATTGGCACGTTTGCTACGGGTCTGTATTTTAGTGGTTTGACCGCAAGGTTGCGCTGTTTTTCTTCATAACTTGTCTAAAAATATATGCCCGATGGGACAATTCTGCATGTACCATTGGTGGCTTATCCCGTCCCATAAGTATACCCCTTTGCGAAAGTGTTAGTAGTAGTATGGATGCTACTGTCGTTTGCAGAACGACCTGCTGGACGTGGTGGCGTGCCTGGAGCTGTCCCGCAGCACGGTGCGCAGGATCCGGCTCAACTTTCTGTTCGCGTCCGTCTACAACCTGCTGGGCATACCGCTAGCCAGCGGAGCCTTCGCGCTCTACGGCCTGCAACTGCAGGTCAGCTAACGCTACTTTCACCTTGTATAAGTTAGTTAGAACTTATTTTAGTCCAACATTCATGTTCTATTTCGAAATGGATAGGTTAGTCCGGCTCGAAGGACCAGTTTCGGTTTAATTGTGTCGATACAAATTAGAAAATTGTGATCACCTACGCTTTATATGAAATTTGGTACAAATATAGCCTATGTTCAGAGCAATATGTATATAATTTTATGCAATGCCATTTCTATTAAAATAAAACAAATAATATTACCATTATTTTTGACTACGTTATTTTTTGCTCAAGTAAGGTAAATTGCAGGTAATAAGTCTAAACTTAGCAGCACAACCAAATGAAAAATATTACTACTCATGCATTCCAAGATATTTTTATATATTTTTAATTATATATTAAATATATAATTATATTATATTAAATATATAATTATATTATATTAAATATATAATTATATTATATTAAATATATAACTATATATTAAATTTATTTTTCCATACGATTTTACGAAGCATGCATTCTAAGCCAGTTTTCTTTTTCCTTAAGAATGGCTTTCGTTATTCTACTCTCTTAGTTTGGTTCAATTATATTCGTTATATTAAGTAGGTCAAACGCTAGAAGGTTTTCAACTAAGTATTGGTAAAGGAAGAGGTCGATATTGATAAGTAAATTGTTTGTTCCAGCCGTGGATGGCGTCTGCTGCGATGGCAATGAGCTCAGTTTCGGTGGTGTGCTCCAGTTTATTGCTCAAAACGTGTGTATTTTGGTTCCAATTAATAGTTATACATATTTTTCTTGTCACTGTTATATAATAGGAGTATCATGTGACCTAGCAGGGCACATAGTAATACTCTATTACGTTTATTTTTAAAGTATCACTACATTTTTTAAACAAGAACAACAAATAACAAATCCATCTGTCGGTCTGTCCGTCTGTCTACAAGAAATTCGAAAACTACTGAAAGGATTTTCATGCAGTTTTATGGATAGATTGATTCAAAAGTAAACATAATAAGAAAAGAAAGAAAAAACATTTATTTCTACTTCCGTATCACAATACGTATAATAAAAGGTGTATGTTAAAATTTTTTTATAAATTGATTGCAATATGACTATTACTTTTAAAAATTAAAAAAAAATCAATCAAATCAAATTAAAAAAAAATTAATTAGGATACTATGGATATGATGGATGAGGAGGGATGAAAATAATGAATGTTAATTGATATTAATGCGGATGGATATGAGGCTAGAGGGACACCGAAAAAGAGATGGATTGAGTGAAATATGACATGCATGTTAGACGAGTAGCGTCAGAGTTAACGAATGACAGGACAGAATGCAAGAGAAAAACATGTTGTGCCGACCCAACTTAGAGTGATATATTGATAGATATCGGAAAGAAAATGATGAAAAAAATAATGATTATTACTTTCCTTCTCACAGATTCAATAAACCAACCCCAGAGAAACTAAGAACGACAGAATACCTGCAGTCCATACATTTGGAGGAGCTGGACTCGGTGTCCGTGCACCGCGGGCTGGAGGAGAAGGTGGACCCTGGGGACAGGGGCACGGCGCTGGCTAAGTATGTGCCTGCCATATTATCATATACCCAGCTAGATACATCACTTGTGTGTTACTTTGTGGCACTTGATCAAATTTAAATATTTAAATAAATAATGAATTAATTTGATACTGCTAGAACGCTAGTGGCGTTGACTTAATTAAGCATTAATGTACCCTAATGCAATGCAGATTAGACAGACTGACAGACATTCTAGACTAGCACTGTACACATTCACTAGCACAATCTCAACAATAGTCCCGCCCCGTAACCGAAGAATTATGATGAAATATACTACAAGAGAAAATTGCGAAGCCATGCATTGCATAAATATTTCTTTTCCTAATTTTTTGTATTATGGAACCAGAACGTAACTCCTAATTCTATAAATTTTATAATTTTCCTTTTAAAATTGGAGTCGGTATAAATCTTTTTAATAACAAAAATGACCTTTTGTCATACTATCAAAAATGTAATTGAAAAGTCCATTGATTATTTCCCTGTTAAATCACACGTCCATTAGTTATTTGGGGTATATTTAAATTTTGTGAATCAACTACATTTAATATGTACTGGTAATATTATAGTAGATTATGATACTGTTGCATAATAAGGGTTCTTATAACACGAGGGTATTCTACAAAAACGAGTCTCAGCCGAGTTTTTTTATAGTATCACACTCGTGTTATAAGATCAAGTTATGTACAGCGTCATACACTACTTTATCTACTCTCATACTATAATACGTAAAACAATATTGCAAATAAAACGCTGAATATAACAACAAATTCATTTTAAATGTCAAATGTTAGCGCCAAGGCGCAAACATCGATTGTGCATGCGTGTTGCGTCGCCGCGGACTCGTTCATTGAACCCTTTTTTTTTAAGGTAGAGGTTCAACCTCCTCGGTCGATCTGGAGGTTGTATAGGTGTATATTAAAAAGTTATATTATGATACCGGTGTCAATACAAGACCTGTATCGTAATAAAACTTAAAAAAAAAAATATTTTTGGCCTGTACGTAATATTGGTCATAAGAATTTTGGTCTCAGTTTTATAATCTTTGTATTATAGTATCAGAGTAGATAAAATAACTCGCACCGTCTCTTCCTTACTCACGCAATTGTGTATTTCTATCTCGCTCTAGCAGAAAACGGGACTCACTGAAGTCTACGCTGTTAAAGTAATGGTAATGATTAACACGTTTTGTTTGTTTGTGCGCGTCGGATGTCGGTGGAGGGTGTACATGTGTGAGTTGGTTTTATGGAGATATGTCGTTTGATGCTTATTAAGTTGAACAATTTTGGTTTCTGATATATTTTGGAAAAAAAATGTTTTTACATTAACAATATTTTGTTCGTATAGTTTTATGTTTATTAAATACTAGCTTTTACATGCAACGTCGTTCGCGCTGTAGTCTTGGAATGAACAGTAGCTTCTGTCATTCTCCAACTCTATAAATATCGCCAGCGGTTCATAATAGATTCTTGTAGAATTAATACCACCCATAACACAAGTATTAAGTTACTTACTTTGGGGACGGACGACCGTGTGTGTAAGAGTCCCATATATTTATTATTTATTTGTTACTAGCTCGCGTATATAGATAATCGACGGCGCTTTTCAATGTCATCTTATACCTGTTGAATTAACAGGATTATTATAGCCTATATGTTAACCCAGTATATAGGGAATAATTGTGACGAATTTCGTCGATATTGGTTCAGCAGATTCGCCGTGAACGAGTAACAAACATACATCCACACTCACAAACTTTCGCATTTATAGTATTAGTAGGACAAATACATGTTTTTTTTTAGTTTTCGATTATATTACATGCAATGCAAGCTTTAATTAAGCCTAATTTAATCAACTTTTAGCTCATCGGATTAGTCGTGAATCCGTAAAAGACAAACAAACATGGATTTTCGCATCTGTAATATAAGTGTGGATTATTAAAAAGCATTATGTATGTTGCCAATGTATTGTAAATTTTTGGAAAAAATTACCTTATTACATAAGAAACAATTGTTTGTGGAGTAATAGGGGGTAATAAATATGTCCTTTGTGTGGGATATTTGTGTTGTGTTGCTTATATTATTTGTGTGTGCAGGTTTAGGCCATGTGTTGTTTTGGGTTGCAGTAATACTGCGTATAATTTTGTGCACAATTCTCTAGGTTTTATAAGTAAAATATTCATTTTTTTGCATGAGTACAAAAACTTTTTTATTGTATTAGTAATTAATTAGTTTATTAATTCATCACATTTCAAGTTCAGTGAATTTTTAGTTAATGTATAGAAACCGGCTATATTTACGTCTTATTCTATCGGGTTAGCCCGACTAGTTTTTAGCCGGCTAATCGAGCTAACACTATATAATATGACGTGATTATAGCCGGTTTGTATACATTAACTATGAATACTACGCACGATAGTTTAAATTTAATAAATTCAGACATTTTATGTCAAATCCGCGCTTTTTTATGATTCTAAGCTTATATGATTATAATGTTGATTCTTAACTCGTTAGGTTATTTTAAACTAAATATATACGTCGTGGTTTTAGATTGTGTTTTAATCCCTCGTGAAAGGAAAACCGAAAATTGATTGTAGGATTTAATGTATGAAATACTAGCAATCGCTAGCGGCTCCGCCCGCTTGGAAAGATTAAAACCGTAATATAGTTTTTTGACAACCATAAAAATGGTTAAAGTGGATCAATCTTAAAAGCTATACATATGCTGTCGCGGACTTTTATTTAGAACTTTTAGAGCGGAACAATTTTGTTATACATGATTTTTGAATAACTATTATCGTTTACTCAACGCACGCATCGAAAGCTTAAAATTTTGGCGTATTACTATTTATATTGCTGCTCCGCTCCTATTCATCTTAGCGTGATGTTATATAGTCTATAGCCTTCCTCGATAAATGGACTATCTAAAACTGAAAGAATTTTTCAAATCGGTCTTGTAGTTCCTGAGATTAATGCGTTGAAACAATCAATCAATGAAACAAACAAACTCTTCAGCTTTATATATTAGTATAGATGAGGAAAGTTTGCACAATTTGACATTGTTTTTTCAGACTGTTTCATCGCAGCAAATCAAACGACGGCTGCCTGTTGCGAGAGGAGGACGACATGCTAACAGTTTCCTTCATCCCCAAAAGGCCTACGCGCGAGCAGCCCAGCCTCAACGGATGATCCCACTTCTGGAAACCTGCTATTGGATCTAGGACTGAATGCATGCTGCGAAGCATAAGTGTGGCCACACCATTGATTAGTCTTAAAAGATATTGCAAGATTTTAAATTCACTATGTCTTTATTCCATAAAACGGCTTAAAATAAAGATAAAAGCGGCCAAGTGTGACACCTCGCAAAGTAAAATATCACGTCATCATTCTCTTACCCTTATCCCACTCTAAGTGGGGTCGGCACTTAGAGTGTGTGAATACTCCTTCTTCCATTCTCCTCTATCATTCGTCAACTCTGGTGCCACTCCTCTAACATACATATCATTTTTCACACGATCCATTCATCTTTTTTACGGCTTCCCCCTAGCCATACATCCATCCACATTCATATTTAAAACTCTTTTGGTTACATGATTTTCATCCCTCCTCATTACATGACCGTACCAACTTAGTCTCGCACTTCTCATCTTTTCTGTAATGGGCGCAACTTTTAGACTTCGCCTAAGTCTAAAGTCTTAAAGTCCCCTAAAGTCAAATATCAGGTAATTATACTTTATTTTAGAGTAGAATAATATAATTCTATAATACCGTGTATAAAATTCATTTAAATCATAAACAAGTTAAAATTTTATAGTATTTTCATACACACTGTGATAAAGTTATCTTGCGAACTTTAAACTAAGCTTCCAAAATACGTCTCAAAACTATAAGCCATAAGTAATTCAGCTTTCTGATGATAATGTCTTATACCTGAAACATTTACACAAAGTCATTTGTATATAATTTGTAATAAAATATATGTAAATACACGTTTCTTTGCTTTTTGGACTGAAGTTCCTAACCAAATATAAGACTGAATCACAGCCAAATGTTGCTTAGCAGTTCTTAGCTCATTCGTTCAATGATTTCTTTAAACATCTTATGCATACAGTGCAGAAGTTTACAAAAATGATTGATTCTTGTAATATCTTTTAAACTATTCGAATAACAGGATTTTGAATCCATTTATTTCTTCTCTCATTCAAAAGTAATATACAAATTTTGCTACAATCCGCGATGTAACGCCTAATTCTATAAATTATATTTTCTCTGATTCCTACAAGCATTTCTCCATTGATAAACAGGAAAGAGAGATAATTTTTATGAGATAATATCTGAAACTGATTTAAAAAAAAAACCTAAAAAATAATAATCTTGTTGGGGATCGATCCTAGGTATTTACTCTCGAGGCTGCCCGTTCCCCGAATAAGCTACGCTGACTTGGTAGTTAATGGCGAAAATTCAATTCAATATAAATGTTAGTGTTTTTTAATGCCCAAGAACAGGGATAAAAATAATTTCTTTTGAAATAAAACTTAGCCAGATCGGCTAAGTTTTATTTAAAAATTATTTATCCCCCGAAACCCCTACACACTGAATTTCAGGATAATCGCTGGAACCGTTTCCGAGATTCCAAATATATATATATATATATATATATATACACACATATATATATATATATATATATATATATATATATATATATATATATACAAGATTAACTAATTTAAATATTAAAGATATTAAAAGCTTACATAATACGTTTAACTAGAGATAATTCCCCGAAACGACGAGATGACATGAGACCTGAGTTGATTATCAGGTTTTGAGTACACCCAAAAAACTTGAATTGAGTTAAAAAGATAGGTTATAGTCGCATATCTTTATAAGATTTAACCATTTTGCTGTCATAAAAACGGGTCATAAAAATTATAACGTAATTTAAGAATAACTTACACTATTTCCTCAACATGTGTAAAATATTGATTTAAATAAACATTTAGCATTGTATAATTGTATAGAAAATTTATTTTTTTATCTTTCGAAATATATAACCTGTAACGATAATTTTTTTTGTGTATATAATTGTTAATGTAATTTCGAAAAATGAATGATTTTGTAAAAGTCTCAAATGTACAATATAATTAAAAATACTATTTAAGCTGTTTTATTTTTACAGAATAATTAGGGCAATCTTTTCTACTCAGCCGAATACCATTCAAATTCAAATTGTTTTATTCAAGTAAACTTGTAAACAAGTGCTTTTGAATCGTCAACTCTACTGCTGGTTCGGAAAGCCGTTCCTACCGAGAAGAGCCAGCAAGAAACTCGGCGGTTGCTCTTTTCAATATAATACTTATAACTAGTTACATTAAGTCATTACTATCTTGTACAGGGTCGGACAGTAGCTATATCCACGCATTATTATCATCTAAATAATCCTCAATAGTATAGTAGGCTTTTTGTATCAGCCTCTCTTTAATATTGTTTTTAAACTGCAAAGTTAAAATTAATTGTGGAAATTATTTATAGACGGACATTATCTACATACCTACACTTACATTTTATATCTGCAATTTGAATAATTTTCATAACCAACTAGATTACAAATTATTACAATTACATCAACTGGAATTACTAAGCATCAAGCACACGACAGTCTATATTTCTTTATTACATATTGCTGTTTAGTAAATTATACCTAAGTAGTAAATAAACAAATGAATTTAGAAGAAATGTACACAACACTCCGCGGGGCGAGCGGTGGTGATGGGGCTAAATTCGAAATAGTACAAAAGTGGTTCGAAATATCAAAAATTATAGATAGCAGGTTCATTACTAGAGAATTCTTCAAGCATTCATATGAACGGTTGTGTCCGAATAGAGAGCATTTAACTTTGGTTCAGTTTATACAACTAATTGGCATTCTATCGAGAAGTTCTAAGCAGGATGTACAAGTGTTTTTGGCGCGATTTAAAAATGTGAATCAATTAATCATTGACGAGATAAGAGAGAATAACCGTCTTAAAGAATTGAACTGATAAATTTAACTTGTTTATTCATCCTATTGGTTAGAGCATTATATTATTAAGTATGTTAATCACTATCACTACATATTATAAAAGAAAGTCCTTATATCCCTATGTACGCATAAAACTTTAAAACTACGCAAAAGATTTTGATGCGGTTTTTTTAAATAGATAGAGTGATTCCAGGGGAAGATTTGTACGTATAATAACATTCAATCCGGAGTAGAGAAATACTGTAATTTTTGAGGTTTCTGTAAATAATTAAATTTTTTTTGTATGTTGTATGCAATGTAAGTGAATTGCAAACGGAGGCTAATCCCTACGAGATTTATCAAAATAATGTACTAAGTATTTGTACATCTTGAAAAGTTCTACAGAAAAGTCCGCGATGTTTTGTTGTTCAATGCTTTGGCTAGTTATTTTACGAACGGCCGCCTGCCTGACGTTAACTTACCTTAGTCGCCTTTTACGACACCTCAGCAAGAAATTAAGATGATCTAGTCTACTCTATCCTATATAGTGTATTATCTATGGTCTACTCAGCCGGATACCACGGCGGGTGACACGGCGGGTCAATTTTGACATGATTTTATTTTATTACATTTACAATTTAAAATACACAATGTTAGCAATACTTTTCACTAATAAGTTTGTGTTACATTAAAATTATTATCTATTCTCTAAAATAAATAATAATTAAAACATGACTACGTCAGTCTATGTTTTTGATGTTAATTTTATTGGTCATTTTTATGAGGATATATATTTTTAACTATATATTTCATTATTTTAAAATGGAAGACGCTTTTAACAGACTGAAGAAAGATCGCCAAAATTCAGTTGATAATCTTATTAAATGGATGAAAGATTGTAAGTCCTTGACGAAAATATTTATGTTATTTTCAGTCATTGCACTATAATCTATCTAATATAATCACTTTGCACAGTTTTTTTAAAGTTGCATCGTAAGTAACTTCTCCAGTATTTCAGTAAAGCTTAGAGATTAGGAGAACATAAAATACTGGTGTAATATAGATGTGTGAACTGGTTACTAGAGCCTTTACTGTTGAATAAAGTAAGGAAGAATTGAACATGACGTTGGTTCCTCCGACCTTAATTTTAGATGAATTGGTTTTTATAAAAAAACATTTTTTTACGCTCTTTCAATTTTCTACTATTTATTATTTAATACCTTTATTTGGTAAATGACCATGAGGTTTATATACTAAAAATATTTTCCTCATACTCTGCCAATTTTTGGGCGGATCAAATGAGGTTAAATTCCCTTGCAGAAATGTTAAGGAAACATACATGTCATGGGGGAGGGGACGTGTATGGAACACATCTCTTCACAGCAGCGTGGTAAATTAATATTTTCTCGTAAATTATAGTTGTTGCGTCATGTTTAAAGACACCTTTATAGGGAAAGTGTTATGTACGCATTTTCTCTATGTGCTCACCATACACTCATTAGCGTTTGCTATTATGATATTGCAGCGAAAATCGTTGACGGCGTAAAAGTAACCGAACAGAACGCTCGCAAACTATTCGACGACGTGAAAGACGTCCAAAACGTCGAGCTGGAGAAGTTTAAGCAGGCCCTGACGAAGCTAGCGGGGGAGCAGCACAAGACCTTGGAGGAATTTACTAAAACACTAGCAGCTGAAGGCGAAAAGTTCTTGAGTGCTGGCCTTGCAGCGGCCGGCGCTGCGGCGAGTGCCTTCAAAGAGGCAATGACAAAAAAATAACTATATTTTAACAGTTTGGTTTTATTTACCCACGTCAATGATTTATTAAATCCCTTTCATATATTATTAGATAGACCTAATCAAGATTAACTTATTTAAATTAAAGATATCAAGGACGCGAAATTTCGGGAAAAGGGAGCAGAACCTCTACTAGCATCCTAAGGTTTCCTCCTGGAAGGTCCGGACCACGGTATTGGGCGATGTGGAATGGAGGTCTCGTGGTATGACGAGAGAAGCAACGACCGGCCGACGTCGGGATGTCGTTGCGACCACATCTTTGGCAACAAAGACACTGTATGTGTCCGATGTTTGTTACTTGTTCTTCAGGGACATATAAGAAACTTTTTAAGTGCCTATATATTCGAAGGTGTGATCTAAGTTCGATATAGGTGGGAGTTAATAAGGATGTATATGATGATTTATATCTTATTTTTCGCTACCAACAATAAAACCGAATACAGCTTTTAATAGAATCTCGACTTAATTTATAATTTATAAAAGTTTATTACTTAACTGGCCCGTTGGTGCAGTGGGCAGTGACCCTGCCTTCAGCTCCGTGGGTCGCGGGTTTGATTCCCGCCGAGCATAGATAATACACTATATAGGCCGCCGAGGGCCAACATTTTCTATAAATGAATTTGTTTGTCTTTGAGTCTGGGTGTATATTTGTATTTAAGTATGTATTTAAAATTATATAAGTATATATTCACCAGTTGTCTGTCACCCATAACACAAGCATTAAGCTGCTTACTTTGGGGACGGACGACCGTGTGTGTAAGTGTCCCATGTATTTATTTATTTATTTATTTTATATAATTTAAAAAATTGCAATAAAAACTCATTAAAGATTTATTTGAAAGACTGTCAAAGTAACATACGAAAAGTGTATACATAATTCTATTATGTTAATAATCACTATCGTATTTGATTAATTGTATTGCATTATTTTACATCTACTGTTTAAATGTTAATAAAGTAAGATATTTTACGAAGAACGTGAAAAATGTTTTTAATGAATTCGAGATAAAACTGTTCTCAAATACAATCTTGTGAAATGGAGGAAAGATTGTAAGTTACATTAAGTACTTGCTAATTTTCTATATCCTACCCCTGTCCACGATATCTTTATACGAGATCTTTTATTGCAGATCTTATAGAGAGATGTAATCCAGAATCAGTTGAAACTTACATAAATTTATTTCATTATTATTTTATGTATTTTGTGTTTAAATTAAAATTAATAAAAAATATTTCTTTTTAAATAGAATGGTCGATGCCTTCAATCGGTTAAAGAACGACGGACAGAATTCTGTCGAAAATCTTGTTCAGTGGATGATAGATTGTGAGTTTCTTATGTTCCTATAGATAATATAAACTAATGTATGCTTATATCCGCATAATTCAGAAAGCACTTCATGGAATGAGTTCGATATTTTTATACATTTTTCTGGAAGTTGTTTTTTTTTAAACATTGTCGGGATGATCTACAGCACAGTTCATACAATTCCAATGCCATCCCCGCAAAACGATAGCCTTATTCAATTTCGAATTGTTGTTGTTATATAGTGATATTTAAATATATTTTTGTAATTCTTACATTCAATTTCTTTAAAGAACTAGAACTCTTAGGCTGGGTCACATTGAAGAGTCGTGCGATTCTTGTAGTGTGAATGTAGGCGAACATTAAGAAGAACACAAATGTACCTAAATACAGAAAAAAAAGAAAAAAGTAAAAAATTAAAAGTGAGAATATAGGAAACAATAAAAGTAACTGTTCCTATCCCACAACTGGGCATGGGCCTCTCTGTTTTAGGAGACAATGATTGGAACTGAGACCTACCACGCTGCTACAATGCGGATTGGTAGTTTACAAGTATCCCCAGAATCCTGTAAAGGTATGCAGGTTTCCTCATGATGTTTTGCTTCACCGATAATAATGGTTAAAAACAAATATATGCCTTCGTATAACTTTTTGTAGACCTAAAGAGCATATATTGTTTAATTATATCAAAGAGAAATTAACCAACGTTTTTGAGGTTGTACGATACTTCCATACGGTAAAAGCGGTTATTTATTTGATTCCAGCAAACATTATAGACGGCGTGAAAGTAACTGAAGCGGACGTGCGCAAGCAGTTCAGTGACGTGCAAGACCCCAACAACGTGGACTTAGATACATTTAAGAGTGTCCTGTCCTCGCTTGCGGCGACACATAATAAGCCTGCTGGTGGATTATCCAAAGCGTTGGGAAAATTTGTAAAAACTGGGATGTCGACCGCCGGCACGGCTGCCACTGCTGGTATCGGTGTTGTGACTGGCGCTTTGGCCTCCTCTGTAGGCGATGCTATAAAAAGTGCGATCAAGGGAAAGAGCAGTGGTGGTCCCAGTGGGGGTGGGGCGGCCAGTGGAAGTACCAGCGGTGCGGCCAGTGGGACTACCAGCGGTGCAGTTAACGGCCATGGTAACAAGGCTGGACAATCAGCAGTCACTGAGAACAAATCGACCGATGATAAAACAGACACTGATACGGAAGAAAGTGAGAAAGAGGAAAGTGAGCTGGAGGACAGCGAGAAGGAGCACAGCGAGCACGAAGAAGTAAATGATGATCAAACGGAAACCACCGACCCCGATGACCATTCGAAGCAATGATAGTGTAATACTAAGATATCATCCCAGCTTTGTGTATCTGGAAATGATGAAAATAAAGCATTTATTATTGTTATAAAATAGTTGAAGAACCAAAAAAATACTTGTCGAATACAATTGTTTTAATTTCCCTTTTTAATAGCAATGTGAAAAAACAAACGACAGATTGAAAACTGTCAAACAAAAGAAATGTATGTCTATTGGTCTTAGAGACCGAATCAATGGGATAACCCCTTACTTATTTTTTTTATTTCTTACTGCCAGTTAAAAAGTACCTACATGCCATCGGACCTTCACAGTGAGTGAAGAGCCAGTTTACAGGCAAAGAACTGTACCTAAAAAGGAATAAAATGGAATAAAAAGTAGTAGAGTAACAGCCTCTCATTCCACTGTTGGGCACAGACTTCCTCTCCGATTTTTCATTTTGGGGAAAAAGATTGGAGCTAAGACATATTTCGCTACTCTAATGCGCATTGAGAGGTTACGCATAGAATTCTCTAGAGATATGAAGGTCTCTTCGCGATGTTTTTCCCCATTGAAAATTTACGAAATAAGTTTTGTCTAAAAATTGGAAGTCTTTTTATTAATGTCAATAAAATTTTAGGTATATCATTAGAAAACATTTTTATTAATTATTAATAACATCTGCTTATATATTTCTACGTCATTTCGGACACAGTCGGAACAATAAATAAAACAGAAACAATAAAAATATCTTCATCGAAAAAGTATTTAAAACATCTGTAATAAATAACAATAAAAAAATTTTTCTACTCTAGCGTTTAAGCCAATTTAAATACACTATAACAAGATGAACTGTCTACCAATACGTAGTACAAATACTAGGGACTTTGGCAGGACAAGATAGTAACCGCAAATTTATGCAAACTATGCCATGAGGTTTCTATGGTTTAATTGGACCACATCACCACTATTTCCATAAATAGGCCAGAGAATGTGACCTGCAAGAGATGTATAGACCCTAATGTAACTCTTGAGATCTTTTTGAAGAAAACTAAACATTTAATATTGAAGTGCGTTAAGGAGAAGCTGGAACAAGATTAACTGGATGAGGCGACTTAAATCTACACAAACAGACATCAGTTGATGATAAAAAGATAAATTAAGGTTTTTTAAGATAAGTTTAAGTAAGGATGATGGAAGTCAACAAGAATATAACTAATTATAATTTCTAAAGGAATAAATACTATGTTATCATAAAAGGCAGGATTCGTACTGTTCCTAAAATTAAATCTAAATTCTATCTTGGTAACTCTTTATCATCATCATCATCATTTTGGATGTCGGTGGCGAGGGCAGCCAACAGCAGTGCTTGAGCCGGCGCGATGAAGACAGCTGGCAGCCGAGCGAGACCAGACGCGGTACATAATGTAGCCGATATCCATTCTAGAACAGATATAATTCAAGACAACCATCATTTCACATTATAAAGAAAAATCTCCTGTGTACCGTGTAATGTGTCACGTAGCATATATATACTAATTGGTAAGACGAAATAAAACAGTATCATCTAAGCTTTCAAGATGGTTTGATTTACTCGCTCCTAGCCACAACATTATATGGCGACCCTGCCATAAAAGGGCTTGCTTCGCGCTGCAGTTTAAAGATGCGATATTCATAAATGAACTTTGGACTTGTTGTGTTACCTTTGAATATTTTACGGAACAGATTTTCAATTTTTTTTAACGAAAAATGTGCACAATCTTATTAATCGGAGTTTGTTATGTATTATACAAACAGTACAAAAAATGTCACGAGTCTTGGATAAGGGAGCAAATTTCAGCAAACATTCTTCGCCGATCACTACGCCGCAGCCGAGGTCTACGAGACACAAATGAATGTGGATACCATGGTGAAGAACCCATTCCGAAATAAGGCCTGTCAACCTTCTGTTCTAGTGTCGTGTCAAAAAAAAAAAAAAAAAGTGAAAAGTGTCTGTGCGCGTTCATTAACTGATCCTAGTTTTAACTCAACTTAATTTTATTCATAGTAACTTTATAATTACTTTAAGAAAACCAAAAATGTTTTAAAATAATATGACTATATCTGACTTAAGGCAAGTATACGATGAGCTAAAAAATATTAGAACATATTTAATTAAAATAGGGTCTAGCAGAAGAAAAAGCGAAATAATAACTAGAAAGATTAAGGAAGCCGATAATTTGGTTTCTAGATTTAATTCTATTTTGGAGCAATTAAATAAATTGTCTGACAAATTTGAAATAGCTGAAAGTTTATGTATAAAAGATATAAGTTCGAAATTTTTTGAATTGTATGAATGTATCTTAGATTTATGTACTAGTAGTAGTTTAGAAAAGATAGAAGTAAATATGGCTAAGTTTGATTTAAAGATTGCGATGAATTTATTACCAGTGGCATCTGATGATGAGGTCAGTATAAAACAACTTATTGATAGCATAGAATATTATAAATTAGAACTCGACTCAGAATCCCAAAAAAAACTAATATATTTTGTACTGAAAAATCGTCTTTCACAAAATTCGAAGCTAAAATTAGAAACAAATTATGACAGTATTGATAGCTTCATTAGGGCAATAAAGTGTAATTTGCTACCGAAAAAATCTGCACCCGCTATACAGACAAGGCTTAATAATTTTAAACAAAATCACCTATCGATTGAAGAATACGCCAGGCAAATAACCAACATGTTCGTTGACTTGACAATATCTCAATCCGACGGCAATGAATCCGACTTTAAAGTTTTAAAACCAAGAAACGAAAAACAGGCTATAAAAATTTTCGCCGACGGGCTCAGAAATCGTCGTCTTGGAACAATTGTTACAGCTAGAAATTACTCGATCCTGAACGACGCAGTACAGGCGGCCTTGGACGAAGAGTCTTCGTCGTCTAACTCTGGTGATATTTTTTCAATGCGTCATAATAATTACCAAAACTACCATAATAATTACAATTACAGAGGTCGTAGAAATTCCAATTCAGGACACTATAGAAGTTGGCGTGGACGCGGTACGCAGTATCAGGCCCAAGGTCCACCTAGTAGAGGACGCAGCGTGGGACGAGGCTGGAGACCCAATTATGGCAATTTTCAAAGAGTTTCGAGACCGCCGGGTAACAGAGGTAGGTCTTTCTATAATAATTATAATAATAGGAACGACAAAAGGGGTGAACAGCAAAACTTGCATATGTTAACAAAATCAAACGATAGTCATTCTAATAGCAATGAGTTTTTTCGTGCCTAAACATGTTATACTAACTTCTAATAACACATCCTATATAACTACAAATACATTCAATAATTATTTTTATAACTTATTACTTGATACTGGTGCATCAATTTCAGCGATTAAGTATAAACATATCATGGAACAAAACATTCCATTCCATAAAGAGAATCTTAGTGTCAGCGGTATTGGAGGTAAGATCACCGCTATCGGATATGTTTATCTAGATCTTTTAATCGGAGATCAAATTCTTAATCATCAATTCTACGTATTTGATTCTTTGCCATGTAAGGCTAGTGGCATACTAGGACATGATTTCTTTAATAAATATTGCGCGACTTTGAATTATAAAACTTATTCATTAACTTTGTGGAATGAAGGTATTAAAATAAACGTACCTGTAAAAATGGATAATAACACGTTAAATATACCGGCAAGGTCAGAATCTATACATTTTATTGATACTGATATAACTGAGGAATGTGTAGTTAGCGCATCTCAAATACAAAACGGAGTTTTTATGGCTAGTACTTTGGTTAAACCGACAAACGGACATATACCTATACGTATCTTAAATACTACAGAAAAAGATTTAAAATTAAATCCTAGTGATATTAAGGCTGTTATCTTTTCAGCTAGAGATTTTGATATTTGTTCTTTCGAAAAACCAACTCAAATAACGGAAAGAGTAAAAACTTTATTGTCTATTCTACAATTGGATCACCTAAGTAAAGAAGAGAGATGTAGTATATTATCAATTTGTGCGAAATACAACGATATTTTTTATATTCAGGGAGACAAATTAACGGCAACAAAATTATATAAGCATTCTATCACTTTAAAACCTAATACTGTACCGGTGTACTCCAAACCTTACCGGCTACCGCATTCGCAAAAAGGCGAAATTGCAAAACAAATCGATAACTTGCTGGAACAAGGTATTATAGAGCCATGCAACAGTGAATGGAGTAGTCCTGTCCTTTTAATACCCAAACGTTCAGAGGGTGAAAAGAAGTGGCGATTAGTAATAGATTACCGAAAACTTAATAATTGCATTGTAGATGACAAGTTTCCTCTCCCAAATATTAACGAAATACTAGATTCATTATCCGGATGCATTTACTTTTCTCACTTAGATTTAAATCAGGGTTTTTATAATGTAGAATTAGAGGAGTCAAGCAGAAAATATACGGCATTTTCTTCCGGTCAATACCAAATGACTAGAATGCCTATGGGGCTCAAAACTAGTCCTAGTTCTTTTTCTAGAATGATGACCATGGCGATGGCTGGACTCACTTATGATAAATGTCTTTGCTACCTTGATGATCTTATTATAATGGGGAGAAATTTAGAAGATCACAATAAAAATCTAATAGAGGTCTTCGAAAGACTTCGTAAAATAAACTTAAAGTTAAATCCTTTTAAGTGCGACTTTCTTAAAAAACAATTACTTTATTTGGGTCACGTTGTATCTGATGAAGGTGTTCTACCAGATCCAGAAAAAATTAGCATAATTAACAATTACCCAGTTCCCAAAAATGTTGACGATACCAGGAGGTTTGTAGCATTAGCTAATTATTATAGGAAATTCATCCCTAAATTTGCAGAAATAGCTTATCCTTTAAATTCTTTATGTCGTAAAAATATTAAATTTATTTGGGACAAAAACTGTCAAGAATCATTTGAAACTTTAAAGAAAAGTATAATGTCACCATTAGTATTGCAATATCCTGATTTATCAGATCAAAATCAATTTATTATTCAAACCGATGCTTCGGGTTATGCAATAGGAGCTATTCTGTCGAACGCAGATGGTCGACCTGTCGCTTTTGCCAGTAGAACCCTTAACAAAGCCGAAAAGAATTATCCTACAATAGAAAAGGAGTTATTAGCGGTTGTTTGGGCTGTTAAGCATTTTAGACCTTACTTGTACGGCCGAAGGTTTAAAATTATTACAGATCATAAACCGTTAATTTATCTATTTAATATGAAGGACCCGTCTAGTCGTTTACTTAAATTTAGACTTGTGCTTGAAGAATATGACTATGTAATTGAATATGTGAAAGGAGAAGAGAATGCAGCTGCAGATGCATTATCTCGTGTGATTGTGACTTCGGAAGAATTGAAAGAGATGAATGAATGTGTACATGTGATGACGCGTGCTCAAAGACGAAGAATGGATGATTTGAATAGAATGAAAATGAAAACTCAAATTGACACTAATGATGACTACAACACTTGGCCTGATCAACCAATTGTAGTCGACACCCATGTTAAACCCAAGAATGCAGTAGAATTACGATTTCTAGATAAACGTAATTTGGATATACTACGGAGAAAGAATATAATTAATTACGAAAATTATATTTTTTCATATGATAGCACTCACTTTAACCTATATATAAACTTAGCTTTTCAATCACAAATTACGCGAGCCGAATTTGCGAGAGAGTTAAGTGAATTTTGTAGAAAAACTTCGATCGAAGAAATATATTTAGTGAAAAATAAAAGTAATAATGTGTTTGTAGAGAAATTAGTGAGTGAGATAAAAAATAATAAAAACTGGGAGGGCCCTCGTTTATGTATATTAAAAGATGTTGAGCGGATAGAGAGTACTGACGATAGAAAAATTATATTAAACGATTTTCATGTATTGCCCACAAGTGGCCACGCAGGTATTAGAAGAATGGTAAACAATATTAAAAAATACTATTTTTGGCCGGGAATTGAAAAGGATGTAACTGATTTCGTGAATAAATGTCATAAATGTCAAAAGCAGAAATATACTATTACGGTGAAAGAACCTATGTCAATTACCTCTACTGCAAATACTGCATTAGAAAAAGTGTTTTTAGATTTAGTAGGTCCGCTTGATAGAGATGAAAATAATTATAGCTATATTCTCACGTTACAATGCGAACTATCAAAATATGTATGCGCAGTGCCTCTCATTAAAAAATCTTCGAGCGAAGTAGCGAGAGCGTTTGTTACAGAATTTATTCTTAAGTACGGAATCCCGAAAGAGATAGCTACAGACAGAGGTACGGAGTTCATGGCGGACACTTTCAAAGAGGTATGTAAACTTTTAAATATTTCTAAATTAAATTCCACAGCATATCATCACCAAAGTATAGGTGCGTTGGAAAATTCTCATAAAAATTTAAATTCCTTTTTAAGAATTAGTGTAGAGCAAAAACCAGAAACGTGGAGTTATTGGCTACCATTTTGGTGTTTCGCATATAATACGACTGTCCACACTTCTACCCAATTTACGCCGTATGAACTCGTTTTTGGGAAGAAATGTTGTTTACCAGGTAATCTTACAAAGTCAATAGAACCATTATATAATCACGATAATTATCCTCTTGAACTAAAATACAGATTGCAAGTATCGCAGACGGAAGCGCGTAAGAATTTAATTAAGAGTAAGCTTCGAAGGAAAGTTAAATATGATTGTTATACCAATAGTTTTTACTATAAACCAAATGATAAAATCCTTATTAAAAATGAGACTGGTAATAAATTGACAAATCTTTATTCTGGACCTTACACTGTCATTAGAGATTTATCACCGAATGTAGAGATAGATATTAATGGAAAATTAGACGTTATTCATAAGAATAGAACTAAGCCTTATTACGATTAAGAGAAACACGAGAGCTTGCATTAAAGTTCGTACATTGTTATGATTGCATGATGTTATTAAGTATCTAATGTTACACCATATATTATTTTAGTTTAATAGTTTAATATAAGGTCTTACTTATTTGTAATGTTATCATAATAAAATATATATCAATGTAATCGGAAAAAAAAATTGTATAATCATTTTATAAATATACTTTAATCTTTTAGCTGTTTATTTGAATACTTAACAAAAAAAAATTACCAATGTATTTTTTTTGTTTTCCCTCGATGGGAGGTGTACCGTGTAATGTGTCACGTAGCATATATATACTAATTGGTAAGACGAAATAAAACAGTATCATCTAAGCTTTCAAGATGGTTTGATTTACTCGCTCCTAGCCACAACATTATACCTGCCACGTATTCTCTTACTGTTACCAACATAAGCTGAACCGACATAAGTTTGCGGCTCCTGCTTTGCGCCTTACAAAAGTACGTAAATCATTTGTGGGTCTGGATATAAGATTCTATAATAAAATTCCGCAATCAATTTAGCTTTGCCATTACATCAGTTTAAAAATACTATTAAAGAGAGGCTGATACAAAAAGCCTACTAAACTGTTGAGGATTGAGATGATAGGAATGCATGGATATAGCTACTGTCCGACCCTGTACAAGATAGAAATGACAATGTAGCTAGTTATAAGTATTATGTTGAAAAGAGTAACCGCCGAGTTTCTTGCTGGCTCTTCTCGGTAGGAACGGCTTTCCAAACCAGCAGTGGAGTTGACGATTCAAAAGCACTTGTTTACCAGTTTATTTGAATAAAAAATATTTTGAATTTGTCAGTCTAAACATTTTTTAAGTTTTAGAAAAAGACCATAAAGTACCCAATGACTATTGTTTCTAAAATCTGCACACCTGTGACAAAAGCCTCCGACTTAACATTTGAGAGCAACTTGAGACTATTATAAATAACAATGGGACATCATTAACGATCAGATAAATGTTTCTAGTTCACGTTACACATGTTGGGAGCTAAAATAGATAGTGGGTGGTTAAACCAATTATTATACAACTATGCTTGCTTGGGTGATGCGTCGCTTTGCAATTTTATCCTGGAGTCTTTCCTGATTATGCTTCGGTTGTGATAGTGAATATGTGTAGTGCTTGTGTATTGTGGTAGCGGTGGTGGAGGTTTGTGCATGTGTTTTTAAGAATTCTGCATGAATCAGGTACGGAAATAGATAGTCCACTCTACATTTAGCATCATATTTACTTTATCGCGAATTATAGCAAAATAATTTCATTATTACTTGTATTTATACTTCTTCTTCTTCTTCTTCTTTGTCAACCGATGGACGTCCACTGCTGGACATAGGTCTCTTCATGGGATCTCCATACCACACGATCTTGTGCCGCTTGGACCCAGCGGCTCCCCACGACCTTTTTAAGGTCGTCAGTCCATCTCGTGGGGGGTCTACCGACACTGCGTTTTCCGGTGCGGGGTCGCCATTCCAACACCTTGAGACCCCAACGTCCATCGGTTCTACGCACTATGTGCCCCGCCCATCGCCACTTCAGCTTCGCGACCCGCTGAGCTATGTCGGTAACTCTGGTTCTTCTACGGATCTCCTCATTTCTGATTTGATCACGTAGAGATACTCCGAGCATAGCTCGCTCCATCGCCCGCTGAGCGACTCTGAGCCTTCTTATGAGGCCCATAGTCAGCGTATTTATACTGCGTCCATCATATTATCAGTCTTTTGACAGCTCACGCTCATTAAGTTTTGTATTGCTTACGTACAAATATGATACAAATAATATTTGTACTTTATGGATGGGTACCGCCCACTTAGTGATGTCACACATAATGGTTACTACGATTATGCCACAGATTAAAAATAATCGGTAGAAATCGATGTTACGAGTATTAAAAGACATTTAATAACATTATATAAAGTTTTACTTTCTTCTTAGTTAATACATGAATACAAATAAAACAATCAGGATATTTTAATTTATTTTATTAGCACGAGTCGTCGGAATGATAATCAACACTAGACTCCTCCGATGAGGAGTCTTCAGTAGCAGTTATTATTAGCTCTTGTGTAGATAATATATTATCAAACGCAATATCACGTTCCCAATCAGAGAATATTACTCTTTTAGTTCTTTCCACCACACTTGCCCAGTTCTCGGCCGTTACGTGGATGCAAGCATTTTTTAGCAATTGCAACATTTTATTCGCTGTGAATGGGGGGCTTGTATTGCATCTCGCAGCATGCCCTTTTACTTGTGCCCATATAAGTTCTATTGCGTTGTACTGGCAGTGGTATGGAGGAATCCGAAGAACAGTATGGCCATATTCTGCTGCCATTTCATTGATTACATAGCGTTTTGCTCTCTTTTTGGTTTTTAATATTTTTATTAATTCAACTTTTAACATTGAGTCGTCCACATTTTCTCCATTGACCCGAAGCCAATTAATTATTTCATGCTTTTTATTAGCCTGTGTTGGCATTTTGTCAATTTGACGGGAGTGGTAGGGCGCATTATCAATAAAAATTATTGATGGTTCTTCCAATGAAATGAGCATTTTTTTTGAACCACTCTTCATACACATTTGCATTCATCTCTTCGTGGTAGTCATTTGATTTCTTCGATTTAAATGCCAACAGTGCGTCTTGTATAAATCCTTTTGCTGTACCTGCATGGCAAATGATTAGGCGCTCACCTTTTCCCATTGGTACTGAGGAAGTGGAATCAGCAGTATCATCAGTCCAGAAACGAGATAGTGTGTGGTTAGCGTTGAGCCATGTTTCATCCGTGAAAACAATATTTGCCCAATCTTGTATTTTCTTTGCCTCTCTTAAAAAATCACAACGTGCTATAGCTATATCTGTGCGTTCCATTAATAATTTTCTTTTATTTAACTTTTTATATGAAAAGCCAATTGTGTTCAAAACTTTGACCAAAGAAGATTTTTCACCATGAAATAGACCATTTCTTTTCAAAGAAACAATAAGTTTTCTCAAAGTTGGAATTTCTTTTCTCAAGTAGTAATCATATACATGACGACGAATAGCGTCAGCGTCAAAGTCATCAACAGCTGTCACCTTATGAGCCCGGCGCTTTCTTTTTGGTGTAGATGGTTTGTTTGCTCCAAGCCGCTCCTGCCGTAGGCATCAGTAGTGATTTTAGTCACAGTTGATAGACTGATCCCCAACGCGGCTGCAACACGGTTTCGGACTTGCGTGATAGGTATAAGAGGTCCGCCATTTTGATTTTCTTGCTCAAAATACTCATGAAGTTTTAACACTAACTGTCTCGATTGTGCTTTCAACACACGTCCTTTCGGCATTTTCACGATCAATTAATATAAGTTTCACAAAAGTTTTTCCGAGGAATAAAGCTACTTAACTCAAGGTGTAACAGATGCGAGAGAACACTCAGCGAACGTAAATGCGTGTGACTATCACGGGCGTTTCGTTGAGAGTGACAGATCACGTCAAAATGGCGGCCGAGCGGAAGGTCTGTTGATGTTGCCAGTTGATGTATAATATATTTTTTATGATTATAATAAATACACACGGATTAACATTTATTTTCAAAAAACTAAGGCAATATTAAATCAAAATGTTGATTTCTATATCTGTTATTAGTTTACGTAGGTTATCATTAATCGAATTACTTGGGTACGTAATTCGATTAATGATAGTAGGTACTATAATCGGAATGGTATCGCATACGAGAATCTTTAGGACATCACTAAATATGTAAATCGTCAATCTGTCAAAAGATGGTTAATATAATGGACAGTGTATAGTATTAGTAACTAGCGACCTGCCCCTGCTTTGCACGGGGAAATATATATCCCATGACGTAAAATATATATCCCATGTCAGTCAGTGTAAAAAAATGATTAAAATTGATCCAGTTGTTTTGATTTATTCATTACTGCCCGTGGCCGTAGCGTTAAATTTGGAGAAAAACAATTTCCTTTCCCTATACCAAGAAGATTTCCTGCTATCTTTGGAATATCTAAATTCATATATTTGACTGGCCCGTTGGAGCAGTGGGTAGTGACCCTGCCTTCAACTCCGCGGGTCGCGGGTTCGATTCCCGCCGAGGGCCAACATTTTCTATAAATGAATTTGTTGGTCTTTGAGCCTGGGTGTATATTTGTATTTAAGTATGTATTTAAAAATATATAAGTATATATTCACCAGCTGTCTGTCACCCATAACACAAGTATTAAGTTACTTACTTTGGGGACAGACGACCGTGTGTGTAAGTGTCCCATATATTTATTTATATTTATTTATTTATATAGTAAATTATTACTTATTTACTTTTATATTTTCCCTATGTATTTTATTTTTACAATTAATTACAGAATGTCTTTAAACAAACTCTTGAAAGAGAGACATCGCTGCTAAAGTCGAAGTGTTATAGGGCGAAGCGCGGCCTCCTCACGGCATTTTAAATCCGTAATATCTCCGAAAATGTTCACTTAAATTACATGCTGTTTACAGCAAACGGCCATATTGATCTATATTAAATCAACTATTTATTTAAGGTACTTAATTGGATGAGGATTAATGCTGTATTGTATAAGAATTGCTTCAAAAATAAGGCATTATTTTTCGTAAAAAGTAAACGACAAAAAATGCTTTAGTGGGTTATCCATAAGCGATAGACATATACCATCGCGAACTTTTCTGTAGACCTTTTCAATGTGTACAAATACTTAGTACATCATTTTGATAAATCTCGTAGGGTTTAGCCTGCGTTTGCAATGTAAGCGGAAAAAAATGAAATTATTTACAGAAACCTCAAAAATTACAGTATTTCTCTACTCCGTATTGAATTTTATTATACGTACAAACCTTCCTCTGGAATCACTCTATCTATTAAAAAAAACCGCATCAAAATCTGTTGCATAGTTTTAAAGATTGAAGCATACATAGGGATATACGGACATAGGGACAGACAGAGAATGCGACTTTGTTTTATACTATGTAGTGATATTATTTATTTTTACAATTGATTAGACAATGTCTTTACATACAACATTCATAGCTTTCTTATCATTAGACAATATAAACTTGAAAGAAGGACATTTATTATATATTTGCGCCTCCGGTCGCTGCTAAATTCGAAGTGCTTATAGGTCTAAGCGCGGCCTCCTCGCGGTATTTTAAATCTGTAATATCTCCGAAAATGTTCACTTAAATTACATGCTGTAAACGGCAATATTGATCTATATTAAATCAACAATTTATTTAAGGTCCTCAATTGGATAAGGATTAGTGCTGTATTGTATAAGAATTGCTTCAAAAATAAGGCATTATTTTTCGTAAAAAGTAAACGACAAAAAATGCTTTAGTGGGTTATCCATAAGCGATAGACATATACCATCGCGGACTTTTCTGTAGACCTTTTCAATGTGTACAAATACTTAGTACATCATTTTGATAAATCTCGTAAGGTTTAGCCTGCGTTTGCAATGTAAGCGGAAAAAAATGAAATTATTTACAGGAACCTCAAAAATTACATTATTTCTCTACTTCGTATTGAATGTTATTATACGTACAAACCTTCCTCTGGAATCACTCTATCTATTAAAAAAAACCGCATCAAAATCGGTTGCGTAGTTTTAAAGTTTTATGCGTACATACGGAAATATGGACTTTGTTTTATAATATGTAGTGATATACTACTCATCATCGTCCTGCCCTTATCCCACTCTAAGTAGGGTCGGCACAAGATGTTATAAACATGCTGTCACATGATTTGGCTGCGTTTATACGACCGGCCGCCTGACTGACGTCAACTTACCTCCGTCGTTTTTTAGAACACCTCGGTAAGAAATGAGTGTGGTACTATTCTATTCAGCCGGATACCACACGGCGGTATTAGTAATATACTACTATATTATGCTATTGTAAAAACATTGCTTTAAGAGATCTCACCGATGTGAATGGATTTAGGCGTGGACACTAACAGCAAGGACTGCGCCTCGTTCACCGTCAGCATGCCGCATCTAACGTACAGATAGCTGGACGTGGCCACGGTGGTCAACCAGCTGATCACTGTAGAACACATCGACAATGGGACATCAAACAACATTTAAACGTTAATTGTAAGGTTAGAGTTAAACCTACGATAAACTTCAAAAATATAGCCATAGTCATTGAAAGTATAATTGACATCGAATATTAGTAAATAATTTAATTATTTATGTACTTTAAACTCATCATCCTCCTGCCCTTATCCCACTCTAAGTGGGGTCGGCACAACATGTTATAAACATGCTGTCACATGATATGGCTGCGTTTTTACGACCGGCCGCCTGCCTGACGTCAACTTACTTTAGTCGTATTTTATGACTCCTCGGTAAGAAAGAGGGTGGTCTATTTTACTCAACCGGATACCACACGGTGGGTCAACTTACCTTAGTCGCCTTTTACGACACCTCGGTAAGAAATGAGGGTGGTTTATTCTTCTCAGCCGGATACCACACGGCGGGTCGACTTACTTTAGTCGCCTCTTACGACACCTCGGTAAGAAATGAGGGTTGTACTATTCTATTCAGCCGGATACCACACGGCGTTATTTATGTACTTTAAACTATTAGCTACTAAGTGTACCTACCACCATGGTTTCTTACATGAAATTAACAAATTTTTTTTATTTCTCCTAACTTGTCAACTTTGTCTTTCTTGGTTTCAGTATAATAAACACAAGGCAATCTAAATGTACATTGTCAATTTGTCTCAATCTCAAACACAATGTTAAAAAACGATTATCTTCATCGTCATTCTCTTGCCCTTATCCCATTCCAAGTAGGTCGGCACAACATGTTGTCACATGATTTTCATCGGTGTCGCGTCAACTTAAATTATTCGCCTTTTACGACACCTTGGTAAGAAATGAGGTGATCTATTCTACTCAACCGGATACGACATGGCTAAATATTAAAATAATGATTTTAATTACCTAAAAACAACGTTGCCATAACGTCAGTGATGTACAGACTGCCCTCCGCCTCTCGCAGCAGCTGGCAACACTCCGTGTACAAAACTACTAGAGCCGATATTTTACTGCTTCTTTGATCTGTAACATTAAATTCTAAATTATTAGATAAAAACAAAATAGACATACATGTGAAGAAAAGGAACACAAAAAAACATAGAAACTTAAACTATAGGCAGATGCAGCAGTTGTGCAAAGCATAATAAGTAAATAGTTTCTTTCAGTTAATCCTTTTTAAAGGAACCATCTTTTGTAAAGTTTTGAACGGTAACATAGTGCCAGTTGATAAGAAAAGAAAAGATGAAATAGTATCAGGTGTTACTCATACTAGAGTCTTAAATGTGTCATCTATACTAATATATATAGCTGAAAAGTTGGTTTCTCACTCTAATCTCAGGAACTACTGGACTGATTTGAAAAATTCTTTCAGTGTAAGATAGTCCATTTATTAAGGAAGGCTATAGACTTTTTATAGAGTAGACATAGAGTCATATGTTTACCTAACTAACTAAATTTAACGCACGAGGAATAGAAGGATAGCGATAACCTGGAACAAATTTTGGGCTCACAAAGAAATATTAAAATCAAAACTCTCTATGAAGACTAAAAAAATAATAATGGACTCAGCAATTATACCCTGCCTCACCTACGGCTGCCAAACATGGACATTTGATAAAAAGGCAAAAACTAAAGTTCAGTCAGAACAGAGAGCAATGGAAAGAAGTTGTTTGGGTTTTCACTTAAAAGATAGAGTAAAAAATACAGACATTCGTAACAAAACGAGAGTTACCGACGCCTTAGTCTTTGCACAATGCCTAAAGTGGAAGTGGGCCGGCCATGTTGCCCGGTACACAGACGGACGCTGGACAGCAAGCGTGACCACATGGAAAGGTCCAAAGGGGTCTCGAGCCAGAGGACGACCATACTCTAGATGGCAAGACGAAATTATCGCAAACGCAGGCAAAAATTGGCTCGAGACAGCGAAAGATAGAGATAATTGGAATTCTTTGGAGGAGGCTTTTACCCGACAGGGGTCCATACATAAAACTGACCCATAAGACTGAAAATACTTTTAAATATTTCCTATTATTTTATTATTTTGATAATATTATTCTATTCTAATTTTGACTTTTTAAATATTGACTTTTAAATTATATATAGATTTTGACATGTACTTACTACTTATGAATTTGACATATAAATATAATTGAGATTAGGATCATCTATGGAGTATTTATATATTTTATATATAGAGTTATAAGCGTAGAGAAGACCAAAAAAGTTAAAAATGCCATATTACAATAAAGAGAAAGCAATCATAATGATGATGATCTATCTTTCTCTCTTTTTTATGAGTGATAAGACAAAGTACATATACAAGTTTAATCTTCCTTCTCATTATATATTGTGACATCACGCACCGGCCTGTGGCTCCCCTACTCCAGTATTAATAACTTTATGGCTACATACCTCATGCACGCAGGATGCAGCCCACTCACCTATTGCAGTAGTCTGTGACAGCGTGCCAAGAGTGAACGGCACGAAAGCGGTCACCGCCGTCGTGAGCACGCCCCGCAAGAGGGGCACCGGCACGCGGCCGCACTGTGGGACCAGTCACGTGTTAAGTTGTGTGTAATTGTGAACGACCCGCGACTTTGTTTGCAACACGTTAAGCGTTTAAATACACTCAATAATGCACATTGAATATCTGCGTTCCTGAAAGAGCGAAAAATGGACTTCTTTTTGTCCTTTATATTACCACGGTAAGCTTTAATTGTGGTAAATTTCATCGATATTGTTGCCGTGGTAATCCACTGTTTATGTGACTGGCCCGTTGGTGCAGTGTTTAGTGACCTGTCTATAGCTCCTTTAGCTCTATTCCCGTCGAGGGCCAACATTTTCTATAAATAAATTTGTTGGTCTTTGAGCCTGGGTGTATATTTGTATTTAAAAAATATTTAAGTATATATTCATCAGTTGTCTGACTACCATAACACAAGTATTAATTACTTCCTTTGGGGATGGACAACCGTGTGTGTAAGTGTCCTATATATTTATTTATTTATCTACAATAACAATAGCCGTGAATGCGTAACGAACAGATAGACGGACAACCTTTCGCATTTATAGTATTGGTATGGATAGAAAGGAAGTTACGGTATAGTAGTATCAGCCTCCTTCTGCCAAGACGTAATCTCGCGGAAGGACTCGATCAAATCAATCGTTTGCCGCCCTATCGGGGACTTCGAGTGTTCCGAACAGGGTTTATCGGACCCCCACCTGAAAAGGTCCCCGAGGTGGTCGATGCATCTGATGCTTCCGATGCATTGTCTATCACTATTAGAGAGGCCCCGACCCAGAGGTGGTGTACTCTCTGGTACAGAGTGTCATATAATGTTATATGTCATTGTATGTCTTGTCAATTGTACTGTCCTCCCTTCTGTCCTCGCACGTCGTTCAGAATGGTTCTAAATCTATACAAGTTAATAAAGAAAGTCATTCTTAATGTATGTAGTTTCAATAAATAGCCACTACACGAATAAGTGAGGATAAGGGCATTGTGTTCAACGGTACCCTGTCCCCGCCACCAGCACTGTTGTTGAACTCAGGTTGTTTTAGTCGGTGCGAGTCCATACCTATAACGGCAGAACCTATAAGGGTTTATTTCCTAATTAAAAAATGTATCAGCCGTAATGTCGAACGTGAGTGCAGCGTCATCATCGTACCCGTGTACTACAGCTAGCATTTATTGTTCACTAGGTACCTAGGTACATCATTGCTCCACTACCATTTATATGTATATTTGTATTTAAGTATGTATTTAAAAATATATAAATATATATTTACCAGTTGTCTGTCACCCATAACACAAGTATTAAGTTACTTTGGGGACAGACGACCGTGTTAAAAAAAAAAAACAAAAAACACTACCAACAATTTCTAAGTTTCTACTTTTCTGATCCCGATTTCAAATATCCGTTTCCGGTAAGCCCTATTCTTCTAGGTTATTACCAGCACGAGGTGCGCGAGCGGCGACAGCACGAGCGACGAGGCGTAGTTGAAGGCGGCCAGCGCCGGCGTCGCGCCGTCCGCCGCCAGCGACAGCGGCAGCCAGGCGCACGGCCGCGCCGCCGACGCCAGCATGGCGCTGCGACGGTTATTTATTTATTTGTTTTAAAGGATTATCTACAGGCTACATCTTAATCAGGATGTAGACCCACTTAAAGACTTGCGCTTATATTAAATAACCACAACTTGCGCTTCGGTTGGGTTATTTAATAAAACGAAACCATGACAATATACGCCGTGTGGTATCCGGCTGAATAGAATAGTACCACCAGGGCTAACAAAATACAGTCAATTCGCAAAAAAAAAATTGATATCCGGATAGTAGAATAGACCACCCTCATTTCCCACCTAGGTGTCGTAAAAGGCGAACGCCGTGTGGTATCTGGCTGAGTAGAATAGACCACTCTAATATCTTATCGAGGTGTCGTAAAAGGTGACTAGGGTAAGTCGACTCACCGTGTGGTATCCGGCTGAGTAGAATAGACCACTCTCAAGTCTTACTGAGGTATCGTAAAAGACGACTAAGGTAAGACGACTCGCCGTGTGGTATCCGGCTGAATAGAATAGTACCACCCTCTTTTCTTACCGAGGTGTCGTAAAAAGCGACTAAGGTAAGACGACCCGCCGTGTGGTATCCGGCTGAATAGAATAGTACCACCCTCTTTTCTTACCGAGATGTCGTAAAAAGCGACTAAGGTAAGACGACCCGCCGTGTGGTATCCGGCTGAGTAGTATAGACCACTCTCATGTCTTACTGTGGTGTCGTAAAAGGCGACTAAGGTAAGACGACCCGCCGTGTGATATCCGGTTAAGTAGAATAGACCGCCCTCTTTCTTATCGAGGTGTCGTAAAATATGACTAAGATAAGTTGACGTCAGGCAGGTGGCTGGTTGTAAAATACGTAGCCAAATCATGTGACAACATGTTTATGAAAAGTTGTGCCGACCCCACTTAGGGTGGGATAAGGGCAGGAAGAAGAGGTAACCATGACAATATATTTAGTACATTGATGTTGCAAAATAGAGAAACAAAGATCCGGTGGGATAGCTTTGATTGTTAAGATCATAGTTGAAATTGTTGCAATTTTTTTAAATATTTTCTATTATACTCTCGCCGTGTGGTATCCGAATAAGAAGCCCTGATTTCTTACCGATGTGTTGTAAAGTTAACTAAGGTATGTTAACCTACCGTGTGGTATCTGGCTGAGCAGAATAGACTACCCTTATTTCTTACCATAGTCTCGTAAAAGGCAGGTGGCCGCTCCTTAAAACTAGCCAAATCACGTAATAAAGTGTATTACGATAAGAACAAACCGGTGTGACTTATTTATAAGGAATAAGTATAAAAAACGATATAGACTTTCGTAGATCTATTGTTATTTTTCACACAACTCATCCACCAATATTTTATACAGAGTGGTACCGACGATACGACATTAAATAACTTCACTGCTCACTTGAAATGTATTTAAATACAGAATTAAAAAATATATATATTCTAACAAACTAAATATATTTAAATTGCGAAACACGCTCATTAATTAGGGTTCACTCACCTTGTAGTGCGCGCGTACGGCGCTCGGTGTAGATATGACGATTGCCACGAAGATCAAACGGAGCGGTGAAATACATTACATAAAATACATTTTTACATTTTTGATACAGAGGAGTATAATATTGTTTATAGGGTTTATTTTTGTATGGCATGCTGCCATCGGTCATTGATCCATATACATCATGAAGTTTAATTTCAAAATGAAAAGTAATAATCCTGTGGCTAAAGTACTTCATTGAATTACCTGAAGGCTGCTAAGGTGCGTAGCTATCTAGGATTAAAATTAATGTCGTATCGTCGGTACCACTCTGTATATGTCTGTGATATTAAAATTTTCTCACCCCTCAATAACTCTTCGATCTAACGCCAGCGACATTGCGTTTACAGTCACCGCACACATCGCGAACGCAACAATTTGTGCGTGCAACGTCGTCAAAGCGTACAACCGGGTACGACTCGCGTGGGAGCGCGCTCGGCCCGCGGTGTAGTAAATGTACGTTAGCGGAGCGTACATTAGGTACTCCGAGTGGAGCGTACCTGAAATGGATGTATGAGATTAAAACATTTAGAATAATAAGTTCTAATAATTAATAATTTCAGGTGAAAGAATCGGCTTAGCGATTCAACGCGGAAACGCTGCCAGCATTCTTTGGAATATTCCACGTGGGCATGATTTGTATAGTCCCAGCGTGTAATTTAAGATAGGATAAATTGTACATTTTTGCTATTAAAAATAATTATAAGAAAAAAATCATTATTTTTGTAGTACACAATTACGCAAAATAAAGCTTTTTTTATTATTTATGAATATTATAATTTAATTCATTAAATGTAGCTTTTTGTCTGTGTCATTCTATAATAATTTATACTCTATACCATCTTTATTTAAAAATTTACATAGAATAATTATCTACATATATTAATAAATAGAAAATAATATATACTAATATATATTAATAAATAGAAAATACATAGAATAATTATAATTTAGAATAAAGAAAAATTTATAAGATCCAGAAAAAACATCTGGAATCCTATATAACCACAGTTATGTAAACGAAAATTACGAGTATATCTAGTATAGATACAAATATGTTTTGTGTTTTCTCATCTATATTTATCTCTTTTTTTTAATGAATATGTCTAAAGCAAAGCATTGTGGGCATAATGTTTAGCATTATTAATGTAAAATACTATGTTAAAAATATAAATTAATTTGTGTACATATAATAAATGTTGTGTTAATGGTAAATAATTAAATAAATTTTTATTGAAAGTGGTTTATAATTAATTTTAGGAAAAAATAATTACATGGGCAAATGGGTGCAATGCGTTCTAGAATTATCTACGTGAGCATGCATGTAGTTGCCTCCGGGAGCGCCGAAACGAGGCGCCAGCACCGCGAGAGCCATGGCAATAAGAACACCTAGCACCATCCAACGTTTTTTCACTTCCCTCCATAAATCTAATTCATATTCACTTTTATAAACAGTATTATCTAAAGTAAGATCTCTTTGATTATAAACTACTTGAGTCGCGCTGCTAACATTCTCCATAGTCTATATATTTTTTAAACTTTTAGTACCAAGTAGATTACATACACAATATATATTTTTTTTTTTTTTAACTCAGCTCACTATTAAAGTTTAGTGTAGACAGTCAATATTTTAAGTGTAAGCCGAAATTGAAGATAAGTTTAAGGATTTACAGTTATATAATACAATTTAGAGAAAATCAATGGTTTTCTAGTTCTACTAAATACAATTTTAAATAATCGCGCATCTGCATTGCTACAATATTGTCAATTTGACATGACAAAAATATTCCGTTTAACGCATACCCAGAGTACTCAGTAACTTTGTTTATTTTTTAAGTAAATAACTGTGTTTACATTATTCATTATCTTATAGTAATATTTAAAGTGGTGAATTAAACTTTATTCTTGTAAATGTTATCACCCACGTAAAACTCCAATTGTACTACTTACGAGTTACTTGTCTCTAGTACATAGTTAGAGTTCGCGCGTTTTTTCCCGTGAGTTCTTTTTTTCTTAATTCATTAACGGCCTGGAATCTAGTTTTTTAAGGCCTTATGAGTTCTTTTGTCGATGGCAAGTATATAGTCACTATAAGAAAATAAATATTACTAGTATTTTTCAGCGATTTCTTTATGTTCTTTCACACCGATGAACGATGCAGGACTGAATATAAGGTTTTTATTCCAGTTCTTAAATCCACGGATACTGTTTCGCGCAAGCCCCGAAAGTAGTTCAAAACCATTTCGATATTGTAAGTGTAATTCTATTCTTTGTAATTGTTTAGTACCAAGAGGTTCAAATTTTAGTAAAAATATATAATTAGGCTTTACTCTTCGATTCTCCATACTAAATGATCCGAAGTTATCATAATTAAGTATCTCTTCATGCGATTACTAGATGTCTTCTTCTCGTGGTTAGTGTTGCCAGGTTCTCGTTTAGACGATAAATCTGGTCAGATATATACTGATCCCATACACGATCCCTGATGCAACCCTATCGCCATCCGTAACGTATTATATTGTTATGTGTCTCAAATACAACCTCCTTAAAATGTTGGGTCAATATAATATAATGAAGAAAAACATCGCCACCGTCAATGTGAGATGTTGAAAAAGAATAAATGTGTTGACGTTTGAGAAGATTGCTTCTTATTTATTGAATAAGTGTAAACAAAAATATCGTTTTTATATGTTGGTTTTTTTTTCAGTTCTGAGTGTTTCACTTTTTTATTTGAAGTGGGCACTGGTGAGAAATGCCAACGATGCGGCCAAACTCACTCCAGGCTGGGGTGACGGCTTCCGCTAATGGATAAGTCCACCGCCATATAATGTTGGTTGGGGTACCTTGCCTACTCACATGAATTGTTCTCTGTTCCTTCCCTACACATTATGATTGTAATAATATTTCAAAGGAGTAAAATAAAACAGGCTAATAGTAGAAGAGTTTATTTGACGGGCGGCCAATCCAAGTGCACGGCGGTGACGTCCAGTGCGAGCAAGTCCACCTGGGCGCCCAGCGCGTCGCCCAGCGCTGGGCTCGTGCGGCCCAGCTCGCCGTGCACCCACTCCTTGACGTACGTGCCCGCTGAAGTACGTACGAACACCCTGAACAACTGCGGGTGATCTGTGGAAATGTATTGGTTTGACTGACCCGTTGTTGATTAACTATAGATCAATATGGCCGTTGAAAGCATGTAATTTAAATGAACATTTTCGGAGATATCACAGATTTAAAATCCCGCGAGGGGGCCTCGCTTCGCCCTATAGCACTTCGAATTTTGCAGCGATCGGACGCGCAACTAAATGTCGCTCTTTCAAGAGTAACCTCTAAAGAAAACATGTTTGTATTGACTAATGACAAGAAAGCTATGAATATTGTATATAAAGACATTCTGTAATTAATTTTAAAAATAAAATACATAGGGAAAAATGTAAAATCTAAATATGTAGTATATGAATTTAGATATTAGATATAGCAGGAAAGCTTCTTGGTATAGGGAAAGAGTAATGTTTTTCTCCAAATTTAACGCGTGCGGGCGGTAATGAATAAATCAAAACTACTGGATCGATTTTAATCATTTTTTTCACTGAGTGACATAGGCTATATATTTTATACCCGTGCGAAGCAGGGGCAGGCCGCTAGTTTTCTATAAACGAATTTTTTGGTCTTCGAGTCTGGGTGTATATTTGTATTTAAGTATGTATTTAAAAATTATATAAGGATGTATTCACCAGTTGCCTGTCACCCATAACTCAAGTATTAAGTACTTACTTTGGGGATGGACGACCGTGTATGTAAGTGTCCCATATATTTATTTATTTATTCATTTAGTACATCCTGTAAGGATAACTGTTCAGGATGTGCCACAAATAAATCTTTGAATACCTTTTTTACCATATATTCTTAAACAGAACAGCACGGTTTATTCAAAAAGATGGCGCTAGCCCCCGTAAAAATGAAGTTTTATCGTCTTACAATTCTCTGCTGAATGTCACGTGGGTTGGATAGCCGTTTACCCGAGTGACATCCACAGTGACATGCACAGACTAACAATAATTTATCTAACAATCCACTGACTATTTTTATGTAATTTCCTGTGGATTAAGGTTAATTCTTCTTCTTCTCAGTCGTAACACTCTTAACAGAGTGGTCGTGGTTAACACTAAGTATTTTTATGGTTGGCAGATGTTGCTCGCCTCACGATGTCTCTCTAAGGTTAATTGGTAGAGTGCTATTTAATTATACGACCGCCTATCGTACTTTGTTGTTATGTTTTGCAGTTTTTTATGGTTATTTTTGGTGTACAATAAAAAGCATTAAAAAAATAAAGTACCTTCCACTACCGTAAATTCTGTTTATAAGGGCCGTAAAAGCTTGTATTTTTTAACTCGCGAATCGTTTCTAATGCTACAACAGCACAAGGCATAAGGTCCAGTATCTGTTCACTTTGTTAAAGGTCTACCAAAGCTGGAGTGATTTGGGTCGTCACCTCATATCTCATATCATAGATGGAACAACGTAAAAATGTGTCCGTTTGTTGGTCTGTTACGCTTTCAAAGCTAATCCGCTGAACCAACATATAGACCAAGTTTGGCACATATTCAGCTTTTATATTGAGATAACATACAGAATTTAAAAAAATTCTATATTCGGGAAGAGTAAACCAATTTCTATTATTGAAGGTACTTAAACGCTTAAGTTCGCAAACGAAATTACAGATACTAATTTCTATTATTAGTAAGGATGTTTTTACCTGGTACTTCCACAGCCTTCAAGTGCAGTATATGCCTAGTCCTCGTCAGCAAGGGCCTCCGATGGAGCACCCTTATCGGAGTTTTCTGTTGTATCACAATCCGAACATCACCGTTCTGGGCCCCTGATTTATCTTCACAAGTGTCCAAATTTCCAGAAGATTTGTCCACATCATCAGAGTTCTTAATATCTTCTGCAGAGTTCTTATTAGTTTCGATTCCTATACTAGAGTTGTTATGGAAGGAATTTATCCGGGATATATCTTCTTGTGTGACCCTTATCGGGCTGTCTGGGTTTACCTATCAAAAAATGATTCATATCAGTTTCATATTAAAAAGCTATTACCATCAATATCAATTCCTTAATTCCCTTTTCTGAAATAAACTTAAACAGGTACTTTTAATAAGTCTAAATGAAATATAATGTTAATAATAAAAAATAAATAAATAAATATAAATGAGGAAAAAAAGAGTGATATGAAAAGATATTATGAAAAAAAACTAATCCAAATATGCCTATTTATAAATGTATAAACTCACATCGTCGTATTTAGAGTGAGACAGCTTTATACAAAGCGCTGCGTACGTTTTGCACTTCTTCTCCTCGCCTTTCTTCAATTGGACCAGGTCTTCTCTGAAATATTACATTAAAAGAATACCTTATAAATTTACACCTAGTTGATAATATCATTGACTCTGGAATCAATAACTAGAAAGTCGTAATCGGAAAAATAGTTGTATTTAATATTGTTCTGTTGCGAAAATGGGGTTTACAAATGGGATAGTTGTCACTTTTGAAGCTCCTGACATTCCACGTTGCATATCTAAGCACTCAAGTCAAGGAGGGGCTTGACAATCGTCTATAAAATAACCGAGTTTGCTCATAACGAGAGAGTCTTGCTGTAAGATTTAACTAGAACGGTTATTATACTGTTACGCTGCTGGATCGTGTCATCATTGTACAATTATTAAATACCCACATGTCTGAGAGAGTTCTGTTCCTGAGGTTAAGTTTTGGGACTATTTAGTTTGGGGACTCGCGTTTTCTTCTTCTTCTTCTATAGAAGCTTCAGGGGGCTTCGGAGGTTTTAAGGGCTTTCCGAGCTTTTAAGGGACGCCGGAAACTCGGGACCGTGATTTTTGAATTTTTCCATGTAGAGCTGATTCCTAGGGAAATTTAGTGCAGTGGTCCCCTAGCCTTCTCCATCATACCTTTTAGGGAATATTTTTTTCCCAAGCCCAGCTAAGCTGTGATAGCCCAGCGACATAACACCATGCGACTCTTTCAAGGAGGTCGCAGATTCACTTTATCACGCTTTTCGGTGAAGGAAACATATGAGGAAACCTACATATCCACACTGAAGAAGCGTGGTAGGTCTAAGCTCGAATCCTTCTCTCCAAAAACGAAAGAAGATAAAGAGGAAAGAAGAGCCCTATGCCCAGCAGTGGCAAAAGTTGTCACACTGGTCAGATTAAAAAAAAAAATTGATTCATTACGTAAAGACGCTCACGTGTCTATATTATTATCATCATCCTCCTACCCTTATACCAATCTAAGTGGGGTCGGCACAACATGTTATTATATGATTTGGCTGCGTTTTTACGACCGGCCGCCTGCCTGATGTCTTCTTACTTTAGTCGTATTTTACGACACTTCGGTAAGAAAGAGGGTGGTTTATTTTACTCAGCCGGATACCACACGGCGTGACTATGTTTTATGTGTATGTAGATTATTTAAAGCAGTTGCTGATTATGTCATACCTGGTGATAGGGACCATTCGTTTGACGACCACCTCCTCACTCCTGGATATCAGCTCGCAAGCTGTCGCTAACTCCGTAGAGGTAAGTTGTCGGGTGGGGTCTGTTATCTAAGTTGTATAAAAAAATGGCCTTATGAGAAAGATTGAGAGTCTAAATATAATAAAATTGTGATCACTTTTTAGTTACATAACAGAGTATGCATGTCTCACAGCAAAACTACGTTTAACGAATTAAGACGGACCCAATATCCTCTGATATAAAGGTCAGAGTGTTGTATCTAAACTAATATACGAGTATGTATAAAGCTGTAGAGTTTGTTTGTTTGTTTGAACGCGCTAATCTCAGGAACTACTGATTGGACGTGGACTGATTTGAAAAATTTTTTGGAGTGTAAGAGTCTATTTATTGAAGAAGGCTGGGACGTTATATCATCATGCTAAGATGAATAGTAGAGCAGCAGCAATGAAAAATATTGCGAAAACGGAAAAATTTAAAGTTTTCCTTGTGTGCGCTAAGTAAACGGTGAAATTTATTCAAAAATTTCTAATAATTGACTCACGATAACTACTTTTATGTAACATGGCCATGTTACGAGGGCCAACATTTTCTATAAATGTATTTGTTGGTCTTCGAGTCTGGGTGCATATTTAAGTATTGAAAAATTATATAAGTATATATTCACCCGTTGTCTCTCACACATAACACAAGTATTAAGTACTTACTATGGGGACGGACGACCGTATGTGTATGTGTCCCATATATTTATTTATATAGCTGTTACAAGTTTTCATTGGTTTAACAAATGTTTTCCTACTCTAGGCCAGGGTTACCTCGATAGCGAACGGCCTGCCCTCCCCCAAGCACCGCACGTCCACATCCTCGCGGCCGGCCGCCACCAGCTTCAGCCTGCGGTCGGCGTCTTCAGGCGGGAAGCTGAAGACATAACCCCACGATAACCAGAGGCATTATATACGATAATGGCTTAGGGAAGTTGCCATGGAAAATCATCACTGGGCAAACCGGACTGACTGTAGGCAATCCAGGGAGGCAATGCCTTCCTTACTGAACGAACTAGCTGACGAATTGGCAAAAAAGCAAATTTCCTGTAGAATGAACAGGATTTCTATAGCCTATATGTTTTCCAGTGTATAAGGAATAATTGTGCCCACGCCGTGTGGTATCCGGCTGAATAGAATAGTACCACCCTCATTTCTTACCGAGGTGTCGTAAGAGGCGACTAAGGTAAGTCGACCCGCCGTGTGGTATCCGGCTGAGTAGAATAGACCAACCTCATTTCTTACCGAGGTGTCGTAAAAGGCGACTAAGGTAAGTCGACCCGCCGTGTGGTATCCGGTTTAGTAGAATAGACCACCCTCTTTCTTACCGAGGTGTCGTAAAAGGCGACTAAGGTAAGTTGACCCACCGTGTGGTATCCGGTTTAGTAGAATAGATCACCCTCTTTCTTACCGAGGGGTCGTAAAGTACGACATTGGTAAGTTGACGTCAGGCAGGCGGCCGGTCGTAAAAACGCAGCCAAATCATATCACAGCATGTTTATTACATGTTGTGCCGACCCCACTAGAGTGGGAAAAGGGCAGGAAAATGATGAAGGAATAATTGTGCCAAATTTCATTGATATTGGTTCGGCGGATTCGCCGTGAAAGTGTAACAAACATACATCCATACTCACAAACATTCGCATTTATAAAATTAGTAGGAAGTACGATAGGATTTAAAAATTATTTTTCCATTCGTTTTCTAATTTTGTTTTCAAAAATAAACAATACTTAAAGATCTAATTTAAAGAATTAATTACTTTGTATAAAGTTTTATATACTTACTTGTAGAAGTCAGCGAGGGGTTTGTATATGATTTCCTGAACCGAAGACGGTAAAACTCTTTTCCCATCCAATATCCACGGGGACTGAGGTAGGTTGCGACTCAGCTTTATGTACCTTTGGAATAGATAAAAATATGTCAGAAATACGCAACTCACATCAATTAAACACTAAGGGAACCCATACTACTTTATGTATAGAGGCCGGCTATACTCACGTCTTACTCTATCGAGGTAACATTTCCCGATAATGCTGTGTAAAGAGCACATAAATAAGTGTCATATTCCACTCACGATAGTTTCAGTTCAAGTTTCAAAAGAACCCATACATTATGAACTGCCTATTATGTTAATGCGGAAGTCTGTCTGTATGATGTGCTTTTTTCTACTAATACGCTAGAGCAGTATTAATGAAATTCAATTTTAGATATACAATAAGAAAATTTTACTTTTTTCCATTTGAATCAGGACAAAAATGGATAGGATAAAAATCGATTATTTATTAATCGTTTTTTCTACTCCGAGTTACATCCCTAATTGATGCGCGTTATAAGTATGACGTTCCGAACTGACACATGACGCACGTTCCATACTTTATTAAATATTATAATTCATATAATTATTTCTTAATTAAAATTTATCATAATTTTATAGCTAACACAGGGTGTTTTAAACTAAAGTTGACATTAAAGGAATCGGGTGAAATTAGCGATGTGAAAAAATAATCGATTTTTAATTATCGATTATTTTTTCATAAAAAAAATGGTTGCCTGTAAAGTCGGTTTTACGGGCAAAGATTTTACGTGACAACGTCTTTTTAAATGTGATGGATTGGAGTGGGAGAGAGACGCAAGGCATTCGCCAGTCCGGCCTCTCTTTCGTTCGGTGACTCATCGTAACAGACGTGAGCGGGCGTTACACTTTTTCATGAATCACTCCAAGCCGCAACCTAAATTTAAGACGTCGTCACGTCAAAATCGATTTTTAAAAAATCGATTATTTTTAAAGGCATAAAAATCGATTTTTTATTAATCGATTTTTTTTACTCCAAGTCACATCCCTAGGTAAAATGTTACGTTACCTGCCGGCGAGGTACATGGGTGCGTGCGCGCACGCTACGGACACGCAGCGGGCGCGCGCGCAGCTCGCAGGTAACGCGCCGCCCGCCGCCTGCAGCGCCTCCAGGCTGGCGCTCTCCAACGCCTTTAACACCATATATTGCAAATAATTTATAGAATTAGGCGTTACTTTGCGGAGATCCATAATACAAAAGTAATAATAAAATTATTTGCTATAATCCGCGATGAAGTAAAATAGAAAATTTATATAATGCTAAATGTAGAGTGGACAATCGGTTATCATACCTGATACATGCAGGAGTCGTAAAAACACATGCACAAACCTCCACCACCGCCACCACAATACACAAGCACTACATACTTTCACAAACTCAACAATCTTTTCATCCCGCAACCGAAGCATCATCAGGAGATAGACTCCACGACCAAAATCAGCTTTGCGATTTTCCACTCTACATTTAGCATTATACATATTTTCTATTTTACTTCTTCGCGGATTACAGCAAAATAATTTTAGTATTACTGTTGTACCACATATTATATTTAAACCACTCACACTATATTAAATACCAAACTTATGAAGCCAGTTTAACATTGATCATTTGGAATCCATTTTTCCAAGAGCGACAGCTCTTGCCGAGAAGAAATAGATTCCAAACCAGTGGTTGTTTCGATTAATTTTTATTGATCCTAGATGCTTCAAAAGTGTTTTACAAAAGGCAAAATATAAATAAATTAAGATTATTTTGATTTTATTTAGAAGGTACAAGTAATCTTAGTATGAGTGTCTGGCACTAAGATGTTTGATGTCTGTTTAATGTTTTGCTAAATAATTATTTGTTTTTATCTGTATTTCGTATATTTCTGTATAAACATACAGAAATAAATCTTATAAAGCTAAATAAAGTTATTATTATATCTTGATATTTGCTTGACGTTCAATTTTTACTTTCACATATGAATTTCATGCTCGGTCAAAGGCCAAATTAAATATCATGAAAATACTAATGGCAATGGCAAACAAAATGATCGCTAACGTTTTTATAGTTTAACTATCGATAGATGTATTTTTCAGTGAAGAGAGGTATTTATGATCCTCTTCTTAAATAATTGTCTATGCACGAGAACGTGAACAACTCACGACCTAAACTAGATTTAGCCATACACACCTGTTCCACGGACCTTCTCGTGAACTCTGTCACGAACCGTCTCTTCTGCTTGCTACGCTCCTCGAAGAGCTGCGGCGACACCTGCTTCAGTATCTCTAACTCCTGCGAAAAAAGAATTTTCAGTGATTGTTTCAAGAAATAAATAATAATAATAAATTTATATATCCGCAATCAATTTCAGCTTTGCCATTACAGCAGTTTAAAAACACTGTTAAAAAGAGGCTGATACAGAAAGCCTACTAGCAACCGCCGAGTTTCTTGCTGGCTCTTCTCGGTAGGAACAGCTTTCCGAACCAGCAGTAGAGTTGACGATTCAAAAGCACTTGTTTACAAGTTTATTTGAATAAAGAATATTTCGAATTTCAATTTTGAATATTACAAGCTGTGCCAGCGATTTTACCTTTGTAGAACTTTTGAACGTAAAAGTAGTTATTGCGAGTTTTCTCTGAGAAATAGAGACATGTTATCGCTGACTTTTTTTGGAGTGTTTCTGTAGATCTACAATTCTCTAGTAAAAAGTAAGTAAGTAGTGGCCTGTTACTTTCCCACTGCTGGGAACAGGCCTCTTCTCTCCGTTTTTGGAGAGAAGGATTGGAGCTAAGACCTACCACGCTCCTCGAATGAGGATTGGTAGGTTACAGATATCTCCAGAATTCTCTAGAGATATGCAGGTTTCCTCACAATGTTTTCCTTCACTAAAAGTGTGTGATAAATTGCGATTATCAATAAGACACATAAGTTTTAACAGAAAAACTCATTGGTGTCACTTGTGTTACTGCTGGGCTACCACAGCTTTTTAATATAAAAACTTGTTAATTTAATTTCTCGAAAGAGTCGCACGGTGGGCGCTGGTAAGCGCGGTAAGCGCTGGGCTATCAAAAATTCTCTTCTTTCAGCTATCAATTCTCTAGTACATTACTTTATTATATCTACACTGTGTGGTATCCGGATAATAACTTTATTAAACATCCAAATGTACATAGTGCATTGAAGCCCTTGATCTTGAACCCTAATGGTACCCTAATTTCTTACCGAGGTGTCGCAAAAGGCGACAAAGTTATGTCGACCCGCCGTGTGGTATCCAGCTGAGTAGAATAGACCACCCTCTTTCTTACTGAGGTGTCGTAAAATACGACCAAACTAAGTTGATAACGGCCGGTTGTAAAATACGTCAATCAACACATACAAACATACAGCCTTTGTGGACTTTGTTTATATAATATGTATAGATTTTATATAAACAAAAGATAAACTAAGATTTATTAATCTATCCATTCTTTAATGCTTCTTACTCTCACATCTAAACTAAATTCAAATTAAGGTTAAATATTTTAATAAACTACCTGTAAATCATCAACGTAGTCCAAATTGACAGTGACCAAAAGTGGTGAAACAGCACCAGAATCCAAAGTCTTTTCTATTTCTGCACTAAGTTTAACCCCAAATGACCATTTCCAAGCTTCTTTTAGTGCTGTTAGTGCTTCTGAAAAATATATGTATACACAGTAACTTGATTTTGTCAGTTTAGATCATTTAATTATATCCTCAAAACTACATATTCTAAAATAATTACTACAAAATCCCAAACACAAAACTTGATAGTAGCAAATATTTGAAATATTTTAATTAGATTATCCATAGCATAAATGCGAAAGTCTGTCTGTCTGTTACACTTTTATGGCTTATCTGCAAATGGGCTTAATAACGAGAATAAAAACTTCCTCTTTCCCCTTAGAAAAGAGAAAAAAAAAATATAATTAACAAATAATGTAGTACCCATTTGAGGGGATAGAAACAAGCCACTACTATTTACTTGTAATGATGCTAATTTATACTAAACATAATTCAGTAACTATATTTTTTTCATAGTGTGTAGAACTGATGGACGTTGAGGTCTCAAGGTGTTGGAATGGCGACCCCGCACCAGAAAACGCAGTGTCTGTAGACCCCCCACGAGATGGACTGACGACCTTAAAAAGGTCGTGGGGAGCCGCTGGGCAAGCGGCACAAGGTCGTGTGATATGGAGATCCCATGAAGAGACGTATGTCCAGCAGTGGACGTCCATCGGTTGACAAAGAAGAAGAAGAAGAAGATTTTTTTCATTTTAAATATAAATAAAAAAATATTACACTTACACACATATTGTAATACAATATTTCATTTTATATGAGACAGAAGAGACCAGAAGCATTCAGCCAGTTAAATATACTATTTTTCAAGAAATTGTTTTTATTACATTTTTGATATTTATTTTTATTATATTAATTTAACTTACTTATATCATAACCTTGGAACTCTTTAGCCAGGCGGAGTGTGATTGCCTTTTCACGTAGTATAGTAGCAATGGGAGCTGATAAGGCACACGCAAAATTATCACATTGATATCTAAAATGATCATAGTTTACAAATTACTACATAATAATTTATAGAATTAGGCATTAATTTGCGGAGATCCATAATACAATAATTTATTCTGCTATAATCCACGATGAAGTAAAATAGAAAATATATCAAAATAAATAAATTTTGTCATGGAGTTTATCTCATGACGATTCTTTGGTTGTGGGCGGAACAATCAATTGTTCTGCCCACAACCAAAGAAGAAGATGTGATTGTGATAGTGAACATATGTAGTACTTGTGTATTGTGTGGAGGTTTGTGCATGTGTTTATCCCACTCTAGGCAGAGTCGCCACAACATTTTATAAAGATGATGTCACATGATTCGGTTAGGTATTTTACGACCGCCCGCCTGCCTGACGTCAAGTTACGTTTGTCGCCTTTTACGACAGCTCAGTAAAGGTACTCTACTCTACTCAGCCGGATACCACATGGTGGGTCGACTTACCTTAGTCGCTTTTTACGACACTTCGGTAAGAAATGAGGGTTGTCTATTCTACTCAGCCGGATACAACATGGCTAATGAATCAAACACTACTAATCAAGTTTTCATGGGCTTTGACCATTAGTCAGACTAATTCATAAGGAAGATTTATAATATAAATGGTGATGTACAGCTAAAAAAACTATGAATATTAAGTACATATAAGCTCACCCTTTTTTCATCAGCATCTCCTTTACCATAAGATAGCACTCTGGCCAGTTATCTTCCTGTAGAACTCCTAAACAACTGACGCAAACGTCTAGCTTCTGTTTCTTGTTTGGTGGCAAGTCAGTATTGCTTGTTACATCACTATCTACAGTACTTGTTTTTGTATTACTCACAGTTGCATCTTCCATGTGCTCTATGGAATTACCATTTACATTTTGTTCATTGTTTGATGTGATAGTATCTGTTGTCAAGCTCTCCTTTGTACTTCTATTCCCATCAGATTCATTTGTGCTTGCTATTTTACCATTGTCCTCTTCTTGGTACTGAAAAAACATATTTTTGATAGATACTTAAAGTAACTTTATCTGCCATGTTGTATTCAACTGAGTACGATTGACCACTCGCATTACTTAATGAGGTGTCGTAAAAGCAAATAAGGTAAGTCGACCCACCATGTGGTATCCGATTGAATAGAATAGACCAAACACTTTTTTACCAAAGTGTGGTTCAATACAACTAAGGTAAGTTGATGTCAGGCAGTTGACCGGTCGTAAAGTACATATCTAAATCATATGACAACATGTTTATAACATGTTGTACAGACCCCACTTAGAGAGGGAGAAGGGCAGGAGAATGATGACTTAAAGTTAGTTTATTTATTTTTATAATATATAATATAATACACCATCTACCTATTTTTCATCTAACAACTTCCCTAATCAAAAGCTTTTCCAAAAAAAGTAACTAAAAAGCGATAAGAACCTGTTTTGTACTGTTAAATTAGTACCTATATGAATGAATAAATAGATAAAAAAAAGTCAAAATATATTTTATTCAATACTTATCAATAGAAAATAAGTTAAATTTGTTTTATGGGTTCAGTGTACATATTATAAATATTAATCAATTATTTTAAAGGGCTAGTTTAAGATAATAATATTTACTGATCACATTTTACATAGTTCAAAAATATACAGCTACTAGACATTGGCAGCATTTTCAAGAAACAAAATTAATAAAAAACACTAGAGTTTTGAAAAATTACTTACTTTACTAACATAATTATGGATATTCTCGTATGCCTTAGGATTTTTTATTCCTATATATCGAATACAGCAAGCTTCACAACAACCTAATTGCTTACAATATTTATAAACTGAGTTTCGATTCATGTTTTTTGAATTATTTAAAAACAAACAATGAAAAATGTTGCAGAAACGCGTGTTTCACAGACTATGATATCCTATATAGTGTATTATCTATGGACTATGACGGCATCACAGATAAAAAACTTCTTTATTTATAGTAATATTAATTTGCTATATAGTAAATTATTATTATCATAAATGCAGAGTATATTATTGTGAAGTAAAACAGAATATATATTTTTTTATTAGGCTTCATATTATATTAAACCTACTTAATTCAATAATAAACTTTAGTGACTATTTCACAAATCTACTTGTATAATCATTATTCTCAAGAACGGAACATATTATTTAAAAGTTGCCATGCTAATAATTAAGTCAGCTGATTGATAAAGTTAAATTCAGAAAATTACTTTTATATTAATAATAAAATTGAATTTTGTTCTCTTAGTTTAAATTAACCTTGAAAATTAAATTTCAGTACAAAGTACTGACTACATAGAGCTATTAATAAGATTAATCTTCAATAAAATTTAGACATCTATAGAATTAGAAGTTGCCATAATCTTTATTGGAGCCTCTGTCGCTGTCAAACTTTGTGTATTTATGTAATTCAAAAATAAAAAACTAAATTAAAATTCTATTAACGTTTCATTTCATACTTATAGTTTTATTTAAAAATACCTTTCGATAATATAATGGGAACTGTGTATGCTAAGGTAAAAATTTTATGAATATTTTAATATGATTTACAAAATATAAGGGTTAGGTTATTTAGATTAGATTTGATTTTACTGTATTTTACATATTTTATGACTTAATAAAACTTGATATCCTAGGCAGGAATCTCTGTCTTTTTTTGTCAATTATAACGATAAATTCAGCAAATGAAACCACGAGAAAAATATTAATATCGTACTTTTTTATCATTACTGTCAATAATGTATTATTTGAATAATATAATATTTAGGCTGTTATGGTTATCCAAAAAATGTTGTCTGTGTGACATGTTCTAATTCAGTTATTGTGGTGTTCAGGCAGAACAGGACAGCAACAATGGGTTATTTGAATTTGAGGAATCAGCTGATTTTGAGGAGACAATCCCTAAACCTACCATCAAACTTAATGGTGTGCGAGTAAGTGGTATCTCTTGGCATTTAAAGCTAGCTACAGTAGATATGTCTGAAGGTTCAGCCTCTATTTTTTTCTTTTGTCGTTATCTGTTCATATGAAATCATTCTTTGGTTGTCCTATTATTTTATTTAATTGAGATTTAAGTTTTGTCTTTTCTTATATTCCTCAGAATCTTAGAAACTAAAGTATGAAGTTTAAAAAAAGATCTAAGTTGGCTGTTTTTAAATTTTATATTTACTCATGGACAATAAGTATTATATGCTCATGCATGTAAATATGTATTTAGTTTGGGGATGTCTGTGGTAGCCAGTTGTGTGGTCAGTCCACACCAAAAACCATTTAACCTATTTCCCCATGGTGGGAAGTATGTGGCTGCTTGAAAGACACTAGCATTCATATTTTATGCAAACTTTTATAATTTAATTTTGCTGTAATAAAAAACAAATTATATTATTAAATTTTAATGTTTTACCTAGACAATTAAAAAGTGCTTAAAGAAGCTTTTTTGAATAAAGATTAATTTGATTTCATTTACCATGAATACTTTTAATGATTTTAAGTATTTAATTTTGGTGATTACGTACAGGCACGAGTTGACCGAGTTCACATCGACGGTCTGAACAGAACCAAAGACGACATAATACGGAGTACTATTGACGACTTGTTCCATGCGACCGACTTTGAAGATGTTATTCTGCGCACACACAAGGTTAGTAAGACCACTATTGTGAGTGTATTTTATTTGATACACCTTTGTAGCAAGTTTTTGTACAAAGGTCTTGTATCTCCTTGATGATGGGTTGAAAGGTAAGGTTGAATTTTTTGATAATACACCTTGGACATATTAATATCTATATCCAGATGAGTTTTCAAAAAGATTAATAATTTGGAATTATTTGAAACTTAAATAGAATTATATAAAATTTGTATTCCATATGTTTTTGGAATGTAACCCCCTTTTTGTACTAGATCTGGTCTTATACAACATGTTTTCACACAAAGGTGCTTTTTCTAGGACTTTACTATCCTGTTATAGGAGGGTTACCTCTAGTAAATAGTAAGAGATATCGAAAAATGCATGTAATCATCATCCTCCTGCCCTTATCCCACTCTAAGTGGGTTTGGCACAACATGTTATAAACTTGCTGTCACATGACTTGGCTGCGTTTTTACGACCGGCCGCCTGCCTGACGCCAACTTACCTTAGTCGCCTTTTACGACAGCACGGTAAGAAATGAGGTTGGTCAGTTCTACTCAGCTGGATACCACGCGGGCATGTAACCTATACAAATGTTTAAAATACGAATGTCTTACTTTCTGACTATCTGCCTTACGACTAGTTCACATCTAATCCGCTGGATACTAGTACAATAGACAGGTGTTGTACCCAGGTGCGCCGCGCCCTCGACTCCATGGGATGTTTCCGCAACATCGGCGTGTTTATCGACGTGTCCAGCGGTCCGGGGTCCACGCCCGAGGGTCTGGAGGTATGTATCTATTTCTATTTCTCTCTATCTATTTATCTGGTATCAGTAAAGAATGATTCCCAACCAAAGTTTAAGGAAGTAGGTGTTCTTACATTAGCTTAACAATAAATAAATAATTTATAGAATTAGGCGTTACTTTGCGGAGATCCATAATACAAAAGTAATAATAAAATTATTTTGCTATAATCCGCGATGAAATAAAATAGAAAATATATATAATGCTAAATGTAGAGTGGACAATCGGTTATCATACCTGATACATGCAGGAGTCGTAAAAAACACATGCACAAACCTCCACCACCGCCACCATGATACACAAGCACTATATACGTTCACTATCACAAACTCAACAATCGTTTCGCCCCGCAACCGAAGCATCGTCAGGAGATAGACTCCACGACCAAAATCGCAAAGCGAAGCAATACCCAAATAAGTTTAGTTATATACTAATCGGTTCAACCCCACCCTTTATTTTATTTTGCCTGCGAACAAGTGTAACAAGCTTGAACTAGAAACATTTATTTGCTCGTTAATGAGGGTGCCATTGTTATGTTTAATAATCTCAAGTTTTTCCAATAGGCTCAGCTTAAGTCCTTTATTAGAACACGTGTGCAATATTCAAATTCAAATTCAAATTCAAATTCAAAATATTCTTTATTCAAGTGGACTGTTTACAGTACTTTTGAATCGTCAAATGTTTTAAAGAAGCTACCACTGATTCGGAAGTTTGCTCCTACCGAGAAGAATCAGCAAGAAACTCGGCGGCTAATCTTTTAAAAAATTATTACAATTTGATGGTTACAAGATAATCGTTGCAGCTGGATGCGTAGCTGACTGCAGTTAAGATATGCTATCACTCAAATAATCCTCAATAGTATAGTAAGCTTTATGTAGCAACATCGTTTTGAGATAATTTCTAAACTTGTGTAAAGGCAAGTCTAGATAATGTTGAGGAATTTTGTTATAAAAACGTGTACCGAGACCGACAAATGATTTTCGGACCTTTTGGAGGCGTAATCTAGGCGTCATTAGTTTATGTCTATTTCTTGTATGTCTATCATACCTATCACTATTTTTACTATACAAGTGAATATTTTTACGTACAAATAGTATATTACTGTAGATGTATTGTGAAGCTACAGTCATAACGCCAATTTCTTTGAACTTTTCCCTAAGAGAATCACGAGGTTTCACATTATAAATACCACGTATAGCTCTTTTTTGCAAAACAAAGACCCTGTGAATATCAGCCGCTGTACCCCATAGCATGATTCCATATGACATAATGCTATGAAAATAGGAAAAATAAACAAGTTTTGCTGTGTCAACATCAGTTAATTGTCTAATTTTCCTAACAGCGTAGGCAGCGGAACTTAATTTTCCACAAAGGTTTGTTATATGGGGCCCCCATTGGATCTTTGTATCTAAGGTCATTCCTAAAAACACAGTTGTATTTTCTTTCATTAATATTTCATTATTTAATATAACATTTCCTGTTGGTCTGGTTCCATTAAGCAGTGAAAACTCTACGCATTTTGTCTTTTTTGTGTTTAAAAGTAGGTTATTTATGGTAAACCAGTGAGATATTTGAGACAAAGCATTATTCACATCGTCAAGATTTTCCTTATATCTGTCAACCTTAAAAATTAATGATGTATCATCTGCGAATAGTACAATGTCGCAAATACTGGGCACAAAATATGGCAAATCATTAATATATACTAAAAACAAGAAAGGACCTAAGATTGAACCTTGAGGCACGCCCATAACTGTTACTGATCCGGATGACTTGACGTCATTTATGCATACTCTTTGTAATCTATTGCAAAGAAAAGATGTAATAAGACTAAGCGCAATATCTTTGATCCCATAATGACGCAGCTTATACAAGAGAGTTGTATGTTGGACACAATCGAACGCTTTAGACAAATCGCAGAAAATACCAATAGCGTTCTGCGAATTCTCCCAGGCATCGAAAATGTGTTTCAACAGCCTTGCGCCCGCATCTGTTGTTGATCGACCCTTAGTAAAACCGTACTGCTCAGTATGTAGTAATTTATTCAAATCGAAATGTCTGAGCAGTTGATTGTACATAATTTTTTCAAAAATCTTACTAAGAGTTGGTAATACTGAAATGGGTCTGTAATTATTGGGATCATTTTTATCACCTGATTTAAACAAAGGGACTAATTTGCTATATTTCATGAGATCAGGAAATATTCCGGAATCTACAGCTCTGTTAAAAATCAAGGCTAGATAAGGCGCAATGATTTCAATAATGTTGTTCATTGTTTTCATGGACATGCCCCATAGATCTTGTGTTTTCTTCAATTCTATTGTTTTGAACACTTTGAGAATGTCACATGGGATAATATACTTAATATATAAGTTACTTAAGTTATTAAGTACTTAATAACAATACTTCGAAACTATGGTCATTAGGAACTTTATGACCGCTTTCTATCAAATGTTTGGCGAAATGTGAATTTTGTGGTTTATTATTCCTGAAAGCTGCCATATGTTCTTTAAAACGGGTTTCAAAATTACGACCAGTCTGACCCACATATGTATCATTGCATTCAGGACATTTTATTTTATAAACACCACACTTTTTCGCGCTTTCTAATTTATCTTTATTATTGCAAAGAATCTTCTTTAAAGAGTTACTACTTTTAAAACCTAATTTTATATTTGATTTTGATTTAAATATAGTTGAAATTCGTTCTTACAATGCTCCAAAATAGGTCAGACTGGCTTTGTACTTATTATCTTTGTAATGTGGCACCGCGTACAAATGTTTTGTCAATTGCAATTTCTGTTTATTTTTTAATATATTATACGAAGTAATATATTAAAAATTACTAATTGCTTATCATAGCCATTGGAATGCGCCATCTGGTTGATTATTTGAAGCTCTTTGTTAAAATTCTTCTCACAAAGGGGGACGGATAAGAGTCTATGTATATGACTGTGAAAGGCGGCAAGTTTGTCACTATCACTATCACTGGTATCACTTGATGTTGATAGCTTATTCACGAATGTTCCATACAAGGAAACAATAAACATTTTAACCACACTACTCGAGAAAAAATGTTTACACCCTAGTAGTAGTAGTAACGGCCTGTTACTATCCCACTGCTGGGCATAGGCCTCTTCTCTCCGTTTTTGGAGAGAAGGATTGGAGCTGAGACCTACCACGCTGCTCCAATGCGGATTGGTTTACACCCTGGAGAGGTCCTATTATACTACGGCAGTTTGTAATACTAACTTAATTTGTAGGTGACATTTCAAGTGAAGGAGATGTCCCGAATTGTAGGCGGCATCAACACCACCGTCAGTGAAAACGAAGGGAACCTTGTGTTAGGTAAGTAGACTGCAGGCCATTTGACTGGGACAGTTGGTAAGTCGGAATTGTCATAGTAATGAAATCAAAACAAAAGGTATACAAAAATGACTGGCTGTGGCTTATATTGAAGCACCATAATCTTGGCAATAAGAGAGCGCCAATATGGCAGCACATCCGTGACATTTTGGCGGTGCGGAATTGAGAATGTGGTCGCTCATCTTTGACTTTGGCTAAAGCTAAAAATGAATTTTATGGGTGAAAAGTCATTAGTCATTATTCTCATGCACTTATCCCATTCTAAGTTGGGTTAGCACAAGTTTTACATGTTACTTGATTTGGTTATTTTACGACCGGCCGCCTGCCTGACGTCAACTTACCTTAGTCGCCTTAGTTACTAAGTCGTACTAACTTCGTTAAGAAATTAGTGTGGTTTATTCTACTCAGCCAAATACAACACGGCGGTGAAGTCATTAGTGTCCTTGTAAAAGGGTGTTGTCAAAAAATTGCCGTTTAAATGACACATCTAACGTTTACATTTGTTAACACATTTTATATATCAGCATTTAGTAATACGTGTTGGAAAAAATACCAATGAAATGACAAAAAAATTAAGATTTTTGTTGTATGAATATATTGGCCTTACTGTCTGACCTTTGAGGCCTTCGACCTAACAAGAATTACAAATACACCCAATTACATCATTTAGGTATATTGGAGCTTAATTTTGTATCGTAAAGCTCGTAATTTCTATTCCATCTCTGTTTTATAGGCGTGAAGCTGCCCAACGTCCTGGGCCGCGGCGAGCGAGTGGCGGCGGAGTACAGCGTGGGCCACCGCAGCTCGTCCAACTTCAACGTGTCCGCCACCAAGCCCTACCCGCACAGCCCTTTGACCCCCGTGTGAGTGACTGATATGGTCCTTCGAGCCGGACAAACAATTGAATACAGCTTAAATATCGTAAAAATGCTGTTATAACAGAAAGGTGATGAGTTTCCTACCACTGTTAGTGTATCGTGGTGGTTCGTTGTGTAGGCATGTATCAGGAATGAAAACGGATAGTTCTCTACATTTAGAATTTTGTATTATTGCGCGTTATACCAACAATACTATCATTATTTCATATTATGGACTTCCCCATGGAACGTTTATAAATAAAAATTATTGTGGTACAGATAAAAACAAATTGGTTGTTCAGGTTGTCGGCAACCATTTACCAGCAGAACCACGAATACCCCTGGTCCGGGTACAAGCTGCTTGACCGCGGCGTCCTGCTCGACATCGCATTCAGGACATCGCCAGTGGTAAGGGATTATGAGATAAATTGTTAAAAAAAAATAACTTATTTATATTATTGCATTGTCAACGGTTGTTAATAAGAGATCATTATTTGAATTAAATCTGTCCGCTCAAAGTTGGTCAAATTTATTTCAATGGATATACAAACATACATACAGGATGAAACAAATTGTATAAAGAATGTCAAAACTTTAGCAGACTTTATATTGAGGTTTTCATTTGTTTAACAATATCTTGATACGATGGTCTGTATAATAGACCAAACACAACCTGCAATGGGAGGGCTCGGTCCGCGACACGTCGGTCCTGAGTAAGACTACCAGCTTCAAAGTACGCGAGAGCAGCGGTGAGTTCAGTTTGAGAGTGTTTTGCTCGACTCGAATTAAGGATCCTACCGATGACGCCAATTTTAGACTGCAGTAAAAACAAATTATAATTCTTAATCTCCTATTACTAAGATATATAGGTCAGTTTGATAATTTTCTTTTATTTAATATGTGACTTTTATTTGATACTTTTATTCAACCCGGCTGAAAAGACGCTTACAACGACACTGAGCAGTATTACGTACGTACATATCTCGTAGCCTTAAAAGCAGGTTGTAGGTCGATTTGGCAAAGGGGGATTCGACGCTCTGGCTCGAGAGAGATTCCTAAGATGGATGAAAGTTGCCTCATGTAAAAAAAAGAAACGTTCCATTTGGCAAAAAGCCTTAACTACGCTAGTAAGCTGAACGTTTTCAAGTTAGCCTTCGGTTAAACTTCTACTGCGTCCAAATTCAAAATTATCTTTTACTAAATATCTCAAGTATAACTGTATATTGTCTGTATTAGTTTATGGTTCCATGATAGCGTAGAGTTATGGTAGGTCCCCAAATGAAGTCGGTGATCCGCCACATCGTGACGGTGGACCACCGCGACGAGCCCATCTTCCCCACGCGTGGGACTTGGGTACAGTTCACCAGCGAGCTGGCCGGGTTGGGGGGCGGAGTGGCCAACATTCGTACCGAGCTGCAGGCGGAGGCAAACAAGCAACTTGCTACGGGGGTCGTGAGTATATTTATACTCGCAGATAGGTGCTAAACTTTGGAATAACATTCTCCTCCCTTTGCAAACCGTTGAATTCGTTGAGTAAATAAAATTTTTCATAAACTATTTGTTAATTCTTATTTTAGCTTTGTTTACTTTTTAGCGTCACATACGATTAATATAACAATTTAGCCTTTTTTAAAATAGAATAGTTCACATGCAGTTTCTATTCTGAGATACTATCTAATCTGAAAAGATTTTGTGATATTTTTATCAATCAAGGTGTCTTGACTTGAAAATAATTAACGTTTGGGCATTTTAACCAATTTTAATGAGTTCTAGTTTGTTGCTAGGTAGTCCAAGCGTCCGGTGCGCTGGGGGTCCTACACGACGTCTATGGGACTGATATCCCCGACCACTTCTACTTAGGAGGACCGGCCTCCTTGCGTGGGTTCCGGCAACGGGGAGTCGGGCCACATGCAGACCAGCAGGCTCTTGGTGGAACGGTCAGTGTTATTAGCACATGTAGCTGTTTCCCAGACTTTGTTACATTCTGGCAACAACCGAGAGTGAGCGTGAAAGTGACTGGGTTACTGCAACCAGTCGAATTCTAGTCGAAGCTACTGCCTCAAAGCTTCTAGTATTATCTTAGGCGAACCTATGATGTTTGGCAGATATTCTGTCATTTGCCTGTAATGCAGCATGGTGTACTGTATTGATCTTTATTTTTCCATTGTATTGCCATTTATATTTTCATGCTTTCTTTTTCTTTTCACCAATCTCAATACTTGCTACATATTTTTACAGTACTTGCCATAATCTTAATTGATTACACAGGCATATATGGGCTCTTAACGGTTTATAGCATACGATCTAATGATGCACAGGTGTACTGGGCGACGGGGCTGCACGTGTACACCCCCCTTCCCTTCCAGCCCGGCAAGGGGGGCCTGGGGGAGTTGTTCCGGTCACATCTGTTCATTAACGCTGGTTGTCTAGCACATCCAGGTGAGTTTTTTTTTATTTCATATCCGGTATATATTTACACGGTTTAATGCGCTACTCCTTTTGGATACCGTTGATACGGGCATATGTTCATCTTTATCATTATTTGAACATTAAAATATTTGTGATTTACAAAGTAATTATACAATATTTATAACTAATTAATTATACAGTTATATTCTTAATTTAACTGTGACGCTCCTGGTTAATGCTGAAAAACAGTGTTGTGCGATAGAATTTTGTCGCTCAATTTATATTGAGCTGAGCCATTTTTCTTCTTCTTGTGGTATCCAGTAGGTATATTTATATGATATTGTTTTATATAATTTATAGAATTAGGCGTTACTTTGTGCAGGTCCAGAACACAAAAGTTATGAGAATATGATGAAATGAGAATGATATAATGCTGAATGTAGAGTGTACTATTCGTTCTCATACCCGATACATGCAGACCTTGTAAGAACTCATGCACTACCCGACACCGATAACAACAATACACAAGCAGTGCACACATTCACCACCACAATCTCAACAATTGTTTATCATACATCTCGACTTGTGCTCAGGTCGTGTTATAAAACAAATTTCAATAGCTGGAAAGGAAATTATTTTATGGGATCCAGACGAACAAAATTCCGACATTAATTCTCCCCTATGACATCCGGTCACCGGATGGACACAAATTGTGACGGTAACTAATGCTAAATTGCATAGCTTGCAACATCGGCGCAGGGTTGGCTGTCTATCGGTCTTCTACAGGATATATTTCGGAGAGTGTGCTCAGGTACTTCATGATCTTATTCCTAGCTAGGCACCGAGAGACATTCCACCCCTACACTGTAGATATCCCGCGAAGGCGCACGAAGCGTTTCGATTCCTCTTTTCTGTTGCGCACAGCACGGGATTGGAATGCTTAATATGGGTTTTTTTAAAAAGAAAAGTGAATGGGCATCTTCTAGGCTAGCGCGTTCGATCTTAGACTGTATCATCACGATCGGGCATTATTACAGTCAAGCGCTCGTCTAGTGTGTTAATCGGTGGTGTGGTGTGGTCCGTCAGAGGAGAGCGGCGCGGCGCTGGCGGAGGCGCTGGGCGCCGCGCGCGTGTCTTGTGGCGCGGGCGTGGCGCTGCGGCTGGGCGGCGTGGCGCGCGCGGAGCTCAACTACTGCGTGCCGCTGCGGGCGCGCGCCGGCGACGTGCCCGCGCCCGGCCTGCAGCTCGGCGTCGCGGCGCACTTCCTGTAGGGACTGGACTGGGTGAGACCCAGTGTGAGATTATTTAGAAGATAAAAATATGTGGATATAGCTCTCTTTGAACGCTCGTGCACAACTTCTGGCATCATCTTTGTATTCAATCCATCCATCCATCCATCAACCTTTCGCAGTCCACTGCTGGACATAGGCCTCCCCATGTCTGCGCCAGACATCCCGGTTCTCCGCAATGCGCATCCACCTGGCCCCAACAACCTTCCGGATATCGTCGGTCCAGCGAAACGGTGAGCGCCCTACACTGCGTTTGCGATGACGCGGTCTCCACTCCAGGACTCTTTTGCTCCAACGGCCATCAGTCCTGCGACAGACGTGACCGGCCCACTGCTACTTCAGCTTGCATATTCTGCTAGCTATGTCGGTTACTCTGGTTCTCTCTCGGATAATCTCATTCCTGATTTTATCCGTGAGAGACACTCCGAGCATAGCTCGCTCCATGGCACGCTGAGCGACTTTGAACTTGTGGACTAGTCCCGCCGTCAGTGTCCACGTCTCGGCGCCGTACGTTAACACATTGTATTCAATACACAATCTTAATTTACAGAATCAACTGTATGATAATGTTGATGACAAAAGTAAACCTTGTAAAGTAACTGCCTGTTACTATCCCACTGCTGCATGAGCCTCCTCTCTCTGATTTTGGAGAAAAGGATTGGAGCTAAGACGTACCACGCTGCTCCAATGGATTGGTATATCACCAGAATCATCCAAACATATACATATCACCAGCATCTATCTAGAAATATGAAGGTTTCCTCCAGGAATTCTGTTGTAATATTTATCTAATAATAATCTAAATTTACGAAAAATACTTTCAAATGAAATCACTGTACAAATTCTTTTTCCCTTCAGGTATTCGGGTATTCGGAAGTCAAATCGACGTACGAATTAAATTTGTTATACAAAGTAATTATTACTTAAATTTATAGAATATTAGTAAAAAAAATTGTCTTAACGAAAACTTAGCGACGTGTAACTTATGGTTTTAGTTAAAATATATTTTTTGTGTACTTGTTTAATACATTTATTTATGATTATTTCAAAATTGACATTGTTTTGTTGTAAATTATTAATCTTTGTAGATTAAATTTTTCCAACACATTAAACGCTGAGAAATTTAAAACATTACTTTTCTCTGTCGAACCTTGAATCCGGCTTGACGGACCATAAACATTTTAGGATTCTCTTTTTTGTAAGTGATTATAATTGTTGAAATAAAATGTTATCGTTATAATAAAATTGTTTTTTTTTTAAATACTAGTGCTACCATCTAAGTACTAATAGGAATAATTTCAAAACTTAACTAGCTATTAATGGATTGTCATTAAGAATTGGAATGAATGATGAATTGTAATATAAAAACGGATATAAATAAAACCACAAACTGCTGTAATTTCTGTACATTAATATTTACATAACATTTTAAAATAAACTTGAGGTTAAATTAATTAACCCACTCCTATGCTATTTTGTGTTATTTTTCAATTTTTAGTTCGACGAGCTTTAATAGTTTTGACGTGTCAACGTCTTAAATTAGGTTGCGGCTTGGAGTCATTCATGAAAAAGTGTAACGCTCGCTCACGTCTGTTACGATGAGTCACCGAACGAAAGAGATGCCGGACTGCCGAATGCCTTTCTCTCCCACTCCAATCCATCACATTTAAAAAGACGTTGTCACGTAAAATCTTTGCCCGTAAAACCGACTTTACTGGCAACCGTTTTTTTTAGTTTATTTAAACTAAATTCTTTTAAATATTATAACTATTTATAACATTTTATAGTAGCTCATACTAAATCTGACTATCTTATTTGTCCGTCCTAGTGACTTTCAATGGCAATGTCGCATCAACGCAGCGGCTTCTCGTATATATTCTCGTAGTGCAGCTTGGACCGCAGCATGTCGTCCTCGTTGATTTCGACGTGCAGGGGCGGTATCATGGCGCCCGCCACCGACCTGGCCGCACAACCAGAACAGTCACAGACTACCATCATCTCCAAATCGTCAATATTATAATATAATATTAGTAGCCAGTAGATACACATTACATATACACACTATTTTTCGTTTTGCCCTAATCGCCTGTAACTAATCGGTCTTATAAGTTTTTACAGTTATAAGAGATAGATATATTTTAAATTTTTACAATTCTTATCTATTTTTATAATATCAAATGCGAAAGTTTGTCTGTTTGTTATGCTTTCAAAGCTATTCCACTGATTAGCTATATAGATAGAATTTGGACTATTAGTAGTAGTTAAATTACCCTTTTTACCTTGGAAATAGGAAAAACAATAAATAATTAAGGGTGTTTTAACAGTAAAGTCCTTAACTGAACTATAAGTTATTATATATTTTTTATTTTATTTTTATCACACAGAACAGCATACTAATACTACTTTTTAGCAAGAATTTAAAGTTAATGTACTCAGTAAGAGATGTAAGATTTAGACCCAATAAATGGACTCAGCCAGTGCCAGGTAAATTACCTGCACAAAACACTACAACTCACCTGCCCTCTGAATTGAGAAAATTAAAGGTGGAACAAGCGTGTTCTGTGGGCAGTATCTCCACATTCAGCTTGGCCGCCCGCGCCGCTTTAAACACAGTATCGATAGTCTTCCTCTCATTTGTTTCTAAACCTAATATCTGTAATGGAATTTTAACTTAGTTGTTGAAAACTGAACTCCTAACCCAGTTTCAAAATGATTCTACTTCCACTAAATCTCTACCTATTTTTACGTCGTCCATCCCCAAAGTAAGTAACTCAATACTTGTGTTATGGGTGACACAACTGCTGAATATATACTTATATATTTTTTAAATACATACTTAAATACAAGTATACACCCAGGCTCAAAGACCAACAAATTCATTTATAGAAAATGTTCGGCGGGAATCAAACCTGCAACCCGCATATAAATTGTATTACAATTCTACATATGAAATGTGAAAATCATACCAGAAGATCTATTTTTGGTTCCAGCATTTTAAAAAACCTCAGCGATGATTCAGTGATTTCATTGGAGTTATTCACTTGCCATGACAGTATGGTTCTGTGAAAATTTGAAATATAAGTTCAATATCCTATAGTTACTTATTTCTTCCCATTTTGATTTCTATAAGCTGAGATAGCCCAGCGGTGACACCGCGCGACTCTTTCGAAGAGGTCTTGTATTCAAACCCTGAGGTTTTTCTATTAAAACTAATGTTTCAAATTGATAATTGCAATTTATCACTTGCTTTCCAGTGAAGGAAAACATAGTGAGGAAACCTGCATATCTCTTTTTTTTTTTTTTTTTTTTCGAATTGACAATATGCTGTTAGCCCTAACGGCTTTTACAGCGTCACCGGGCGGGAAGAATGTGCATATCTCTAGAGAATTCTGGAGATATGTGTAACCTACCAATCCGCATTGAAGCTTCGTGGTAGGTCTTAGCTCCAAACCTTCTCCAGGAAAAGAGAGAAGAGGCCTGTTCCCAGCAGTGGGATAGTTACAGGCCGCTACTTGACTACCTTACTTCGATTTATGTTATCAAAAAATGAGTACAGTAAAATTTAATATTTATTAAAGGATACCTTGGGAAAATAGCAATTGGTCCCAGTACTGTGATTCCATTGTTTAATCTAAATCCATACTGGAACAAATAATAATAATTACAAACATTTCAGTATTTCTTCTTTTAATAGCTTTCTAATAACAACAGCTCAAATATTGAATCAAGTTGAAATTGCTCAGTTAAGAAAACTTTGATTATTTCTGACAAATTAGGCAAAGATTTTGGACCACATATTATAAATATGTTGTATTCAACACAACCAGTGATTAACAGATGTTCAACAGGAACCCCTTTAGTTATTGAGTTAACAATTTGAGCTGTAGTGAATTACAATGTTACACTAATGTCATTTTACTGTTGTGTGACAGTTTTGGATTTAAAAAAGCAACAAATTGTAAAAAGCATTGACAATTTGTTGCTTTTACACAATCAAACTAAATGTAAATTCTTTATTTATTTGTACTTTTCCTTACTCTAAGACAACAGAGTCACCAGCTACTAATAAGAAATCAAACAAGTTTGTTGGTAAAATTAACTTTATCATCTTAATGTAAATTTTTTTAGTAGCTTTCTTTAGGTGATTAAAGACTTCAAATTAGATTTATAAATACGCCGTTTTAACAATGGAACAACAAGTTTTCCGCATATATTAAAAAAGGGGCTATATTTTAAGGTATTTGGTTAATGCTCTTGCTGTTCAAGGTATAAATTTATATCTTACAGTAGCATATGAATCTATCATGAGTCCTAGGTCTTGCTCCTGGTTAATGACTCGTACTGTGGTTTTGCCGTCTCCTTCATAAGCAGCTTTGAAACGAACATGACTAAAGAAGGATAAGAGAGAGTAAGATTTAACAAATATCCAGAATACCGGCAGGCGGTATGGTATACAAATAATATTAAACAGCAACTTTTTAATTTATCTTTTATAGTATTTATTTGATAATATAAAAAAAAACAAATGTTCTAACCTTAAACATAAGGGATTCCTTCTTATCGTCGGGCCAAAATATCTAAATCTACTTGACAGCATTGTTACTTAATTATGAATACAACTGAATCTGATAATAAGTTATTTCAATTAGATCTGTAATTATTTAATACATTCACAGCTTATTACATTTTTTTTAAACTGAATAGACTATAGAATAATTTAAATTTTAAATGATATTTACCATAGGCAAATAAAAAGCATAAAGATTTAAACACATATCATTCGTTATCTTATTATTTTGTTATTCATATTAATTATGTACCCGCAAGTTTTCCAATACTGCAGTTTTACAATCATTTTACAATTGAAAAAAGTATCAACGGTAAACATAATTTTTCGGTCGGATTTTTTACCTTTTGCCGAGCATTTAAATAAAAAAATTTAACGTCCTACCTACATGCTGTAATAATTATTTTACAATATACTGCGTTGTATTTCGGCATACTACAAAATTATGAGGAAAAAAGGATGTGTATGTAAGAGCCAATACTTGACAGTACCTTAGGTCTGGATATCTCTTTTCAATGAAAGACCTGATCCCATTTCAAATTCAAATTCAAAATATTCTTTATTCAAGTGGACTGTTTACAGTACTTTTGAATCGTCAAATGTTTTAAAGAAGCTATCACTGATTCGGAAGTTTGCTCCTACCGAGAAGAATCAGGAAGAAACTCGGCGGCTAATCTTTTAAAAAATTATTACAATTTGATGGTTACAAAGTAATCGTTGCAGCTGGATGCGTAGCTGACTGCAGTTAAGATATGCTATCACTCAAATAATCCTCAATAGTATAGTAAGCTTTATGTAGCAACAGCGTTTTGAGATAATTTCTAAACTTGTGTAAAGGCAAGTCTAGATAATGTTGAGGAATTTTGTTATAAAAACGTGTACCGAGGCCGACAAATGATTTTCGGACCTTTTGGAGGCGTAATCTAGGCGTCATTAGTTTATGTCTGTTTCTTGTATGTCTGTCATACCTATCACTATTTTTACTATACAAGTGAATATTTTTACGTACAAATAGTATATTACTGTAGATGTATTGTGAAGCTAAAGTCATAACGCCAATTTCTTTGAACTTTTCCCTAAGAGAATAACGAGGTTTCATATTATAAATACCACGTATAGCTCTTTTTTGCAAAACAAAGACCCTGTGAATATCAGCCGCTGTACCCCATAGCATGATTCCATATGACATAATGCTATGAAAATAGGAAACATAAACAAGTTTTGCTGTGTCAACATCAGTTAATTGTCTAATTTTCCTAACAGCGTAGGCAGCGGAACTTAATTTTCCACAAAGGTTTGTTATATGGGGCCCCCATTGAATCTTTGTATCTAAGGTTATTCATAAAACACAGCTGTATTTTCTTTCATTAATATTTCATTATTTAATATAACATTTTCTGTTGGTCTGGTTTCATTAAGCAGTGAAAACTCTACGCATTTTGTCTTTTTTGTGTTTAAAAGTAGGTTATTTATGGTAAACCAGTGAGATATTTGAGACAAAGCATTATTCACATCGTCAAGATTTTCTTTATATCTGTCAACCTTAAAAATTAATGATGTATCATCTGCGAATAGTACAATGTCGCAAATACTGGGCACAAAATATTGCAAATCATTAATATATAAAAAGTTACGGAGTCTTATTGTTTTTCCAACATCTGTATGATCTGTTTTTACATCAACAACTTATTTTACATTAAAAAATATTTACCTATTTACAAAAATAAGTTTAGTTAAAAATATGTTTGTTTATTTATAAAAACAACATTGCAAAAGTAGTAACTTTTTAGTAGTAGTAAAAAGTTTTAGTAGTAGTAGTAGTAGTAACCAAAGGTTGTCTGTGAGAGATCGCTTTAGCGATAAGACCGCCTTTGCAAGCTTGTCCTAATTTAATTTAATATAAACCAATGTACCTTTGTATAATGCAATAAGAATAAATAAATAAATAACTTTATAAGGGAATAAATGAAAAACGAAGTGCACCGCAAACTTTATATTTCTAAATAAAAAACTTATTAGTTCACAATTGATACTAAACTTATCGACAGTGTGGTTGTTAGCGATTTCTTAAAAATACAATAACTACTCAATAAATTTTAGATCACAGTCAATGACTTACTATCTACATACTTTATTTAACAAATATTAGTTGTAAAAAATGTTATTACACATTCACACTAAACAAAATAATGGATCATTAGCTACCATTACATATATTCGAGTTAAATTATTATATTGTAGACTCATCTTATTCTCTCAGATGTATTTTACATTTTGTATAGTCGGTTGTATCAACTCAAAAGTATTAATAATAATAAAGAAAAACGGCAGAGCTTATGAATAACTTAGTTTGTGGGCTGGTTAATTTTTTTACAACATAATTTAATTAAATTCTAAAATTATATAACTTATTATGAACTTACAATTTTTTTACTTATTTTAAACTTGTCTATAAAAAAACTAGTAAAACTACGCAAATCTTCATGATTTAAATATGCGATAGCACACTTATATTATTGCTACTCCAGAAACTTAGCTTTGTACAAATATATTTTACGATAAAATATGGAACTACTAGGTACCACTAGGTACTTATGAGTACATGTGCTGTAAGCTTTATAGTTAAATCATAATAAAGACTTCTGCTTTGTTGTTGTTTACCCCGCGGTATATGTTGCCTACATAAAAAATAAGCAGGTTATCTACAAATACCTAATTAAACGGTAGCTAAGTGTTCTTTTGGGTTTTCCGGGCTTTGCGATAAAGGGAAGTGGATTTGCTATATGTCAAATCGGATTTATTTAACTTTTCGTACAAGTCTGTAAAGCTGTCGAGTCCCAAAACTTCTGTCGTTTTAATATTAATAACATGTATGCAAATTGTCTATGCCAAAAACATGTGTCTTGAGCTTGCTTATGCGAGGTATATGAAATAAATAATTCGTAATCATGTTTCAAGCCTGAGTTTGAGAAGGTTGACTTTCGCTTTAACGCGTTAACTGAATTGAAATATCCAACATTAAAATGACTGTAATTGATCAATAAAATAATTGTATTTAATGTTAGTTTCATTTAAATTGAATTACCGAGAGTTTAGGAAGTATAAAAAAAGTAAATGACACATTAATGGCAAGCTAAGTACATTAGCTTAATATTCAATTATTCCATTATACTACACAGTCACACCAATCTATTTAAAACTACTTCAGAACTCAAAAGTAATGTCTTACTGGTTATCGACGTTTAACGGGTTCGAACATCAGCTAATCCGAGTAAACTTTAAGAGCTTACAGTCGATGGTGGATTATATATTGTTAATGGTCTAAGAATAAATTTTGACCATGCTTGTAACTATGTACTTAAGTAAAATGTATGTAATGTAAAGCTAAATGTAGAGTGTACTATCCGCTCTCATACCTGATAAATGCAGAATTTGTAAAAACTCGCACTACCCGACACCAATAACACAACAATACAAAAGCACTGTACACATTCGGCTTCGGCTACCGGTGTTGATAATATTTTTACTAATTACAGTTGTAATATCTTAGAAAAGTCTATAATAAGTCGTTTAAGGTCTGACCATAGTGGGCAAATTATATCTGTCCCTAGCTATGTGCATGAAAAAAATCATTATATCAAGTGCAGGCCGATCACTTCTCATAAAATAAAACGATTTCAATCAAAAATATCATCAAAGATATTACAATTCGACAAAAGTCGCGGTAGCTCAGATGAACTTTTTAATGCCCTCTTTGGAATGATTGGTTGTGAGTTTAATAAGACCTTTAATATTATAGAAAAAAAAGTGTACAAAAATCTTAGGTTTAGCGAATGGGCCACTAATGGCATTTATAAGAGTAGAAACAAGTTATTTGATCTGTATGCAGAAAAACAATATAATCAGTCCCCCACTTTTCTAGAATATGTAAGAAAATATTCAAAAACGCTTAGAAGTGTCTGCACACAGGCCAAATCTCTTCACATTAAAAGTAAAATAATTAATTCTAAAAATAAAATAAAAACAACCTGGAATGTTATTGGAGAAGAAACAGGTAGACGTAAAATGCATAATTCTGCCATAGAGCTTAAAATTGGGAATGAACTTATTAATTCTGATACAGCAGTAGCTAGTGCATTTGAGCATTTCTTTCAGAACATACCTATTTCCACCACTAGCTCAATAAACTCATCCCCAATGGAAGCTTTTAATGTTTTGAAGGACAGCGTTTGTCACGGAGTGCAGTGTTAATTTTAAATTTGAACACATTTCCCCATACGATATCGTCAAAACTTTTAAAACATTAAATATTAAAAAAACAACTGATCTGTGGGGAATGTCCGTAAAATTAATTAATAATATTATTGATATTATCGCCCCGATTATGGCCAAGATCTTTAACAAATCTGTAGATACAGGAATATTTCCCAATTTAATGAAACATAGTAAATTGATCCCCCTTTTTAAGTCCGGCGATAAGAGCGACCCTCAGAACTATAGACCCATTTCGGTCTTGCCAACTCTAAGCAAGATTTTTGAGAAAATCATTCTAAAGCAGCTGCTCCAGCATTTTAATTTACATAATTTACTTCATCCTGAGCAGTATGGGTTTACTAAGGGTCGGTCAACAACGGATGCGGGTGTGAGGTTGTTGAAGCATGTCTACGATGCGTGGGAGAACTCACAAAATGCCATAGGGGTATTTTGTGACTTATCCAAAGCATTTGATTGCGTTCAACACGAAATTTTATTGTTTAAGCTTGGCTATTATGGCATTAAAGACAATGCACTTCGTCTCGTTGCATCGTACCTTCACAGCCGGATTCAAAGAGTGTGCATTAATGATGTGCAGTCATCCGGAACGGCCTTAGTTATGGGTGTGCCTCAAGGATCAATCCTTGGTCCGTTTCTGTTTTTAGTATATATAAATGATTTACCATATTTTATTCATCATATTTGCGATATTGTACTGTTTGCGGATGATACATCATTAATTTTTAAAGTAAATAGAAATGACGATAATATTGACGAAGTAAACAGGGGTTTATCGCAAGTAGCTCATTGGTTCAGGCTAAATAATTTGGTACTGAACTCGAATAAAACTAAATGTATTGAATTTGCATTACCTAATGCTGCAAAAACAGCAAATAGACTCTCTTTAAATAATGTACCACTAAAAACAGAAAATTCGACTGTATTTTTGGGAGTATCCTTGGATACAAAACTCCAATGGAGCACACACGTAACAACTCTTGCAGGGAAACTGAGTTCAGCGGCCTACGCTGTTCGAAAGATAAGACAATTCACAGACGTCGAAACAGCAAAACTTGTTTATTTTGCCTACTTCCATAGCATTATGTCTTATGGAATATTGCTATGGGGTAAATGCGCGGATAGTGAAAAAATTTTTGTTTTACAAAAAAGAGCTATACGTGGCATTTATAATTTAAGACCGCGTGATTCCCTGCGAGAGAAGTTTAAGGAAACAGGTATTCTTAAATTTGCTTCACAGTATATTTTAAGCAATCTTATTTATGTACGTAAAAATATAAAGAATTATAAAACGATAGGTGATGTATACAATAGACAAAGCAGGAACCGACATAAGCTTGCGGCTCCTGCTTTGCGCCTTGCAAAAGTGCGTAACTCGTTTGTGGGTTTTGGTATAAGATTCTATAATAAAATTCCGCAATCAATTTCAGCTTTGCCATTACATCAGTTTAAAAACACTGTTAAAAAGAGGCTGATACAGAAAGCCTACTATACTCTTGAAGATTATTTGGAAGACAAGAATGTGTGGATATAGCTCTCTTTGAACCTGTACAAGAAAGTAACGACTTAATGTAAATAGTATTAAGAATTATATTTTTAAAAGAGCAACCGCCGAGTTTCTTGCTGGCTCTTCTCGGTAGGAACAGCTTTCCGAACCAGCAGTAGACTTGACGATTCAAAAGCACTTGTTTACAAGTTTATTTGAATAAAGAATATTTTGAATTTGAATTTGAATTTGAATTCATCACCACAATCTCAACAATTGTTTCACCCCGTAACCGAAGCATCGTCAGGAGATAGACTCTACATATATAGCAAAATAATATTTTCATTACTTTTTCTAACTACTTACTTATATTGCTTTTGTAGTGTACACCTCCGCAAAGTAACACCTAATTCTATAAATTATGTACTTAAGATTAAATTCCTATTATGAACAAATTAACTAAGCTTAGAATATTTTGAACATGGCTATAATCGATTTTCCGCTACTAAAATCCTAATCGTAAAATACAACCATGATGTAAATTCCCCCAAAGTATGTCAGTACGTATGACAAAGTATGTTTCCCCCATGTAAAAGGCATCCTCCATACTCCGTGTCAGTCATCACGAGCCACAGTCACATAAGACCAGTCATCGTCACGAGATAATGTCGGCGGGTCCCTGCTGCTGCAATAGCTGCCAGTATAGACCTCGTTTTCGCACCAAGTCTTCATGTGAACCGCTTTCAGCAACTACACCTGTGATATATAAAATTAATATTAATATTTCAATTCATACGATTGTTGAGTGATAGTAGCATGTCTTAACTGATAGCTGGAGCTTTATGCTAAAGTTTGTGTCGGACATAATGGGTGAGAAAGAAAGAGAGGAACGGGCTAGAAAGGCCGAGCAATAGACACCGGCTACGGTGAAGCGATGCCGAGAGGTGGTCCCGCCGTAGAAGGAGGAGAAAATGAGGAGGGGTTTTAGTCCGTGGGAGTCGGACACTTCCCTGTGGAAAAGTCCGCAGGAAGTCCGTAAAGGATTTCCCCTCCGCTAGGAAAAAAAAGCATATCTTAACTGCAGTCAGCTACGCTAAGCTGCAACGATTAACTTGTAACTATCAATCAAATTGTAATTATTTTTTTGTTGAAAAGATTATCCGCCGAGTATCTTGCTGGTTCTTCTCGGTAGGAGCAAACTTCCGAATCAGCGGTAGCTTCTTTAAAACATTTGACGATTCAAAAGTACTGTAAACAGTCCACTTGAATAAAGAATATTTTGAATTTGAATTTGAATTCAAAAAACTCTTTATGGACATAAACTTGTAAATAAGTACTTTCAATTCTTCTGCTGGCGCAGAACTCTTATACATATTTTGTTGAAAACAGAGATAATGAAAATCCACCGTGTGGTATCCGGCTGAGTGGAATAGACCATCCTTATTTCTTACCGAGGTGTCGTAAAAGGCGACTAGCGTAAGTTAACCCACCGTGTGGTATCCGGTTGAGCAAAATAGACCACCCTCATTCTTACCGGGTGTCGTAAAATACGACACAGGTAAGTTGACGTCATGCTGGCGGCCGGTCGTAAAATACGTAGCCAAATCATGTGACATCATGTTTGAACATGTTGAACCGACCGCACATAGAGTGGGATAAGGGCAGGAGGATGAGAGATAATAAAAATATGATATTAATAGGCCAAGGTTCCAGAAAATTCGATCATTAGTTTTGGTCTAAACTCTATTTTTTCACTTCTCTTTACTTAAACTCTACTTTTAGCGTTACATAGTTTTTATTGTGACCGATAGAAATATCATCGTTGTAACCGAGAATTTCATTAAAGAATATTTTGAATACGTACGGATATTCATAGACATACGAGAGGTCACAAAACGCTTCTGATACCTGTGTCGCGACTTCAAAAGTGCTTAAAAGAGCTTTTTTGAAATAAAGATTAAAATATTTTGAAGAATGCTGACCCTTATCAACGACGCAGATAGTGTGGGCGTGGCGCACTGTAGCCAGCCGGTGGGCGATGATCACTGTGGTCCTGTCTTTGGATGCAGTCTCCAGCGCCGCCTGCACCACCTGAGACCAAGAGTTATATTAATTATATTGAATATTTGAAGATTATATAACGGACCATATTAGATATAGAACGGACTTACATAAAGGATATAAATAGCCGCTCTCTCGGCCAAACCGCTAAACGTATTTGATAGAAGTCGAAAACCTGATCTTATACTAATATATAAAGCTGAAGAGTTTGTTTGTTAAACGCGCTAATCTCAGGAACTAAAGGATCGATTTGATAAATTCTTACAGTGTAAGATAGTCAATTTACCGTGGAAGGCTATATAACATCACGCTAAGACGAATAGGAGAGGAGCAGCAATAAAAAATACTATGCAAACGGCAAAATTTCAAGCTCTCCTTGCGTGCGCTGAGTAAACGGAGCAAGTTATTAAAAAATCATGTAATATAAAATTTGTCCCCTCTAAAAGTTCTAAATAAAATCCACGACAGCATATATTTATCTTTGAAGGTTAAACCACTTTAACCGTTTTTATGGTTATCAAAATACTATATTACGGTTTTAATATTTCCACACGGGCGAAGCCGCTGGCGATAGTAAAGGATAAACGGCCTCACGGCTTTCACGGCCAAACCGCTAAACGTATAAGATAGAATTCGAAAGCCTGTTGTATAAATTAAGACGATTGAAGATGCGGGTAAAGAAAGATAGACAGAAAGCAATACAGCCAATCTTTCCATTTTTATATTATTAGTAAATCAGTCACCTTTTCGCTGGCAGCGTCCAGGGCCGAAGTAGCCTCATCCAACAGCAAAACCCTGGGGTTCCTTAGCAGAGCACGCGCTATGGCCACCCGCTGCTTCTGCCCGCCGGACAGTGCTGCCGATCCAGCTTCCAGTACGGTGTCGTAACCCTGTAAAGAGAACAGTTTGTCATACCAGCCTATTTGTCTACCTTTCTAGTATGCTCATATATAAAGCTAATCTTATAAAGCTCAGTCTCATAAGATAACTAGCGAGCTTATTGGAGTTTCTAAGGTTGTGTGCGATTTTGTCAAGGAGCCTATCTTCTGGTGATCCCAGAAGTAGTTAGATCCTTTGATTAAGGGGGGAAACGTTCGACGTTGTGGTACTGAAGAGCCGAAAAAAAATTTTAAACGAATGCCAGGTGTTCTTTGCTAAATCCATGATTTTTGGTAGTAACATATCCTGCTGCCACTTGCATAATCGTGATGGATATTTGAAATAAGGCTATTCCTCGTCAGGAGAGTTTCTTGCTATTTCTTTTTAGCATGGGCAGATTTGCGAACTAGTAGTAGCTTCATAACAATATAACGATTCGAGAGCGCTTGTCAAAGCCAACATGAACAAATAATTTTTGAACTTGAGAGTACTTACCGCGGGTAAAGTAGCGACGAAGGAGTGCACGTTGGCCGCCTTGGCCGCGGCGATGATCTCCTCGAGAGGCACCTTGCGTGAGTTGTCCCCGTACGCGATGTTGTCACGCAGCGAGCGCTCGAACATGACGGGCTCCTGCTGCACCAGGCCGAGCTGGGCGCGCAGCGTGCCCAGCGGCAACGAGCGCCGGATGTCACGCCCGTCCATACTCTGGTAATGTTACAGCCTATTAATTGGGCGTAGGCCTCCTCCTCTCCTTTTTAGAGAGAGAGAGAAGGGTCGGAGCTTGACGTTTCACGCTGCTCCAATGCGAATTAGTAGATTATACAAACTCAAAGAATTCTTCAACAATATGTCCTCACGATGTTTTCCTGTACCGAAAAGCGTATACAATTACAAATATTCATTGACAGTTAAAAGCTTTAACAAAATAACGCATAGGCGTTTGTCTGAGTGACCGACTGAAAAGGTATAACAGCTCTATTCTACTAATAATCACAAATGTATTGTATATATAAATATCCCATAAGAAGAGTTTTTTAAGTTGCGGCCGATTTGTTTAAGTCCGTTACCTACAAAAAATTGTACGCATATTTGATTTCTTTAAAACAATTCCTGAGTAAATTAACTAAAGCTTTATTTATTGGCATGACAGGATAGTTTTCGCGAGAATTCATGGCCTAAAAACTATAATATTGTGGATATTATGAGTTTTGCCAATACAATGTCTCCGAATAGTTCTTTAATTATGAACTATAGCTCCGAAATCTGGCTCTGGAAGAATTCAGTCTCTACTTACCACGATTCCTTGATCGGGATCGTAGTTCCTCATTAGTAAATGCATGATGGTCGACTTCCCGCAGCCGGAGGGGCCGACCAGCGCGAGGGTCTTGCCAGCTGGCAGGTCCAGGTTGAGTCCTCGGAGCACCGGCACGTTGGGTCGCGTGGGGTAGTGGAAGTGGATATTGGTGAAGTCCAACTTGCCGGTTGTTACCTTAAAATATTAATGGAAGGAATATATAAACTTAAAATTCGGAATAGTTTAACTATTATAGTGCTTAATAGAATTCTGTGATTTATCGTCCGCTTCCCGGCAAGAGAAGTTTAAGGAAATATGTGTTCTTAGTGATGTAAGAACACCGATGTGAACTTAACTTCACTACAACTACACTACACATTGTAAACATAGAGTTATTATACTAGAGTAGGAGAAAATAGGTAGGCCTGTAAGTGTCACCAAAAATAATGAGAGAGGATAGATGAGACATATAGCACATTTAGTATTAAAGTGACCTAAATCAAAGTAAGTCTTAATTGAGTTAGAAACATTGTAATTCTTATTTCAATGACATCACGGTACGAATTATTTAAAAAGGTAGTGTTTTCTTGTTCTTCCAAGTTATGGGTCTCTTTAAAAGTCACGAAATTTGTAGGCACTATTCAACGCTTTATTGCAATTTGTCACAAAACAAAGTTTTCGAATTCAGTCTCTTTACTACAAGGCAATATTAGTCTAATCACACATAAAAAAGGGATATATAGAAAGTCTCATTTGCTATCTCTTCATTTTCGATGACTCTCTCTTTTACTGTGTGGAGTTAATTTAAAGTAATTTTGACCAATGTCCACCAGCTCGAGGTTTGGGACCGTAGAGCTCCTGGTAACAGCTACACGGTAATACGAATTTGGAATATACAGAGAATTGGAAATCTACAGTTGGAGACACTCACCCAAGTGGGATCATCCACAGCACTGTCCTCAGTATGTACCAGGGGTTTCCTCTGCAGCGCGCGGATGATGCGCGCCCCGGAGCGCCGCGCGGCCGCGAAGTTGGGCGCGAACGACAGCGCCTCCGCCAACATCCAAGCCCCGTATATCAGCGCTTCGGCTACACTATAACAATAACAATAACAATGAGAATCATCATCATTCGCCTGCCTCTGTCCCTCTCTAAGTGGGGTAACAGATTTATGTAAATTGAAGAGGTCGCGCGGTATTAACTCGCTTGCTCGAAACTTTGGTGCGCCGCGTAAACCAGCAGAGATACACTAAAGTAATGCACTAGAGAATTGTAAATTTAGAAAAGTTCTATATAAAAGTCCGCATCAGCATGTCTTTATGTCTTATGGTTCACTAACAATAACTTCGATTCGATTTTCAGTTCTGGAAAAATTTTGTGACACTGATTTCTATGGGAGAAAAGATGTTGGCACAGCTAGTAGACCGTAAAAAGTGTAAAAAGTTGTTAGCCAAAGAAATTGAAACTAGCATATGGGAATCACTCACAGTATCGCATATTCATATTTGAGGTCCTCTCTGGCGATGAGGTACCCGCCGTACGCGAGCGACACCGCGTAGCCCAGCGTGGGCGCGCACAGGCACAGCCCGTACACGGGCCCGCGCACCCAGCGCGTGCCGGCGTGGCGGGCCGCGGCCTGCAGCGCTGCCTGGTAGCGGCTGAGGATCGCTCGCTCCACGCCTGCCGAATAGATTGAGGTTAGAATTGGTGTAATAAGTTATAACAAAAGAAAGATATCATCATCCTCCTGCCCTTATCCCACTCTAAGTGGGGTCGGCACAACATGTTACAAACACGTTTTCACATGATTCGCTTCGAATTTTACGACCGCCCGCCTGCTTGACGTCAACTTACCTAAGTTGTATTTTACTACACCTCGGCAAGAAATGAGGGTGGTCTATTCTACCCAGCCGGATACCACACGGCGGGTCGACTTGCTTTAGTCGCATTTTAGGACACCTCGTTAAGAAAGAGGGTGGTTTTACTCAGCCAGCTACCACACAGCGTAATATTTACTCTAAAAACTGAAAATATAACCAACCCAGACTGTGGACCGTCCTCACGTTGAGCACAGCTTCTGTGGCGATACGAGATGCGCTCTCGAGGGATTGTTGTTCTTTCTCTTCTGCCTTCTTGGTCATCCAGCCTTCTAGACATACACCGCCAATGACCTGCAATGAAATGAAAGTAAAAACATACACTGGATTAAAAACTTATACGCCAAAATAGAATAAAAACTTAATGAAACAAAATCCATTCAAAATTGAAATTATTTTTTATTCAAGTAAACTTGTAAACAAGTGCTTTGGAATCGCCAACTCTACTGCTGGTTCGGAAAGCTGTTCCTACCGAGAAGAGCAACCAACAAACTTCGCGGTTGCTCCTTTCAAAATATAATAATAAACAGTATAGTAGGCTTTCTGTATTAGCCTTTTATTAATAGGTAGTTTTTAAATTGCTGTAAAGCCAAAGCTAAAATTGAGTGCGTAATTTTATCTTATACCCAAACCCACAAACGACTTACGTACTTTTGGAAAGCTTATGCCGTTTCCTACTTTGTTTATTACAGACATTACCAATATTTTTTTACTATATATATTCTTATGCATAAAAATTAAATTGCTAAAAAAACTATAAAGCAAATGTAAGAATACCAATATTAATTATATATATTTTGTTCAGGCCATATGTATGAAATACCTATTTAATAGGATGTATTGACAAAACCGACATTATTTTTTTTTACTGTTATTTGATTCTACTATTGGACTAAACGGCGTACGGTAGTTTTCCAATGTTTTGATGCTAGCATCAGATTATAATGTAACTGTAAAGTGCTGACTTACACACGGCACGCTCAGCAAGCTGACTACGGTCATCTTCCAGGAGAAGGCCATAGCGAGACTAACACCAAGCACCATGGTGCTGACTCCTTGGAGCATCGTTCCCAATCGGGTACCTGGCACATAAAGCATAATATAAGTCCATTGCCTTAACATCTGTTCTCTTCATATTCTTCATTCAAATTTCTTACGATTCGTCAAAGGTCTAAGAAGCTACCACTGATTAGGAAATTTGTCCCCCTAAATGATACCAACAAGAAACCCAGTTCAAAAAAAAATAAAAATGATACCTTTGCAATGTACAAAAGTGACAATGTATTATTTTTCTATAATAAGTGACTAAAGATACGTGATGCTTGTACATATATTATCTTAATTATACCTGTTACATGCAGGATTTGTAACCAACCCATATACTGCTATATATAGATGGTAATGGTGGATACCATTACCATCACCACACTACAGCTACTGCTATTACTGTAGCTCTGCAGATATTTAGTACTACAATCTCATTTATCATTTCGTCCCATAACCAAATCATTAGCAGGATATAAACTGCACGACAAATTCGCATATTTTGTCGTGAAGTCAGATATAAAAACAAATACTACACTTTACGAGTACATTTAGCATTCCAATTCCTCTTATCATTGGATTACAGGAAAATAACATCTCATTTGGATTATGGATGGTTAAATCACGTAATTTTTTATTTCAAATATTGAAATACATAGCTTAACTTCTAGCACATATATCGCTATAACAAAAAGATGGGTCTAAACCGTGCCGATACCACTGAAATGAAAATTCTCATAGGGTTTTAACGAAGTAAGGGTAACAGTATATCTGTAAGCTAACAAGGTACACTACCTGTGGCGCCTTGTACTGCAGCACAGTCTGACGCGAGCCGTGCACAGAGCGCTCCCACTGAGTTAGAGGGAACGTCGAACCACCCTTGTTCCTATAAGGACATTAAATGCATTGAAAATCGATAGATAGCTATAAAAGTAACGTAAACGTAACGTAAAATAAAGAAAAAAAAGTAAAAAAACTATTTTATAACTAAGTAAACAAATTATCAATCTATTTATATTGTTTGTGAGAGCTGTGATAGCCCAGCGGTGCGACCGTGTGATTTTCCAGGGCATCACGGGTGTAAACCCCGGTCAGGCATCAATGGTTTTTCTGTTAAAACTTTTGTGTCTAATTCAAATTATTCAAGGAAAACATCGTGCATATCTCTAGAAAATTCTGTGGATATGTATAACCTACCAATCCGCATGGGAGCAGCGTGGTATGTCTTAGCTCAAATCCTTCTCTTCAAAAACGGAGAGGGTACGCCTATGCCTAGCAGTGTGATAGTAACATGCCGTTACTTGGTTCAATTAATAATTATCACATGGAAAAAACACAGTATTTGCTTTCTGGTATTTTCACAGCAAACATGAAGCAACACGCACACAGTTCACAAAAGGAGGTATATCTATAGTATTGACCTGTGTCAAATAGTTGTTGAAGGTGAGCACCCTGAGCCTGTCGGTGAGCTTGGCCCCGGCCAGCCCGAACAACCAGGCCTGCAGGAAGGTCACCACGCCGCTAAGCAGCGCCGCGCACCCGAACAGGCCCGCGTACATTTGGGAATGACGGAGGATCTCCGCGTGGTCCGGCCACGAGAACATCTGGAATTATTTCAGAGTCACCATTAAGGTGGACGCCTTAATGGTCCACCGTCTCGCTGGACCGACGACATAAGAAGGGTTGTTGGGGCCAGGTGGATGCGCATTGCGGAGAACCGGGATGTCTGGCGCAGACATGGGAAGGCCTATCCAGCAGTGGTCTGCGATAGGCTGATGGATGGATGGATGGACATCATTAAGGTTAAGAGCTGTGATAGACCAGCGGTAGCACCGTGCGACTCTTTCCAGGAGGTGAGGGGTCGAACCCGGCCAGACATCAGTGAGTTTTTCGGTAAAAACTTATGTATCTAATTGATAATTGCAATTTATCAAACGCTTTTCGGTGAAGGAACACATCGTTAGGAATCCTGCATATCTCAAGAAAATTCTGATATGTGTAACGTACCAATTCGCATTGGAGCATCGTGGTAGGTCATAGCTCCAACCCTTCTCTCCAAAAACGAAGAGGAGAAGCCTATTCCCAGCAGTGGGAGAGTATTAGGCCGCTATTTTACTTTTTTGAAATTTGTTAATTCAAATTATTGTTTATTCAAGCTAACTTTTTCAAATTTGAATCGTCAAGTTACGCTGAAGCTATGACAGGTTTAGAAAACCTCTTACCGAGAACCTGCAATCTTTTATAATAACCGTTTAAATATATTATATATACTAATATATAAAACTGATGAGTTTTTCGTTGGTTTGAACGCTTTAATCTCCGGAACTACTGAACCAATTTGAACAAGTCTTTGAGTGTAAGATAGTCCATTTAACAAGGAGCCTTCCTTGTTAAATATAGACTATTACATTAGGCTAAGATGAATAAGAGCGGAGCTGCAATAAATTTGCCAAAATAGCAAAATTTAAAACTTTCCTTGAATGTGTAAAGTAAACGGTGAAGCCACAAATGTATTTGAATGTACGATAAGATTAATTACTTTTTTAAATTTATCACAAAGATGGCTGAATCTCATGTATATTCCATAAAGAACAGCTAAACATGAAGTATATAATTTATGTACTTATGTAAACGTGTAGATATAAAATATCTCACTCCATATAACTTGGAGAATAGGAAGGCGAACACCGGCATCGTGGCCCCGATCAGCAGGGACGCTACCCCCCCTCCGGTCAGTAGGGGCCATTCCTTGCCATTCAGTTTGATGAGCTGCCACGTCGACACATCCGGCACTTCTCCTTCAAGCTCTGTTTCCTGTAAAATATAATTTATAAGTAACTTGTTTATCTATACTTATATATGAAGCTGAATAGTTTGTTTGTTTAAACGCGCTAATCTCAGAAATTGCTGGACCGATTTGAAAAAATTTTGAGTGTAAGATAGTCCATTTATTGAGGAAGGAAAATGGCATGTGTGTCAAGAAATCTTGAAACACATCTTGCAAACAGCGGACGTATGCATCTCTCATCGAGACTTATAAATTTGTGTCGTTTGCACTGAGACCACGCGGGCCATGGAGTCAAAGTGCAAAAAAAATTGTATCCGTTTTAACACCTCTGCTAATTGCCTCTTCAGGTGGCAAGAGAGCTGGCTCCTTTTTCGCAACAAAGAATCAGCTTAGCGATTTTACGCGGAAACGCTGCCATGATTTGTATAGCCCTAGCGTGTAAGAAAGATTTATTGTATATTTTACTTTTTATTTACTTAATAAAGAAACCTTTATTTATTTTATAAATAACATACATCTTGAATCTCAATAGGAGCCGAAGCCACTTGGTTCCTGGACATAGAACCGAGTCGCAAACTGCCGCGGACGAACTGATCCCGACGAAACGATTCTGTAAAACAAAACAAACACAATCCGTATTATATTCTACGGTTTGATATAAAAGTACAAAATATTCTAGATATTCAAGATGAACAATGTCGCAACTGGTAAAACTATAATTTTATAGGACACTTTCTTTTGTCGTATTTTACGACTAAGGTAAGACCACCCTCTATCCTACTGAGGAAAGCGGGTTTCAATTGTACTCAATCCGATACCATACTGTGGATCAATTTACCTTAGTCGCTTTTTAAGACACCTCGATAAGAAATGAGGGAGGGCTGCATTGCATTGCATTACTCAACCAGGAAACAGTATTAATACTCATACATTAGTTACATTATGTATGTCATGTTGTACATTGTAATTATGTACATAATATAATTTGAATTGATATCTTGGAAGTTACTTTGGAATTAAAACTATGGCAGTCGAAAATTAATTTGCAATTTTCAATAGTTATCTCTTGATAACCCCCAGGCCACTCCCGTGTAAAGTAAGGACAAATCGCTAGTCCATGCTAATTTTCAAATCAAATCAAATCATTTTTATTTGCAGATTATGGGTAGGTAAATAAGTAGGTCTTAAAATTTTAAACACAGCCATAAACTACCATAAGTGGCGTGCAAATGTCAAACAATATCAATTTATATAACTAGTCCGAATATAAATGTAAATTAAAATAAAAATTGTCAAAAAAAAGAACATTATATTATATTAAAGGCAAAGTCTGTCTGTCTGTAACACTTTCACGGCTCATCCGTTTATCCGGGAAAGAAAACAATATAGTCCACAAAAAAGAGATTTAACAGTAAAGGTGACTCGAACGAAGTTGTAATTCATTACCTCTGTGCGTAGAATGGACGCTGCTACTGCGTCTCGCTCTGTTTAGTTTTGCTTCCCTTTCAGCCTCAACAGCTTCTTCATCTTCAGCAGACTCTGACATTACGGAGTTTATGCTTCTGTAGGAAAAGAATTGCATTAAAATTTTATTATTTTAATAATAGGTACATACATTTCGTACATATTCTAATTTACATTCATAGGTATAGGTTGATGCAAGCAGGCAGCCGGTCTTAAAATAACTATTTGTTGGTATTTATTCTACTATCTGTACAAAAAGTAATGCATTTAATTTTCTAATGGCCACACTAAATTAAGTGTATAAAAGCAGCGTGCGCCATATTTAGTTCTCTTACTTCGTTCACCGCTGTGTTAGGAGAAGAACACGTAACCGTCTAAGGTATAAGATATTTTGAATATACTTTTGTTTCTTCGACTTTATAATTCAAATGTGTGTTCAAATCAACATTTTTGTTTGTTTTTATTAAAAAGAGCTTAGAGCCGCTGTTTTATCCTATAGATCATGTCATAATTACCTATAATGCAATTGTTATAAGAAAATGGAATTATAATATTAAGATTTTAAGTATTGCAACCATTGTTGGTAATTGAAATAAATACAAGCAGCGTGTCTCACCGGTGAGTCATGTCGTCCTGCAGCAGCTTCCAATAGGCACCCTTCAGCTCCAGGAGCTGCAGGTGGGTGCCCTGCTCCAGCACGGCGCCCTGCTCTATGTACACTATGCGGGACGCGTTCACTATTGTTGATAACCTGAACGATCGTATTTAAATGAGTTAGTCTTGTATATACGAGTATAATCTGAATTTCGAAAACGGCTCCAACGATTTTAATTAAACTCAGTATGTAGGGGTTTCGGGCACGATTTATTGACACTATGTTAATAATCGTTTCGCCCCGTAACCGAAGCATTATCAGGAGATATACTTGGCAAATCCAAAAGTTGTATTGCCTTTCCTGCATGTATCACAACTACTAGTAGCTTTGCTCTATCATGATCAACGTTGGCGTCAAGACGTATGGTTAGCGTCAAGAACCTAACAATTACCTACCTATGGGAGACCACCAACGTCGTCCGTCCCTTGCTGGCGTCATCCAAAGCGGCTTGTACCTGTTGATATAACATATTTTACGCATTAGCTTGATGTTATTACTCCGGAATTTTCGATGATTCTGATAAATGACTCTAGATAAATCGAGAAAAAGAACTTACAAAATTAATATATTGTAAGAAAATATGCAATATTTGATAAGGCTACCTTACTGGGCAATGGATCGTAAGTACTGTAATTTTTTACTGAAAAGTTGAAATAAAGTTTTTGAACAAGTTATCAGCACTCCTGTCGAGAAAAACCAGTAATAAACTAAGACGATACTCTTTCCTAAAAAAATGATATAAAGGTATGATATTAAAAATTCACACGTAAATGTTTTATTATTACTTACATAATCTTCAGTTGTAAAGTGATTTTTAACACTATAAACGGACCCTGTTATGGTTGTTTCAGAACTGTTAATCGCGTGATATGGCCTTAGTATCGCTCTTGGACGGAACACACCAATCCACTACCCTATTGTACTATTGGCTGAGTTCATTGCCAAACGCGGAATATGCAATTTTTAAAGTAATGGAGCTTTGTGTATACCTGTCTCTCAGCAGCAGGGTCCAGTGCGGACGTGGGCTCATCTAGAAGGAGCACGGCGGGTTTCCTGAGCAGTGCTCTAGCGATCGCCACCCTCTGCTTTTGACCTCCTGATAATTGCGCCCCGCTTTCTCCGAGCATTGTGTCGTATCCCTGAAAGAGCAGTGATTAATCTATAATATTATTTGTTAAAAGTATAACGACACTCCAATGTGGATTTATGAAATACAATTCAATAGATAAAAAAATCATTAAACGTGTAAAAAAGTATTTTAAAATCGTCAACTCAACTGCGGATTATGAGGATATTATTGGACAGAAAATAAGCACGTGCATATGAATTCCTCGCGAGTTTTTCACTCAACGAAAATCGTGTAATAAATACTATTTGTAAATAAATTTACTTAAATCAAATTTATAGAACTAACTAGGCTCTTCAGTTTTACCGACTATCCAAATGCAAAGTTTCTGGGTCCCTTCTCTGAAACCCTTGATTAGTTAGATTCTTAGAGTCTTGAAAAGTAACGGACCCTTTAAAACGTTAGTGTGCATAGTGGTACAAACGCACATACACTCACACATGGTCACACGCATACTCCTAAACGTTTCAATATTTCGTATAGCCACTTACATTTGCCAGTTTAGTGATGAACTGGTGAGCGTGCGCAATCTTCGCAGCCGCCACCATGTCCTCTTCGGTCGCGCTCTCCATTCCCAGCATTATGTTCTCACGGATCGTGCCGCTGAACAGCACCGGCTCCTGGCCCACCACGCCTGTCAAATTCAAATTATTATTACTTTTGAATTGGCTTTAATAAGCGTCAAGTCATCAAATTATAATGCAGCTACCAGCACCTGTACAGTAGCAATTATTATATCAATACAAATCTTAGGTTTCTATATAATCTTTGACTGTATATTTGCCCCTGCTTCACATGGGTAGTTTGGAGACAGCGAGGGCTAGTAAGGTTAGGATGTTAGAAAAGATTATCCGCCGAGTTTCTTGTTGGTTTTTCTCGATAGGAGCAATTCGAATCAGTGGTAGCTTATTTAAACATTTGACGATTCAAAAGTATTGAAAATAGTTGACTTAAATAAAGAATATCTTGAATTTGAATTTATCTTGCTTGCTCTTTTTCATCAAAGATAAATTAGGCACAAAGCTTAATTTATGAGCAAGCAGCTTACGATTTGAAAGTCTTTGCCAAACAAAGTGTACTTACCAATGTGACTCCGATAGTGCTGGAGGTGCAGCGTTTCGAGTCGGTTACCGTCCACCACGATGTTCCCACTGTCGGGCTCGTACGCCCGCTGCAGCAGCTGCAGCAGGGTCGACTTCCCACACCCCGAGCCTCCCACGAGCGCGACTGTCTCGCCCGCGTTCAATTTCAGGCTAAGTCCTCTGAGAACCTGATCAAAATACATTTTGAGATAAGATTTTCTCCTTCTTAGAAAGAAAAGTTTAGACCCACCACGTTAGTCCAGTGTGGAATCTACCATTCCACGCCACCATTCCATACCATTACAGTAACACATATCCTAGGAATTCTCGAGAGATATGTTGATTTCCTCACGTGTTTTCTTTCACCAAGAAAAATATGATGAGTTGCAAATATCAATTAGGCACATACGTTTTAACAGAAACCTTATTCGGGATTTGAACCGGTGTCCCCCTAGATATAGGCACTCAGTCTCAAAGAGACAGCTAGACTTTCGCATTTATAATTTTAGTATGGATAATATCTAACCTTGACATCAGCCCGCGAGGGGTAATTAAAGTACAGATTTTCAAACACGATGTCTCCTTTGAAGACTTCCGGTTTGTGTCCGGAGTCCTGGAACGAGTTGATCTTGGACTGTCGTTCTAGAAGGCTGAAGAGGGACTTCGCAGCTCCTCGGGCGGTCGAGAAGATTTCCAGATGAGGATTGCACATGGCTATATTCTGAGCTGCCATAAAGGAGCAAAAGAGTACCTGCGAACAAAATATACGGTACTATTTAAAACTTCACAATATATTATTAGGCTTCAATGCATGACATAGAATTAGACGTTACTTTGTAGAGTTAGGGTAAATCTCGGTAATTCTAAATGTGGAGTGTATTATCCGTTTTCATATCGCATACAAGAAGGATTCCTAAAACGACTGCACTCAAATAAATTTACATCTCAAAAATCCGGATATTTTCATCAAATAAGTCTATTGTAAGGAAAACATTTGTTTTTCTTTTTGTGATAATTTATAACAGAAAATTTAGGTATATTTAGCAAAATAATTCCATTGCAAGGATAACATTTTTCTGTTTTTAAAAGCTTTTATTCAACTTGCAATGTATGTATGTGATAATAGAATCTTCCAAGTTAATTTGATCACTTCTCAGTGTCAAATTGAGCTGCAATTGTATATAGTAGTCCATTGACGACAATGCATGTTTATGATAAGCACGATCAGATGCTGCTGTCAGGATTGCCTACAGACGAACTAACTGCTCAACAGTTAATAGTAGAGACATTAAATTTTGTTAGAAACTTTTTTAACTTGTTTTCAAAATAATGTCAACGATATTTTTTGTGAAAATGATATGGGTTCAACGAGTATGAAGTAGTCTCCAACTCACGGTAACCATGACCCCGGGGTGGTAGACCCTCTCGTCGGGCGGGTTCTGCATGTCCTGGACGCAGAGCGCCGCGCCGTACGCGAACACGATGGCGTTGAGGCTGTAGGTGAGGAACCAGCCGAGCCCCGCGCCCGCGCCGGACCACGCGCAGCGCCGCCGGGCCGCCCAGCTCGCACCGGTCAACGACTCCGAGTATCTGATGGGGAAATTCAAACTCAAACTCAAAATTTTCAAACTCTAATGTTGTCGCCTATGACTTTCGCTTTATATTTTATAGCAACACCGTCATGAAACGAGTATTGCGCCCATTTGGCTGAAATGGTGGCAACACTGTGTCGTGTTGTTTCCTGTGGAATCTTCCTATATATTGCTAAAACGTTTCAGTTGCATGCAGTCTTTGTTCGTCAGTCAAGAGAAGTGCATCTCGGAACGGGAATTGTGGTATTCCTATTATATCGTGGTATTGTATAGTGTGTGCGCAAAACATCAAAATTTCTTTATACAAATAAACTTGTAAACAAGTGCTTTTGATTCGTCGATTCTACTGCTGGATTGGAATGCTGTTTCTAGCGAGAAGAGCCAGCAAGAAACTCGGCGGTTGCTCTTTTCAATATAATACTTATAACTTGTTACATTGAGTCAGGGTCAGGGTCTGACAGTAACTATATCCACGCAAATCATTTTGATTATCAAATAAAAACAATCGTTATTCAAGTAAGCTTTTGCAGGCACTTATGAATCTTCAAGGGTCGATACCGTATTCAATGGGGAATTTTAATAAATAAAAAGGTATACAAATCATAGATATCAATCAATTATATAGCAAATAACTTGATCTAAAAAGAATGTCAAAAATTCGTTTTTGAGTAATGAAATGGCGGTTAACCTATGCATTGGTGTGCGCTCCATGACAAATTGGCAAAGTACTTAACCAAGTAACTTAAAAACTTACTTGGAGACCTCGACGTGCTCTCCCGCGTAAGCTCTGACAGTGCGGATGGCAGACAGCGCCTGCTCCACAATGCGACCGGCAGCGCCGTAGGCCACCACCTCCTCCGCCGAGTAGCGGGTTTGGTTCTGCGAGTAACACCGAAATCTAGTATTACATTTAAACGGCCAAAAGCGTAAAGTTTAAACTCTGGACGATTTATTTTCCAATTGCTCCCCTGAATAATCTAATTGCCATTTAACCTTGATTCTTGTAGTTCAGATATTTGCAGGACTGGAGAGTGATAGCAGCTACTGTTAATTCCAGGTCTAAGGTCCACACGAACGAAGTTGTGGGCAGAAGATAGATTTGGCATATATTTTAGAACTTCATTTAATATTTGAGACAGAACGATCGAAGACAGAGGGCAAGACCGAAGACAAGATCATTAACATATAAAACGTCTAAAAGTTACTAATTTTATAAACGCGAAAGTCTTCCTGCCTTTCTGTTTGTCTGTCGGTACCCTTTTACGGTTAAATCTTTGGACCACTGATGAAATTACGTACAAAAGCTTATGTACAGGTATATAAGCTTAGCTAGGTTTTAGGTAGATATACCTTGGCGACGGAGGCTGAGACGATCAGCGCCAGGGGCACCACGGCCAGGCCGGCCAGCGTGAGCTGCCAGCCGTGCGCCAGCGACACGGCGGTCGCTACCACCACGCTGCCCGCCAAGTACGACGCCATGGCCACGTGCTCGCCAACACCCATTTTTAATTTATCAGTGTCTCTGTAACAATTAATTTGTCATCCTTGCATTGTGTTCGAGCTAGCTTTACTATTTTTTTAATAAAAAATGGATTTGATAACGAGTGGGTAAAGTCTGGACGCAGTACTCCTAAAATTTTAAGGAATAATGAATTTAGACGCAGAGTGCAAAGCGTGAACCACAATTGGTTCTGTGATCAATCTGTGATATGATGAATCGATCTGCATTGTACTGATATTTAGAAAAAAAATATGTTTATTTATATATAACAGTTATACGAAACTAGCGGCCTGCCCCTGCTTCGCACGGGTATAAAATATATATCCCATGTCAGTCAGTGTAAAAAAAAATGATTAAAATCGATCCAGTAGTTTTGATTTATTCATTACTGCCCGTGGCACGCAAGCGTTAAATTTGGAGAAAAACAATTTCCGTTCCCTATACCAAGAAGTTTTTTCTGGTATCTTTGGAATATCTAAACTCATATAGTACATTCTTATTTACTTTTACATTTTACCTATGTATTTTATTTTTACAATTAATTACAGAATGTCTTTAAACAAACTCTTAAAAGATTCGAAGTGCTATAGGGTGAAGCGCGGCGTCCTCACGGCATCTTAAATCTGTAATATCTCCGAAAATGTTCACTTAAATTACATGCTGTAAACGGCCATATTGATCTATATTAAATCAACTATTTATTTAAGGTACTTAATTGGATAAGGATTAATGCTGTATTGTATAAAAATTGCTTCAAAAATGAGGCATGTAATACGACGGAGTCGACGCACGTACTGTCGGGGGCGGGAATGCGTGTTATTCACGAATACGGAAAGCATCGCGGACAAACGACGGGTTCCTCACGGCATTCCAGGTATGGATGTGCCGGTCGGAGGATGCACCGTCTCAGACGCGCTAAGGCGTAGTGTTCCAGTAGGATGCACATAATGTATGGGGACTTCTTGTATTACTATGAAAGCACTTCGATAGCGCGGAGCAAACGACGAGTGGCGCCATCTAGTTTTGATTGCGGAATCAGGTGTTCCTAGTACGTTGTGTTACAAACTCCCCCTCTGTCCACGAAGACGTCCCGACAAGTAGGACAGGATAAAAATTGTTTCCTCGGATGCCTAGACCACTTCGTATCGATGGTTTTGAGTAGTTTCCTTCTGGCTTGTTCTGGTAGTGAACTCCGTTGGATATTCATTCCGTCCCTTCTTCTGTACAAAACTGCAGAAGCCGCCATGGTGACACAAGGTTGAATGATGCCTCTCAACCATTTCGTTAAGCGATGCAGTGGAACAGATATAGGCGTATGTATTGTCTTTCGTAACAGTATATCGCTGAAGTTGATATGTTTGCCAATGTGTTCTATTGATTTAGGTTTCTTCACAATACTCGGCATTTCTTCGGTTCATAAAATTTTCTTTGAGCCACTCTTCGAATGCGCGTTGGTCGCTAGTTGGTAATACGACGAAGTGCGAAACACTTTCGTACAGATGTAGTGTTATTCTTGTTTCTAATAGAAACAGTGTCCCGGATGAGTCCTTCACGATATTCCTGGTAAGGATGTATTAGAAGATGCTCTGTTTGTAGTTCGCTGAACTGTTGTGTTCCAGTTTGGATGCACTATAACTGCGATGCTTGGGATCGATAGCTAACTCCAGCGGATGTTTCTCTTCTCCCTCCCCCTGGACAAGAACTGCATTCAGGGTCACTTTTCGACGTCGAGTTGTGCGTCAGATTGTGTGATGAAGTCAGGGCCTCTCTTCAGCTGCGGGTAGGTCGTCAGATTGTACTCAGGATCGCGTTTCGGCTGAGAGTTTGTCGTCAGACTGTACTCAGGGTCGCTTTTCGGCCACTAGTTGGGCGCCAAATTGTAAGGCGCTGGACTCGAACGCACGTACTGTCGGGGGCGGGAATGCGTGTTATTCACGAATACGGAAAGCATCGCGGACAAACGACGGGTTCCTCACGGCATTCCAGGTATGGATGTGCCGGTCGGAGGATGCACCGTCTCAGACGCGCTAAGGCGTAGTGTTCCAGTAGGATGCACATTAGAGCCCTAGGATCTGATAGCGATGTCGATCTAATAACATAATGTATGGGGACTTCTTGTATTACTATGAAAGCACTTCGATAGCGCGGAGCAAACGACGAGTGGCGCCATCTAGTTTTGATTGCGGAATCAGGTGTTCCTAGTACGTTGTGTTACAGGCATTATTTTTCGTAAAAAGTAAATGACAAAAAATGCTATTGTGGGTTATCCATAAGAGATAGACATATACCATCGCGGACTGTTCTGTAGACCTTTTTAAGTTGTACAAATACTTAGTACATCATTTTGATAAATCTCGTAGGGTTTAGCCTGCGTTTGCAATGTGAGCGGAAAAAAATTTAATTATTTATGACATCACATTAGAAACCTCAAAAATTACAGTATTTCTCTACTCCATATTGAATGTTATTAGACATGTAAACCTTCCTCTAAAATCACTCTATTTATTAAAAAAAACCGCATCAAAATCTGTTGCATAGTTTTAAAGATTGAAGCACACATAGGGATATACGGACATAGGGACAGACAGAGAATGCGACTTTGTTTTATACTAAGTAGTGATATTATTTATTTTTACAATTGATTAGACAATGTCTTTATATACAACATTCATAGCTTTCTTATCATTAGACAATATAAACTTGAAAGAAGGACATTTAGTTGCGCCTCCGGTCGCTGCTAAATTCGAAGTGCTTATAGGTCTAAGCGCGGCCTCCTCGCGGGATTTTAAATCTGTAATATCTCCGAAAATGTTCACTTAAATTACATGCAGTAAACGGCAATATTGATCTATATTAAATCAACAATTTATTTAAGGTACTCAATTGGATAAGGATTAATGCTGTATTGTATAAAAATTGCTTTGAACATAACGCATCATTTTTCGTAAAAAGTAGTTAAAAAAAACTGCTATTGTGGGTTATCCATAAGAGATAGATATATACCATCGCGGACTTTTCTGTAGACCTTTTCAATGTGTACAAATACTTAGTACATCATTTTGATAAATCTCGTAGGGTTTAGCCTGCGTTTGCAATGTAAGCGAAAAAAATGTAATTATTTACAGAAACCTCAAAAATGTCATTATTTCTCTACGTCGTATTGAATGTTATTATACGTACAAACCTTCCTCTGGAATCACTCTATCTATTAAAAAAAACCGCATCAAAATCGGTTGCGTAGTTTTAAAGTTTTATGCGTACATACGGAAATATGGACTTTGTTTTATAATATGTAGAGATATACGAGTGCCTTCTACATTTTTAAATACAATGAATGTAACAACACAAAACGATTCAGTTTTTGTACTATTTTATAGATCAGTGCTGAGACTGAGTGCAGTTATATTAGAAAATCGACGGATTTTCGACATACTAAACGTATGTCGAAAATCCGTCGATTTTATTACCTTTTTAATTGATTGTTACTTACTCTGTAAGTGCAGAAGCAAAGTTCATCGTGGTGTTAGTGTCAAAAAATGCTGTTTCTTGGCTTAACACCGAACGTAGGAGTTTCCATCTTAACCGTGTTATCTAAATGGAAATAAAAACAATGTTTTAATAGACAACAAGTACTCTTCGACACTCATTTAAGCCTGTGCTATGCATACTCATAAAATAAAATATCATTCAAAAGTATTCCCACAGACTTCATGATACTGTTCGATACGGTAGTGGTACTCACCATCCTACCGGCAGCCCAGTTGGTCAGGGTCACAGCGCAGGCAGCCGTCACCAGCTGGCAGGACATGATGGCGAAGCTGGCGTACGCGAACGCCAAAGAGTCCTCGACCAACGCGTCCATGTGAAGGGTTCTGTTGCCCCCTGGCCTGAACAAGGACAAATCGATCTGAATAGGTCCTGCTCGCGGCAGTCGATGCTTCTAGTGCTCCCGCCACCGATAAGTAGAAGGAGGGGGCACTTCTAAAGAGGCCTGAACCCGGAAGTGGCGCACTGTGGGGTTTAGAGTTGCTGGTGGCGATGATGGCAGCCATATAGAAATTGGTGTGGCTTGTATTTGAGAGGGGAATCATCATTATTATCCTGCCCTTATCCCACTCTAAGTAGGGTCGGATAAACATGTTTCAAACATGTTGTTACGTTATTTAGATTTTACGACCGGCCGCCTACCTGACGTCAACTTATCTTAGTCTGCTTTTACGACTCCTTAGTAAGAAATAAGAATGGTCTAATTTAATCAGCCGGATACCCCACGGCATTTCTATTTAAGAGGGGAAATGCATATTATATATATAAATAACATTGTCATATAACTAGGCTCTACCGTTTCGAGCTATCATTAGATGCCTTGATATCAAGGTTGCGTATCGAGCTAATGTGTGATGATGACATGGTGAAAGAGGTGCCGTCATAACCTCAAATTTCTCGTGCACTACAATATTTGGCCAATTGCTCATAGTGCTGTTTTAGATCTTTGATTGTTGCCGAGATAAGGCAACTATTATCTATCCAGCTTTTGAATGTGATTTCATGTGACTGACGTATCCGTGATTTTAATTTTGTACACGTCAATTATGTAGTATGTAGTGTAGTCTTACAATTTTCTCCCGCCTCCGAATATTTGTAGGATGTGCGCGTGGTCCGTGGTCTGCTCTGCGTTGTGCCGCGTGATGAACAGCGCTGTCAGCTCGCCGTATATCATCACGGCCGCTATCAGCCCGCTGGAGCAGAAACAGGAGAGCACCGAACCCACTACCGTCACTACTCGCTCTGTCCATGTCGAATATCGCCACTGGAACCAAGGAAAACGCACATAGTAATTAGATTTATAGAAGCTGGCGTTTGTGGAATTCCATAGTAGAGAAGTTACAATATAATTAATTTGCTGTAATCCGCGTTTGTTAAGAGAATCTATGTAATGCTAAGTGTATGAAGCAGGCAACATTCACATACCTACAATTAGCATCATCAGAAGTACTGGCTCCACGACAAAATCCCAATCCTCCTGATGATGCTTCGGTTTCCGGACGAAACGATCGTAGAGATTGAGGTAGTGAGTGTGTGTGCTTCTGTGGAGTGTTGTTGGTGGCGACGTTTTGTGATACGTGCGGTGATTTGTCATGCATGTATAAGTATGTGAATATTGCCGGCTTAATACAACGCACTACTTAGATTCTCTTAACAACCGCGGGTTACAACAAAATAATTCTATTATAACTTCTGTTGATTTGATATCATAACAGTCGATCCAGTAGATGTCTCATTTTTAAATTAATTTGTTTTCTTGCAATTAGTTCGCTGAGTGCGTATATACGCGGGTATTTTATAACTACATGATCTCATCAAAAGACAGCGGTCATTTTAATTGAACGGCTCGTTACTCGCATTTACTACTTCGTTAAAATAATTGTCTTTGTATTGTTAGCTTTTAGGGTTCCGCAAAATATAAGTGCATCCATAATAATTAAATTACATTACTACTGATTATATTAAGTATAAGAAATATTAACATAAAGCATATTACACATTGAATATTATAAGAATGATAAAAATGCTTGAATTTGAAATCATTTGCATCAATCAGGACAGCTGTTTAATAATGTAAATGGAAATTGTTTAAAAGATTGACTGTCTAGTTTCTTGATAGTTCTTCTTGGTAAAAGCGAACCAGTTGAAGCTTTATTAATCATTGAATCGATTGACCTTGATTGATCCTTGACGATTCGAAACTACTTGTAAAAAGATTATTTAAATAAATTATTTAATAAACTCCAAAATCACATTATAAATTCAGATTAAAAAAATAATTACATTTTTAATACCATATAAAATATTTACTAAACTATTTTACAATAACGAGCATTAAAAAAAACTTAAAACAAATTAAAACTAACTAAATAATAACTAAAGAATAAAAAAATTACAAGAGAGTAAAATAAGAGAGATAGAGGTGAATTAACTAATAAATTATTTTGATTTGATTTGATTTTCAGTAAAGGAAAGCATCGTGAGGCAACCTGAATATGCTTAAAGCATTCCTGTGTGTGTAGCCTACCATTCCGCATTGGAGCAATGTGGTTGGTCTTAGCTCTAACCCTTCTCTCCAAAAACAGAGAAAGGAGGCATAGGCCCAGTGGCATAGTAAAAGTCCGTTACTTTACTTTTTATAGATTGTATTATGCCATTTGATTAATTGCGTATACTGGACCTCTAAACTGCTCAAGTAGAAATATTGGCAGTTACTTCCAAAACAGTTAAATTACGTTTTACAGTACTGATTCCATCGAACTCACGTTTCTCCGCCTTAGATGTTTGTTCTTTAACGTGTAGGACATATATATTAAGATGAGTCACTTTGTTATTGACGGAAATGTTTTATTTTGTCGATTAAATATTTTATTGCCTCGGTGTTTCGTGAAGCCGGTTACAATTGCGATGGCTAATGTTATAATTAACGCTTAATATCTTGTTTGTTTGCGGAAGTCATATTTATATTAATGAAAAAATGCTACAAAAAGGGGAGGCTTATAGGCGTATTAAAGTAATTATTATATTTGTTTGTTAAATTTAATAATTGTCTGCTTCTTGTGACAAAACCTTGTGCGTGACCTAAATAATTGAATAGAAAAAAATGTTTGTACATTTTTTTTAGTCCCTCAAGTAAATATTTATTTGTTCATTAATATTTAAATTTATTTATTATGTAAGATAAGAAAAAATTGGATCTTAAACAATATTTGCGCACTATTACTATTTATGAATACATATTTTGAAACAGCTTGACATATTTTGAAACAACTTTACACGCAACTTCGTTCGCGTGAACTTTTGTTGAGTGATAGGTTGATATTATAATTCTTTAATAATAATTCTTTATTGTTAAACTTATAAATTTTACAGAATGTAACTTAAACTATGAATTCCACACTAAGCATGCTTGTACCGTGGAAAATTATGATTGAATATATGGAGCTTTTCACCTTCATACTATTCCTATAGAATTGACAGGATTTATTTAGTCTTTACGTCACTCCAGTGTATGTGGAATAATGATCCCAAATTTCATGGATATTGATTCACCGGATTCGCCGTGAAATAGTAATAACATACATCCATACTCACAAACTTTCGCATTTATAATATTAGTAGTAGAAAGTCCTCGTTTGTCTGCGGTTCTGTGTAAATTGATTGGAATATGACAGCATTTATCGAAAATGCGGAAAAGTCGACCCACCTAAGCTTTCATCACCAGAGCTTTTATTGAAAATTTTACTTTATCTCTATGATATCTACAACAAATGAAATTATATTGGGATTCCTCTTTTGGAAGTCTTAAAAAAATCCGTGATTGCATATATCTATCTAAGGATAGCTTACTGTAACCATTCTAACTTCTAAAAAATCACGTACGTTGCTGTGTATAATTTAAATGAATATTTTGTGATTTATATTTTATATTTTTGGCTACTTAATTTTTGTGTAGTATATATATATATATATATATATATATATATATATATATTAGATATAGATTATATATATATATATATATATATATATATATAATCGCGATGTATATAAAAGACAATAGGTTTACGGTATACATAAGCTTACGACTCCTGCTTTGCGCCTTGCAAAAGTACGTAACTCGTTTGTGGGTTTGGTTATAAGATTCTATAATAAAATTCCGCAATTTTGACCAGTAGCTTAATAACTCTGTTAAAGAGAGACTAATTCAGATATCTTACACTTAAATCGGACCAGTAGTTTCTGAGATTAGCGCGTTCAAACAATCATTTAAACAAACAAACTCTTCAGCTTTATACATTAGTGTACATACTTGTAATTCGTAATAAGGGCACTAGTATTCCGTTTGTTTTCTTGTTGTGTGTTATTTAATTTATATTTTGAACTTTACTTAAATGATAAGATTAAATATGTGTGTTAATTACATGTGGTAAATAAAGTGATAAGTAGGTACGCATAGAATCTACCGAACCTTGGTATTCTCTTAAGCCCAACAATATAAAGGTTTCCCACTTATCTGACCTCTGTTAGGTAAATAATTAACCATAAGAGCACAGACTGCAAGTTTTTATCATAAGACAATCAGCTTGATAAAAATTGTTGAATCTCGATGGAATTTTATAAATGGCATTGTGACATCTTATTGGTACTTTAAACATGCATGTTATCTTGCGAAAAATAATTAATAATATTTTAGTATGTAAAGACGTAGGAGCTGTGATAGCCCGGCGGTAACACCGTTCGAATATTTCGAGGAAGTCGGGTTCGAACCCGGGTAGACACCAATGAGTTTTTATGTTAAACTTATGTGTCTGATTGATAATTGCAATTTATCACACGCTTTTCGGTGAAGGAAAACATCGTGAGGAAACCTGCATATCTCTAGAATTTCTGAGAGAATTTTCGAAGAGAATTCTGATATGTGTAACCTACCAATCCGTATTGGAGCAGCGTGGTAGGTCTTAGCTCCAGTCTTTCTCTCCAATACGGAGAGACGAAGCCTATTCCCAGCAGTGGGAGAGTAATAGGCTGCTACTTTACTTATATAAAGACCTGGATGACCGCACCTTGCCCGGTAATTTTTTAAAAGATAAAAAAATGAAAAAAGCTACGATGACATGCGGGATTCGAACCTGGGTTTTGAACTTTTTCGTCCGCTTGTTAACCGTTAGGCTATCACAGCATTACGTTTGACAGCTAAAATTTCATTTAATTTCTATTCAAAATTTTATCATTTTTTCAGTTCCCGTAAGCAGCATTTTTTTTTAAATGAAGACTAGCTGGATTCGATTTTTTGGAGATTTATAAAATTAAACTTTAAAGTCACATAACAACGGTTATCTTTTTGAATAAGTTGCGTACACAACAAGGGGTTAAATTATACTTCACTACATATTATAAAACAAAGTCCATATTTCCGTATGTACGCATAAAACTTTAAAACTACGCAACCGATTTTGATGCGGTTTTTTTTAATAGATAGAGTGATTCCAGAAGAAGGTTTGTACGTATAATAACATTTAAAACGAAGTAGAGAAATAATGTAATTTTTGAGGTTTCTGTAAATAATTACATTTTTTTCCGTTTACATTGCAAACGCAGGCTAAACCCTACGAGATTTATCAAAATGATGTACTAAGATGTACATGAAAAGGTCTACAGAAAAGTCCGCAATAGTATATGTCTATCTCTTATCGATAACCCACAATAGCAGTTTTTGTCATTTACTTTTTACGAAAAATGATGCCTTATGTTCAAAGCAATTTTTATACAATACAGCATTAATCCTTATCCAACTAAGAACCTTAAGTATATTGTTTATTTAATATTGATCAATATGACCCTTTACAGCATGTAATTTAAATAAACAGTTTCGAAGATATTACAGATTTAAAATGCAGGGGCCGCGCCGCGAGCCTATAAATAGCGCGTCGGAGGTCGCGGTTCGCCTCTCGGCGATGCTTCCGCGCTCGCCCGTCTTATCGGTGACGCTGTCAAAGCCATTACGGCTAACAGCATTAGTCAAATTCGAAAAAAAAAACGCCGTTCGCCCTTTAACCATTTGAATTTAGCAGCGATCGGACGCATTTATGATCGGAGCTCTCTAGCGAGGAAAATAACAATCACTACATATTATAAAACAAAGTTCATATTTCCCTATGTATGCATAAAACTTTAAAACTACGCAACAGATTTTAATGCGGTTTTTTTTAATAGATAGAGTGATTCCAGAGGAAGGTTCGTACGTATAATAACATTCAATACGGAGTAGAGAAATACTGTAATTTTTGAGGTTTCTGTAAATAATTACATTTTTTTCCGCTTACATTGCAAACGCAGGCTAAACCCTACGAGATTTATCAAAATGATGTACTAAGTATTTGTACACCTTAAAAAGGTCTACAGAAAAGTCCGCGATGGTATATGTCTATCTCTTATGGATAACCCACTATAGCGTTTTTTGACAATTATTTTTTACGAAAAATAATGCCTTATTTTTGAAGCAATTTTTATACAATACAGCATTAATCCTTATCCAATTAAGTACCTTAAATAAATAGTTGATTTAATATAGATCAATATGGCCGTTTACAGCATGTAATTTAAGTGAACATTTTCGGAGATATTACAGATTTAAAATGCCGTGAGGAGGCCGCGCTTTGCCCTATAATACTTCGACTTTAGCAGCGATGTCGTTCTTTCAAGAGTTTGTTTAAAGACATTCTGTAATTAATTGTAAAAATAAAATACATAGGGAAAATATAAAAGTAAATAAGTAATAATGTACTATATGAATTTAGATATTCCAAAGATATCAGGAAGTCTTCTTGGTATAGGGAAAGGAAATTGTTTTTCTCCAAATTTAACGCTACGGCCACGGGCAGTAATGAATAAATCAAAACAACTGGATCAATTTTAATCATTTTTTTACACTGACTGACATGGGATATATATTTTATACCCGTGCGAAGCAGGGGCAGGGCGCTAGTAATCAATAAGTTTAACATAAAAGTGCAGGGAAAAAACAAAGATTCCATAAGATTTAGTGCAGGTAAAACTAAAACCTCGTAGCTTTCATCAAAAATTGTGCCTCATGTCTATAATATTATCATCATTCATATATTCTCTAGTCCTTTTCAAATTCTAAGTGGGGTCGGCACAACATGTTTTAAACATGCTGTGTCGACTCTACATGATTTGGCTAGTTATTTAACGACTGGCCGCCTGCCTGATGTTAACACACCTTAGTGACGTTTTACGACACTTCGGTAAGAAATGAGAGTGGTCTATTCTACTCAGCACGATACCACACGTCGGTCCTAATATGTTTAATATCTGTACAAAAAAATGGTATATTATTATTATTGGGTATTTATTTTCATACAATTAAATACATCAAAAAATTATTTATTTTTTCTTACTTGCTGGGTAAAAACAGCTATAAAGCGAATAAAAGATTTTTTTTTATAAACTCTTTGTTCGTCCTATCGGCAGCCATTATCAGTTGAAACTCAATAATTAAATTAAAACATTTATAATCAAATACAGCTTACGTTTAATGAGTTTTATTGTTCTACGTGAACCTGAACGGCTCGGATTATTAATAATATACTGTCCGCTGTACAATAAATTATTAAAGACAATTATAGACAAGGCAAAAGTAATTAGGTTGTAATAGAAATAGAGGGATACAGAAAGCCTACTATACTGTTGAGGATTATTTAGACGATAAAAATGCGTGGATATAAATATTGTTCGACCCTGTACAAGATAGAAACATTAAATGTAACTAGTATTAAGAATTGTATTTTTTAAAAAGAGCAACCGCCGAGTTTCTTGCTGGCTCTTCTCGGTAGGAACAGCTTTCCGAACCAGCAGTAGGGTTGACGATTCAAAAGCACTTGTTTACAAGTTTATTTGAATAAAGAATATTTTGAATTTGAATTTGGTACGATAACTTCATTATAAACTTACTAGCCTTTACAAGCAACTTCGCGTAGACTGTTGTCTCGTGATATGTTGATAATATATGGCACTTTTCAATGTCATGTACCACCACCCACTTAAATCATCTTCCTGCCCTTATCCCACTCTAAGTGGGGTATTCGGCACAACATTTTATAAATGTGCTGTCACATGATTTAGCTGCGATTTTACGACCGGCCACCTGCCTGACGTAAACTTACCTCAGTCGTATTTTATGACACCTCGGTGAGAAAGAGGGTGGTCTATTCTACTGAACCGGAACCACACGGTGGGTCAACTTACCTTAGTCGCCTTTTACGACAACTCGGTAAGAAGAGGGCGGTCTGTTCTACTAAACCGGAGTATAATGTCTTATCGTAATGATTGTGTGTAGCCCTTATATTGTGTGCGTTTGTCGTAATGAATGTGTATATTGTGTGTGTTAGTGGTGGTAGTGTTTTGTAATACGTGCGGTTACAAATCCCGCAAGTATATGGTATGAGAACGGTTTTTGCCTCCTACACTTAGCATAACATAATTTTCTTAACAAACACAGATTATAGCAAATTTTATCATTACTTTTTAATTAAAGCTTTTATTTTACTTGCAATATATGTATGTGAAAGTGGAATCTTGAAAGTTAAATTGACCAACTTCTCGGGGCCTGATTGAACTGAAATCTTACATACTGGTCCAGTCCCGATGAAAATGCATGTTTATGAGATGACCTGATCCTTTTGCCAGGATTCTAGACAAGGGAACTTCTCAAAGAGTACGGATTAAAGCTTTTCTAAAAGCATTTTAACTTGACTTGTTTATAATATTTCTGTTTTTGTGTCGAAGATCGTCATGGGATACAGTATCATCAACAATAATTGAGCGACGCGCTGACCGGTCTCCTAACGCTATATCAGGTTTATTTGCTTCCACATACCTGTAAGAAGTGGACCGGTTTCTGCAGAGCAGGTATTGGCTATTTTGGACAACCAGCACATCCATTTTAATATTATAAATGCGAATGTCTAACTATTTGTTACACTTACGAGCTTTATTCGATTTAATTTTTCTCAATACAAGCTTATAATTCCGGGGTAAACTACAGTAAGTTAAAATTAATATAGAATATAGAAGATATTTACAAGTAAAGTTAAAAAAGCTTTTTACAAAATTTCTTGGCCCTTTCAGGAGTTCCTTCGCCTGGAGCCAATCCTGGCAGCATTAGGTCATGCTTATCATAAACATGCATTATCATTGAGACGAGACCAGTATGTCAAATTTAGCTAAATCGAAGACCGGGAAGTGGAATTTATTTTTGCAAGATTCACATACACACACAGCAAGTTGAATAAAAGCGTTTAAAAAACCAAACTTGACGCGAATGAAGTCGCTAGTAATACATATATGAATAGATATAAACGTTTTACCTTTATGTTAATCATTCACGAGACATGCTTCAAGAATGATGATATAAGAACAATTTTTAGTTGTTGAACTTTAAATAATGTCTATAAAATCTTATATACTTTTTATTTGTTTTATTTTGGTTTTTTATAGTATATTTTATATAATATTTATACAACGAGAATTATCATACAATTTATAGAATTAGACAATACTATACTCTTATTCCTATTTTGTAAAAAGGTAATATTCTTTTGGTAAAATCCTCGGTAAAGGAATATATGTGTTATGCTAAATATCCATTTTCATATCTAATACGTAGGTATATAATTCACAAACTACCATAACACATTCTCCTAAACACATTCTCAACAGTCATCATCTTCATGCCCTTATCCCACTCAAAAGGGGTCGGCACAGCATGTTATAAACATGTTGTCCCAGGATCTTGCTACGTATTTTACGACTGGCCGCCTGCCTTACGTCATCTTATCTTAGTCGTATTTTACGACACCTCGATAAGAAAGAGGGTGGCCTATTCCACTTATTCGGATACCACACGATGAGTCAACTTACCTTAGTCGCCTTTTACGACACCTCGGTAAGATATGAGGGTGGTATATTCTACTCAGCCGAATACCACGTGTGGTATTCGGCGACTTACTTACTTACTTAGATACATATACAGCCGAATACCACGTGTGGTATTCGGCGACTTACTTACTTACTTAGATACATATACAGCCGAATACCACGTGTGGTATTCGGCGACTTACTTACTTAGTTAGATACATATACAGCCGAATACCACGTGTGGTATTCGGCGACTTACTTACTTACTTAGATACATATACAGCCGAATACCACGTGTGGTATTCGGCGACTTACTTACTTACTTAGATACATATACAGCCGAATACCACGTGTGGTATTCGGCGACTTACTTACTTAGATACATATACAGCCGAATACCACGTGTGGTATTCGGCGACTTACTTACTTAGATACATATACAGCCGAATACCACGTGTGGTATTCGGCGACTTACTTACTTAGATACATATACAGCCGAATACCACGTGTGGTATTCGGCGACTTACTTACTTACTTAGATACATATACAGCCGAATACCACGTGTGGTATTCGGCGACTTACTTACTTAGATACATATACAGCCGAATACCACGTGTGGTATTCGGCGACTTACTTACTTAGATACATATACAGCCGAATACCACGTGTGGTATTCGGCGACTTACTTACTTAGATACATATACAGCCGAATACCACGTGTGGTATTCGGCGACTTACTTACTTAGATACATATACAGCCGAATACCACGTGTGGTATTCGGCGACTTACTTACTTACTTAGATACATATACAGCCGAATACCACGTGTGGTATTCGGCGACTTACTTACTTAGATACATATACAGCCGAATACCACGTGTGGTATTCGGCTTAGGTAAGTCGATCCGCCACGGCAGGTCGACTTACCTAAGTCGCCTTTTACGACACCTCGGTAAGATAAGAGGATGGTACTATTTTATTCACCCGGATACCACACGGCGAAAACACATTCTCGACAGTGCCAGCACTTTTTCTTAGAGAACACTTAACTAAATGAGTGTATATTCGGAACTTAAGTTGACGCAATTGAATTCTCGACTACAATTTGTATTTAATAAAATTCTGCCTTTCTTGTTTCGTTGCCAATTTAAGAGCATCTCTAAAGATAATTGCAACAGCCTGTGTGAGAGAAAAGGGTGTGGGGGATTTACCCGAGTCAATTATCGGCACACATCTGCATTTCTGTTATAATGACAACCGGTCTGTGAAATGGCTACAAGTAAATTTCTTGTGAAAGCAATGAATTGCAGTCAATATTACTATGCTAATTTTGAAATTTGTTCATATTTTTCTGTTCAGCAACGCAAAGAACTATTGAGTTAAAATTCTAAAATTAATATTGTATATTTTTCCTTTTTTTATGTAACTAAAAGAGAATCTTTTACATTTATAGCATAGACACGTATTAGGTATTAATTTGAGGAGTTTGTTATGAAAAGTATATACAATATTCATCATTCTCCTGCCATCCCACTATAAGTGGGGACGGCACAACATGTTACAAACATGTTGTCACCTGATTTGGCTAGGTATTTTACGATCAGCCCCCTGCCTGACGTCAATGATAGGAGAGATTGGAAGTTAAAAACATGTTGTGCCGACTATACTTAGATTAGTATCCTACTGTAAGTAAGGATTGATGAATCATTACTTGGATACGATATCCTGAGAAGGCGTAATTGTTTGAAAATTATTTTAATTGAGAATATAATAAATAGTTGCTATAATATTTTCCTCAACTAATGTATGAGGAAACATAATCGTCGGCCATTTAACTGTTATACAATACGGGCCGGTGATAAAGTGGTATTTTGCAAAAACGATACTTTACGACGCATCTGTTTATATTCCAAGCGATTGTAGATATTTTTTTCAAACTAAGTATACTGAACTTTGAAACGATGCGTATACTTGCTTTTTAAACAAGAGTACTTTTTAGGTAGGTAGGCCATAAAAAAGAAAAAACCCTGCCAGACATTGTTTGTTTGTTATATCTAGATCGATTTTGTCGGTCGTCTTTTAAAAAGCTTCCAGGCTTGACTTTATCATATCGTCATATTTCAACCAATTTTCACAAAACTTTGACAAATTTAATTTAGAATTAAATTTGTCAAACAACTAAAAGTAAATTTGTCGTTGTAAATTTGTAATTGTAAACTAATTTAGTAATGAATTTGACAATTTGTTAATAAATTTAATACTAAAACTTTGCAAAAAAATGGTTAAAATGCTATTCTATTCACTTTTAGTTTATAAAAAATAGAGACACAGACAGACCGATTAAACTCGTATAATCCTATATTCAAAATCCAAATTCGAAATATTCTTATTTCAAGTAAAGTGCTTTTGAGTCTTCAACTCTACCGCTGGTCAGCGAGCCAGCAAGAAACTCGACGGCTTCTATTATCAAAATATAATTCTTATAACTAGTCACACTTAATCATTATTATCTTGTACAGGGTCGAACAGTATTATATTATTATCTTGTTATCTTCAACAGTATAGTAGGCTTTCTGTATCAGTCTCCTTTTAACAATGTTTCTATATCGTTGTTATGGGAAACTACTGCTGTAATATACAATGTCACATACGCAATAATATATTGATTTGAAATATCGTTATCTCAGTAAGAGAGCAGCCTTTTTTGAACAAAGCCGTTAATTTACTTTTCATTTCAAGGCAAAGAAAACAGGTTCCTCCGATGCATGGACCCATATTAATAGCGATGTGAGGCAACACACAAAAATGTAATTATTACGACAGTACAATTGTATAATTATTGTTTTATTTATAAATTTCAGAGTTTACTCCTTATGAATCCATTTTAAGGTTTAGAATTTTTATGAGGAAAGATATCATTACAAGAGTATTTTCAATGATTGTTTAATGTGTCTCACATAAAGAAAGAGAAAAAGATATAGTTTCGCTATCTAGACAGTTATTCTCATCGTTTTAGTATATAATTTGTTAAGATTTTGTATAAATTAATTGAAAAATGCATCATTCTCCTGCTCTTATCCCGGTCTAATTATAGTCGGCAGAATGTTTTTCTCTTTCATTCTCTCCTATCATTCGTCAACTCTGACGCCACTCCTCTTATATGCATGTCATGCTTCACACAAACCATTCATCTCTTTTTCGGTCTCCCTCTACTTACATATCCATCCACATTCATCACACGATTTTCATTTCTTAATCTTGCTACTGAAATATTACAATACTTCGCTCTATCCGAAGAATAAAATCACATATCTCATATATAAGCACAGGAAATGTTACTTTATTCTTCGGATAGGGCGAATTGTTGATAATTTCGGGAAAAATCAAGTCACCTGTGATTTTTCATCGACTACCTAATTTCCTAATTTCATTGCCTAATCTGTTTAAGATATAACAAAACAATCTATGGTGGGACTATTTGTCTTTTTCGGACTACAAAAAAAGTCCACGATTGCATCCATATTTTAAGAATAGCTTACTATACTAATTCGAACTTTTTAAATGGCCACTTAAAATTCTGTATTATAAAGCTATTATGATTATTCATATGAATATGATACATTATTAATTACTATCTATTAAAATATGCTAGTTTCCTTTAGCGTTTCAAGCTTAACATTTAATCATTAACATAATATAATTTAAAATAATATTTTAGCAATTGAAGAAAACAAAAAAGAGAGGGAAACTCGAAAACAGAATGTGGTAGCGACCTGCTACTTCAGATTATTTAAAAAATTATTAAGGAGGCAAAGTTTGCTCAAATATAACATACTAGTATTTTTTTCGAATTCGCTATCGAATTGCATAACAATAATGGATATATATTTTCTTAACGAAATTCATTCATATTTTTACTTACCTTATGCTTTTTATGCTTTTTGATTCACATTTTTAAGGTTTATAATAATCTTATTCATGGAAATACCAGAGTATATCGAGTCGTGGTATTTTATATTTCATAATATACAGATAAGAATTGCAGTTGTCGATCCTTGTATATAGGTTATGTGCTATTACGTCAAAATTGCATGGTGCTATTAAAACTAGTCGAATACTAACTCTGTGACGTATGGCATATCTTTCCGCTTAGATATATAATGGGTATGTACTTGCATCGCCTGTTATAAACAACGTCCAAGCAACATAAATATTGTGATATACGTGGTAATATAATTGATTATTATTTAGCTTTTGAGTCATTGGCTTCATAGAATACAAACAAGTTTAGCGCGAATGTGTAAATGTTTCTTATTTATAATACGCCTTTAATATTGTATAGAATAAATGCCGTGTGGTATCCGGCTGAGCAGAATTGACAACCCTCATTTCTTACTGAACTGTCGTTAAAGGCGATTAAGGTAAGTTTGGGGTGCCAAAGTGGTCCGCCTCCTCGTGGCGCACCCTGGGCAAGCTTAGTCTTGGCGAACGGACCACTGTACCAATCCAGTTGTCCCTCTGATTAGCAGAGGGTAATCTGGACGGGTCCGGGGTCTCCGGATGGGTTGGGGTGAAGTCCCTAATGAGCGACGGGTTCAGTTGGACTAACGTTAAGTCTGGGTGGACATGGTTTCGGCCACCGTCGGTCAAGCCCGGAAGCCCAGCAATGGGAACGGGGCCCTTCGGATTGCGAGGAGGAAAACCTCTATACCGTGATATAACAGACACAGTTGGCAGGGAGCGATCGTAGGCAGCGGTGGCCTCTTCTACTCTGTTGAGGAGGGCGGTGGAGCGGTTCCGGGAACTTTTGTTCTGGATCCAATCTACTGCTGGTGATTCCAGGTGGTAGCGACTTGCTAATCGTCTGCCGCCCTGTCAGTGGTCCTTCGGACGTTCCAAACGGCGTATATCGCACCGGTATTTTCCTTTATAAAAAAAAAGTCGACCCGCCCCGTGTGGTATCCGATTGAGTATAATAGACAACCCTCATTTCTTACCGAGGTGTCGTAAAGTACAACTAATGTAAGTTGACGTCAGACAGGCGACCGGTTGTAAAATACCTAGCCAAATCATGTGACATCATGTTTATGACATGTTGTGCCGACTCCACTTAGAGTGGGATATGGGCAGGAGAATTATGATGAGGAAATTGCGTGAGAAACATAAAACAGCAACGGGGGTCACTATTTTTTTGACTTTGTCACGGTCGTTTTTTGTTCTGTTCTCTACATAAACTGATATTAGTAATTTTTTAGTGCCCTAATAATATACGGTTTGTCAGATACCGCAGCGTCATCGAGGAAGGAAAATTGCGATTTAATATTGTAAATGCATCGTAAATACATATATTAACAATAATTTTTAGTTCCTCGTACTGATACATGTAATTTAAAAAGCTTTTTTGACGTCGCCTGGACTTATGACTGGCGGCAGTTGGGCGCGGCTAACTTCGATATTAATAGAAGCTATACACGCAACTATGTTTATGTTAAAATACCCTTTTTTGTACCCAGCAGTACTACCTGAGTACTCACATATATTTATACAAATTTAATAATCACTACATATTATAAAACAAAGTCCATATTTCCGTATGTACGCATAAAACTTTAAAACTACGCAACCGATTTTGATGCGGTTTTTTTTAATAGATAGAGTGATTCCAGAGGAAGGTTTGTACGTATAATAACATTCAATACGAAGTAGAGAAATACTGTAATTTTTGAGGTTTTTGTAAATAATTACATTTTTTTCCGCTTACATTGCAAACGCAGGCTAAACCCTACGAGATTTATCAAAATGATGTACTAAGTATTTGTACACCTTAAAAAGGTCTACAGAAAAGTCCGCAATGGTATATATCTATCTCTTATGGATAACCCACAATAGCAGTTTTTTTCATTTACTTTTTACAAAAAATGATGCCTTATGTTCAAAGCAATTTTTATACAATACAGCATTAATCCTTATCCAATTGAGTACCTTAAATAAATTGTTAATTTAATATAGATCAATATGGCCGTTTACAGCATGCAATTTAAGTGAACATTTTCGGAGATATTACAGATTTAAAATGCCGTGAGGACGCCGCGCTTCACCCTATAGCACTTCGAATCTTTTATAATAGAGTTTGTTTAAAGACATTCTGTAATTAATTGTAAAAATAAAATACATAGGTAAAATGTAAAAGTAAATAAGTAAAAATGTACTATATGAGTTTAGATATTCCAAAGATAGCAGGAAATCGTCTTGGTATAGGGAGAGGAAATTGTTTTTCTCCAAATTTAACGCTTGCGGGCCACGGGCAGTAATGAATAAATCAAAACTACTAAAGATCGATTTTAATAATTTTTTTTACACTGACTGACATGGGATATATATTTTATACCCGTGCGAAGCAAGGGCAGGCCGCTGGTAACAATAATAAATCAATATATGGGACACTTACACACACGGTTGTCCGACCCAAAAGTAAGTAACTTAACACTTGTGTTATGGTAGACGGACAACTGGTGAATATATACATATATAATTATAAATACATACCTAAATACAAATATACACCCAGGCTCGAAAACCAAAAAAATCATTTATAGAAAATGTTGGCCCTCGGCGGGAATCAAACCCGCGACCCGCGTAATTGAAGGCAGGGTCACTACCCACTGCGCCAAAGGGCCAGTCAGTTAAATTATATTTTACCATTTGGAGGACTTCTACACGATTCTGAAACATCACCTCCTGCCCTTATCCCACTCTAAGTGGGGTCGGTACAACGTGTTATATACATGTTGTCACATAATTTGACTATGCATTTTACGAGCGGTCGCCTGCCTGACGTCATCTTACCTTAGTCGTAATTTATGGTCTATTCTACTCAGCCGGATACCACACGGCATTTCTACACGTTTCTGCTATATTTATTCAAAATACAGTTATTGTCACACCGTGCTCGTTTAGACTGGATACAACGGATATATTAACAAACTAAACAATGGATATATTAACAAACTAAAGATTGTGGCGTGACCAGTGTGTGTAATATAATCCAATATAATAAATGCGAAAGTCTGTCTGTGTGTAACGCTTACGCGGCTAATCAGCTGCCGTTATGTTGACTAAATAAAGTACAACTGAGGCTTATATATTTGTCATGGTATCAAAAATAATAAAGCTGAAATTTATTTATTAATGGAACTAGTGATAGCTGTGTGGTATCCGGCTGAGTAGAATATAACACTCTCATTTCTTACCGTGGTGTCATAAAATACGAGTAAGGTAAGTTAACCTGCAATGTAATATCCGGCTGAGTAGAATAAACCACCCTCTTTCTTACCGAGGTATCGTAAAAGACGTATAAGCTGACGCCAGGTAGGCGGGGCGGGTCGTACCTACCTAAACATATGGCACCATGTTTATAACATGTTGTGCCGACCCCACTTAGAGTAGGATAAGGGCAGGAGGATAATGATAATAGATAACTAATATCTTTACATAAAAATATTTAAACTTGGTGGAATTACGATTTCTTTTGAAGAACATCTAGCCAAAGGGTTATGACTTTGTTTTTGGTTTGAAATTCCAAAATTCGTTATAAATACGAATTGGTACGAAATTATATAGCCTTATAAATAATTTTATGTGTTGAGATATTATATTTACTATCAAACCGAAAATTATTGCGGCATTAGGTAAAAATTCCAGCTCGTTTATTGCTACTTATGAAGAATCCAAATTAAGAATTTTAATTAATTAAAATATTAATTTTAAAAAAAATTTAAAGATATAAAATTTAAATGTTATTCATACCCCAGTTACCTATACAACCTGTACCTACCCCTACATCAATTTTTTAATAAGTAGTACCTGGGTAATTTTTTAAAGATATAAAGAATGCAAATAAAAAAAAGAAAAGAAGCGCTGGTGACTGTTGGATTCGAACCCGGAACTTCGAAATTTTGGTCCGTCCGTTAACATTACGTTATCACAGCATTACGTTACCATTAGGTTATAGCTTATATTAGCTTTGCCATTACAGCAGTTTAAAAACCTTGTTAAAAAGAGGCTGATACAGAAAGCCTACTATACTGTTGAGGATTATTTGGATGATAAGAACGTATGGATATAGCTCTCTTCGAACCTGTACAAGACAGGAATTACGAAACGTAACTAGTATTAAGAATTATATTTTTAAAAGAGCAACCGCCGAGTTTCTTGCTGGCTCTTCTCGGTAGGAACAGCTTTCCGAACCAGCAGTAGATAGAGTTGACGATTCAAAAGCACTTGTTTACAAGTTTGTTTGAATAATGAATATTTTGAATATAACAGCATTGCGTTTTACAGCCAAAAATATAATTTGCACTCAATTCTAGATATTAGCTTTTTTCAATTCCCGAAAACAGGGATGAAACGTCTTTTTTTTAATAAGTCCTGCATAGATCGATTTAAAAACTCGCCTATCTGCTGAATTTCATGAAAATCGTTGGAACAAGAGAACCAACCAACAAAAAACGGGAAAAATAATGATTATGACGGTTCCATACTCATCATCAGGAAATAGACTTACGATAAAATCGCAAAGCTTTGCGTAGTAGCTCTGTGTTGTGTTCTGTTGGTTTCTTGTGATACGTTCGGTAACTAATTCTCCATGTTTAAGGTATGAGGACGGTTGCTTCCTACACTTAGCATTACATAGATTTTATTAACAAACGGGGATTATAGAAAACTATATAACATTTGTTTTAGTATCAAGATTTTAAATTTTTACTATTTTAACTCTCTATCCTTTCTGTTATCTTCATAACAAATAAGCAATTTTACCATTTTTTTTTCTGATTTTAAGTGGGTCGCTACTGTATATTTAGTCGACCCACTGCTGAGAAACGCCCCATTTGGCGAAACTCTCCAGGTCAAGGGTGGTGGCTTCCGCGATTGGATACGTCCACCGCCATTTAGGGATATCATTTTGCTATCCCATATAGGGATAGTAAAATGAACATAGGGTGCCAAAGTGGTCGGCCTCCTCGTGGCGCACCCTGGGCAAGCTTAGTCTTGGCGAACGGACCACTGTGAGGGTGCCCAATCCAGTTGTCCCTCTGATTAGCAGATGGCAATCTGGATGGGCCGGGGACTCCGGGGGGGTGGAGTTTCCATTTGGTGACGGGTTCGGTTAGGCTTTGTTTAAGCCTGACTGGATATGGTTTCGGCCACCGCCGGCCAAGCCCGGAAGCCCAGCAATGGGAACGGGGACCTTCGGGTTGCGAGGAAGAAAACCTCTATAAAAAATTACCCCAATCCTAAGGTCAAAGCCCGCCGAGATGATGAATGGCCGGGGGGAATCCGGTCGCTAGGGCTTCACAAAAAAAAAAATCAGCATGGGTAAAACAGATTCTGAAAGAACTACCCAGGAGGGTCCCGGTTCTACCGGGGAATCCCTCACCACGACCGGTGTCGAATCTCGGGCCAGTGTTGTTCTGGCCTTGGGGTACGAGACCGGCCGTGGTCGCCCCATCGTATCTGGGGGGGCAACACATGCTTTGTCGTCGGAGGGTGCTAGCGGAATTGAAACCGGCTCGACTGGTATTTCTGCTGGTACGTGTGGAGGATCGAGGCGCAGGACTGCGCGTGGATGTGGACGAGATAAGGGCAGCCGGAGTGCTAGTTCCGGTTCAGGCAGAGACCTGAGCGAGAACTCCGGTATGGACGTATCCAGAAGTGTGTCCCTTGAAATGCTGGACTGTACCAATAGACGTGCTCGTTCAAAAAAAAGAACAAGGGCGGAGTCGGCGAACCCTGCAGAGCCGGATGAGGACCGGGATGCTAAGAAAGCAAATATCAAATACTATCTGCGGGGATCCAAAACGGGTCTTCGGGAAGCCCGCGACGCCGTGAGGCGTGGCGAGCTTTTTGAGGATCATCAAACGGAAGAGACTGAATTAAGTGACCGGACGACAAGATCGGCATCGACTACATCTGGTGAGAAGCTGAAACTGGTCCTAAAAGACGTAGACACGTCGCGGGTCTGTGACGTTCTGGTCAAGAACGCGGAGACGATGCGGGCGACCGTTGGGAAATCGCGAAACCTCAATGGCAAATGTAGAGGTACCCTAAACATGGTCGCCCAAACAATGGAGGAAGCCGCGAGGGCTTTAGCAGAAAGAACGGAGTCGGATGAAATCCGTCTCCTAAGAGAAGATAACGCCCGGCTGACACAGGTGGTCAACAATCTCTCAGTAGAGATTTCAACCCTGAAGGAAATGATCACCCGTGTCAACAGGGAAGCCGGGAAAGAGTTGGCTCCTACTGGTAGCTCCCAAGCCGTGAAGGGCCTAACCGTAGAGGAGGAAGTTGTTAGGCTCAAGAACATGTTTACGGCGCGACTGGATAGCGTGGAGAGTCGCCTGCCTCCCGAACCCAGACTCAGACCGCCGCTTGCCGCCGATAAAAGACGGGTGGCAGCGACCAAGGCTGGTGACAAAGAGGTGGTCCTAGCAGCTTCTGTGTCTGCCCCTAGTTGGCCCCAAAAGCCGAGAGTGCGGCCGGAAATTCGGGTTGTCGAACCCGGTACGAAGGATTTGGTCAGCCCTAATAAAAAGGCTAAGAGAAAGGGGAAAAAGAAGAAGAACACAGGGGCCCAGCTGGAGCCTCGACCGCTGCCACCTGCCCCGACATCAATGAGCGAGGGTTGGAATGTGGTGGCTCGGAGGGGCTCAAAGAAGAAGTCTGCGCCTACCGCAAGAGAAAAAGCTGCGGTCACCACACTCAAAGCACAGCCGAAGCGAGAGGGAAAACTTAAGACCCCGCGTTCGGCTGTTGTCGTGGTGACCCTAGATAAAGAGGCTGCGGATGAGAGCCTTACTTACATGGACGTATTGGCCCGGGCTCATCGGTGCATAAAAATCGAAGAGCTGGGCCTAGAGGGTGGCATGCGTCTGAAAAAGGCTGCGACCGGAGCCCGGATGTTTGAAATCTCCGGGCCCAACAAAGAAGAGAAGGCGGGTGCCCTCGCCACCGGGCTCCGCGAACTCTTCAAGGAGGAGCCGGCGGTGCGTGTCACAACGCCCACAAAATGTGTAGAATTGCGCATCGTGGGCCTTGATGACGCCACTACTGAGGGGGATGTGGTGGTCGCCATCGCTCGGGTCGGGGAATGTTCTTATCAGAACATTCAGACTGGGGTGATACGCAGGACAGAGGGAGGACTTGGCTCTCTCTGGTTACGAGTTCCTGTAGCAGCAGCCAAAAAAGTAGTAGCTGTGGGCAGAGTTTTGGTGGGTTGGGTTTCGGCCCGAGTCCACCTGCTTGAAGCTCGCCCACGCCGTTGCTTTAGGTGCTTAGAAAAGGGGCACCTGCGGGTGGAATGTGGTTCAGCGATTGACCGCAGCGATGAGTGTTATCGTTGCGGTCAAAACGGCCACAAGGCCCAGTCCTGTTCGGCTGCTCCACATTGTGGGAGCTGCCAAAGAGCGGGGCTAAATGCCAACCATCGGGCGGGGGGCGGGCAGTGCAAGGCACCGTCCGTCTTTGCGAGGAGGGGAAGGGGGGGTGATGGCCCGACGGTCCCCTCACCACCCGCCGCCGGCTCGGTTCAAATCACAATGAGCCAGGCAATGGAGGAATCTATGGAGGTCAGTAATAAATAATGGCCTCTATGAGATTCCTCCAGGCGAATATTATGCGCTCCACCAGGGCCCAGGACCTTATCTTCCAGACCTTGGCGGAGCGCATGGTGCACGTGGCCGTGGTTTCCGAACCTCTCTTCGTTCCGTCGGGCGAGGAGTGGGTCGGAGACCGTAACGGGGATGTGGCCATCACGTCGAGGGCTGCAGTCGGCTCTCCATCCCTGGAGCGCGAGGTCAAGGGACGCGGGTATGTCTCCACCAAAATTGGAGACGTATCCGTTATCGGGGCGTACTTCTCACCAAACAAACTGTTCTCCGACTTCGAGCTGTTTATGGCTGAAATCGGAGATTTGGTGAGTAGGTTGCGTCCTGGCAAGGTGGTCCTGGCTGGAGACCTCAACGCAAAATCCGCTGCGTGGGGGTCTCCGGTCACGGACGTAAGGGGGAGATTCCTGGAGGGTTGGTTGGCCTCAGCTGGGATGGTCGTCATGAATCGGGGGACGGCTGACACATGTGTGCGATGGAATGGCGGCTCCAAAGTCGACGTCACCTTTGTCGACGCCGCCTTTTCACCATGTGTCAGCAATTGGGAGGTAATGGTGGGTGTGGAGTCACTCTCAGATCATCGTTATATATGGTTTGAGGTCTCCACACGCCCCACTCCCATTTTTCCTCAGTCAGGGAGGAAAAATGACGGCCCTCGGTGGTCCGTCAAGAAAATGGATCCCGGGTTCCTGGTTGAGGCCGCAACCGTTCAGGCATGGGTGGCAGGGCCCACGAGTGGGGGTGTTGCCGCGGAGGTTGAAGACCTCCAGCGGCGGATGTCGCTCGTCTGCGACGCCAGCATGCCGAGGGTGCGTGGCACAGGGCCGGCATGCAGGGTGTATTGGTGGTCTGAGGAGCTGGCGCGGCTGCGTGAACAGTGCGTAACCGTGCGCCGCCAGTACACTCGATACAGACGTCGTAGGCGACGCGACATTGAGGAGAAGAGGCGCCGCTACGAGGCATATAAGGCTGTCCGCGTCTCCTTGCGGACGGCCATTGCTGAGGCCAAGGACAGGGCCCACAGGGAGCAGGTCGAAGAGCTCAATCGGAATCCGTGGGGGAGGCCGTATATAGCGGCACGAAAGAAACTTCGTGCCCGCGCCCCTCCCCTTACCGAGAGCCTTCGGCCGGATCTCTTGGAAGCCATTGTGGAAGCCCTGTTCCCGCAGGGAGCCGAAATTCAGCCGCCTCGTATGGTGCCTCTTCAGGAAGAGGAAGACACTGTGTCAGGTGCGCCGGAGGTGTCGGAGTGGGAATTAGCGGGGGCGGTGAATCGCATGAAGGCGAAAAACACCGCTCCTGGCCCTGACGGCATCCCTGGGCGCGCCTGGGCTCTTGCCCTGGGCCCGTTGGAGTCAGGACTCAGGGCGACGTACAGTGCCTGCCTCGAGCAGGGATTGTTTCCTCGTAGGTGGAAAACGGGGAAACTAGTCCTGCTCAGGAAAGAGGGAAGACCGGCTGATACACCCTCCGCTTATCGGCCGATCGTTTTGCTGGATGAGGCAGGAAAGCTGCTTGAACGCATCGTAGCTTCCCGCATAGTCCAGCACCTTCAGGAGGTAGGGCCCGACCTCAGTCGCCTCCAGTGCGGATTCCGTCGGGGCAAGTCCACCCTCGACTGCATCGAGGGTGTGAGAGTCCTGGCGGAGGAGGCGACTGCCCGGGGCGAGGTGGTGTTGGCGGTGTCGTTGGACATCGCAAATGCATTCAATACCTTGCCTTGGGGAGTGATCAAGGAGGCCCTACGCTTCCACCGTATCCCCTTGTACCTGCAGCGTGTGGTCAGTAACTATCTGGCTGATCGCGCTGTTAGGTACCCGACGGCTGGGGGTGGGTGGAAGAAGCGGAGGATGTCGTGCGGTGTTCCACAGGGGTCGGTTCTTGGCCCCCTCCTGTGGAACATCGGCTACGACTGGGTGCTGCGCGGGCAAATGCTTCCGGGGGTGCGACTGTTCTGCTATGCAGACGACACCCTCGTGACTGCTCGCGCGAGCACCCACCGGGAAGCCCGAGTGCTGGCGACCGCGGCTACGGCTCACGTTGTGGCCCGGATTCGCCGGCTGGGACTGGGGGTGGCCTTGGAGAAATCCGAGGTCATTTGCTTCCACAGGCCTCGGATGGCGCCCCCAGTGGGCTCCCGGTTAGTGGTGGGCGGGACGTCCATCGAAATCTCGGGTACTTTACAGTACCTGGGATTGCTCCTCGACAGCCGATGGACGTTCGAGGCTCACTTCCGGCGGCTCGCCCCTAAGTTAACGGCGACCGCCGGGGCCCTGAGCAGGCTCCTCCCAAATTTGGGAGGGCCTAATGCAGGCTGCCGGCGCCTATACGCCGGGGTGGTTCGGTCGATGGCCCTGTACGGCGCTCCCATATGGGCGGGGCGGCTGACCGCGAGATCCTTGCCCCTGCTGCGCAGGGCGCAGAGGATCATGGCGGTCAGACTTGTGCGGGGCTACCGGACCATCTCCGGCGAGGCGGCCTGCACCTTGGCCGGGTCCCCTCCGTGGGACCTAGAGGCTGAGGTGCTAGCTCAGGCCTAGCGCCGTAGAGTTGAAGCCCGTTCATCGGGGGGAGACTCAGCGGTGGTAGAGGTGGACTGGCGGAGGGTAGCTCAGGAGGAGCTACTCCGCCAATGGAGGCGGCGGCTTGAATCGCCCAGTGCAGGAGCCTGGACGATTTCGGCCATCCAGCCCATTCTCCAGGGCTGGGTCGCCAGGAGGCATGGGGTCCTCACCTTCCGCCTGACACAGGTACTTTCCGGACATGGTTGTTTTGGATGGTATCTGTGGAAGGTGGCCCAGCGCGAAGCGACTGGTGAGTGCCACGAGTGCGGCGCCAACTTTGACACGGCGTTGCACACGCTCGCAGACTGTCCAGCTTGGGCGGTTCAGCGGGCGGAACTCGTGGCACAGGTGGGGCACGATCTCTCCCTGCCCACTGTGGTTCGTGCCATGGTGGACAGGGAGCGATCGTGGGCAGCGATGGCCTCCTTCTGCGAGGACGTTATCTCGCGGAAGGAGGCGGCGGGGCGGATCCGGGAAGTCGAGTCCTTGGATCCAATCCGCCGCAGGCGAGCGGGGCGCAGGCGACTCGCCGAAGTCCGTCGCATGCCGCCCTAACGGGGACCTCCGAGCGATCCGAACGGGGTTTATCGGACGCTCGCTGGAGTTAGGTCCCCGAGGCGGTCGATGCATCTGGTGCTCCCGATGCATCGATTAGCGGAGGGAGGGGCCACTGTTTAGAGAGGCCCCGACCCGGAGGTGGCGCTCTCCGGGGTACAGAGCTACTGCTGGCGGGGATGGGGGGCAATGTCTTCATAGGTACCCTGTCCCCGCCACCAGCAGCGTGGTGGAGCACTGTCAGGTTTTTAGTCGGTGAGAGTCCGACATACCCGCCGCTCGTCCCCGTCGGGCGGTGACGACCCATAATGGGTTTTCCTGACATAAAAAAAAAAAAAGAAAAAAAGTAAAATGAACATCAATGTAATTGTATGAATAATGCAATGTTTGTTTTTATTATTAAATACTGGCAGACCTACGGTTGGCTGTGTTCGTTTTCCTTGTGCTATGATCCTTTACACCATTTAATTTAAATGAATATAGTGGAAGTTATAGAGTTAAAACTAACGAGCGCCAAAATATTAGGAAAGCAAAATTGAGCTGCAGAATCGAGTGTCAGCTAGTCAATACTGTTTTATATTATAACAAGCAATCGCCAGCGGCTCTGCCCGCGTGGAAAGATTAAAACCGTAATAATTACCCCATCCTCGCCAGAAGCAACTCTGAACCCCAGAGTGCGCCACCTCTGGGTCAGTACCTCTCTAAAAGTAGCCCCTCCCACCGCTAGACGGGAAATATTACTTGCCCTTGACTTATTAACTAAACAAAGGAAGTTTCCGCGGTTACGGTAAGGCATATCGATTTCTATGACGTGGTATGTGACTCAGAAAATTTATATTGAACTACTACGGGAAGTTAAGAAAAATACCTATGTTTTGATGAGGGCATGAAAACTAGAAAGATACTTGAGTTAACTTGAACTATCTTTCAAGCTTTTATAACAACGATAAAATATTCCCTATTCGATTTAAAGGCTTTTGAAAGCTTTTTTAGATTGTCAAGATGATGTGAAATAAAAACAGACTTTTATAGTTTTAAATTGATATAATAAAGGGCTACTTTGCACAATTCAATAGAAATAATGACCAATTTTTCTATTCCCTAATACGAATTTACAAAGATTATATTAGCATCTCACGAATTGTAGAAAACATTATTTTTATGTTTTTGTTTTTTACAGTATTAACGGGCAGTTGCAGAAACATCTCATAGGGTTTTTAAATATACAAAGGGTGTATTTCCCATAGTTTAACTCGAAAGCATAATAATGTATGGAAGAATGGAAGCTTAACTTCATTTAATTGAACTCAGGGAACGTCATTCTACATTTTAATGAAGAAATTTAGTGCGGTTGAGACTAATATATACATATACAGAGTCTAAACGACTCTGTATTGTTCAATCAAAATTTGAAGAGCCCTGTGCTGAGACTTAGTAGAGTTACTAAATATTCGTAAGCTTGGCCTATTTGCTTCGCAAAACACATTAGACTTGCCTACACGAAAGTGTAAGTGTAAAGAATACGCTTATACGTGAATCATAAGAGAACAAAAGATTGACTGCCGAATTTCTTTTATACATATATCCGACTTGCTATTTCCTCTCTGTAAGATTTCTTTGTTCAGAGCTCAAATCCCACTAAACCTAAATCAAATTAAAATAATCTTTATTCCAATAAGCTCTTTGAAGCACTTTTGAATGGTCAAAGATCAATATGATTAATGAAGCTACAACTGGTTCCGAATGTTGCTCTTACCGAAAAGAACCAGCAAGAAACTCGGCGGTCAATTTGGCGGTTTGAAACATTTTAAATTGCACATTATTAAACCACCGCAGTCTTGTATAAAGCTGAAAGTATTTAAATCCAAGCATTTTTATCAGCCATATCTCTTCATCTTTTTCATCTGAGGTAAAAGAGTGATGACGTAACTTTGAATAGGCCTTTTGTTATGCTCTTCACTGTAGCTTTCTTTATTTTCTGACCAAATATAGTCGTGAACTTTAAAAATAATATAAAGTTAATATTATTTATTATACAAAGAAAAACTATTTCACAGATAATTCTACGGAGATAATTGAAACTGTGCTGAAAGTCATTTTATTTTGATATCTATTGTTAAAAACGCAGCTAAAATTGAATTAGTCATAAAAACAGTAGGAAACCAGGAAATAAGTAAGCTAGGGGTTCTAAGAAACGGAAAACGTTACATTTATACTAAATGTTTGATATCGTAATACAGCGGGATTCCCGCGGCCCTCCCTACACAGAAACAGTGAGTCAAACCGGGCCGTTTAATATGTTAATTTGCTACCTGTTTTGTTTATTATTATTGCTGGTTTAACTTGGGGAATTATTTGTGGCCTTTTGAACAAATATTGTTAATGTATATTTTATACCTACACCTATAGTGCGATTATTCGCTCTGCGTGGCAAAGTTGTAAATTCGATTTCATTTAGAATAAAAAAAGATTTGTTACTGTATTAGCACAACCTAACGGATTTAGTCTTTAAAATAATTTTGATTTACTATTCTCAGTTCTGAAAATAAATAATTAAAATTCGGTCGTTTTCCAACAAAAAGCTTTTAACAAAATTTCATGTCCCTACTGCTAACCTTTGAGGAGTTCCATCATCAGAGCTAATCCTGCCAGCACCATCAGGTCATAAAAGTAAGTACGTAGCGGCCTGTTTCTATGCCACTGCGGGGAATAGGCCTGTTCTCTCCGTTTTTGGAAAGAAAGATTGGAGCTAAGTTCTACCACGCTGCTCCAATGCGGATTGGTGGGTTATACATATCTCCAGAATTCTCTAGAGATATGCAAATTTCCTCACGATTCTTTACTGAAAAACGTGTGATAAATTGCAATTACCAATTAGATACATAAGTTTTAACAGAAAAAGTTATTGGTGTCTGACCGAGTTTGAACCCGTGACGTGGAAAGAGTCTCACGGTGTAACCGCTGGGCTATCACAGCTATGCACCAGGGCATGCTTATCATAAACATGCATTTTCATCAAGACTGGAGCAGTATGTAAAATTTCAGCTCAATCGGACCCCGGGAAGTGGGTCAAATTTAACGTGCAAGATTCTACCGTCACATACATACATTGCAAGTTGAATAAAATCTTGTAAAAATAGAAATGTACGGAACTTAAAAATGGGTCTTCTGTATATATAATTAGTTAGTAATTTATATACTCGTAAGAAGTCTAGCATTATTCAGAAGTTACGCTCAGTTTCATCGTATATTATGTATGTAAGTGAAAGTTTGAATTATATCTGTAATGATTATACTTTGAATAATTTTTCATAATTTTTGCTAAAAGACACAGTTAACTAGCGTGCTGTGTGGTATCCGGCTAAGGTTCATTTCTTACCGAGGTGTCGTAAAAGGCGACTAAGTTAAGTTGACCCACAGTGTGGTATCCGCTTAAGTAGAATAGACCACCCTCTTTCTTACCGAGGTGTCGTAAAATACGACTAAGTTAAGTTGATGTCAGGCAAGCGGCCGGTCGTAAAATAGGTAGCCAAATCATGTGACAACATGTTTATAACGTAATTTGTCGACCCCACTTAGAGTGGGATAAGGGCAGGAAGGTGATGTGTCGTGAGGCAAATTGACAATTAATTAGTAAATAAATAGTTAAAGGAACAAAAAACTCGCTTATGAAAAAAATAATATCACAAAGCTTCCCACGCTTTTTTAACACTATTACTAATATTTTTCGTTCATTATTTTTATTGTATCTATAAAAGCTCTCGCCGAATGCCGGAGAGGTGATTATCCGTAGATAAATGCCGTTCCACAGATAGGTATCTTGTCAAGGAAACAAGTCCGACGGCGGCCAGCGTTCAAGTTTAAGGCTGTCGTCGCCGCGCGTGCATTACGTCATTTCATCATTAAAATCTATCATAGGCTTAACGGAGTTGTACTTAAATAACATTGTGTAATGCTACTAATATTATAAATGCGAAAGTTTGTGTGTATGGATGTATGTTTGTTACACTTTCACGGTGAATCCGCTGGACAAATATCGATGAAATTTGGCACAATTACTCCTTATGCACCGGTGTAGAGTCCAGTTAGTTCAACAAGAAAAGGATGAGATTGAAAAATGCTATTTATTATAGACGCGACAACTCCACGAGAACGAAGTTGCGGGTATAAGCTAGTACATTAATATAACTTTGTGTCATCATCATCTTCCTGCCCTTATCCCACTCTAAGTGGGGTCGGCACAACATGTCATAAACATGTAGTCACATGATTTGGCTGCGTTTATACGAACGGCCGCCTGCCTGACGTCAACTTACCTCTGTCGTATTTGACGACACCTCAGTAAGAAAGAGGGAGGCCTATTCTACTAAACCCTACCACACGGTGGGTCAATTTACCTTAGTCGCCTTTTACGACACCTCGGTAAGAAATGAGGTCGGTCTATCAGCCGGAAACCACACGGCGTAATAATATAACTTTGTGTATTGGTTAAAATCGCATAAGAATACGTTCAGTAGTTTATGAGTTTATTTGGATCGACCAGAGAGAAGCGGCGGGAGCTTTGTTTTATATAATGTTTTGATAATGTAAATATAGCTCAAACGTCTGGTCCACGCACTACACCATACGTGTACATTATTTTAACGGTTAACGGTAGTCTCAACTACATTGAGCATCGTAGTTTTTATAGTACGTAATTCCCACAGTATCAGACGGGTTACCGTTATGTATACTAGTTTTTAAGTCTGAAGAAAGTTACAATATCACACAAAAATATCTTAATGGATATGGATATAATTTGGCACACAAATAGCTTAGATTGACACTAACTGGAATCGTAATATTATATTTTTTTCTAACGTTTCATGGTACATAAATAATAATAAATAAATTACAAATGCGAAAGTATGTTTGTTCGGCTTTCTAATCCGCTGAATATTTTCAAAATAATTGTAAAAGTTACAACAGAAATTAGCCTTAAAGATAGTTATATGCTGTCCGCACCATGTTGTGTAGAAAAGGACGTAATTATGGATATATCATTGAGCACAGCACAAGGGTTTTTTTCGCAATATTATGTAAACAGACATTGTTGCCTCAAATACAGACCAATGCCGCCACATGTGCTAAATGCTTCCTCAATCTGAACTCGGATATTTGTTTTTAGCCAAATATACTCGATATAGGTAGCAATAATTCGTAAAAATCGCTATAACGCTATATTTCTTGAACATACATACAATACTCCACCGCTGCATTGAATTAATTGATTTTGAATTAATATTCTGATTCTGATTATTCTTAATGTTTTTCAAATTCATAGTTGAAATTTAGCGTTCTGTAGTCTCACTTAGTATGTTATCCCTTTTTTTATACAGGAAAAAACCCCTTATGGGTACCGCTGCCCGACGGGGACAGGCGGCGGTTATTTAGGACTCGCACCGACTAAAACAACCTGTGTGCTCCACCACGCTGCCGATGGCAAGGACAGGGTATCATTGTACATATAGCCCCCATCCCCGCCAACAGCTCTGATCCCAGAGAACAAACACCGTCTCCGGGTAGGGGCCCCTCGAAAGAGAAGCCCGCCTCCGCTAACCGGTGCATCGGGAGCACCAGATGCACCGACTGCCTCGGGGACCTGTAAACCAGACGTCCGATATAGGCAAGTCGCTATCACCTGGACTCGCCAGCAGTAGATTGGATCCAGAACATAAGTTCCCGGAACCGCTCCACCGCCTCCCTCTGCCCCTTAATATGTTATCCCTAACTTGTTCTCTTATAAATAGCACTGAAGATTTCGATCAATGTCGGGAGATGAAGATTTTTAGGTCATGTATTTAATGATTTGATTGATTCATGACAGTAATTGCAAAAAAAAAAGACATCACCGCTTAACACAATTTGTTCTTAATCAAAGAAAAATATCAGTTTTGAATAAATTTCACCGTTTACTTAGAGCACGCAAAGAAAGCTTGAAATTTTGCCGTTTTCGTAATATTTTTTATTGCTGCTCCCCTCCTATTCATCTTAGCGTGATGCTATATGCCTATAGCCTTCCTCGATAAATGGACTATCTTACACTCAAAGATTTTTTCGAATCGATCCAGTAGTTCCTGAGATTAGCGCGTTTAAATAATCAATCAAACAAACAAACTCTTCAGCTCTATATATCAGTATAGATAAGGTGTATACACAACATCGTTTGTTCACAATTCGAATATTAAAATAACCTCACCTTTCAGGAAAAAAGAAATATTATTACATGTCAGGTATATAAACTTAAATTGTGCCAAACTTCATTAACATTCCTCCACCGACTAAAATATAGACAGACTTTTGCAGTTATAAAAATAGCATGGTTAGTTACGAAGTGTTCAATAGATCTAGCAACTTCTATATATCTAGAGGTCTTTCAACCCACACATTTAGGCGATATAATTGACTTCACATCTGGAAAGGATCGTCTGCCGATAAAACCGGATCGCCAAACGCTCCTGATTCCAAAACAAGTTATTGCGTGCCGTCAGAGAACGCTAAAAGACTTACGGACAGTCAGCGTTATATCGATAAAAATAATACCGACCTCTAAACAATGAGTCAGGCCAGTGAAAGATCAGATCCGCTTAAAATGCTAACAAAAAATGGTGAATGTTTATTTTTTCTTACTGCACCGGCTTTGTTATCGATGTTTTATGTTTGACCTCATCTCGTCCGAATAGTAAGTGATGATATATACAAATATATACGAAATAATATTGTAGAGTTAACACTTAGGTATTAAATACGGGATAGACGAGAAGAGAAAATTGCCGTGTGGTCCGGGTGAGTAGAATATCATTTCGTACCGAGGTGTCGTAAAAGGCGACTAATGTAATTTGACATCAGGCAGGAAGTCACTCGTAAAATAACGAGCCAAATATTTAAACATCGTGTGCCGATCCCGCTTAGGACCGGAGAATGGAATGATGTAATCGAAGAGGAAATGTAAACGATAAGAAAAGAAATATACATGAAGCGAAAGGATATACTCGGATCGCCAATCATCATTTATAATCGCGTACAATCGCCTGCAATCAATGAAATTGTTGATTTTTTGGACACGCATCAATGGAAATCTCTGGTTTGTATGATCATATGTCGCGTATGATAATACGGACGTGTTGACACATGCACGATCATCGTGCCGATTATAGACGATCACACAATAAACGATCATCGTCGATAGCGAAGGCATAATATGATTCGACTGCCGAAAAATCGAGAAATTAAAACAATATGCGACAGCAAGTATAAAGCGTACAACGTTATGGGTTTTCTTTAGAATAATATAGAAAAAGGTTCCACTTACATAGATAATTAAATAATGTTGTCGTTAATCATAAATATAATTAACCCAGTGAGACAATTACAATTATAATTTGCACCTTCAAAACTAGAATGTACGTAGATAAAGTTTTAATTTACCTTTCTAATACTTGACGAGTTATATTTATTTTAAACTTCAATTGATAATAACATTTCATTCAATTGATTGTACGAATAATAGGGCAGTAAACAACTAAAGTTAATTGAATTAATTTCAATTGATATCGACCATCGACATTCCTGCTCTTCTCGAGCCTTCCGGGATATGTCGGGATGATGGCCAGAGACCAGACGGCTTGACGCTGGTTCCTTGGGAACGGGGACGGGCCCTAATGTGGGACGCAACATACGTTGATACGTAAGCCTCGTCCCATATCAGGGAAACAGCGTCAAGACCTGGAGCTGCGGCGGAAATGGCCGAATCCGGCAAACGGCGGAAGTATGCATCTCTCATCGAGAGTTATATATTTGTGCCGTTTGCAGTCGAGACCCTAAGGCCATGGAGTCAAAGTGCAAAAAAAAAATTCTCGGTTGATTGCTTCTTCAAATGACAAGAGGGCTGGCTCCTTTTTCGCGCAAGGAATCAGCTTAGCGATTCAGCGCGGAAACGCTGCCAGCATTCTTGGGACCATTCCACGTGGGCATAATTAGTATAGTCCTAGCGTGTAAGTAATTTAAGATAGATATAACGTGTACATTTTTGCTGTAAATAAAAACTTAGATTTATATATCGTTCCTGTACATTGTAAATTATTATACAAGTAAATGAGCCAGATTTTGCGCGAGTACAAATTCTCTGTCACTCTCTCTAACTCTATCGGAGTAAACAACAAATATTTTTGCATGTTTTCATAAAGTGTCCCTTGTTGCGAACTGACTATTTACGTTTCTTGTCGCCTTATAGAAATGCACTAATGTATTCATTTCCAATGCCTATAATATTACTAAATACGTAAAACTAGAATTTAACAAACGTTTATAATAACTTGCGTTTATGGAGGAGTTTTATATCTAACGCAAGATTCATTAAGAAGTGAACAAATTTTAAATTTATGAGTAAGAGAAACTGGCCAACAGGGTAGAGAATAAAGTTTCAATTCCTTTTTAATGGTAATTTTATACATTGAATTATTTTAGCTTGCTAAGAAAACTATGATTAAAATCATCAATAATCTCATCTCTAAATATGCTTGGCACAACGTTTTTCACTCTCCACTTTGTCACCTCTGGTGTTTCTCCATTTATATGCATATCATAATTCAAACAATCCATTTCTTTTTCGGCCTCCCTCTTGATATGTCCATCTACATTCATATTTAACACTAGTTTGGTTTCGTGATTTTAGTCTTTAATATTTAAATGAGTTAATCTTGTATGAATGTATGTATATATAAATAAATTTTTGGAATCTCGGAAACGGCCCCAAGGATTTTAGTGAAATTCAGCATGTAGGAGTGAATCAATAAGTTAAAAACCTGGGATCGATTCCCACATGCACCCGCCGCTTTTTTTCTTCTTTTTTTATCGCATTTTTTTTATACCTTTTAAAAATTACCAAACAAGGCTCGGCCACCCAGGTACTCCTCATTATATATCATTACCATCTTAACCTTACCTTCCTCGTCTTTTCTATAATAGGCGCAACTTTCAGACCACATATACGCTAATTTCGTATTTTATCAAATTGCTTATTTGAATAAAGAATATTTTGAATTTGAATTTGAATTTACCCACTCTTGTGACATCATCTTAACATTCTCATCTCATTTGCATGCAAACCTTTTTTTGCGACTCAAGTGTCAATGTTAATAATTCTTATTTTTTTGTCCAGCTTGACATCTCATACAATGATAAATGATAAGGTAATGAAAATCATTAATATTGATATATAATAACTTGACTATTAATAAACGATTTGAGCGACCTATAACATAGTTTTAACAATTGAACAGATAACGTTGTTTATTTTGAAAACTGTGGTATGAATTTTTCAAAATCTACTTCTAGACTAGACTGGTAGGTATGACTGTGATGATAGCTAATGACTAATATCACATGAGTTGTTGAACACGATTTTCGCTTAGTTTTAAACAAACAGGTATATATTTTTTCGACAGTTTAGTCCTTAAGAACCGATTGTCACATGGAAATGTAACATTAAGTAATTATGGTTTGGTTTTGAATGAGCAGAATTTACAATAAAAAATAATTTAAAAAAAATTGTTGATGAATTGATGTAACCTTTCAGAGGTGTCTTTCAATATTGTCAATTTTCGGTTAGCGGATGACAGTATTCGAAATTGCTAGTAGAGTCATTTTAATTAAAAATATAAATGTTATAGACATAATTATGTATTATTCTCGATTCTTTTGTTTCATTGACTTGTACAATAAATTATTTAGAAACATTAAAAAACATATTAGGTATATTCTTTATATACACACACGCAAACACTCACAATTTTTACCACATGAAAGATTCTGACCTACTGACTTAACGCGTTAAATCCCACTATTCATTTTCCTGCCCACTCTGAGTGGTCGTAAGTAAGTCGGCGCAATGTTTTATAAACATGTTGTCACATGATTTGGCTACGTATTTTACGACCGGCCGCCTGCCTGACGTCAACTTACTTTAGTCGTATTTTACGAAACCTCGGTAAGAAAGAGGGTGGTCTATTCTATTCAACTGGATACCACACGGAGTGTCAACTTACCTGAGTCTCCTTTTGCGACACTTCGGTATGAAACGAGGGTGGTCTATTCCACTCAGCCGGACCATAATGAGAAATTCGCTCGACCACAATTGATATGAATACTCGGAAATACCGTAAACTGAACTGTTGTATTTGTTACTCACTGTAAATATTATAATTGCGGCCGGTTATAGCGAAATGTTTAATTTAACCAGCGTCAGTATATAGCAATGTTTGCCCTACTAGTTTTTATATAATTACATAGTTTTTAGCTTAGAAGATGAAGCTCTATTTAGCTATGGAGAACGTCGCCCAAAGAGTGCCTCGTGTGAGTCCGGAGTACAGCTTAGGGCGGCATCTAATGGAGGGCTGGTGGTATTTTGACGGTTTCGACCTCACATACATATTGGTAGAGTTATATACTGAAGTGGTAGTATGTTAAGAAAGGTATATAAAAAAAATCTGAATGAGAATTTGATACTCATTACATATATGAACATTTTTCATAAAAATATTTTTATCAAAATTTGGCCCATACATTTAAATTCTCCATACTAAATTTTCATCAGCGCCGATCGTTACGACAGGCGTCAGACATGGACGGTGATGGGTGTCTGGCGGACGTTGCTGGGAGCTTTCGGTCTGGTATCGCATGTCTAGTGTGACTATTCATCATGTCGTCGGGAGTGTGGCGAGAACTGTGAACTCATCTGCGTCAGCGAAGATGCTGTGTACCTATAACGTGTGTCTTTGTTTGCGATTGTCCTGATCATCATTATACTGTAGGAATCGCTTAGGACGCGCATATCTTCGGTAATTCCGTATTTGTCATGGGAATAATATACAAAAATAGCAAGCAATTTCGTATTGAAATAAAAGCTAATGCAGTGTTTTTAATGAAGTCGCTGGATTTACTTTCCATACAGAAAATGTTACACTTTAAAATACTTTAACGTTAGTTTTAGTGTAACTGATGACGTACAACACATAAGCCCGCTCTAGTAAAAAAATTGTATATTAGATTTTTATGTAAATAAGAAAACTGTAATCATATTAAATTATAATAATATTTATTCAAATCAGCTTTTTGAGGCAATTTGAAGGTCAAGGATCAATAAGATTAATGAAGCTACAATTAATTTTGCTCTTACTGAGAAAAACCAGCAGAAGAAACAATTATTTAAATATCTTTTAAATATTTATAATTTACGTAATTAAGCTGCAGTCCTGTACGAAGCTGGAAGAATTTTTTGAGTCCAAAATTTTTATAATTCATATAACCTTTAGTAGCCGTGTGTTATCGGCTTATTAAAATGAACCACCCTCATTTCTTACCGAGGTGTCGTAAAGGGCGACTAAGGTAAGTTGACCCACCGTGTGGTATCCGGTTAAGTAGAATAGACCACCCTCTTTCTTACCGATGTGTTGTGAAATAACAATAAGGTAATTTGAAATCAGGGAGGCGGCCGGCCGTAAAATACGTAGCCAAATCATGTGACAACATGTTTATAACATGTTGTGCCGACCCCGCTTAGAGTGGGATAAGGGCAGAAGGATGATAACCTTCAGTAGTTAATGTTTTGCGTATAAACATATTCCTTACACTTAATATAAATTGTTGTGTAGGCAATAGTTATATATTTTACGAAATGTTATCATTGAAGCGAATACCAATGCGGAGGAATGCCTTAGAAATTCTATGGCAGCAATGAAATCACAAATTTATTGTTACCTCGCGTATAACTACAATATAATAATAAAACTTAATAGTTACTATTGTACATTCAAATAGACATTCGTATGTCATCTTCTAAGTAAATCATTAGTTCCTAATAACTAAAGGAGTCGAAGGAAGTTGATGAATGTAACCGGATAAGATACATAAATCGGTGACATGAGAAGAGTTGTGGAAAGTAAAAGACAATTTTGGAAAAAGGAGTCTTTTTGGAAGAAAGTCCGTTGCTATTTTGTTAAATAGATAATTAATTTAACCTTTTTAAATGGTTTCCTGTTCATTAAATGAATTTCGTTCAAAATATCGTTGTAATAAAGATCTTAAAGAACTCTGTCCGGCTGTGGGCGACCAACGGTTGAAAAAGATCGTCTAATATTTTCCTCAAATATTTTTAACAAGATTAAAGCAATAAAAAACTAGTCTTAGCAACTCATGTAATAAAAGAACAAAAATTAATATACACGTCGTCGGTTCATCAGAAACTAGTTTATGGGAACTTTGACATCTCCACGATGTACGTTATATTATACGTATTCGTTTCTGCGATTCTCCGTTTGCTCTCAGATAGAGATTGCAGGATCTGTTCTGTTGTGGAGTAGAGGGGCAGAGCATTCAGTAAAGTTTCTCAACAATTCGTGCTAACACCTTTGATTAACGGTATGTAAATATATTGTTCACTTAGCATTAGAATAATTCTAAAAGCAAAAGCGTTGGCGTCCCTGAAATTAGTTAGATAGATGCACCGAATGGCGTCCCCGAAATTAGAGAAAAAGCAAGCTGTGATAGCCCAGCGGTGAGACCGTGCGATTCTTTCAATAATTTATAATTGCAATTTATCACACGCTTTTCGGTGAAAGAAAACATCATAAGAAAACCTACATATCTCTAGAGAATTCTGGGGAAATGTGTAACCTACCAATCCGCATTGGATCAACGTGGAGAGTCTCAGCCCCAACCCTTCTCTCCAGAAACGGAGAGAGGAGCCTATACCCAGCAGTTATTGTAACAGGCTGCCGCTAATACTCTAAAAGCGGTCATTGTAAAACAATTTAGTATTTTTATCTAATGCAGTTAAAACCTGAAAGTGTTTCGCTTCATAACAAGTTCTAAAGACAGTTGTTGGCTACATATCTTTTTGATCTTATTAAAAAAAAAAGATGTGAAATGAAGTCATTATAAAAATCTGTTATTCGTTATCAAGAAATTATATTGAGGCATTGTGAATTATAATAATATAACTATTAAATACTATTTAAACGTGGTGTTTTATAATTTCAATAATAAATTGATATTGTGTATATATTTTTGTTAAGAATTCCCAGTTATTAGAGGAATACCTGAATATGTGTCTAATCTGAATGACAATAAATATTAACGAATTAATATAGATATTATAAATGCAAATTGTTTTTATAATTTATTTCAATCGAATGGGATCTATTCTCCGAAAGAAAGAATTCATAAACACTTTTTCTAAGACTTGAGCTAAATATTACCAAATCTATTTCAGGAGTTGGCAAGTTTGCGCTTGTTTATTTTACTTTGGGAATTCGTTGGTTCCGAATATCGAAATCTAGGTATATTATTTTTACTTGAAATGTTAGGAGGATTAAATTGAATTGGAATCAATTTAAACATAATAATAAAAAAATAGGTGCAAATCTATAAACAATAAAATATCTATAAATAATAAAACGTAGCTGAAAAAGAAAGTAAAATACTTTTTTTTTTAAACGTGCTAATTTTTTAAATAATTTATAGAATACGCCGTTACTTTGCGAAGATCCATAATACAAAAGTAATTCTAAAATTATTGTGCTATAATCCGCGATGAAGTAAAATAGAAAATATATATGATGCTAAATGTAGAGTGGACAATCAGTTTTCATACCTGATACATGTAGGATTCGTAAAAACACATGCCCAAATCTCCACCACCACAATACATAAGCACTACATACGTTCACTATCACAAACTCAACAATTATTTCGCCCCGCAATCGAAGCATCATCAGGAGATACATTCCGTGGAGGTTTGTGCTTTGTGTTTTTGCGAATCGTTTGCGTTTGCGAATGCGTTATAAAATAATTTTATTATTAGTTTTGCTTATTTTTTCTTAAAGCTGTCAATGTATCAAAGAGTATATATCACATCAGGAGAATCTCCTTAATCTACTGGCATAGCCTATGACATCGCTTGCCAACAATCGAAGACATTTATAAAACAATCGTACAACCTGAGTTGAGTTTAGAAAAGCCGGTTCAGACGTTAAAACCGGCTGGAGATAATTAATATTACTCAAATACAGATAGCTTAATTTATTAATAATTCTTTTATTATTTCAGCATTTTTCGGCATTTTGGGTCTGCCTATCGTCAGCTGCGATTTGTATCCACGCATCGTAGTCGTTTTCATTATTAAAAAAGATCGCAATGTTCTTTTTTTAAATGATATTTTTTAAACTAAGACAAAAATATAGAATATATTTTAAGATAAAAAATAAGACATTTTTTATCTGTAAGATTCCTTTAAATTAATTGTATAATAGTCCGTTAATTTAATAATTTTCGTCTAGTTTAAATTTTCTAAGTGATATCGCGTGCCGGATAGAGCCGAGAAATACGAGAGTGAACGGTTAAATTATTCTAAATTTGAATACGATTTTATACAGCTCTACCAAAAATGGAGAAAATTATGTTTAATTTATTAACATCATTATTTCATTAATCAGTAGGTAATATTCATTTAAGTAACAAATTAACGTTCAATATTCATGTTTTATTTTTTTTAATAAAATCGATGCGTACTTAATGTTTTGTCGTAAAAATTGAAAATATCTTAAGCGTAATAAAATAACGTATGCAGTTATAGTTATAATAAAAAGACATACCAGGTCAAAAAAGCCAATGCTGTCTGTCCTCTTTTGTTTCTTCACACCCATATCGTACACGTTTCCTTTATGATTTATAAACCTTTTAGATTGTCCCTTCATCACGAAATTTATCAAAAATCACAAAAAGCACTAAAACTTTTATTATTAGCTTTAATTATTATTTTATTATTATTGCTATTTGTCTATAGCCATAACGTTACTTAGTTCTATGAGAAGAAATAATTTACAGCGTAGAAATATCACATACCAGTTCTATAATAAATTAGAACTAATAGATCGCGCAATTAAAATTCATATCTCGATATGAAAATTATAAAAGGTATTTTCCGGCGACGCGTTCGCTCAGCGCGCGCTTGCAAATTACACTGGTTGGAACTTGGAAGTAAAGTTGACATTATAAAATATCTCTTCGCTTCTTTCACGCGGGAAACCCCTCGGTACGTGAATATTTTGTAAGCTTTCACAAACGTTAATTTTAATTAGTGACGTCGGATACGAGGAAAATTATTGACGTGCGGTAGAGACATCGCTAAAATAGGCTAATGGCTGTTCATAATCGGCGATTACAAACGATTAAGCGAGAGCAGCGGTCAGCAATCATGTAGAGGGCATAGTCGGCTGCACTCGCCAACGCCTACGATCGCCTACAACCTGAGAATTGACTGTTTTTCGGACACATATAAAAGGGAATCACATTTTGTAATACGGATTATTTTATGGACTCTTGCACGATGATCTATGATCGTGCTGATTATAGGCGATCACACGATCAACCATCATAGAAAATGCAGGTATATTATATTTTGGCGTTTGATGTTCTGTTGGTCTCTGTAGCAGAGTGGTGAAATTTCTTAATTAATTAAAATGGTGTAAAAAAATTAAAAGAAAATTGAAATGAAAAAAAAATAATAGTGCAGGTGGGGCTCGATCCTAGGTATTGTTATCGTTACCTATAGGTATCGTTGAATACAATAAATGAAAATTATTTTTTTTTTAATATTTTTTTTTTTAATTTTTTGCTGTCAAACTTAAAGTCATGGTAGTTCATTTAGGGAACGGGCGGTCTAGAGAGGTGAAAATACCTGAGATCGAACCCCACCTGCTCTGTTATTTTTCATTTTTCTATTAAATGTTTTTTTTTTTTAATTTTTTCATTTTAAACCCAGGTTCTATTTTTTTAAACGTAGAAACAACCACAGTCTGTTATGAAATTTAGTTGTGGTTAACCTAATAAATATAACAATATAGGCATTATATGTTGTGGGTTAACCGCAATGCGACGCAGCGTTCAGATTGCATACGTTAAATGATGATAACGTCATGTCAAATCTATAAACTAATTTACAAGATTTACCCTCGACTAAGTTTGCGTCAAATTATGTGTTCAAGCACCCCTAAAGTACCTACTGTATATGTTTTTTCTCTTCCAGAAGAAAAGGTTTTATATAATCTTCAACTTAACAGTTGAACACTTTTAGCCTTTTAGAACCAAATTGCATACTTATTTCGAATTTTAATTTTAGTAGGTACTTAGTGCCTTATTTACTTCAAGTGTTCAGTTGATAATGCTTATACTTTCATCCCCATCCTCCTCCCCTTATCCCACTCTAAGTGGGGTCGGCACGACGTGTTATTAACATGTCTCATGATTTGGCTACGCCATTTACGACCTGCCGCCTGCCTGACGTCAACTTATCTTAGTCGTATTTTACGACACCTCGGTAAGAAAGAGAGTTGTCTATTCTACTCAACCGGATACTACACGGTGGGTCAACTCACCTTAGTCGGCTTTTACGACACCTCGGTAAGAGATGAGAGTGATCTATTCTGCTCAGTCGGATACCACTCGGGATCGTTAATTTCTTACTTTATATAGAAGAATATTCCTCACACTTGATTTAAATTTTTGTATAAACAAGTGTAATATTTTTGATAAGAGAGTGAATGCTATTGCTATTTTTATGAATAGCAAGGCTCTGTTTTTCACATTACATCAGGCGAGATTTAACCAAGCGCGAGACTTTTTCAAATAAAAAAAAGTATGGCAACTCAATTTATTAAGACACGCGAGATAAATTGGGAGGCTGCAACTACTCCATCATAAAATATGTACCCTCCCCACGCCGCTTCGTCATCGTTTTCATTTAAGGTCATTGCACTTGAAAGTGGCAAATAAAATAACGAAACAATAATGTTAACAACATCAGTTGTTCAGAGAAAGCTGCTATTCGGTGCAACCCGTGTACAACTTCTTAGCTTTTTGTATGTTTTGTCTGTAAAAAGTTTTTAATTGAACTAAAAATGTATGAAATAGCTATTTTATTCCGCCATGTGGTATCCGGCTAAGTAGAATAAACCGTCTTCATTTCTTACCGAGATGTCGTAAAAGTCGACATAATGTAAGGTGACACGCCGTGTGATATCCGGCTGAGTAGAATAGACCATCCTCATTTCTTACCGAGGTGTAGTAAAAGGCGACTAGTGCAAGTGGACGTCAGGAAGGCAACCGATCGTAAACAACATGTTCAAAACATGCTGTGCCGACCCAACTTAAATTGGGATAAGGACAGGATAATGATCATTTTGTTAATTTATTAAGTATTTGAAAGTTTCAGTTTTATATTGATTTATGTATTATGAGATAGTGTTATTTCCCCGATGCATTTTGTGCTAACGGAAATTCCATGAACAAACTGTGATGTAACATTTTGATACTATTTTCAATAATAATATAATAATATGGAAATATTATTCATATTATTCGCGATTCGGTTATCATCTCACAGACAGTTTAATTGTATGACATATTACTTCGATATATCAGTAATCATCCAATTAATATGTTACTTTTGTCACAGGTAAATAAAATAAAGAGAGAAACAATAAAATGAATAGCATAGTGAATTACTAAACCGACTCTTTCGATACTAGAGATAGGTAGCTCGAAAGGTAAAGAAAAGACAGATATATCTTTGCAAAAGATAAAATCACTCTTTGGCTCGCATGTTTTTTAATTATTTTTAAACTAGGAAGTCAATTTTATGAGTTACAGCTCGTTTAGAGTTAGAGAGAAAGAGATATATAGAGGATTGTATAGCAATTTACACGTAAAAAAGAGAGAGGACCGATAGCCTATGCATGTTTTTAAAAGAGCAGAAGATATAAAGGATATATTTTGTAGTCTCGGCTGCCTTATTCTCTCTCTGAGCCGTACTGTGCTTAATGAGTTAAAGATATAAAGAGTGTATGTCCCAAGATCGAAAAGATATAAATAACTCTTTGCTTGTCAGTTTTGCCCATCTCTACTCGATAGGGATACACAAAACGCACTCTGATATACCATTCTCATTGATATATCATTCAGTCGACTGTCATCACAAACGACTGAAGGTTCGGACAAATTGGTCGACTTAATTTCATCACAACCATCACCACACTACACTATTACTTCACACATTCACTACCACAATCTTATTTTGCCTCGTAATAAAAGCATCATCTGAAAATGGTATTTATGGCTTTATTAAAAATTTTCACGGCCTTTGAATCCTTTCTCTGGTCGCGAAATATAGCAAACTAAACCTACTAATCCTACTAATATTATGGCGAAAGTTAGTATGGATGTATGTTTGTTACTCTTTCACGGCGAATCCGCTGATCCAATATCGATGAAATTTGCCACAAATATTCCTTATCCACTGTGTTAACATATAAGCTATAGAAATCCTGTTAATTCTACAGGAAAAGGATGACTGTCACGTGACAACAGTCAACGCAAACGAAGTTCCCTGGGAGCTACCATTCCCAGACCTCCCTACCGAACACCACATCCCCTAGGACACCTAGGTGACCAACGGCCAACGGCCCGAACACAGTCCAGGCCACAAAGCCTGCGAGGACCAGCCCGGGCAAAGAGGTTCCCTTCGAGGCCCGTACCCCACCTATCCCTCAAGGGTATGGGAGAAGATCCCCTACGGACGAAGTTACGGATAAAAGGTTGTTCATTATATTTTGTATTTGGAATCGATTTATGGTCTATGTTGTGTTAATTTAAAGTCGAGATAATTGTAAGGCCCTGTATCTAAAGCGGAGAGGAGGAAAAAGGTGGCACAAAATTCTATGCAAAAATTAGACATCTCTCCTCTCCGCTTAATCCATTTCCTCCGACCTTAAAGGGAGAGATGTGAAAATAACAATATCAGATTGGTATTCAAAAGTCATCTCCTCTCTGTTATGGTGAATATTTCTCCTATTAAGTTTCTTCCTCAATCAAACTCCTAGTTCAATTTAGAAGCTGATAATAAAAATGCCTTTCGTATTCACAATCGCTTTTATAAATTGACAGTTTTTATAGCATCGTTTGGTTTCCGGTCGTTGTGTTCACAGAAGACGCGTTTCCACTCACCGTCGTGGTGTCATTTTGTAACACACTTGTAGTAGCTGATGCTGTAAGAAATTGTACTCTTTATCACCAGGTTTAAGTAATTGTCAAATCATAACGCATTTTACACTGAGAGGTTCGTCGTGAAACGTTTTGTCTATTGGTGGACTGCATGAAAATACGTTACGAAATACGAAAAACATAGTTAAGAAAACTGCAGGTTAAATGAAATTTAACCGTAAATAGATGTTTGTTATGTAGTACCTTCAGTAGCAGAAGCAGAAGTGGAATTTGTATCGACAGTAGCGTGTTTGTCACGGGAACTTCTCTTAGCTGTTACTGGCCATGACCTAAAAAAGCAAAATATAGCGATATTCATTAATGAAAGTTAAATGAAACAATAATAATGTTTTATGTATACAAAGAAATGATATCAAGTACTTCATTATCTTCTCAATTGATAGACGTTCAGTGCTAGACATAAATCTCTTTAAGGGAATACCATCACGCTGGAGCCTGTGCCACTTGTGTCCAACTCGTAGGAGGTTTTATCAACGCTGCCTTTTCGATGCAAGCTCGTCATTCAAACCCCTTTGGACCCTGCCACCCTTTGGGTTTCCATGCTGCGTGCTTCTAAAATTGCAACCTCGCACCACCCTGAGCTACACCAGTAATTTTGATTATTCTACTAATTTCTTTATTTCTGATTTACTCACATAGAGATTCTCAAAGATTGATCTGCGACCTGACCTTTTTTATAAAGCTCAACAACGTATAGGATCCATTAATTATATAAACACGGTAATATACTCACATTGTGATGATTGTCGTAGGCATAACTCTACCTGCTTGAGCTCTCTTTTCCAAAATGGTCCTGTAAATGTATTTGGTATTGTATTGTACATAACAAAAGTTTACATATGTTCGCCTTCCGCTCGCTCGGCCAAGAGCGCCAGGCCAGTCAACCTTTACGAAGATTACCAGATCTCATAAAATTTTATTAATTTTCTTCGAAAATACTTTTTTTTTAAACGATATTTAAGAAATTTAATTTTAATATTTAATTATGTTAAAGTTATTTATTAGGTACTAGCAATCACAAGTGGCTCTGCCCGCGTGGAAAGATTAAAACCGTAATATAGTGAGTAAACCTTAAAAGCTAGACATATGCTGTCGCGTACTTTTATTTAGAACTTTTAGAGAGGAATAATTTTGTTAAACATGATTTTGATAACTATTACCGTTTACTTAGAGCACGCAAGGTAAGCTTTAAAATTTTTCCGTTTTCGTTCTATAAGCCTATAGCCTTCCTCGGTAAATGGACTATCTTACACTGAAAGAATTTTCAAATCGATTCAGTAGTTCCTGAGATTAGCGCGTTCAAACAATCAAACAAACAAACTGTTCAGCTTTATATATACGTCATCATAATTTTCTTACCCTTATCCAACTCTAAGTGGGGTCCTCACATTATGCTTTCCGAACCAGCAGTAGAGTTGACGATTCAAAAGCAATTGTTGACAAGTTTATTTGAATAAAGAATATCTTGAATTTGAATTCAAGAAATTGTGGAGAATAAAGTAATGGACGGGGACCTTAAAAATGCAACCCGCATTTTATTCTCTAACGATACTCTTGCTCCATTTAATGATATAACGCTAGAAGCCTTACGTGAGAAGCATCCTTTACCAATTTCAGATTCATTATTTCCAAACCCAGCAGTCAATATTACAGATATTTTGCAAGTAAAGGATGAGGATACTTATGCAGCTATAATGTCATTCACTAGTGGATCTGCTGGCGGCATGGACGGGATAACGCCACAACATCTCAAAGATCTTGTGAGCGTTTCAGCTGGAGACGCCGGCAGATGTCTTTTGAGTGACATTACTAGACTTTGTAACTTAATGTTATCTGGCAAAGTAAATTCATCCTTTCTACCTTTCCTTTACGGAGCTAGACTATGCGCATTTAATAAAAAAGATGGTGGCATACGCCCGATCGCTGTTGGTTGTACTTTTCGCCGTTTGGCATCTAAATTAGCATGTAAGCACATAGTTGCTACCCTAAAGGAAAAGTTTCAACCTATTCAAGTTGGCTTTGGAAGTAAGGGAGGCTGTGAGGCAGCAGTACATTCTGTCCGAACTTTCTTAACATCCGGCGAGGCAGAAGTACTGCTGATAGTCGATGTTAAGAATGCTTTTAATTTATTGGATAGGGCAACTCTGCTTAACGAAGTATCAACACAATTACCCGAAATTTATCCATATGTTTGGCAATGCTATAATTTTCCTTCCAAATTATTCTTTGGTGAGAATACTTTTAAGTCTAATGTAGGCGTTCAGCAGGGGGATCCTTTAAGTCCAGCCCTATTCAGTCTAGGGATTCACAAACATATTTTAAATTTAAAATCTAAATTTAAGATATGGTACTTAGATGATGGAACCTTTGGAGGTAACGTGGACGATGTTTCAAAAGATCTTAAGCATGTTAAGCAAGAATTTGGAAAAATTGGTTTGGAACTAAATTTTTCGAAATGTGTAGTTTTTTTTACTGATAAACTGACGCCGGAAAGTGTTTTAGCGGCCACAAAATTATTTAACGAAATTGCCCCTAACATTAACATAGTGCATAAAAGTATACTTTGCCTCCTAGGTGCTCCTCTTTTAGATGAAGCCATACAACCTTTCCTAGAGAGTAAAGTTAAAATGTTTTCAGACAATACAGACAAATTGGGCATACTAAATTCCCACATTGCATTTACGATTTTAAAATTTTGCCTTTTTGTACCTAAATTTACCTATATACTTCGTGCAAGCCCAATTTGGAAATATCCTGGTTTACTCGATAATATAGATGCCACCTTAAAAAATGCATTAGAAAACATTTTGAATTTGTCTTTTGACAATAACTCTTGGAATCAGGCCACTTTGCCGGTGAAATATGGTGGCATCGGCGTGAGAAAAATTTCAAGTGTTGCTCTTCCGGCATTTCTGGCCTCTGTGCATAGTGTTAAAAAACTTAGTTCTGAAATTTTACAACCAAATTTATTTTCGTTGTCCTATGCTACAGAGGCTTTAGATAGTTGGAAAATCAGCTGCCCCAATGATAACATCCCGAAGGAATGTACCGCACAAAAACTTTGGGATGTGCCATTGGTTCAGCTTACACATAAAAATTTGGTTCAAAATCTTTCGAGTGACCGAGATCGAGCTAGGCTTCTAGCTTTATCGGAAAAAGAATATGGTTATTGGCTACATGCTCTCCCTTCTAAAAATCTTGGTACACTATTAGATAACGAAAGTTTCAGAGTAGCTTTAGGTCTCCGATTGGGAACCACATTGTGCCTTATGCACCGATGTCCATGTGGAAAAGAGGTAGACACTTTTGGCATACACGGGCTTTCATGCCATAGGAGCTCTGGTAGGCTTTTCCGTCATGGTTCTCTTAATGATACCATCAAAAGAGCTCTTGCCACCATCGACATTTCTGCTCTTCTCGAGCCTTCCGGGATATGTCGGGATGATGGCAAGAGACCAGACGGCTTGACGCTGGTTCCTTGGGAACGGGGACGGGCCCTAATGTGGGACGCAACATGCGTTGATACGTTAGCCTCGTCCCATATCAGGGAAACAACGTCAAGACCTGGAGCTGCGGCGGAAATGGCCGAAACCGGCAAACGGCGGAAGTATGCATCTCTCATCGAGAGTTATATATTTGTGCCGTTTGCAGTCGAGACCCTAGGGCCATGGAGTCAAAGTGCAAAAATTTTTTTATCCGTTTTAACACCTCGGTTGATTGCCTCTTCAGGTGACAAGAGGGCTGGCTCCTTTTTTGCACAAAGAATCAGCTTAGCGATTCAGCGCGGAAACGCTGCCAGCATTCTTGGGACCATTCCACGTGGGCATGATCTGTATAGTCCTAGCGTGTAAGTAATTTAAGATAGATATAACTTGTACATTTTTGCTGTAAATAAAATTGAGTATTTAATGAAAAAAAAAAAAAAATTTTGAATTTGAATTTATGTCTTTTTCTTCCATTCTCCTCTATCATTCGTCAACTCTGGTGCCACTCCTTTAACATGCATATCATTTTTCACACAATCCATCCATCTTTTCTCGGCCTCCCCCTAACCATACATCCATCCACATTCATATTAGTATAGATCAGCTTTATATATCAGCATATATTATAAAACCTGAGTAGGGCTATGGTGATGCTGGCGCTGGGGAGCCTGGCTTCGACTGGATTGCTGATCACAATGATGTCACTGGGCTTCAGCACCTCGTACCGCGCGGGCTGGTCCACGTCGGCGTAGTACTCCCCGGAGTCTACTTCATAGTGGAAATCGTTGGGATGATCCTGTAACCAGGGTTAGTGTTAATAGAAATATGGCTCACATCCGCTCTTTGCAACCCGTCTTGTTCAAGATATATAGAGACCAAAGTAAATAAAACAATTTATAGAATTAAGCGTTACTTTGCGGGGATCCATAATACAAAGTATAATAAATTATTTTGCTATAATCCACGATGAAGTAAAGTAGTATATATATAATGCTAAATGTAGAGTGGACAATCCGTTTTCATACCTGATACATCCAAGATTCGTAAAAACACATGCATAAACCGCCACCACAATACACAAGCGCTACACGTTCACTATCACAAACTCAACAATCGTTTCGCCCCGCAACCGAAGCATCATCAGGAGATAGAGTCCACGACAAAATCGCAAAGCGAAGAAATACCCAAGCAAGCTTAGTTATATACTAAATGGTTCAACCCCAACATTAATTTTATTTTGCCTGCGAACACGTGTAGGTCTAGTTCAAGCTTGTTGGGGCAAAACGATTGTTGAGTTTGTAATAGTGAACGTATGTAGTGCTTGTGTATTGTGTTGGCAGTGGTGGAGGTTCGTGCATGTGTTTTTACGAATCCTGCATGTATCAGCTATGAAAACAGATAGTAAACTCTACATTTAGAATTATATATATTTTCTATTTTATTTCACCGCAGATTTTATAGCAAAATAATTTTATTATTACTTTTGTAAATAAAAGGAACAAAGATCCTCAGGTCAAAAGCTTCCCCAACCTCATTCTGAAAAATTGTGTCATCATTTCCCTATTCTCATTCATGATCAGATTCATTATGAATATACCGGTTAAAGTAAATAGTCTGTGTTAACTACCTAATACCATATCTGTTACTTTATTTTTATAAATTACACTTGGAATCTAGTCTTTTAAGACTATTAATTTACTAAGCCTTAGAAATCGCAGACAAATAACTAAAACTAAATAGTAGGTACCTATCAAAATTATTTATTTGTTCTTTTAACAGCATCATCAATTAGTTTGGGGTATTTAATTAATATGAATATGAGAAATAAAGTGTTTGTGAAATTCAAGGATAACGAAATTTCAAAGAAAAATCTTTAAAGAAATTTAAGAATTATAAAGAATTACTACAATCTGAAGAGCTTATGGAATCCAGCCGAGTAGAATGGACCAACCTCATTTCTTACCGAGGTGTCGTAAAAGGCGACTAAGGTAAGTTGACTTACCGTGTGGTATCCGGCTGAACAGCATGGACCAACCTTCTTTCTTACCTAGGTGTCGTAAAAGGCGACTAAGGTACGTTGACGGCTGGCAGATGGCTGGTCGTAAAAACGCAGCCAAATCATGTGACAGCATGCTTATACCATGTGCCAACCCGACTTAGAGTGTGATAAGGACAGGAGGATGATGAACAGTCTAAAGACCATATGAAAAACAGCAATCCGCACCTTGATTAAACTAGGAAAAGCTTTGAAAGTTTCCGCAAAACTCATGAACCGTCTAGTTTTCATAGCTCGGCGAAAGGCACTTCTGACAGGTGCAGCTCCTTCGCTGTCTCTGATCAGTGTGAGCAGCCGGATGACGGAAGCATAATCCCAATCTTTTGAGTCCTCGTAACCAGGAGGGGGTTTTTCAATTCTAGCTATTAAAATTTGTTAATTACAATGTTCAAATCATTAACCTATTGTCGTCAATGACTTTCGCTTTGTATTTTATAGCATAAAGTAATTAAACAACAGTATCGCACCCTTTTTGATTAAAATGGTGGCAACACTGTGCCTTTGTTGTTTCCGGTGGAGTCTCCCTATTGATAAAACGTTTCACTCTTTGTTCGTTATTCGAGAGAAGTGTATCTCGCAGCGGGAATGGTGGTTTTTCTACTATATCGCATTACTATTAAAAGTGTGCGCTAAAAACAAATTTTAAAATCTAATTTTTATTTTTTTTTACCGCCGTGTGGTATCCGATTGAGTAGTATAGACAATCCTCATTTCTTACCGCGGTGGTATAAAGGGCTAAACTAAAAAAATTGCTGGTCGTAAAATAAGTATCCAATCCACAATCTAATAAACAATATGCCAACCCCTCTTACAGTTGTATAAGGACAGGAGAATGATAATTTTTTTTATGATCTGGAATCCACAAAAAACTCTAATACATAGTTTGTGGATTACTAATCCAATATGAGTATAATTAATACGATATTAGAGGTAGTAAAATACACATGAATAAGTAGGTTTTCGAAAACGTCTTTCTAATTTTTGCTTTTTCGTATACCTGTGAATTTTTTAGTAGATTCTTTCATAAAGTCGTCAATAAATAGTTTCCTCTGATACTCCACAACTCGGTCCAGCCAGCCTGCGCGACGGATACTGATGGAACATAGCACTACCGTTACGGATATAAAAACTAGTGTAGATTTCTGAAACAATAACTGTGAAGTATGCCCAATGAATTAACTTCAATATTTTATTTATTAACAAAGACAACTCTAGTAGGTGCCTGCATTACAAGTAGCTAGTTGACGTAGCCAATGATATAGTAGACAAAATTCAACCTAAGGGATCAATTCTGGAGAAAAACTTAAACTTTTATATATCTTGCAAGAAAATGAACAACCGGAGAATTTCGATGAAATAAGAAATATTGAGACGAAACAGTAGAAAGATATAATTAATGAATTGATGATTTCAGTTACTAAAGGAAATAGTTATTATTTCAACTAATAGACACCGTCCGATGTACACATATTTATACAATGAACGGGAGTGGTCCACGATGATTTTTTTCTTTATTTATAGAGCTTTGTCACCATAGTTTTATAGTTATTGTGGTCTTATCTAGTAACATGGGAAAAAATTATTAGTGTTCAAACACAAAATTGTTATTTGTTCAAATTCTAAACTTAAAAAAATTAAATTATGTATATTTCCCCCAGTACTAACAATATTATATGATACGCCTGTATGTACCATATTACATATTAAATGTTAAATATTACACTTTATATGATTACACATAAAGATACGTTTCGGTATAATTTAAACTATTAGATAGAATTAATTGTAACTATCTTATATTTCAAATCTACTTACGAAAGTAAACATGACTGAATCAGTTGTTATACGTATTTTAATTAATATTTTTTAAATGTTGTACCTTTATTAATGTTAATTTTATAGGCCATTAATAATTAATTTACTTAGCATCTGTTTATAGCCTCTATTACAATATTAAATATAGCTGTTGTATGTACTTAGTTCAGCATAAATTAACGTAATATTTTTATTACTACAATGTATTCCGAACTAATACATGAAATTTAAAATATATTATAGAAGTTAATACATTTTCTTATTCATTGTTTCGTGTGATAACTCAACGTCGGATCGAATAATTATAAATCACGTATTGACTTATGATCACTTACATTTTTTTGATAAACATTTATTAACATTAATTTTTGTATTATAAATATCGGTATATAATATAAATATCGTTATGATTTCATACGTATGGCAACATTTTTAACAAAATATGGTGAAATTGACAAGTGACTTAACATTGTTATTTTGTTTTGACTTTTGACATTTAGAATTGAAACTTGAAATGGGGACGTGTCAAATATGTGCTGTACGAATCATCGAATACATACTCGGCAAATTCATGCAAACAATTAATGACTCAAAACAATTTTTGTATTAATGGTCAAATATGTCGAATATCCAATAAATATATTGAGTAAATTTAAATATTTATTAACATATTGAGCCGCGTGTTGTAAAATAAACAATAACAAATTCTATTGAAGTGGTTTTTGCATATAAACAAATCAGCTGCTTGCTTTATAAAGTACACAAAGACTGAAAATATGTTTGTGGGTTAATTTATTAAAAGTTCAGAGTATTCCGGCTGTTTAGAATAGTTTTTTATGATAAGAAAGTGGTTTAATTGTTTTAAAATGAGCGGTGTAAGCCGAGACGCTCCTATAGGTGTGCAGTGTTTACAAAAGCTTAGTTTTTGGTGGTGTTCTCGACTTCAGATTAACAGGTTACGATGGTGAGTTCATATATATTTGTTTCTGGCTTTTCATTTTGGCTTGGCTTCATATTGTTTTTTGTGCAAATTCAGAAAATTTATTAGTTTGGTATTCCATGCTGGCCAAGGTCCTTCTCTCTATTCTGAGAGGCAGATTACAGCTTTAGCATGTCACACTATTCCAATGTAATTTAGATTGGAAGAAAATATAATATTTTCAGTTCCAAAGAGCCGAAAGCCAACTTAAATTAACAATAATGTTGAATTTGAGAGTGTATTGCAAGTTTAATGAGTGTGTCATGAAATTAATATTGATTTATATAAATTCCTTACAAAATATATTAAAAAAAAAAACAAGTACTATTCTCACTTAATTGATTTTTTATAGCAAACAAAAACTTAGCAATGATACTTAATTGGGTCGTACTTCCCAGTGTTTTTGTGATCAAGCATTTGAACTTGTTTTTTTTTCTTAATTTATTTAAAATCTTAAAGTGTGAATATTTTAAGAGGAGCCATTGCAAATCTTTTACTGAATTTTACAATGTTATTGTTTTCACTAACCTGGTTATGATACTATATATCACTAACTGGCGCGTGTTTTCTATAAGCTGGACCCCGAAAATCTCGAATGTGGAAGTTCTGCAACACATCCATCAAAACGTCAATCGAAAAGTCGCATATCTAGGACATGCTCTCAGGCATGACAGATATGGACTTCTGCAACTCATCTTAATGGAAAAAGTTTCCAGCAAAAGAAATGTTTGACACAGAAAGAAATCCTGGCTTTGCAATGTAAGGGAATGGACAAAGATCACTAGATCTGTTGAACTGTTCCAGCTAGCAAGGGATAGGGACAAATTTATGAAGCTGACTGCCAACCTTCGCTAGTTAGAGAGGCACTCGAAGAAGATGTCACTAACTACTTTATCTTAATGTTAATAGTTTTCAGAAAGTAATAATGAATACCCTTGAATATTAATGAATGGCAGATCTCATTTAAGTCATAATATCTGAAGAATAAAGTAACATTTCCTATGCTTATACATGAGATATATGACTTTATTCGTTGGACAGGGTGTGTTCTACAAGCAAACAATAAATTAGTGATCACAATAGCAAAATATTGCTGTAGATATTTTGCATTTATGTGAATATAAATAGAAAGTTTTTAATTTTATGATATGATATTAGATGATAATGCTGTATTAATGTTTGTTCAATTAACACAGATAACAAATACATTATTTTTCAATTAAAGGTATTCTGCAAATGTTATTATATACTATAGGACCCTACTTTAGCATCACAATATATTATATATAGCACATATATAACATTTGTGATGTATTGAAAAATTTGTTTTAGGCCTTCAATTGCAATCCTATTGATAAGCAAACAAAACACGTTAACGTTATGTGGATGACCTTGTCTGACAAAAACTATTGTGGTAATGTAAAGATACATTTCTGTTGAATATCCAAAATTATCAAACACCTGCACTCTCTCATAGATAGTAAAAGTTTGACTTTTTGATACAGATGGTAGTGATTGTGCCTTCAGCTCAGACTTTGACTACGGCTCCATGCCATTTAAATGTATGGAATAATTTCGCTTAACAATTAAACATGAGTATCCCAAACATACGGTAAAGTTGATGAAATAAAAATCATTCATATTAACAGCTTACACACTGTCACTTTACAAAAAGGCAAACTAAAATGGCTTTTGGTACGGCAGTTGTCACATTCCTTAAATTTCGGCGGTACGAAAGCGACAATGTAGACTCATCGCTTCGGCTCATCATGGCTTCGGCTATGGCTTGACTGGCGTGGCATATGGCATATAGCCATTACAACCGCCAATTATGGGCATTTTCTGATAATTACTTTTACGCTGAGTAATAGCAATGCTGTGAATTATTATTTTAAAAATATTTGGTTGTCTTCATTATCACCGAGGGCGTCTAATGTCGAGTATGCATAAATCGGGGCAATAAATGTAGCTAACACTGACTACATAAGCAATTACATCACGTAATGATAGCATCGAATTGCACAGTGATAATTAAAATCAGTGTAATGAATCATATTCCAACACAAGACAATGGCGTGAATTGCGTCAGCGAAATGTACCAGTAATTTTTAGCGTATCTGATAGCAGTTTTACACGTGGTACAAACGTAGTAATGTAGATAGGGAAAATCGAGTTTTTTAAACCATGGCTTTTCTCACCATGGATTGAAAGTAGCCTATGAATAACTCCACGTACCTACCTGCCGTCGGGTTTCGCTAGAATACGTAGTACTTCGGTTACCTTTGTGTGATGTTGATGAAGGTTGCTCGAACATAATAATGAGCAAAATGAAGAGAAGAGACGGGCTTGACGTCAGAAAAATTCGTGGTTGCGAAACGAGAGTGGACCGGAATTACTTCCGTTGAACCATTATTTCAACTTGCGAAGAACCAGACGGCGTACAGTATGCTAAAAGGCAGCAGTCTAGAGTAAAATGGAAAAGGAGAAGAAGATTTGTATACAATATTTTGTAAAAAACAAAGTTTTCATATTATTCCTCTTTGTTGTCAAACCTTACAGTAGTATTACGAGTATAAGAGTTCCTTGTCCCATTGCAGGTACCAGGGGAGCGTCCTCGTCCTCACGTACTTCACGTACATGACGTACCACCTGACTCGCAAGCCGATCTCGGTGGTGAAGAGTGTGCTGCACCAGAACTGCTCCGGCCTGTCGCCGCCGCCCGACGTGCGCCCCGGGGACGACCAGTGGTGCAACTGGGCGCCCTTCAGTGAGTATCACCTACTCAGAATATTCAACTGATGGATGTCAAACTGGACATAGGTCTCATTGAAAAATCTTCACACCACACGATCTTAGGCCGCTAGGATCTTTGATTGTATCCACCGGCTCCGTGCAACCTTTTTGCTGTCATAAATGCACTTAAATATGTGGTCAGTTTAAAAGTATTGAAAATGAAAAATCTTTACAAGCTGTACTTATATTCCGTTCGCATCAACTTTAGCTTTAATATACCTTCAATTGTATAGTTAGTCTTCTTCCTGACGGATTTTTTAATACTGTTTATTATTATTTTAGCGAATTATAAATGTAGATATACAGATATCATTATATAATCGCCGGAGGGCAAATATTACAAGTGATAAAATCCTATTTTGATGTTATCAAATTCGAACTTGACCAATAATGACTTTTGAATCGTTAACTCTCAAAGATTCGGCGAGAATCTCGTCAGTTGCCAAGTGGCCGGTAAGGAAGCGGTGTAAATATAATACAGGTCACCATTAGTGGCGTTCAAACAAAAAATGTAGGTTAGACGTGTCGAGGCGTGTTGTCCGCCGAACAAACGGACCGATCGAATATAGGTCGGCAGTAATAATATACAAATAATCATATTACCTACCAATCCGCATTGGAGCAGCGTGGTAGGTCTTAGCCCCAATCCTTCTATCCAAAAACGGAGCGAGGAGGCCTATTCCCAGCAGTATAAGAGTAACAGGCCGCTACTTACTTACTTTATTTATATTACAAAAAATTGAAGTTATGAATAGTCCTACTATATAAAATATTCTTACTGTCGTATGTTACTTTTGATTTTTATCCCCCAAAACCCCTGTACACGCTGAACTTCCGAGATTCCGAATATATATATATATATATATATATATACATATACATACATACAAGATTAACTTAACATTTAAATATTAAAGATTAAATCGATACTGTGAGGACCGCGACCCGATGCTCATTGAGTTAGTGCCTGGTTGACTTCGGTTATCGCAACGGCCCTGCGCGGAAGGGCATAACTCATCAATTGCTGTGATAAAATCAGCTTAGCGGAATATAATAAATAATCTAAACAACTAATCAGGAAACACGTAATAAAAACTAAAAAGAATATTTTTTTTTTCAATTTTATGTATCATTCATACTATATATTGTGTATTTTCTGTAGCTATTTTTTCGATCTCAATAAAGGAAGTTAGACCGTTAGTTGTGGCGAAAATTTTTATTGTTAAATGATCATTACTAATTATACTATAAATCCGGAAGTCTTTTTCTCCATTACAAGAGAGACGTAATAGACGCTTATATAGGGTACTAACATTAAGAATTAATAATCCAGATTTTCCTTCTGGAACGAAATTTATATAGGGGACTAACATTTAGGATAAATAATCCACATTTTACATATTCCTTCCAAATGTAGATTGTATTATCCTGTTTCATAACTTATACATGATGACGCGGATTATAAGTGTGTGTAGGAATCCCAATTATTGATATTTATTTATACATATAACAAAATGATATTATAGTCACACAAGAAAATATATGTAATGCTAAAAGTGGTGTCAGATACCGTGTGTTATCCGGGTGAGTAGAATAGACCACCCGTATTTTTTACCGAGGTGTCGTATAATACGACTAAGTTAAGTTGACCCACCGTGTGGTATCCGGTTGAGTAGAATAGATCATTCTTTTTTTTACTACGGTGTCGTTAAATACGACTGAGGTAAGTTGACGTCAGCCAGGTGACCGGTCGCGAAATACCTAGCCAAATCATATGACAACATGTTTATAACATGTTTTGCCGAAGGGAAGGCGAATGATGGTAAAAGTAGTGAGATAGTGAGGTGTCATACCTCATATGTGTAAGATTAGTAAACAACACGCACTATAAACACTACACTAGCGCTTAAACTTTCGCTAAGACAATTTGAACGATCTTTTCGTCCAGTAACTGAGTTCATCAATGGGGGTAGACTCCACAGTTGAACCGTAAACCGATTATTCCGTGCAGTTGAAATGATAGATAGTAATAATGTATCGGACCGTTTAAACCTATGGCCTGTAGACTAAATGCCTGTAATAAACGGAGTGGTAAAGCTAAAGACAGCATTGTTCCAGACACGCACGATGCCAACACGCTGCTCGGCACGCTCGACTCTGCCTTCCTCTTTTGTTACGCCGGCGCCATGTTTGTTTCCGGTGAGCACTTTTTGTTGATTCTAAACTATTGTTTTTTACTGTGATAACTGAATGGTAAAACCGATCTTACCGAAGTTCCTGAGTTTAAACTACGAATGTAATTTTAACCGTTACTCAAGAACTTTTCTAAAATTTTATTGACCCGATTGATATTTGGTAGCAAACTTCCGGATCTCTATGAGTCTCTTTCCCTCCAAAAGAAGAAAGGCCTTTTCCAGAAGTGGGATGGTAACAGATCGGTGAAGACTCAATTGTCACGCCGCTTCGGCGTTGCTAACAGTTATGTTGCTTCACTGTCGTAACTTAGTTTTGGCTATGACTTGGCTGGCGTGGCAATAAAGGTGAAGAAACTCATCAGCACAGTAATGTCTTGCATGTCCCCAGGCATGGTGGCTGAGCGCGTGGACCTGAGGTACTTCCTCTCGCTGGGCATGCTGGTGTCCGCAGTGTTCTGCTACCTGTTCGGGCTGGGCCGCACCCTTAACATCCACGACATATCCTTCTATCTGCTGGTTCAGGTGTGAAACTATTCAGTTGGCAATGCTGCTTTATCATAGCAACATAAAGTAGGAATAGATTTGACGAAGCGTGAAGGGCTTTGTGCCATATTTTTCGTATATATATTGAGCAACCAACCCAAGTAAAGGTAAGTTACCCGCTGTATCGTATCCGGCTAAATAGAACCACCCTAATTTCTTAACGTGGTATCGTCAAATACGACTAAGGTAAGTTGACGTCAGGAAGGCGGCAGGGTAAATACAAAGCCAAATTTTGTCATAACATGATGTGCCGACTTAACGTAGGGTGGGATAAGGGCAGAAGGATGATATCAATTAACCCACGCTTTTTACACAATGATCTTTTTTTTCTACCTGTCTTAAGAATTATTTTTTACTTTTTTGTTTGATTTGCCTTAAAATAGCGTGTTTAAATTGCTTTTTAACTTTTTGTTAGCGAATTTAACATTCGTCTTTTATTTTATCCATTATGTACATGGACTCGCAGGCGGGCGCGGGCGTGGCGCAGACAACTGGCTGGCCTGGGACCGTAGCAATCCTGGGCAATTGGTTTGGTAAATCCAAGAAAGGGCTCATATTCGGCCTCTGGAACTCCCACACGTCGCTTGGAAACATTCTAGGTATGCCTACAGTACGAAGTTTTCTCGGTTGGTGGGGTTTAGCATGTAATTCTTAATCAACTGCTCAGGCATTTCAATTTAAATAACGTGCTTCATCCTGAGCAGTATTATATAGTATATATAGGTTTACTAAGGGTCGGTCTACAACGGATGCGGGTGTGAGATTGGTGAAGCACATCTTTGATGCATGGGAGAAATCACAGAATGCCATAGGGGTATTTTGTGATTTGTCCAAGGCATTTGATTGTGTTCAACATGAGACACTGTTGCTAAAGCTTGGTCATTATGGTATCACAGACTATGCGCTTCGACTCGTGGCATCCTATCATCATAGCCGAATTCAAAGAGTGTGCATTAATGATGTGCAGTCATCTGGATCGGCCTTAGTTATGGGTGTGCCTCAAGGTTCAATCCTTGGTCCTTTTCTGTTTTTAGTATATATAAATGATTTACCGTATTTTATTCAGAGTAAATGCGATATTGTACTGTTTGCTGATGACACATCTTTGATATTTAAAATAAATAGAAATGACGACAAATTTGACGAAGTAAACAGTGGTTTGTCGCAGCTTGCTCATTGGTTCAGACAAAATAATTTAGTACTGAACTCAAATAAAACAAAATGGATAGAATTTGTATTACCTAATGCTGCTAAAACAGCAAATAGACTTTTTATAAATAATGTTTCACTAAAAACAGATAATGCAACTGTATTTTTGGGAATGACTTTGGATACAAAACTCCAATGGAGCACACACATAACAACTCTTGCAGGGAAACTCAGTTCAGCGGCCTATGCCGTTCGAAAGATTAGACAGTTTACTGACGTCGAAACGGCAAAACTTGTTTATTTTGCTTACTTCCATAGTGTTATGTCCTATGGAATATTGCTATGGGGTAAATGCGCGGGTAATGAAAAAATCTTTGTATTACAAAAAAGAGCCGTACGTGGCATATACAATTTAAGTCCGCGGGATTCCCTGCGAGAGAAGTTTAAGGAAATAGGTATTCTTACATTTGCCTCACAGTATATTTTAAGTAATTTAATTTTTGTATATAATAATATAAAGAATTATAAAACAATAGGCGATGTATATAATAGACAAAGTAGCAACCGACATAAGCTTGCGGCCCCTGCTTTGCGCCTTGAAAAAGTACGTAAGTCGTATGTGGGTTTGGGTATAAGATTCTATAATAAAATTCCACAATCAATTTTAACTTTGCCATTACAGCAGTTTAAAAACACTATTAAGGAGAGGCTGATACAGAAAGCCTACTATACTGTTGAGGATTATTTATACGATAAAAATGCGTTGATATAAATATTGTTCGACCCTGTACAAGATAGAAACATTAAATGTAACTAGCATTAAGAATTGTATTTTTTTAAAAGAGCAACCGCCGAGTTTCTTGCTGGCTCTTCTCGGTAGGAACAGCTTTCCGAACCAGCAGTAGAGTTGACGATTCAAAAGCACTTGTTTACAAGTTTATTTGAATAAAGAATATTTTGAATTTGAATTTGAATAGTCCCTCGAATTACGACAGGAGACTGGCTCTCTGATACCCTACACCGCTCTTTATACCTATTCTCCCCTCTAAACTACATTCCACACTGGTTCGTTACTACCGCCAGTAAAAATTGTTATAAAATGACCTCTTCAACTCAATTTACGTAAATAGTACATAATACTACTTAAACCTTTCGGAGAAATTACACTACCTTTTAATAAAACTTGATCACATACAGACAGACAGCTTTGTGGACTTTCTTTTATAATTTAATAAACTATACTAGTTTGTTTTTATATTTTATACCCTCTTTGTTGAATGAAATAATGTTGTTCTAATGTCATTTCTTAATTATGTTTATTTATCTGTGACCCTTCCTTTTTCTCTGTATGCACAGTCAAGCAATGTACGCATTTACAATGTTCTAAATAAAATACGAACCACAAAAATACCAGCGCCTTTCTATTATATCACTTAACTTTTTGGTCCTTCGAGCCGGATTATTTTTATCAAAAAATTAAAATTGTTTTAACAATAAATGTCTAAGTGCGTGAACGTTTTATAGGTACGTTAATGGCAGCGGAATACGTCGAGAGCGACTGGGCGCTGTCGTTCGTGTACCCCGCGCTGGCCATGGGGGTGGTGGGCTTCGTGGTGTTCCTGTTCCTGGCGCCGGAGCCGCGCCACGTTGGGCTGACGCCCGACAGGCCCACCGTGAGTACGGGCACAATACCACGGCTTAAAGACAACATCTGAACTGAAGCCCATATTTTTATTGAATACTACGCGCGCATACCGATCTCATGGCAGTGCAAAATCTACTAAGTCGGACTATAGATTTATTTTTGTTAACATAAAAGTTTTATTTCTTATTTAATTACACTAACATTCATAATATAATGAATATACAGATTTTTATGACAATTTTTTTACACCTTATTCATTTTTATTAAGGCTCCCTTTTTTTGAAAATGTAATATAGCATATGTTGCTCAGTAAAGATGCAGTTTTCCAATGGTGAAAGAATTTTTTTAATCGGTCCAGTAGTTTTGTGTGAAAACATTATAAACATACATACAAATTTTTCCTCTTTATAACATTAGTATAGAGTAGCCAGACTCAGCCACCTTTGTTGCATCTAAGTCAGGGTTAGTTTTATTTTTGTGATAACTCCTAAGATGTTCGTTTTTAATTCATTCAAATTAAATGGTGTAAATGATCCAAGTGTTGAGCTAACGCATTTAAGTTGTTCAATAATTATTCGCATGATTGTTATAAAAGTAATTTTTTAATGGGTTATAATTCCTGACAAGAAATTTTCTATTGTATATAACACTAGCGGCCTGCCCTTGCTTCGCACGGGTATAAAATATATATCCCATGTCAGTCAGTGTAAAAAAAATGATTAAAATCGATCCAGTAGTTTTGATTTATTCATTACTGCCCGTGGCCCGCAAGCGTTAAATTTGGAGAAAAACAATTTCCTCTCCCTATATTTGCTATATACGACGATTTGCTGCTATCTTTGGAATATCTAAACTCATATAGTACATTTTTACTTATTTACTTTTACATTTTACCTATGTATTTTATTTTTACAATTAATTACAGAATGTCTTTAAATAAACTCTAAAAGATTCGAAGTGCTATAGGGTGAAGCGCGGCGTCCTCACGGCATTTTAAATCTGTAATATCTCCGAAAATGTTCACTTAAATTGCATGCTGTAAACGGTCATATTGATCTATATTAAATCAACAATTTATTTAAGGTACTCAATTGGATAAGGATTAATGCTGTATTGTATAAAAATTGCTTTGAACATAAGGCATTATTTTTCGTAAAAAGTAAATGAAAAAAACTGCTATTGTGGGTTATCCATAAGAGATAGATATATACCATCGCGGACTTTTCTGTAGACCTTTTTAAGGCGTACAAATACTTAGTACATCATTTTGATAAATCTCGTAGGGTTTAGCCTGCGTTTGCAATGTAAGCGGAAAAAAATGTAATTATTTACAGAAACCTCAAAAATTACAGTATTTCTCTACTTCGTATTGAATGTTATTATACGTACAAACCTTCCTCTGGAATCACTCTATCTATTAAAAAAATCCGCATCAAAATCGGTTGCGCAGTTTTAAAGTTTTATGCGTACATACGGAAATATGGACTTTGTTTTATAATATGTAGTGATAAGCAATATACTCTTTGTACGGCTCCATTTATTAATACATAAATCCATTCATTAATGCATTTATTATTTACTTATTTATTTGTTAATGCATCCATTTATTAATACATTGCTAAATTTAAATCTAATATTAAGGGTCGTACAGATCAGACCAAACAATGGCGTTCCTCAAAGAGGCATTCACGGTCCTATACAATAATTGTTATTTACTAATGACATAAATACTTTTACATTAGAATAACATTGTTTCTAGCCGAGCAGACAGTCGCACAGTTCCGATGATGAAGAGCAACCGAGCCAAGTGCTCGTAGGTGATCAGGTAAATAAAAGTAGTTAGAAATCCTATTATGGCCGTAGATTTTATTTTACACAACATTGAAAGTCGATTTTGATGCATGCCTCCCTAACAGCACTTTCTCACAGTAGCTTAAAAATATCTGTTCTTACTTTTGTAACCTAAATGGCATTCAATCATCATACATAATCTTCTACAATGATAAATGAAGTGATAAACTTTGTTTTTTGTATTCGAGTTGATGATCTTATGAATAAACTTAAACCAAACAAGACCATTAAAAAAAAAGGTGTCTATATTTTTACAATCACATAAACTGTAGTTAACCTGTCACCGTATTGTCCTAATTAATTTAACTTTCAGTAAATGCAAATTCTGATTATTTATATGATTTTGCGAGTTGTGATGTTTTTGCTACAATACTAGAAACTTGACATGTCGCATCAACATCAACTTTAAAATACCTCTTGCAAAACTGTCTACAATCAAATAATGGACGACTTAGGAATAGCTAACTTGGTGTCGATGCGAATTTTATTAACTGATACACGTAACAGTGGCCACCTAGTACTCTCAGTAGAGTGCTGTGTATATGTAAACACTTCAACAAGCGCTAGGTTACGCGAAGAAGGAGAACAAACTGTCACATCCTACTCTAATAAGAAGACCTAGTGCCAACCCTTTTTATTTCATAAGGAAACCCCGCACCAATACTGAAATCCAGACGATGAAGCAATTATGCTAAACTCTTACCGGTTAAAACCTCGCTTCATGGCTACGAATACATAGAACTATTAAACGCATCTTCTCCGCACGATGCTCTTCCGCCTAGATTCCTATCACTGACTTGACTAACCACTCGTTTTTTTCCATTTTCGATATCCATTTGGCTCAGCATGTATTATTAATAGTTCGTCGCCCCAAAGATATTAAAACATTAAATTTGGACGTTGGCACAGCAATTACTTTAAATTTATTAACGTAAAGTACTCGCGTGTAGTTGTGCGAAATCTATTCTTTTAACAATTCCCTTAATATTTCTATCAGATATAACCGCTTCAATCGATCAATTTAATTTTTCTAGGATGCATTTTTATAAAACGCGTAAAACTAATATGTCGTAAGTGACACTGGTTTGAAACGATACGAATCGCAACAATATTTATAAATACATTCACACTATCACTTATATTGTCAGTAGAGACTGTCTCGACATAGTTAAATCTGGCCTTGCGGCCACTGCTGCGTGTGTTCAGGACCTAGTGACCATCTGCACCATTAACAGCACTCAGTACATAACAGCATGTTTGCAGGCGGCAGGCTTGCGGCCGTCGCGGCACTCCGCCAACTGTCCGCCGGTAAGTACTGCACGCACTAATCCCGCACTAGCCACGCACACAAATCCCGTTGGTTGCTCGGTAGACAAGTCACATTGGAATCCTTATCATTGAAGATCCTTTTGGGTGATCTTATCAGTAAAGTTAAATCTTAGAGACTCCTTAAATGATATTAAAAATTAACAGGTTAGTAAAGATTTAGGAGAAAGTGTATCTTCAAATATATAGGTACAGCTATTTGGCCACGTCAACCAAACCGATAAAATTCTTTCGTATGTAAATGATACAAATGATAAATTTATGTTTGATACTGAACTACTGATTTGGATGGTGGTTCCTACCGAGAAGAAACAAGAATAAACTCAGCGGATACTATTTCTGAAAGTACAGTATTGTAATTTTCTTTTTGCTCGATAAGTTAAGAACTTTTTTCTAAAACGAAACATTTACTATCTATTTTAAAAAAATTGTAACAAAGTATTGTTTAGGAATTACTCGATCTAACTGATCTTAACAAGTCCAAAAACTGTACAGTAAGTACCGAGTGCCTGATGTTCAGTTATTAAGCGTAGAATTTGCTGTCTTATAGCACACTGGGAACAAAAAAGAATTTTAAATCAATAATCAAAAATATGTCCAATTTAGCCATACTACTATTTCCAATTCCTTAAATATTATACGAACTTTTTCCGACCACTTTATTAGTATTTGGGTATTTTTTATTCACTATCAATTCCATTTATGTCTATTAAATGCTGTGATCGGTGATTCGGCGTGGATCTGGATTCGGAAAAGGGATTCTTTTGTCTTAGACGAAATCAGTGGACCCTGGACACGGCATTCGTATAGCTATTTGATAAAGAAGGTATTGGGTATATTCCTATAACAAATGAGGCATATTTAGAACCAGCAATAACCATTCCAGCACGAGTCGGACGTGACGGAGCAGACGGCGCTGCTGTCGCGGCGCGGCTCGCGGCAGGCGGGCGGCGCGGTGTCGCTGGGCCGCGCGCTGGCCATCCCCGGCGTCGTGGACTTCTCCCTCTCGTTGTTCTTCGCCAAACTGGTCAGCTACACATTCCTGTACTGGCTGCCCTTGTATATTAATTCCTCCAGTAAGTTTAACGCCACTACTTTCAATTTTTAGAGCCCGTTTTATCACCAGATAACTTAAGTATACAATGTATTAACGCTGTCTACGCCAAATGAAAATCATTCACTTGAGAAAAGCGTCAATCATGGCGTAAGACATCAATCCATTGCTTTTGTTTATTGAAAAATATATAACACAATGTTTAAGCATGGTTTACCTACTGACCGTGGAAAACCTAGTGTTTTGTCCATACAAAGATAAGGCGTTGGTCCAAAACTGCTGATATCAGTATGTACGGTTCGTTGCCCGTTGGTTTACACCACTTTATTAGTAGTGAACGATATTTTTTAACGAATTTAGTGAGTATCGATAAAATTGTTTCAGTGCATTTAACCCCTAAGCAGTCGGGCAAGCTGAGCACCGCGTTCGACGTGGGCGGCGTGGTGGGCGCCGCGCTGGCCGGCCTGCTGGCGGACTGCGCCAGCTGCCCCGCGCTCGTGTGCACGGCCTTCTACGCCCTCTGCGCGCCCACCGTGAGTACTCTATCCTATATTGCAGGTACTGAGCTTAAAGTTTCTAAAGCTAAGTGCCAAAAACGATAGTCAAAGTCATTCAACAAAATCAAAAAAACCTTTTCTTGATAACGTCACAGTAAATTAACAAACAGTAAAGTAAATAACAGTAAATTATTATATTAATAACAGTAATAGAAAGAAGTAAAATTAAGAGAGCTATACAGAAATATGACGTTACAAATTGGACCACAATTCAGCTGGTTTAATGGCGTCATCATCATTCTCTTACCCTTATCCCACTCTGAGTGGGATCATCAACTCTGGTGCCACTCCTTTAACATACAAAGTCTTTCAGTGATTTCAATGCAGTGCTGTCAGTCTTTCAGTGATTGATAAATTCCATCTACGATCATACTAACGAGGTGGTCTTCTTTAAACTAGGTTAACCACCTCGTTAACAGATTGTACTGAAGAACTATGGACATCTTGATGAGCTCGAATATATGTTATTTTTGAGTCGTTACAATTCATCCCGATTGTTGGTTAGACAACTTCTAGAATCTAAAAGGCCACACGCTACAGCAGATTATGCAAAATATTACCAGTTTGCTCTTGTGACCTACGACTTATGAAATATAGGCTTACCTACGAAATATAGGCTGCTCACATTGGAAATGTAGATTCGACTATCGGTGCATCTAAATAATGAGGCGATAGTACGAAAACACTATGATATCTGGTATTCAAGGAGTAATTCAACTAAACGATATGTCTCGTTTCTATACATAACTAAATGATAAGAACCTTATAAGGCTAAATAATCAACATACACTAACGCTGCACGCAACCTCAGCTCCTCTCTGGTTCGAAATGTTTCTCTCGTTAAGAAGAACCAGCAAGAAAGTCGGCGCTCAATCTTATAAACATTTTTAATATATACGATAACGCTGTACTACGGTTCCTGTACGAAGCTGGAAGGATTGTGTCCACGACTGGTTTGGTCTGGGCCAGTCTATCTTCTGTTGAAGCTTCCTCTATAATTTATAGTTTGGCATCTTGCCTATTAAGGTTCCGAAAGTAGTACGTTTTTGGGAGAGCTACGTGATGGATTTGGTGTTGGTTTAACTGTGCAGTTGTTGGCGTACCAAACGTGGGGCGCCACCTCGTACGCCCTGAACGTGGCGCTGCTGGTGGTGGCGGGCGTGCTGGTGAACGGGCCCTACGCGCTCATCACCACCGCCGTCAGCGCTGAGCTAGGTAAGTGGAGCTAGGCTGTCACATATAACACAGTATTTTTAAAGTAAACCTACATAACCTTTATAACTATATATACTATAATATCTGTACACATACTGAAGGAGCAAGTGAGAGCAGTGCGCGCGCACACTTTCTCTCTCTCTTCCTCTCATAGTCTATGTATGAAGTATATATATTACAAATACATGCTCCTAAAGAGGTGTTTCTTCAGTCATGTGGTCTTAAGCAATCGTTTTTTATGGGAATCGATATCCAATGGGGACGGTTATGTCGGACTCCTATCGACTAAAAACTTGATAGTGGTCCCACCCTTGTAGTGTTGGGGACAGAGAAACGTTCTGTCTTATCCTCCCTAGCAATAACTCTGAACCCTTGAGAGGTTTTATCCCAATGTCGTATCTCTAGTCAAAATCTCTCCACTGCACGTCGTCCAAAGCAGTGGTCCAGCTTGGACGTTTCTTCTTTAGAATGACTAACCACGAACTCAAGCTGCATTGCTCTACATTCCGCATTTCTAAACCTCAGCGATGTATTAGCGATTGCGTGTACCAATGCTAAGAAATCCTAAAATCTGATTTCCCCGTTCCAGGCACCCACAGCAGTCTCGCCGGCGATGCGAAAGCATTAGCCACAGTGACAGCCATTATTGACGGGACGGGAAGCATCGGTGAGTTGTATACAGAATATTTTTCTCAACAGCATGTTAATATCCCATTTTAATTACAATTAATTATTTTATGAGATTATACGTATACCCGACTAAGGCTTAGGCGAAAAGGTAGCCAGAAGCGCAAAATTCTAATTTGGTCAAACATATTGTTTTAAATCTACTGGAATCCAGAGCAAAAACGTTCACTTCGCATTATCCTATAATCGTGACATCAAAACGTCATGTTATCCAACTCTCGTATGCACGCAACTTCGTTCATTTAAATCACTAAGCGTCGCATATAAACGTACATATAATACCAGCGACCTGATTTTATTTTTAAGCCGCAATCACTACACCATATTATAGCAAATTATACAGCAGTCATGGCATAAGCCATTCCATAACATGCCTTTGATAGTCAGTCACATGTCAGATTAGTATGTGACCAAGAAGAGTTTTAAATATGAATGTTGATGAATATAAGTAAAGAGAGACCGAAAGAAAGTAGATTGTATTGTATGAAAGAAATGTGCATGCAAATGAGATGAGAATGTTAAGGTGGATGTGTGGTGTGACAAAACTTGACAAAATACACATTATAGAAAAGAAGTGCTAGACTAAGTTGGTATGGTCATGTAATGAGGAGGGATGAAATCATTTGACCAAAAAAGTTTTAAATATGAATGTGGATGGATGTATAGCTACGGGGAGGCCGAAGAAAAGATGAATGGACTGTGTGAAAAATGATATGCATGTTAAAGGAGTGGCACTAGAGTTGACGAATGATAGAGGAGAATGGAAGAAGAAGACATATTGTGCCGACCCCAATTAGCCACTCTAAGTGGAGTCTGCGCAATATGGCACAATAAGGGTAAGAGAATAATGATGATATTCGTATGAAAGAAGTAGCGCCATAGGTGAATGGAGAGGAGAGGAGAATGGAAGATGTAAAAATAATAGGCAAAAGCCTAGCCTAAATATTTAAACCATCTTTTAAATGCCCGTGAGGTTCATTTAAAGTGGTTGTTGATAAGGTGCGGCGGTGGGCCCCATGCTGGCGGGGCTGGTGTCGGGCGGCGCGGGCTGGTCCTACGTGTTCTACATGCTCATAGCCTGCGACTTCATGGCGCTGCTCCTGCTGCTCAGGTACATACAACCCACAACGATATGTACTGTTTTTAATACAACCTCCTTCATAGAGTTGGCGATTAGTATGAAAAAGCATTGTGGCTGTCATATTTTTATGTGTCTTTCATTGAGTTATTGCGAAAGAGTAAATGGGTCGACTCTGGGAAAACTGCTTTTTATTTATTGAATAAGAATAAAGGAGAAATATCATCTTTGTTATAGTACTTTATTGTACAATATCACTAGCTGACCCTTACCTACTATTTCGAGAGTCGTTACTCCTGAGTACTTCCTGTATTGTTAGTATGCACTAACAGAATAATGAATATATAGCAGGTCAGCCATGCCTGCCTCGTACGTTTGACGCTTTCTTTTCTTCTTCTTTTGTATTTACATGTGATGTTTACTTAAAATTATACTTTTTCAATACAACGCTACTGCTGGTTCGGGAGTTTGTGGGATGCTCTTTTTTAAATTTATTTGTTACACCTATTCATATTTTTACAGTCACCTTCTTGCTGGTCCTTCTTAGTTAGGGCACCATTCTGAGGCGTTCGTTTGTCTCAGAGCTTTAATGCTCCTAATTACTAGACAGAAAATTCCCGGTTATTTGACTGGATACCTGTTACAGGATAGCGTCCTCGGAGGTGTCCAGGATACGGCACGAGCGGCGCCTGGGATCCCCGCGGCAGCTCAGGATCGAGTGAGCAGTATTACCGGCGGTAATCCCTCGGGACTTACGGGAAAATATTGAAACGAGTATTAACTGTATAGTAATTATTAACAATAAAATTATGACATGATTGAGAAAGTGCGCCTTTACGTTTTTGCTTTACGTTGAAGCTCTATTAAGAGGTACCTTTAATGTTATATTGACGGGCTTTATTTTTTAAATGTTTCATTGGTTCGAGGCAAAGCACGAATCTAACTTTTGCAAGTATTATTGCCGAAAACTATAGATTTGAAAATTAGGTAATTAGTTAGGTATAAACAATTATTTTTTAATTGTATCAAATATTTTACGCAATTAAAATATAATTTATAATATAGAGAATAATAGTTAATGAAAAGCCCAAATGCCTAGTGGTAATAGTCAAATTTAATGAATAAAAGGACCTGATTCCAGAGAACTCGCGTAATTCCAATTCTTTTTTTATACAAATTGACCTATATTTTAAGAAGCATTTAAAAACTGTCCTATCCAGAACTGACGTATACACAATTTATATGTATTTTTATTGTGTTGTTTTATACAAAATGTCTGTTTCTGTTTAAGAAAATCTTTTATCTATAAAAAAATGTAAATCTTATTTCTTCAAGCGTATGGCTAAAACATTTTTTCCGAAAAGTAACGCCTACTTCTATAAGATAAGTTAATAATGTTTAAAACGGGCTAATCGGAGTTATCGACACTGTCTCCACGTAACTCATGATGCACTTGCAACGCACACACTCACAAATACAAACTATAAATGTTATTAAATGACTGCCAATACGATAGCTTAATGTTGTTTTGTATGTTGCTTGCTCCATAATATTATGTATTTGTTATTTTTTTTTAAAAGTTAATAAAATTATTTTACTCAAATCAGCGATAAAACATGATTGTTCTTTGAAGGTAAAAAATAAATATTTTTCAAAAATGGACACGAGTTTAACCATATAAATTATTTTATCTATTTACTATAATAAATAATTATTGTTATATTTAGTCTATATAATTATTCTGTTTAATTTTAATAACTTTGACACAGAGCAACGTGTATGATGTAACGACATATTTATGTATAAATAAAAACACTTAATTTGTGTATATTATACTTTAATTAATAATAATTTATTTTAAAAGTATACCTGGTTTTTATTAGTATGTATTCTATATAAAATTAGATAAAAAATAACTATGGTTTGATCCACAAAAAAAAAATTTGCACAATGCAATTACGAAGAAGCCCTTTTATACCGAATTTTTTTAATTCTTTCATTCTTTCATACCGAAGTTTCGTAAAAGGCTACTAAATAAGTTGACGTCAGCCAGGCGGCCGGTCGTAAAATACTCAGGGTAGGATAGGGGCAGGTTGATGATGATACATATATTGGATATTCTGGATGAACTGTTAACTATTGAGGAGAGGGTATTCTGGGGCAAACCGCATATAAAATGTGAAATAGCTTTAAATGCAAGAATAATATCGTTTTACAAACTGTTAGAAAATAGAAAACCAATCTTAACCAGGTATAGAATAATTATGGATACGGGATCAGTGTTGCTAAATCTCGCAGGATATTATTAAAATTATACATAAGCTATTTCACGAAAATTTATTGTTATTTACAGCAAATAAGCTGTTATAGCCCAGCGGTGTTAGCCTTGCGACTCTTTCGAAGGGTTCAAACCCCGGCAGACACCAATGAGTTTTTCTGTTAAAACTTGTGTCCAATTGATAATTGCAATTTATCACACGCTTTTCGGCGAAGGAAAACTCTGAAAACTGCATATCTCTAGAGAATTCTGGAGATATGTGTAGCCTACCAATCCGCATTGGAGCAGCGTGGTAGGTCGTAGCTCCAATCCTTCTCTCCAAAAACAGAGAGAAGAGACCTATTCAGTGGGAGAATAGCAGGCCGCTTCTTACTTATTTACGGGAAATAAAAAGAAATGTTACTTTAATAATTTAATTTACATGAAAGAAGCATTTGTCCAGAATCGCTTTATTGTTATATACTTTTATCCTTATATACTTTTTTATATAATATTTCCTGTGTTAATTAATTAAGTTAACCCCCCACATACAAACAGATACATAACTTACGTTATATATCTGTTTGTATGTGGGTTGAGTTTTGACCTTATATATTTATTTACAGCACACACAACATATAATACATACATGAATATACCAATAGATAGACTAATACTAGTTTACAAAGGAAACCTCACACTATCTTAAAGCGCACCACGTCAGTGACACCAGTACCCGTAGGCGAGGGTGGACGTGTAGTAACTTACTGTTAGTGCGTGTTTGAGCCTGCGCTATATTCATACAATACAAGTCTATACTCAAACTCTACAAGTGAAAACGTACTTCACATTTAGTACTTCAAATAAATTTTCAAAAAATCTATCTCATTAATAAATATATATTTCAATTTTAAAAGCATATTAGAATATTAATATCTCATAAAAACAATGGATTCGATAACATGGATTTGAATCCTACCTACCTGATTCCATATGTGTATGAATTGCATAGAACTTTTGGCATAAATTAGTGGGACCTATATATTAACTAAAAAACCTAAAGCTTAAAAAATTAAAGAGATCGGTTTTGGGAAATCTATTCTTAAGAAACAAATGTACCTGGTTTGATTTTGGAGTCGTGCTTACTCCACTGAAGTAATGTGTTATCTAAACATCAAATGTTTACTGACTAAATACTGAAACAATACTAAACGAAAGGTCTTGATCTATTTGTGAGTAAACGAAATCGCCAAAACTATTAAAAATAAAGAATAATTGAAATATATACAATAAATATAATTACCTAAACATTTATAACAAAAAAAATACACTTTTCCTTATTCAATAATAACTCCTATCTAACAGTTTTTACAGATATTTCACACAGATATCATTGTAATTAAATAAAAGAAAAGGAAGATATGGCGTGTGATCTCCGGCTGAGTAGAATAAACCTCACTCATTTCTTACCGAGGTTTCGTAAAGGGCGACTAAAGTAAGTTGACGTCAAGCAGCCGGCCGTTCGTAAAATACCTAGACAAATTATGTGTGCACTTAGAGTGGGATAAGGGCAGGAGGATGAGACAAAAGAAAAGGAAGATGGAGTCAAAGTCTAGTGCATATTTGGGCCTTTTTTCTTTTTGCAATGTCTAAAAATGCATTAAAATCAGTACAGCCAGTATTTCTAATAACATAATCTCCATCTCCCTTTACTTAATTCGAGTTTAAAAATAACAATAATATTTATAAATTAATTAAACATAAATCCCTAATTTAATAAAATGTTAAATACACTCATAAAGTCATAAGTAACAGAACAAATAATTTCTCATATAATTAATCACATTATTAACTCCTCCATTATCAGTAACACAAAAAGATATATATCACCCCATATACTAAGAACAAATATGGGCAGAATTTGATAGCTATTTACTAAAATAAAATTTAGTACTTTTCGCTAATGATTAATTTATAATGATTAGTGGGAATGGTCTGAAAATAATGTGCACTGATAACATGAGCCTCCATTCCAAGTACATTGATAGTTTGTATTATAACAACATCCATACAATTATAAATGCGAAAGTCGGTCTGTCCGGAACATCTTTACAGCTAAACATCTAATATATTAGATAATATAAGGTGTTACACACTCATTTGACTACATTTGCTATTTTCTATATTCAATTTCAAAACATCATGCTGAGATTTAATATAGCTGTCTGATAGAAATACAAAAAGCATTTTTAAACTTCATTCTTAATATTGGATCATTAGATATTTTATTAATAGCTTGTAGTAAAATAGATCTACGTATGCAAAAATAGATATTTGAGTTCACAGATAAGTTAAGCGCGACCGAGTGGTACAACGAAGGATAGCGCATCCCCGGTGGCGCCCCACGACACCCTCCGCAGCTGGAACAGAGCAGACCAGGCTGCCAGCCCCACCGCCCACACCAGCGTGCCCAAAGCGCTCAGTACCACATCTGATTAAAAATTTATTTACACACTAAGGTTAGGCTGTAGTAGACAAGCAGTTAAACCGTGCAACTCATCATGTCATGAGTTAAAATCCCCTTGGCCATAAACCAATGAGTTTTACCATTTAAACATATATCTACCTAGGAATGCTGGCAGATCCGTTCGTTTGGAAAGATTAAAATAATATAGTCTTTTAATAACCATAAAAATGGTTAAAGTGGGTTAACCTTAAAAGCTAGACAGCGCTCACAAGGAAAGCTTTAAATTTGCTGTTTGTAATATTTTTTATTGGTGCTACTCTCCTCATCTTAGCGTGATGTTATATAGCCTATAGCCTTCCTCAATAAATGGACTATCTTACACTGAAAGAATTTTTCAAATCAGTCCAGTAGTTACTGAGATTAGCTTGTTCAAACAATCAAACAAACTCTTCAGCTTTATCTATTAGTATAGATTAAACCTTTATTTATATAATTTTTAATAGTGTAGTTTTTCAAACTGCTGTAATGGCAGAAATAAAATTGGTTATGAAATTTTATTATAGAATCTTATACTTTTGTAAGGATCAAGCTTATGTAAGTTTCTACTTTTTTTATAATTCTATATATTTTATGCATAACAAGCATAGTGCTTATTTTGAAGCTAACGAAACAACATCTATATCCTCAAATAACATAAGGTTTGAACAAGTTTATTGCCCTATTGATTGGATGCTAAGCAAGATTTTGAGAAGGTCCTCATTAAACAATCTTTAATCAAAATAATTCTATTTGCAACACCGACAAAAGAAAAAAAGATACAGATCATAATTTAGCATATTTTAGTACAACATTTTTTAACATTATGACAACCAACAATTCAAATTCAAATTCAAATTCAAAATATTCTTTATTCAAATAAACTTGTATACAAGTGCTTTTGAATCGTCAACTTTACTGCTGGTTCGGAAAGCTGTTCCTACCGAGAAGAGCCAGCAAGAAACTCGGCGGTTGCTCTTTTAAAAAAATAATTCTTAATATTATTTACATTAAGTCGTTACTGTCTTGTACAGGTTCAAAGAGAGCTATATCCACACATTCTTATCTTCTAAATAATCTGCAAGAGTATAGTAGGCTTTCTGTACCAGCCTCTTTTTAACAGTGTTTTTAAACTGCTGTAATGGCAGTGCTGAAATTGATTGCGGAATTTTATTATAGAATCTTATACCAAAACCCACAAACGAGTTACGCACTTTAGCAAGGCGCAAAGCAGGAACCGCAAGCTTATGTCGGTTTCTGCTTTGTCTATTGTACACATCACCTATCGTTTTATAATTCTTTATATTTTTATGTACATAAATTAAATTGCTCAAAATATACTGTGAAGCAAATGTAAGAATACCTGTTTCCTTAAACTTCTCTCGCAGGGAATCACGCGGTCTTAAATTATAAATGCCACGTATAGCTCTCTTTTGTAAAACAAAAATTTTTTCACTATCCGCGCATTTACCCCATAGCAATATTCCATAGGACATAATACTATGCAATTATTTTATCATCAATATTACTAGTGATAGTAATACATACATTTTTTAATTTGTTTCTGCTCATTGAACGGTGGCTTCAGGAAAGCCTCCTTGAAGAACCACACAGCATTTACAGCCCACACAAACGGGAGCATTATGCATCCAACTGTAACATATAAATAGTTCCTTACTTTCTCTTTAAATCATCATCATCATCATCCTCCTGCCCTTATCCCACTCTAAGTGGGGTCGGCACAACATGTTACAAACATGTTGTCATATGATTTGGCTGCGTTTTTATGACCGGCCGCCTGCCTGACATCAACTTACCTTAGTCGTATTTTACGACACCTCGGTAAGAGAGGGTGGTCTATTCTACTAAACCGGATACCACTCGGTGGGTCAACTTACCTTAGTCGCCTTTTACGACACCTCGGTAAGAAATGAGGTTGGTCTATTCTACTCAGCCGGATACCACACGGCGGGTCGTCTTACCTTAGTCGCCTTTTACGACACCTCGGTAAGAAAAGAGGGTGGTACTATTCTATTCAGCCGGATACCACACGGCGTTACTTTCTCTTTAAATAATAAGATTAATATGAAATTCAAAATTGTAAGAAAAAGTGATGTCCTTCCTGATTAGGTCTAGTATGATTTTAATGAGGATGACACGCAAAGGCACATAGCAGTAATTAATAGGATTATAAGAACATAATAATTACAGAAATATTCATTCAATGTATACAGAGAATTGTTGATAGGTTCAGCAATAACAAACTGTTTTTAGACTGACTGTTTTTCATTACTCTGCACATTATATTAACTCTACAATAATAAAGAAATCTTAGCTATAGAAGATAATAAAAACCGAATAAAACCTAAGAAATAGAATAGAAAAATAATGCGTGAAATCGTAAAACTTTTCCGTATACAAGTATAACCAAAGGAATTAAATATTACCCTTGAAGTACCACTTGCAAAGCTGTAATTTTTTATCATTGGGCATTCTGTTTAAATCCATTTCAAAGCTTATTTTATTTGGCACGCAAATAATTCAGAATACAGCGATTCACGATCTTTATTATTGATTTTATTGGCGACCTAGAATTAGGGATGTAAATAAATAATCGATTTTTAATAGTCTATTAATTTTTCAACAAAAATCAATGTTTAAAAAAATCGGTTCTAATCTTCTTTCTAGAGGTGTTATGAATATATTCGTAATAGGTATATGGAATATAATACAGCCCACCTAATACCGTATTATAATACGCAATGTAAAAGTGAACTGTTACCAGATAATAGCCAAATAATAGCTTCCAAGATAATAGGGTCGATATCGGTCGCCGTGTGCGTGGCGATCGCCGGAGCGCTCCCTATTCCGCGTAATAGGGTATTCCGTGACAGGCTAATACGGTAATTCCCGTATTAAGAACTTCAGTAGTAGCGAGTCGCCAACTGTGAGCGAGAAATCGGGATTTGATTTGCTAAATACATGTCAGGCTTTGTTTCAATGCGCCTTGGGATGGTTACTAAGTAAGTAAGCAATGTACGCGCGTACACTACGATAATCTATTGTACTAAACTAGTATTGAATAGGTATATGGAATATAATACAGTCCACGTAATACCGTGTCATAAGACGCGGTTTTAAGGTTCCTTTTACCATAAAATAGTCAAATAATAGCTAGCTCCAAGATAATAGGGTCGATATCGGTCGCCGTGTAGGTGGCGATCGCCGGAGAGCTGCCTATTCCGCATAATAGGGACTGTTCCGTAACAGGCTAGTATTAGACTGTTACTTAATAATAGGGTGTATTCCGTAACAGGCTAATACGGTAATACCCGTATTGAGGAACTTCAGTAGTAGCGAGTCGCCAACTGTGAGCGAGAAATCGGGATTTGATTTGCTAAATACATGTCAGGCTTTGTTTAAATACGCCTTGGGATGGTTACTAAGTAAGTAAGCAATGTACGAGTGTGCACTACGATAATCTATTTTACTAAACTAATATTGAATATTGTAATGTAATAATATATAATATTGTAATAAGAAATTATATTTTGTTACACACGCACGTCGGGTTTCATGTTAACGCGCATTTGTACTAATAAAATTTATAGTATATAATAATAAATATAAAATATAACCAATGGTGAAACAGTAGGGGAGAAGCAGTAGATTTTTGCTTCTGCACTAGCACCGTCCTATTTGGTTACAATTGTGTTGCATTTAATATTTAATATGGTTAACTATAGCTGTCGGAAATCAAACCCGCTAATAAATCAAATGCACCTCGTGCGCACCACTGCGCCAGCTACAGCTAGGTCGCTATAAATCATCTCGGAGAGTCGGGAACTGTTGGAGGTGGCTCTTTTACTAAAACTTTTACCAAAATATCGAAATGTATATTTTATGCTACAAGTCGGGTTATGTATGAATGCTGCAAAGGATGGTTAAAAAGAAAACTAGCAATGTAAACAAAAAATAGACTGAATTCTTAAAAAACGCTATTATTACTTTTTTTAAATCGGCATGTGTACAGGTGGCCTTTGTTTACTTGTTATTGTTTCCTTTTGTAAAACATAGTTTAAAGAATTAAACCAGTTTAACATTTGTTTGCGTACTGCATAGTGCAAATCCGTTGCATCGCGTAAAATAGAAATATAAAAGATTTTAATTAAAATAAATAATTAAATGTAAATAATTTTAATTTAAAATAAATAATTAAATTAAAGTAAATAAATAAAATTAGGTTTTAAATAGTTACTCTAAGGTGGTGGTGGATATTAAGTATATTGTGCTTCAATTTTAAACAATTAGTTACTTTAAGGTGTTAAGATATTAAGTTTTTTGAGTTTTTATTATTATTTTTATAATGAAGTGAACTAGTGAAGTTTGGACCCATTTTCATGTAGACTCAGAACTAAACAAAATTGCAATTTGTAAAATTTGTAACCAAAAGTGTTCTTTTAAAACGACAATTTCAAACCTAAAAAAATATTTAAAAAACAAGCATATTGGAATAATATCCTCAAGTACACAATTGCGGCAAATTATTGACTATGAGACTACTCATTCATCAGGTCAAACAAATAATTTGGCCTCTGAACATGTGCAACCTATACCATCTACTAGTGTAGTTGTACCTTCGGTTGCTGATATACCTGCAGGTATGTGGTATATTTAAATTTAATTTTGTTACACTAATCAATATTCAATAGAGAAGAACAAGACATAGCGTACGATGACCACGCCTCGCCGGCGCAGTGTTGAGAGCGGTTGATTATCAGTGGGCGAAGAGCGGTGTCGGGTTCTAGATCGTTGGTGTTAGATAAAACAATTTTTTTTATAAAACTTATAATGCTAATATTGTACATTTTTACTTTATATATAGTTTACTTATAATGTACATTTTTTCTTTTCAATAAACTAATTTTTATTGAAAGTGTTCTTTCATATGTTATCTCTTATTTTAAATATTAACTTGATGAAAGCTATTATCCTACTAATAATAACTTGAAATAGAATGCGATATTTCATGGTCTTACTTTAATTTCTGATGCTATATATATTATTTAGCAAAAATAATCCTTATAACAAAGCCTTTCGATCTGTAAGCTACAGAGTTTTTTTTCGTATAACGGGTTCGAGTCTCGATTCAACCAGACCATAATATAAAGATACAATTTAAATTGTTTTTAAATGAAAATAAAATCTTATTTCAGTAAAATGTTCTATCAACAAGTTTAGAGTACTTTTCCTCCAGGTGTCATGGCCGCGGGATATTCTGTATACAAAACGTTTAAAGTGACTACTCTATTAAAATAAACATGTGTTATACACATAAGTCTTCCCCTTGATGAAAACTGCATTAAAATCGGATGCATTGTTAAAAAATCGAAATATACAACAAAAACTATTTTTTTATTCTACATAAAGATATAATCTTGTAATAAATACTATAACTTTTAACTAATTATGCAGATGGAGTAGGCGTATCGTCATCAAGATTAGTGCAGAGTAAATTGAATGTGCATGAAAAAAAACTCACTGCTGCACAACGGGCAAAAATTGACGAAAAATTGTTATTGTTATTTATAAAAGATTTCCAACCTTTCTCAGTAGTAGAAGATACAGGATTTAAAGAATTTTCGAATGCAATGAATCCGGCTTACCAACTACCCACTAGACAACACATTTCCAATACCCTTTTGCCAGCGCTATACGAAAAATATATTAACATAGTTCGTACAGAAGATGTTAACAACATTTCTTCGTGTTGCTTAACTACTGATTTGTGGACATCAGGGTCACAAGAAAGCTATATAGCGATTTTAGCGCACTATATAGATAAAAATTTTAAACTAAAGAAAGTCTTATTAGAATGTGCAGCATTACCAGGAAATCACACTGCAACAAACATAGCAGATGAAATTTCCAGAATTATCAAAGATTTTGGTATTGATAAAAAAAAATTCTGATTATTACGACTGACCACGCAAATAACATGCAGAATGCAGTTAAAGAGCATTTAGGCTTAAAACATTTCGGCTGTTTTGCCCACACAATCAATTTGATTGTTGAGAAAGCTTTAGATATAAGCAACATAAAATCCACTATTGATACTGTAAAAGTTATTGTTGCGCACTATAAGCGAAGCACCATAGCAATGGAGAAGTTGCTTCGATACCAAGTGCAAACAGGAGTTACCCAACCCAAAAAACAGCAAATAGGCTCTCTTTAAATAATGTACCACTAAAAACAGATAATTCAACTGTATTTTTGGGAGTATCCCTGGATACAAAACTCCAATGGAGCACACACGTAACAACTCTTGCAGGGAAACTAAGTTCAGCGGCCTACGCTGTTCGAAAGATAAGACAATTCACAGATGTTGAAACAGCAAAACTTGTTTATTTTGCCTACTTCCATAGCATTATGTCCTATGGAATATTGCTATGGGGTAAATGCGCGGATAGTGAAAAAATCTTTGTTTTACAAAACAGAGCTATACGTGGCATTTATAATTTAAGACCGCGTGATTCCCTGCGAGAGAAGTTTAAGGAAACAGGTATTCTTACATTTGCTTCACAGTATATTTTAAGCAATTTAATTTATGTACATAAAAATATAAAGAATTATAAAACGATAGGTGATGTGTACAATAGACAAAGCAGGAACCGACATAAGCTTGCGGTTCCTGCTTTGCGCCTTGCAAAAGTGCGTAACTCGTTTGTGGGTTTTGGTATAAGATTCTATAATAAGATTCCGCAATCAATTTCAGCACTGCCATTACAGCAGTTTAAAAACACTGTTAAAAAGAGGCTGATACAGAAAGCCTACTATACTCTTGAAGATTATTTAGAAGATAAGAATGTGTGGATATAGCTCTCTTTGAACCTGTACAAGACAGTAACGACTTAATGTAAATAATATTAAGAATTATATTTTTAAAAGAGCAACCGCCGAGTTTCTTGCTGGCTCTTCTCGGTAGGAACAGCTTTCCGAACCAGCAGTAGAGTTGACGATTCAAAAGCACTTGTGTACAAGTTTATTTGAATAAAGAATATTGTGAATTTGAATTTGAAGAGGCTTCTTCAAGCAGTTCCTACACGGTGGAACTCCGTCTTTTATATGTTAGAACGCTTCTTGGATTTGGAAGATGCACTAAGAGGTACATCTGGTTTATTTGACAGATGTATGCCTATGATCTCCGTAGAGGAATGGCAAATATGTAAAGATTTAGTTACTATATTGAAACCATTGCAAGAAGTAACTCAACTAATGAGTGGTGAAGAATATATAACTGGTAGTCTGGTTATAGTGTACACGAGAAGTTTATTAAATGTGTACGAAAATAAAATTTCTCCTACAATACATCCATATGTAGCCACGTCAGTTGAAATAATTGTAAGAGAATTAAATAGAAGGTTAGGGCAAAACATAGAGCACAGCGGTACTTTCTCTATGTGTTCGTTATTAGATCCGCGATATAAAGCACATTGTTTTAAGGACAAGACTGCTCTTGAAAAGGCCAAAAAAAAACTCATAGATCTTGTTGCTGCTGAAATAAACAAGAGTTCTCAAGGGAGCTTCACGTTGTTTCCACAACCATCGACGAGTGCGAACAATCCAAATGAACCCGAAAAGTGTAAATTGTCAATATTGGAAAATATTAATGAAATGTTAGGAGACGTCGAGCCAGCACTATCTCCTCAAGCATCTGCAATAGCAGAGGTACAAAGATATCTCGCAGATAGATTATTGCCCATAAAAGACGATAAAGGAAAATTTATTGACCTTTCTGATTGGTGGAGAAATCACCAATTTGTTTATCCGAATTTGGCAAATATATATCGAATTAAATGTTGCGCAATGAGTACCTCAGTTTCTTGTGAACGCATCTTTTCGAAATCCGGATACATTATTTCGGATCGTCGAACAAGGCTAAAAGCCGAAAAAGTTAAACAATTGATGTTTTTAAATGTAAATATGTAATAGATATAAGACAAGTCAACAATATTTTTAAATAATTAATCTTTCATATACATAACCACAAAAATAAAAATAAAAATGAACAGAAATGAACATAAAAATATAAAAACTATGATTACTTATCAATTATTGTACATAAGGTGATTAACTTTTTAAATACGCCAACATAAACAACGTTGACAGTCCTAAGCCTGTTAAAAGTATGAAGGAAAATTTAATCACCGTATCACTAATATAATATGTCACGTCGCGGAATAGGCACGAATACAATAATAGCCAGTGAAAAAATAATACATCATATTATATCACTGGCTATTATTTGCCTATTACCAAATAATAGGGTATGATACCCTAATATGAGAATCCTATTATATCACATAATAGTATTATTCAAATATCATCCTAATATAACACCTCTACTTCTTTCTAATCTTAATCTTTTTACTCTTTCAGTCAGTCTTTTTTGCTTAAATGGTCAGCAAAAGTCGATTATTTATTAATCGATTTTTTCCACTCGAAGTGGCATCCGTACTTAGAATCTAGTCTTTTTAGGCTTACGATTTTTTATTTGAATTATTTATTTATTATACACCAAAAAATACTACAACATAGTTAAAAAAAAACATGCTGCTCCATCGCCCACGAGCGGTTTCTTTAAGCTTAGGCTCAAATTAACAATAAAACTATGCAACACTGCACGATAAGGGGAAAAAATATAAGATCAAAGCATGCAGGCGTTAAGTAGCACTGCAAGTAGCACCGCTATATTCTTTAAATACATTGCTTGTAGTATCCCACATCTTCTTCCTTTCACTTTCTCAGGTCTTTTCGGAGAGTAGAGTTGTAGCTTAGACCGATCACATTGCTCCAATGCGAATATATTTCAATAATTTAACAGTATATAATAGGTTATTCGAGTTTAGTAGGTTTGCTTACGATGTTATTCTTTCAGATTATTACAACGCCTGATAAACCTTAAATATCTATCTATCATCACCCTGACTGAGTATAGAAATACTCAGTCAATGCAAAGTATTATAGAAATAAAACTCTGCGCTCATCTGACCTTATAACAAGAGTCACGCGGTCACACCGTATCTATATAGGTATAATGTAATTTAACAGGAATAATTTAATAATTAATGTTATACCTCCTTATGGTCCGTAAGGTCAATTGAGCTATTGGTAGGTAGGTAGGGTGAAAAGTAAATGGAACAGATTCATTAAGCGATAATTTAATTACTTACATAGTATTAAAAAAATACCTAGTACCTCTTTTTACGCCCAATAATATAGCAGTCATTCATGAACAACAAACAAATAGAACGAATCTATCAATCATTATAATCAAGGCTAGTCATTCAACACTATTTAACAATTAATCATTTCCTTACACTAGTTTCGAATACGCGCCGAAATCAAATTTAATATTGACATATCAGCAACATATAACAGTTTTGCTTTTAGTAAATAATTTACAAAAGTACGAAGTACCACTTTACATTACGTATTCCCAGCAAAATAAATTTAGAATGCGTAATGGCATTTAATGCAATTAAAAAAAAAAAAGTTTTTATTAGGATAACGCAGTTTCTGACGAAATAGAGTATCAGTCAATCAATAATAATCAATAATTTTAGACAGTTCTGATTTTGAACCGTTTGTTTGATATTTTATAATTTATATGCCTAATTTTATATAGTGTAGGTAGCAATGACGCCGCTTCAAACCCAGGGGTCGCGGGTTCGATTCACGCCGCGGACTTATTTTTTAAACGAAAATTGATGGTTTTTCAAGTCTGGGTGTATTCATTTAAACATAATATATGTATAATATATTGGCCAGTTTTCTGACACCCATAACACAATTATTAAGTTACTTTGGGGATTATGTCTATGAAATGGGATAAGATGATAAAACAGATCACAATTATTTCATACCATATCCACATGCCGTGGTGTTCGTTAGTATACTATCATACGGAAAGTTTATAGTGTATTTTACATAAATTCCGATTTTTGTGTGAAAAATTAAACTTTCACTTTAGGCCATTTTTATTTCTTCAATCTACTAAATATATTTGCTGTTTACAAAAAGTCCTCAATGGGAATATGCATAATAATGAGATGTATTTCCCTTTTTTAATTATAGCAATCTAATGCAGCATATTTAACCTGTAAAGATTAAAATTACTTTAAAAATATCTGCACAATTAAAATACTTTAAAGTCCTAATATATAATATAAATAATAACCAAGCAAGTTTAATGGGAGGAAAATTCCATAAGGATATACCTAATACTTTTGATCAGTACACAGGTAGTAGCAGCCTGAAACTATCCCATGACTGGCGAGTTGGCGCAGTGGGTAGTAATCCTGCCTTCAGCTGCTCCGCGGGTCGCGGGTTCGATTCCCGCCGAGGGCCAACATTTTCTATATATGAATTTGTTGGCCTTTGAGCCTGGGTGTATATTTGTATTTAAGTATGTATTTAAGAAATATATAAGTATATATTAACCAGTTTTCTGTCTTCCATATCACAAGTATTAAGTTACTTACTTTGGGGACGGACGTCCGTGTATGTAAGTGTCCCATATATTTATTATTATTATGACTGGGATGATTTGGCGACCTTCCCTTTCAAAGAATAGACTAAACTAATTGATAATGGATTAATATTTACAAAATATTGTCTAGGAGTAAAAATTATCTTGTTATTCAAGTATGAAATACATAGTAGAGAAACTATGAGTATTGGGGGAAAAAAGTAATCAAAGTGGCAGAGAAAACATATATAAAATAAGTGCACAAGTTTTTTAAAGACCTGGAGGTTCCTGCTCAAGGATTGATTCTGAAACTTTCTCGTAAGGGTCAGAAGGTACCACTACTCAGCTATCACAACTTTGACTAGTGTAAATAATATTTATAAAATATATAACCACTAAAGATCTTGTACTTTTTATATAGTTTTTAATACTTAAGTTCCCTTTATTTTTCTATATGTAAGTTCACATGAAGGACCACAAACATGAACCCTGGTCAGTGCAATAGCTGGTTCCAGGAGCATTCCAGTTTCAGAGAAAACTATACAAGATTAATCTTCATAAATCACTGTTAGGTAAGAGTTACAGATTTGTGATACCTTTGGGTTGATATATTGAATAGGACAAGACAGCATTAGCATTGGAAATTGAAATTACTGATAAACGAGCCACTAAGATTATTTCATGAAACCAAAAGGGGTATGGACAATATGACAGTCTTCAAATCCCTGTAACCCACCTGAATCTAGCTGATGTTATTAGTGTAAGATTATTACCAAAAAACTTATGATCTAAGTAAGGTGTTCTTTGATGATGGTAAATGTATATACTGTTTCAAAAATCGATAGCCTTCATGACTTATTTTGTATAATTTACGTGCAAATGTTAATTCTTCTTCAGTATAACGTATACCAGTTTTCTTTTTTCCAACTGTTCTAAACTGCAAATCAATTAACAATTTTTCATTGTCGCTCAAACATGAGTAATTTTGAAAAAAAGTTTTAGATGTTTTAGTATATATTGGATTATTTTTGAGACGTTCATATTTCACTCTTGCACTTCGCAATCTCTTTTTATAAACACCTATTTTCTGAGATAATATCTTTTCTTGGTATGAGCATGTTTTTTCATCTAAAATAACTTTTGTTGATAAAATTTCATTATCTATTTGTTGCTGAGTTAGTTTTATACCTTCTACAGTAGTGGCATTACATTGCACAGGGTTTATTGGATGGTTTATATTTACATTAGTAATCATATTATCTTCTGAAGGTATTAATGTAATATTATTAAGGAGATTTTCATTCATATTAATTTCATCCACATGCGAATGCACCTTGGGTACAGAATCAACTGGCAGATTATGCTTATCTTTGATAGTTGAAAATAATACCCGCAGTGACTCAATAGTCTGGGCCTCGAGTGGTGATTTGCTTGTTAATAAATTGAATATATTTGGTGTCAAAAACACTGAAGGTGAGTCTTGACTGTCTGTTTGAGAAGCCAAATCAGATATCACAGTTGGCTTTTCACTTATATTTTCATCATTTTCAGCCTGTGTATCAGTCTTAATTTTATTATTGTCACTATTTAAAGGTTTGTGTTGTACATTGTGTGCAGCATTAGTATTTTTAACAAAAGCTTGATATTGAAAACTGCCTTCATCTACTTCAGGGGACATTCTATTAACTGCATCTGCCAGCACATTATATATATCCTGTATATTATCATTATCCATATGACTGTCCAGAATTTTATTCTTTACTTGTTTATCACTTTCATTTACAAAATTGTAATCACAATGTTTGTCTTTACCTGCAAAATTCAAAAATTGATGAAGAATATCTCTATCTTTTTCTAAGATTATGCTGTCATTAGAATCAGGTAGAATATTATTTATATTTTCCATATTATCAAGAGATACAGCTTGAGTATCTGAATCATGATTAAGTATCACTTCATCCAAAGTTCCCTCTTGTTGTAACTCATTTTCAGGTAGGACATTACATTGTTGATATTCCTCTATAGACAAACTTTTAATAATATCTTCATAAGCTTGTGTACTAATATTATCAGAAGGATCAGTTAGTATATCATACAAATTCATATCAACTTCTGTAGCTTGACTTAGATAATAATTAATGTCCCTAGATTCCATATTTAAAAGTATTTCGCTTGGATCATTGACATTTTTATTATGAGGAACAGTAATAAATTGCTCATCAGTTGGTTCAACTTTCATTTCTACAGTAGGCTCTTCATTTAAAATGGTTATATTTTCAGATGGGTGCTCTGTGGTAACACATTCCACAATATTTTCCATTGCAACAGGCAAAGTACACACATCATTATCATCTGTCTGTATCAAATCTTTTAGTGTTGGCAAAGTATATAAGCTATGATCAATTGGCAGTTTCATATTATACTCTACTTGTTGCAAAGTAGACAAGTCACGATCAACTGATGGATAAGAGTCTGGTCTTGATACAGGCAAAGCATACAGCTGATGATCAACTGGCAGATTAGAACTTGCATTATCTGGTCTAAGAAAAGATAAACGATTCCTCTTTTTTTTCTTTCTTATTCTATTCATTTCTTTCTTTGATAAAAATTTACATTTCTTTTCTTTTAATTTAGCAATCATAAAAGGAACTTTAGATACTGCTTCAGTCATTTCATCTTGCGACACAAAATTAAGATTTAATCCAACCACTTTAACTTGAATAGGTTTATTGGGTTTTATTGGACGTATTTCGAGTATGTTTTCCGCTTCCATCTGTGGTAAATATAAAGAGGGTATTGCGTCTTTCGATAATCTACGAAAGTTAACTTCTTGGACAAGTTCGTGAGGTAAAAAGTGTTTATTACAAATTCTAACGGACTCCAGTTGTCGTAAGGTATACTTTCGTAAATATGGACATCTCTTCGTCCATATTTTCCATCTAACAGGGTTCGTGAAAGGCACAGCATGAAACGTATACTTCCGAGTTTTATCACTTTTAGGTTTGGACCTGTTTCCACATAAAGGAACCGCACATGTAAACCCCATCTCAAAAACGAAAAATATGACTATCAGATAGTCATTAAATTGTTATAAATACTAGAGATTGGATAAGTTTTTTCAGTTCTACAATCACGCGTACTAATAAAATAAAAATTATATCATAAGTATATGATTGCTTAAAAACGATATAACCAAATTTTTACATATTTTTCATTTTTACTTTTAGTAACAAATCACAGACTAATAAATTAAAATAGATTGAATAAAATCATACAGTTGAGATCATAGACTACTAACTCAACAAATTTTATAGTGTATGGTCTATAGTTGAGATTAATAGTCTATGGTTAAGATCATACACAAAGTAGGGTCCACACGACGGCGACTTTGATTGCCGGCGACTCGACGGCGAATATTACATCCGTACCGAACGCTGTAATTCTATAAAGTCGTCGGTCGCCAGCGCTATCGCTACCGTGTGGACACACTATATATGACACACAGCGCCTTAATGCCAATTTACAAAAAGTTTAATGAATGACTTTTGTAATTATTCACATGAGTTTGTAGTAGATTTTATTAAACTGTACAGAAATTTACCGGCATTGTGAATCATTAAAAGCAAAGTTGCCTTTCTTAAGACATTACAAATAACGAAAAATACTAGAACAGGAAACTTTTATCGAAAAGTTGCAGTGGTCCATTCACATCTACTACTAAATGGATGGATGGATGTCGTTGCGTGAGAATACATGACACAAATCACAATCAGTCATTTGATCAACACTTAGAAATTATTATTTTATAGGATGCGATAGGAAGATTTATTATAATCAATTTGATGATCCAATAAAAAACAGTGTACGATTATATTCACTAAAGCGATATTGATGAATTTTTTGTCCAATTGAAAATTGAAAATCAGTTTAATAAAAAGGGTAACAAATTCGAACAAAAAATTAATTTAATTATTAAAAAGAGTTATATTTTATTTAATAAATCTTCAATGTAACGAATATTTAACAAAGAGTTATTACTTATTAATAGTAGAGGAGCTATAGACTAGTCTGTAGGTAATAGAGAGAGAATGAGAAAATATAATATTGCTCAACCCTGACCCCAAACAAGTAACAACGACAAGTAACTTATAATACAAAAATGGCGAAGTTTGTTTGATGTCAGATTATTATCGAAAATGTAAAATAGGTAAATAAAAATGTTTTGTAATGTGAAATGTGTTTTTAGGACTATCTTCGTATTCATTTTTATTATAGTAACAAGTAAGTATACTAAATTATCCTATTGTTGTCAATAATAATATGTTATTTTGTCGTATTTTTTTTCTTCAAATATTTTATTTTGTCAAAAGAGGGGCTCCCTCTAATATAATATTATTTTTGTGATTGTTACCGTTAAGATTTCTGCTTTCTATTTATGTTACGGATTATCGTAAACTTTGTTAATGTCAAAAATATCGAAAACAATAAAATATGTATATCATTAACGGTACGTTTCAAAACTTACTTTGTGCTTTGGTCTAAACTTATACCATTTAGAAATGTAAATGCTTTTTCACTAATAAATATTGGATATTTAGCTTTATTTGGTTCCCGAACCTTTTAATTTTGTTTATAGAATAGAATGTCATTAACATTAAATTTATTTATGATAAGGTTTTTTTTTTCACGGAAATTTATGAGTTTTTGGACATATATTTGTACTTGTATAATAATAATATAATAAATAATAACTTGTATAATAAATAATAGAATAATTCTTCTCTGCAATTCCAATACACAAAAATATCTCTATTGAAAAAAAGGGGTATTACTGTGTAATATTTATTTAAATACATATAATTTCCAGGTACAAGTGAGCCTCAGTCACCATTTTTAGCTTTGTATAGCCCTGGGGACACTGAATACACAGATATATTGGTGAGACGGGTACATGAAAACCTGACACTTGTGTGTGAGGTGAGAGGTGATCCAGCTCCTAGAGTATTTGTTTGGAACTATGTTGGCGATAATGGCACAGATGGTGGGAGGTGAGTGCACTGGCCACATTACGGTTTCCACACCTGAATTGTATATTGGCATCAGAAAACATAACTACACTTTTCACAATAGTACTAAAAAAATATTATTTACTTAATGAATACTCATCAGATGTTTAATATCACTATGTAAGACTTTTATTAATAATTATTTAATAAGATAGTTAAAGGTATTATTGCATTGAAACTTATTTAATATTTAATTAATATAGTAATTATTAATAACAACATTAATAGAAAATAATAGATAATTATAATTAGTAAGTTGCATGTCTTTATTAGGCAGTTGATGATACTGTATTATATATCTAACATCTAAATGTTTACACAATCTAGGCAACAAATAAATAAATAAATAATGTGTATTTGCAGTTTCTTCAGAAAGTATCAGAGATTGAATGATACATTTCTAAAATAACATTTCCTGTAAAAGTGGTATTTAAAGTGATTTAAGTACAATTTTTAAAGAGGTTAGGAGAGTGCTAGTAAATTATTCCAACTTTAGGATGGAGTTATTATTAAATATTGATAGAATTTGGTACAATTGAAGCTTACAACATATAGGATGGCATATAGGATTAAAAATTACCAGTTTTTCTTGAGAACAGAAAAAATTAATAGTACATTTTAATATAATAATAAATTATTATATTTCATTTTATAAAAATTATGTATAAAATAAATATTTTTATATATCTAATTTTAAACTAAATAATAAGTGGCTTAAAAGTAGTTACCATAAAGGAAAACGCCTTGTGATTCAAAAGTAATAATAAAATTATTTTGCTATAGTAAAATAGAAAATATATATAATGCTAAATGTAAGTGGACAATCGGTTATCATACCTGATACATGCAGGATTCGTAAAAACACACACACAAACCTCCACCACCACCACCACAATACACAAGCACTACACACTTTCACTATCACAAACTCATCAATGGTTGCGCCCCGCAACTGAAGCATCATCAGGAGATAGACTCCACAACCAAAATTGCAAAGCATGCCTTGTGATTCATTCAGAAACTTTATTTCAGGTTTTTAAGTGCAATTTTCAGGACTTAAAATCACAGACTAGATCCATAGCATTATGTAGCTAAGGTCACTTTATTGTATTGTTGTTTCAAATACTGAATCACATTGGCATTATATATATATTATGGTCACCACTATGGCAGGGCCAAATGGATTAGAGATAAAGAAGATAAAGTAAAATGGTCACAGTTGGATAAACAGTCATAAATGAAAAAAATAACATACTAATTTCTAACAAAACGTAAAACCAATGTCTGAATAAAATGCTTAATCACTACATATTATACCTTAAATAAATTGTTTATTTAATATAGATCAATATCGCCGTTTACAGCATGTAATTTAAGTGAACATTTTCGGAGATATTATAGATTTAAAATGCCGTGAGAATGCCGCGCTTCGCCCTATAGCACTTCGAATCTAGCAGCTATATGTCGCTCTTTTAAGAGTTTGTTTAATGACAAGGAAGCTGTGAATGTTGTATATAAAGACATTCTGTACTTAATTGTAAAAGTAAAATACATAGGGAAAACGTAAAAGTAAATAAGTAAAAATGTACTATATGAATTTAGATATTCCAAAGATAGCAGGAAATCTTCTTGGTATAGGGAAAGGAAATTGTTTTTCTCCAAATTTAACGCTTGCGCGCCACGGGCAGTAATGAATAAATCAAAACTACTGGATCGATTTTAATAATTTTTTTTACACTGACTGACATGGCATATATACCTTATACCCGTGCGAAGCAGGGGCAGCCCGCTAGTAATAATAATAATAATATTGCAGCATACTTATTAATTGTAGACCATTGGGCACAGAGCCATCCGGCTCCACAATGAGCAGCAGGTTGGAGAGGGTGGATCTGCAGCTATCGGACAGCGGCCACTACATTTGTTCAGCACCACCCTTCAGCACCACTAAATATGTATTGGTGCAGCCCAGAGGTAAGTAGATCGTGCCACGCTTGTGATCATATTCGTTTTATTACATGTTGTATTTATTTCAGTCGGTATGAATTAATAGATTCCGAATATCGGACGATCGACGCTTCAGTGATACTGACGATTGAATTTATTCTTCGGATTGAAGCTGTGGTAGTCCAGTCGTAACACAGTGCGACACTTTGGAGGAGGTTACGGGTTCTGTAAAAATTTATGTGTCTAATTGATAATCGCAATTTATCACATGCTTTTCAGTGAAGTAAACATCGTGAGGAAACTTGCATATCTCTAGAAAATTCTGGAGATATGTGTAACCTACCAATTCGCATTGGAACAGCGTGGTAGGTCTTGGCTCCAAACGTTTTCTTCAAAACGGAGAGAAGAGGCCTATTCTCAGCAGTGGGATAGTGACGGGCCGCTACTTCAATTTTTTTTTACATTGGATTGGGCGAATTATGTCAACCGAACGAATGAGTTTTCGTGTCGTCAAACTTTTGTTTAAACTTAGCGCTGACCTCAGTCGGTCGGACACTAGTAGTGACCGGCTAAACCCACGTGCTCTGCAGGGCCCCGGCACTGCGCGCGCGGCGCCTTCTGGTGCGGCTCGCACTGCGTGCTGCCCGCGTACGTGTGCGACGGCCGCCGCGACTGCGAGCACGCCGAGGACGAGGCGCCGCCGCTGTGCGCGCCCGCGCCCTGCGCGCGTGAGTCCACCCTCGACCCTAACCTTGAAGGGAACGAGCGTCGAACTGACCTCGATGTTATCGGCCGATGATCTCGATGGTCCAGGTCGTATGTGTGTTCGTGGTCACAGCAAAGGGCATGTCCGCAGGCAGCGACAAACTGAACTGCTCGTCGGGGCGCTGCATCTCGGCGGCGTCGTGCTGCCGGCCCGGCGACCCGCTGTGCCGCCAGCCCGATTGCTGCGACGAGCACGCGCGGTACGGAGTGGGAGAAGGTACGGGACTAAGTGTGGGTGATGAGGTGACCGACTCTCGATCACAATCTAACATATTCTCAATCACAATCCATTATATTGATGAAAGCAGGCAGTTTGATTTTTAAAGACAAGGATGTCTAATTTCTCTCCAATCAGTTTGGATGGGAAAAGTTTGCCAGTCTGCTCTGATTTTCAGTACGTTGGTCCGCTTTTACAAAACGACTGTGATATAGACCGAGATGTGGGTAAAAGAATGAATGCAGGATTCATGAAGTGGTGGCAGGCCTCAGGGACGATATGTGACCTTCGTTGCCTCTTAGAGTATTGTGTGGATCAGAATGTTGGCCAATGAAAAAGAAGAAAGAAGAGTAGAATGAAAGAAACGTACATGTAAATAAAAGAAGAGTACATGTAAATGAAAACTGAATTTTAAATTGGATGTGTGGTAAGACAAGACTGGATAAAATACGAAATGAGTATATAAGGGGAAGTCTGAAAGTTGTGCTCATTGGGCTCAAAGGGATGGCATGAGTGGCTTAGAGTGAGATAAGGATAGGAAGATATATAAGGATATATTTAGTTGAGGAACTTAATGTTGTTCTGTCTGCAGGCTACGTGGAAGTGGACTATCCGCCGCCGCTGTTCGAGGACAGGCACGCGCCCGACGAGTATGGCTTCATACAGTCCACCATATACACGGTCACGGGTGAGTTTGGGATGTCCACATTACAGAAACATACATATACTTTACCCTTGAGCTACAACTATTATGTAGTTATGTTGCGCGCTAGCTAATAGTCAAGCTAAATTCAGATACTGTCCAGTAGTAAAGTGCGTATAAACTATATTAAAAATACAACAAGCAGTTTTAATAAATGAGTGTAAAAGCTCTAATGTCTTTCAACTTTAGGTTTTCTTACAATGTTACAATTTAAGTCCGCGTGATTCCCTGCGAGACTTAAGGAAATAGGTGTTCTTACACTTGCTTCACAGTACATTTTAAGTGGTTTAATTTTTGTACGTAAAAATATAGAGAATTATACAACGATAGGTGATGTATATAATAGACAAAGTAGGAACCGACATAGGCTTGGGGCTCCTGCTTTGCAATGGTACGAAATTCATTTGTGGGTTTGGGTATAAGATTCTATAATGAAATTCCGCAATCAATTGTAGCTTTGCCATTACAGTAGTTTAACAACACTATTAAGGAGATGCTGATACAAAAAGCCTTAAATTGAGGATTAATTGGACGATAAGAATGCGTGCATGTAGCTACTGTCTGACCCTGTACAAGATAGTAATAACTAGTTATAAGTATTATGTTTAAAAGAGCAACCGCCGAGTTTCTTGCTGGTTCTTCTCGGTATGAACAGCTTTTCGAACCAGCAGTAGAGTTGCAATTCAAAAGCACTTGTTGACAAGTTTATTTAAATAAAAAGAAATTAGAATTTGAGTTACATTACTATAATAAGCTGTGGTCACGAGTTCGAACCCAGGCAGACACCAATGAATTTTTCTGTTAAAACTTATGTGTCTAATTGATAATTGCAATTTATCAAGCGCTTTTCTATGAAAGAAAACATCGTGAGGAAACCTGCATGAGAATTCTGAAGATATGTGTAATCTACCAACCCGCATTGGAGCAGCGTGGTAGGTCTTAGCTCCAATCCTTCTTTCCAAAAACGGAGAGAAGACTATTCTCAGTGTGCGATAGTAACAGGCCGCTACTTATTTACTATAATAAATTCTCGAAATATCATTCCTTGCGCGTACTGCGAACAACTTAGTGGCGCTGGTGGTTACTGTAAGTGGTGTGTGGTGTGTGGTGACGGTCGGTCCGTGTGCAGCGTGCGCGCTCATCTTCATGATCGCGGTGGTGCTGCTGGTGTCCGCCCTCTGCAAGATGCACATGAAGCGCGCGGCGCTGCGGGGGTACGCCGCGGCGCACCGCGACACCGCCCACCACTACGCGGTGAGTGTGCTCACACACAAGAGAGTTCCTCTCTCTCTCTCTCTCTCTCTCTCTCTCTGTCTCTCTCTCTCTCTCTCTGTCTCTCTCTGTCTCTCTCTCTCTCTCTCTCTCTCTCAATCCCCCGTTCTCTCTTTCTCAGTCCCCCGTTCCCTCTTTCTCGGTCTTCCGCTGTCTCTCTGTCACATACACACACTCACAGGATCCCTCACGGACACACAGTTGTTAGCGCACACTTTCAACAATAACACAATATTTATTTATTTATTTATTTATGTACCATAAAAATGTTGGAAAACATTATTGGTAAAAAAGTGTACAAAGTTCATCTTATCCCTATGACAGATCTCTGCCAGCTAACCTACGAAGTGAGACAATTTATAGTTAGGACAAAGTTGGTACGCAAATATCAAACATAATGAATTAGAATAACCTTATTAATAATTATGATATAATAAGAATACCACAATTCCCACTCCGCGATACACAACCACCGGAAACAACAATGGCACAGTGCTGCCACCATTTTAATCAAAAAGGGCGCGATACTCTTGTTTCATGATTGTGTTGCTATAAAATACAAAGCGGACAAAACAGTCTATCTCTCACACACCCACCAAACATATTCTCTTCTTATAACGGTATTTACCCGCAAAACTCTAGAAGTATATGGATTTTTTTATTACTTACATTATCATCATATCCCACTGAAAATATAATCGTCCTGGGAATCAAATCACAATCGGGTACCGTTACACACACATACACATGTTATTTGACATTTACCAAATATCTCTCAGAATGATAGCAATTAAAACAATAGTCAAGGTCAAGGTTACGTACCCATATTACGTTATTTTTGGAATAGCGTGCTGCCATCAGCTGCACAATGTCATTGACCTGTCTACATCGTGGATCTTTTTTAAAACATAAAATAATTACCTTTAACTAAACTTTAATCTCTAACTGACTCAAACATATTATTGATGTAACCGATTAGTCATAGAAACTAATCGTCACAGACAGATGGAGTTATTATATTTATATTCGTTCGTGTTGCCAAATAAAAACAGGTGTCGATATACAAATTAAAAACAATAAAATATTTAAAAGGATAATAGCATTTGTAGTTAGCTACAATAATTTCCCTTCATAAGTTCAATAACATATCGCAATCAATTGTTTACTTGTAATACGGCGCAGTGATAATAATTACTAGGTAAATATCGGTGAATCAGTTCCACATATGCAAAACCAAATATACGTATACAATTATGCATATTAACACAAATTCAAAATGCACGAGCTTAAATTTGTATATATCTAAATGATTACATGATTTTAATTTCTTGGGTCGTGTGAAACGACACCAAACTTTTTCTCTACCAAACTGTATAATTATATGCAAATAAGGGCCTGGGGCTCTGACCTGCAAACTGTTGTGGTCACATGTTTATATCACCAGGCCATCAGCTATTATTAAATATAAAATAATGTGTATGTATGTTTTGTACTTCCAGGCCCGATACCCGCCGCGGTACGAGACCGCGCGCCTGCTGCCGGCCGCACCGCCCGCCGCCCGCGTACTGGTAGCTACCACCACTTACGCCACCACTTACTTACTGCACAATACTTGCAGCACAACCATGACACTTGTAGTATAACCACAACACTTGCAGTATAACCACAACACTTGCAGTATAACAAACAGAACACTTAAAGCACAACTGAAACCCTTGGAGTATACCCACAACGCTTGCAGCACAACTGAAACACTTACAATATACCCACAACACTTGCAGTACAACTGAATCACTTGCAGTATACCCACAACGCTTGCAGCACAACTGAAACACTTGCAGTATACCCACAACACTTGCGGCACAACTGAAATACTTGCAGTATACCCACAACGCTTGCAGCACAACTGAAACACTTGCAGTATACCCACAACACTTGCGGCACAACTGAAATACTTGCAGTATACCCACAACGCTTGCAGCACAACTGAAACACTTGCAGTATACCCACAACACTTGCGGCACAACTGAAATACTTGCAGTATACCCACAACGCTTGCAGCACAACTGAAACACTTGCAGTATACCCACAACACTTGCGGCACAACTGAAATACTTGCAGTATACCCACAACGCTTGCAGCACAACTGAAACACTTGCAGTATACCCACAACACTTGCAGCACAAACAGAACACTTAAAGCACAACTGAAACACTTGGAGTATAGGACAACGCTTGCAGTACAACCAAAATACTTACAGTATTACCACAATCCCTGCACACAACCACAACACTTCCAGCATAGCCACAGTCCCTATCTGTCGTCTGTAAGATCAACATCACATTAAAGACTTCTCCGTTACATAGAGTGGGAGTAACTTTTCTTGACCAAACTACAATATAAAGAATACCTGGGCACAAGTCTGAAATAATAGCTACGGTTCAATACTTAACAGGTACTAAACCTGTTTTCCCTAAGCCGATTGGTATATTAAGATAAAATATATAGCCAAATCGTGTGACAAAATGTTTATAACATGTTGTACCGACCCCACTTAGAGTGGGATAAGGGCAGGAGGATGATGATGAACTTTTGAATTTATAGTTTATATTTAAAAGTTTTTTTAATAAATATATATAAATCAAGTTGACAATCCCGAACACTAAGATTAACATTTTTGGAGTAGGTAGCTTTAAAAATACCTCACTCAATTTTTGGCAAGACTCCATGTTTTTTATTCTTCTGAGGTTATCTTAGAAGGTATCTGATTTCTAAAACTGTTAATAATTCTTATAGTAAAAATTAACTCTGAGTTTTAAAAAAATAGCATTAATATTGTATGATATTTTCCATGAAGGAACTGCCCAGCCCCAGCCCTGAGAGCTCGCCAGCCGCGGGGGGCGAAGCACCTGAGGCTCCGCCGTGCAACAGTGGCTTCGGTCTAGCCAGACTGTCCTCCATATTTTGTTCCAGATACAGACAGGTGGGATATTTTGGAGAAATTGTCTTTACAAACAGACAAATTATAATGAATTTATAATTTGCCATAACAGCATTCTTAAATTAAAAGTCTATGAATACAGAAACTATCAAGCCACCCTAAGCTAAACTAGCAAATATATTAAACAAAAAAAAATACTACTTTGTCCACTACCTGTACTAAAATTTGATAAATCTATTATGTTTTCACTGCTAATCTGCTATTAACAATTGAAGTTCGTATATGAGGCTAACATATAGGATGGAAAAAACTTGCTCTTCTTTCAGGAACAGGTAAAAAGACTTAAGACTTAAGGACATATTTAGGACTAATTTTTATCATCCACAAAATAAATTTATCATCAAACACAACCAAATCAAATTGCTATAAAAATATTATGAACGGTACAATATCTCCCGGACGGGAGACGGCCGCTCCCATAACACTATATTCTTATCGGCTCCCGCTCCGCGCTACTCGCATCATCGTCCGGTTCAGTTCTCAGATCGGCTTCTCGGTCGGAGGCCGAGCGATGAGGTCGTTCAGCCCCGGCTGTGTGCGTACGCTGCAACTTTAAATTGAGGATAATGAAGCCCCGGTTACATCCGGTGCGCTTCAATGGTGAAACGCGGCCGTTCCAGGTGCCGAGCCAGTGCTGCGACGTGGAGCTGGCCGAGGTGCGCGCCGCCAGCCCCGCCGCCGGGCCGCAGCGCGCCGCGCCGCCCGCCTACCGCTCGCCCGCCTTCTGCGAGGACGGCCTGTACTGCGCCGACCCCGAGCTCGCGCCCCGCGACCTCGCCTACGCGGCCGCGCCCGTCGCCGTGTTCGGGCAGCGCGCCTTCCGCCGGAACACCGTCGCGCGCGTCATGGACCAGCTGGCGCAGGCGCAGCGCCCGCTCACGCTGCAGCTGGGCCGCTTCCACATCAGCATCCCGCGCTTCGGCCGCGAGGAGCCCCGCCCCGACACGCCCGACGTGGCCGAGATCGACATCGACGACCTGGACTTCGTCCGCGTGAACGCGAGCGACACGTACACCCTGAACGGCAGGACCATCCGGCTGCTGGGCGCCGACTTCGAGAACTACCCGGTGCCGCACAACCGGCCGCCCCCCTACAACGAGGCCATGCGGTACAAGTACGGCCCGCCGCCCGAGTACCTCAGCCGGGAGGGCATCAACGACGACTCCGAGAACGAGGCGCGGACCAACGTCGAGATGCCGCCCTGCTACGAGGACCTGGCCTCCGGCGTCGACTCCAACGCGAACGTTGCCGATGTAACCATCGTTATCGACACCACCGACAATAACGTTACCGATTGCGAGGGAAACGTCACCGGGACGACAGATAACGTTGCGTTTAATAACGGCGCTGCGAACGGCGATTCGAGCGGTGCCATCGATCCGAAAAGTCGTGCGGTCGATAACGTTACTGAAAGTAGAGGTGCCGTGAACGATAACGATTTGTTCGTCAGTAATGTCGTTCCCGAAACGATAAGCTCGGTCATCGACAACTTGCCAGCCATTGATAGTGATGTGAACGCGAACGAGCCGTTCTACGGGGCCGCGGCGGTCAGCGTGCGGGAGTAACGGCGCGGGTAGTATCTGTTAAGTGATGTTATTTTATAAAAGATTATTCATTGACATTTGAATTATTAGTTTATGACATGTTTTTTATTAATACAACGGTATAATTAAAGATTAAGATATAATATATCATACTATCTCTGTGGCGCGACGGCTTCTCGCCTTACGAGCCACGGTTTTGCGTTCGATGTCCTAATGGAGCGAATGAAAATTAGTTTTGTAGTTTAAAATGTTTTCTACCTCCAAAACGTAAAACTGTTAAAGTAACGTATACAAATAGTGTTATATGTTGAGGAAAATCAGCTTCAATCAAACGATTGGACCAGAGAGATGGTCTACATTTGATATGTAAGTAGTTTGAATTGTTTTTAAATTTGATAAATTTGAAGCGGTAATGCTTCAATTATATGAATACATTGACCGTTTTAATAGGTTATTATATTTTTCAAATATTAAATAGGCGGATATAATATCAGGGTCATTAAAGTTATTTTAGAATAAAAAATACTTTCTTTAACTTCTAAGAAAACGTTCTTTTTTTATTTAAAGCAACAACAGCTTGAATTAGAAATACACACTTTTAGGAGCAATCTTATTGTTTATCTGTTATTGGTTACCTCAGCTTTCAAAAGAGAAAAAAGTAGTTGAGTTAAAGTTATTAAAATCTAGTTTTGGGCCATTTCGTTTGATTGAACTGTATATGTATTATAATATACGTTTTTTTTATTAAGTAAGATAGGAGATAGCACTTTAACTATAAAAATAAGTGCCTTAATCATTGAAGATGAACTAGTCACACACACAGCTTTGCTCATGTTTATACACAGTTGTACACGCCCGTGAAAATATCAAGTTATGTCAATACATTCATGTATAATACCCAAGATACACAATCGTTCGCTCAAAAGTGGCCTCAATAAATGAACATCTTTTAATCAGTATAGTTTCAACCGTGCTTACGAATAGACGTTAGTCAGAAACTAAAAAGAATGACATCCAGAGCATTGAAAATGGTAAATGATGGTAGAAAACTATGGTAAGCTATAATTTAATTTTGTGATCTTTATGTGCTTAATTTAGAGGTATATTAATTTAATCTTTTTTAAAATATAAATACTCGTCTAGTGTATTTCGTCTATTTTATAAAGCAACAACACTTGTCTCTTTTAGTATATAATGGCGTTTAAATTCAGTCGACAAATACACTATCGGTTACAGATCGAGAGATGACACAAGACAGAACGCAATACGTGTTCGATGCTTTGAGTAAAAATCAACTTTAATATATATAATTAAGGTCTATGTTTGATCGATGTCGATATTGATTTGACATTTGTATGGGACTATATATCGTGGGCATTATACATCACTGTATTAATGTATAGTAAAGTTAAAGAGAGAAAACTTTGCCAGTGCAAATTTGCTATAAATCATGTCTTATATGAATCGACAACCTTGCTGATCGCTTGGCGCTATAGTTGGACACTCACTTTATGTTTATGTGTAAAATACATTTTACACAGTTTGACGGATATCCATTTTTGTATATATTTAATTTTTTCATTGTGTGCGTGATTGTCCCTGCTGGTTTAAACAAAAGTTAAAATAAATTGATTGATAAAATAAAATATAAAAAAAACTGCCAATTAGATCTGAATTATATAAAAAATCAACAAATTGAATTAATATTTTATAATTAAATCTGTTACCTGACATTCATTTAATAGCCAAAATTACGAATAACGTAATTATTTTACAAGATTTCTGAATTCATTACCATTTCCTATATGTATAAGGCAAGGTGTTCCAATGGATCCAGACATCCACATACACAACACACGACCCAACGTTATGTGTTGGGACACAACTTAACATACGAAACAATATATGCTAACAATATTCGATTCTAAAAAGCCCGGCACGGCAATATTGTCCTGATTAATGAGTAGTTAACATGAAACTTTAAGGCTAAAATTCCAGTTACTTAATGTATGAGCGGTTACTTATAATTTAAATTATAACCTGCCGTCATATCTGAGAAGTTCAATTAATTTGAATTTACGATTTATATACCGTATATCACACACGAGCTGAAATAATCTAGCGTTTAGATTTGTATAATTAGTTTAAAAAAATACTACAAATGCTACCAAACTCTAAAAGATCATCCCACTGGGTTATTCTAAAGATTGTCTGAAAATTTCATTAAAATCAGCCCAGTGGTTCCGGAGTCTATAAAGCACATACAGACAAACTTTCATTTTGATATATGTGGATGTGGTTAAGTTCGTAAGGCATGTACATATTGCGGTGGTGGTGATTGGTTGATTTATTTGTCCATTATATATCTTTTAGAACAAAAATAAAATTAAATAAAAAAGCAAAATAAAAAAAACAAATGCTGTATGCAGTATACATTCGTTTTCATGTATAAGGTATGAAAACGAATCTCTAATAGCAGATTGTAGGAAAATAATACCATTTTGTATAATTGAACTCCGCGAACTAACTTGTTATACTATAAATTAAAAACTAGTGTCTATTGTTAAAGTGTAAATATGAGAATAAATAAATTTCCTTCTACCTCCGTGAAACAATAAACAAAACCGGAACCGACCAAAAATGATTTTAAATAATGATAATTATAGGTTAACTGTAGTAGTTTTAAAATCAAATTGAAAGTTAACAATAAAATGCGTCTGTATATATTTATATAATATATACATTTTTATAATAATATATTTAACTAGAATTCAGAATTAATAACTTCGATATCTTGAATGAATATCTTCGAGACAACTGCTTATATTTCCATACATACTACTAACTGCTTTAATATTTCCATAGATATAAAAAAATACATGCAACATCTTAAAAAAAAATAAAAAAAATTTTCAAGGCTTTCGATTAAAGACATATTTCATGACGAAGTTTTTAGTATATAACTTGTTACGGCTTTATGTGATTTACTTGAAGTGGAGGTATTTTTCGCTTATAAGGCTACAATAAAGTCCTTCATGACGTATATCTGTATTTTAAGGATAAACTATTTAATTTTTTTTGAATAGTCACGTACAAGGCGGCATTTGGAAAAGATATTTAGACCAATATTGTATCATTATCATTGCCGCCTTAAGCATTTCACGCTCAAATGTCTAAAGCAACGGCCTGCTACTATTACGCTGCTGGGCATAGGCCTCCTCTCTCTGTTTTTGGAGAGAAGGATTGGAGCTACGACCTACCACGCTGCTCCAATGCGGATTGGTAGGTTACACATATCCCTAGAATTCTCTAGAGACATGCAGGTTTCAGGTGATAAATTGCAATTATCAATTAGACAAGTTTAAATAGAAAAACTCATTGGTGCCTGGCCGGGGGTTGTACCCGTGACCTCATCGCACGGTGTAACAGCTGAGCTATCACAGCTCTAAGTTTGTATAATATCTTGAAAAAAAAAAGTGTTTAACTAACTAAAAAGCGTTTTATTTTTATCTCCGTCAATCATAAAAAATAAAATTTTTGTTGGTGTAGTTTTGTGTTTAACATGTGTGTACTTAAAAAAAACTTCATGTCGCTCAGTGTCATTGTATTGATTAGTATATATTTATAAGACGTGTTATATATATATATATATATATATATATATATATATATATATATATATATATATATATATATATATATAATTTTATTTGTGATATAATTATAAATGATCTTGTACAATGTAAAAAAATGTCGTATCAGTTAAGTGGGTGAGGGTAGTTATGTAAAAGCGAAGCGCGCCGAATGATATCGTTGTTTTTAAAATATAAAAAATGTTATCTGTGAGAAAATATCGGGTAGAGTTTTATTTAATTTCATATGTTTCGTCTTGAAATATAAGTTATAAATAATTATATATTAAGTTATTAATAACAATCCGTCAAATTAAAATTGTTTATTTGATTTCCAATGCAATGTCATCATAAATTGCAGTAGTACAGAATTCTAAGCCGAATTCTAAAGATATACAACCATTCTCCTGAGTTTGAATTTAATGTGAAATTGAAACACGCTTAACTGAATAATTTATAGAATTAGGCGTTACTTTGCGGAGATCCATAATACAAAAGTAATAATAAAATTATTTTATTTATAATTTTATTATTACGCTTAACTGACTTAGTTGCAAAACTTTGTGAACTAAACTGTTTCCATTGCTAAACTTAACCTAATAATGGATAAACAAAACTCAATTTCCATCAATCTCTTTCAAAACATACCAGTGATATAGACAATCTATTTGCTAATATATTTCATATTAAAAAAATATAGCTTTGACTAATGTTTTAAAGGAAATACAAATTTACGTATTCCTTCGTGTATTGAAGCATAAGACCATAAAATACATGAAAACGATATGTGCAAAAGGTCGAGTTATATAAAAGAATGTATTTCTTATATAAATATACTGTTTAGTAATAAATAAATAATATATATGATTAAAGAAAGGTTGAAAATATTTCAGTATCGCCACCCAAAGGGGCTTGGATATAAATTTCGATGTAGACATTTCCGTTGTTTATTTAACATCGTATAATTATACAGTGATGTATTACAGTTTGTATGTAACAGTTTAATCTATTGCGATTATATGAAAAATTGAGTGCATGAAAAATGTTATACTTATAAACTCATATGGAAAATAAAGGAAGATGGACTGCAAGGAACGAAATATTGACGTATGATTTCGGCTTGGTATTTGAAAATACTTGCAAATATAAGCTGATTTGTATTCAAAAATATTGTTCGACTTTAATTAAGTACTTAAAAATGCTCATTATTGCTTGTAGGAGTCTATTTTTCTTTTATTTTTGAACTTGAGTTTTTAATCTATCGCCATACAGTAAGAGATAAAGTGAGTTGATTCAGCGGACACGTGCCCCCACATGTTGCATGTTGTTGTACACAGTCACATGTCATATTGCACGTGAAACAATAATAACTACATATCACATATTGTCGCGGCTTTCCACGTATTTGAAAATTTATGAGATTATTGTTAGTATATTGTGCACGTATAAGACGTACTGGGAAATGTTTTAAAAAAGAAAGTGCCTGCTCTATATTTTATTCTTGCTTTATATTAAATTTAGATTTGTAATTTTGAATTTCTAAATGCGCTTTATTCAAATAGCTACATCCATTTGATGCAACATTGCAACTGTTTGCTGTGTATAATATTGTCTTTAAACTAAGCAGTTTTGTCTAAGGAATACTATTATAAATTTTCATACAAACTATGCTGTTTTTATAAAGCCTCAGAAGTATATATATATGTCTAGTTGAGATGTCTCACAGTGCGTCCTGTACGTGTCGGTTATCGCAATATAAACAGTTACAACTCGAATGCGAAGTCAGGTGCTTAGGCTATATACCGGATTTATTTGGCAGCAACAGGAGACCTAGTCCATTGATCTGGCTTCTAAATAAAGATCCGTCCTTTATCGTAATCCGTGTAAGACGAGACGGTGTATTACCGAAAGTAAAAAGCATAAAATCACATGTTTCTTTACACGTCCCTATGAAGCCCGCTATATGCGTATGTGCCTTTTACATAAGTAAAGTAAGAATAACATGTATCATCGCACATAGTAAAAATACAATGATTTTTATATTATTCGACGCCATAGGGATTGTGTGCGTATTTCGCACCCTCGTCGATGCCTTGAACAAACCTAACAGCTGCTACGACTAGAAGCATATTGTCCAAAAAAATATACCCGTTTTGGAATTTCTTACATTTATTCGCGATCATTTGTAAATGTAAGAGACTAATGTGAAATATTTGCCGATTATAAACTTGTGCCTCGCTCGTCGCATTCTAGTTGTAAAGTAATATATACTTGTTATAGTACAAAGTCCAGCCTTGCGAATGCCTTACAGCTGTTATTGTAAACGAATAAAATCTATGTTTTAGTATGTCTTGTTTTATTACAACCCCATATTTTAAAACCTCATGGCTTTAGTTCTTAATTGAAATATCTGAGTTAGTCACAGTATTGACTATCTTTCTCGTCGGTCCTTTATGTCTGAGGATCATGGTCAGCATCAGGGTTGTGTCTGGAGTTGATGATATGCCTCCATCTGTTTCGATACCTCTGCATACATATTTTTTATCTCCACAAGGCTTTATTTATCGTTTACAGGTCCACTACAATGCTCCAATGCAAATTGGTTGGCTACAAATATTCGAATTCTCGATATATAAATGCAGGTTTCCTCAATACGTTCTCCTTCACCGAATATAGTTTGGTAACTCGTAAATATCAATTAAGTGTATAAGGTTTTTATAGAAAAATTCATGCTAATCGACAATTTCGCAAATTTTTCTGAAATTATACTTGAGATAACTTTTAGTTCAAGTTTTTGAGGTATTATAAAAGCGTGATCATCTACGGTTTGAATTCTTATATTATAGTGTATTATCTATGGTTTGAATTTTAAATCGATTTATGAAATTGAAATGAAATATATCATTATACCGATACATATATCACCGCAAAAATCTGCCGACCTAGTTCGCATGCCATGTACATATCATACAAACTAATAATGATAGCGATGAAACACTCATAATGTTATACGTTATAATAAACATTTGTAATTGATTTAATTAAAGAAGAATTGGTCGGTAGTCGGTAGGTAATATATAATTCTATATGCAGTATGCATTTCTTCAAGGTTGGAGAACAGTTAAACCCGCATGTTTCTTATAATTTATATAATATTTCTTCTTTCTTTAAATATAAGATAAAGTCTATTACTATAGTCACAATTTCGTAGGAACTTCGAACAATTTCAGACCTGTGGAACCCTTGTATAACTCAACAAACACTATCCTACTTCTAGCACTTATCCAAAGATGGCGCTGTTTTAAGGACAAATGAAACAAAGACTCTGCATCTATGAATGAGAATGTGCTAATAGAAACATACAGTCATAGTAATTTGGAGGACTCATTCATTTCATAGATTGAATGTAGCGATTTTATGGATGCTTACTATCGATGGATACTAACTTTTGGTTTTACAATCTCAAACTAACATAGATTTCAAGCATATAATTTAGTCGGTAAACGCCTGCGGAAGCTTTACTGGTGGGTTGTATTTTCTTTTGTCTGGAGCTTCTAATTTATAAAATTAGGCGTGAGGGTTGATATATGGAAACCAGTTCTATTTTTTTTTTGGTATAACTATTATACCACATGCCATCTTTGTACTCATAGGATTTGTAGACGTACCCTAAATCAACTAATTTAATTGCCATTTCATATAAACTCTAATAGAATAGCTCCGGAAGAGTACGAAGCCTTAACTCCGTTAATCAAAACTAATCGTGCATTTATGCAATAATTATCTTAAATATAAAAAAGGAAATATTTTTTATAGAGTAAGTACGTCTTTTTCTATAATGTCGTTCGTCATGTCGGGTGATTGTATCGACCCGAATTTTCAATTATGATTATTACGGCTCCACGCTCAAATTTCGTGTATTCTAAAAACAAAAGCATTAAATAATTTATAGAATAAGGCGTCCATAATATAAAAGTAATAATGAAATTATTTTGCTATATTAATCAACGATAACATTTTATTGCGGATTATAACAAAATAATTTTATTATTACTTTTGAGAAAGCATAAAGTTTTTCTATGTCTCTTGCTTGACTAAAAATGAATAATTTTTGATAATAAAATTTTAATTTGTTTTATTAATAATGTTTATTGCGCTTGCCACAACCATAAAATGTTGTTTTTTTCAAGTCGATAAAATGTTACAAATCAGACCCAAAATCCCAAGAAAGTGCATTTGTATAAGAAATTGATTTTTTCAAACTTAAATAATTTATTTATTTACCCAAACAACGTATATGCAGAATACAATTATATCACGCTGTTTACTTGTGACAATATATCGTTGACAGTTGAGATAATTAATTTAGATTTTAATATTTAAGTAACGTTATCAAAATGATTAAAAAACGGAATCACATCGTTTGAGCTTGTGCCTTTATAAACGTACATACTGTAACTTTAAATTTTGGTTCAGTATGAAAAATCGATATTTTTGTCTGACGTACTCCGTACACGTTTGAAATTGCCGCCTGTGACGTAAAACTGTTTTCTGACGTCATGCAGATTCATCGTTTGTTGCTTTCTCCCTCGAACTAACTAATTATAAATCTAAACAAGGAGGATAGATATAGTCGCGTAAAGCTTGTGAATCGAGTTGTTTTTTAACGTCCGAGCGATGTTCAACTCGTTCTTTACAAACTGATAACAAATCATTGATAAGATTTCTTAACAGTATCTTTTAGAGAATGTCACGAGCGGCTTAACATTACTGATAAATAGTAGTATTCTCAAGCACGATCTGACCTTGTTCGGTAAAAGTCAATGTACAGAACGTTTGTTTTTATTAATGAAATGTCAAATGCTGTAGTTGTACTTCCCATGCGAATGACGTGAGCGATGTTGGCGCTGCCGCGGTACGAAATTGAACTAACCGCAGTAACTAGAAATTCGTCGGGGAGTGCGCGTCTCTGTAGACATTACTTCGCGTTTGTCTACAATGGATAGTAATATAAAGCCGATGCACAAAACGAAACATTTCCCGATAGAGCAGCTAGTATGCGTCGGCAACTACGAGCTGGAAAAGACTATCGGCACGGGCAACTTCGCAGTAGTAAAGCTAGCTACACATGCTATTACTAAGAGTAAGGTGGGTACCTATCTCGTTTCGTCGCGTATTTTAGTGATTTGTGCTCCATTTGATATGGATCTATTTTTTATGTCGTGCTATACTAGTTCCTACCGGATCGCGTTGTCAACAGTGTAGTGTTGTGTTGTGATTGGTTTTTTTCCACTCGTGCCAAGTCGCGGATAATGCGAGCTGCGCTCAGGTTAGCATTGTAACATTGAGAACTCGTTCCCTGTATCTGACTGACTGATGGGGCAGAAACGTGTTTCGTGTAAAAAAATAAAACTGTAACCCGACTTGCTCGGATGTGCATTGTTTACTGTACGAAGTAGCGTTCAGTATGCACTTTTTAAATTGGTCGCATAATATCGAACTTCAAAATTTCTCTGTGCGAAATTTTTGAAACTTTTTGCCACTTAACTTCTTACGATCCTCGCGTCTGTATGTTTCTGTTGGGAGAGGGAGCTATGTGACCTCCAAAATGTTTTTGCGACAATTATTTTCAATTGAGAAGTTGATATGATGTCGTCCACTCAATTATGGTGTCTACTTGTTAGAGATGTAAAGTTAGCTTAACAAATTACGAACACAATACATGGGAGCAACTTCCACTTCTTACGAGAATCTTATTGTTTTTAATTTTCTCTTTGTAATTCTTACAAGAAATTATTATTTTAACTTTCTAAACTCAATTGGGACTGAATCACATATTGTAAAACGATTTTACTACAGAAAAAAAATTTATAACAAAGATATTGATCTATGAAAAATAATTTATACATGAAAGTTTGATGTGATAGATACTTATAAGAAACAATTTGTTTAACCTCAAACACCACTAATATTAATCAATAACTAATAAATAATGAATAAAGCTTGATCAGCCTGTTATATAACAATATTTTTAAAACAAAACAAAGACATTCCTATAATATTTTTTACAGGTGTTTAAATTAATTACAGTACTGTATACAGTTCAGTTGTTTAAAGGTAATAATATTGATCAAAATTTATTCGCTTAGTCTTGCTTTTGGATTAAGCTGTTTACATATTAAGCAGCATAAGCGGTGATACATTTGTCTGACCTGAAGTGTCTGTACTGGCAGATTAGAAATATTCTTTATACATGTATTTTCAATTATATAGTAACATTTGAAATAAAGACAAGCCATTAGCTATAATTGCACATTTTGATACACCTTTCGGTTATAGCACCATAAAATGATTTAATTTTAAGTACTCTTGTTAGTATATGATAACCAAATATATCTGAACAAAATATTTAATATGCAATGCAAAAAATAAAGAATGCAGTTTATTATTGTAATTGAAGTGTGGAACAGTAGAATAATCAATTCTGAAAATGATTTTTTCATATGTAACAGCTTAAAAATAGTCAAACTATATACTAAGTAATGATACGTTTTATATTTAATTAAAACTGTGATGGCATGGCAATATGTATGTGTGTAAAACAGGGTTTTGGTTAATCATAGTATGAGTAAACTAATATGATTTTATTTATGTAATAATTCTGATGTAATTATTGTTTCAAGTATATTGATACTAATAACGTAAATTTTATATTTCCACTATGTATCTTGGATTATATACTTTTGTTACTTGTTTAATTAGAAACCTTATACAAAAGTAATAATAAAATTATTTTAATAACATAAAATAATTTTATTACTTAATAATTCTATAAAATATTTAGAAACTTTATCAGAATGAAAGTGTCTATATATTTATCTATTATTTATTATTGCCACCAACATGACTGAATAGCCAGTGCATTAACTTTTATGATACTAACCACTTGTCCTTTGGTTATCTACTGTTGCCTACGTCTACATACAAATTTAGTTTTGGTTTACTCTACAATTGTAGTTTAAACAGGATAGTAAAATCATTTATTAGTATGCTTATTAAACTAAAAAGAGAAAAACATGCACTTACAAACTTACACCTTTCCTTCAGTACTTTTAAACTAAGACTAAAGAAACATTACACATCTTTACCATCATAATGTAATTGTTGACATTTATATATTATACTTTGTATTATATATAGTGTGTATGTATATATATTTATTTATATATAAATATATTATATAGTTATTTTATTTTTATTGTTAAATTAGGAAATTATTAGCAGGTAATTATAATTCATAATGTTTGATATTTGCGTACCTTTTTCTTTAATATAAATTGTCTCACTTCGTAGGTTAGCTGGCAGAGATCTCTGTCATAGGGATAAGTTCACCTTTGTACACTTTTTTTTTACCAATAATGTTTTTTTTTCCAACATTTTTTATGGTACATAAATAAATAAAATAAATAATTGTCTTATTATGATGCTGTAGAGGTGTAGTGGTTCCAGGGGAGCTTCCTTTTACAGTGAAATTTCTGGTGACTAATTCCCCTTTTAAATATACTAAGAGATTTGGCTGAAAAATTGTTTTTAAAGTTTAATACATGCATAAATTTCAGTATGATAATTAAATAATTGAAACAAAATAAAACAAACAAACAAAATGAAACAAAAGTTTTGTGTGTGAAACTTAAATGAATAAGTATATAGAACACTTGCACACTCATCATCCGTCCCCAAATTTTATAACATAATACTTGTGTTATGGGTGACAGACAACTGGTATATATATATAATTGTATACACATATATCATTTATAGATACATTAATAGTATCCACCTCAAAGAACTAACAAATTGTTTTAAGATAATGTTGGTTCTCGGCGGGAATCAAACCTGCGACCCACGGAGCTGAAAGCAGGGTAGTGCCAATTGTGCCAATAAGAACCAGTCTTTGTTAAGTATCAGTTAAGTTTATCCGTTATCGTACACGCTTCCCAATCCGCGTTAATTTAAATGCTACAAATACCTACAATTATATACTGTGTTTTTTCCTGTTATCGAAAGAGTGGCGGGAATTTTCATCCAAAGTTTCTATCCTGTATATTAGCTCTGTATATCTTTAGTTATACCAAATTTTATCAATATTGCTCCAGCCAATTAGCCATTACAGGTTAACAAGCCGATAGAAGAATTACGCATTTAATACCGATATGGATTCCGTAAAAAGCAGGGAACTATACAGTAATATAGTTATATTTCTTGTATTTTAATTTGCCAATTGAGATCTGCACCGATCATTATCCTGGTTCCAAGTACAGATCTAAGAACACATGTTTGAAATCCTTCGGTATATTGAATTCTATTGTTGTGTTGTTTTCCTAACGTATTACAAGCTGTAACCGTAACTTCTTTCGAGAACTTTAGCGTTAAAATACATCTCGGAAACGCCTGTCGGTGCAGAACGGTTGGTCAGCTCCTATACCACCCATTTCCCCATGTTGGCACATGGGTTTCATGGGTCTCCACAGTAGCCTTAACAAACCTGATAATATACCTGAAAACGATATTTGCTAGATCCTCGACTCAATTTCATCATTAACTATAGTGTCTCTAATCTTACCAGAGTCAGATGAAGACTCGTTTCTTCCTCTTCACACTCTGAGCACGCTGAATCTTCAGGTGGCAGGTTCTTGTCAGCTGTCTATTTAATAGGTAGTGCCCAGTAGTAATACCTGTTTCAATAACCACATTTGCCCTTCTATAAGACATTAGATGTTTTGTTTTCTTTGTGTTGAAAGATTTAAGGAATACCTTTGATTGAATGTTGCATGCCTCTATTTTGTGTTCGATTCTATTTCTATTATATTTTCTGTACTTTCGCTACACTTTCTTGCGTATTTGCGATTTGGAGATAGGGTTTAGAGTCTACGAATGTTTGGCTGGCCCCTTTTCTTTCCAATACGTTTTTTATTTCTTTTTCATTTTTTTTTTCATTGCCTGTATGGCCATGGTGTCTTGGAACCCACACAATCGTTACTTCGTCACCTTAAATATCCTTAATTATGTATTGTTTTTCTCATTTATGTTTATTTTCTTGTTCTGTTTGTTTGAATTGTACAAAATTCTATAAATATTATTTGAGGGGGTTAGCCGTTAATGATTAACCAGATAGACAGACAGACTTTCACATTTATAATATCAGTATGGGTTAATATACAATAGCGAAATAACTTTTCATATTAACTTTTTTCCTACATCTAGTTAGTTAATAGAAATATTTATAATAAAATCTATGTGAAAACATGTATTGGAGAGCTGTTATCAATAAGGCCTATTGTGTTCTTACGATTACATGACTGATAAAGTGTCGTGGTTTTAGATCGCATCTAGATTTCGCAAACACTCGTGTGTTGTTTTTAAAAAGAGTGATTTTTTAAGGCACTAGCAGTCCGGATACGCGTTGTTGTGCTCAATGCGAATTTAAACTGAGGCAAACTGTACAAAAAATGCTTTAAACTTAATAGGATTATTTGCTGGATCAATTAAAGATTGTCTGTAAATTTCATTAAAATCCAAAAATCAAATATATCACCCTCATTCCTTACCGAGGTGTGTAAAAGGTGATTAAAGTAAGTTGATCCGCCGCGTGTCATCCGGCTGAGTAGAATAGACCACACTTTCTTACTGAGGTGTTATGAAAGACGACAAAAGTAAGTTGACGTCAGGCGTCAGGTAGGCGGCCAGTCATAAAATACCTAGCCGAATCATGTGACAACATGTTGGCCGACCCCACTTAGAGTGGGATAACGGCAGGAGGATAATCTTCAATGATTAATATTACGTATTAGCCTATTCCCTACAATATAAATCTTTCTGTAGGTAATGATGTAGATAATGTATTGAGGAAATTCGTAAATATTTTATAGTGGTATGCCGTATTGCATGGCGGTCTCCTTGAATTCGAAAATAAGCAAAATAATATTCACAGCGATATAATATTATTTCCAGATAATATTTGCAGAGTAAATAATAATGTTTTTATTTGCATTGGCCACTCTTCAATGGCGAGTTCAAATTAGGTTTTCAGGTTTGCTTTTATTAGAGAACAGACTGCATGCGAAATCGTCGCGTGATTCGTATTATTTCATTGTAATCTCTGATGCAAATTATCGCGGCCGATGATAAATATGGTCTTAACGTCTCAAGTTTTTCCGAGCGGAACGTTTTTTTCTATTTTGTGGAACAATTATTACGACAATTTTGAATGAGGGTACAAAATATAACAATAAACGGGTGTGGCTTATACTCTAGAAAGGGAATGGACTCGTCAGAGAGGCAGTATCCTGCGAGGGCGTTAGTAACTGTTAAATGCCTTGATGTCTAGATTGTGTGTTGACCTGATGTGCGACGTCTATCTTGCCGAGCCAAATAATACCATATATATTCGTAAAGGCCTTATCCCACTCTAAGTGCGGTCGGCACAACATGTTATAAATATGCTGTCACATGATTTGGCTACGTTTTCACGACCGGCTGCCTGCCTGACGTCAACTTACCTTAGCCTTTACCTTACGAAGTACCAGATTCATCGATCGCCTCGACATTAGTAGAACTTTCTCTCTTCTTTTCGCATTTCGTCACTTTCTCTTACGCTTCTGCTCTCGCTATTATATCATACAAAGGTAGGTTTTACATGATTGTATACTCGTGTCAATATTTACGATCGCGTCTTAACATACGTACAAAGTACCTCTGAAGGAGTATATACGCGTTGCTATGGTAGATACAAAGAAATTTCCCCTACATTCTGTCTGTGAGACAGAATGTGAGATATCAAATATAATATAATTTACATATATTTTCTTATCACTGTTTTGAATCGGGCGTGGGAAATAGACTTAAGACCATTTCGCAAAATGACATGTCTAAGAATAATAAAAATGGATATTATCCGCGAACCGCTGTTGCCTATTGGGGAGACATGTGACGCTTTGCAGCGAGTCGGGGATTGAAACCCCGGACAGGCACGAATGGGTTTTTATTTTGCAACTTGAGTGCCTAATATTAACAATTTATCAAAAGCTTTTCTATTAAGCCAAGTGGTATCCGGCTGAGTAGAATAACCACCCTCTTTCATACCGAGGTGTCGCAAAAGGCGACTAAGGTAAATTGACGTCAGAGAGGCAGCCGGTCGTAAAACACCTAGGCAAATCATGTGACCTGTTATTCCAACCCCATTTAGAGTGAATAAGGACAAGAGAATGATGATCATAAGCTTTTCTATGTGGAAAAAACATCGCGAAGGAACCTGAATATCTTAAGAGAATTGTTAGGATAACTGTAACCTACTAATCGGTATTGCTACACAGTATTAAGTCTAATCTTCAACCCTTTAAAAAAAAAGCAGCCCCTGTCAAGTATTGTTGCGATACCTTGTTTTAAATGTTCATGAAGCTCATTATCCCTGTAACAACGACGCGAGACGAACGTACATTTAAGCAAAGACAAAATAAAAGTACCTTCACTCAAAATTTCACAAAGAATCCACTCTAATAAGATTGTAGCACAAATAAGGAAACTTTACAAATGCGGCGATTGTACAGAGCTAACTCCAAAATTTTCTTTATGTAAGGAAACTTTTTAAATCGAAGTCTACTTACGAGTTGGCTCGACATAATTAATGTTTTGTCTACCTTTATGGCGTAGGAAGAAGCCAATAAGAAATTCGAAGGTTGCTCTCTATAAAATTTACCTGTGATTAGTTTATGTTTTATCAGTTATCCGTGGGGGTTGTGTGGGATACCTTTCTAACGAATATAATAAATTTGTGCTGAGCTGAGATGTCTTCAAAGGTTTCTGATTAACCTAGAGGGGTCTTTTAACTCTCTTAAAGGCTTCCCTAAACATATTTAAATCATGTGCCTTTTTAGCTCTAGGCATTTTGAACTTGTTGAGCTCTTTCCATCGCCGTTACGTTAGTCCGAATATCTTTGAGAAACTGTATAGAAAACAACTTATAAACTTGTTCAAGCAACTTATATTAGTACAGTAAATAATTATGCTCTAGTGCTACTCATTACATAATTTCATTCCTAAGATATTGAATGGTACCTAATTTATGCAAATTAATCCATATTAATATTACAAAGGCAAAATTCGGTCTGTCTGTCGGTTTCTTTTACACTGATAACATCTTGCAGCCAATTTAGTACCATTTGGCACAAATAAAGTTTATCGGGCCACTATAAATGATAAAAAATTCTTGTTTTGCCTTCGGGAACATAAAAATAAAACACATATTTGACGAAGTCGCGGGTAATTTATATTTAAAAACCTCCAACTCCAAATGACTGGTTCATTATAGGATTGTTGTTTACTTATTTCAGTGTTGACCCTGGGCGCCATAAATATCAACAATTTCTTTATAAATATGCACATATATTTTTGGTCAATAATATTGCATGTTTTTTTCTTCAAAATTAGACTAGATCTATTTTTAGCTATTAAAAATTATGTTACTAAATTTCATTATTCTAATCTACGAAAACTATAATGATAAGATTGAAAGATCGCCTACCCACAAGCCTTATTGTTATGGAAATTAGGCGGTAATTCATAATAACATGAAGTATTACCTTGCATGCATGGGGTTTTGTGATGGAGATATAACTTTCATCTATGATCTTCTTCAAATTACCGACAAGCTGTACTCGCGACTTCGTTTGCTACCTCATCATCCTCCTGCTTTTAAGTAAGATCGGCACAACATGTTATAAACATAAGTAATAATAAAACTATTCTGCTCTAAGCCGCGATGAAATGCGGATCATTCATTCATTTCAACGTGGATTATAGCAAAATAATTTTATTATCACTTTTGTATTATGTATCTCCGAAAAACATAAACATGTCACATGATTTGGCTACGTATTTTATGACCGGCCGCCTGCCTGATGTCAACTTACCTCAGTCGTATTTTACGACACCTCGGTAAGTAAGACGCAGGTCTATTCTAGTCAGCCGGATATCACACGGCGGGTCGACATATCTTAGTCGCCTTTTACGATACCTCGGTAAGAAATGAGGGTGGTCTATTCGGGATAAAAGCAGGAAGATGATTTAAAGAAAAAGTAAAAATATTTCATCATTGCAGAGCTAATTTTCAAAATCACACATAATGCCATAAAATCGTCTACATCAGTTGTTGCCCATCATGCAGACAGATCTCGGCGTGGCGGGTTAAACCCATAAAATCGGCTCATATCAATGGCAATATAACTTTCAGGTGATAATGTGTTATCCTCTTTATTATTAGGTGTTACTTTTCTATGATATATTTTATATCTATACTAACACTTTAAATGGCTGGCTTTTAATGGTTTTCATGGCTATTACGCCTGAGATACAATTTGGAATAGATATCCAAAGGAACGGTAGCTCATTGGGTGAGAAGTGTGACTTCTTACGGGGAGGCCAGGGGTTTAACCGGACCAATGAATATCTTCTATTGAAAACTATTATTTACATGCATAAATCCGGCTGTATGATAGAACCGGGCTGTTTAAAAAATGTTTTAGCCCGAATATAAGTTTTAAAAGTATCAAATTTTATTAATATCGGCCCAGCATTTGTGAAATTGGCACATCGCATTTACAATATTAGCATAGATGCAAGTTTTTAAATGTAGTATGCATAATGCTGATCTCAAATCATCTAATTCCAAAGTGTTCAAATGCCAATCAAATAGTTCAAGTCAGCCGGGGTCGGTCGAGTGCTGTCAGAGGTCACCAAATGACAATGTTGCTATGCCTAATAATATATAACAATCACTGAGTGAAGTTATTTTTTTAATGCGTTCGGCGACAAGGCCATCCTCAAGGAGGGTCGTTGCCACAATCGCTCGCCTGGCAATTGCTTTTTGTGAAAAAAAAAAGTTGAACCTACAGTTTTATTTTTTCATTCTGTAGTTCTAGACTTGAGACTAAACGATTTGTCGGGGAATTTTGATTCGCTACGAACTTTTTTTTATATAATTTTTTCTGTTCTCTTATTTTGTTTTTTCGTCTATTTTTTCTCTGTGCTACACATCTAATAAAAAAGAACGTCCTCTTGTGTATACCATTTTTGTTAATTTAATTACCATTTTTATATTATTAATTTCTTTTTGAAAATTAGAAAATATAATAAAAATTCCTTTTTAAGTGACTACTGCGTATTAAAAATTGATGATGAACTATAACTATTGTACTAACTATATTGCAAAAATGATGATTCGACCATAAAGAATTTTTTCTTGCACTTTTAGAGATATTAGTATACAATTTTTAAGCAAATTTTGAGTTGTATACGGTGGAGTAATAAAATTGTTAAACAAGTATTAAAAGAAAACAAGCAAGTAGCGCTTAAAACAGATTTTCTTCGACCGCAGATTGAATGACGTTTTTTTTGGAGGTACCATATTTTTTGTGGATTCTTAACAGAATGGTTGGACGTAGTGATCTGACCAGTAAGGAAAAAAAAGAGAAATATTGAGATCGATTGGGCAAATTATTAGCAGAGAAAGAAGTTAATTTGAAATCCTAAATGGATTGGTTTATATTAACGCGTGGTCTGCCAGTTATTATATGATAAGAGAGTAACACGCAATGTTTGTATGATGAAAATATGGTGGTGCAATGAAGGCGTACAAAAGGTTCGTGTCGGAAACGAGTTAACTTTGCGTTCACACCTCAAATATCTATTATTTCATTTTGTACCAATCTTATCGCGGCGAATCGGTGTAATAATTTGTAATGTAATCTCTTATTTTATTTACAAAAACATTACGAGTCAGCATAGTGATTTAGTGCTCGAAGGGGGCGACAAACTACGTTAGACGTCATTTTCAAAGTGGGTTCGACGACCTTTGAGTGTTCATTTAGGGGTTGGGGACCCCTTATGTTGGAATGAGTGTGGAAAACAATAACACATACTGGACAATTCCTACTGTCTTCAGGCAATGCTGGGAGACAATGCCTTGTTTTAATCCTCCTTCGTATGAGTAGACATCACTTGCGATGAATAATATGTATCGTAACAGGTAATTGCCTTCCTAATAAGTGTGACCGACAGAACATTAAGCAAAATATGCAAGAGGGAACCAAAAGCTCTATATCACGTCATGCTGCTTTGTTCTGTGGTGGCAAAACATCAAAAAGAAATCCTGGCTTCGCAACGTAAGGGAATGGACGGAGATCACGTAAAGAAACCTGCAAATCTTTAGTGATTCTTGAAATATCTGTAACCTACTAGTCCGCTTTGAGCATTTTGGTGTAAGACCCAACGATTTTACCAGAAAAGGAGAGACAAAATTTGCCCAGCTGTGGGATACAGCTTTAACATCTTACTTCTATTTAAATATCAGTACTTTATGACAATTTCTCCGAAAAAAGTTACTGCTTTCTCAATTCAATCGTTCAAGGTACGTACTTAGGTTACGTACGTTTGCTTGTTATTAAAAAAAAAAAAAAGTTCCCCTCAGTAAAAAGCAAAAGTAATTAATTAACTGAAACAAACTTTGAGTTTGTAAGTTATCCCTTTGCGTTGACGATGACAAAACTTTTTATTTTTTTTGCCAAAACAAAAGTTTTCCAACAAATCCAACGGTAAACTGTTCTTATTCAAATGTAAATTCAAAATATTCTGTAGTCAAGAGTTGTTGTACTTGTTATCAAGAGCTTTTAAATCGTAAACCCTGCTGCTGATTCGGAAACTTGCTGCTACTGAGAAGAACCAGTAAGAAACTCGGCGGTTGTTCTTTTTAGGGTAGAATGCACCAAAATTCTTGTTATGTTATTGATAAAAGTAACTATTACAATAACGAAATCAGTTAGTCGTCACTTTCATCAAAATGCGTTGCACCATCATTTTTTTTGTTAACGTTAATAGGGGCTGCCAGTGTAATAATACATTTTTGTCCCTAAAATTATTATGGGTAATTTTTTGTATGTTGCAAAACACGATACAAAATGTCATCAGACTAAAACTTAGTTTTGTTATCTATAAAATAGGTATGTCTAATGTCTTTTATGACAGGTAGAATTAGGCGTTACTTTGCGGAGGTCCATAATACAAAAGTAATGAGAATATTATTTTGTTATAATCCGCGATAAAAGAAAATATATGTAATGCTAAATTTAGAGTGTACTATACGTTCTCATATCTGATACATGCAGAATTTGTAAGAACTCATGGACTACCCGACACCGATAACACAACAATACACAAGCACTGCACACATTCAGCACCACAATCTCAACAATTGGTTCGCCCCGTAACCGAAGCATCGTCTATATTACTTACTTTTCTTCATTGCTATCGTGTGCAAGCTGAGAAAATAGTTAAATGTGCGCATTTTTATTATTTATGTAATCTTACACAACACAAAATTACAAGAGGTTTTTGTATCAACCTCCTTTTAGTAGTTGTTTTAACTGCTAGAATTGCAAAGCTAAAATGTACCGGCTTGTTTCTATCCCACTGCTAGGACATGACCTGTTGACTTCTTCTCAAAGGAAGGGTTAGAGGTCACATCTACCAAGCTGCTACAATACAATTATGTTTAAATACATCTTTTCTTTCTAAAATGCGTATTGGTAAGTTAGATATACCCCTGAAATTTTCCTGAGATACGCTAAACATGTTTTGTTTGTAAGTTTAGTAATTTTTATTTATTGGAAAACTTAATTGGAGCCCGTCAGTCAGTGATAAAAGCTCACGTATTTTAGTATTGAGTGTTTTTAATATTAAAATAGGAATAAAATTTGCGAAAAAAAGTAAGGGTGAATAGTTAATATTTAATTAACATTGAGTACGTGTCGGACACTTTCTATAAACTAAGAACGTGGTTGCAATGTAATTAATTGGTAAATGTTATGTGCACTTTTTAAAGATATGCATATCAGTACATTTTTAAAATATGTGTGTATATAATAGTGAATGTCTTAATATGTATATTGTTAGTGTACTTATTAAATAAATAAATAAATAAATAAATTAAAATAAAGTGCTTTTTTTCTAACCACGTATGGTATTACAGCAGATATATTGGGATTATTTGTCAAAGCAGGGGCATATTTCGCGGGACGGTGAATAACATAAGCTTTTAATTATTATATACAAATTATTTAAATATGAATAATACTTACATTACGAATTAGATACAAACATTATTACTTTATTATGCCTGTTTTCTAATGATTTATAATAAGGGCTGATATTAAATTGCTATTTTTATTCTGTTCTGATATTTTCACACAATGTAGGTATTAAACGCATGATTTCTTGCCCGCGCAACTCAAAGCGATTGTCACAATAGAACGACAGAAATAAATTTTTTTGATGACACCCATTAGCTATGAGAGAAATTGTGAAAATATACATAATAAGGCAACGTGACTTATTATGCTCATAAAAGGAACCGCGTCTTTTGTAAGAATATGTACACGTTTCTATTATAAAATCCTGTCATCAATTTTAGATTTGTCATTACACAAGTTTGCCAAAAGCAGTAGATTGGCTAAAAACGTATAATTTTGATTAGGTGCTTTATTTATTACGATCCTTTATTTATCAAGATACAGAAGTACAATAAAATTACTTTGCTGTAATCTTCGTTTGTTAAGAGAATACACACATTTCTCAAACACATACACACTTCTCTGGCGTCCTAATTATAATAAGAATAATGTTAGCAAAATTAAAATCCGTTATTGGCTACATGTACAAAATAAATTAATAATTTGTGAATTAATTGGATTAAGAGCTGTGGATTTTGTAAAATAAATCGATAAATAGATCTTGCCAGCTTAGCTCGTCCTGGAATTTCACGTCCGGGAGAAATTTTCCTGAATTAATTGATACTAATATTTTAAATTCTAGTTTTTTGTGGGTGTTTTAAAGCTTCGAAAGAATTAAAGCTTATAACATCTAAGTATTACGAACATTTAAGATTCTCCCTTCATCTTCAAGTCATAATTGCATTAGGTTCGTCTATTAGGTATAGCGAAGCATAGTCGATTGCGATTTCAACGGAAGAGGTTTTAACTGCTATAATCGGTTTCTGTGGATTTATTGCTACACATGAGTATGGAGTATTGTTTGCAGTTATCTTGAGGGAAAACCGCAAGATCATTTGCAGCGCTGAATTGTTGATTCCTGTAGCCTGTAGTAGTAAGTAGTAGTTTTTCATGTTTCCTGGTGTTTCATGAGCACCCAACTAACGGATCTACGTCGTATAACGGGACACGTGTCACAGTGATATAAAACAAGCCCAAATAACATTACATCTGTATCCTCAGATCAAACAAAGAGCAACATAGTGTTGCCAAACTAGAAAACATATCGATTTTTTTAAACAGCTGTGTTTCTTCGTGGCCCTTCTCGGTTAGAGCAACATTCCGAAGCAGAGATAGATAGCTTCATTAAATTCAAACGATTCTATACGATACAGAGGCTTTTCAAAAGATTAATGTTAGCACACACTTTATACAATAACACGATATAACGGAATACCACGGAATACAATTCACGTTCCGAGATGCACTTCTCTTGAATGACGAACAATGACTGCTTGCAAGTTGCAACTGAAACGTTTTAGCAATATATAGGAAGACTCAACCGGAAACAACACGACACAGTGTTGCCACCATTTCAGTCAAACAGACGTGATACTCGTTTCATGACAGTGTTGCTATAAAATACAAAGCGAAAGTCAAAGGCAAAAACATTAATTAAATTAATAAAAAAATATTTTTATTTGATATAAGCGATGCTAAGGTGAAGAATTATTCGTCATGTTCAAATAAGTTTTTTCGGCGCCAAAAAAAATAAAGGTTTATTCGTCGTGCGCAGACACGGCCGGCAGTGTTGTATGAAACACTATGAGAGTATGATATGAGTGCAATATTGAATATATTATTATGTCTTGAATATATAATAATATCTTGAAAATGGTGAAATGTAGAGTTTTCTGTCTGTTCTCATATCATATACATGCATTCAGTCAAGTGAAATGCAGTGATTCACTTCAGCTATGATAGCACAGCGGTGAGTGAGAGAGGCACCGAGTGCCTCCCTCTAGGTAGTTAAAGGTTCAAAACCTGGACAGGCATCAATAAGTTTTTCTGTTAACACGTTGTGCCTAATTTATGACTGATATTTGCGATTTATCACATGCTTTTCGGTGAAGAAAACAAGAAAGGCAATATTTAATGTTTTCCTTGCGTGCGCTAAGTTAACGGTGAAAGTTATTAAAAAACGTGTATTACAAGATTGTTCCCCTCTAAAAGTTCTAAATAAAAGTCCGCGATAGCATATGTCTAGCTGTTGAGGTTGACCCAATCTTATCTTTTTTATGGTTATCAAAAGACTATATTACGGTTTTAATTTTTCCACGGACACGGAGCCGCTGGCGATTGCTAGTTCTATATGAAAATAAACAAAAGAAACAAAAATCGTACAATTAAATTCACTTAACTAATTTCATCAACTGTTCCGTATTCTCGTGAACATATTTTTTTTCATTTAAGCTCTTAACGGCAGTACTTGTTAATTGGCCGTGACTAATTTTGCATAATTTTCTCTTTTCCGCAGATCTTCACTGTTCGTGTGCTCGCTACATACAAATCATTTGTCAACGAGTTCGAAATACAATACAAACTTAGACGTGCGTATTCGCCCGCGCCTGCGCGCTTTGCTCCCTTTTGTCTGTAGCAGATATCAATTGGGAGTAATCTGTGAATAAAGTGATTTTCGTTCGTGATAAATCGTTAACATTTGCGGTGTAAGAGACAATTTAGATCCTAATAGTTAGATAACTAATATTTTTATACAAGAATTAAGCTGAGGTTGTATTAGTGAGCGACGCAACCCGCGGTACGTAAGCGATTTAAACAAATACATTATTTATACTATAAGGGCGTTAAGGCCACTGTAAGCCAAATGGCAGCAAACTGTGATCAATTTATGTGATGGAAACAACATTATATCGGCTACACCGAATTTGAAGCGAATTTATTGGAAAATTTCTTATTTACGCTTATATTGAGCTTGTATGGTTACACTAGGCGTGTATAAAATCATACGTCTTTGATCATTCTCCTGCCTTTATTGTACTCAAAGTGGGGTCGGCACAACATACTATAGCCTGACATATTTTCCCATCTAAGCTAATCGGAGAAAAATTTAAGGTTCCACTATAATCGCCGTGTTATAAAATCATATGTCATTATAAAGTGTAAAGAACGAAAAATTCGTTAAAATGGCGGCATGTGTTTGACTAGGAAAGCTATATGTCTTCAGCGCAGATTAGACATCTAGGCACATAATAATCGATCAAGTTTAGGCTGTAGACTTGTTGGCTGACGACCTAGGCCCCTATGAATATTTATAACCCCTCTCAACACATACTCGTACCTTTCCTTTTAATAAAGGTACTGAAATAAAAAATCATGTGAAATGAAGCCAGATTATCGTTGGTAGCGATATCTTCTGTTTCGTTTCTCTCTACTGGACGCATCGCAAATCGCTGTCTACTATAGCTGTAGCCTTAATCCCATATAATTCAAAAGAGACAACCAATGGAATTTTACTATTTACTTTTTAGAGCAAAATAAGGTCTATTTTATTTAGTTCTTTGCAAATTAATATAAATGTACAGTTTCGCAGAAATTTCTAATCTTTTAATATAATGGTTTATATATATTTTATTCGTAACGCGACATAGTAAGCCATTTAAGCGAATTATATTTTTACTTGAGGCCTACATTTGCTCTTTACAATATTTTGGTAACATTATCTTGACACTGCTGAGCAAAACAGTGTCTTTGCATATGAACGCATAGAGAACGCTTTCCAAACCTATTGCGGGGGAAGTCCGGATGAAAATAGAGCAGCGTGAATTAAGCAGAAGGCTTTTCGATAAGGTTTACTGTATAATGAACTTTTAGTAGAGTTCTAATATATAATAACACCTAATTACTGCAGTCACCTACGCACCAGACTGCAACGGTTAAGATGTACGAGTATCATGTATCAGTGTCATGTCAAATTGGATCTAAGTTTTTTTAGATCTTTAGTTTGGCCGTTGAGTTTCTTGCTGTTCTTCTCTTCTTATTTTCAATTTGAATTTTTATATATTCTTTCACTTAAGTCTTAAAATCAATTGTGCTGTTTTGTTCTGTTCCTGAAGGAGTTTTTTTGTGGTAACCTAGCCTGGTTAATGTATTTTAACTGTTTCACAGTTCTTCAATGTCGGTCCAGCGAATTATCCGAGCGAATTAATCTATAGAATTTTGTAAAGTATAGCCTAATATACTATGTGTAAGTAATAGCCGTGATGGCCCAGCAGTTAGATTGTGTGCTCTTACTAGGGGAAGCGGTCGTGAACTCCGGTAAAGCTCATATTAGTTTATTTTAAAACACTAATAGGCTTAATTGATATTTACAATACATCATGGGCTATACGGTGGACGAAATTTTGTTAGGATACCAGCATCTCTGGAGCTTTCTCAGATATGGTTATCAGCTAATCTGCATTGGAGCACAATCAGCAACAGATGTACTTAATTTATCGTTTACGTTAATAATTTATCGTGTTTTTTTTAATAAATGAAAATTAATATCTGGTAACTGAATCTGGTTAAAAGTTAATTTATATAGTATGCCATAACTTTGCAGCGATTAATAATAAAGTAATAATGACGGATTATAGAATAATTCAATTATTATTTTTGGTTAAAAGTTTATATAAGATTTTCGTCACTACGATAGATTTGCTCACATATTTTCGTTTTATTCGCAGGTAGCAATAAAAATAATAGACAAGTCGCGCCTGGACGAAGACAACCTTAAGAAGACATTTCGCGAGATCGCCATCATGAAGCGGCTGAGGCATCCGCACATCGTCAGGTTGTACCAGGTCAGTGACGTCAGCTCGCACTGCGACTTGATCAGTGCTTGGTGAGGATTTTTGGAGTTAACGTGGTAAGTGGCACCCAGTCACTATCCCACCGCTGAACGAGAACCACCGTTTACAGGGAAAGATATGGAACAAGCAACTGCTTCGATGCGGATTGATATATATTTCCCAGAAATTGTCCAGAACTATACTAGTTATCTCACGATATATTTTTTTGATTATTTTTGGTCGTGGATTTTTCAAGACCCTTATTGGGAGGTCGTGGTGACCCTAGGAATGCCTCGTTGTCTTCTATGAAAACTTACGTGCTTAATTGATATAATGTATGACGTGATTTTCGGTAAATAAAAGTATCGCGAGGAAACTTGTACATCTCTGATACAATTTAGAGCAGCAGGGTATTTTGAGGCTCCTATCCCGCCTAAAGGGGCCTTTGCTCTATGGGCTTGCAACACGCGGATGTTTTGCTGCTTACACATGTATCAGATGCTATCGCGCCACGAGTGGTTCAGCTATGACATGTCCCGACCTGTTCGCAGGTGATGGAGAGCACTCACACCTTATATCTAGTCACAGAGTACGCGCCGAACGGGGAGATATTTGGTGAGTACATTTTTTATATAACATTAGCTTTAAAAAAATTCCTTTTAAAAGTACATCACTGGTTTGTTAGCAGTGACCCTGCCTTCAGCTCTGTGGGTCGCGGGTTCCATTCCCGCCGAGGTCCAACATTGTCTATAAACAATTTGTTTATAGAATAAGATCTTTATTATACAAAAAAAACATTCTTATATAAATATAAAAAAGACAATTTTTTAAAATAATTTTTACTAATTCTATCCTACTAAAACTACTATAAATGCGAAAGTTTTTGAGTATGTATGTTTGTTACACTTTTACAGCGAATCCGCTGAACCAATATCGATGAAATATGGCACAGTTATTACTTATAAACCGGGGTAACATATAGGCTATATAGAAATCCTGTTAATTCTACAGATATAGAATGACAAAGATCAAATTTTTTTTATTGATGATTAGTTAAAGTCAAGTCAAATCTGTAGTTTAAATTTCTATATCAATCGTTTGGCTTACGTCGAATGAGTTATTTTAAGAAAGCTTAAATATATTTTTGTTTCTGTTTACGAGATAAATTTAAGTGTGCTATTATAATGTATAATTAATATAAGTAATACGGGTTATTTAAGTGGGTAGCGGTAGCTGGATCTAAGCTACGGAATATCGTCCGATGTGTAGATCACTTGAAGAGATGTACGGCAGCAGGCGACGTCTATCGGCTGAGGGAGGAGCAGTAGCAGATGTAGAAGAGGATCCTGCTGCGGCAGCGGCGAGGGCGAGACGTTGTCGGCCAGCTCCATGCTTATCGCTCCGAGCTTGTGCCGCCAACCTCGGAGCGATAAGCAGGAAGCCGGCCGCCGCCGAGCCCGGGACGACGCCCGACGGATCCCACTGCTACAACTCCGAAACTAATGATGTAACAAAGAGAAATGTGTCCCAATACAGTATTGATGGAATTTGATGAAATTATATTGAACTAGTAATATCCCGCGGTTTCACCCGCGTACATACCGATCTCATAGCAGTGGAAAGTACTAAATTGTACTATAGATTTATTTTTGTTAAATATATCATCAATATAATATAAAAGTCTCCGCAGCGTATGCGATGAAACTTTTTATGACTAATTTTTTTACACCTTTTTATTACGGATCCTTTTTTTTAATGTATCATAATATAGGCTATGTTGTTCGGTAAAGATGCAGCTTTCTAATGGTGAAAGAATTTTTACAATCGGTCTAGTAATTTTGTGTGAGAACATTACACAAACATACATACAAATTTTTCCTCTTTATAATATTAGTATTGATTAAAATAAGTGTTGTAAAGTTTGTGTATTAACGGTGCAGGCGATGCTGCAATACTGTATTGACAGGAATTATTTAATGTATCAAATTCGAACGTGTCTTATATAGTCGTTCCTTATAAAATGTGTATTATACGATATTTGTAGTATTGTATTTGAGACCTCCGTAACCGAAATAGATTTCCCTGTATCTCGATATACTAAACTTTAGTTTCGTTATTGTAAACAATAAAGTACGTAATATGTTTAAAGGGATAGTTAAATATGGTCGTCTCGGTCAGTAATATGCAAAGTGCATGAGTGTGTGTGAGGTTGTGTAACAACTAACAAGACCAAATATGACTAAAATAAAAGACTAAAAAATTACCTCCGTGTATAAAAATATATCTATAATATATGTTATGACATACATTTCAGTATCTCTTTAGCTCTGAGTGTTTTTATGTGTTTTAGTATGTATTTAAAACTTACTAATTAATCTGCGATTTTTTTGATAAGAGAAAATTTGAGTAATGCGAAATGTATATTGTTTTATACGAGTTCATAATTTACGAATGCAGATTTCGCAAACCACCAACCGCCACTACCATAGTATATTACTAGCTCACGTTCACCGCCACAATCTCAAAAATCATTTCGCGGCAAGATAGATTCCATACAGAATCGCAAAACCACGATTACGCTGTTTTAGATTTTTGCCTTGATGTATTATTGTTATTACTTTTGTATTATGAACTTTCGCAAATTGAGTAATTCTGTAAATTACCCTGCAAATTAGCTGTGACAGAGTAAACCACGGATGGACAGATTATCGCATTTATAATATTATAGATTATATAATCGCCTCCCCCGGATTACTGGCTCGTTTTCAGCTCGAAGGGTCAGGTAATCGATTGTGTGTAGGGGTAGCGTTTCGCGGGGGTGCCAACCGCACACTTCACTACATATTATAAAACGATGTTCCGTGTCATGTCTGCCTGTCTGTTTGTTGGCGATAAACTCTATAACTACGGTACATGCTAAATTCTCCGCCTACACAAAAACGGGGTATTCTGGTTCTACCCGCATACAAATATGTTACGAAATTGGACAGTTAAATCGATAGAAATACACACAAAATTTTCATTTTTTTGATAAAGTAGGACCCCGCCGTGGTATCCGGCTGAGTAGAATAAACCATCCTGATATCTTACCGAGATCTCGTAAACGACAACAAAGGTAAGTTAACATCAGCCAGGCGGCCGCTACATGTTTAAAACATGTTATGCCACACTTAAAGTGGGATAAGAGCTGGAGAATGATGATATAGTTGGACAATTTTATTAGACTACTATCGTCTATGTGTTGTGTATACATTTTATTCAATTTCACGTTAGTCAATTGTAGTTAGATAAAAGGTAGTATTGTAATAATATCTGGTGCAGATCACCTAGTATCGAAAGGTCGCATGCCGGAGTCGGAGGCGGCGCGCGCGTTCGCACAAATGGTGGCAGCGGTAGGATACTGCCACGCTAACGGAGTGGTGCACAGGGACCTGAAGGCTGAGAACCTGCTGCTGGACAAGGACATGAATATAAAGGTACGTAGCATCTCACGAGGTTCCCTAGGGATATAGTGAGACGTAAAATAATTGGAAGGACAAATGTTGAAAAGGTATTGATAGCTTATGGCGCGTACTTTGGGTAAAAAACTAGCCTTTCGTGTACATATGGTAATCTACGGACAGACACTAGTGGGTGTGTACAAAGGTAAAGATAAACTGACCGAGCAATTTTTACGGGCAAATTAATGTCGTAAATGTAATTTTTTTGTCCTGAAATGTAACTTATGTTATAAACTAAGCAACATAAATGTCTGCAGTGTTGAATAATCTAAATTGAATATTTATCAGTCTTAATTTTACATTTTGTTGTGTAAATTCTTCCATCCTACTTTAATCGGTTTAAAATGCTGTATTAATTATATTACTATGTTTTTAGTTCAATTTATTTTTAAAACTCACAAGAAATAAGTCAAGTTAAAAGTGCTTTTACAAAGGCTTTTAACATAATTTACTACTCTTAACAGTTGAGGAGTTCCATTGTCTAGAGCCAATCCTGGCAACATCAGGTCATGCTTATCACAAACATGCATTGTCATCGGGACTGAATCAATATATACGATTTCAGCTCAATCGAAATCCGCTAAGTAGGTCTCACTTAACTTGCAAGATTCCACCTTGACATACATTGCAAGTTGAATAAAAGCTTTTAAAAACAAATTAAGCATCATAAAAGAATTTTATGGAGGTTGTGAACACATGCGGTGTGTTTACACAGTAGTGGGATATCTCGGAGTACCGCAGGGTGGTCTCCGGAGCCCGGTGCTATTGACTCTAGGCAGCGGCGAGTAAGGGCCCAGGGAGGCAGTAAGTGCTAAGGCAGTAAGCAGTGAGGCTGTTCCGCAGCTCGCCGACTTCGGGTTCAGCAACGAGTACACGGCGGGCGCGGCGCTGTCCACGTGGTGCGGCAGTCCGCCCTACGCCGCGCCGGAGCTGTTCGAGGGCCGCCAGTACGACGGGCCCAAGGCGGACATATGGGTATGCTGAAATTGTTTTATTTTAAAACGATATATAAGAAAGATGGAGACTGAAGCACTTTCTATGCTTGATATGTGACTGATGCAATAAACATGCAAGCTAGCTGTGATAACAAGTGAAGATTACTTGAGATTGTAAATATTATAAATGGGAAACTGTCTCTGTCTGTTTATTATGTTTTCATGACTAGCGCTGGAGAAATATTAAAGTAATTATGTACGATTGAAGTTTATATAACATGCTAACATATAGGATAAAAAAATTTTTTTTTTGGAAATAGGAAAAAAAATAATTTTTACATAATTGAGGGTATTTTAATACTTAATTTTGATCAAACGTAGTCGCAGGTACAAGTAATGATAAATATATAACTGTGACATCATTATCCTTCCCTTATTCCACTCTAAGTGGGCACAACACGTTTATAACATGTTCTCACATGATTTGGTTTCATATTTTACTTACCTTACTTTACTAACTTACCTTAGGCCACCTCGACGACACCTCGTTAAGAAAGAGGTTGGTTACTGGAAACCGGATACCATACGGTGGATCAACTTACCTTAGTCGCCTTTTATGACACCTCAGTAAAAATGACGATCTATTATACTCAGCCGGATACCACATGGCAAAAATATGTAACTGCGATAATTTTATAGTTTTTTTAGAAGAGGGTATCTACCGAGTTTCTTAAGGAGCAACCATCTGATTCAACAGTAGCTTCTGCAACATAATTTGTAGATATTTAATACTTATATAAAGTCTACACGAATAAAAAGTATTTTTAATCATAATCTTTGCCTAATGATCGAGCCTGTTTAATAAAGCCGATCATCCGAGTAGAGTTGACGATTCAAAAGCACTTGTTTACAAGTTTATTTGAATAAAGAATATTTTGAATTTGAATTTGAATTTGAATCCCCGACCCACGCAACAAAACGCTTTACTGGATCCCTTCGTTTATTTTATTTTTATCGGAGGGATTAACGTCTTAGCTGTCTTCATTTCGTAACTACTCTTTTTGTAGTCGATAAGTTCTAATATACATAGATGTATAGAGTTAGTATGGTAGAGAATTTTTTACATATCAGTTTTTATATACTCCCATTTCATCGAAAACAAAATTTAGGGAATGTTCCTGTTGATATTAATTTTAATATTCCTTCATTTCAATAAACTCCAATTTTAGGTGTCGTATCTCTTTAGATCCTGGAGTTTTAATGTCCCCCTCTGTTATTCCCCAAATTTCTTTATCGGCTTAGAAGGTTAGCCCTTTAATTGTCAGGCGGTAGTATGGATAAAATTTATTATTTTTATATCTACACTTATATAATTGTTTCTAAACTTTAAATTGTTGTGTTACAATAATTTAAAACGCAGTTGACGCACAGGAAATCTAATGTAGTAGTCTCGGGTTGATATGGCGAAATTTCTAATTAATAATTAGTAATGACTATCACTACAATTGCTGAAAATGATGAAGATTGCCATTTTCCTCTGATGAATACCGTCCATTCAGTGAATAGGGTCTCCAAAAGAAGATATAAGATGGTCGTTATATGTACATGGGCGTAGCGAGGTCCGAACTGTCAAGTCCCGACAAAGCGACTCTTTATATGGCTTGCATATGACCCCTTCCTCACCCACGTGCCTACATGTGGTGCTGTCTGTTGCAGTCGCTGGGCGTGGTGCTGTACGTGCTGGTGTGCGGCGCGCTGCCCTTCGACGGGTCCACGCTGAGCGAGCTGCGCGCCACCGTGCTGGCCGGAAAGTTCCGCATCCCCTACTTCATGTCGCAGGGTACGTTGCACCTGGAACTCATTCCTATATATCAGTCGATACTGCGACTGAGGTTTTACTATATCATTTGTTAAGGTTTTATGATAATGCTTGCTCTTGGACGGCCGATGTTCAAAAACGATTTCGTACGTAGCATTCGTTTTCTCACATACCTTAGATAAGGAATACAATAGATACACATGATAATTATAAATGGAAATAAAATGTCAAACCTGAAAGATTTTTATTGAAAAATTGCCTTATTTATTTAAAAAATTAATTTATATATTTGCAAAAAAAAATTTTTGTCTCACTGTCTGTGTTTGTTACCCTTTCACGGCTAATCCGCTCGACTCACATTGATTAAATTAAGCACAATTAAAGCTCATTACCGGGGTAACATATAGAATCGAGAAATTTTGTTCCGTGAACAGAGAAAAAGATATATTGCTTTATTAAGGGTACTCAAATGGTAGCGTTGGCGATAACAAAATACGTGGGTACCGTTTAATACCAAGGTAGGTGTTACTTTACACAAATTCTAAGTACGAAAATAATGATTATAACGGCTATAATTTTAAGCACATTTAAGGATCGCGAATTATTATGTTAAAATGATTCTATCATTCCTTTCGTCAATAAAATGTTTTAATCAAAATAAAAGATATATTTTAAAAGTTGGTTACGCTAGGCAATGGTCTAATTTCTGAGTTGGGGAAATGGATGCAAGCTAAACCCAACATGCGGCTCCTATACGGTTCGTCTCATAACAAAGGAAGTTTACAAATCCAGGAGGTTTTCTTATCATATTTTGCTTTACCGTAAAGTGCGTGATTGATTAAATAAATATCAATGAAATATTCGTTAATATATGTATGTCTACCCGGAGTTTGGGCCCGACACTCAAAAGTAAGACATAAAAAAGTTTGATAATTGTGTGCCATAATCAAGTCGGAGTGCTCGCTGAGCGAATGTAATAAAATTTACAATCTAGATAACGTATTCAGTTACTAAATATAACACAAATGTGTCTATTTTAAAATTAATGATATTTAAAAAAATGCAAGATCTCGGACAACAGATAGCATACGTAATTAACTTGGGAAATTAAGTGATTTAAAATAGAATTTATAATTTGTGGACTGCACGTAACTTTGAGAGACGGGCCGGTGTTACTGCGCGTGCAGCGATGACCCAAAGATACATAATCCTGTATTATGCGGACAACGACATCTGGCTCGGTTCGGGAGAGAGTTGACCTCGACCTGTATCATATATTTTAAGCAATTTAATTTATGTACATATAAATATAAAGAATTATAAGACGATGATGTATATAATAGACAAATTAGGAACCGACACAAGCTTGCGACTCCTGCTTTTTGTTTTGGGTTTAGGTATAATATTTTATAATAAAATTTAGCTTTGTCATAGTTAGCTTTGTGAAGTTTAAAAACACTGTTAAAAACATACAGAAAGCACTATACTGTTGAGGATTACTTAGATTGTAAGGATGTGTGGATATAGCTCTCTTCAAACCTCTATAAGACTGTAACGACTAAATGTAACTAGTATTGAAATTTTTTATTTTTATAAGGGCAACCGCCGAGTTTCTTGCTGTTTCTTCTCGGTAGGAACAGCTTTCCAAACCAGTTGTAGAATTGACAATGTTTACGAGTTTATTTGAATAAAGAATATTTTTAATTTATTGGGTTTAGCGTTAAAGCGTAAATAAAAAGCATATAAAACGTTGTTGATATCGATATCCAAAAGAACAATGGTATATTTGCAACGCAATTTGTCAAAAGATCTTTCCAAAAGATGTCACATTATACTATTGTCAAGATATTTCTCTGAGAACCTCGGTAGCACTATTAATATTAACTAACAGCTAGTATTATTAACTTAAAATTAGAGACAACGAATACACACATGACTACAATATGTTTTCTTACGAAAAAGTATTGTATTAACAACACTACTATAAACAACCCCTTATCCATCACTTAATATTAGCTAATTTCTTTACATTTTTGCTCTTTTCTTCAAGTCCTCGCTCCTCGATATGTTTATTGAACGAGCCACGACGAACTCTTGTCATTACATCTCTCTGAAGTTTCAAATTAACTGTTTCGAAATCAATTCGCAAATGTTGATCGTCGCAATAACACGAAGGCCACGGAATTTCCGTTTATTTCCCGAATTCGTTTTGCCGTCTAGTAACAGTCATGAATATACTCAAGTATAAAGTTATATCATGAAAGGTGTATGGTGCGCGCCCGTGTGTGCGTATCGTGCGTCCGTACCGTGCGAGCGTACCGTGCGAGCGTACCGTGCGTCCATACAGTGCGTCCGTACCGTGCGAGCGTATCGTGCGTCCGTACCGTGCGAGCGTATCGTGCGAGCGTACCGTGCGAGCGTACCGTGCGTGCGTATCGTTGCGAGCGTACCGTGCGTGCGTATCGTGCGTCCGTACCGTGCGAGCGTACCGTGCGTCCGTACCGTGCGAGCGTATCGTGCGTCCGTACCGTGCGAGCGTACCGTGCGAGCGTACCGTGCGTGCGTATCGTTGCGAGCGTACCGTGCGTGCGTATCGTGCGTCCGTACCGTGCGTCCGTACCGTGCGAGCGTACCGTGCGAGCGTATCGTGCGTCCGTACCGTGCGAGCGTACCGTGCGTCCATACAGTGCGTCCGTAGCGTATGCGCGTATTGTACTTCGGTACCGTGCGAGCGTACCGTGCGTCCGTACCGTGCTATAACGGCAACCCGCATGTGGCACTCGCGGCTCGGCAGAGTGCGAGCAGCTGATCCGGCACATGCTGGTGGTGGAGCCCGAGCGGCGGCTGTCGCTGCGCGGCGTGGCGCGGCACCGCTGGCTGCAGGCGCACCAGCCGGGGCCGGGGCCGGGCGCGGCGGCCGGCGCCTGCGGCTGCCACGCGCCCGCCGCGCCGCCGCCCGCCGCCGCGCACGACCGCGTGCTGGCGCGCATGCTGGCGCTGCCCGGCCTCGACCGCCGGCACGTACACCAGGTACGCCCGACTGCACGGACCTACACGGAGCCGACTGTCTCTATGTCATTGTTAGCGCACACTTTCAACGATAACACAATATAATAGATTACCACTAATCCCCCTTGCGAGATACACTTCTCTTGAAAGACTGAATGCCACTGAAACGTTTTAACAATTTGAAGAATCCACCGGAGAATACTCTTGTTTCATGACTTATTATAAAATACATAGTGAAAGTCATTGCCGACAACATGATGTATTTTTGTAAGACTTTTACTGAAAGATTGATCAAGGTTTAGGTTAATAGTGGAGTTTAATGGAACTTTCACTGTAAGATAGACGAGGCTGTGGAGCGACATATAGGCTACTTTTTGTCCTAAAACGCCTAGAGGGTCTGAATTTACACTGGAAAAACTATGTAACACATATCCCTGGAATGCTCCAGAGATGTACAGTATTCTATATGTTATTGATGCCCGGTTTTTCAGCTTATGACCTGCAAATTACACGGTTTTACATTTTTTAGGTTCTTAACAAATAATACACCAAGTTGCATTTTATCTAAATATTTCGTTGTACATTATCATTGAATCCATCTGCCGAATGCAATATTTGTGTCTGTAGTCAGTAGTGACGTCACTGTCGGTTGCAGGCGGTGCAGGAGGAGCGCTTCGACCACATCTCTGCCATTTACCACCTGCTGATGGACAAGCTGCAGGCGAGGGACGCCGCCGCAGACCCCGACCCGGACTGCGGTACGGTTCTATATTAAAAGTTGTAGTTGCCTTATACACAGACATACCGAAATACGACGTCAAATAGAGGTACCCAAACACCTCTCAACCTACGTACAAAAATTCAATTAAACATATAAGGCATTTGAGTCAAAGCCCATGTTTTAAATCCGTTTTGCTTCATATTTCTACTACTATTCATACTAACAGAACGCCGTGAGGTATCCGGCTGAATAGAATAGTACCACTCTTATTTGTTACCGAGGTGTCGTAAAAGGTGTCTAAGGTAAGTTGACCCGCCGCGTGGTATCCGGTTGAGTAAAACAGACCAACCTCTTTCTTACCGAAGTGTAGTAAAATAGGACTGAGTTTAGTTGATTTCAGGCAGGCAGCCGGTCATTAAATAAGTTGCCAAATCATGTGTCATGTTTGTAACATGTTGTACCAACCCCACTTAGAGTGGGATAAGGCGAGGAGGATGATTTGTACAAATAGATAAAATCCAAACATTTAATCCAATTAAAATATGCGCCGGCACGCAAATCCAAAATAAATTTAATGTATATGTAAATTTTGAAAAAAGTCATTGTGATTACAGACTTGCTGGAGTCCACGACGGGGCGGCCCCTGGATCTCACTAGTTGTAAGGTGAGGACGTGGGATTTGTGTTTATTTATTATTATTTTATTAAATCTACAGCTCTTGAACCAATAGTAAACAAAATCATATAATAAGCTTAGTTTATACACACAGCCTTATGAATTATAATTACATACAATAATATAATTCTTATTCTATGACTGGTCTGTTGGCGCAGTGGGTCGTGGGCTCGATTCCCATCGAGGGCCACTATTTTCTATAAAAGAATTTGTTGGTCTTTGAGCCTGTGTGTACATAAGTATTTAAGTATGTATTAAAAATATATAAGTGTATATTCACCAGTTGTCTGTCATCCATAACACAAGTATTAAGTTACTCACTTGGGGGACGGACGATCGTGTAAGTGTGCCATATATTTATTCATTCATACACCGCTCGTATCCTGTTCCAGGGCAGCGAAGACGAGCAGATGGAGGCAGAGGACGGCAGCGAGGGCCTGCAGCCCGCGGGCTACCTCGCCGGGGTGCACTCGGCCGACAGCTTCGAGAAGGTACTGGGGAGGGGACATGTTAGGAATAACATGTGACAACATTGGACAGAGTAGAAAAATGTAGTAAAAATGTACGCCGTGTGGTATCCGGCTGAATAGAATAGTACCACCCTCATTTCTTACCGAGGTGTCGTAAAAGGCGACTAAGGTACGTTGATGTCAGACAGGCGGCCGGTCGTAAAATACGTAGCCAAATCATGTGACAACCATGTTTATAACATGTTGTGCCGACCCCACTTAGAGTGGGATAAGGGCAGGAAGATGATGATAGTGTAGTAAAAATGTGTAGCGATACTCTATGCTTATAAGACTGTTAGACTGATATCTTGTTATATCGGCAGAATCTCTGATTATGTTAGAGGTAGTGAATAATTTAAACAAAAAAAAACATTGGGCAGAAAAAGGACACCCTCCTTTACAGAAACGCGACTAAATTCTGAACATCTAGAACTACTTTATGTTACTAAATTTTCATTCAGTAAAATATCGTTACCACGAGTAAAACATATTGTTTTAATACCAAAAGTAAAATAACGGCCTTTTACTAGTGTTGGAGAGGAGTAACAGCTTGACCCACCACGCTGTTTTAATGCAGATTGGCAGTTTATACATATCTCAGGAATTCTCCAAGTATATGCAGATTACCTCATGATGATTTTGTTCAACCAAAAAACGTGTAATATATTGTAAATTAATAATAATTGTAATAAATAATTGTATGAGAAAAATTTAGTGAATGTCTGGGCTGTGAACCTATGACCCCGTATTGTAATTATCACCAGCATATACATCAGTTGTTCAAAATCAAAGTTCCTCTGTCGTGTTCCAGTTCGGGGACACGAGCCCGCCACGCGAGGAGCCGCCCGCGTGCGAGGCGCAGTCGCCGCCCGCCGCGCGCCGCCACACCGTGGGCCCCGGCGACTGCAGGCACGCGCAGGTGGGACCACTGCTGGGCTAACCATTGTAGGCCCGGACACCATGAGACAAGTCACATACTTGTGATTGGTTTTTGAACTAAAGTTGCAGCACCATTTTCCATACAACAGACGCTAATTATCTCTGCCAAAGAATCTTCATTTATCATTCGTAAATTCAACGTTCCTAATTGCACTCGACACACATTTGACAATTTCGAATCAAACTTGCGATGTCCTTGAGGTTTTTCTATCTACTGAATTTATTAACCTAGATTAAAAGCCTAAAGAAAATCTCGTAAAGACCTAAAATCTACATAGACCGTAATACTAAGAGACGGATAGGATTAGTGATACTTGGCACTAAATGGAGTTGAAATCCAAAAGTAATAATAAAATTAATTATTTTGCTATAATCCGCGATGAATCATCATGAATTCATCGCGGATTATTAATTTTATTATTACTTTTGTATTATGGATCTCCGCAAAGTAACGCCTAATTCTATAAATGAGTTCAAATTGTTATTAATACACTTCTGCGTACGTGTTAAGTATCTGTCACTTTAACCTTGAAATAAGTATTTAAGGTGTTTTATAATTATTTATTATTGGATATTATAGAGAACAGTAAAACTATACTAAAACTCGAATTGAGTTGCTCTGAAATGAGGAACAACATTCAAAGCCGTCGTTTTACTACTATTATTAATTAAGCATTTAAACAATTCCAATTTAATAATCCAACGTTTTTAGCCTTTACGTCAATCTGACAGCCCGCACCATAGACAAAGGCGTCAAGGACACTACGCCGCAAATTTGAATTAAATAAAAAGTCTGTCATTTCGTTTACAAGTATTTCACATGTTGCACTTTATTTGTATTCTAGAATTATATTTGTAATTATTCGGTAACGTGTAACAGTCGTGGCACATTCGTGGTACATGAAGTAACACATAGTAAATGTTTCCAAACGTTGCCGGTGCAGGCGGGCGAGCTGTCCGCGCGTGCGGCGCCGCTCTGCGCGTCCGCACACTTCAGCGTGAGTTCACACACTTACCATGTACATAGTAGACATCAATATTAAACGACTACACAAACAAACAAACAAACAAACAACACTCCAAAAACACTATGTATCACGTTCCTTACTTGCTTTACTTATTGTAAATGGATTTTAAGGAAGCTGGTACGCAAAGCATAGTATTTAGGATTATACAATTTAAGATGCGTAGTTTCAAGTTTGATTTGACAAGTTGCTTACATTGAACTGATGTCGTGTTGTCTTGTGAAATTTAATAATAAGTTACATTGCCTGTTTTCATTTGACACGGGGAAGAAGTAACCAGTTTTCATTGAACTTCAATGAAAGCTGACGTAGCGTGTGTGTGTGTTGCAGGCGGGCGGTGCGGGCGGTGCGTGCGGCGCGGGCGCGGCGGGCGGCGCGCTGGCCGAGGTGGCGCTGCTGCCCAACACCAACCTGGCGGCCAAGCTGCCCGCCGTGCAGCACCAGCCGCCGCGCTACTGCAGCGTCAAGCACCACCTGCTCAAGCCGCCCGTCGTCATGCAGGCGCACGGTGAGCAACACACCACCACCACCACTACCACCCCGCACCACACCACACCACACGGACACGAGAACAACAATTCAGGAGCAACACGGTGAAATTAAAACAACAGGACGAACTTGTTTATATTATACATCGCATAAGCGAAATAGTAGTCTTATCGTAACAAAGTGATATATGAAAGTCAAGGTACGCAATGGGAGACTTTAATATGGTATAAGTAGTTCTTATATTATAAACTATAATGTCCAAAAGATGTCGGCTGCTCCTTGATAATTGAAGAGTAAAATATTGTAGATAAAGTACTAAAAATTACGTTAGTTTGACTCTGCCAAGGACAGGCAAGTATTATGGTATGATTATCTAAATATCAATCTAATCTAAATGTCAATCTAATCTATCTTAAGTGGACGTGGTGTGACCGCTAACCCGTGACGTGTTCGTGTTACGCAGATATTTACGGAGGAAATTGTAGATGTGCTAACTTTAATTCGCGCGGTCGCGGAATGTAGAGGACAGTGTGCTGGCAACGCGAAAACCGTGTCCGATAACTTCGCGTTGAGTCATTAATAAAGGAGACAGTGCGAGCATAGATATCATTAATATAAGTTGATAATTATTATAAGTTAAATATTACCGACCTATATAAACTGGTACATAATCCGGAAATACTTAACTGTTACACATTTAATTAAAATGTAATATGTAGTATAGTATAGTATAGTAGTAAGTGATATGGTCTGTGCAGTAGTGCTAGGCCACAAATAGTATCTTTCTTTGTTATTTCCAAAATAAATCAGATATTTGTACTAGTTACTTTAATTATAAACCCCACCCGGTGGTTGCAGGCTCGTCGTTCGGGCGGCGCGCGTCGGACGGCGGCGCGCACGTGCGGCGCTCGGAGCCCGCGTGCTGCGGCGCCGCGCCCGCACACCACGTGAGTGCACCACGTGCCACTACTTCTATCTACAATAATTTACATTCTGTATGTATCGCACTCTTAGTAATAAATACTTTGTAATTCTTATTTCCTGACAATTTTCGTGTATCAGTCAGAGAATGTATTAATGTCACGTGGCATGCGTTGGTCCCGTGCAGGTATCGGACAGCGGGCCGGCGGCGCGCGCGGCGCCCGACGCGCCCGGCGAGCCCGCGGGGGACGCCTACAGCTCCAACCTGTGCAGGTAGCCGCCGCCGCTGCCCTGCACTACCACTATCACAGAACGACCGTACCTCAACCGAAATAGCGGGACTTGTTTATTTGCTTTTTACATAATACACAATGCTCTGATGTAAAGTGACTGATATAGGAATAATTTCTGTTGCTCGAAAACGAGCTATACGCAAAAATTAAAGAAATTGATTTACTTATTTTAGCGTTACGATATAACGTAATGTAAATATCCATGTACCAAACAAACTTCGATATAGGAACCTGTCCTAGCACCGATCCGCGAAGGAAGTAGTAGAATTTTGATATAATGCCTCTGTAGTTGTTTTAACTTTTCCTTGTTAATTCAATCATACAATTAAAATACGCGTGCACTCTATTAATGTTTATTAGCAACTGACATAGTAAGCGATCATGCCTAAACTACGTAGGTGAATACAACAAACTTTAACAGCCTCCTTCTCCCCGTTTAACGCGGCTGTCTCCACGCATGCAGGTACATGCTGACCCGCGGCAGCAGCAAGCGGCACACCATGGCCACGCCCGAGGACGCGGCCAGCGCCACCAACGTGTGCGCGCCCACCACCATGGTACGACCCCATTACCTGCTATAGACATCATTTTACCATCATTACTACTATCATTCTCCTGCCCTCACCCCATTCTCAAGTAAGCTCGGCACACGTTTCCAACTTCCACCCTGTCCTATCATTCGTCATCTCTGGTGCTGCTCCTTTTGTATCCGTATCATCGTCCTTTCATCCAAATTTATATTTCAAAATGTATTTATCATGCACCCAGTATACCCAACGTATAGTAGTGTTCAACCGACATTAGTCTGTATATTTGTGTGTTGTAAGTTGCGTGGTATCTGGTTGAGTAGAATAGACCACCTCCTTTCTTACCGAGGTGTCGTTAAAGATGAATAAGGTAAATTGACGACAGGCAAGCGGCCGGTCGTAAAACACGTAGCCAAATCATGTTGTTCCGACCCCTACTTAGAGTGCGATAGGGGAGTACGATAATTTGTGTGTTGTAACTAACTTTTACTTGTTATCTCTTATTCTATTGTTATTCCTAAATATGTTTGTTTGTGTGCCCTAATTGTCCTACGTAGTGTACGCGCGTGTTTTATACCCCATAGGGGGGTCTGCCTTTGTGTGACTTGACAGTATGTGTGTGTGTGTGTGTGTGCAGGCCAGCAGCTCGTCGTCCTCGTCGGCCAACATCCGCGTGCGGCGCACCGGCCTGCTCACCGTCACCGAGCGGCCGCCGGGTGAGCGCACACACAGCACTACACACTACACACTACACACTACACCTCGCACACACATCAACGCTCCACTGCTAGCGACTTTAATATTGATAATCGGTGGTTAAAACAAATGTAGTTTCTATAAATTATGTTTTTTGCCGTGTGTAACGCAGACGAGATTAAATTCTGACGGAAAATACAAATTATTAAATAAATTGAAACCAAAACTACTGATATGAACACACACAACGCTCGCAACCGACACAAGCAATGCCCAAACTCAACACTCATAGCTCTAAATACCAGTATCAGCATAAAGTACGAAAAATTTCCTAATAGACAAATCATTTACAATTGATTAATTTGGATGGGGTTTACAGATTCTTGTTGAATAGAGGGTAGAATAAAGAAAAAAGGTTCATAGCAACAAGAGCACATGTTATTTATGTACTCTACTTGGCTGCCAGTTTAAAAATATTAGGTCAATAAAAATTAACCGCCACTTACATTTGGATACTAATGAATATTTATGACACAACAAACCTATTGACTTTATATTAGTACGTAGTGTGTGGATGTGTTTCGTAGCTTAGCATTGATTTTTTTTTTATTTGTAGTGTAGTAATGAAATATAGTAACTTTTTAATGTTTTAAATGTCTTTTTTTTTAATAAAATAAGGAGTTTTAATGTGTGTCAGCTACAAATGAAAATAATGTATATTACGTGAAAAAGTTTTCTTCGCTCTGAAATATTGAGTTTTCAGTCATCCAAAGTTTTGGTATATAGTTTTTTAAAAGTTTTAAATTACCCGATATGTCTCATTTGTAGCTGAAAATATTATTACTCTATCAAGTGTTAATTTTGATTTTTGCTACATTTGATGCTTACTTTTTATAATTTTAAATGTGGACACTTACTTACTGTTGGAAAAATGGAGTTAATAGTGTTTTATCAAAAAGAGACTAATTTTTATTGAGTAGATATGATATCATAACGAGGTTGGTCGCAACATTCTGATATAGTGGTAGCTTTATTAAAATACTGATCTTTCTTTTCATGAATGCTTGTAAAAGTTTATTTTAAGGTGATTCACTGATTATTTGACTTTGAACTGAACGTACGGAGTTCCGACCGCCGTATCTACTGAAGTTAATAATGGACATTTTCAAATACTACCGATTGGCTACGAGCCCTTGGAAGTTATTTCTATGTAACTAATAGCATTTTACGTTATTTAATTTAACCACCTGACATAATAAGTTTGGATTTAAGTTGCATCAATGACAGTCCATCAGATAATTGCGGGTTTTAGTAAAGTTAGCCTACGTAAAGTTATGTTCACCAACACTTAAAGGATCATCTCGTCAGTAGAGTACGGTAGCAAATGTCCACATTGACGTGATGTCTTAACAGCAGTAGCTCGCATGTCGCATCGCTAATTTATTTTTGTTTCAAACACATTTTAGTCATAAGCCCCGAACTCGTAATGGAGGTTGAAGCACGGATGAAACGTAACTACCTACCACCGTCTATCCAGGGAGGATACCAATACCAAAATCAAGCAGGATACCAAAGCCCCCCGCCCGGGAACCAAGCCGTGCAGAACAGCCAAGGTTCCATCACCGCCGGAACTCCGAATTATGCCAAAAATAGTATGAAACCGGTATTAGAAACGATACCTCAGGGGAGCATCATGGGCGCGACGTCCTCTCAAGCGGTCTCCCCGTACACGCCCTCGATGGCCCAGTACTCCCCCACCCACGGGGCCGTCGTGTCCCAAACGGGCTCTATCATCAGCGGTACCCCTGTGCCCAACCAAGGCACCCCAGAGTCACTCAACCAGATCTGCAACTCTAATCCCAATTCACAAGTTTCTGGATCGATAACATTTGGCACTCCAGTGCCCGTCCAAAACTTCAATTCTAAACAAGGATCAATAATGACGGGAACGCCGATACAAAACAATCAGTCAATGTCACCTGGTAGTCTCCAAAGCCAGGGCTCGATCGCATTCGGAACATCTGTGCCAAGCCAGGCGGCTATTCCAATGGTTATTCCGATGCAATTTTCTTTTTTAAACGCTTCGCCTAGTCAAACCCAGTGTCCAATAATGGCCGCTGCTCCTATACAAAATCAGGGACTTATAGTGACTTCGGCGCCCTTCCAAAATTATGGATCGATTTTAGACGGTACGCCTATTACAAATCAGGGCTCTATATTGTCCGGTACCCCTGTCCACAACCAGGGATCAGTACTGGCAGGTTGTTCTGTCCAAAATCAGGGGTCAATATTAACCGGCACTCCTGTCCAAAGTCACGGATCGATTTTGCCATATGTTCCTGTACAAAATCATGAACCGACCTTAACTTGTGCCCCTTTGCAGAATCCAAATTTCACCCCCAACCAGGGTTCTATAATTTCCGGTACACCTATGAACGTAGATTCCAAAAATTTCAATAACTTTGGAGTTTACAATCCGGCCTTCAACACCGGCAGTTACCAAGGGCTGAATACCATACCTAGTGGGTCTATAACGGCTGGCACTCCCGTTAGCGGTTCTGGCTTCAATCCCAATCAGTATACTCGGCACCGGAAGTACTCAGGACCTCAACGAGTCAAACTGCAAATGTTGGCCACTGTACAGGAAATGGGTAATTATAATTTTTTTCAATTCGGGTGAAGGTTAGTGTAGTTATATCTGGAGAAGGAGCGGAACTGTCAACCAATCACGCGGGGGCTGCATCGGCTGCGTTTATGAGACGATGGTTAATCGACAGCGTTTCAAGTTTGCATTTTTGTGGCTTACTGTGTTTGCACGTATTATTATTTGTTTGAGTGTTTTTTTTTTCATTGTACTACGCTTGAGTTTTAAGTAGTATAGTATGTTCTTTTATATGGTAATCTTGACCTAGTTCTGGAGTTTTCATGGCATGGAAGTTTTGCTTATCATAGTACCATACCATGAGAACATACCCTAGTGCATTTTTGGAGTCGAACTCATACATTAATCAGTACTAAGCTTGCAATTGAAATAGTACTTAATTATTATCTGTGAAGGTATCAGCTGATTTTTTATCAGTTCATGAAAATAATGAGACTGCTGCTCTCGGCGTGGTCAATAATAACTTAAAGATTTGCAAAACTAAACCAGACAGGGTGATGATGTTATTGTACCATATAAGGCCGATCTCTTAAAAGTTGAATAAAACAAAATATAATTTCTTAAAACTCGCTATTTCTAATATTTTTGGATGGCAAGGCCAAATCAACTATTCTATCAGGGCACGACACCACGGCGACGGATAGTTAGTTTATTTCTTCAAAACTATTTATTCTTTAGTACATATTTTGAAATATTTTTGACAAACATCCCGTTTAAACAATTGAAAATCTATAAAATTTAGTTTCAATACATTATACCTTATTTCGTATGAGCACTGGTGAATGAATCAAGCAGCAATATGAACCCACACTAGTCCCAGCCGGACGTTTGGTCTGCATCGTATTTAAAAATCGTCAAATTGGTTTCGTTTCTACAACATATGTTTTAGTGCATTCATAGGACAATATATGGGTAATCGTTGTTCGGTATCGACGCTCAGCCAGTCGGTAAGTGCCGGTAAGTGCCGGTAAGCGTCGGTAGTGTGCAAGTGACGCGGTGTGTTGCAGCGCGCGAGCACGCGGAGCGCTACTCGCCCGTGCGGCGCGCGGAGGTGAGCCCGCCGCGCGCCGCTCACGACCTGGCGTCGGCGCGGCTGGAGTACCAGCAGCTGCAGGTACCACCTCCTACCACCTCCTACCACCTCCTACCACCTCTGACTTATACCTTAATGTGACATCAATTATCATAATTGTTTTTTTATGAGATTGCTTTTGTCTAGTTTAAGATTGAAAGTGTTAGTACTTTTAATTGGACCGCAATTCTTTCCATCTATACGTGTGGTCTTAACCAACAAAGACCTTTGCACTTTCTCAAAAATTGTGACTAATTGATATTTATATTTTATCAAACATGTTGTCAGTTAATTAAAACATGAAGAAATCCTAATGTCTCTTGTCAGTTTCTAGATATGTGTGACCTATTAATACGTTTGGAATAGTTGTAGGTCTAGGATCGATCCGTTCTTTACAACTTTTCTTTTGTCATGAAAAAGGTCACGACTTTCAGCTCCTTCGGGATAAACATCGCGAACAAACTTTGTGTGAAGAGAAGGGTGGTAAATTTTTTTAGTATCAGTTAAATATTATAACTAGGTCAATGGAATGGCTCGTGTTTTATGTTTTGAGACTATTGGATAATTTTTTTGTTGAAATATTTAAATTCCGTATCATAATAGTCAGTCTCACATCACTCACATCGAAGTCAAAAATATGTAAAACTAAATATTTCTCGAGCGTATCGACTAGTTAAGTTTAATAATCGGGATGAAAATATCTATGATGAAAATAGATTAAATAATATACATCCTTATACGGGTACTTTTTTTTCGAACACTGACTAATGTTGTTAGCTCTGAAGGCTATTACGCCGTCACCGAGGGTGGGGGCGAGCGCAGAAGCAGTGCCGGAATCTATCAAGATGCTTCAATATTATGTAATCGTCACCACCCTTGTCGTTTCAGCGCGGACTGGAGCGCCGCAGCGGCGCCTCGCCCCCGTCCGAGCGCGCGCCCGCGCACACGCCCGTCGCCTCCGTGCCAGGTATGGCCCTCCGACACTAGCACAGTGGTAGCTATTTATATTAACACATATTTAACGATTCAACTTCTGGTTTTTGTCCTATCTCTATTGATGATAATTTATCGTTGTTTTGGACTACTTTAAGAAACGTATCCGAGCAATGTGTTTCACCGTAAGCGGAAGTGTATGTTTGCGATGTATCGACTGATGGCTCCTGTCCGCCCGCAGGTTCCCCGAGCCACGCCGCGGCCGCGCTGGAGGGCGGCGCGCCGGAGCTCGCGCAGGTGCGCACTATCTCCTTTGCTATACGAGAAAAATCGCAGATGTTCCATACCGCGTCGCTTGCGTCAGATACTGAGTCTCGGACCCTAAATATTCAAGTTTATTCGATCGCTTTCCAGGACCTGTCGTTGAAATTAGGCATCAACCTGAACAGCCCGTACGCCGCCCACCTGCCCCAGGAGGTCCTGAAGACCATCCACCCGTACGGCAGCTACGGCCTGCTGTCCGGGCACGCGTCCCCGGCCAGCCCGGGCTCGCCGCTGCACCAGATAACGGAGGGGCTGAGCTACCTCCACACCGGCTCCATCACGAGAGGGACGCCGCAGGCCAACGCCACCCCCCTGGACTTGAGGAACAACGTAGAGATGGAAACCAACTATCCCCAACTGCACCCCATGGTCCATCCGCAGATCCACGTGGTGGCGCACAGGTCGCTGAACAACTCCCCCATATCCAACCCCGGCTCGCCGCTCGACATGATCCAGGAGGAGATCGGGAACGGCTCCCACAACGGGGAAGCGAAGTTCCCCGAGCGGGCGTTCCGGGGTTACCCTCCGACGCATCCGCAGATCAGTCTGACGGACTGCCTCGGCTCAGAGATCACGCTGGTGGCCTCCTCCTCCGAGGACAGCGTCGACAGCCTCGAGAACGCCAGGTACCCCCTGCCCCAGTTCGTCATATCCGAGCCGTCCGACCTCGACGACCGGCCCTCCATCACCAGAGGGATAGGCCGCAAGGCCAGCCAGGAGGCGGAGCGGGCGGAGGCCGAGCGCGCCGAGCCGGCCGGCGCGGACGCCGAGATGCCCTCGCCCAGGGAGAGCCTCGACGAGACCGCCCGCTTCCTGGCCGAGCGGGCGGCGCGGCGCGGCAGCGACCGCTCGCTGGGCTTCAGCGACGACTCGCTCAGCAACGACTCGGCCAGCGCCTCGCCCAACTGCGAGCACAACGTGCACTCCATGTACTCCAACGTGGTGTCGGCCAGCTCCGGCTTCAGCGAGACCCGCGGCAGCTTCTCCGAGCACCGGGAGTCCTTCTCGTTCTCGGACCGCGGCAGCTTCTCCGAGCGGGGCGACTTCGGCCGCTCGTCCCTCTCGGAGCGCAGCGACTTGGGCCGGGGGAGCTTCTCGGAGCGGGGGGAGACTCCGCGCTCGTCCTTCTCCGCTCAGGGCGTCCTAGGCGAGGTCCGGGAGCGCTGCGAGGACGAGCCGGACGCGTGCGGGGAGAGCCCCGAGATGGACGGGCTGCAGCGGTCCACCATGGACCTGCGGCTGACCGACGAGCGCAGCATCCCCATCCTGCTGAGTCCTCAGAAGGTGTGCTGCGTGCAGGAGTACTACGAGGTGGCGCTGTCGACGGTGTGCTCGCAGCTCGACTCGCAGAGGATCGTCGAGCTGCTGAAGGAGATCATCAACACCAGGATGCCCCCGCAGAACATCTTCGTCGAGACCGGGGACCAGGTGGAGCGTCACGGCGACTCGGAGGCGCTGACCGGCTTCCTGAACCTCGAGTACTCGGGGGGCATTCAGATCGAGCTGGTGCTGTGCGAGAATAAAGCGAAGGAGAAGAAAGGCTTGAAGATGAGGCGGATCTCGGGCGACCAGCGCGAGTACGGCAAGCTGTGCCAGCAGCTGATCACCAGCCTCACCGTGTAGCGGCGGACAGAGAGCGGACTTTTGTATTCCGGTGCGATATTTGAGGAAAACGACGAAAGAGATGACTCCGTCAAAGAGAAATTAATATACGAAAGGGGAGTTCGAAGTTTTTGCGGTACGCCATAAAACTGAGAAGTGTTAATTATAGACGTTTGTATCAAACGAGCTCCTCGCTTTGGATCAATTACGCAAGAACTACGCGATGACTGATAAGACTGAAAAAATAACACCAACGACCACCTCGAGCACGGCGCCTCCCGCAGGACGCGTGCTCCGGCATTTAACAAATCACCGTTTCATTCCCGATCAAAATCGTATGGAATGTTATCTTCTAGAGATAAACTGATTTCGTGTACGAATGAGTTTGTATTTAGATGTAATGCGATCTCGATCTATTGCGAACCTTACGTGTGTGACATACGGCATTTAGATTGTAGCCAATCTACTATATATTTGTATATAGTTCTATATTTAGTTTATAATTAAATATTAAGTAGTCAATTTTCCATTTTTCCACTACTATTCCCTAGACGTATATGCGACTCGACAGAAACGTGGAGCCGTCCGTATTCAGACGGTGAACCGCCGCCATGTTGACGTCCGGCGACAGAGACGAAAGACTTTGATTTCAAAGTTGTGACATATTTGTATATTGTGTTGATAGAATCTAATGAATTTATTTATTGCAAGATAATATTGTTTTAATATTCCATTTAAAACGTAAACTTAGTTAGACGACCTGTAAATATTTTTAATTTTAACGTGTGACGTTCGACATTGTCATTGTTGTTCTGTGACGAATCGGGAAAGGTTTGCTGAATATCGCGATTTGAAAAATCACGCATATTTAGTGTTTGATAATTTATAATTATAAAAATGTATAATATAATATTTGTTATGTATGAAATTCCACCGCGTAACGTTAGTGAGAAAGCCACGGAGTTATTAAACGTGTACATATATCGAGTGCCGCCTCGCGGACGTGTCGGGGCATGTTGTACCGGCCCGACCGCGCGGAGAGGGACTTTGCCATAAGTGTAGTTAGCGCATGTTATCAAAGATCAAATATCATGTAAATAATATGTTTTAATAAATAATTCCAATTCCATAATGTTAGTGCGTACTTTTATTTATTCCTAAAATGAGCTGTGTCACTTTTACTATTATTTTACGGGATTTAATTTGTAATCTGCGAAGCCAACTTGAGAGATCCTAAAGTAATATAATAAAGGAGTATTAACATCGACGATATTTCTCCTTTATTCTTATGCAAATAATAAAAATCAATTTTCCCAAAGTCAACTCCATAGATAATACACTATATAGGATATAGATGAGCAACTGTCATTTTATTGAAGTAATAATCCACTAGATGGCGCTGTACTGCATTCATATAGTGACCCTTCTTTAAAAATAGCATTTACAAAAAAATAGTTTGGCGCTATACCACTTCAATTTGAACGGACTTGGCATCTCCAAATTCCAGTTCAAATCAAAGAGTAGCACCAAACTATTATTCTAAATAAGTGTAATGAATAAAAGATTAAAGCTATGTAATATTCAATCATTTTTATTTTTTACATCTTTTTAAATAGTATGTTCATTCGGAACCACTTGAAAAATACTTTTAAAACATTTAAAAACATATCAAGCGTATACAAAAATAAATGTTCATCAGTTTACACGGTTATTTGTTGAAAACAACTAACTTTGCATACGTACTACACTCTGTAATTAGTTTTCATAATCATAATCTTCATTTGCTGTAAACCTGAAATCACACATTTGAATTTTTGTAGCTATTGGACATGCGGGCGTGGGGCCCGGTGCAAAGTATTACTCCCGAGCCTTAATAAAGTGGACTGTATTTTTTATTATTGCTGGTACGCGGAAACCCCCAAAATACTTGCAAATAACAAGGTAGGATATGACAGCCGTCTGGTACTGGGCGGGAATAAAATAACTGCCAAGAGGGATGGAGGCACTTACTTGTGATGTCGGATCCAACACTTCGTCCATTCACTGCTGTTAACACTATTTACACTACACAAACGTGCTAGCGGTGCGGTGCGAACTTATAGCCAAAATTATACGCGTGCGGCGATAGATCACATACAGCGTTGATTTGCGACGTGCGACGACCGTCTTGCGACTGAAGTGCGCGCGGAAGGAAGCGGGAAGGATGCTATTGCAAGTATGATATCAAACAGCTATAGTCTAAATCAGACCAAATATTTAAAATGTATACCTAAATAATGTAACCGAAAGTGTTAAAATATAATATTTATTACGAATAACCACATATTTTTTCTAAAAAAACAAAGTTAAAGGTATTGTGGCACTTATAATAATTTTATTTAGTACATTTCAGTGAAATGGCTGCTTTAACCCTTTTGTGCCGAAAGCCGATAAGTTGCTTCTCACTGCGCTCTCATAAAAATTGCATACAGTCAGAGTTAAAAAAAATACAAACAAATATAAACAGGTTTTCAAAAATCCACACGGCGCTTACTGTGTAATACATTTACCTGTGTGTTACCTTCGAGTAATCTCTTTTTTTTTTGTTATGTAGGTATTAGGTAATAGGTATTATTTATCTTGTTGCAAACCCATTTTTTAATATTGTTTGTATTATTTGTTGTGAATTTTTACTCCGATATGCTGTATGTCTTATTATTCACCGTGTGCTGTAGAATAGACCAACCTTATGTTAAGACACATCAAGGTGTCGTAAAGGGCGACTAAGGTAGGTTGACGTAAGGCAGGCGGGTGCTCGTAAAATAACTAACATGCAACAAATTGTTTAAAACATGTAGTTAGAACCCTACTTAGAATGGGTTAAGGAGGAGCAAACTTGTTCCTATTTTATTCTTAGTATATTACTTTTTGAATCGTGTAAATATTATTTCTCGTTTGGATTTAATTGCATAAGAATGTACATAAATAAAATTTAAAAAATTCGTCTGGTTCTTCTCGTGTAGGTATTTCCTTTTCGCTCGGCACTAAAAGGGTTAAAAATTAAAATTTCTGCAGTCAAAATTTCTGTTGTTATGAAAAGGTATTAAATGGTTTCAATAACACTATAGTAGTTACTTACCAACGTTTTCACATCGAAAATAACACAAAATAATTTTTGGACGGCATAATCTCCTATATAGTCCTTTAAATAAGCAGTGATGCGTTTTTGGCAGAAAAATTTGAAAATTTATGACAAATACTTATATATATTACAGTGTATCATTTGCGACATCTAGTGAACAATGATATAAAACTAATTTTTTTTGTCCAGTGCTTTCTGTGAGATGACGCTCTCGGCGACCTAAAGAGTGCTTCTTAGAGAGTTTCACCCTTGGATAAAGAATACACTGGATGCCGCCTTAGCTATTTTTGTGTGTCCGTTTTATGCTTGTGTGAACTTTTAGAACTGCATTAGTGTGCGTAATTAGGGAAGTACTTAGCTTATCGATAAGCTAAACTAGGCGTCGATAATTATCGAAGCCTAGCTCAGGTACTGTAAAGTTAATATACAGTTGTAACCAACCTAGTTTACTGTTCACGGTTTACTGTTCAGAATAGATTTAAACATTTGAATAGATTGACATAATTTCCTGAGTGTACGGTCTGCAGTATAATGTCATGAATTATCCGATGCACTCTTTACTGCATATCTTACTGTGATGGGTGGTTCTCAAAAATGGTATCAGTCAATTGACTGTGAGCCTAGATTTACCAAAGAATCCTTTGAAGCGTTAAAAATAAAGTCGAAGGTGCAGCCCATACTCGGTGTTTTATGTATAGATGAAATGTTAACATAAATGTTAGTGCTTCATCGGCCAATTGAACAATATCATGATCCACATTATTCCCAACATTTACATATCCGTGAGACCGGTGACAGCTTTTATCCACTGTTCTCTTATATATATCTCTTATATCTGTTCTGTTATATGAGGGCATTTAGGAAACCTAAGAAAATAATCTATAATTAGAGAATTCGCATTTACTTTGCTAGTAAATATAACTTTGACTGATATTTATCGATACATAATAATTCGTTAGTGTGTACATCACTACGTAGGTAACACAATTCAATCGAATATTTAATGATTAATTTCTATGTTTTATCAGTATCCCACACTCGTGCCGGCTAGAGAATATCAAACTGTACTGATACATTATAATCTGAAACGCTTTAACTGAATAAAATGCTTTAATTTAGCACGCAAATGAGAGTCAAAGATTTACTTATGAAATGGTAATTCCGTGTTTTTAACTCCTCCTTTCGTTGTTCTTGATGGACACGTTAAGGCAGCACACGACATATTCCACCTTTTTTGAAAAAATATATCAGTAACACTCGTATTTGCTTTAGATTTCAAGAAATAATCTTCAACAAACTCAATGTTATGGCCTCATTTGGTGTCACCAACTGAACACATTTTTAGCGACGTTGCCAAACTTCATCACAATCTCTTTCACCCTTATGTATAGTTCGCGATAAGAACAGAGACAAACGATAAATCGCTTACACACAGACGCAAGATCGGCAACGTCTTTTGGCGCCGTCCAGTATATACTACGTCCATGGTTTCACCCCCCTGGTCAACTCATTTACTCTTTCGCAACAACTCAATGACACACAATGACGGCCACAATATTTTCATATTAATGATCAACTCTATGAAGGAGGTTGTATTAGAAACATGTAACAGAAGTTTTTGGACGTATCACCTAGATTTAGCCGCGTTCAAAGAGTGTACAGGTCCCTTACCTTTCCTCCAGTATCCCAGTAAGGTCCGTTTTTCTCACGTACAATTTAGATCTAAGATTACAGATCTTAGATCTAAACTGTTTGGACAATTACCAAAGATGGAGAGTACAGCTGACCTGCTATCATAAACCGTTCTGGGTCTTGGTAATTATTTTATAAATACGTTTTTTACTACCGCCAGTAGTAGCGTACCGTCGATACGTCTAATATAAGATCATGGAAATGATCTCGTAAATTACAGACCCTGGGGTTTATTTTTAAATATAATTTCGTATCGTGTATTCATTTATGCAATTCATTATATGGCGAAGGAAAGGTCTTGCAAGAAGAATCAATGAAACTCAATCATTTTAATAATAATTTACTCATCTCAATATATACTCTATCATATAAATCTGTTACGTAATTTACACAATAGTTAGTGGCGCGGCCCGCGAGCCGCTCCGTTACTTTAAAATACAATAAAATTATAATAAATTAATTTTTAACATTAATAATACAGCGATTCTCAACAATTTAGCGATAATATCTTTGGCTAATTAAGATTCATTTGAGGATGAAAACTATTTGGGGGTCCCCGAGGGAGAGGCCGCTGCGACTCCCGCGGGGACTCCGGCATAACGGTCAACAATTAATAAAACTAAAAATTATACGAAACAATTGTAAAAAAAATTGACGCGTGGCGCAAAACGAGCAGCACAGACTGACAGATACGTGCGACAGTTGTGTATATTTATAATATACGCACCGAATAGTTACAATTTCGAGACCTCAAATTCAAGCGGTGTATCGACTTCAAACAACGCCATCTATGTTCAACATCTGGCGGCACGCGTCGAGCGAGACTAAATAAATAAAAAAACAACCGTCGCAACAAAGCACTTACCCTCATTATAACAGCATCACTCGCTTCGCCCGTCAAAAGCATCAACCGCTTTATTTCAAACTGCGCGCAAAATGATCGCCACGATTTAGAGCGTTCGTAGACCGAGACCGACCACTTATAAGTATACAGTTTATCTACTTCGCGTAGCTCATGATTTTGACAGAGAAGGCATCATATGGACGTATTTTGACGCCCGAAAGGCATTATATCTATATTTAAATAGTTTAGTATCCTCTCTATACATCTAAAGGCTACGTCAATCGTTCCGGCACTCGCGAGCCCGCAGCTAGCGGACACTCGGGGCCCGCCGCTCGCCAACTGACAGTCACCGCACGCCCTCGAACATTGTTCACGTGCTTCGAGTTAATCCTGAATATCGCATACACTACTACATGCAACGTGTGATGTATTAAAACTATAATTGATTACATCGACACACGCCAAAAAAAGATTATCAAACAGGTCTTAGTTTTATTTAAACTACGTCTCACTTCACCGTACGACAACCGAAATAATGTACGATTAGTTAATTTTATGACAAAAACCAGTTTATTTCAATGTATACATACATAAAATAGTAAAGTAAACGCGCACGTTAGTTACAACCAGAACGTCGTCGACGAGGGACTAAACTCGCGTAGGACAGACAATGAGCGGCAACTTGATCGGCCTCAAGTTGGTTCATTGGACTCGAACGAGCACGAAACGGGTCCACGGGCGGCCCGCGGGAACCACTACACGAGACCTCGGTTCCCGGCCAGCAGGGGGAGCCCCATCCCTTCCCTTAACATTTGTATTAATTGAATGAAATTAACGGGTAAATACTTATGTTAAAGTAGAAGTATATATTTCCGTCTGTTAAGCTTCCAGGACTAATCTGCTCGGGCAATAATGATGAAATTTAATACGATTGAAGATATATAGCAGTTCAACAGATAGGACAAATAAGACGTGTTACCAACGGCAACAAGATGAAGTACTCAAAGTGCACATTTCGGAGCAGTAATTAGTATATAGATCTGCATCGTGTAACTGTCACAATTATAAATTATTAAAATTAAATAAAAACATGTTCAACCAGGTACACGTTTCCATTTGTGATGTTTGTATCGTTCTACAGCCGGAGGAATTGTTTAGAGTCAGGATACAGAGTATACTGCGTAACATTCGTTAACAAAAATATCAGGTTCTATTAACTTTTTGCTAACAAAAAGTAATTAATAAATATTATACTAAAATACAGTTACGATAAAAATGCTTTCTAACGGATATTCGGGATTTGTTTTAAGTTTAGGCTAGAGAGAGAGAGAGAGAGAGGAAATATTTTAGAAATTATATCGGCTTTTTATGAGATGGATTCTTCAAGTTTTTGATAATTGATATTAATCACTATAGTGAAAAATATCACGTACGTACGTACATATCATACCCATTACATGTACTGTTTCGAGCACGAAATTTAGGGGTGTTTGGAACAAATTCTGAACGTAAATCAAATATTTTATAGTATAAATTTTATATAATAAGTGATAAAAGAATTTCCAGAGGACATGACGCGTTCCGTACCAGCGGGTACGTCTCGGATGCGACGACCTTTTGGATTTACTTCATACATTTTTGCTCAATAATTTCTTCCACTGAACGTTTTCATCAGGGTCGGTGACAAATTAAAAGAAAATAACTCCTCTATCACTGCAAACGTGCCATGCTCTGTGAAATAAAACGAACTTTGTCTCTCTCTCTCTCTCTCGCCATCTATCGTAAGTCGTACTCTTCTCGTGTTATTTGAAGGTTGTCATAGAATCATCCCCGGGATCCGTCAGTGGCATTCTAACATACCATAGTGGCGCGGCGTCATGTTTCAGAAGGGTCAGTGTCACTATCACTGCAGGCTATTGTAATTTATTGGTTCGTAACCTGACGGTTGGCGGCTGGCGTCAGGCGGCTGGCGTCAGGCGGCGCCGCGTCAGCCGGCCGGCAGCGCGCGGCGGCGTCAGGCGAGCCGGCAGCACGCGGCGGCGTCAGGCGAGCCGGCAGCACGCGGCGGCGTCAGGCGAGCCGGCAGCGCGCGGCGGCGTCAGGCGAGCCGGCAGCACGCGGCGGCGTCGGCGCGGCGCTAGGGCGGCGGGCGCGCGGCGTCGGGGCGCGGCGGGCGCTACGCTCGCGGCGCCAGCTCGTAGAACAGCACGTAGGCCTCCGCCGAGACCACGTCGCGCGGCGCGATGCCCGACACCCTGCGGCACACTCGGCACTGTCAGCGGCCGCGACAGCTCCAGCCGATACAGATAGGAACCGATGATAAGCACGTCACGCGAAATATATTGCCCGGAAGCTTTTTTTTCATTTTGTAACGAATCAACGTAGGTTACGCAATGTGCGCGACTGTTATATGATTGTTCCTGGCCGGAGTTCCCTCGGGCGGTCGGGCGGCGGGGGCTCACCTGGAGTCGTTGTACTCGTGCCAGTCGCCGGTGTAGGGGTGCTTGCAGTAGGCCGTGTAGTGGCCGGAGTACGTGGTGCCTGCGGACGGAGCGCCGTTAGTGTGGAACCGCGTTACGGAATATCGTGTATGAGTAGGATTAAAATTATGCACTACACGTATACGTTATTCTATTATTAATTTGCCTCTTTACTCTACTCACAGACTTGCAAAAAGCTGCTCTGCTGATATCTTCGTCCTTTTCAACCGACGGACGTCAACTGCCGGACATAAGTCTCTTCGTGGGATCTCCACGACTTATAATTTTTAAGTGGTCACTCCACGATATGGTAGGCGAGACGTATTCGTAACTCATAATTTCAGTATCATATTTCTACACAACATCTGTGTCAAAATCTTAATTAAACTAAGACGGTCAGCGAACGTCAGAGATATTAACAGAAAAATAAACAGGGTAGGGAACTTAAAAGCATTTTGATTCTTCTTTTTCTCCTGCTTTGCGCCTTGCAAAAGTACGTAAATCGTTTGTGGGTCTGGTATAAGATTCTATAATAAAATTCCGCTATCAATTTTAGCTTTGCCATTACATCAGTTTAAAAACACTGTTAAAAAGAGGCTGATCCTGAAAGCCTACTATACTGTTGAGGATTACTTGGAAGATAAGAGTGTGTGGTTATAGCTCGCTTAGACCCTGTACAAGACAGTAATGATTAAATGTAACTAGTCATAAGAATTATATTTTTAAAAAGAGCAACCGCCGAGTTTCTTGCTGGCTCTTCTCGGTAGGAACGGCTTTCCGAACAAGCAGTAGAGTTGACGATTCAAAAGCACTTGTTTAGAATTTATAGAATTAGGCGTTACTTTGCGGAGATCCATAATACAAAAGTAATAATAAAATTATTTTGCTATAATCCGCGAAGAAGTATATATAATGGTAAATGTAGAGTGGACAATCGGTTATCATACCTGATACATGCAGGAGTCGTAAAAAACACATGCACAAACCTCCACCACCGCCACCGTGATACACAAGCACTATATACGTTCACTATCACAAACTCAACAATCGTTTCGCCCCGCAACCGCTAACCAAAATCGCAAAGCTAAGCTTTGCGATTTTGGTCGTGGAGTCTATCTCCTGACGATGCTTCGGTTGCGGGGCGAAACGATTGTTGAGTTTGTGATAGTGAACGTATATAGTGCTTGTGTATCGTGGTGGCGGTGGTGGAGGTTTGTGCATGTGTTTTTTACGACTCCTGCATGTATCAGGTATGATAACCGATTGTCCACTCTACATTTAGCATTATATATATTTTCTATTTTACTTCATCGCGGATTATAGCAAAATAATTTTATTATTACTTTTGTACTTGTTTAGAAGTTTATTTAAATAAAGAATAATTTGAATTTGAATATGCGTGGCCAAACAATTGAATTACCCGCTTACATCTATCGGTCCGGACTCTTACAACTTACAAAATTTCGAACCGAAATTAAATAAATATGCCCGGCCTATATTGAGCCCCTCTGAATGATTCACTTTCCATCAGGCGAGATCGTTGCTAGAACCATACCATACTAAAATAAAGAAGGGTGGTTTGTGCGTTTTCCTGCAACGATCCCCATTGAACGGACGCGGTCACGACAGCAGCCGTTCCTCTGACCTGAGTGGTTGCTGACCGCGTACAGGTTGTAGGTGGCGTGCGTGGGCGCGGCCGCGAACGGCGCCATGTCCAGGCCGGCCAGCGGGAACTCCACCACCACCGACAGCTTGCCGCGGAACCGCTCCGTGGGCGAGAACCTGCCACAGCCGCCGCGTCACACCGGCCCGACATGCTACACACTCGTACAGAATGTGACGTAATGTAACATGTCACGAGATGTTTAAAAAAAAGAGCAACCACAATTTTTAGATTCTCGATACTGAACCGGTCAGTACTGGTCGACTCATCGACTTCAATGAGTTAGTGATTGAAAAGTTTACATAAATAAAAAAGCATTTTTAATTTAATAATTATCGAAATAAACCGTTCCTAACGTTGCCTTCATACATATTTTCCGGAAGTTTCATAATACAGTTTCGCTCGAGATTCGCGCACACCTCCTCGGAACTGTATAGAATCATCCACCGGATTTAGTACGATGCCTGCGACGGTCCGTGACGAACAATTCTTTAGGTCTCGGATGGACTCTAAAACCCCAAGTTCGAGACCCACCTTTTCAAATGTAGCACCAGAATCTGTGGGAACTTCTGCACCGTGAACCACTTCAAACACTTGCGGCGCACGCCGCACTTCGAGCACGTCTGGAAAACACACGAGACATGTCAACAGACAGACTTCGTTACATTTATCTGTAGTTACTATGTAATTATTTTAATATTTAATGATGAAATCTAAAAAAACTGCAAGTCGGTTATATATCGCAATATCGATTTTTTAACCTAGTTTTCTTTCGATTAGTCGTTAGTTAGGATGAATACCGCCCGTTTCGGTTCCGAAGTGCGATCACGTACCGGTTTCTCGTCGCCGTCCAGCTCCTCCTCGCGCACGAAGTGCTGCAGGCACTGCTGCAGCTTGAGGTTGCCGGTCCGCGACGGGATCGGCAGGCTGCGACAGGACACACCGCGTATAGTGCACGTGCGGCCGGGCGGGCCGGGCGGGCCGGGCGGCGCGTACCTGAGGTCCCAGAAGGGGTCGAAGGTGACGCTGTCGTGGTGGCAGTGCGTGCAGCGCAGCGTGGACTTGAGCTGACCCACGAACAGCTCGCCCACGCGGCTGTCCTCCGTGCGCAGGTAGCGCGCCCACGCCTCGCCCGCCTTGGCCGAGTCGCTGCGGACGGGCACGGCGGCGGTGAGCGGGCTGCGGGCCCCCTGCCCCCCCGGTGGTGGGGCGAGGCCCGCAGCCCACCCGCAGCGCCGCTCACCTGAGGCCGTCGTCGATCTCGGTGAGGATGGGCTTGGGCTTGACGGTGACCCGGTTGACGTCCTCGTGCAGGCCCTCCAGCAGGTACCGCAGGAACTCCTGCGCGTCCTGCTGGCTGTAGCCCATGAAGCGCGGCGCGAACCGCTGCACCTGCGACTTGAGCGAGGTGGTGTTGACCACCGCGTCCCGCGCGCCGCCGCGCCACAGCTCGCGGATCACGCTCGCGAACGCTGCAACACGAGCCACCACCGTCACCACCGTCACCACCGTCACCACCACGCCGGTCGCGCTGCTGACTTGTTATTTAGGTATAGACCGATCAACGTTTCGACCCGAGAACTGGTATCCATCGAGCAATGATATGTCTATAGTACTAGCGAATGAGTTTTCACTGAACGTTTTTCTTTGAATTCGTTACTAAATTACCCCCATTTTATTAACATTTGATAAAAAGGATACATAACTTTCACGGGAAGGTACGAATGTAGGGAACAGAATTGTTCGCTGATGATAAGAAAATCTTTGCAAAAGTTGGATCTATAGAAGATTGTAAACTTATACAAAGTGACCTTGACAGACTTTCCCTTTATTATGGAATCAATCAAATCACAGTAAACTCTAAAAAGTGCCAGATGATATCTTTTACTCGAAAAAATAATCCAATACAGTACACATACACGATTCACCAAACACCCATACAACGTTCACAATGTGTGAAGGATCTAGGAGTGTACCTTGATGAAAAATTAAATCTAAAAGAACATATAAATTTCGTAGTTAATAAATCATTAAAACAATTAGGATTTATAAAAAGAATAAGTAAACCTTTTAAAAATATAGAATGCATTAAATTAATATACTTTTCTTATGTACGAAGTATCCTTGATTACGCCTGTAGTATTTGGTCCCCTTATTATGCGACTGATATCAATAAAATTGAGATGGTTCAGAAAAAATTTGTTCGGTTTCTCTGTTACAAAGATTATACTAATTTTGGATCGTACACTCAAGCATGTAGGCACTATCGCATAGAAACTCTCAGTCAAAGACGCCAAAGATTTGATATAAAATTGCTATTTGATATATTGTCTGGTGAAATAGACTGCCCAGAACTTTTACAAATGTTTTTGTTTAACGTGCCTCCCCGCATAAGGCGACAAATGTCATTATTTTATGTACCGTTTTCTAAAACGAACTATGCACAAAACTCACCTTTAAATCGTATAGCCCGTTTATATAATGACTGTTATAATGACATAGATCTATTCAATACTAATAAGGAAAAACTAAGTTTAGAAATTTTTAAAAGACATACTAGTGACTAAATTTATTTATGAATTGCATACATACACACACACATACACACACACACATACACGCACTCACACACGCAAGTACAAACAGACGCTACACACAGAAACACACACACACACACACACATCCACATCCACATACACAAATCTTAGTTTTGGCGGATTTTTGTATTGTAACTAGTGATAAGATTAGCTTAAGGCATTAAAAGTGTAATCCTAAATTGGCTTATTTTATAATATATATTCATACTTTGTAATGAAATTGTAAAACGCTGTTGGATTGCCAAATAAATATAAAAAATATAAAAAAAAAAAAAAAACAGATATGAACAAACTGCGAGTCAGCCTGTCCCGATCTGCGTGTCCGCTCAGTCTGCCTGCCATCTTATCATCTCGAACAATGTTGTCTGATAGTTTAAACTTATTCGTAACGACCGATTTAAATTTTTATACATATATTATCGTAGACGCCGTTAGTCTTATGATGTTTATGGCTAATTTAGCACAATTGTGGTGTGTTGGTGGCATAATTAGGTCTGAATCGGGATTAATTGCTGCATGTCATAAATGAACGATATACGATGATAAAAATATATATGACGGCTCGCTCAACCCTGGCCGTTGCGTAATAATCGGATCAATCGGTTATGCGCCTTCAGGGCTGCGGAAGTTTGTGTTTCACTTTACAATGTAAAGTTCTGCCTTTATATAATACTCATAATATTCCAACGTCATACGTCGCCTTGCCATCACTTCTATGATTTCCCGCACCGCAGCCACCTCGACCTTGATGTCTTCCTACGTTTCGCAACAGTTTCCAAGAACGCGTATATGTTTTGAAGATTGATCTCGGTCGTCCAACTATATTTATGATGACTTTTTTTGTACCCATAACGAAACGACATCCGCGATCGGTGTCTCTATTCCTATTCACTCTAGTCCTGTCGTGTATTTGAATCGTCTGGTGCGGCGCCGGGCGTCGAAGCGGTTTCGTAGGTTCGTAGGTAATGTTTTTTAAATTTAAAATCGTTTAAGCGAGCGAGACTGCAGATTTTGCGATGAAAATTAAAAATCCATTACGTCCGACACTGAAGGCCGTGCCGTGCCGGTGATCGTAAGCAATGGTGACTCGGTGCTGCCGAGTGGACAGCTCACGAGACACCTTCGAACCATCGTGTCATAAGACGTAAGATACGATGGTTCGCAAGGCAAGATGGTTCGGTTATCGTGTCGGGAGAGCCACGACGTCTGCAGGCATATCATTCGATTATCTTGCCATTATCATGGAGCCGGTCTTCAATAATACTTTACGAATCATACCAAATTTTAGGATACTCTTCAGTGAAATAGAAGGGCTTTTCCGCAGCCCGAGGGGATAGGGGGGATCGGGGTGCCTTCAACGTTACCACAGGATACGTACTTTCTATGAACTTTAAGACAGAACTGCGTTGAGACAATTAAAGTTATTACAGGTCTATTGATTTGATTGACGATTTTTTTTAAGAAAAGTTTGTTTACATATATCCGAAGAACAAGAATTCTGTTGAGATATGCTAGTTCCCTCTCGATGTTTTCCTTAACCGAAAACCGTAATAAGTTGGATAAATTGTGTTTATAAATTAGGTACACGGTGTTTAAAAGCTCATTGAAGCGATTTCTACCCGCGACCCCCTGGTGAGAGTCTGACATACGTTTCCAAAAGTAGCCAAAGGTCGCAGTCGCGCCGAGGTCGCTTACCCTTGATGAGCGCGCCCTTCATGCAGGACAGCGAGGTGTTGATGTCGGCGGCGTACTGCTCGTCGGCCAGGTACTCCAGCAGCGGCCGCGTGTTGGACAGGCACTGCAGCACGCTGTTCATGAAGCACGTGTTGCCGATGTTGCGCAGCCCGTTCAGACCTGCGCGGCGCACGAGCGCCAACAGGATACGACCGGTTCATACCGATATTATAGATCGAGAGATCGGTCTGTCGATTTGTCAGTCCGTCACGCTCTAAGACCAGTCGATACACTCGAAAGTAAGAACGCATCGAAGCCTATATGGCGGATAAAAATTTGCCGTTCTTTCTTTCGAGAATAGTATAACATATTTAAATTAAAAACCAATAGTACACGAGTAAGGGTGAGCTACCACTAAAATGGTACTCGTTGCTACCACCACGTACCGCTGGTGTGCGCCTGCTTGTCCGCGCGCTCGCCGCCCTCCGCGCGCTCGCAGCTGCGGCGCGGCGCGCTGGGCCCGCCGGGCGCGCTCTTGCCGCCGGCCAACTCCTGCACGCACCGACACGCACATGTCAGACACGAACCAGACGCCGTCTCTCTTTAACGATCTGTAGCTTCATCTTTGGACTCCATCGGAAGGAGCGCTACGGTAAGCGACCCGGACTACTTTACGAAATGAAACGACTCGAACTAATTAAGAAATGGGTACCCGGAACTATTCCGGGAGTGATTTTATTCAACTCGTCCGTAAAATATCTCAATAGAAAATTACAATTACACGAATAAACATAGCTAACTGACAGGCGCTCGTGCCATAAATTAAATAATAAAAATGAAACGTTAATGGAGTATGTTACAGATCTAAAATAACAGAAGTAATGAAATATCTACAACATGCAACTAAGTCTAAAGTCAGACAAACATATGAAACTACAGCGTGTGTGTGACGAGAGATTAGGGGCCGGCGCCGCGCGGAGCCGGGCCCGCCGTTGGCAACGAAACAACCGGTCGAAACCGCATGCAGGGATCCGAAAACCATCGTAATGGAGGCAGGGAATAAATGGAAACTCTGGGTGGTATCAGCCTTTGAACCCTTTCCATACTCATATACTTCACGTCCTTTAATGAATAAAATATTATCACTGACTATAGTCAGAAATTGTTTTCAATAATCTACCACTTCAATCTAGTACTTAGAAACTGCCTGTAATGATCGATTTACGATTAAAATTCGGAAACGATAACATCTGCTATTTTATTTATTTTTGGCCGGACCACGGCTTAGGGCGACGTGTAGTGGAGGGCGGATGGTATGACTTCGATCAGTCAATACGACGGCGGGAGGGTGGCAAGAAGCCACGACCAACTTATATCATAAATCAAGGACCTCGTCTTCGCCGGCGAAGACGCTGTGTGTGTGTGTGTGTATTGCCTGTTTCTGTGTTTGCGTTATTTGATCGTCAGGGTCATATAGGACGCTTTTTGGACGCCTATATTTTCGGTGGTCAGACCTAACTGGGATGTAGGTGGAAGCGACTGAAATGAAGGGGTTCGGGTGTACCTCGGATTTCTTGTAGTAATACTTCGAAAATCGTTTAAAGAGGTGAGTAATGGTAGGGAGGTTGTGGTCTCTATGGAGTAGTACGGACAACCAGTGGCTGTCCGCATAAATCGGTTCTGCATTCTTTGGAGCGTGAGCAATCTGACCTTTGAAACGTGCGCGAACGCAACGCTCGCATAGGACATTATTGGTCTTATGCAAGTTTTGTAGTGTCACTTTGTTGCGGAGTGACACTTTACTTTCTTGCATAACATCGGATAAAGTCGTGCCATGACATACGCAGCCTTATTGCAGACTGTGCGTATGTGTTCGTGGAAGGTCATGGAAGGTTGGAAGGTGACACCTAGGTACTTGACTTTCTGTTGCCAGTGAATTGGTGTATCGTAAGGGAAATTTCCGAAGGTGTGTCTATGTGAGATCGGAAACGATTACCGATAAAGTGCATAGCTGCACTTTTATCAGGGTTTATTTCGATTCTCCATCGGCGGAACCAGCGAAAACATCTGCTATTGGCTCGACCGGTACGTACAGGTTCTAACTCATCCCATTTCAATATGAATAGTAAATACGGTCAGTGCGGTGGTGCGCTCGGATGTGCCGAGGCTCGCTGCAACGGACATCTGACGGATCCCTACCCCGGGGGATGCACTTTTCTATAACCGTATTCATATGTTATATGCTCATTCCGAAAATATGGTCAGTCATTGTTCCAAGTAAATCGCAACGGAAATAGGTTTCTACATATTTCAGTGCAAAAATAATATAACTCGAATTAAAAATGTATTAAAATCGACCGCGATTGAGTATTGTGTATTTATTAGTCGTCGACGAGCTAAATTTCAATATTTCCCCAATAAATTACAATTCAATATGCAGATGCGGCGAGAAAACTCAAATCGTAGCCCTACCAACATGCAGTGCCACAACCTGCGAACACACAACTTTTTCGCACAATAGGATGCTGTAACGCAATGTCGATTGCCAGCACCCGATGCACGCCGGGCGCCGGAAACGATCTCCACAACCACACAGATAACAAAAGAAACGCATTCACAACCGCCGTCACCAAGCAAGCACACTATTAAATGTCATACAACGCAACGAGGGTAGTAACGTATATTACCATTCGAGACAACGTCACCGCTGACAGTTCCGCGGACCGCCTAGTGGACATTCGCGCGCCTGCCGCGCCGCCTGACGGACGTGTTCGAGCGTTACTTTAAACTAAATTTTAATACAAATAAATGATTTTACAAATCTAACCTAGGGCTACATTTTTACACTAAAAATTGAAATTTGTGTCAGCTATGTACGCTAAAGTTCAATATGAACATCTACACAGTAAAGTCGAAGCCAATGTACCGGGCTAACATATAACATTAAAATCCTTCGGGAATAGGAAGAACTAATATATTACATAATTTATGGAATTTTAACATTAAAGTCGCCGCGAAAGACGACCGACTACCTCTAGTAGCAAATATTTTTAATTACAGACATGTTTGCTGGTAAGATATGAACGGGATTTCAAAAACTTTATTTGCCATCGCCTTCAGTTTCGTCAATTCTGGTAGCGATCAAACGTAATATAATCTAATTCAATAGGCAACAAGCGAAATAACTCGCCGAGACAGTTATTACGAAGTTGACATATGAACTATTTTTTTATTGACAGGTTTGTCCTAATAATGGCCTCTCGAGGTTTGCGCCCACAGACGGCACGTCGCGGCGCACTCTCCGAACGCCGACGAATCCTGCGACATCGCGCGGCATGCCAAAGGATTCCGGTACGTACCGAGTAGCGACAACGGCAACCGCATTCGGTCACTCAGTTTATCTGCCACATCTCACCAGGTTCAATATCGTTTCAATCACTCAGCGTTCGTATTCCTTTAAAATGAAGCCACACATATGACGTAATGCAGACATCCAAATGGAGATGCGACGTACCGCAGCATCCATGAAAATGGCATGTCGTGCGATAACACCGCAGTCCGGCGCAAAGGTTCGGTACGTTCGCGTCGCAGCGAACAAGTGTCAAACTTCATCCGTAGAGGGTTCGTCGCTCGGGGCCGCGCTGTCTGCGGGCGCAGCCTTCGAGCGGCCGGACACCGCGCGGACCTGATAGCGCAGGCCGTGCGTGCGTGCGGCGGTGGTGGCGGCGCGCGGCGGCGGCTCGAAGCAGCGCCGGCAGCCACAGCTCATGCCGCAGCGCCGACAGCACGCCCGTGGACGCGCACAGCAGGGCGGCCAGCTGCAGGTACCAGAGCATGCGCGCGCGCCCGCACGGCCCGCACGCAGCGCGCCTCGGGGACCGCAATCATGCGGTTGGATTCTTTTATCGCACCGATGTTCGGTCTTAGGGGTTTGTTTACGTTTTTGTGATTACCGAATCTGTCACCCCGACCGGTTTTTTCTTGTATAAAATTTTTATTAAAACGTTGTGTCCATTTCTTTCAACGCTAAGTACATTTTTGGGTGAGTGTATACATTGAAAAGCATAAATTATTTTATATAAATAAATTAAATTTTAAATAGTGTTTCTTTCGTTTTTTTTTAAATTGATGATTTAAAAAAAGTTAAATTTCGAAATTTACTCTTAATGATACAATTTTTTTTTAATATTAATATAAATAATTATTTATAATGAATGCTGTGCAAAAATCATCTTCAAATATTAGAAATACTAAAGTGTTAGTTAACGCTTAATTTTAACAGTCCCTAAATTTTGAACTTAGAACAAAGCGAGCCTTCAGTCTACACGTCACTTATTATCAATCAATTTCTAACGGGACTTCTGCGTTTTAACTTCTAGGCTGTAAAATAATCGAGTCTAAGTAAAGAATGCAGAAGAATGTGAAGAATTTGGGACGAAGCAATTAATTTTTTAACGATCACGATACAATTAAAATGGTTTTAGAACTCAATCACTGTCTCTTTTCGAGCCATAGACATCCGCATACACGTGCCGTTATAAAATAGGCCCTATGGTATTAGCCGTAAGAATCCACTGTCAGTTTTCGTTGGCACATGACTAGTTTTTATAATCAGTCAAGGTCACTTTCGATAGACAAATAATTTCAGGTCCACAGTTCGATTAAAAAACTAAAAGAAACTCGACATGTTAAATAACCGACGGCACCGACGCGACACGTAAAAGAAGCCGATTATACGAACATTTAATAAAAGGCGGGCTAAATTCAAGATGGCGAGTGAGTTAGGTGATTCCCGCGGGAAAAGGCATTTCGCGCGATTTTTTCGTGACGTCATCGAGTGGCCATTCCGATCGCCCGCCGAGCACTGGGCAGGCGCCGGGCGAGATCGCTAAGCCAAATATCACTGCCAAATTTCACAATCGAGTTTGTACGTAATCTTAGAGCTAAGTTGATCTAATCATTTATCTCGTCGCTCTAACGTATTTCAGTCGTCGACCTGTTTGACACGTGACCGTGTCAAACAGTCAAGGTTTCATCTATCGAGACCGTGACTTCAAGCTAGTGAACATTTATCCTAACAACGCGGGTTCAAACGGTATAAACGCTGTTTTAAAACTACCACACGATTTTCGATCATGTATTTTTTATTTAAAATTGAGCTTGAGTAGTTTTTAATTCACGGTTGAATGTTATTGTTATCACAAAACAGCTTTGGCACGTGGCACGTTTAACTACCCGAATACCTTGGAATTTCGTTAATCGTGTTTGTAATAATTTACTACAATTTATCTCCGATCCGACGATCTTAAAATCCAAATTCGGTAAATGTGACAGATAGTGTTATCGAAATATGGTATTAAGGGCACAGAGTACACATAGATAGAGATATACTGATATATCGACGTGGGAATTGTCACCGAGCTCGCGAGGAACAACCGGCTTCTTTTACGGATAACAATAACACACTCAAGGAATATGTCTATAAAAAGAGCTGTTGCAAACTTGCTAAAATAACATCGAAAACATTTATTTGGCAGATTGACATTTTGGTTTTTAAAATTGCAAGTATCGAGCGGCCAGCGACAGCCGGCGGGCGCTCTCGGGGTTGAAGTACGCTCTTAATAACGTTATGTGACGCATTATTAAACTCACTATATCTTGTAAGTTGCATTTAAACATAAGGCACGAAGTTTTTAGCGATACTGGTAAATTTTTGTATGCCATTTTTCGTCTGGCAACGTGTTATTTAAAAAAATAAACGTGTAACGTCCATGGAGTTATTATACTTAGAGTAGGGGAGCCACAGGCAGGGCAGTGGTTGACGCAACAAATAATGAGAAGAAAGATGAAATTCGTATACTTTATCTTTGTCCAATCACACATAAAAAAGGACCAATAAATAGATCAGCCTTATTTCCTTTCTCTTAATTTTAGGCTGGCTTCCCGACTCTACTATTCATTTCATTTTAAATATATGGTGTAAATAATAAAAAAACAACGCGAGTGCTCCACCAGTGTTGGTGGTGGGGACAGGGTACAATTGTACACATTGCCCCCGGCCCCGCCAGCAGCCACTCTGACCCCCAGAGTGCGCCACCTCCGCTAACCGATGCATCGACCGCCTCGGGAACCTTTTCAGGTGGGCGTCCGATAAAAGATATATGCCAACCTAAACTTTTTCGAAGAGAGCTCCCAGACGGCGGCAATTTGTAGGAAGTTTCAACAACTATCATCGTATTTGTGACATAAGAAATCAAAGATACAAAATCTGTTCTGTATTTTTTTTAGTATATCCGTAACAAATTAACAGACACACTGCGGCAGACTTTGTTGTTTTATATGTATTGATTTCTGTTGGTGTGTTCAACTAAGCACTAAGACGGTGCAAAATCGTCGGAGCGTGGCAGTTCCCAGTTCCAGTTGATATTTCGAACGGCGTCATCAGTGTCAACTGCTAAAGTGGAGCCGCACTCGTTGCAGTAACTGTCAACGGCTCGCTCCGTCACGAACATGGCCGACGTCAAGTTTCGCACGTGGCGCGAAGATCGTCCGCCGGTCGACATTTCCCGCCTATTTTATTTCTAGACATTACATTTAGCGCGTTTATTTATAGATTCAGAAGCTATTGAACGAGGACACGTTACATTTTATTAAGTAGTTTTTTGAATTGTCAATAATAAATACCAATATTTTTCTATAATATACAGCATTGATGTCATAACCCTATCTCTGATATGATGTACGAAATGAAAATGTTTTAAGTATCGATATGTAGTAGTATATGTATCGCTACTTAGACATTTTCTCAACTGATTATAATATGCTGCTAGCTCTTGAGGCTTTTACTTCGGTATCGGTGTCACGGGCGAGCGCAGACGCGCGTCATGCTCGCACAATCGAGGGGCGAGAGAGAAGACCGGCTCTGACATCGTTAGTACAAGATTACCCAGTAGTAGTAATTTTGAAAAGTTGCAACTAAGTTAGGCGATCTTATCGGAAATGGAGTGAAGAAATAACGGCACGGGCCGGAGGGGCGGCCCTTCTAGGTGAGATCTTCACCAACGTCGATACCCCGAAAGATGTTCTCACAATCGATCGATATAAAATTAGAATAAACGGGGATGACAGACAAAAATTCGAGCGCACGTACTGCGATAGGTGCGCGTGTGACTCACGCACACGAATATACGGACGCCCCCATTATAAATGCCAATGAACTTTTGGTTTCTTCCCACAGAGAGACGATATGGTTTTACATATTTTAATATTTCAAGAAAGAGGACTCGTACTAATAATAGAGAGGACTCGTCGTAATATCGTACGATATTTGAAAAACAGTAATGTGACTTCTGAAAGTCGAGCGACCATAGTTTGATCGGCACACAATCATTTGACAAGGGCAGGTGTAACGTTTCCGATATTTGTGTTCAGGAATGGTCAGTTTGTGAAATACTAGAGTGATATTGTATATTTCTCAATTCTAGTGATATTCAAGCTATAATAGCACGATATGTCATTACCTCCGTATGGATTGAGTACCTGCTGCAATAATTTTACTTATCGGACGTTTTATTTCGATTGTCTCTAAATTAGTTTCAGACCAGTTTATTTTGTTGCCAACGACTCTGTACTACTGCGTCGTTTGTGCGCCTTAACTGATAGAGAAATGATAACTTACCGATTTGATATAGTCGTAGTCCTGTAAGTCCAGAGTCTTCCTTCGAGACGACGGCGTTTCCGGACTAGAATCTTCTGGGGACTCACTGATCGTACTTTCCGTGCTCGTTTCCATTGATTTTACTCCGTCATCTTTTGCTTCTATTTCATTGTTTTCTGTTCTTTTTTTTAGAAAATTCTCATGTTCGAATGTCTTGTTTTCAAAACCAGTACCACTCGGAGATTCAATGTCGTTATCGAGTAACGACCGATCGTCTTCGGAATCTATGTACTTGAGTGATTTCTTGCCTTCTTTGGTTTTTAACGGTTTATCATTAATTTGTTCGGTATTTTTTTTAGGTGTAGCTCCAGAAGCGATCGGTTGCGATATCTGTATGTACGAAGCGAAGTTGGTCGTATGTTTCGGTGTTTTGCTTTGCTTTTCGATATCACTCTTTAGATGGTTCATTTTCGTTTCGGGGCTGTTCCGTAATTTTCTACGTTCGGAGTAATCTAAATCTCCATTCTCTACTTGAATGACTGTCGATTTTTCTAAAATTTTCCCGATAGGATTATTGGGATCTAACTGACTTTTGATGCTAGCTAATCTCTCAGATGGAAGTTTAGCAATCAGAGATGTTGACATCGAATTACTCTTATCTATAGAGGGTCTAGCTAGGGATACCGGTTCCGATAGAGTCTTACTGATGGTCAAGTCGGAGTTCGAATTCGACCTCGAGCCGGGCGACCCTTCCCACCTGTGGCTCGCACCGTTCTTTTCAACATACGGCAAGTGGACCGGTACCGGCTGGTCGTCCTTGGCGTTAATTTTGGTGTAGCCGACCGTTCCGTTCTCGCAATCTTTTAGTTGATTTAGATATTGTTCCAAAGTTTTGGAAGAATATCTCGATTCGTTCGCTGGCAACTTGGTCACCGTCATCTTCGAGTCGAACCGCTTCCGAATTTCTGAGACGGAAGGCACCTCGTTGCCGTTACTGTCCTTCGTGCCGTTCGAAATAGAGTTGCGTTTGAGGTGGTTGGACGACGGGGAGCTTTCCTTGTATCTTCTGCCTTCAGGTTTCTGCTTGTGTTGAAAATTAACTCTTAGCGATAATGAAAATTTATGGATATAGCGCGATGTGTGTGTTAGTTCTAAGAAATCCGCACATGCGCAGACCTCGAGGGCCGCTGCTGTTACTACGATGCTCTCGAAGGGAACCGTACGAAAGGCTCATGAATCGGAAATTTAACACTTTCATATCTCGGCTGCTTCGGGACCGACCGAGACGGGAGCGGGCTTCTACGGGACACTCGGGATCTTTACATTTTCTTTACTTTACAGTTCTATTATTTAATAGGCGGAGAGCCTATTTATATAAATCGACAGGAGTAATAAACTTTTTAGAACGTTATAAAATGTTTCACTCGCACGAGATATAGGAAAGCTAAACGGAAGGTTTTCGGATCGCACTACACTGCTGTAGCTACAAATTTTGCCATAGCCGACCGAGAAGGAAAGAGAAAATATGAAAGGAACATAAATTGCAAGGTTCTTTTTTGTGTTAATATGGATCACATAAGTGACAGATCTCGTTTCAAAAAGCAAGCTTCTCGCTTCAATAGCAGCCGTGATAACGTGATCATTGAGAGAAAGTTAATTATCAAAAAAGGTGTTATATTTAGAAAGTATTTACAACGCCTTTCGGGCGGCACGTGTCTCTTGAAAGCTGTCGGTTGGCTCGCTCGGTGCGAAGGTTAAGAACATGAACACACAACACACGCGCACACGGCCTTGTTTACCAGCGGGACACCACGCACGCACGCACGCACGGAGGACGACACGGGTGGCAAATACGGGTGCGGAGATCGTTAAAAGCAAACAGGACCATCTCATGGCGCGTCGGCGTCGGAACATAACTCTACGAGAAGTATACTCACCGGACATTACAGCGTCCGGAACACTGGGAGATACTACGTATCGTATTCATTTCAACTATCTGTTTCTCTAAATGAATCAGTCTGTCAATATTCTCGCATCGAATACGAGCCGATGCACGCCGACGCGCCTTAAGGCCTTAAACTCTCGCCGATAGCAATAAGGTCCCGCGAATAAACAAGCCAAATCGGACTCGAGAATTATGCGAATTTCGGGAGCGACGTCGCGTCACCCGCGACGCGGACGACGGGCTAGCGGAGGCCCGCCGGGACTCGCGTACGCACCTCGGGTATGGCGGCGGCGTTGCGCGCGCGCCGCGCCCGGCCCTCGGCGGCGGGCGGCCGGCCGATGTCGCTCGAGATGGACTTGGAGCGGCAGATCTCCCCGTAGCCGGCCTGGCTCTGCTGCTGCAGCCGCTGCGTCAGCGGCACGTAGTTGGCCGGCGAGTACTTGGTGTAGAGGTCGGCCGCGGACATGGCCAGCGCCGCCGCGCTGCCCGGCCGCCGCGCGCGCCCCGCGTCCGCCGAGCGCGAGCTCTCGCTCCTGGTGGCGGACACGTCGCGCGAGCGGGACTCGCTGCGCTCGGCGCGGTACCGGCCCTCGTCGCCGCCCGCACTCCGCGCGTACTCCACGAGCGACGTCTTGCGCTCGCGCCTGCCGTCCGCGTCGCTGTAGCGCGCGCGGTACTCGGTGGTGCGCTCGCCATAGCCCGTGCGGACGGTGGTCGCGACGTAGGCGCCGCCGCTGCGGTAGTAGGGCTTGTCGAGGCCGGGCGCGCCCAGCGCCGAGCGGTAGGTGCCGGAGAGGCCGGAGGAGGCCGGCGTGTATCTGGAGGGCGACACGACGGGCATCGTGCTCGGAGGCTCGCTACGGCTTCAGTCTGGACGGGCGCTTCCTTTGCATTTTCGATCCCGCCTGCAAAAACCGAATTTTGCTTTAAATAAATAAATAAATGAATATACGGGACGCGCGCGGTCGACCGTCCCCGAAGGGAGTATTTCAACACTTGCGTTACGGGTGACGGGAACGATAGATTGTGTTAACTGAATCGTATCATTGATAAATGTCTGATTGCATCGGTTCAAAATTTCAATTTGTAAAAATTCAAAATCATAGAAGCAGCCTGCTTGTATTTTAGTGATAGACACGAAAGAGCTAGAATTGTATTGTCAGAAATAATTCTGACAATATAATTACAAAATAGTTTTAGGATTATAAAATCCTAAAACTAGTCATATTCAAGGAAGCCGCCGTTCCATAGGTTTACGATGGTATAATCTCTATGACTGTGGGTTCTGGAATAATCTCATACGATGCCCGATGACCATAACTGAAATGAAATAAACTAACTTGCATATTCTAACACAATGGTTAACTTTGAATAATATTATTTTTAAATTTTCCTGTTCATTGTTGTTTATACATAATTGTCAAGAAAATCCAGTTTTAATAAAGTTGTTAAGGCATTTCTTTCATTTCTCTGCAGACCCCAGCACTACATACTCATTATATTATACACCTGCCGATACATGAACTTGATGGTACATAACGAAAACTATTTGTTAATTATATAGAGATACCACTTTTGTTGTACGTATATTCAATTAAGACCAGATGCTTCATTTAAAGAATGCAATACTGACTTGCTTCATTACAAGACATGAAAATTAAGTTAACAATTTCAAATATTTTTATTTACTTCTTTTAGATTATGCACAAAACCAATCCTTAATTATGCTAATTAAAAAAATATTTGCATAAAACTTGTGAGCTCTTTCATAAGCCTATACCACCATACCGAGTCTACCTTTTATATTGATTTTTAATAACCTTTTATATAACTGTTGATTACATACAAAAGTAATAATAAAATTATTGTTTTATTATTGTAATTAGTATTGTGGTAAAAACATATGCACAAACCTCCACAACCACCAGGTGGTGGAGGTTTGTGCATATGTTTTTTTTACGAATCCTGCTTGTATCAGGTATGATAACCAATTGTCCACTCTACATTTAGCATTATATATATTTTCTATTTTACTTGATTGCGGATAGCAAAAGAATTTTATTATTACTTTTGTATTATGGATCTCTGCAAAGTAACGCCTAATTCTATAAATTAAATTGTTGATTACATTTTAAGGTGTAAACATTGCAATGTGATCACATGGGTTTGGTTTACAAATTTTCTGGCATTTTATTATTATTACATTATTTCACAATAAATGAGATAGTGTTCTGTGTGCAGTGCTAATTATCAATATTGTCGGTCACCAAGGTCACGGATATCGCACAGATCTATCTTTATTGTTCACAGCTTTTGCACGACCATCTGGACGCGTAGTTTACAAATTTGACGTAAATTTATTTTGATACGATCGTGTAACTCGACACCGCAAGCAGAGGCCGGAGGGACCTCGGTATGATTATTATCATAGAAATAATATTCACCCAATTATCACTAGCACACGACTCACCCGATCTGCTACTCGTTAAATCACCAAATACAACCCAAAAATACACTCCTTGTTTTATTTATAGCGTATCCAAATAAGATTTTGCACGACACACGACGAGCTCGACATGGAAACCTTTTAATTCAATTTTTCTCATAACCGACGAGCCACGACGTAAATCTAATCGATCGAGTGCATTATAACGTAAAATTGTGCGATACTCACGAATATTAAGGTATTTTTCGTAACCAAAGCAACTGTTTTCAACAATAAAACGTTTCCACTGTTCTCGATATAAACTAAATTATTTTAAAACCACTCGCGTCGTACGCTGCGCCACTTATTATCGTGTATTAAATAGCTGAAAATTGGAGCGTAAACTTCGAATAATGTTTTTCTCGAGCTCTCATGTAATTTTAGAAGGCTCAAGGCTTCATCGCTCCATTTGTGTGACGTCACTCAAATTGTTGGCAATCCTATTTTTGTACAATTTCCATGAAGAATTCATCAAGGATTATAATCCTTGCTGCGTTACAATAAAGCTTATAGTATAGTTTGACAAGTTGACTTTTAGTTCAGTGTTGCTACAAAAAATATTATACTCTGTCCCACTTCCACGAGAGTCTAATTAATAACGCGTGACGTAATAGCATGACTCACACGGTCAGCTGAGAATTTAAATTGACGATTCAAACCTAAAAAAAATTTAACTTTATACGAAGTTAGTAGAACTAGAATTAATTAATTATGTTATTCAATTAGAAAAGAAATGAAAATTATTGTAATGTGTGGCTCGAGTACAATAATATAATGTGTATCAATTTCGCTATTTGACGCAAGATGGCGTACAACATAATCGTTTCACTACAAGATGACACTACTAATAATATATCTCTCATATTTTTGCTGCTGCTAACATTCATATATCAATCTTAAAGACGTACAGTCAAATTGGGTAACTTTGAATTTACGGGTAACATTGAATAAAACGACTAAAATAATTATTAATTTTTTTTTCAATATCTGTAACCTGATTTAAAACTGATAACTAAGTGAAATGAAAATACTAAATGTTCTAGTTGTCAAATGTCATTTAAAATTTATAGTTTTAAAACAAATTTTGACACTTTTTCAAAATTTTCTGTTCGCTGTCTTTTAGCAGTGAAAAGTATGTGATTTACATTTCCGATTTAATTACAGAAAAGGTGTGTAAAACACATGATTTTCGTTTTCTAATGATCAATTGTACGTTGAAATTATACTTTTTCACATAATTTCATGATTTTGCATCGTTTTATATCCATTGACAGGGAAATTTGTGGACCACCCCTATTTTTAGTTAAATATGGGTAACTTTGAACGGTTCAAAGATACCCAATTGCATTATCTTAGTTTATGGGTAACATTGACAAAGAGTTATTAATTTCTAAAAATATTTTCAACTACATATTTTAGTATATACAGTAATTACAATATAATTATTTTGCTATAATCCGCGTTTATTAAAAGAATCTATGTATTGCTAAACGTATAAAGCAGGCAACATTCACATGCCTTATACCTACATACAGGACGAGTCTCCACACGTATCGTAATAAAATCCAATCCGGTGCTTTAACAAGGATGAAAGCTTAGCTGTATAGCTGTGATAGTCCAGCGGTAACAACGTCGGACTCTTTCGAAGACGCAGGTTCAAACCCAGGGCAGGCATCAATGAGTTTCTATTAAAAATTATGTGTCTAATTGTGAATTACAATTTATCACACGTTTTTCGGTGAAGGAAAACATTGCGAGGAAACCTACGTATCTCTAGAGAATTATGGGGATATGTGTAACCTACTAATCCGTATTGGAGCAGCGAGGTAGGTCTTAGCTCCAATCCTTCTCTCCAAAGACGGAGAGAGGAGGCCTATGGTCAGAAGTGAGATAGTAACAGGTCGTTACTCGCGGTCATGGTTTCCAAAAAAGGAATTTACTATTATTAAAAAAGAAAACATCGTTTTCATCTTAAAAGAGCATCAAATAACAAAAAATAAAGATAAAATGTACATTGAAGATGACATCTCATTCATGGAATGAGGTGAATTATTTTTCAAATTCTCTTGCCAACCATTAATGTTTTGATCTCATTTGAATGGTAATTGATTATAGAATTTGTTATTTAGGTTTGATTTTTAATAAATATTTACAATTACAAATAAATATGTATTCGTTACAAAAAAAAATCTACCCATATGTTGCTAATATTTAGTAAATGGCAATTTTAAGTAAACGGTTGGCTGTTAAGTATGACAAGTTGACTTTATTTCACAGATCTATCTTTCATTCATTCAGAACATAAGTATAATTTTACCCATGATACGAAAATTCTGTGAATTCAAGGATTTTTAGTTTTCGAAATAATTCGTTTCAAAGTTACCCAAAACTCAAGGTAACTTTGAACACGCACAAAAGCATATTTTTTTTCCATTTCCTTTCTAGTTACTTAGTAATACAGTTAGTTATTCTAAAACTCGGTATAAAAGAACACTCATTATTCATCAAAACCTTATAAGGTCATCCTATTTTTTTATATTTTGAAAAATCTGAAAAAGTCATTCAAAGTTACCCAATGTGACGTAAAATAATTGAATATATTTGAACTTCCTAAAATATTTTAAAGCATTGTTTATGTGGTCCTTCTTGCACTACAATACTCGTAGCAATGTTTTATTAAAGAAATATGTTTTCTTGTTTCCTGCATATTGTTAATCATGTCCCATTGAAGTATCGCGCTTTCATGGTGCAATATATGGTGATAGTGTTTTATCTTAAGTATTAATTTAAGATTATTTACGATTATTATAAGAAGTATTAACTTGAAATTAAACATAATGTTAGTTTGTAAGTACTATGGGTGTGGCATTTTCCTTGCGAAAATACCCCCAAAAATAAAGATAAAAAAGGTGATTTTAAATTAATATCGTGTGTTAATAAGGCTGATACTTAAGGGACCGAAGGACCTGGGCCTGACTACCGGATCTGGCTCCAGAATGGCTACTAATTCGGAAGTCCTGCTGTCGCTAGCCGAGAAAGCACTCAGCTCAGAGTTGGTAGACCAGGCCCTATGTACTAACGAATATCGGTATAGCCTGCGAGAACCTGGCTGTCGTAGGTGTATGTCGGACTCCATTATAAGAGCATCCAGACTAAAGACACAGCATCCTTATTATATTCTATATTAAAAGCCACGATTGGAATATCGTGGCTTTGTGAGAGCAAGCCACTATCGCCCGGGGACGTGGGCTCACACAGCGGCAGTTTTATTTTTACAATTTGAAGCCTAATCCTATCCTATCCTACTAATGTTATAAATGCCAAAGTTTGTCAGTATAGATGTATGTTTGTTGCTCTTTCACGGCCAATCCGCTGAATCAATATTGATGACATTTGGCACAATTATTCCTTATACACCGGAATAACATATAGGCTATAGAAATCGTGTTAATTCTACAGGAATAGGATGACACTAACAAGCGCCATCTATTATGGAGCTATCCAAAGGACAACAGTTCACACGAACGAAGTCGCGGGTAAAAGCCAATGATATAAAAATTATTTAAAATTAAATTTTAGTATCATAAAAAGCTGTGAGACCCAGCGGTGAGACCGTGGAACTCTTTCGAAAGGGACACGGTTTCAAACCCTGGGTTTTTTTCAAAACCAATGTGTTTTTTGTGTAAAATCTTAGCTATGTCTCTAATTGATATTTATAGTTCAATAAACGCTTTTCAGTGAAAGAGAACATCGTGAGGAAACCTGCATATCTTTAGAGAATCCTAGAAAAATGTGAAACCTATCAATCCGAATTGGAACAACCAGGTAGGTCTTAGCTCCAACCCTTCTGTTCAAAAGTGGGATAATAACATGTTCTTAAACATGTTTCATGCTCTATTCGGCGAAGGCAAACACAGCAAGGAAATCTAAACATCTGGAGAACTCATGGGATGTGTGGGACCTTCCGTTTCGTCATAGCACCCGCGACGTGCTATGTCCATGCTTCAATCCTTTTCTCTTAAAAGTGGAGAGGTGGTCTTTAGAGGTTTTAAACTACGACAAATTCAAATTAAAATTCAAAATATCCTTTATTCAAATAAACTTGTAAACAAGTGCTTTTGAATCGTCAACTTTACTGCTGGTTCGGAAAGCTGTTCCTACCGAGAAGAGCCGGCAAGAAACTCGGCAGTTGCTTTTTTTTAAATATAATACTTAATACTATTTACATTAAGTCGTTACTGTCTTGTATAGGTTCAAAGAGTGCTATATCCACACATTCTTGTCTTCTAAATAATCAACAGTATAGTAGGCTTTCTGTATCAGCCTCTTTTTAACAGTGTTTTTAAACTGCTACAGAGACAGTCTATAGAGTCTGTTTCAACCGCATATAAAATAAATAAAATATAGATATATAAATCTAAAACAGCTTGCTGGTATCGCCCTTGATTGCTACTATTTTTGCGGAACGGCAATTGATTTAAAAAAACTGCCGTTGCTAAAAATATCAGTAACCCTAATCAAGACCAGGTGCTAAATGGGGTAAAAGTAAAAAAACACTATTGTTGTCGTTAATCCTACCCTTGCGGAACGCACCCTCCCTTGCTTTTTGTCAAGGTTTAAAAAACTAGTGCGAATTGCGCCGTGCGCTTAGAATTAAAAATACTGACAACATATATATTTTTTTATTGTATTATTCTAATTAATTTGAAAATAGATGATGTTCATACGTTCTCGTTCTCTCTTCAGACCTAACTAGAACGATGTTCATAAAGCTTATTATACTGTTGAATACTATGTTGATGATAAAAAGCTTGGATTTAAGTTGCTACCAGAAACGAACTTGATTATATTGAAATTTTTTATAAATTATATATTACTAGCGGCCTGCCCCTGCTTCGCACAGGTATAAAATATCCCATGTCAGTCAGTGTAAAAAAAATGATTAAAATCGATCGAGTAGTTTTGATTTATTCATTACTGCCCGTGTCCCGCACGCGTTAAATTTGGAGAAAAAAAAAATTTCCTTTCCCTATACCAAGAAGATTTCCTGCTATCTTTGGAATAACTAAATTCGTATAGTACATTTTTACTTATTTATTTTTACATTTTCCCTATGTATTTTATTTTTACAATTAATTACAGAATGTATTTAAACAAACTCTTGAAAGAGCGACATAGCTGCTAAAGTCGAAGTGTTATAGGGCGAAGCGCGGCGTCCTCACGGCATTCTAAATCTTTAATATCTCCGAAAATGTTCACTTAAATTACATACTGTAAACGGCCATATTGATCTATATTAAATCAACTATTTATTTAAGGTACTTAATTGGATAAGGATTAATGCTGTATTGTATAAAAATTGCTTCAAAAATATGGCATAATTTTTCTTAAAAAGTAAATGAAAAAAAATGCTATATTGGGTTATCCATAAGAGATAGACATATACCATCGCGGACTTTTCTGTAGACCTTTTCAAGATGTACAAATACTTAGTACACTATTTTGATAAATCTCGTAGGGTTTAGCCTGCGTTTGCAATGTAAGCGGAAAAAAATGTAATTATTTACAGAAACCTCAAAAATTACAGTATTTCTCTACTTCGTATTGAACGTTATTATACGTACAAACCTTCCTCTGGAATCACTCTATCTATTAAAAAAAACCGCATCAAAATCTTTTGCGTAGTTTTAAAGTTTTATGCGTACATAGGGATATAGGGACTTTGTTTTATAATATGTAGTGATTTAAATAATTATTTTCCTTATGTAATTATTAGTATTATTTTATATATTATCATGTAATAATATGATTTTTATACATATATAACTTGATACTTATATGCACACGGTCTCCTCCGGCGCGTCCCAAGGTTGTCCCAAGGTTGTCTGTCCGATAAGCCGTATAGCTTTAAGCACATCTGTCGATGTCTCGTAATATTTGCCCAGTCAACTGTTGACTATTTTCAAACAGTTTAGCGTAGTCATGAAGGGAGGTATGGGATTTCAGCAGCCAGTTTGACCCGAGCCGCTAGCGGGCGGTGCTGACACGGGGGTCCCGACCCGACCCGCATCGATGTATTACATAAGCGCTGCTCAGCGCTGGCTCACGCTTAAGTAGTTGCCTTCGTGGTCAGATAGCTCCTTATAACGCTAATAGATAGATACACACTTAGAATACATTTCATGGGACGTCATTACTATACATAGACGATGAAAGAAGGGATCGGTAAAATAGGCGTCCTAGCGATGTCTTCCGTAACCTTAAGCCTTACTTATTAAAATATCACCGGCGGTACAAAATAATGAATAAATATTTATAATATGAAATAACCAATTAAATAAATAAATAAGTACTAAGGACATTAGTTTACGTAGTAATATTGTTCGACTTTCTGTTTGAAACAAAAAAGCTAGCATATTTTCTAATATCTAAAAGATGGATTTAACTGTAAAAGTAGTTCAAAATTTAACTGTAAAAATTGGAAGTTAAATTTAAAATGTGAAGGAATTTTTAGTTTTCAGAACGAGAGTTCAGTTTCAGGCTCTCTTGGGAGAGAGTATGTTCCCTTAAGAAATATAAACTGTTCCTTCAGTACGTGAAGAATATGGGCTGTTCCTGCGACTGCGGATAGGGAAGCTGTGGGCCTAGGCTGAAAGTGGGGGACGAGGTTGCATTTGTGTTTGCTTGTTTAGTACCGACAGCTATGTTTAAGATTTTTATTTTAAAATATCAGTGGAGTAGCACTACATGCTACTTACTAGAAAATATTTGCCTTAAGTAATTATATATTACTAGCGGCCTGCCCCTGCTTCGCACGGGTATAAAATATATATCCCATGTCAGTAAGTGTAAAAAAAATGATTAAAATCTATTGAGTAGTTTTGTTTTATTTATTACTGCCCGTGGCCCGCACGCGTTAAATTTGGAGACAAACAATTTCCTTTCCCTATGCCTATTATTTTTATTTATTATATAATACATTTTTACTTATTTACTTTTACATTTTCCCTATGTATTTTATTTTTACAATTAATTACAGAATGTCTTTAAACAAACTCTTGAAAGAGCGACATAGCTGCTAAAGTCGAAGTGTTATAGGGCGAAGCGCGGCGTCCTCACGGCATTTTAAATCTGGAATATCTCCGAAAATGTTCACTTAAATTACATGCTGTAAACGGCCATATTAATGTATATTAAATCAACAATTTATTTAAGGTACTTAATTGGATAAGGATTAATGCTGTATTGTATAAAAATTGCTTAAAAAATATGGCATTATTTTTCGTAAAAAGTAAATAACAAAAAATACTATAGTGGGTTATCCATAAGAGATAGACATATACCATCCCGAACTTTTCTGTAGACCTTTTCAAGATGTACAAATACTTAGTACATTATTTTGATAAATCTCGTAGGGTTTAGCCTGCGTTTGCAATGTAAGCGGAAAAAAATGTAATTATTTACAGAAACCTCAAAAATTACAGTATTTTTCTACTCCGTATTGAATGTTATTATACGTACAAACCTTCCTCTGGAATCACTCTATCTATTAAAAAAAAACCGCATCAAAATCTGTTGCGTAGTTTTAAAGTTTTATGCGTACATAGGGATATAGGGACTTTGTTTTATAATATGTAGTGATTAGAATCTTTTCATCTATTTAACTAAAATTAATTATTAGATTACATATGTATTTAAATCTATATAAACTTTTTCTTTTTCTCTATATTATCCGTATTCTCTTTCTTCTTCACTTCTTGTATTTTTCGTTCTGTTACTCAAGGGATAACTCCACCTTTATACATGTGTTTATTTACTTTTTCCTTCTCTTTTCTAACTACATGTATAAAAAGAAATAAATAAAATTAATAAATATTATTTTTAAATTACTAGTAATTAAAAATCTAGATTACTGTTCCCGATTCTTTCATTCATTTCTGCTATATAATTTAGTCATGGATTGCGGAAGGATTAAATAAAAAAAGGGAAAACTTTCACATCGTTTATTGTTTACAAGTTACGAACATGTGTAGATAGCGTTACCAGCCCGAGGCGGAGGGCGCGGCCGATGCTGCATCTTTACCGAGACTCATTTTAGGTCAACACTTCAAGTCAAATGTCGTGAGTAGTGACGTCGAGAGCCGCGCTGCTCTAGCGTCGACGGACCGACTGCGCTGCTCACAGATGAGGGAGCCCGTTTGTCGGAGATACTAATGTTTGTCGACACAAAAGTGATAGAGTGCAGAGTGGCGAGGAGAAAGTTTCCATACGATACGACAGCACCGCGCTCCCGGGCGTGGCCGCAGCCCCAGCCTCGCTCGGAGGAAGAGCACCTCCACCGGCTCGCTCTCCGAGCCGTTCGCGCGACCTCCGACCTCTGGTTTCCGCAGCCAGCGGCGGCTCCCTCACCCGTCACCTCCACTGGCCAATAACGCTCCGCACGAGTACAACAACAAGGTTCCCGACGGAGTAGAATGGCGCTCGCGGCGGTCCTCCGGGCGCGTTCTCTGCCGTCCTCTCGTCGCGGTGCCGCCGGCCGGGAAAGTTAGCAGGCTATACAGTCTCTCCCCAGTGGTGTAATGCAGTACTATACAACCTACTACCTCACCCCGCCGGCGGCGCGGGCTTCGGGCTTCGGGCTTCGGCGGCGGCGACGGCAGCGGCGTTATGAGTGTACTTCACAGATCCAAAAGTAGCCGCCCTAACAGGTGCGAAGACAGAACGTGTCGATACAGCCATAATGAGAATTGGAATAAACTTAGATTGTCTGTTGTTCTGATGATGGCCGTATGAAGCGACAGATCGGCTGGCAGGCGGTCACGATCTGTCAGAAGTTATAAAACAACCGTAAAACTATTGACATGCATTAAGCGAATAAATCACGCTGGCTTGGGAAAATAAAAATCTCCTTCCGGATAAAGATACAGAATAAATGTCAATCCCAAAATTATTCGCGTAAATAAGTGCGAAATGGATCGTGACCGGCTCTCTGTCCGTGCGAGTCTAGATATTCGTGAACGAAAGTGAGCTAAATATGAAACGTGACTCATGCGGTTCTACAGAGGAAGTATACAAAAAAAAAGAAACAAAACAAACTGAAGAAACGTCGAATATCCGCCAAAACTGCGCCCACGTATCACCAAACTTGTGTGAGACGCACTCCCCGGACTACTCGCCGCGCGGCCGGCGTGCGGCCAGCGTGCGGCCGGCGTGCGGCCGGCGAGTTCTGAACGTCGACAGAGTAGCCGGGGCGGTGTCTCCGATCGACTTTTGCGCACAAGTTCGGATCTACGGGTTCCAGTTGAGGGGGCCTTTGCTAGAACGGTAACGAATCAAAAAATTGGCAAAATTTTTGGACTCGCTACAGGAAAAGAAAAAAAAGGTTCACAGAAATAAGCACGGTGAAAAAAATAACTTGAATAATAAACACTAACATTAAAAGGAGGCAAAAGAACTAAAGGATAAAACTACGAAAATAAAATAATATATCAGAAATATATATCTATTATTAGTACCGACGAAACATGTCGGTCACACCGACTGGCCGCGCACCTGCTTCGAACGTGTTTGTCATTTTTTTTGTCGATCTATGGTTACCGCGGGGAGCGACAGGACACGTGGCATGGGCTGTGCGACGCTGGCACCACCGTGACACGTGGCGAGGCGGGGAATAGTGGAGCGGGCCTCGCAGGAGTCAGACTGGTGGTGCTGATGGTGGGGGGCACCGGGGAATAGTGGAGCGGGCCTCGCAGGAGTCAGACTGGTGGTGCTGCTGGTGGGGGCACCGGGGAATAGTGGAGCGGGCCTCTCAGGAGTCAGACTGGTGGTGCTGCTGGTGGGGGGCAGCGGGGAATAGTGGAGCGGGCCTCGCAGGAATCAGACTGGTGGTGCTGCTGGTGGGGGGCAGCGGGGAATAGTGGAGCGGGCCTCACAGGAGTCAGACGGGCGGTGCTGTTGGGAGGAGGGCGTAGTGCGCGGGCCGTGACCCTCTACAGCCAAATATCAATCTGTGTTGCAGATGGAAAACAAATATTTTCAATACAATTGTGAATCTCTGCACCTTACTGTTCACACACATCTTAAATGATATCTAGAAACATAGTACAAACAAACAACAACAAAAATAATAAATTATTGTATAATCTTCGATTAACGAAATAATTTATTAATTTTTACAGTCGCAATGTAATGCTATAAATTAATTAAAGACATTCGTATCAGATTCGTGAGGCCGCTGAAGACTTACAAGTAAATGTGATCTTCCAAACATTAGTTATTACTTTGTAGTAGTGCTAGCAACAGTTACTGTGTCTGTGCAAGTTGAATAGAACTCGTGACACCTACAGCTGGCCTCAGCAATCTTCGGAGATACATATCTAATGTAGTGAACTATTTTAGGACTAAAAAGTAACGCAATAACTTAATTGTTAAAGTTATACAAAAATAGTGTTAAAATACAATACTTCTTATACAAATTTTTATGCATGTATATTTATAGTAATAAATGGAGAATTATTGGCCAGTTAGTATTGCGGTGGCGACTTGCGGTGCACGCAGTTGATTCATACCGAGCCCGTAGATCAGAGATGGGGTTGCTGCGACGGACACAATGTGACGTGGTCTACAACCCCATGACCCCATGACAACGTTCGATTGAGGATGCAATCGCGAGGACATGTCTTTACTTTAATACAGTTAGATACCCATCGAAGTTCTTTATTGTATGGACAGTCGCCATAAAGTTAATGAGCTACATCATATTGACTAATATCTAAGAATCCATTAAGTTATCGCAGTGTTTATATCTATATGAGACATTTTGTTTTTTGTTTTTACAAGCAGCACCACACTACACTACACTACATTACAATAACTCGAATGGTTTATTCCTTTAGGTTTTCTCACTTTTCCCGTATTGTATGGTAATGGTAAGTGCAGGAAGCGGATAACGTTCACACACATACATGCAGGACCAGTCACCACACAAAGCGCTGCCACCAACAACACAACACAAGCAATACACGTTCACTACGATCGTTTCAACCCGAAACCAAACGTCATCAGGAGGATAGTCTCCACGATATACAATTTTGCCCCTCCCAAGCCTCCCACTGCCGGCTAAAACAATAGACGGCTTTTTGCTCTCAAAAAACTCATTTTTAAAAAACATAGCACTCGGGACGTCACAGCCAGAGAGCTCAATAATATCGGATAATAATCAATATTTATTGTAAAACAAACTAATCAAAAAATGTCTGTCTGTATGTGATCGATTTTCTCAAAATGTATTGAACAAATTTTAGTACAACAACAGGTTTTACTAAAACATCCACATAGATACAATTCATGAGAAAGGTTAGGTTAGTTGTAGATTCTTTGGGTTAACTGATTCTGATGGGGCTTTTACTTGAAGATTGAGGAGGGTGTGGAGCAACGTATAAGCTACTTTCAATCCTAGAAGTCTTGCAGGATCGGGATTTACTCTGGAAAAACTATGCGGCACACCGATTTCCACTCGGGCACGTGTTAAGCACGAGACTGATATTGGTTCCTCCCACCAGCAGGTGCTACCGACACGTGTCTCGGTGCTTCTCTGCAGCTCCAGTGGCTGCAGCCTGCCGGACGACGTGTTAGATGCAGCAAGTCTGCCAGAGACGGGGACAGGTGCCAAGCGAGGGTACAGATTTAGTGACATATATAATATTTTACAAAATATTAAAGCACTTTCGTGATTCTGATGTACATAAATATATAAGTACAATATATGTACAACTTGCTATATCCGCAACTTCGAGTCAACTTAAGTTTTCTAATAGCCTAAATTGTATACTGTACTTTGTGAATTATATATTGTCTTTTGTTCCCTATGGAAGAATGACTTTGATTTTTTATACTACCACGTCCATAGCCCATGCTATGATTAGTATTTAGTATTATACTTAAACATATAGAAGGACTTAAGTCGACTTATCTACCTATTCACGCCTGGTATAGGTACATATATACCTGACTCGAAGAAACAACTTTATTTTATAGAAAATGTTGGCTCTCGGCAGGAATCGAACCCAGTGCCCAATAAAATATCTGTGTTCAGATGTATACATGTCTCGTCTGGTTGGATAATGTGGACATGTGGCTTTTACGAGGTATTCACGGGTTAACCCGACAGACACCAACGGAAATTCCAATTGGAATGTAATTGCCTGATTGATATTTATATTGTTTTTTCCAATTCCCGAAGGCAAATGGAATTTCTTTTATCCTATGTGTCCTATATGTTAACCCAGTCTATAAAATTCAAATGTACAAAATTGTATAAGTACTCTAGTGAATTATTTGTGAAAGCGTAACAGACAGGCAGACGGACAGACGAATTCATAATATTAGGATGGAATAAATATTTCGCCCTGTGCCACATATGTACGTGCCACTCATTTGACACCTTCCCCACATACCAGGGTCCCTGACATGCAAGCACCAGGTTCACAGGCCACGGCGGCCCAGATTCTCTCCGCAGGCCAGGTGCCCCTGCTTCCTTCAACCTTGGATCTCTCGCCTCAACCCACGGTCGAGGATGTTTCGAGCCTCTAAATCCAGTTCCCTCCTCTCCACGGGCCAATGTCCCTGTTGGTGACGGACCAGCTTCCCTTCTTCCCTCGCTGATGTGGTCTGCAGAACAACGTCGATCTGAAAACGAGAGAAATCTTTGATTAATACTTTGATTATACAAGATGATGTCTGCAGCTGTTTTGCCGCCGCTCCACACAATGTAGGTACTAACGAAAATTATGCTTGCTCTTGGTGGCTTTTTGCGTCGATCGGGATCTATTAGACTCCGGATAACATTCTTGAAAATACGTTGAAGAAAAAACTTAAGTTAGGGACAAAAGCAGCTTTGTAAAGTAATCAAGTCTAACTGGTAAATAGTACATAATTTAGCAGTACCGACCGAGCTTTGCTCGATATTTTTTAGAAGATGCTATATGAAAAAATATATATTAAAAAGGGTTGGTCATATCTGGGATTTGGCTCCAGGGTATTTTCACTTTATAAGGCCATCAATTCCCCACTGAGCATAATACTCAGCACTGAGTTGATAATTTTGCAAATGACAGCGTAATTCACCTTTGTTTTGTAATAATATTAAAGCAGTCCGAAAACAGGGATAAAACGACTTTTTTTTGTACCCTTGCTAGATCGATTCATCGCCTCCGAAGCCCCCGCATATACTACTACATATATATCTAAGGAGTGTTGTAGGTTTATATAGGCAGGTTTATATCCTATATATTATATATAGGATACATAATACGTTTTGTTTCCCCCATAAAATAAATTTTAAATATCAATTAAGCATCCAAATATTAATCGAATGCAAACATATTATTAAAGATTGCTTATAGATGCCCATCCGGAGTTTGAAATCACTAACGGTAAGAAACACGCCGTCCGTACCGTTAGGCCATCACGGTTTCCGTCCTGTGATGGTTGCTGATATCAACTGCAACATTTGGTAACGACGACAATATTTTTTTTCAATCTTTGTGTGAGTCTATCTCTTGACCGTACTTAGGATATGGGATACCGAGATTGTGGTAGTGAATGTGTGTAGCGGTAGGTGGTGTATCGTAGTAGTATGTAATGTATGCGTTCTTACGAATCTTGCACGCTCAGAAAATGGATGCTACTATCGACAAACTTTCTTTCGTTGAGAGTTTTAGTAAAATAATATAGACATTACTTTTGTTTTTTTTCCGCTTAACTCTAACTTAGCAACGGCACGGTGACAGCGTCGCGGATCGCGTGCCCTTCTGCCTTCTTCGCAAGGAGCTATTTCCGAAACTTTTGAAGTCTAATTCCCAAAGCCGCCCCGCGCCGGCCCGCTCCCGTACGTAAACTCGTTCCCGCCAAAACGGCCGCTCTCACCGAGCGACGGTCGACGGATCGTTTCCGCTCCGGAACCACTAATGGTGACCGTTACGTTTTTTACACTTTATATAAAAACTCACCGCGTAACAGTATCTGTCGTCATCGCGTAAAAAACTTTTCTGCTAGAGCCGCCAGTAGCAGCGGGCGCCGCGTCGTTCATATTACGACGCGCGAAAAGTAGTGTCTTAGTAAATTATTAGTGCGGGTATCGCATCTTCTTGACTCCGTGTGATAGAACGATACTCGGGTACTTGGAGATCCTGATCTCTGTTATAAGAATTTGTTTTTAAGTGAGTGACCCTCGTTCGGCCACAGCTCCAAACTTGCCGGCAACCGCTGTTATATCTTAGCAAATAACTGTATTTATCATCACGAACGGCCTGTGCCGCTCGTATCGCGAACAGATCCGACTAACCTAACCCGTAACTTGGACTCGTACTCAATACTGCGTTAAAGTACACGCGACACCTCTAGATCAACCAAAAAATACATGGAACAAAGAAATTAAATTATGTCAAAACTAAAGTTCTGCCTATATAAATACAAAAGCAGTAAAGACCGAAACGCAAAACTAGACCTACGCCATCATGAGTTGAGGATTATCGTTTGACATTATTGAATACCCATACAGCTCATTATTCCTTACGTCGAAGCGAACACACACCTTTTAAAGATATTTATTTAAAAATGCTTCACTCTATTATCAGGCGACACTCCATTTGTTCATTTTTCATCATAATATCGGAGACTCCCCGTGTCCTCCCGCCGCGGCCCCGCACCACCACGTCCAGCGACAGCTGCAGTCTCATTCCTTTACCCGTCTCCGTAAAGCTCAAGCTTACAACATCGTTACACTAATTTCACACCCAATATCTCGCGGAAGATGAGATTTCTGTGCTTAAATCAAAACAGGTGCTGCCAACGTTTAAAATTGCGTAAAAAAGGAAAAAAACACAAAACGCTCCCGTGAGAAAGCGAACAGCTGTTATTTGGACGTACAATGGCAGCTTTTTACGCGTTTTTTTTTGCAGAAAACTGTAAGTTTTACAACACGGATATTATTAAGATCCATTTGTGAATTTACTTATAATCTATCCGTTTTAAAAATTAATTATTAATCACGCAGCTATAGTATACTAATGTCTCGCACTACTCGTGAAGAGCGGTGAAACCACGTCATCGTTACAAGAGTGACGGATTCAAACTTCGGCAGGCACTTTCAGTTTTATGTGAAAGAATGAATGATTTATGTAATATGTACACTACATTACTATTAAAGCAGCATGATCGGTCTAAGTTTGGATCCTTCTCCATATTACAGAGCTACGAGTATATCGGACCCGAACCCACGCTCGGACTCAGCAGCGGGAAACGGAAAATCAATCCATAGTGCAATGTAAAAAAACTGTTTACACGATAACAAATGTCTACATCTGATAGGGAAACTTGCACCCATTTATTTACATAATTCATATGTAAATGTTTTCTATAAAATAACTATGGAACGAGCCTTTTGAAGCCTACCTCCGACCCATGAACTAAGCGAAAACCTGTCGAGATTTCGGTCAAAGCTTTTCGATCGTTAATCGAAACAACAACCGAAGATTATAGTCGAGTCAATATTCCAGGTAGCGATATCACGAGTGAGATCTAATACTACGTACGGCCAACAAAGGTCCGATGGAAGCTCCCATTTACTTACACGGAGCCAAAAACACCAGAACGCATAGCACCAGTGATTAGAAAATAATTGGGATGCCGCTGAACAAAAAATGTAACTACAAGAAAAGCCTCAAATTTTCAACTAAAATCTAAGTTGTTCTTTATCATTTTAAAGACATTTTGTTGCTAAATAAAGTTTCTATTAACAATTAGATCAGTCCCGTCTAGTCCCGGGGGCGGGTCGCGGGGGGAGGGCGGCCGTCTACCGTCTAGACAGCTGATCGACTGCCGCTCGAGACAGCACTCCGCGGCCAGCTCCCAGCTCCGAGGCCAGAGACTGCGGACAGCCAGACGGGACGGCGGCCGGACATTATAATATCACTACATATTATAAAACAAAGTCGCATTCTTTGGCCATATATCCCTATGTATGCATAAAACTTTAAAACTACGCAACAGATTTCGATGCGGTTTTTTTAATAGATAGAGTGATTGCAGAGGAAGGTTTGTACGCATAATAACATTCAATACGGAGTAGAGAAATACTGTAATTTTTGAGGTTTCTGTAAATAATTACATTTTTTTCCGCTTACATTGCAAACGCAGGCTAAACCCTACGAGATTTATCAAAATAATGTAAGTATTTGTACACCTTGAGAAGGTCTACAGAAAAGTCCGCGATGGTATATGTCTATCTCTTATGGATAACCCACAATAGCATTTTTTTGTCATTTACTTTTTACGAAAAATAATGCCATATGTTCAAAACAATTTTTATCCAATACAGCATTAATCCTTATCCAATTAAGTACCTTAAATAAATAGTTGATTTAATATAGATCAATATGGCCGTTTACAGCATGTAATTTAAGTGAACATTTTCGGAGATATTATAGATTTGCCGTGAGGACGCCGCGCTTCGCCCTATAGCACTTCGAATCTTTTAAGAGTTTGTTTAAAGACATTCTGTAATTAATTGTAAAAATAAAATACATAGGTAAAATGTAAAAGTAAATAAGTAAAAATGTACTATATGAGTTTAGATATTCCAAAGATAGCAGGAAATCGTCTTGGTATAGGAAGAGGAAATTGTTTTTCTCCAAATTTAACGCTTGTGGGCCACGGGCAGTAATGAATAAATCAAAACTACTGGATCGATTTTTATCATTTTTTTACACTGATCGACATGGGATATATATTTTATACCCGTGCGAAGCAAGGGCAGGCCGCTAGTTATATTATAATAATATTGAGGCACGCCGCTTCCGAACTAATAAAACATTGTTTTTTTTGCATATATTTTAGTTGCTGTAACCGTAAAATCCTAAAATGCAGCGTCGATATACCATCACCAATGTAAAGAATATTTATATTCTACGAAGAATTGATTTTTTATTTCTTAAATTATTTTTGCCTGATGAATTTATTCGACAAACATAAAAAAATATTCCTAAGATATTATATGTCTGTGGTCACAAACTTCACGGTATAATTTGCCGTATTTTTTTCATTTTATTGATAGAGTGTTATTATTTCGAAATTCTTACTGAAACTGAACTTCTTCTTCGTCTTACGCAGTTCTTTAAGCACGGCGTGTCGAGCTTGCTTTTTACAGAGATTGGTATTAATATTCCAAATCAAAAACCAGCTCGACGCGTCATTGCGTGTGTGAATAGCGAGCTACTTTTAATACGTTTACAATGCTGATTCTGTACGAATGAAACGACTAGGTATCAGATTAACAGACCTCTACGTTATCGCACTCGTGTAGTGTAATCATGTTGCTTAACTACTCACATTTAGGTTCCGTCTCCTTACAAGTGAGATAGATAGATATAACAATTCTTTTGAGCTAACGCTTATATATATTGCTCTCCCCGTGTAATTCCCATTCTGGGGGCCTTTTATAGAAATCGATTCATGTGGAACTACAGACATATCGATGCTAGAGTTCGGTGGCTGCGCAGGTAGTAACAAAATTCCAATTACCTTCCAATAGGATTTCCTCAGCACCTCGACGATACGACGTTTCCTGAGGGCCCGGCCGGACTGACGGACGGACTAAACTTTATTTAGACGACTATAGTGTGCTCGCTATCCCTAAATGTTTCGTTTTTAACTACCAGGGGCTGATTTCAGAAATTTTATGAAAGTCTGTTTAATAATATGATGATAAGAATGACAGATGGCTCAACAACTGTATATTAAAATGACTGTGATATATACATAGCTACTAATGTTATAAATGCGAAAGTCTATCTGTTTGTCTGCTCGTTAAGTTTTCTAATCTCCGGACTATTAATGAAATTTGACCTTTTAAAGCCGTAACATATAGGATAGTACTTCTACTTTGTTCACATAAAAAGGGGAAACATGTATTGCATTACAAGGGAATAATTAAAGTCGCGGGTAGATGTTTGACGGTTAGGTGCGGGGTGTAACGATTCAAAAGACGGCTATAATAAAAGTGATGCGAATAGCTCTCCGCCTTCTTATGGCTCGAGAGATGAAAGAGTAGCACCGTAAGAGTATACCGGTACCTAAGATCTGTTTCAAGCCGCAGCACAGCCCAAGCCATCCGATAGCGGCTAGCTCAACAATCCCTGTCGATCTGCATCTGAGGTTCATCGGTAAAGTTAGATTCTACCGATGAACCTCAGATGTTGCTAGGATTCAGCTATCGGTAAGTAGGAGCCCCTGATACCGTCAGTCGCTCAGTCCGGACGGGCCCTAACGTCATCCGCCGTGTGCGTACGTCGTCCGAGCAGTTCCGGCTGCGTGACGTCATCTCGTCAAGGTCTTCATCTGCAACAAAAAATTTGCAACTTTAAGAAAGTAATTTGCTATTCCTACTGCTGAGTAAACGTTTATCTCTTTGACGATAATAATTGTTCACTTGAAGCTTATGCCTGTGGGGGGAACCACTGAAGAATACTTAGAGGTGGATTTTTGATGGAAGTTAGGCTAGTCCTCATTTTAAAAAAATATGTTAAAGGGAAGACACGCCGTAAATACCTTCCTTCCGTATATTTCGTACTCAGCAGCCCTACATGCTTAAAATTGCCACCGATACTTGGCTCTCTGTTCCGATGAAAGACTAATATGTATATCCGATCTAGTCCGATGACTAGTCAGTCACAGTCGTACCATCTGTTCTCCAGTGTACGTCGCCCTAAGATATGGTCTGGTCTCTTAGAATGATCTCGACTATTAAGATTTCATTCCCGATGGCTACGACGACGCCGCTGCACTCGCCCATACGACCCGGTGATGATATGAATACGAGCTAACAGAATATTTTCATTTTGAAAGAAAACGCAATACAAAACGGGACACCGGTCCGTCTATAAAAGATCAAAATATACCAAGCTTCAAGACGGTGCAACTGAAAGCTATAAATCTGTTATTTGAGAGCAATCAGTATCGAACAGCCTTGCGTCCAGTGCCGTCGACGAACTTAGGTTTCGAAGAGAGCTCTATAAATTGTACTTTCATGTGTGACTTCCACGTACTATATTTTAAAGTCGTAGTTCCGACACATCGCACCCCGTCCGTCGTTATGTCATAAGTCACCGATGCCCCTGTCCCCGCGGCCGCCGCGCCGTGCGCCCGCGATCCGGTTCGTGGCCGCTAAAAAAATGTCTGCCGCCGGTCTGCGGCCGCCAGCCGGCCCACGGGCGGACCACTCTGGCTCTGGCCTTATCTCGTGGATGCCGACCGAGCCCCGGATGTCGCGGCGGGACCTACTCTACGTACGGCAGCTTGTATGTCTAGAGGTAATCTACGTACCGCGTGTCCCGGTCCCACACGGCTGGAGTGTAAAAGGGGAAACTAGAGTCGATTGTATCGTTAAATAAGCGTCATTTACGCCAGTTGTGTCACTTTTATTTAGAATACTATGACAGTTGTTAGGTGTTGACTCCGAATAATATAATGAATATAAAATGAACTCTAGTTTCATGTACTTAAATCCTGTTGTATCAAATTATGTAGAACATATTGTACTTAATATAACTTAATATATAATCCATACGGAGTGTTCGGCACGGGCTTGGCATTCATGGAGGTAAGAAATTCAGAATAACAAAATTCGTGTAAATTATAAGTATTTAAAAATGTTATATTCAGTGTTAATGTATGTATGTCACTGTATATTACAAAAACAGATGCGTCAGATATGGTGCATGAGTTCTCTCCTAGAGTCGATATCACATATGCCGCAGAAAATACTGAACGCATATAAATATGTATATTTATCAATAATAATACTATATAAATATATATTAAAACTACGAGATGTCAATAAATAAAATAATCTTTTATATTGTATTTAATTGTCTTTATGTAAATTCGTCTCGTTTAAACGATATTATAATTTCCAAACGTGCCTAATCTTTCTTTTAGTTGTACGTGCGAGGGACATAAAAGCAACGCTATGTATAGAACGCTTATCGCTCGTAGTCATTTCTCGCCTTATAAACTAAAGGATTGATATGTATAACATTTTGGTTGTTCCGGCATTTCTTTTAGCGTCCCTTAATGTTAGTGCTACTGCTAGTGTAGTGACCCCCCTCCCCCCCCCCCCGGCAGTGACACACTATTGTTACATCGGTAACCGCCGTCGGCAGTTTAAAGTCGCGGTGCGATCGATCTCATTGATTTCTGCGAGCGTATTGATTTTTTAAACCCATTGTCCGCCACGCTAGGGTTGTAGAAGGGTGGAACAATAGAGGGAACTTAATTTTGGGGACAAACGTGCCAATTTTTAGAGTTGTTTATAAAAAACGCGCCATCTGCTCCCGTACCGAATGGTATTTCCTTATTTTTTGTATAGAATGTAGTTCGTTAGGCGGCGCACGACACGAACGGAGGGCTGGGGACGCGGAGGGCAAGAGATGAGTCGAGTATTCTGCGAGACGCGCGAGGCCTGCGCCGGTACAGCCTGAGACGGAAGTGACGGAAAGCAAAACACTTGAAATCCAGGGTTTCCTCAATTTTAAGGCCGAAGTCATTATGCAAGGAAACTGAGTTGCACTCCCTTATTACCTAATCACCTAATTAGAGCGACCTACTGAACATAATGGAGTACTTATGATATCTCATCAGATCAGATCTCATAATGGAGAACTAATGGAGCGTCTTATATAACTTCATAAAGAATCGCGATCGCTAACACGTAATTCGCAACCGGGACATGTTCGTTAGCGAAGATGGACACCCAGCTTTGTAACATCACTCGGCGGCACGATCCCGCCACACTCGAGACGATGTAAAAATTTATCAAGGTCGTAAAGGGTAAAAAATAAGACAATCGTATGTGAATAGATCCCGACGACGGTCGCAGGCCAGCCGCCTCACCGCCGAGCCGCCGGGTCTCAGTGTATAAGGCAGGGGCAGCTATTGTCGCGGACGGCAGCGCGCCGCACGTGACACACATACAGACCGACAGACATTAGTTCAACAATTACGATCGTGCTGCGGTCGATACTATAATAAGTACTCATATCGAAGTTTCCAACACTTCTGTGAACGTTGCTAGCGGTTAATCCGATTTCATCTTAAAGATCATTACTTACCGTCTCATGAGATATTGTTACGGAGGTAATTCGTAATATATACCTAACCTTTAGCCGATTGCAATTTAATGGAAAAAAAACAGTATAAAATCGTAAAGGGATCGATTCGGAACATACAGAAACATAATATATCACTTTTTTGTATTATTCTAAAATAATAATTGAAATCGTATTAATTATTATATAGTTGTAAAAGAAGTGAAATAAAATTCATAAAGATATTGTGCGATATAGGTTTTATAGCCGAGTTGTAGTGAGTCTGTCCCCAAAGAAAAAACCTTTAAGTTACTTATTATAAAAAAGCCTCCAAAAGCTATCTGTCAGCATAAGAGCGTTGTAATAATCGACATTTCAATATAATATGATCCAGCTCTTATAATAAAGTCTTCAATTTTTAAGATGTAGGTTTTTTATTTAAGATTTTATATCACTTAAAATACTGGGAGTGCCTTTTAAAAATATTTTCAACAAAAGAACTTCGCGTACGAATTATCTCCGGATTTTTAATATAATGTACAGTCTACAGGCCTGCTGCTGGCCCGGGCCAGGTCCCGGGGCGGGCAGCGCCGGGTCCAGCCCGTGGTAGGAACGTCCAACCGAAGCCTGACACTAGCTAGTTCACCTGTATCTTGTTCCTTATTAATATATTATACTCTTATTGCATAATTCTCCGGGATTTTAATGTGGTTGTTACGGTAACAACGTTTTTTTTTAATCGATAGAGTTCTTTTAAGACGTTTAAATTCAATTCTAACGAAAAGCGTTTAAAGAATTTCTGATACAACAATAACAAAAAAAGAGAACCGAGTGCGCTGTCTCCCGCTTCTACGAGTAATTTATAGAATTAGGCGTTACTTTGCTGATATCCGTAACACAAAAGTAATATTGAAGTTATTTTGCTATAATCCGTGGTTAAGTAAAAAGAAAATACATATAATGCTATGTGTAGAGCGGACTACTAATCGCAAGGTTTTGCGATTTTGTCATGAGTCCTTTTTATCTCCTGATGATGTTTCGATGGCGGGGCGACACGGCATGAAAACTAGAAGTCCACTCTACATTTAGGATTATATATATTTTCTTAATCGCGGATTATAGCAAAATAATTTCGTAATTACTTTTGTAATGCTACAGTCGAACACCCACCACCCATCTGTGATAAAGGTTCATATGTTTATAATATTATTAATATAGGAGATTATGTCGACTGGAGCCGCACTAGACTGTCCGCCTGCGAACCCTCGATAAGAATCTCGCGAGCAAGACGCGAGGTGGTAGAAGCCAAGAGCTATACTCTGTACTCCCCCCTCCGGCCGCAGTCGACGTGCTTTTCAACAGGTTTTCCTCGTGCACTCCGAGGAAAGTATTATTCATGTATAAATTTAATAGAAATAATAAACGTTCTCAGAAAACAATAAACTGTTCTGTGATAAACGCTACATTTAAACCATAATTTTTCGTGGTTATTATAGACTCGTGAGGCCGGCGCGGCTTGCAGAAATAGTATGTTAGCATGCTCTCGAAATTTCAAGAATGAACTACTGAAGTGGACGGCAATCATAATAACACAAGTCACACTTAACGCAGTGTGTGGAGCCAGTTGTAAAAGAAGCTCCGACCGACCGGAGCCACGATCCGCAGTACGGGGCCGTGTCGGGGCCGCCGAGCGACAGCAACCTAACTGGATTGGCTCTAAGGGACCTTCCGACTGTTCCGGCCAGACCACGCGAATAAGAAGAACATAACGCTGTGAGCACAACAGGATAGATCGAGAAGAACCACAGATTAGAGTTATGACAGTTCTGTATTATACATATAATGAAACAAGTCGTAATCATTATACTAGACGCTATTCAGTTTCTGTACACGAAATGCCACCACTAGGTTATGAGAGGATAAAAGCCTATTTTAGTAACAAATAGTTCTACACGTTTACATTCCTATACAAATTATACTATGGCATAAATTTTTACTAAAATAGGCTTTTATCCTTTAACAAGCGGCCTGCCCCTGCTTCACACGGGTATAAAATATACATCCCATGTTAGTCAGTGTAAAAAAATGATTAAAATCGATCCAGTAGTTTTGGTTTATTCATAACTGCCCGTGGCCCGCAAGCGTTAAATTTGGAGAAAAACAATTTCCTTTCCCTATACCAAGAAGATTTCCTGCTATCTTTGGAATATCTAAATTCATATAGTACATTATTACTTATTTAATTTTACGTTTTTCCTATGTATTTTATTTTTACAATTAATTACAGAATGTCTTTAAGCAAACTCTTGAAAGAGAAAAAAATGTAATTATTTACAGAAACCTCAAAAATTACAGTATTTCTCTACTCCGTATTGAATTTTATTATAAGTACAAACCTTCCTCTGGAATCACTCTATCTATTAAAAAAAACCGTATCAAAATCTGTTGCGTAGTTTTAAAGTTTTATGCGTACATAGGGATATAGGGACTTTGTTTTATATTATGTAGTGATATATAACCTAATTCTAAAGGAGCTTAAATGAAAACTTTGTTAACACTTTTTTGTTGGGTTCTCTAGATTAAGATAAGGTTAGTGTAGTGTGAACACCACACCTACTAAATTATATGAAGAATTATTACGTATAACAACAGCAGGCTTAGATATTATTGTAAGTAAAACAAAGATAACAGTCATGTTAACAACATTAATTCGAGTTTTGAGTAATGGTCACCGTCATCGGATAGTTAAATAATGTTAACAAGTTAAAGGGTTAGTTCGGTTATAAATACAGTAAGTAGGTAGTGTGGCGCGCACGGGGGGACTCGCTGCGGAATTACCACTTTTGAGGTCTGACACGGGTCATATAGCTCTAGGGGTAATCGAGATACTCAATAATCTTTATTCTAATAAGGTCTTTCAAGCACTTTTGTGTCATCACGGATCAATATGATTAATGAAGCTACAACTGGTTCGGAATGTTGCTCCTACCGAGAAGAACCAGCAAGAAACTCGGCGGTCAATCTTTTAAACATTTTAAATTTTACATTATTAAATCGCAGTCTCATATGAAGCTGAAAGGATTATCAAATCCTGGCATTTTTATCATCCAAATAATCTAAAAGTTTGTATTATACTTAACGTATAAGCTCTTACACTTAATTTAAACCTTTCTGTAGACTGGTCTAGTATGGATTGAAGAATTTTATGGTAGAAGCGAATACCGAGACCAGCGAATATTTAGACTAAAATTAAATTTAAACAACAAACCCGATGAGGAGAAAAATCTATACTTGATTGTGATACATTATAAAAATTTAAAACACAATGTAATTATAACTTTTGCTGTTCTATCTACCACGACTGATTCACCGCAAGTTTTAGCAAAATAACTATAACATACTTATTACTTTTGTACTACGGAATTGTACAAAGTAATACCGAATTCGATACTTCAGTTAAATGATTCATAAACTTACTCATTACATTGTTACATTACGCAGAAGTTAAACCACTCGCACCAATATTTTATCACTACTGAACTAAATTAATTTTCGTAATCAAATACGTGAAATTTTACGTCACGACACAACACACACCTTCGCGAATCGGCGGCCGACGGCCAACTGACGTTTGAGCTTTTCTGCTTTATTTTCACAGTAACGTCGATTTAACCGACACGGCCTGCTCGTTAATACATTTTAAACTTTATTACATGGCAATAAAGTAGCATTACAATTAACAGAATCAACTTGCTTTTCAACTTTTTGTCACTTCCGGGCTTTTCGTAGCTCAAAGAACGTGTAAGATTCTTATCCGTAATAGTGTCGCGAAGCAATCGACACAACAATCGCAGATAATGCCGTTAGGTGTGGTGTTTGATAACACTTTATTTACGAATATAGTGCAAGCTATCGGAAAAGGAATAGAGGAAAGTGTTCGTGCGATCCCGTCGAGCCGGGCCCCGACTGGCCGTCGAACCTGTCACCTCGGGCGGCGTCGCCTGCAGCCGCCCGCTGCAGCAGTCACTGAACTCGGCCACGGTGTGCAAAAACAATTGCGCTGGATTTGTTATTTTATTGTTTTATACATAATTATTATTGTAATTAATTAGTAATTTTTTGCCAAAACTGACACCTAGCTAATTAATAGCGGGCCTTTCTAATCGAGAGGCAAACGACCACATCCGACTGGAAGTCTTTTTATACCATAATTGGACATCGTTTTTAAAACTTTGCAGTTTGTTATAATCTAAATAAGTAAGATTTTTCTACTGTAACAATATTTTTTCTGAGTAATACGCTCAGCCGACGTATGTTCAATCTGTTGTTGGTGGCGGTCGCAGAGGTCAATTTTTAAACTTATACTTTTAACTTATAATGTTATACAAAATAAGAAATGTAAAAATAATAACCGTCTGTATAAGCTTTAATAAAGAAAAATTTTATTAATATTTGTCCAGCTAATTATAATGCTAATTAAAACAATTCAAGGGTTCGGGGTTTTAATGTGGTGTAGTGGTGATGCGACCCGCGCCGGCCGCGCACCACCACCAGGAGGTTCACACTACCACAATACATCTATAAACCAAGGTATAGTCGGAGAAGGAATTTCTTCATTCAGCTCGTATAAGCAAATATCGAAATTCGTATACCTAAAGCTACATTCGGCCAAATATTTTTTTGCTGGCGCTCCCCGCCCAGACTCATCCCCGGGCGGACGTCGAACCCGCGTCCCTCGCAGACAGCCTTCGCAGGCTTCACGTCTAATGCGAGGCTCGGAACGCCAAAAGTTTCTCGCCGCCTCCAGTGTTTGTCCGCGACACCGGCCGACTGCACCACACGCCGGCACGCGTCTGTTTCCCGGCTGGAATCGCCCGCGGACTAATGGCATTGTCTTATCTTAAGGTGTTCTTTAGCGGAAGTGGGGTTTGCGCGCGAGTGGGATATTTTTTTCGAATTGATCTCATGCTAGTACTATGTAAGTACTTTATTATAATTTCTTATTATTTACAAGTTCTATAAAAACTGTTGAAACGTATCAAATCTACAAGAGAATGCGTCATGTATTTTTCCTAGTCCACAACTGCTTAACGTTATCAATACGTAGATTAGTGCGTGTGCAACAATTGATTTATTTAATGATCTGAACCGATACGTCTGCGAGTCCACACTCGGTGGAGCGAGGCGTCGATCGATAGAGATGTGCGGAAAGGAGCGCGTGCCGACCGCACGACCGCGCGACAGCGCCGCGCGTTCGGCCGCACGGTGCGGCTGCGGAGGACTCTGTCCGGCGGTGTATGCTTCCGAGTATAAAAAAACATTAATTGAGTATCAAACATTGGTTATCATATATTTAATCGAAAAAAAAGATATTGTTAATTCTCAGCTTGCGCGATTCCGAAGCGACGGTTGATTCGTCGTCACTAATGACAAGCAGCACTGCAATGAACGAACGTATACAAAGAGGGGCTGATTTTTAAATTTAGTATAATTTTCTGTATATTCGGAAGATGTTTGCGAGGAGAGCGCATCGTTCGTTCGAGAGTATCGTTTGTAGGATGGATGGATGAGAATCATAAAGGTAGCCAGTAGATACATCGGTGACGCTGTGCGCCGAGAGGAGCGAGCGGCCGGCTGGGGCAGGTCAGGCCCGCGTGGGGTAGGTCGGCGCCGATGCCGCTCAAGGTTGCCGACGGCGACGTCACCGCGAGCGGCGCGGCGACGCTTCACGTGGCCACTACATGCTGCTGAAGTATTGCATGTCAGATACCATCTCCTAGTTATACACCGAAATAACCTTGTAAGAGTTTTCTGTAGCTCCATGGATTTGACAGGAATAAAGAGTACCTAATCTATGTGTCAACAAAAAAATATTATTATATGTAGAATTGTATACCGAACCAACAAACGATTAACTTCGAATTAAGAGCTAATTTATAATACTTTGACTACTACCGGTGCTAACATTCTACTGTCATTTCTAGAAAAATTGTAGGTTTCTATATATTTAATCTTTTTTCAGTATATTTCTATTAATATATTGTGAAAACTTTTTCCTTAAACTTCTGCGGTTTTAAATTTTAAATGGCGCGTATGGATCTCTTTCGCAACACCGATTGTCATTAATACCATAACAGTATTCTGTTACACATAATGAATAAGGAAGTGAACGACTATGAACTATTTCCCCGCAAGACAAGTTGCTATGTGCGTTTTTAATTTCTGAATAGACGGTACAAAAACATATTATAAAAAAAATATTTTTGGTGCATTACCCTGCAGAGTAGATAGATCACCGTCATTTCTTACCGAGATGTCGTAAAAGAGGACTAAGTTATTAACCCACCTTGTGGGTCCGACTGAGTAGAATAGACAACCCTCTTTCTTACCGAGATGTCGCAAAAGGTGACTAGGGTATGTTGACGTCAGGCAGGCGGCCAGTCATAAAATAACTCAAGCCAAATCATGTGACATCATGTTTACAACATATTCTGCCGACCCCACTTAGAGTGGGATAAGGGTAGGAGCGTGAATGATCAGAAAAGAATATTTTTGGTATTCCTACCTAGATAGATATAGATAGACGTTTTATCCTATAGGTTATACGGATTAAAAAAAATATTATGGTAACAATCTAGGATATATCTTTATTTTTATAGATACGTACGCTTGTACTGCTGCTGGGGACCTGACGTCAAACTAAATTGACGTCACGAAATAACATCATATTACTTTAATTACAACATCCATGTGTTCATTCTCTATCTATATCCACGGGATGAACGACGGGGTTTCGTACAATGAATTCTTTATGCATTAGGAATTTAGTTCAAAAATTTACGAGTAATACGTTTCTTAGGCGTACTTCGTGTGCTCATTTCAATGACAACGGCTGAACAGTAATCATGATAAATGATCGATGTGGTCGGCGAGACGCTCGTGCGTCGCCAGAGATGGCGCTGGCGGTCTGTTGCCGACAGAGATATTGTTGCCATCCTAAAGTGATATACCACATAGTGGACGTGTTATGGTAGTGTAAAGTGTGTATTCCGTTAGTGATATAATAAATGACAAATTTAATCAGAGAACGCGGCCAGTGCCATAAAGAGTAAAAAACAGTTAATGAAAAAAATGCGAATAAATCATATGATTTAATTATAACAATGAACTGACAATCATGATCTCCCTGCCCTTATCCCACTCTAAGTGGGGTCGGCACAACATGTTATAAACATGTTGTCACATGATTTGGCTACGTATTTTACGACCAACCGCCTGCCCGACGTCAACTTATCTTAGTCGTATTTTATGACACCTTGATAAGAAAGCGGGTGGTCTATTCTACTTAACCGGATACCACACGGCGTAACAATGAACTGACAATATTTTTCTTTAATTATTTTAAGTGGAACACTACTCTTTATTAGGTTTTTGCTTAATTTTATTTATTATTTCGTGACAACCAATGAAAATTATCCTTTCAACCACAAAAACATTGAAACATATCTTGATATGATAACATGTCTAACGCTTTGAACCCATCCTGACAACATGACAACTCAACTGTAAGTGCATATTAAATAACGATATGGAAATCAAAATACATGTTTTCCATTATCATCATCCGTGCCTTGGCATTCATTACTCTGTGACCCAATATTATAGAAGCAACGCTGCAAAGTGAGGAGGAAGTGGCCTTGGTCAGCCGCAACCCTTAGCAACCTTTGCAACCCTTAGCAACCCGCCACTACAGCGTACTGTACTTTCCTCACCAGTTTATTAATAATACAGAGTGGCAGCCCTGAGGGCCGCACACACGCGCGCGCCGCCGCCGTGTCGCGACGGGCGACACTCATACTGTTGTACGTACGATTTGCGATATACAGGATGCTTACAATTGATATTAACATGAATCTGTGACACGTTTATGATACATCATTAATAACAGTACCTGGGTGACCGAGCCTTGCTCGGTTATTTTTAAAATGATGAAAAAAAATTAAAATTAAAAAAAAAATTGAAAAGAAAAATGAAAAGATAATAGTGCAGGTGGGGCTCGATCCTAGGTATTTTCACTTCTCTAGACCGCCCGTTCCCCAAATGCACTACCATGACTTACGTTTGACAGCGAAACATTGTGATTGTAATCAACGTAAATTTCAAAAAAAATTTAGAGCCCGGAAACAGGGATAAAACGACGTTTTTTTAAAATAAAACTTATCTAGACCGATTTTTCTCACCCAAAACCCCCTACATACTGAATTTCAGTAAAATCGTCAGAGCCGTTTCCGAGATTCCGAAAATATATATACCTATATATATCCTGCATACAAGATTAACTCATTTAAATATTAAAGATAATTACGGCGGGTTAGGAAAAACATGTATTTGTTTTTAACGAGTTAAATAGTTTTCTTTTTTTCTAGGTTGTAGGGAGCACTGGCTACTGTGCGGTACACCACACATAAAAGAACCGTTGTTATTTTAATCAAAAACTGGTTCTTCTTACCTCATTTTAATTAAAGGATCAAATAAACCATAGTAATTTAACGTGAAAAACAAAAAACTTCGGATCCATATCTTTAATATAGCATATATAGTGAAAAGTAGCAAGGTTAGATATAAACGTAGAAAGGAATGAAAACATTAATTAAAGTAACATTTTCAGACAAATTGGCACATTTGATTTACCTGTAGTAATAAAGAACTCTGCGCTCTTTTCAGGTCATTCATAATTTTCTGTAATACGATTGCTCATTTTAAACGATTATCACATTTCACGACACATTTTAATCTCTATTGAAAGTGGTCATATAAATAGTTAATCTGTAGCGAGGTAAATAGAGTTTGTTCTGATCAAGTTTCTAATATAGATTTTAATGTTTCTAACGTATTATATTTAATAAAGATCTATAATATAATAATTATACCCAGAAGTATTATCGAGTCGCAAAAACTAACCTGCCGTATCACGTGTCACTCACACAACGGCACCATTCGGTCGCTGCCGCACGCACACGCGCGCGGCCCGCGTCGGCACACGTCTGGACGCCGGCGCACACAGCCGCACTCCGCACACGCGTCGATGCAAAGTAAACTTACACATAGACGCAAGTTCGTCGACCGAACGCGTGGCGCTTTTTGCGATGTACCGAGATTCAAAATTCGAATCCGATTCTAAATTAAAATTCAATCCTTATTGTATCGAGATAAGACTCGAAATATATAGACGTTATCGAATATCCGCACACACGAGCTCTCATGTTGCGGTGATAAAGTTGAGAATTAAGTTAAAAAAAAATACATATTTCTTTACGCCGTTAAGATATTTTCGATTGATTTTAGGCTCAGCGGCCTGAACATAAAGTATGCTTTCGTTCGTATTTACGACACGTGTAAATGTCAATTATTGTCAAGTTAAGGAAGTTCTTTATGAGAGCCATTTCTCGGTGTTCCGTTTTTTACAAATAATTTGTCGGTGAAATTTTGAATCGAAATTTTAGAGAGTAAAATAATTATAATTAACCAATCGACGCGTGCACGGTCTGCTGCTACCGATAACCGTGCTGTGAAAACGTACTCTACGAAATAGAAATAGTGCGATAGCGGTCGGGCCGGCTGCCAGCCCTGGCGGCGGGTCTGTCTTCCCGCGCCTCCGTGCATCGACACGGCCCGCGAGAGCCTGCGAATATGTGTGTTGCTAGTCGGACGACTCGTCTGGATCGAACCAGTCGAACTACCAGGATTTTCAATTATATTTCTATTTGTAGAGTACTTTTCGTCTCGTAGCGTGCTCCTGCCTGCCTGTTTTAGTATTCTACTTGCGATTGCGAGACGGTTCGATATCTGTGAGATATGGAATCGTCCTCTAAACCTCCACGTGGTGGACATATTGCGATAATTTAAGAATAGGGAAGTGTAATGTATTACTAGGGGTTTACGCGGGCCATCGAATCGGGTACATCGGAATGGAGGAAAACTTCGTTAGTATGGTAAAAAAACGATTTTTGGAGGCGACATCGCATGAGAGACCCTTTTGCTATTACCGATGTGGAGGGTGCGGCCACTAAAGACACGTTTCCGACCGGCCGCCCGAAGCCGGCCGAAGGTTGCGGAGCACGGACCCACGACGCCGGTCCAGATATCGCACGCGTGGACCAAAATCTTACAGATATATGCAGACGGCATAATGCTTGTGTGTAACTAAAACGCATACAATCAATGCCCACGGTACCGCAACTCTTAACGGTGTCGAAACGCCGGATTTTTTTAAAAACTATTAGCGTGTGATAACGATCTCTGCAGGTCCCGGTGAACGTTTCTGTCGGCAGGGAGGCAAGGGTTTTAAAAAACAAGGCCGGGACCATCGTAAGTCAACTTACATCGTTCCTTAAAAATTTTGTATTGTCTCCTATTTCACTCCTTTCATTACATTATGATGTGATGTTTCGATATACGATCAAATTAATATTATTTATTCAAGTAAACTTGTAAACAAGTGCTTTTGAATCGTCAACTCTACTGCTGGTTCGGAAAGCTGTTCCTACCGAGAAGAACCAGCAGAAACTCGGCGGTCGCTCTTGAAAATTTAATTCTTAATACTAGTTACATTTAGTCATTACTGTCTTGTACAGATTCGAAGAGGCTTTCAGTATCAGCTTTTCATTAACAATATTTTTAAACTTCTGTAACGGCAAAGCTAAAATCGATACATTATTTTGTTTGATTGTTTTTTTTTATTTCTTTTGTTGGTCGAAACAGTAGTTTTGTTATTATCATAACGTATTATACTTTGTATTGTTTTATTTACTTTGGTTGTAGAATTGTCGAAGTGTTTTTTATCTTTCGTGTATAATATCTGCATATTATATGTACAGCACGTGGCCCGCGTCGAAGGCAGTTCGGTACTTCCTTGACATTGTGGCTGAGAACGTGATGTCACATCGTTATGTACGGCGGGCAGGCAGGTGACTTAGCGTGGAGCTGGTGGTGGGTTCGACCGACCACTTAGCCATACGAGTAGTCCGCCCGGCGAAGACGCTGCGTGTGCACTGGGCGGTCGCGATTTACCCTTCATTGCATGAGACGCTTTAACGCGGCTACACTTATGGAGGGTCGATCGAACTGAATATAACTCAATAAGCTATGCAGTTTCGGGTCTGTCTCAGCCTTTCAAAAGAACGATTCCGAGCAGCATTTAAAGGGCAATAGTCGCACGAGCCACGGACGACCGGCGTCCAGATCGATAGGGCTTCTGCAGCTCGACCGATCTGACTGCAGCAGGTGCGCGAACGCGACGCTAGCGTAGGCCAATATTGCTCTTATGCAAGCTTTGTACATTCGGAGCGATTGCGGAGGGACATCTTAGTCTTATCGCACAAAATCGGATACAACAAGATTGTCACACACGGCGGTGCGCTTCGCGTCAGTTTTTATCTCAACAAAAAGCTCGGCTCGATGCCCTTGCATGATATGGAACAATAACATCGGCATACTGTGCCACATTTCTTCAAATTTGCGCTTGGATGATTTCTATTGCTAATATCATTATGACCGGGTTGTCTATGATAAAATGGGATAGTTGTTTTGAAAACGACCTTTTACAGTTGCGTTTAAGAAATAAATTAAACACGAGATAGTAGCCCTGAACTCAACCAACGAACGGTTCGAACGGTTCCAGCATTCGGTCCTCGTGGCATTAACGTTATCGCTACACGTGTCAACGTCGAAGCGAGAGCGACGTGTCTTAAGCTGATAACTTGGTATTTGCTATTTAGTTATTTACAGTTGTACCTAATTAACACCCGGCAGCTCGCGGCTAATTAGAGGAAAAAGGAGCTTGTTGTCTAAAGGTGTCATCAACCTCCCTTGTGCCTCTACATGCATACTCGCATTACAATTACGTGGGTACTACAGTAGATTCTTCTTAATACTTGAAGTTATTGTTTATTTTTTTTCGTTGTTATAATTGTCTTAGTTCCTTGGTTAAGGATAAACTATGAAAATAATGCATTGGAGAATCTATACTCGGATCGAAAATTTGTAGTAAATGAACGTGGATTCATGAAAATTCTTTTAAAAATGGATTTCAAAAAGAAAAACATTTATTATTACGATTCAAAACACAAATAACTTGTTTACGGATACACCACATATAATTATATTTTGTGTGTTTAGCTAGGTGGTGAGTGGTCTCATGTTAAAACTGATTTAAGTTCAAACATGTTATGTCAAGTAATGGAATCATGAAGAAGTAATTTGGTCTCCAAGGTGTCGTCAATACTTATTTGTTTAATTTACATTAAAAATTAATAATTAGCTGCCGGCGACGAAACACAATTGGTACAACCAACCGCGACTGATTTAAAAGCTAGTTGTTATATTGATTCCTGGTGAGCAACGGACAAATTAACCTCCTGACATATACTCTTATGTTTTATCCTAAGCTTTAATGGTTGTTACAATAATCATGTGTTTTCAATTACAGCCAACATATTTTAGCACCCGCACCGTCAAAGTAAAACTTACAACCTTTTTAAAATGTGTTTGGCACAAATAAACTAAGTTAAACTAAACTGATAATTAAGAGTACAATAAAGATGACATATTTATGACTATTAATACAGATAATTATTAAATAATTATATAAAATAAAATTTAACAGTTTAAATGTTTTAGTAAATATTTTAAATAATAAGGAAGTGTAAGTTTTAAAGTGTATCAGTTTCCTTTCTGTTTTTTTCCTTGCGACAGATTCATTCTCTTTCTTTTAATAGAAACGAAGTAGTGACTAGACGTGGGCTAGACTAGACGTAATGTACTCTGTGAAATATTGTTTTCAATTTAATACATAAATAAACATTTACAAATAATCTCTTGCCAACATCGACATTCCTGCTCTTCTCGAGCCTTCGGGGATATGTCTGGGTGATGGCAAGAGACCAGACGGCTGACGCTGGTTCCTCGGGAACGGAGACGGGCCCTGATGGACGCAACAGGCGTGATACGCATCTGTCATCGAGAGTTATATATTTGTGCCGTTTGCAGTTGAGACCTTATGGCCATGGAGTCTAAGTGCAAAAAAAATTCTACCCGTGTTAACACCTCGGTTAATTGCCTCTTCAGGTGACAATAGGGCTGGCTGCTTTTTCGCGAAAATAATCAGCTTAGCGATTCAACGCGGAAACGCTGCCAACATTCAAAAAAAAAAATTACAAATATAATATAAATCATGTATTACAATTATGAAATTGGCATAAAATAAATAATATATTAAAAGGATAACGAAATTTGCATGTCATTTATATGACTAAACATTTTGTTACCACGCTTTCTGCCAATAAACTAATTTGATTTGGAATTTAGCTACATCGGCTACAAAGATTCAACGGCAATCTCGAATCGTGTATAATTTTAACTGAAAATGAATTTATTCTATATAATGAGGCTGTATTTGTACAACATACAGTTCAGCATCAACAAAACTGATTGCAACGTTCCAAACGCGTTGAAAGTCGCTTCCTAACATCCCTCGAACGCGCTGTCCTTTTATTTAGTCGTAAGTAAGTAAGTAAGTAGTGGCCTATTACTATCCCACTGCTGGGAATAGGCCTCTTCTCTCCGTTTTTTTTTGGAGAGAAAAATTGAAGCTAAGACCTACCACGCTGCTCCAATGCGGATTGGTAGGTTATATACATCACCAGAATTCTTGAGAGATATGCAGGTTTCCTCACGATGTTTTCCTTCACCGAAAAGCGTGTGGTAAATTGCAATTATCGATTAGACACATAAGTTTTTAACAGAAAAACTCATCGGTGTCTTTGTGTTGCAAAGTTCAGGAACAATAGACATCAACGGGAGCGAGGCTGGAACTAAACAAGCTTTCACATAATATCTGTTTGAAGCTTACAATTAGTACACCATTTCCCACGAACTGAGCCCACAGTTGGAGGGACATTGGTTAAACTTTATGTAAAACACCTTAAATGAAATATTAAGTTCGTCTTATCGATATCAAACAGGAAATGTGTTTAATAATACCTTGACATAAAACATATGGTATGCAATTTTATAGTCATTTTGGGTTAAGTGTAGTAACGTGTAACGATGCTTAGTATGAATATATATTGATACTTCAAGAACGATAACTACATGAGTTCCAATACATTTAAATTTAATTACAATAATTCGCGTTCGTTAAAAAAATCTATGTAAAGTGTAACAAGCAAAAACGTTCTTATACCTTATACATCCGGTATTACAAGATACCACCACTAACAGAAATTGCAGACGAAAGCTTTGAGATTTTATTGAGTGTTGTTAATTGTTCCCTTTGTGATAGTGAACGTGTGTAGTGCTTGTGTATTGTGGTGGTGGTGGTATCACGTATGAAAACGGATAGTCCACTCTACATTATAGATTTTTTCTATTTACTTCATCGCGGATTATAACAAAATAATTTAATACACGACGATCCCGTAATAATAGCTTTCCCCTGCACTGCGGTAAGGTTGCACATTGTCTACGTGTTCCCGACAAGCCGGTTACGAGCACCATTGTAACCAACTGAGACACACACACGAGGAGCCAGTTGTGTGTGTACACCACCGGCCCCCGGTACACACCACCCTCCCAGCAGGCGCAGTCCCGCCCCCCAGCTAGTGGAGCTTCTACCCTTTACCGTCAACATTTCGTAACCTCAGCAGTGTTCCTACTGTTCCGGTTAACATCGGACGGTTCCTAACACTGAAGGGTTACATTTTATACCCGTGATAAATATTTCATACGAGAGATGCTGATTATTTGTCGAACCCCAGTGTGTCTGACGACGCGACGCTGCGGAGGAACGGACGTGCACTTTAGAGGTGCAGGTCGGGTACGTGTCAATTAATTTATAGAACACAACGAAATATATCGAATAATTATAATTGAATTCGCCGCTAAAATACTCGAGTTGAGTTTTTCTTAATAGTAGCTTATAAAAAATAATATCCGAACTACGAGTCCTATTCAGCTCTAAATGATACAGGGCTCGTCCGTTACTGGCGCGATTTATAAACCGATCGGCCGATACGAATACGAAAAAATACGAAAAAATACACACACACGAGACAGGCGTGGAGATAACCAAAACGTACTCCAACCCGACACCTCAAAAGAAATCTCAAACGAACGGGGCTCAAACGGTACTGGTTCTATGAATAATTTCGCCGCCGACCAACACTACGCTACTCGCACATGCACACGTCTCGAATGACAAAAGTAACGCGACCCGGAAGGCGTAGAGCGCGACGAGGCGCGCGGGAGCCATCTTATAGTGGTCGGTGTCGACACACGAATTCGCGACCATAATTGTCATGATAAAGTTGGAACACATACGTGCGGGCGGCGCGGGGTGCGGGCGGCGTGCGGGGACGCGGAGGTCGCGCGACGTGCGTGACTCACCGGGCGGCTCCCGCGGTACGCGCGCGCGGGCCCGCCGCACCGCACGGCACGGCGCTGCCGGGTAGACCAGGCATTACTACAGTTTTTTGTTTTCGAATTGACTATATGCTGTTAACCATAACGGCTTTTACACCGTCACCGGGCAGAACGGGCCAGCGCAGAAGCATGGCCGAGGTTGCGAAACGCGTAGAGTAGAGCGCAGAAACTCTACTAGCGTCGGGGAACGTCGTCCTAAGGGTGCCTCCTGTGAGGCCGGACCGCAGCTTAGGACGACATGTAGTGGCTGATGGTATGACTTTCATTAGTCAATACGACGGAAGGGTGGCAAGAAGCTACGACCAACCGATGTCTGAAATCTGGAACCTCGTCTTCGCTGGCGAAGACTTCTTCTTCTTCTTCTTTCTCAACCGGTGGACGTCCACTGCTGAACATAGGTCTCCTTAAGGGATCGCCACAATCCACGATTTTGTGCCGCTTGAATCCAGCGGCTCCCCGCGACCTTTTTGAGGTCGTCAGTCCACCTCGTTGGGGGCCTTCCAACGCTGCACTTTCCAGTGCGAGGTCGCCGTTCCAGCACCTTAGGACCCCAACGCCCATCGGTTCTACGTACTACGTGCCCCGCCCATTGCCACTTCAGATTCGCGATACGATGAGCTATGTCGGTGACTCTGGTTCGTCTACGGATCTCCTCATTTCTGATTTGATCACGTAGAGATACTCCGAGCATAGCCCGTTCCATCGCCCGCTGAGTGACTCTGAGCTTTCTTATGGGGCCCATAGTCAGCGACCACGTTTCCGATCCGTAAGTCATCACTGGCAACACGCACTGTTCGAAGACCTTGGTCTTCAAGCACTGAGGTATTTTGGATGAAAAGATCTCGCGTAGCTTCCCAAACGCTGCCCATCCGAGTTGGATTCGGCGACAGACCTCTTTCTCGAAATTGGACCTACCTAGCTGGACCGTATGTCCCAGGTATATATATTCGTCTACAATTTCGAGTGCAGAGTTCTCAACGATGACCGGGTGGAGCGGAACATGGGAGTTTGACATAATCTTCGTCTTACTCATGTTCATTTTAAGGCCCACCTGTTGAGATACTCTGCTGAGGTCATCGAGCATTGTGTTAAGGTCCTCCAGAGACTCTGCCATAACGACTATGTCGTCGGCAAATCTAAGGTGAGTGATGTACTCGCCGTTAATGTTGATGCCGTATCCGTGCCAATCCAGAAGCTTAAAGACATCCTCCAATGCAGCTGGCGAAGACGCTGTGTGTGTATTACGTGTTTCTGTGTTTGCGGTCGTTATTTGATCGTCAGGGTCATATAGGACGCTTTTTGGACGCCTATATTTCGGTGGTCAGACCTAACTGGGATGTAGGTTGAAGCAACTGAAATGAGAGGGTTTGGGTTTACCTCGGATTTCTCGAATTAATACTTCGAAAAACGTTTAAAGAGGTCAAGGTCTCTACGAAGGTCAACGTTCCACATGAACCACGGACGACCAGTGGCTGTCCACATAAATCGGTTCTGCATTATTTGGAGCGTGAACGATCTGACCTTTGAAACGTGCGCGAACGTAACGCTCGCATAGGACATTATTGGTCTTATGCAAGTTTTGTAGAGTGTCACTTTGTTGCGGAGTGACATTTTACTTTTCTTGCATAACATCGGATTACTACCCTAGCATCGAGACGGCCGCTGAGAGGACGGCCGTTGGCACCTCGAGAGCGTTTGCAAATGTCATTAGATATGTTAGAATAGGTGACACCCTTACTTATAAACATTTCTTATATTTCAGGTAACGCGTTAGATATCGTTTAAAAACTATGCGAAATTTTAAATATTGCGGTCTGATAGTATTCTTAAAGTGCACCATATCGACGTATGTATTACTGAGCTGTATTAATATGCAAACAGATAAACTCAAAAGTTGTTACCTTACCGTTTCAAACCGCAACATCATCTCTTCTTTTAGTACGGCTTCAAAGGACAATAATCCTTCGAGGTTTTCACATCTTCAACTTTTTCACTTGCGAGAGGTGAATTCGCGGTCGAGCTCAAACCTGTAATGAATAATATAAGGTTCATTAATATAAACTCTACAGAAGTATACTGCAATAAACACACAAAAATTACATTTTAAAGTTTAAATTTGAGCAACAATTAATTTAAGCTGAAGAATTTGTCTGGTTGTTTGAACGCGCTTATCTCAGAAACTATTAGGCTTCCTCCATTTAACGGTGATAGTTATGTCTTGCTTTTAACATTAACTCACTTTGACCATTTTCCTATTAAAAAGACTATAATATTACGGTTTTAATGTTTCCACGCGGGCAGAGCCGCTGGCGATAGCTAGTAAATAAATATATGTGACGCTTACAAACACGGTCGTCTGTCCCCAAATTAAGTAATTTAATACTTGTTTTATGGATGATACACAGACAGAGATACTGGTAAATATATACATATATAAATATAAATACATAATTTAATACATATATACCCCAGGCTCGAAGAACAAACAAATTGTTTATAGAAAATGCCGGCCCTCGGCGGTAATCGAACCCGTGACCCGCGGAGCTGAAGGCTGTTGAAGGTGGCTGCCAACCGCACCAACAATTAGACGATGTTATTAAAATATGATATTTTTTATATTATATTATAATACGTGTTCCAAGCTAGGTGAGGCGTGAATTCAACACTATTTGTTCGAAATTACCTTTCGAAGTTGTGCTTTTAGATAAATATAAATATGATTAAAACGAAACAATATAAAAATTGGATATAATAGATATTTTAATGTAATTGTAATATTGTTTCCAAATCAAACAATTCTAATTCCAATTAGTATATAACCTCGCTGGCTCGGGCCGTCGTCGGCGTCGTCCGTCAGTGGCGGCGGCAGTGGAGCCGCGCCGCGACCAATGACACGGCCCCGAGCCGCGAGCTCCGGCCGCGGCCCCGATCTAGATCTGGCGGCTCGGGGCCGGGCGCGGCCGGGGGGCCCACACCACTGTGCTGATGCACTCCATCCATGGTAATGTTAAGTCTGTCTGTCTGTTTGGCCGTTGCGCTCTCACGACCGATCCGCTGGAGCGGTTTTAATGAAATCTCGTTCAGTTGTAGCTCATATACCCGGCTAGTATATAGCCTACATAAATGCCTATATAAAAATGTTTTTTCTTCGGGAACGTGAAGTACGCGTACCTCAAAATTGATGCAGACGTGGTAGCAGGTATCACTAGTGTTATTACAGTACGATATTTACTATTTTTTAGTTTTCGATTCGACACTGCGGCGATAGCGCTGTTAGTCTTTATACAATACGTTGACAGATAAATATTATAACATTTTTATTTTATATATTTTTGATATCGCGTAAATAAATACGTCAGCTGTAAATAGCAATATGTAACAGTGTAACAATACACGCGACAGCAACGAGCGGTGGTGACGTGTGGTGACTGGCCCTGAATGTCTAAGATATGAGAACGGTTTTCATTCCTAGACCATTACATGGATTTTCTTTAAAAATGCTGATTATAGCATAATATCATAATAAAAAGCTTTTATCCAACTTGCCGTGTATGTATGTGCAGGTGGAATCTTGCAAGTTAAATTTAACCCCCTTCCCAGTGTCCGATGAAGCTAAAATTTTACGTACTGGTCCGATCCCGATGACAATGCATGTTCATGATAAGCATGACCTGATGCTGCCAGGACTGGCTCCAGACGAGGGTACTGCTCGACGGTAGGGACATTTTGTTAACCGTTACCAACATCGGAATGCTTAACACTATAAATGTTAGAAGCTCATAGTTTTTTGTAATTCAGCCAGAGGGCGCTCAGGGCTGCGAAGACACACACGAATTATTTTAATTAATTTATATCATCAAAGATATTACAATTCGACAAAAGTCGCGGTAGCTCAGATGAACTTTTTGATGCCCTCTTTGGAATGATTGGTTGTGAGTTTAATAAGACTTTTAATATTATAGAAAAAAAAGTGATAAAAAATCTTAGGTTTAGCGAATGGGCCACTAATGGCATTTATAAGAGTAGAAACAAGTTATTTGATCTGTATGCAGAAAAACAATATAATCAGTCCCCCACTTTTCTAGAATATGTAAAAAAATATTCAAAAACGTTTAGAAGTGTCTGCACACAGGCCAAATCTCTTCATATTAAAAGTAAAATAATTAATTCTAAAAATAAAATAAAAACAACCTGGAATGTTATTGGAGATGAAACAGGTAGACGTAAAATGCATAATTCTGCCATAGAGCTTAAAATTGGGAATGAAATTATTAATTCTGATACAGCAGTAGCTAGTGCATTTGAGCATTTCTTTCAAAATATACCCATTTCTACCACTAGCTCAATAAACTCATCCCCAATGGAAGCTTTTAATGTTTTAAAGGACAGCGTCACGGAGTGCAGTGTTAATTTTAAATTTCAATACATTTCCCCATACGATATCGTCAAAATTTTTAAAACATTAAGTATTAAAAAAACAACTGATCTATGGGGAATGTCCGTAAAATTAATTAATAATATTATTGATATTATCGCCCCGATTATGGCCAAGATCTTTAACAAATCTGTAGATACAGGAATATTTCCCAATTTAATGAAACATAGTAAATTGATCCCCCTTTTTAAGTCCGGCGATAAGAGCGACCCTCAGAACTATAGACCCATTTCGGTCTTGCCAACTCTAAGCAAGATTTTTGAGAAAATAATTCTAAAGCAGCTGCTCCAGCATTTTAATTTACATAATTTACTTCATCCTGAGCAGTATGGGTTTACTAAGGGTCGGTCAACAACGGATGCGGGTGTCACGTTGTTGAAGCATGTCTTTGATGCGTGGGAGAACTCACAAAATGCCATAGGGGTATTTTGTGACTTATCCAAAGCATTTGATTGCGTTCAACACGAAATTTTATTGTTAAAGCTTGGCTATTATGGCATTAAAGACAATGCACTTCGTCTCGTTGCATCGTACCTTCGCAGCCGGATTCAAAGAGTGTGCATTAATGATGTGCAGTCATCCGGAACGTCCTTAGTTATGGGTGTGCCTCAAGGATCAATCCTTGGTCCATTTCTGTTTTTAGTTTATATAAATGATTTACCATATTTTATTCATAATATTTGCGATATTGTACTGTTTGCGGATGACACATCATTAATTTTTAAAGTAAATAGAAATGACGATAATATTGACGAAGTAAACAGGGGTTTATCGCAAGTAGCTAATTGGTTCAGGCTAAATAATTTGGTACTGAACTCGAATAAAACTAAATGTATTGAATTTGCATTACCTAATGCTGCAAAAACAGCAAATAGACTCTTTTTAAATAATGTACCACTAAAAACAGAAAATTCAACTGTATTTTTGGGAGTATCCCTGGATACAAAACTCCAATGGAGCACACACGTAACAACTCTTGCAGGGAAACTGAGTTCAGCGGCCTACGCTGTTCGAAAGATAAGACAATTCACAGACGTCGAAACAGCAAAACTTGTTTATTTTGCCTACTTCCATAGCATTATGTCTTATGGAATATTGCTATGGGGTAAATGCGCGGATAGTGAAAAAATTTTTGTTTTACAAAAAAGAGCTATACGTGGCATTTATAATTTAAGACCGCGTGATTCCCTGCGAGAGAAGTTTAAGGAAACAGGTATTCTTACATTTGCTTCACAGTATATTTTAAGCAATCTTATTTATGTACATAAAAATATAAAGAATTATAAAACGATAGGTGATGTATACAATAGACAAAGCAGGAACCGACATAAGCTTGCGGCTCCTGCTTTGCGCCTTGCAAAAGTACGTAATTCGTTTGTGGGTTTTGGTATAAGATTCTATAATAAAATTCCGCAATCAATTTCAGCTTTGCCATTACATCAGTTTAAAAACACTGTTAAAAAGAGGCTGATACAGAAAGCCTACTATACTCTTGAAGATTATTTGGAAGACAAGAATGTGTGGATATAGCTCTCTTTGAACCTGTACAAGACAGTATCGACTTAATGTAAATAGTATTAAGAATTATATTTTTAAAAGAGCAACCGCCGAGTTTCTTGCTGGCTCTTCTCGGTAGGAACAGCTTTCCGAACCAGCAGTAGAGTTGACGATTCAAAAGCACTTGTTTACAAGTTTATTTGAATAAAGAATATTTTGAATTGAATTGAATTGAATCGCAGTAATGGAGTCTCCGAACGTGTCAGCAAGTTTTCAAAAAGACTGTTAATCAATAAGTCAGGAGCTCGAGTGTACGAGTAAGTTACTAGTTCTCGTTAGTGGCTAGGGTTGCCACCTTTTTTTGAAGGAAAATAGTATTTTTTTTGTTAAATCAAAAAATATAGTACTTTTGAGAAATTCAGGGAAAAAATAGTAGGTACACGTCTATATTTAATCATAATTATTTTTTCGATGAGCTGTTTTTGAAGCCTTTTTTATTTTTTTTATTCTTGGGAGGCGTGCAAGAAGCATCATCACTCGCCATGTTTTTGTTGTTGTTTTAATCCGATAATAAATAGTCAACAATAACCTCAATGTTCCTTCACGTAGCATTAATTGCCAAAGTGACGTTGACGTTAAAATGTGACAATGACAAAAGAGTTAGTAAGTGTTACCAACTAACTAAGCCCCTTACGCACATAAATGAAATTCTTTGAAAAATTCGCTATGCAGCGCTGTGCATGTGTTGCTTTTACAGTTAATTCAAAATAGCGGAAGTTGAATTAACAATAAAATTGTAGTATTTTTCGTCCTGTATTATTTTTCTATAATAAATAGTACAACTGACTAAAATATAGTACAATATTATATAATATAGTACGGGTGGCAACCCTGTTAGCGACTAACTGGCATCTGTTCCCAACTAACCGCAGTGAGTAACTGCAGCACGACCCGGGCTACGTGCTATGTAATTTTGCATATATTATTGCAGTTCCAATATTTTTTTTTGAACGTTAATATTTACATAAGTTCAATTTTGTAAAGCCATCTAAAGACAGCGTTAGAACATAGCAAATCTAAAAATTTTCTTTAGTCAAATAAAATTTTACATACTCTTTCAAATCTAACGGACACTACTAGGTATTCGACGCTCTACTCTTCTTATCTCGCGGTCTCGACGATTCTTCCGCGCTCGCCCGTCCCGGGGGGTCGGTGTAAAAATGTCAAGGCTGGCAGAACAGGACATTGTCCTTTCATAAAAAATGATCGACAGCAAGTTCGAAATAATCGTACATAAATATATCAATTATTTGTAATTATTTGTAATTGTATTTACTCGTGCTACATGTCATTCTAATATTATAGATGCGAATGTCTGTCTTTCTGTTACGTTTTCACGGTTAATCCCCTACTGTTGATGAAATATCACTTACTATATGTTAACCCGATATTTTAATACATGTATTCCGGTTTATAATCCGGTTTATCTAGTTGAACAATTTCAGGCTTACAAGTAGAAAAAATCCTGTTTTTCCCTCAGGGAACATTTAAACACTAAAGTTCACGCGAAAGAATTTAGGTACCACCAGTATTTATATAAAGATATGTTTCTTTATAATTATATCAATTTACCTTCTGTATATAATGTGCATCCTGCCAAAATGTTAAGTCATCGTGATTTCAAAATATGACACGTTTTAAATTTCTCCGAGCAAGACCTTCATTGTATTTTATTTTGAAGCTCCTGCGGGAGAGGATGAGTTGAGGGAGTTGACAGAGAGCTGCAGCAAAGTTTGGTTATGCTTTACCAGTTTGCAGTAAATAAACAGCATACAACAGATCGACAGAATGGCCTCTGTATTAATTACGAAAATTGGAAAAGGAAACGAACTTTTATATAAGTAATAATTAACAATCAGGCTTTTACGGTTGTAGCGTTTGACATAATATCATAGAGTTAATAATACTAGAGTAGGGAACTACGGGTGCGCCGGTGAGTGACGGTGACGTAATCAATAATGAGAGGGAAGATTGAACTCGGATACTTCATCTTTGTCTAATCACATATTAAAAAAAGAGACAAATAGATACAACCTCATTTGCTTTCGCCCTATTAATAATATTGTACATACATAGGTTGGCTGCCCGACTCTAGTATAGTAACTGTATAAAAAACTTACAAAGATTGTCGTAAGCGGTAGACAAACGATTTATTAGGACACATTCTTTTTGCGTTTTTTTTTCATTTTTGGCGACATTAGACCGATACAGACGGGTGCGAGCGTCTCTCCCGGGTACTACTCAGCGACCGTAATCATTTTCAATATACTATTTGCAATTTTTTGTTTACTAATAAATTCTCTCTAAACTTGTCAATGCCGTGTACAATAAATATATATAAATATGATAATAAACTACATAGTAAAATTATATATTTTTAGTTTTGATTATCTGCGTTTTTTCACAATTAAAAAACTTTTTTTTAGTTTTTTTCTCGTACAGTGTAAATGTGTATAAATTATATACATTGAAAATAAAACTCACTATAACGTGGTTTTATTAAATAAGGTCTATAAACTTACAATACAGCCGATAAGTTTAAATCATAGATAGTCTCAGATTTTGTCTTACATTTAACGGTATTCTACTTTGTTCTTAATTAACAAATATTTAAATAATTTATATCTGACATAACAGCACGTACCGTATGTAATTCGTGCTAGGTTTTAACGTTATAAATGACTTAAGAGGTATTTACTATGGAGCAGCGTCGAGTGCAGAGGGCGAGCCGCTTTGCCGCGCGGTGCCGCTACCCGCCGGCAGGTGGCGCTGACCGACGGTAGCGACAGCGGCAATACTCAGTTGGGTTTATTAACTAATATTGGCCTATACAGTCTGTAATTAATCAATACAACGTTCTTAAAACAACTTATACATATCTGTAAATATATTTGTATTATAATATTACGTAGAGCGGGCGTGGAAATAGAAGTAGTTTGGCTCAATACATTTAGATATGTAATTCACTTTTCAGGAAAGCTATGAAACTATCTAAAACTATAACCTTTCTGATGGTATGAATCAACGATTATATTATGCATTATCCCACTCACTACGTACATATCGAACGTTAAAAAATGATTATCATTTTTCATCATCATGATCATTTTGGACTTTTTAAAAGTACATATATTTTTCAACATATATTATTCAATCGTGGCACATTTATATTTATATTATGTGCTATGTGTGTGTGTGTGTGTGTGTGTGTTTTCCGAATGATTATTCTTATTTATATATTACATACATCTATACTAATATTGTAAACAGGAAAAAATATGTATGTACCTATGTGTTCACGCAAAAACTGAATCTGCATGAAATCTGCATCTTTACTGAGCAACATAGGCTATATGACATTTTCAAATAGATCGGAATCCGTTATAAAAATGTAAAAAAATTAAAATTTCGAAGGTGGAACCGGGGGATATTACTACCTAGTATAATATAAATTTCCTCAATCTTTTCTTATTATCTGTAAATATACATGTAGTCATAATTTCGTCACACATCAGGACCCCGTTTCCATATCTGTATGGAATCTAATGTATATCTTGAAATCCATGTATTTCTTTATTTCAAATTACGGAATAAAGTTCGTCTGTCCGTTGGGGTCTGCGGCAGTGCGGGCTCGTTATTGATACAACTTGTTACGAGGGACTCATACAAACAATAAAATATTCTATTTAGTGTTGTGGAACAGGGAGTTGCAGTACATCGTGGAGGGCATCTTTACATTTAGTCGACATGACGTCACGTGTGCAGCTCGTGTTGGATCGAGACAAACATCAGCGAGCATCGCCCGGCACGGGCTCTTCGACAAGTACTTGGCAGATTTGATTATACTTCTAGCCAATAAAGTGGCCAAAAATGTCGACCACCCATCCTGTTATAGCCGCAGCTACCGGACCCCGCACTGGTCAGACCGTATATGACGTGACGTCACCAGGGCCGAGACCTATTGGGACCTGACTAAACGCTAGGATTACTAGGAACTATGATATTTGCTGTCAGCACTGATGAAAAGGGACAGTTACCCCTAACAACCATATATTGTGAGGAACGACCGTCGATCCTTACCGGGAGGAGCGGTGTTCCAAACCGGCACTAGATGTGGGTGAAGAATGTCTCGAATTAGATTTAGAATATGAAGACCATCATGATGAAGACGATGCGTGCCTTCAACTTGAGGCAACCCTCCGAGGGTGCCGGTATCCCGGGCGGGGGCAGGACTCCGGCCTGCGAGCACGGTATTGAAACGTGCTCAGGACGAGGCCGGACCCGTTTTGATGCGGCTCAATACGGTACCGATTATTAACGCTTTGGAAATAACAGGAAATACCTGTCGCCATAGAAACTTTGAAATATACTCCACTAGCTTCCGGGAGGGACTTAGTCTGGGTGTACTTCAGTACTTGAAGAAGTAATCCAAGTATTTTTTCTTTCCTCTACGCCCGAACCTGAATACGCACGGAGCGATGTCTCCGTGTGGGTGTGGGAGAGAGACCTATTTGAGAACACTAATTACATATCTGCTAAATTTCAAATTATTTTTTTCGTTTTTAAGTTTTGCGAATGCGAACAAATGAAAGGGGAGGCCGTGATGACCCCAGGCGGGTTGGCGGTTGCGGTGCGGTGGGTTCAAGTTTTACTCGACATATTTTATAATGTTCACTCATTGTCAAGGAGTAATGCAATCTATTTGAAATAAATCAATCCCTCTCTCCCGAAAAAGGGCTAAAGGTTCGAAGGCACTCCCCAACGATTGCTTGCAAGTTCGAGTCTCGAGCCAGCCCTTTTGAATTTATTCAGAATTTTATCGTGTAGGTATTTAAAATCCGTCGGTGTTTTAAATTAGCGTCATGCGGTCGTTAAGAATCGACGTACGGAAGACTTCGACCCAGCGGTGGAATAAAAAATATCTTTACATTACTACTAAAAACTCTATCAGCCAAACATAAATCACCCCTACGCGAGTATCGCACGGACACGCCAGTGTTGCTCTTCCAAGATCCCACCACCGTCCGCCCCCGGGCCGGTCCCGGCCGGGCCCGCTCCGGGGACGGGCCCCCTCCACGCGGGCCCCCTGTCCCCGGTATCCCCGGACGGCCGCGTTATATAAAATAGTAACTCACCGAGCGCTGAAGTTCCCAAAAGCGAGACGAAAAACTCACTCGAGACACGAAAAAACGGTCGGATCACCAAAAGAAAGTAGCGCACCGCGGCCGGGGCCGGGGCGCGCGAGCGGGACGGCGCGCGGGGCCGGCGCCCGCGCCAGAGCGGGACGGCGCGCGGCCCGCCGCCCGGCCTCAAATTGAAGAGTTCAATGCACCTCCTTACGTGGGCGCGCGCCGCCGTCGTCCCGCTCGCACGCGCTGCGCCGCCGCGCGAGCGAGGGAGCGCGCCGCGGTCTACTTTTTGTTCCGAACTTGAATTTCGATCAATATAGCGCGACGCGGAGACTCTTGGTACTTGAGATTTTAACCATACCTGCAGTGGATCGGCTATAATTTTTGGCCGTTGGATTGTATCCCAAAATATTTTCTCGCATAAGGCCAATCGTTGTTCTTTTGACGAATTACGACTTTCTTTTCTGAAGCCCCTTTTCATTAGAACACGGTGTAATTATAAGATTTTATAGGTGAAGTACGCTATGAAAAATAAAAATTCGAATCCACACGACCGAATTTTTTTATATATCTTTCCCTTTATAACCTAAATATGTGTTTAATATCATGGCTAATCTGTAAATTCTTTTCATTTTTCACATTACTTAGGGTACTAGAATAAAGAAAAGAATTGTTTCTATAACTGAACTTACTACTAATCTTTTTAACCACAGATATTTCAAATATACCTTTATAGCATATTAAAAAATTACCTTTATAGCATGTTAAAAGCTTAAAAGCTGTGATAGCCTAGCAGTAACGCCTCGCGACTGTTTCGAGGAGGTCACGGGTTTAAACCCGGGCAGGAACAAAAAAGTTTTTCTGTTAAAACTTATGTGTCTAATTGATAATTGCAGAGAGGAGACCCCTTTTTCCAGCAGTGATATAGTAATAGGCCGCTATTTTACTTTTATATCATATGCTATAGTATCAAGTATTAAAAAAAATAATTATAAATTTGGAAATGTTAATAATTATAAATATGATATAACGATGAGAAAAATTTCGTTTAAGTATAGAAAAAATATGTCTATTGTTCCATAAATGACTAACACAGATGAAATGACCCATATTTTTATGATTAGAGGTGGTATGATTAAGTAATGGTCTAGGAGACCATAACTTTATTAAGGTATTAGTGTCAAAGACTAACGGTTACTCAAATAATCAACTATCACAGCTTCATAAAAGATAAAAATATTTTTGGCTATTTTTTCAGTTACTAGTTAAGTCATACAAATATATCAGTTTACTAATACAACTAAATTTTATAGTTGAAACATTCTAAAACATGCAGCACGTCTGAATGCATCAGGGTTAGCATCGCATTCAATAATCACCTTAGCAACACACGTGTATTTATAGACAGCTATTTATAGAACTGAATCATTCAATTAGAGGTCTAGACTGTACGCTGGACTGCAAGTATAGCAACGCACATTGTATTATATATCTTATGCCGTATGTATTAAGAAATGTCATTGAATATCCGCGTCTTACTGCTAGTACATATCGAATTAAACCTGAATCTTAACTGCTTCATACATGGTAATGGTTTAAGATAGGTTATTTGCTTTGAGCGTTTCTGCGTAAAGACAACATTTTTCTGGGAATAACTACATCCAACTTCTTATAAATAAACTGTTTCAGTGGTAAAATATTTTAAATAATTTATTCAATACTTAATCCAAACTTAACTAGAATCAAACAACATAGATAAATTATTATATGACAACTGTTATGAAGTGAAATTTAACTAAACTATCCACTCAGCATAAATTACAGCACGCAAAGGGTAAATTGCATGCTCACATTTAATACCTCAGGAATGCTAATGAGCAAGCGCTTCTCAGTAACGTTTGCGTAGATCTCAATTATTGTCATCAATACGCTTTAAAGAAAAATCTGCATACGAATTGATTTTTTATATAACAGGCTTAACCAATGTTATCGCAACATAGTAATTATAATCCTGCTAGAGCTAGACCATAAGTGCTTATTTGAGAGAAATACATATGTTCAGTAGCTTTTGAGTTTATCACGAACAGACAAATTAAGGCAGCCGAGATTTTCTTTTAGCATATGCAAGAAAAGCTGATGATTTATCATATTTTATTGTTACAATATTACCAGAATTATCTCCTATTTGCTGATCGAATCTTTTAATTTATATATTAAATGAAACTGACGTTATTTTTAAGGACTTCCGTATCTGCCAATGCCTCACCTCTATTTTATTATACAAAGCCGTAACTTTATTCGTGAATATTTTTAAGTGCAATGGGCTTTATGTAAAAAAGGAGAAGAAATATTTTTTATGTGTGTTCGTATTGAAATTAAATATAAAATTTATTCAAGTCTGCTCTTGCGGGCTCTTTCGAATCGACGAATTGTAATTACGCTACAACTATTTAAGGGTTGGATTACTAATAAGAACTACCAAGAAAAAATAATAATTAAATTAGATGAGTTTTTTGTATATATATGGTTAAGTATGTATGATACTTTAATTATATCGTTCTATTAATTAATATAATAAAATATAATTAATATAATAAAATAATAGTTTATGAATGTGCATGCATTTGCAGCGCTTTGAAGCTTCAGTTGATAATGGATGTGTATGTGTCGCATACTGGTATTACTGGTCCTGAAACAATTCATGCCTGAAGAGAAAACTTTGGAAAAACATTTTCGTGTATAGCTACTAATTACCCAGCGATATAGGGAATTATAGGAAACAAATCTCACTTCTGACATGATCTCTACGTCACGGGTAGAATTGCGGGGTGCACTTAGAATTTTTATAAAAAGCTTAAAAGAAAGTGGTAAAACAGTGTGTATAGTTTGAAAGATGATCTCTGGATCATAAGGAATTTATTAATATTATTCTTGTAATAGTTTGTATAAAATGAAAAAGTATAAAGAAAATAAATTTTTAATTAGAATTAGCACCTGATAAGTACCATGGAAACATCCAACACAATACTTGTCCCACGCCTTAAGTATAGGCAATAGCAACAATTTTAAAATTTGTAAGCTCACTTCTGCAGTGCGTCATTAGTGTTAGCGCAAGTGCACTTGATCAAAGTTTTCCATAATCATAAGTTAGAAAATTAGGTATATTCTATTTAGATACCAATATCTCTGAATAAATATTCAGATACATAGGTAGATTCTATTTAGATTTTCATTCTGATTCAGTCCAATATTATCAAAATTATGTCAAAATATACAAAATAGTTCAATTATATCGTATGACCTGCTTTTGATTCAGTATGGTTGATTCTACAGTCACTGTAAAATAGTTATATTTATTCTAATTCTGTTCTCAATAAAGTGCTGAGTGTTTTGTTTATAAATAGCAATTACATAGCGAGATTAATTCTCAATTACGAAATGTTAATGGTATTCCTCATGGTGCTAAATTATTATGTAATTTTTAAATTTCATACATTTTTTACTTAACTATTTATTATCTTTACTAATATATAAAGCTGAAGAGTTTGTTTGTTTGTTTGTTTAATTGATTGATTGATTGATTGATTGATTGATTTATTGATTGATTGATTGATTGATTGATTGATTGATTGTCTGAACGCGCTAATCTCAGGAACTACTGGAGCGATTTGAAAAATTCTTTCAGTATAAGATAGTCCATTTATCGAAGAAAGCTATAAGTTATATAACATTACGCTAAGATGAGTAGGACAGGAGGATAAAATAAAGTACGAAAACGGCATAATTTAAAGCTTTCCTTGCGTGCGTTGAGTAAACCGTAATAGTTATTCAAAAATCATGTATTACAAAATTGTTTCCCTCTAAAAGTTCTAAATATAATAATAATATGTGTTTGTTTAACGATCTTTTATATACGAATGAAGCGAACGAATGAATTATCCATTTGACTTTTAATTGGGAGACAGTTACAAAGCTGCAAATTGACATAAGATTTAATATTTGATATTTTTTGTAGGTTCTAACAGGTGAAATTGCGGGCAGATGGAATAATTAGATAACTTTGTATAAGTAAAATGAGTTCTGATTAAGTATTGAGCTGATATTTTTATTAGTTAATACACTTTACAGAAATTCATAAAACAAAGTACTTTTATAATTTAATCACAGGTGTCTTGCATAAAGTATGTTTTATGACAACGATTATAATAAGAATTCTTCTTCTTAACGGTAATTCAAGTAAACTTGTCAACAAGTGCTTTTGAATAGTCAACTACACTGCTGGTTCGGAAAGCTGTTCTTACCGAGGACTAAAGCAATAAATTCAGAGGTTGCTCTTAAAACATAATACTTATAACTAATTACATTTAGCCATTACAGTCTCATACCGAGTGAAAAAATAGCCATATCCACGCATTCTTATCATCTATGGTATGTTTGACAGTATTGAATGCTTTATTTAACAGCTTCTTTTTAATAGTATTTCAAAGCTGCGGTAATAATACCGCATATACAAAAGTAATGAATTTTGCTATATATAATCCGCGATAAGCAGGATTTTATCGCGGATTATAGCAAAATAATATTTTCATTAGTTTTGTAATGACAAAGCTAAAATTGGTAACAAAATGTTATTGTACATTGTTATACTCAAACTCATAAAGTACGTTACGTAGTTTTGTAAGAAGCCGTTCAATTGTCGGTTTTTACTTTGTCTATTGTCAAGGGTTTCAATATAGGGTTTGAATTGTAAATGCTACATATGGCTCTTCGTCGTAATATTTTCATTACTGCTATAAGCCTTTTAGGACAAGTGTTTATTGTTTGGTTCGATCTGTGTGTTTGACATATCTTAAAACTAGTGGTACCCATGATTATATTTCGCCAAAAGTAAAGTATAGCGTTACTTACTCTGAGGACGGTGTGTTTAAATTCCTAAAGTGTTTCATATATATTTATGTATTATTATTGAAAAGTATCAAGAGGCGGCCGGTGCCGGTAGCCGCGCGCCTCCGAGTGGGCGGTGGGCGGCGAGCGGCGGCGGCGAGCGGCGCGCGCGCACCGTTACGGCCGGGGGGGGGCGGCCGCGGCCGGCTCCGCGCACCACACCGCGCCGCGCCGGCCGGGAGCGCGGCCGCACCGCACCGCTGTACATCGGTGTATGACAGAATGGATGCCTAGTCGACGTCGAGACAATTTCCAACTTAGAACTATGTACTTATACATTGACCATTGATAAACTACAAATGTCGCATGGTACACATTTTATAAGGAACGACTATATAAGAAACGTTTCGAAGAAGAATTCGATACATTAAACAATTCCTGTAGAGACAATATTGCAGCATCGCCTGCACCGTTAATACAAACTTTACAACACTCATTTTTATACAATACAATTGCATTAGGGTTTCATCAATACTGTATTGGGACACATTTCTCTTTGTTACATCATTGGTTTCGGAGTTGTAGCAGTGGGATCCGTCGGGCGTCGTCCCGGGCTCGGCGGCGGCCGGCTTCCTGCTTATCGCTCCGAGGTTGGCGGCACAAGCTCGGAGCGATAAGCATGGAGCTGGCCGACAACGTCTCGCCCTCGCCGCTGCCGCAGCAGGATCCTCTTCTACATCTGCTACTGCTCCTCCCTCAGCCGATAGCCGTCGCCTGCCGCCGTACATCTCTTCAAGTGATCTACACATCGGACGATATTAAAGCATGGCAACTGTTGTACATGTAGTGTTTATTTACATATTTTATTAACAATATTTCAAAATTAAATAAGACTATCGTTTTGCGAGGATGCCATTGCAGTAGCGTGGGCTGTGCTGCACGTGCCGTCCTCGCACTCAGATTCACACAAATTACATACTAAAGTATGAATTATACATATTTACATAAAGATTACATATTTAATTCTATATTATTATATTATATATATTTCCACGCGCAGCATACACATACACACTTCACACACGCAAGACACATAGACACACACACACATCTCGGACGTCCTAATTTTAGCAAAATTAAAATCTGTTATTGGCTGTATGTACAAAATATTTAACACTTTGTAAATTATTAGATTAAGAGCTGTGGATTTTGTCAAAATATATATATTAAAAGAAATTGTATCTTTGAGTGTGTAGCGTGTGAGTGGGTGGGTGTGTTTGTGTGTGTGTCAGAGAGAGTTTGGTGTGTGCGTGTATATACATTCGCGGAGATCATAAAATACAAGTATAAAGTAGTGAGTGCTATGTGGCTGTCTGTCTGTGTGTCTGTCTGTCTGTCTGAACTGCCCCGAGGACCACCGGGCGAACCCTGCACTGAAAAGCTGACAGCAAGAAACGTTGCCAGCATTTTGGATATCTTACTTCCTTGCAGCAAATCCAGTGGTTTGCATTTAATGAAAATAATAATAATTTTCACATTGGTTATATTTAGTTTTAAAGCATTCATATTACAATTTAAGTAGTGAAGTAAATCGCAAATTAACTACACAAGGCTAAACATATGAAATAATATATTAAGTCTTGTTCGCCAAATTTTTTTAATTCCAGCAAAACAATGTGAAGTGGAAAAATTCTGTGGCAATAAAAATAAAATAAAAATAAAAAGCCTTTTATTTCTCACCAATATCACTATCACTACATATTATAAAACAAAGTCCATATTTCCGTATGTACGCATAAAACTTTAAAACTACGCAACCGATTTTGATGCGGTTTTTTTTAATAGATAGAGTGATTCCAGAGGAAGGTTTGTACGTATAATAACATTCAATACGAAGTAGAGAAATAATGTAATTTTTGAGGTTTCTGTAAATAATTACATTTTTTTCCGCTTACATTGCAAACGCAGGCTAAACTCTACGAGATTTATCAAAATGATGTACTAAGTATTTGTACACCTTAAAAAGGTCTACAGAAAAGTCCGCGATGGTATATATCTATCTCTTATGGATAACCCACAATAGCAGTTTTTTTCATTTACTTTTTACGAAAAATGATGCCTTATGTTCAAAGCAATTTTTATACAATACAGCATTAATCCTTATCCAATTAAGTACCTTAAATAAATTGTTGATTTAATATAGATCAATATTGCCGTTTACAGCATGTAATTTAAGTGAACATTTTCGGAGATATTACAGATTTAAAATGCAGGAGCCGCGCCGCGAGCCTATAAATAGCGCGTCGGAGGTCGCGGTTCGCCTCTCGGCGATGCTTCCGCGCTCGCCCGTCTTATCGGTGACGCTGTCAAAGCCATTAGGGCTAACAGCATTAGTCAAATTCGAAAAAAAAAAACGCGGTTCGCCCTTTAACCATTTGAATTTACTAAATGTCCTTCTTTCAAGTTTATATTGTCTAATGATAAGAAAGATATGAATGTTGTATGTAAAGACATTGTCTAATCAATTGTAAAAATAAATAATATCACTACATAGTATAAAACAAAGTCGCATTCTCTGTCTGTCCCTATGTCCGTATATCCCTATGTATGCTTCAATCTTTAAAACTATGCAACAGATTTTGATGCGGTTTTTTTTTAATAGATAGAGTGATTTTAGAGGAAGGTTTACATGTCTAATAATATTCAATATGGAGTAGAGAAATACTGTAACTTTTGAGGTTTCTAATGCGATGTCGTAAATAATTACATTTTTTTCCGCTTACATTGCAAACGCAGGCGACCTACGAGATTTAATAAAATGATGTACTAAGTATTTGTACACCATGAAAAGGTCTACAGAAAAGTCCGTGATGGTGTATGTCTATCTCTTATGGATAACCCACAATAGCAGTTTTTGTCATTTACTTTTTATGAAAAATTATGCCTTATGTTCAAAGCAATTTTTATACAATACAGCATTAATCCTTATCCAATTAAGAACCTTAAATATATCGTTTATTTAATATTGATCAATATGACCCATTTACAGCATGTAATTTAAATAAACAGTTTCGAAGATATTACAGATTTAAAAGCAGGGGCAGCGCCGCGAGCCTATAAATAGCGCGTCGGAGGTCGCGGTTCGCCTCTCGGCGATGCTTCCGCGCTCGCCCGTCTTATCGGTGACGCTGTCAAAGCCATTAGGGCTAACAGCATTAGTCAAATTCGAAAAAAAAAAACGCGGTTCGCCCTTTAACCATTTGAATTTAGCAGCGATCGGACGCATTTATGATCGGAGCTCTCTCTAGCGAGGAAAATAACAATCACTATCACTATCACTACATATTATAAAACAAAGTCCATATTTCCCTATGTATGCATAAAACTTTAAAACTACGCAACAGATTTTGATGCGGTTTTTTTTAATAGATAGAGTGATTCCAGAGGAAGGTTTGTACGTATAATAACATTCAATACGGAGTAGAGAAATATTGTAATTTTTGAGGTTTCTTTAAATAATTACATTTTTTCCGCTTACATTGCAAACGCAGGCTGAACCCTACGAGATTTATCAAAATAATGTACTAAGTATTTGTACACATTAAAAAGGTCTACAGAAAAGTCCGCGATGGTATATGTCTATCGCTTATGGATAACCCACTAAAGCATTTTTTATCGTTTTCTTTTTACGAAAAATAATGCCTTATTTTTGAAGCAATTCTTATACAATACAGCATTAATCCTTATCCAATTAAGTACCTTAAATAAATAGTTGATTTAATATAGATCAATATGGCCGTTAAGGGTTTGCCAACCCTTAACGGCCATATTGATCTATATTAAATCACCGTTTTCACCGTATGGTAAGAGGCACATTGAATGTATGCGTACAGCTGGAAAGATCCAGACTGGTGAAGTCCACGCTCCGACCAACTCGAGCTCATATCCAAAACCCCGAAAACTTTCAACTCGAGCTGCTGAACCACTTTGATTGTCTAGCTGACTGCGCATCTGTGGACGACTTAAACAACAGGCTGGTGGAAACTGTCCATACGGTGGGGTCCAAATTTTATAAGACACACCGTAAAAGGACTAATAAATTCTCGACCCAAACTCTCAAGCTCATGGATGAGAGGAATGAAATGAGACTACAGTCTTCAGTAGACGCGACGCGCTACCGTCTGATCAATAGACAAATTTCGAAGGCGCAGAAATGCGACCTGCGACGCTTTAACACCGAATGTATTCGTGATACTATTGAGCGTAACAGGGGCTCAAAAGTGTTCGCAAGAGATTTGTCTATTGGGCAGAGGCATTTGACGCGATTGAAGGCCGATACTGGTAGTATCATTTCGTCTCGACCTGAGATTTTGAGAGAGGTTGAGAGGTTCTATGGGCAGTTATACACCTCAACACAACAGCCTGTTGTCACCTTGGCAAAAGATCCTAGAGCCAAGCTAACCCGACACTATACTGAGGACATCCCGGACGTCAGCCTATACGAGATTAGTATGGCTCTCAAACAACTTAAGAACAACAAGGCACCAGGTGATGACGGAATCACTACAGAACTCCTGAAGGCGGGTGGAAAACCCGTACTTATAGTCCTTCAGCGATTGTTCAATTCCGTCATTCACGAAGGAACTACGCCGGAAGCATGGCACAGGAGCGTGGTGATTCTGTTCTTCAAGAAAGGTGATAATACCTTATTGAAGAATTACAGACCCATCGCGCTGCTGAATCATGTTTATAAGTTGTTCTCGAGAGTCATAACGAACCGTCTCGCGCGTAGGTTTGACGACTTCCAGCCTCCCGAACAAGCCGGTTTTTGAAAAGGCTACAGTACCATAGACCACATATTCACGCTGCGGCAGGTTATACAGAAGACCGAGGAGTATAACCAGCCACTTTGCTTGGCGTTTGTGGACTATGAGAAGGCCTTCGATTCGGTGGAAACATGGGCTGTGCTAAGGTCGCTCCAGAGATGCCGCATCGACTATCGGTATGTCCAAGCGCTGAAGTGTTTGTATGAAAACGCCACAATGTCTATCCGTGTCCAAGACAGAACTACGAGACCAATCCAAACGCGGCGAGGTGTGCGACAGGGAGATGTTATCTCCCCGAAGCTGTTTACCGCTGCATTGGAGGATGTCTTTAAGCTTCTGGATTGGCACGGATACGGCATCAACATTAACGGCGAGTACATCACTCACCTTAGATTTGCCGACGACATAGTCGTTATGGCAGAGTCTCTGGAGGACCTTAACACAATGCTCGATGACCTCAGCAGAGTATCTCAACAGGTGGGCCTTAAAATGAACATGAGTAAGACGAAGATTATGTCAAACTCCCATGTTCCGCTCCACCCGGTCATCGTTGAGAACTCTGCACTCGAAATTGTAGACGAATATATATACCTGGGACATACGGTCCAGCTAGGTAGGTCCAATTTCGAGAAAGAGGTCTGTCGCCGAATCCAACTCGGATGGGCAGCGTTTGGGAAGCTACGCGAGATCTTTTCATCCAAAATACCTCAGTGCTTGAAGACCAAGGTCTTCGAACAGTGCGTGTTGCCAGTGATGACTTACGGATCGGAAACGTGGTCGCTGACTATGGGCCTCATAAGAAAGCTCAGAGTCACTCAGCGGGCGATGGAACGGGCTATGCTCGGAGTATCTCTACGTGATCAAATCAGAAATGAGGAGATCCGTAGACGAACCAGAGTCACCGACATAGCTCATCGTATCGCGAATCTGAAGTGGCAATGGGCGGGGCACGTAGTACGTAGAACCGATGGGCGTTGGGGTCCTAAGGTGCTGGAATGGCGACCTCGCACTGGAAAGCGCAGCGTTGGAAGGCCCCCAACGAGGTGGACTGACGACCTCAAAAAGGTCGCGGGGAGCCGCTGGATTCAAGCGGCACAAAATCGTGGATTGTGGCGATCCCTTAAGGAGACCTATGTTCAGCAGTGGACGTCCATCGGTTGAGAAAGAAGAAGAAGAAGAATATGGCCGTTTACAGTATGTAATTTAAGTGAACATTTTCGGAGATATTACAGATTTAAAATGCCGTGAGGAGGCCGCGCTTCGCCCTATTACACTTCGACTTTAGCAGCGATGTCGCTCTTTCAAGAGTTTGTTTAAAGACATTCTGTAATTAATTGTAAAAATAAAATACATAGGGAAAATATAAAAGTAAATAAGTAATAATGTACTATATGAATTTAGATATTCCAAAGATAGCAGGAAATCTTCTTGGTATAGGGAAAGGAAATTGTTTTTCTCCAAATTTAACGCTACGGCCACGGGCAGTAATGAATAAATCAAAACAACTGGATCAATTTTAATCATTTTTTTTATACTGACTGATATGGGATATATATTTTATACCCGTGCGAAGCAGGGGCAGGCCGCTAGTTTACAATATAAAATATGTCAAGGATGTCAAATATAAAAAATAAAAATACATAGTCATCATAGTAAAAAAAAAATACAAGTTAATTAATTGAAAAAAAATATAAAAAAGTATAATAATAATATGTCAATGATTTTCTAGTTGGTGTGAACCCCTCTTAGGGTAAAGGCCTCCTCCAAGTTCTTCCAAGTGTCCCGATCCATTGCTGTTCTCATCCATTGGTCACCTGCCACCTTTTTAATCTGTGGCAATAGCCTAACTAATAAATAGCAAATGGATTTCAGGTAACCAGCGTAATGGTTACTTCCAATTATTACAAAACATGAAAATATAACATAACGAAAATAACAAGTCAAGTTAAAAAAACTTTTAACTAAATTTCACTTCTCTACTGGTAACCGATGAGGAGTTCCCTCGTCTTGAGCCCACGACCTAATATCCTAATGCTTATCATAAACATGCATTGTCGTCAGGACTGGACCAGTATATAAAATTTTAGCTAAATCGGACTGTCGGAAGTGGGTCAAATTTAACTTGCAAGATTCCACCGTCACATACATAGGTACATTGCAGGTTGAATAAAAGCTTTTAATAATAATAAAACTAGGGCTCTATTACTATTCAACTATTAAATTACCTTTCCCTATAAAAGGAAATCCGCTGAACCAAAATTGATGAAATTTGGCACAATTATTCCTTATACACCGGAGTAACATATAGGAATAACATATATACAAATCCTGTTAATTCAACAGGAATAGAATGACATTGAAGAGCGCCATCTATTATCGACCTATGACACGACTATTGGGACCTGAAGTACATAGTGACAGTCAGAACAGCTCAAGCTGTAAACATCACCTCTCGAATCAGGATCCTCTCAGACAGTTACACTGTAATATAGTCCCCGGGGTAAGGGGATATCGTGACCGATATAAAAGTGTCACGAGATCTTGGAGACAATCTCAGATGCTGATGCAGCTCACCGGGCAGCGACGCGGCAGATGATTTAGTCAAAGAATGCTCGAATCAAATTACCGAAGGACCTGAAGTCATCATGCCACTTCCCATCGGAGAAGAGACGAGACCATGGAAAATGCTGAAATATATCTTTAACTTTGTCAATCCAGTTAGATCGGTTGAGATTGCTCTTTGGTTTTTGGAGTGTCTCTACCCAAAGCAGTAAACTACCCCCTCTGAATATTACTCTTCTAGCTCCAGTACCATTGGTTGTCCGATAATAATGTTCGATTACTGACTTCCAGAATATGATACATTAGTTCGGGTAATAGCTATAGAGGTGTCCACCTTGTCGGGTGGAGTGGCTCCGTGCCCTTAACTCGACAGTTACGTTACTATTACTGTCCAAAACAGTAGCCGACTCAAAATATGATTACTTTCACCGTGAGCCACACTGGCCGCCGGCCCACTTGGAGCGTCGCCCGCGGTCGAGCGGCCGAGCCGAGTCCAGTTGTGTCCGGAGCCCGCGCCGGATATCCATTTCCCGGAAAACAAGTGAAACTGATCGTTGGAAATCATGACCCGGTCGGACCAGAAATAGCAGTCGTCGTGATGCTTCATAACGCGCGCCCACATGTGAGGACATGCAGCAATACTAATGACCAGCCCCGGCCTCGCACGTGTTTCGCCCGATGATGTGGCAGTGTATGACTTCTTCTTTCACCCTATGGACCCCCTAGCTGGGCGTAGGTCTCTCCTGGAGGTGTTCGAGCCATACGCCACATCCTGGACTGCCTCGGATCCCTGTTCCCTTTGGGACAGTTTGCCCATCTAACTTGTTATTGTGGTACGGGATCACCACTCCAACGGGCCATCCCCGAAGACCCCATCATCTATAATTCGTACCTACTATGTACCTAGTTAGACTATATCGATTGCCGTGGTCTCATTATGGATCTCCTCGTTTATGGTACTACCGTCCTGCGGATATAATTCGCTCGATCGCTTCTCTAGAGGAGTCACTCGTGAGGATCACCAAGACATCATTGGTAACACGCACTGTTCGATGATTTTGGTCTTCAGGCACTCGGTATTTCTGGCTCTAGATATAAACTTGGTAGCAGTGAGAAGTGTAAAGATCTCCCGGTCTACTGCCGACAGCTGTGACCGTCCAGCGGTAAGACCGTGTGACAGTGACTTTAGAGGGTCCACGAATTCCAGCCCAATCATTCACCAATCAGTTTTTCTGTTAAACTTATGTGTCTAATTGATAATTGCAATTTATTACACGCTTTTCAGCGAAGAAAATTCATGGGGACCTACATAAATCTCTAGAGAATTCTAGGGATATGTTTAATCTACCAATACGCATTGGAACAGCGAGGTCTGTCGTGGTACCTCGCTCCAATTCTTCTCTCCAAAAACGTAGGCCTATACCCAGCTGTGGGATAGTAACAGAGCGTTACTTACTAGTGCCGACCCTGACAACTGGTTAGATATACAATACGCCTTTGGATTAAAGCTCAGACCAACAGCGCTGCATTGTGGTTTAATCACTACATATTATAAAACAAAGTCCCTATATCCCTATGTACGCATAAAACTTTAAAACTACGCAACAGATTTTGATGCGGTTTTTTTTAATAGATAGAGTGATTCCAGAGGAAGGTTTGTACGTATAATAACATTCAATACGGAGTAGAGAAATACTGTAATTTTTGAGGTTTCTGTAAATAATTACATTTTTTTCCGCTTACATTGCAAACGCAGGCTAAACCCTACGAGATTTATCAAAATAATGTACTAAGTATTTGTACATCTTGAAAAGGTCTACAGAAAAGTCCGCGATGGTATATGTCTATCTCTTATGGATAACCCACTATAGCATTTTTTGTCATTTACTTTTAACGAAAAATAATGCCATATTTTTGAAGCAATTTTTATACAAAACAGCATTAATCCTTATCCAATTAAGTACCTTAAATAAATAGTTGATTTAATATAGATCAATATGGCCGTTTACAGCATGTAATTTAAGTGAACATTTTCGGAGATATTACAGATTTAAAATGCCGTGAGGACGCCGCGCTTCACCCTATAACACTTCGACTTTAGACTTTCAAGAATTTGTTTAAAGACATTCTGTAATTAATTGTAAAAATAAAATACATAGGGAAAATATAAAAATAAATAAGTAAAAATGTACTATATGAATTTAGATATTCCAAAGATAGCAGGAAATCTTCTCGGTATAGGGAAAGGAAATTGTTTTTCTCCAAATTTAACGCGTGCGGGCCACGGGCAGTAATGAATAAATCAAACTACTCGATCAATTTTAATCATTTTTTTTACACTGACTTACATGGGATATATATTTTATACCCGTGCGAAGCAGGGGCAGGCCGCTAGTAGGTTATAAATATCGCAGGAGTCCTCCAGAGATACTAACGGAGGTTCTCTTAACCAAAAAAAGACAATAATAAAAACATAAACTTAGATGATAAAATAAACTTAGGTATTTAAAAAAAAGAAAACAAATAAACGGGAAAATCACCAATCGGTTCCTGCCCCTGAACCTGTTACCTCCTGCTAAGAGTCACACTGCCCATCGTTCGGCCGTCACAGCTTTAACTTGCACTTAATTTATATTTAATTTAACAAGACAAAAATTAAAACAAGTAATTCAAAATAAGAGAAATATAAAAAAAAAAGTTTCCGTGCGTACACCACACCCACTGGTTTACAAAATTTCAATGTGAGCGTGTCGCTGTTTGAAAGTTGATAGGAGGCCGTTCCGGTTGGAGCGGCGGGAACAGCGACATATGCTTATTGATTTTACTTCAATCAGCTAAGTTAGCAATGACATCAAATCATTAAATTTGGTTCATCGTAGTACAGCGAGGCGCGAGGCCTGCTATATCTACTCCGGGACACTGAAAATAAGACGAGACGCCGGCACAAGGCAGAGTCATTGTCCTCTCTAACGCCACTCGCCGACGAGGTCCTTCAACTGATCCTTTTTTGGGCTTTCGAGTTTGACAAAACCTGTATTGAGGACTCTGTATCTCGGCGGCGTCCCTCTGGCCATATCCTTCGACCTACACCGTCGCCGCCACACCTGCTCTCCGCGCCCCGAGTACTCGTTGCATAAGGACACTTTGACAATATCAAAAGCCTATAATGATTATTGTTTCTATGAATTATTAGCGTATTTTAATGTCAGTGCATAACCCTATCTCTAGTGAAAAACAATTAATGGGATTCCAGGTTTACCAGTTTTAGTGTGGCAGTTAGTCGGGAGACGAGGCTGCAAGAGTTGTGACGTTAGCTAAATCCCATTGCATAAAGTTTGTGCAGTCACAGAGAAGACCGCTTAAGCGCACAGAACCCAACGGCAAGAGCACGAACCGACCGGTACTTTCGTGGGCCGGTATCGCGGTGCAGCCAGTCGGAGCCTTAAGCACTTAGGGGAAATAGATGCCCCGATGTAGAGCCGCACGAAAGAGGCTCGGTCGTTAAAAAGAAGAAAAAACAAGAAGATAGCCCGACGTGAGCGATGTACGAGCGCAGCCGGTGAGCGTCCGGTCCGGCAGCCTCGCGGAGCAGTGATAACAGAGAACGTTATCTCGCGGTCCGCTGTCGGCGCCGGCTGCACGCTCGTGTGGTGAGGGACGCGGACTGCTGACACCGGCCCGACCGAGCTCCGTCCGAGACGCGGCCTGGTCGCAACATACGAGGGGCTGCATATGGTCCAATTTAGACACAAGTTCTGCTGCATCTTTGTCCCAAACTATTACGGCCGTTACCGTCATAAAGAAATATTCTCGTACGGTGGGCCGGGATAAATAACCCATACCTCGAACGCTGTGATAGCCCAGCGGTGAGACCTCATAGCTCTCGAGGGGGTCCCGAGTTCAAGCCCCGGGCGGGCACCGATGAGTTTTCTATGAAAACTTACGTGTCTCATTGATCATTGCTATTTATCACACGATTTCGGTGAATGGAAACATCGTGAGGAAACCTGCTTATCTGTAGAGACTTCTGGGGATATGTGTAACCCATCAAACCGCATTGGAGCAGCGTGCTAAGTGGGAGCTCCAACCTTTCTCTTCAGAAACGTAGAGAGGAGGCCTGTACCCAGCAATGAGGTAGCAACAGGCCATTACTTCACCTCGAACGCTATCTGCCCAGAATGAACTTTTAATGGAGTTGCCTCACTGCGATATATTTGAAAAGCAATGGTAAAAGTGAGTGTATTGTTGGCTCCAAGTGAGCGTGATAGCTGCACCGTATTCCAACGAGTAGGTTAGGTTACTATTATTTTTTCTGTATTTTAGAAACGGCTCCAAGCATTTTCATGAAATTCAGCACGTAGAGGGTTTTGGGAGGGGAAAATCGATCTAGTTAGGTTTTATTGATAAAAATGTTGTTTTATCCCTGTTTTTGGGCACTGAAAAAAAACTACTATAATTTTTTTGGGAGAGCAAAGGATAATCACGCTGTCAATTGCAAAGTTATGATAGCTCAATTGGGTAACGGGTGGGCTCGAATTCAGAATAGAAGAATCGTTTCAGATTTTTTTTAAATATTTTTAATAGCATTTTTACTACCAAGACACCTCGACACGTGTTAGAAACAGATAGAGCCATAACTTGTTTCTGTGCTACACCTACCCATTTCAAAATCCACAACGCAATGTCCTAGTCTTACAAAAACGTTCTTAAAAAAATGACTTTTTTTAAGTTAATTTATAAGGGTTAATTTTATGTTCCGAAGCAGACTATGATTTGTTGTAATTTAAGTTATTTAAATGTTGCCATCGTATTTATCGAATCGATTTCGCTCGCAGACCTGCTTTCACAAATTATTATCCTAACGCTACGGTCGACCGCTGGAGATGAAGTTGGTATTGTCATACATTCGCCGATGCCGGTCTTCACACATATACCTTCAGCAGCCTTCAACGGTTTCGTAAAACGCACTTCATAAAATATTAAAGTAAATAAGAAATCTTATCTAAAAAACAGATCGTACTTTACCATTCCGACAGACCGGGTGCCAGCATGTAGTAATATCTGTAACAAAACAAAGATACCGGTGAATTTTACAATACTACCGGGTTTTCAAGCTCGTATGACGTCATACACCGAGTCACAGAGATAGCTGCATCGGTCTGCCGCGACCGCGGTGCTGCAGCCTGCCGGGCTCCACGCGGGCCCCACGCCGCGGCCCCGCGGGCTGCAAAAAGCCGGGCCGCCCTCCGCGCCCCGGCCACCATCGGGCGCGGGCCGCTCCTTTTTGTGAAGGGCGCCCCGCGACGGACTATATACATATACTTTTTATTTCAGACGCTCCCCGAAAAGGAAGCAGCAGTTCGAAGTTTCGATTACGCGGTCGCACGAGCCGCTCACTCCGAACATATTTTATTTTTGTACAGTACAGATTGAGGTCGCTTTGTCGATACGAGCCTTGAGTCGATACTTTGTCTTAGCTTTTCCGAAGCACCGGTGCGACACGTACCGGACGCCTCCGGACACGGGGAGGGTCGCGGCAGGATCCGAACGAGATAAATTTAAATTTGCCACTTTCCTTTCAGCCTCAAGCTTCGGACACAAAATTCGGTCAAAGTTTATAATAACGAAATTTTCCAGCGGACCGTGTCAGCAAATAACGATTCCATTCCATTCCGTTGTCACCAGCGGTATCCGCCTCGCCGCGCTCGTCCGTACCACCGTACCAGCGGCGACAGACTGCAGTCCGCTCTCGACAGACTGCAGTCCGCGCTCGACAGACTACAGTCCGCTCTCGACAGACCGCAGTCCGTGCTCGAACCACGTACAAATAATCATATGCTGGTTAATATAACACGAACAGTATATCATCTTCCGCAATCGAAAAACATTAAAACCTAAGCTTATAGTAATTACAATAACCAAATTAGAGAAGATACATTTTATTATACAGTGTAAATTTCTAATCAGCCTTCTTTGGAACATCTGTCGATTCCAAAGTATTGAAAACGGTCTACTTGAATAAAGAATATTTTAGATTGAAATTCAAGAAAAATTACAAGTCGAATGAAATATCAGAAAGGCTTCCTACTATATATACTACGCGAACGTTGTTTTGTCCGCGAGGAATTAAAATCAATTCAGATTATCCTTTATTCAAGTAAACATGTAAATCAGTACCTTTGAACAGTTAACCGTTCTGCAAGTTTAGAAAATTGTTCCTAACGAGTGGATCCAGAAGAGAATTTCGGAGCTCGCCCGCGACGATAACTGACGAGCGCTATTCACAAATTCAAAATTTTTGTTTATTCAAATAAGTGCTTTTGGATTGTCACTCCTACTGCTGGTTCGGAAAGCTACCTCGGCGGTACACGAACTTACACGCGAATAGTAGCGAAAAATACATGCGCATTAGATATGCAGTTCATCATCATACCGAACTTATATTTCTTAAGAGAATGCAAAACTATACTGTACTGTAAATGTAAATTTGTTGTAACGCAGCCGCGCAGGACGCTACCGTCACCAGCACCAGTGCGCCGCGGACACTTGCGCCTACAACTACGCACGTGTACTTTCCGATAGGTATTCCGATCATGCGTAACTCAAACATCGAACATAGATTGACAGTAGTTTATTCGCATATATCAGATTTACGAGTCGTGGTTTTTAATTCAGAGTTTCGTCCGAAGTTCAGTCAACTCGCAACCATAGTGCGAGCGACGGCCGCCGGTTGTCACGTGTTGGCCGTAGCTACTTACCTCGACAGGACTCGCCCCCAGGCCGTGACCTGTCGGCCGAGGGTTAGCACCAGCCGTGCTAGCGTTGACGGCATGCTTTCCGCTGTTGCCATGCAGCATGTCGTATTCCTCTGTCCCTGAGTACATAAGGGACGGTCCGGGCCGCAGCGCCGGCGGAGGGTCGGCAGGGCGCAGGGCGCGCCGCGCGTCCATTGGCCGCAGCCCTGCGCCCGCGCCGCGCTCCTAGACCTCTTCTATTGGTCTATTTTTTCTTTACGATTGGCCCGTTTTTTCGTGCATGCATTTTTGAACACCGGTTGGATCGTAGTTTTTATCTATCGGCTCTATTTTCCCGTCGCCGTCCTGACCGCTCGTGTTGCGAAGGCGATTGGTTATTCTAATGTTTCCTTTTGTCGGAACGTTCCCCTCCTTGTACGTTTCCTCGCTGCAGGGATCGCTTTTTTACTATAAAAAATGTCATCGTAAATCTTGGCCGTTGTTATATATTCATACGCGGACAGTCGTGTGGTGCGACTCGCACGCTGTCGTCAGTCGCCCGCACTCGGCCTGTCCTAACACTAGTGCTAGTCTAAATATTCAATTTTCAGTTATTCACTAAAAAGTCTATGAATTTATTTATTTTTCAAAGGAAAAAAAGAGTACATATTAAAAATGTATAGATCATTGACCAATAAAGTTTCCATTATATTATAAATCATGCTGGGCCATCACAGCTTTATATTATAAATCATAAAGCTGTGATGGCCCAGCGGTGCGACCGTGTGAATCTCTAGAGACGATCACGGGTTCGAACCCGGGCAGACGCCAATGAGTTTTTCTCTTAAAACTTATGTGTCTAATTGATAATTGCAATTTATCACACGCTTTTCGGTGAAGGAAAAACATCGTGAGGAAACCTGCATATCTCTAGAGAATTCTGGAGGTATGTGTAACCTACCAATCCGCATTGGAGCAGCGTGGTAGGTCTTAGCTCCAATCCTTCTCTCCCAAAACGGAGAGAAGAGGCTATTCTCAGCAGTGGGATAGTAACAGGTCGTTACTTACTTATAAATCATAAAAGCTAACTGAGCTAAAATTTGATATGTTTTAAAACTGACCAGTCGCTTGTTGAAATCTAGATACCCAAACTATCTTTGGTTTATATTATACTAGCGGCCTGCCCCTGCTTTGCACGGGTATAAAATATATAGCATATGTTCGTATTTATAGCGTATGTATCGTTCAGTGAAAAAAATTATTCAAATCGATCCAGTAGTTTTTATTTATTCATTACTGTCCGTGGCCCGCACGCGTTAAATTTGGAGAAAAACAATTCCCCTCTCCCTATACCAAGAAAATTTCCTTCTATATCTAATATCTAAAATCATATTCTACATATTTACATTTAACATTTTCCCTATGTATTTTATTTTTAAAATTAATTACAGAATGTCTTTTATATACAACATTCACAGCTTTCTTATCATTAGACAATACAAACTTGTTTTCTTTAGAGGTTACTCTTGAAAGAGCGACATTTAGTTGCGCGTCCGATCGCTGCTAAATTCGAAGTGCTATAGGGCGAAGCGCGACCCTTCGCGGGATTTAAAATCTGTGATATCTCCGAAAATGTTCATTTAAATTACTTGCTGTAAACGGCCATATTGATCTATATTAAATCAACAATGTATTTAAGGTACTTTACTGAATAAGGATTAATGCTGTATTGTATAAAAATTGCTTTGAACATAAGGCATTATTTTTCGTAAAAAGTAAATGACAAAAAATGTTATTGTGGGTTATCCATAAGAGATAGACATATACCATCCTGGACTTTTCTATAGACCTTTTCAAGGTGTACAAATACTTAGTACATCATTTTGATAAATCTCGCAGGGTTTAGCCAGCGTTTGCAATGTAAACGGAAAAAAATGTAATTATTTACGACATCACATTAAAAACCTCAAAAAGTACAGTATTTCTCTACTCCGTATTGAATGTTACTATACATATAAACTTTCCTCTTGAATCATTCTATTTACTAAAAAAATTTAGTAGTTTTATAGGGATATAGGGACAAACAGAGAATGTGACTTTGTTTTATACTATGTAATGATTTTTAGCTCAGAATAAAATGAAGGGATTGATTGTCCCACTAAAAATATTGTGACCGCACTGATTTGCACGCAGGCGAAGTGGCAGGCACAGCTAGTAAAAGCAAACAGATAGATTTAGACGGTCAATTTAATTAAGAAAATACTACGAAGTCATCCGGATGACTGATTTTAAAGGGCATTCCATAAGATCCTGGGTCCTTTCCATTTCTAATTTATGCAATGACGTTTATGTTCGTTGACAATATTCGTGACATAGTTTTATTAGCACACGTCACGTGTCTGTATATTTAGGGTTAATACAAACAAAGCTAACAAAATGACGTTCACAGTTTCTCGTTAACAGTGTCGTATTGCGTCGCATCAGGCATCTCGTTACATTCGCATTAGAGAACACTCTACTGCTAATTACCAACAATTCAAAGAAATTATAAAAACGAATGCGGACAACGATGTGTTACTGTGACGAAAGACTATTTGGGGTTACGAGTTTGATTACGGTGCGACAGACAAGTTCCTCTGTAATATGATGAAACTATTTATAATCAATCCTGCCATTACTCGTGTATTATGTTATTCTGCAATTGGAACGTCAAATTCTATAAATTATACTAGTTTTACATTCGCTCCTGGACCAGAGGAGCGGCTGATATTGATACTATGTTCATTATGCGAACTTTAATCATCATAAATAAAGTAAAAAAATATACAATTAAAATGAATGACAAAAAAAATGAAACCATATATATCTACATCAATAAATACAAAACGATTAAATGACGATTAATAAATAGAAAATGAACGTATCTGCAGTGTTCAGTCTGAACATGCGAGCGGACGGAACATTCGTTGCCAACTTTGCTCTACTCTCTTAGGTATAAATATATTAATTCTCCCCAAAAAATAACGATTGCTAATTATAACAAAGCTTACATAAAAACCCTAAATCCAAAATGTCTTTGATTATTTAACGCCTGCAACGGGATGGGTTCAAGTCGATAACTTATTTTTTGATCGAATTTCACTCGAAATGATAAGGTCTCTGCAATATTTCTAGGGCTCGCTGCGTTTGATTGATGCAGCTTTTGAAATGAGAGTACCATACTTGAGATCGGTGTTCGAGCAGTTGTAACGGGTTTCTACTTTTTGCTACACTTCGAGACTTCCACACCTATCCGTCGATATAGCCTAGCAGCGCGTATTGTCGGTGACTCTGTCTGAAACTGGAACGCTCACAAATGCCTGTTCCTTACCCAAGGGTTATTAAGTTCTGGGTTTCCTTGGAAACATTTGCACGGGGGAACGTGAGTGTATGGCATGATTAAATAATGTGGAGATAAACGCAAACAATACAGGGCCTGACAACTGTAATGCCCCCACCATACGGCCGAGGATAAAGAGGGCAAAGGAAACATTAGAAGGCAAAATGATCGAGTCCTTTACCTTAACATTACGCTTAATCACTTTGTAAGGAGGGAATCACTTTGTATTTTCGATAAGCAGGAAATTAGATAGCCTACTCGGACGCGGCGCGACCGCCTCATGGAGCTATATTACCAAGACGCACAGATGTCTATCTTCCTTCTTCCCTGGTCTTAACTTATAATAGAACACCTCTGTGATGACTCTGGGCGACCGGGGGCTTAATGTCAGCTTTGCTACTGCGTTCCCGGTTTATCTTAATAATACTCCCAGCCGCCGTCGCGTGCGGCTGCGGCTCTCCTCTATCTATCACGTCCACGCAGAGACCACGTGATTTGTTTTATATAATACTACTGCCTGTATTATATGATATATTGTGGTGACGCGCCCCGGCCGCTGCAGCCGGCCGCTGCAGCCCGCCGCTGGTGTCAGAGGCCGCCGCAGCAGTGTCGGCGACCCGCGGCCGTCGACCCGCGCCGCGTCCACCGGACTGTCCTCTCGGCCCGGTCTTCACTACACGTGGGAAAATATCGGATCGACAAGTATGACCTCAGTGCAACGATAAGGATGTACGTCACACGTGCGACGAGTCCGCTCGGGTCCGGTTTGTCTTCTCGTTTTTGTAACTCGCCGTGACGACGACGCTCGTCCGGCAGCGGCCTTCCGGTCCGTCGTCGCTTTCGATCCGAATGTATTCAATAAAGGGCTTCACCTATTCATTCTAATATTGCCACCCGACGCTATGACTGTCAGTGTAGGTACTGACAATGCATCGAGCATTAGAAACCTGAAATTCCCAACATCTTGAGGGTTTTACATATGTATATTAATATGTGGGCATATAATTCAAACTAAAATTTGAATTTTTGTAAAACTCTCGTTAAACTCGCCAATGTAGATAGCCCCTTTATAAACAAACAGCAACGACATCCACAAACATGGTATTTATTATACCCGTTATGTTGAATATTTGTGTAGGTCACTTATAGGTATTCATAATTTAAAACCCAGTATCGTACACGACCCAAAAGTTAAGATTATGTCTGTTAATATTATCTTAACCATGTAGCTTATTTCTACTTAATTCTTGTCTAAGAGTCGAACGTAAACGAGAACTAAAAGAACGTAATAAAACATCGCACCAGATTATCAAAAAATTATCAACAAGGTGTATTATTAATATGACTCGACAGAAGTTCGTCCGCGAGCTGCCTTCTCTGGAACTGGAGTTTTTCAGATAGAGACGTCACGCGAGGTTGCAGTACTTTGATTTAGCTGCAGTCGGAGTCGGATACCGATATTCTGATATAACATCATCATCAGCTTCATGCCGAGCCCGCAAATGTGAAACGTCGCAAATGTGCAGCGCCTCTTACAGCGAAGGGGGACCGGTATGAAGGACGAGTTATGGAACGGCAATAACGTGGAATACACAGATTGACATGTAACTATTATTTAATTCTAAAGACTAAACTTGGTCGCTGACTATGGCCTCACAAGAAGGCTCAGAGTCGCTAAGTGTCTCTACGTGATAAAATCAGAAATAAAGAGATCCGTAGAAGAACCAGTGTCACCTACGTAGCTCAGCGGGTCGCGAAGCTGAAGTGGCGACGGGCGGGACGCATAGTTCGGTGAACCGATGGGCGTCGGGGCCTCAAAGTGCTGGAATGGCGACCCCGCACCGGAAAGCGCAGGTTCGGAAGACCTACTAGACGAACTGACGACCTCAAAAACGTCGCGGGGAACCGCTGGATACAGGCGACACTAAATCGGGTGTCCTGGAGATCCCATGAAGAGACCCATGTCCGGCAGTGGACGTCCTTCGGTTGAAGAAGAAGAAGCATTCTAAAGCCTCGCAATGACGCACCGGAGATGAATGCGACTATGATTTCCGTATCACGTATACTTTACTTAAATAAAGTTTAGATCGGATAGAGTTATACTGTCATACGAGGCCATCGTAACGCTAGGAGCGAGCCTCGCGGACGGCCGGCCTGCACTGTACGTCTCTCCGGATGCTATTTACACGGTAAGAATAGAACAATGTTATCTCCACCAAAGGCCAGCGTCGCGGCCTCTCCGCGATAAGCCCCACCGGAGCGGCCGCGCCGCGCTGCAGCCTGCAACCTGCAGCGGACAGGGGCTCACGTCTCCGTCTAGGTAGATTTGCTACGCTACCGGATGCTACGGGCGCATAGTAATATAAATAATATACGAACTAATAATATATATCGCAGCCACAGCGAGCTCCTCTATGAATATACAGGAAGGGGACAGCGAAAACTCATGCAGCCAGAGACGGACCTGACGGACTGAGCTATATATTTCAATATTATGTCTGGTACATCACTTATTCGGGTCGGTAAGAGTACGAGACGAGACAGCGTCGCCTTTTCGAGTGCTCGCTGACGAGCGATTAATTATTATTTAATGCGTACGTCACCCATGAAACGATCTAACTTAAATTGTAACGAGCTGCGTATGAAAAATATTGAAATAGTGAAATAATCTAAATATGGTGGGCCAGGCCACATCGGACGCGAGAGCTGTGCCGGCGGCGCGGCGGGCGGCGGCCTGCGGAGCCCTAGCCGGACACCAGTAACGAGTGACGTCACTTGTCGGGATGGGGACTGCATTAGACACTTAAAACATTCTATAATGTGTGTAACATTCAATACCCGTTATGAGAATTTCATACTCATACCGTCGCACTCACCGACAGCACTGGCCTGTGGAGTGTGGACACGTGTATGGTATATATCGAAACGATCCAGTGTCAACATTTAGATAACCATATCAAAAACGTTTATAACTAGAATTAAAGAATAAAGCGTTTAAAATTATGATTGCAAACATAATTTTAACCAAATAAAATTGTGAAAAATTGATTTCGTGCACGGTTTCACCGGTTGAACGATTTATTTTCATTTCGATCACACGGCGTGTATTTACTATTTCGTAATTAGTTTAAGTATGTACGTCACCGGGGTGCAGACGCCGCTCAAAATGGCGCATATCAGGAGTGACGTAACGGAGAGAAAATTAAGTAAATCTCACTACACGTAAGTACTTTTATGAATGTAAAAGATGATACTGACCATTTTACACTTTGACATATTTGATTTTTAACGTTCACAATAGACGTGCTATCCGACAAAGGAAGGGCGTACGCGTCGCGTCTTAGCGCAAGTATTGATCTATTTTTAACGGCGCGTCATATCCGATCGAGCGTTTAATCTAATTATTAAATCCAATTTAGCGACTTTTTCTGATTCGTAACGAGAAAAACGTCAGCCTCCGCGGACCCCGCACGCGGCCGGCGGACGGACTTAAAAAAAGGTTAAACAAAGACGATTTTCAAAATGGCGTGCGAGTGTTCCGAATTCAAAAAATTGGAAAGCGGACTCACCGTGCGATCCAACATGGCGGCGAACAAAGACGCTTCGATCGCTCCATCCCTATCACGATTTTCCTTTAAAAATCCTACAGTGCGTCTATTAAAGACACAACGGTCGGTATTGCAATGATTTTTTGTGTGATTTCTGACGGTCGGTCTCGTTCGCGGCGCGGATGCACTCGGTCGGATGCATCAAAGAGTACTGACCTAGGGCTCGCTGCATTCGCGCAGGGCGTGCACACCGCGACACCGACTCACACGCGCGCAGCCGCCGCGCCCGCCGCGCGACTCGCGCCCCTAGCGCGCGGGCACAGGGCCGACAGTGGCGTGCGGCGGCGAGCGCCCGCCGCGCGGTTCAATAGCCATGGCAACAAACTGAAAGTGCGCTCCGGAGCGGGCGGCGGGCCGGCGGTCGGCGGGCCGCTGCGGCCGCGTGCGGCGCGCCGGCTGGCGGCGGCTGGCGGCGGCTGGCGGCGGCTGGCGGCGGCTGGCGGCGGCGGCTCCGGCTGAGGCCGTACGTCCGGCCCGATTTTATAGAAAGACTCGTCCCGGGATAAACGAGTTTCCTTATATTTTCGTATCACGCAAATATGACGATGCATTGCTGTATGGTACCCGGCTGAGTAGAATGGACCACCGTTATTTCTTACCGAGGTGTCGTAAAAGACGACTACGTTTAGTTGACGTCAGGTAGGTCGTAAAAACCAGCCAAATTACGTAACAACGTGTAAAAACATGTCGTGCTGACCCCACTTGGAGTGGGACGAGGACAGGAGAATGATGATGATGGCGCGAATACGACGATGCAAATTGAGAGGTGACAGAACGACAATAATCGAGACTGTCCTTAAAAATGTTTTGTAAAAACGTAGCTATCGATTTCGTCGGGGAATCTGCACGTGACACACGACGGTGCCGCAACTTAACAGGAGTTTTCCTAAATATGGGGTAGTAGGAAACGTGGCCGGCTCCGAGCTGACAGACTCGATGTGCTACGATGTGCGTGTGCCGGACACGACTCACTACGTTCAATAACACAATGCGTTTCTTCCTGCTCCCGACAGATAAACGGGAATTAAAAAAAATCTGTTATTCCTTCAGGAACGGAAAATGACATAGCACACATATGTCGGTATTTGAACAGTAAATTTGACGCAACCGAAGTCACGACTGCATTCAGTGGCTCATACGTATAGTCATACATACATATAGGGTAAGGGAGGGCGAGATGGAAACTATCTACCAAAACCTAACCACTCAACGTAGCGCCCCAGACACCACATACACGGATGCAGAGGACCATCTTGCATTTACGAACGGGAGCTCAATTCGGCCCGTGCCACCAACAGAGTTAATTCGTGCTTCTTGTTTTCACAGCAAAATATTATGTTTTTTTTTCGGTTTTTGTGATAGGATTATTTGAACGAGGTGAGTAATATTACTATTATGCATTTATATAAAGGATCTCTTAAGAATATATTGTGAGAATTGATATTGAAATAAGAGAAATTATAAAGTGTTTTTAAAGTATTAATATTATTACTGGAAAGGAGCATATTGGCAAAATGGAAAACTGCACTTTAGGGCAAGATGGAAGAGTTTCCAAATTGCCCGCGCACCTTATTTGATTTATGATTGCAGTTTTTGTTACGAATATTGTTGCTTATTATTGTTTTTAGATGGTAAATAAGTATAGAAGGAATATAGGTTCTGTAGTAATAACGCTGCGGCTATAGAATGTGAAAAAAGTACCATTGTGACAGATGAAAAAGAGAAAAATAAAGACCTTAAAGTTACTGAAGACTTGTTTCAATACTGATAATGATCCAGTAATTGAAAATCATGTGATGCTATCAATGATTCTGTTGAAATTAACAATACTAACAAACTAATCGGTGTCGATGATTAAATTAAAATGAGTAGTCACCAAAATTGAAGTAAAATAAATAAATAAATAAACAAATTTTCATCCAAAAATGCTATTGAAATAAAAAATGAGATGAAAACGAAACCAATTTTATGTTATAGTTAATCAGACCATTAAAAAACAGAAAAAGAAGAGAATATTGTAAAAAATTAACAACATTTTTCACAAAATTATGTGTTCTGTATATTATGTGAAGAACTTTATGTGGAACCACCCTCAGACGACTGGGTATAATGTGAAATATGCACCTATTGGTTGGGCAAATGAATTATCTAGTGATATAGAAGATGCAGAAAGGAGTTTTATGCGTATAAACTGTTAAATGTAGTTTTTTCCTGAGCGTTCCATCTTGCCCGAACAAGCTTTCCATCATGCCCTCAGGGTAATGGCAAGATGGAAGTTATTTTTTAATGACTCTACTTATTATTAATAAAGAAAGATAAAAAAAATCTACTTATTATTAATAAATTTTAATAGCTCAATTGGTTAATTGGATAGTATCACTTTTAAGACGGAATAAAATTAAGTTGTATATTTCGATGTTTTATTTTTTAATACATCATAAAGTTAAGTCTTCCATCCTGCCCTCCCTTCCCCTAGTCGTGTCACACGTGCTACAACACGAGGCCTCGGGCACTGGACGTTGCTGCTGCTGGCAGCGAGGCCCGCTCGGCCCATCCGAGTGCGGTTACAAACTATAGAATTAGCGTACACGATGAACGTGATCGCTCCTACTTGGAAGGTTCCAATTCAGCAGCAAATATCTCCTCCTCAATCAATCCCGGCCCGGCTCCCGGCCCCGGACAGGTTGCAGGGCCCGTCCGACCCGGCTCGGATCGATACGTCCAGGACAGCGCCAGTGGGCGAGCTGTCGCTGCCTCCCCGCCGCACTCCGTATTATGAGGGAGTGCACGAAGTTTGAGAACCTGATCGGAGCAACAATTATAACCTTTCTGGATGTCGACGCCTCCAAATGGTCCGACTCGACCTAATGTTATTATATCGTTATAATAGATGTGCTGGGTAAAAAGAGGGTTATATTTCAATTGTAAGAGCTCTGCCCCTACACCCGCAACTGTATACCACTGGGTACTACACTTCCATGGACTTAACGCTTAGCCCGGGAAGGGCCACGGCGGCAATTAAGTTTACAGAAATTTAGGACATCGTGCGCTTAATTTCTGAGTTTCGACTATAAATTTGTAAACTATTTAAGTGGTTAATAATCTAATCGATCGCATCAATTAAGATATCCTACTTCCTATCCTATAAATATACTTGGGAACGAATAAATGGAACCACTACCGTTTTTCTCATTTCTTCATAAATATGTTCTGTTAAAATTATTTTATTAATTGGCAACATATGCGATATGAAAGTTTATTAATTGCCTTTAAATTGAGATTGATTTAATATTTTGTTATAAAATTCATTAAATCATTTTCATATAAAGTTTTAGAAGATGCTTTAAAACTAATGCTGTTTACTCGTTTGTACCATTTCTGTTGCGCTCCATTTAAAAATCTGTATAAGTGGTTTTGTCTATCCTCGTCGCATTGAAGGTTAGGTGCGGTCTGCATCAATGTTTTGACAATTGTTGCAGTGCAGAAATAAATTGGCGTTCGACTCAGCATAAAAGCAGCGTGATGCAGCATATGGCTAACATCACGCGGCGCTGGTTTTCAGTCGAAACCTTAGTGACGCTCCGAATAAAACATCTATTTAAATAAACAACATTACATGCAACTAAAGTTGAAATAAGATAAAACAAAAAAGAAAGTTACGAATAAAAAACAGGAAGTGTAGTGTAGGTAAAGAAAAATTTAATGTAAAAATGAAAATAAAGATATATAAAAAAAAAAAAAAATTAAATGTAAAAAATTAAATCAGATCAAAATTAGATCAGACCACGAGCCACTGCAGTACGGAACGACCGGTTCACTGCATCCGCTTCATGACGCATTTGTAGTCTGAACGCTGCTCAGCTCCGGCGACAGCTCCGTAATGTGCGGGTTGGCGAAATCAGTCAGTCAGTCGGCGGACGGTGAGACGAAGACTGAAAGAATGAAATTTGACGTCACACGAACCTGCAAGTGGCCCGAAGTTAACGGTAGCTCATCGCCGATAAAGCCTCGAGTTCGCCCGAGAACACATTAATTGGACGGTAGAAGAAATGAGGTCAACCTGTCTCTCTAGTGACGAAGGAAGGGAGGGATGTACGGCCGCCCTGGTGAACGATTCACTCAATGCTGCATCCGAGAAACTGTCAGCTTTGGGAATAATTTGATGATTTAGAATATAGATATAAGAACGAGCCGCGTCTCGGCGCGCGTACTGGATTCGTACGCGCATACGCTGAGATTTAAATTCAAATTTCAAATATTTTTTAATTAAACAAACGAATGAGGAAAAATTTAGGAAAACACCTTAAAGGTATTTTAAGGCCGTACGACAGTGCCTTCTGTGCCTGGCGAAGACCGGCGAGGACCGGCGAAGACCGGCGAGGGGTGCGGTCTTCGCCGGTCCTCGCCGGCGCTGAACTCCCGAATATGATAAAGTTTAACGGAACTAGCACAGAGCACGTCTGTCCGCGCCGGGACGCGCCGGGACGGGCCGGGACGCGCCGAGACGCGCCGGGTGTAATGACAACGACTTGCTTTTACATGTCGCTTCGATGTCACCGTTGCAACAGTGTCGTGACATGTCTGCTATCAGCAATCGTCGACTCCAGATAGCGATTCCCAGAACGTGTTCGCCGTCACCGATACGTGCCCGGGCGGAGGCGGGCCGGCGGCGGCGAGAAGGTCGCGAGTTCGACGACCGCTCGGGCACTACGCGAAATTACCTTTTCGGATTCGCTCTTATTAGATTTATGATTCCACGCGTCGGAAAGAAAGACGATCCGCTCCGAATGTGTCGGAGCCCATTTAGGTCACTCTTTCTTTGCAATGTGGAATCAAAATCGGTAAGAGTACGTAGAGTCCGACGATCCGGTTCAACCTGCACTCTAGTATGGATCTAATTTCGATTGAATCATTCGCTACGACAGCACTTCCGCGGTCGACGATACTTTTACCGTCGCGGCCTCGAAATGTAATTCGGAGAGTGTCGGGCTGCTACCACTAGGGGTCGGTGGGACGGTGGTCTCGCAGGGGTCGCTCCGAGCCCGACCCCCGGCCGACCCCCAGCCGACCCCCGGCCCGAGCCCAATCAAGGCTAACGCTCACAAAGAGAATCGGTCGCGGCAGCGCGCCTCGCGAGTCTACTCGAAAACAAACAAACAAAAACACAAGACTCGGCCGCTTATCAATTATTCGCCGTCCGGTTTCATACTCGTAAGTGAAGTCATTATCGTAGGGGAAAATGTAACTTAACGGCTCGAGCGTAAGCGTTAAAGTCGACACGAAGCTCGCCAGAGGCCTCGGCGACGTGAGGCCGAGGTGAAGTATAGTAAGTTGTTGCTATGTGACTAGTCGGCGCGCTCGCGCTATGCGACTGGCGAACGCGCTAAGTGAAGTTCGCTCGCGCCATCTGAACTCGAGAGCGCGTCGGCGAGCTATTCGTGTGAAGCGAGCTGCAGCCGCCAGGCCGCTCCTCGAGCCGGCGGTGGTAGTGGCGGCGGTGGCGGCGGTGGCGGTGGCGGTGGCGGTGGCCGCCGGGTCGACCGTCCGCCGCAGCTCCGGCCGCAGCCCTCGACGCGGAAGCGCAGCCTTCGGGGGTCGACGACCGACATCTGGCGAGGCGCGGTCGCACTTTCGGCGGAAATTTTCCTTACTGCTGAAATATTACGTTTTTCTTACCGAAATAAATTCAACTGCGAAGGCTAACTAACTCTTCTGTCGAGACTTAATCCTTTCTTTTCCTATAAAAAATACAACAACGAGATATGTCATCGCTACTGTCCGATAAGAATCTAAATCGATTTATTTTATTTTAATATTGAACTAACTCTCCGATGGCGCGTTGTCGTGCCTCATTCTGGCTCTCGAAACAGAAATTACGAGTTTAAAAAATGCCCCGATCATTACCAAATTCCGCATTTATTCTTAGCTAAATAGATTGCAGTTCATCCGAGTTTTGTCAGTTTCATTAAAATATTTTAAGCTTTTGGCGAACAGGCGTGTCAACAATTTAAATATACATAATGTATGTCACATATCTCAATACAAAGAAATATAAAATTATTCAAGTATAAAAAAAAATATGTAAATTACATCAATTTACAACTGGAAAATATTTCTAGTCATACAAATGAAAACTGTTTAAAAATAAGAATTTTAATCCTCAGACACGTCGTCGCTGCATCGCATAGTCGTTGTCTTTAAGAGCAGACTGACTGTTTTTAGTGAGTAATCAGAATGATGGCGAAATTTTTTAATTTCGGTCATTGTTTTCCAATGTATTATATATAATAATACAGTATAAACTGAACGTCGAAATAATACCAAAAGACATAATTACAATCACCAACATCCAACAATATTTATAACTAAATACATATTGATCAGACACATTTGAACTTAATCAATTTAAAAAATGCCATACGGTCGATACTTGCGCTCTAATATTGACGAATAACTGTACAAATTCGAAAACGCTAATCGTTCGATTTATAAAAACGCTATCAATGCGACCCGACGTCAGGCCGAGACGGATCTGGCAGAAGGAAGACGCTGTCTCTCTCCCTTCCACTCGCGGTCAGCGATACGTCTATCTCCGTCTACCGGACAGAATATCAAAATTGTGCAGAATTGAATTCGGTAGTCGTAAGACCTCCGTACACCTATAGCGCTGTCTGGGATCCGCGCCGAGAGCCGGCCGCCGCGCGCCCCGCGACCTGGGGGCGGCCGGTAGCAGGGCTGACTTCAAATGAAATAAAATAGCTCATTTTATGTTGTAGATGAATTATTTCATAGTTAATAGTTAAAAAAGGAGAAGCATTAGACCATCTGTAAATTGATATTACACGGAGTGGTCGACGAGCCCCAAACGATGCGAATAGCAAAAGACAATATTATCGGCTACTCTCGACGAGTGCCGTCCGCATACTTTTCGTGTCACACACAAAGACCTGATTAAATATCAGAAACTCGTACCGCTCGCCGCACGTTGCCATGCGTCAACTCTGACTTTGACTATTTTCGAGGTCCCCATTTTATAAGCGTATGTTATAAGAGAACAAATTGTTATTTGACGATTACTCGGTCAGCACACGTTCGAACTGTAAAAATAAAAGCCTCGAGCCGATCGGCCGTGAAATGTTCCGATGTGCTCCGAGCCTACGAGCGAACGCCCGCAGCCCGCGGGCCGCGCCTGTAGCGAGCTACACGCGCGGGTGCGCTCCTGCGGACGGGCGGCCGCACGATGAAGCCCAGACCGTTCTCTGCAAACGAGCGATTTAAAGTTGGTTTCGTCCGGCCGCCCTTCTTCCAGCTCGGCGGAGGATGGAGGGCGGACGACCGGACGAACCGTGGATTTAAATTGAGGTCAGACTACTATTCAGATACATGGTTCTCGTATCGTGGGGTTTACGTATTTCGGTGGACGCCATGGACGCTTACGGAACGCAGTATTCTAATATATATACACGCGATAAAACTTAGCTTAATGTTATATACTACGCTCCTATACTCGAACGCGGTTTTGACCGGACTGCATCTCAGTATTGGCTGTATGACGAAATATCTAGTTGAGCGATGGAAACGGATTATGGAAACATGTCTTTATATTAGCCGGCTACTGATTAAACTGACTCCTAAATAATAATAAACGAAACAGAAACTCAGATTAGAAAAAAACGTGTAATCGCCGAATGTCGATAGAAAATCGATCGACAAGAAAACCAACTACCAACTACAACAGCTACCATAATGTTGCTACCGTAAAAGAAAACCGTAAGTGTAAACCGCAGTTTACAGAAGAATGACATTATTGAACCTTACCATTCGCCAACCACTGGCCCGTAGATGGTATAGTCTCGCTTCGTTCTGAACATTCGACGTTAACACGTCGCTAGTGTAATTAATTTTGTAGAGGATACGAGGGCTATAATATATTGGCTACACTTTAAAACATTACTCAATACTTTTTCACGACGTCCTCCTCTCGCAGCAAGATGTGCCGACGCGGCCCCGCGGCCCCGCGGCCGTATCGATCTCGGCGGCAAAACGACACCTCTCTGACGAGAGATCCACGCTATCGATCGAGCGAGCTGGGCCCGAACGAGGGCAGCTACGGAGAGGCGTCGGCGTGAAGGATGACCTTTATACTCGTTCGCGGATTTGACGTCATATCGCGCATTTTATTGCCTTTCATTGAACCCCTACAGAATACGTTCGTTCGTAAAGGTTTCTTCGTAAATTTGTAATCTCAGCAATACGAAGCACGCGGTGGTGGCGGCCGGCCGCTCGCTTCGCCGCGACGGCTCCAAATAGGTCACGAGAGTAAACGATAATCTGTCAGTGCTCCGCGCGAACGCAAGGCGATAGCAAATCGTGAATCGCGCTGATATCGATAACGATGTAGATCAGATAGTGTATCTACGTGCGGTGCCAAGGACGGGAATTTGCTTATCGCTAACCCCCTTATAGATTGTGTCACAGTTCTAATCTTTTATTAAAATAGATTGCAGCGTGTATTGAGACAGACTTCCAGGCACCAGAAGTGTACGCGATGACGGTAGCTTTCACGGTTTTTTTTTATCAAAAATGTCGACTTCTCCACATATTTATTTTTATTCTTTACCTCGTAATCGTCAATTTTATCTTTAAAAACCAGAAAAAGGAATCACTAGCAAAACCGTCCAATATCGCGCAGAATATCGCATATAATATAATAGGTATTAGTAAAATTAGATACATTGTAAAATATACTAAACTAGCCGTGCTCGCGGCGTCGCCCGCGTGGAAATAAGTGTGTTACAAAACTTTTAATTTTATAATTTTAATTTTTTTTCGTGTGTTAATTTGATGTAAAGGATAATTTCGATCTATGTTCGATAGCGAAGCTAACATTTATTTAGATAAGGATTGATACTGAACTGATGAAAACAGTCATGAAAGTAACGTAATATTTTTAATTGAAATTTTTAACATTAATACAATGATCACTATTGTGTGTTAACTATAACAGATCTATTAGTAAAACCTTACAAAAATCTGTTCGGTAGAATTTGAGGAAATTGATTACATACAGACCGATAGCTTTTAGTGTCTTTGTTTTATAATATAAAATAACCTTATTTTACAAGAGAAAACAGCAATTATGCCGGCTTCTTACCGGCTGAACCTCGTGGTGTTCCACCTGCTGCTCGGTAACGAGGGCACAGGATTAGTGAACGCATCACGGACACCCTCCTACACCCACGCTCACCCAGCACGCCACACACGTACACGATAGCAGCTTACTCCTGCTACTCCTGGTGGAGCCCGGACAGACCCTCGCACCACGATCGGCGCATCGGTTAATACTTTAATGCATAGGCTTTCTCAAGGAACCTTTTCCAGCTAGAGCGTCGAATTCCTGTTCGACGCCTGGAGGTCCACATCAGGGTGGTGGTCGACAATCTTGCGCATGCCATTTTCGTCACGCTCGCCTGCGATCCAAAGGTGGCGCACTATGTGGCACAGAGTTGCTGCTGGCAGGGATGGGGGCAATGTTTTATGGGTACCCCTGTCCCCACCACCAGCAGCGTGCTGGAGCACTGTCAGGTTTTTTAGTCGGTATGAGTCCGACATACCTGCCGCTCGTCTCCATCGGGTGGTGATGACTCATAATGGGTTTTCCTGACATATAAAAAGTTGAGCACCTTATTTACATATTCGCAGAACGAGGCCATTGCAACAAAAGGTTTAGTGTTGTGCACCTTGGATTTCATTACGAAAGGTTAAGGATAGAGGGGTCGTGCCTACGTACGTAATAGCCTCGTCACCTGCACCATCCCTGGACACTAAGCGAGAGTATGCTGAGCGGTGTCGGTGAGAGTACCGCACTCAAGGCACACGCTGGAAGGCTTTCGGTGGGTTACCTATACAAAAAAAATAGAAAAGCAGCCACGCCATGAAAGAACCTTTGACAATGACCTCTCTTCGTCGAACTTCCTGCACTGGACGACTGCAGCCTCATCCCCTAAATCTAATCTGAATAATGAACCTATGATCCTTGATGCACACCCATAGTTGCATGAAGCCCTTTGCTTTCTGTTGTGGAGGAGAGATGCCGCTAACGAAAAGCTTTCGACATCATTTCGACCACCCTTAAGCAATAGAGTCTCACGTCAAACGGAGTCAACCGAATGCCTTAGATAAGTCACGAAATATCCTTTAAAAAGTTTCTTTTCATTTTTTGGGGAGAGGGGGATCTTCTAAGAGATACCGGAGCTCTTAGGGATGATAACAAGCTCCGTTTTCATCCGTCCGTTTCCGTCTTCGTCTCCGCCGATGAGAGGGATCAGTCTTTTCGCGATTACGCTCAGCCGTCTCCTTAAGGACTATGATGGCTTCAGGGAAGGAGATCACGGCTTTCCGCACTCTTTCAACTCTCAATATACTCAACAGGACAATCTTCGAGCGTGTTCTTTACGTTGTTTGAATTTCTTCTTCAATGGAAACAATGGGGATAGCGTCACGTCCAATCCGACACAGATACTCAATGAAACAGCCGTGTCCAGACAGCACCTGCGCTAGTCTAAAGGTAACACTACCCCAGTTTCTTGTCATCCAGGCCTCGAAACTTGGTAGAATCGTACCAACAGCTCTTTACCGCACACTTTTCTCCTCCTGAAGCCTCACGTACCAGTTTTCAAGTTCTCGTTGGTGTAGCTGGCGTCTGAGCACTCGAAGATCGGCCCCGTTTTCACCTCTGCTTATATTTCGAATTTCGGCGTGGAGCATCGCGTCTCTCTCACACATCTGAGATATGTTTTAATGTCCTGACATGTCTGTCGTAACCCGCCGACTCTTGGTTGACCCTTATTGTTAGTTAATATTTGGATATTGGCTACGGCACGTAATACAAAATCCAGGCAAACGGAAATACATCTGTACAGTATCCCCTGTAAGCATCATCTGTAAAGTAAGTATGCCGATAATTGTGCAATACCGCGAAGAGTGGGAGCGGGAAAGGGTCGGAGCGGTCAAATTCGTGATGCTTAAATTTTTTAACTGTCAGTCGTATCCCAGAAAGAAAACAAATGTGTAAATAAGTAAATGTAACGATGTGTGTAGTACACAATAAAAATAAAACCGACCCTAGCCGGGCCGCGGTAACGGCTCGCATTAAAAAAAACAAAGCCCCGCGCCCCTCCGGAGCAGTCTGTCAAAAATAAATCAAACATAGCCGCCCGCCGGAGGAGCGCTGCCCGCACCGCCGTGCTGAGGAAGACACTGGTGGCTCTTTTCTATTAGGTATACGTGGAACGATGATGACGGTTGTATTCCAATATTTCTTTATTTGACTCTAAAAAATAAACAGGAAATATGACATGGAAAAGTAGTTCTCATTCGAATCGTTCGATTCTTTGTTTTGAATTTTAGCCTTCGAAGACCCAATTTTAGAAATATTCGTTTGTTGCGTCCCATTCGTACACTCTTAATATATCTATCTACTCCCCTTCAAAAGTAGATAATTTAAATACAACGTGCATCGCACATCACTCTCTCCGTCTCCCTCTCGCTCGTCCTATCGGGCGACCGGAACCGGTCCCTCCGCCGCTAAGGTCCTACGCATAGGAAAAAAACATTTACTACCGAAACTATTTCTAGGTCAGTACATAGAACCGGTCGAGCCCTTCGCGGCTCCTAGACCAATGGCGCGCGCGGGCCGCGGCGCCGGCGCCCCATTGGCGTGACGTGACCGTATCTTATGTTAAAGTTCCTCTGGTCAGGTCACTTTTTGGGATAGGATCCGTTTTCATACAAATATGACCTACATCTATATATATAAAATATTAGTTACCATTATAAGCCCAAAGAGTATTCGCGATGACCGATAAGGACCTTTCAGGAAGCAACAAACCGAGAACAGGTTACTGATGCTAGCTGGCCTCTTAATTAGCGATATATCAAGCCTGGATTCAGCGTGGGATCATTGAGATACAACGACACAAGGCATTTTTTTTATTATTTTTTATACTTTATTTTTTTATTCTTACAACAGCACTACAAGCTGCACTTATAATGGGAAACTCAAAAATGTATTATTAAATAATCAAATGTTCTATGCCGTCATCGTGGCGGGAGACCTTAACACGACGCTGGCGATCTCAACCGAATATCAGATGTCTTTAAACCGCACAGATGTGGGAATCACGTATACCACGTATTGCATCTGAGCCGGGTGTCGTTGAGGACCTACTGGACACTCACAAGGTCACTGCCGATGGCGCTCGGATCGTTAGCTGATCTTTTGGCCAGAATATACCACACTTATATCAAGTTTTCTTACAGTGTTCGTCGCCAATCAGGAATTGTATATCTGTAACTCGATCGGTAACTATTGGTACCCGAATGCCCTCCGAGTGCCAGCGGTCGACGGAGTGAACTATGCTTGGAATATACTAACGCGAATAAATCAGAAACGATTAGATTTTTAGAAGACCCGAAAGTTTTTTACTGAAGATCTCCGAATGGAGTAAACTAAATTTAGTACAATTTAACCCCCAGAAGACACAAGTTTGCGCGTTAACCGCAAAAACATCACCATTTATTGCGTCACCGTCTTTCGAGAATATTCTTTTAGGTGACTCGAGTAGTATCGAAATACTGGGTCTCGACATCTCCAATAGTTGCAAGTATCGCGATCTCTTGGAAAGAAAGGCAAAGTTGGCCTCCAAAAAATTGGGTGTTATCAATAGAGCGAGACAATACTTCAAGCCGGCCTATAGACTAGCGCTGTATAAAGCACAAGTCCGGCCTCACATGGAGTACTGTTCTCATCTCTGGGCTGGTGCACCCCAGTACCAACTTGAGCGATTCGACCGTATTCGAGCGCAGAGCAGCTCGCATTATTTGGGACAAGGCGATTAGCAAACAGCTGGACTCTTTAGCGATGCGTAGAAAGGTGTCATCACTGTGTTTTCTACCCCATCTTTCACGGAGAGTGTTCCATTGCACTACATGACCTCATTCCTGCTGCTAAATTCCACAATCGCACTGTACGCCACAGGTTAAAATATCATCCTCACCATCTGGATGCGTGGCGATCCATCACAGAGCGGTTTTCAAATAATTTCATTCCGCGTACCACCATTTTATGGAACGATCTCCCTTTGGCGGTGATCCCGGATCGGTACGATATAAGTACCTTCAAAAAGCGTATTTTCCACCTTTGTAAAGGACAGCAACACACTCGCTCTGCGAGAGGTCGTGAGCGGCGGTGATTACTTAAGGTGCACCGCATGCTCGTTTGCTCTCCTATTCCATAAAAAAGGGACCAAAAGTATCGATAAAGCTCATTCGTGGCGCGAAACAATTGCGGTGACACTTAGTGTCGACCAACCGGGACGTCGTTTTTAGAGGACCCAGGACTGAGTGAACCTCCACTAGGTAGACAGATAACATAAAAAGGTCGAAGGGACTGGATCCAAGCGTTCACTGGTCCTCACAGGCATACCGAGCGAAGGACGGAAGTCTTCTACGGTGCAGCATCCCGCCGGCGCCTTGTACTCCGCAGTTCGTCGACAGGCCGATTATCGCAAACGTCCTACTAATAGAATAATTATATTAAAAAGTATTAGTTTCGGGTAACATACCACGGTAATTTGTTTTGATTCGCCGATATTTCGACCCAGTTGCATGGATCGTGGTCACGACGGAACTGCAGGTAGGCGGTACTTCAAGCTGAGACGTTAGGGGCGGTATCTAACTACCCGCCGTCTCGTTCTTTTTATCGGCGCGTCACGGATTGTTCGGCATACTACACTCACAACGTCACTTTTAAATTTTGAATTTTGGCGCCGTTTCTGAGTTTTACACAGTTCTACTACTGGATTCCACGTGTTCGCTAATCTAAAACCGTCTTCGCGATTGAAATTTTTATATTTCTTAATTTCAATGGCTTCGCGAACTATCCTCGGTATGTAGTGGCGATCAGTGGAAAGAACTTTCGGGCTGTGAAGTTCTATCCAGTGATTTGTTCCGGCTTGTGTAACATGTTGCGCGATCGCAGATTTTAAAATGTCGTTGTTTTTGACTGCTTTTATGTGTTCTGTGACACGGGTGGCTATGGATCTCTTTGTTTGCCCGATGTAGGAGCTTCCACAGCTGCAGTCAACCTTGTAGACACCAGGACACTGATACGGCAAGCGATCCTTTGGAGACCGCATCATATGGGCTATCTTTTGTAAAGGAGTGAACACAGTCTTGATATTATATTGCTGTTTGAGTATTCTTTCTATTTTATCAGTCACTCCTCTTATAAAAGGAAGGAAAGCCCTTTGTCTTTCAACCTCCAAAGGGCGTTCTTTTCGTCTGCGTTGTAAGTTCTGCATTGGAGTGTTGTGACCATTCCACCGTAATACCCTGCGCACGTGGTCGAGCTCACTCTGAATGTGCAGATCATCGCAGAGGTCATAAGCGCGGTTGGTAAGGGACGTGGCTACTGATGCCAGGTGGCGTGGATGGTGATGAGACGAGTCGTGTAAGTATCTGTCCGTGTGTGTAGGCTTTCGATACACAGAATGACCAAGCGATGTATCAGAACGTATTTTTATATGGACATCCAGGAATGGTAAGCCTCTGTCTTTTTCCATCTCGTACGTAAATGACATTTTAGGGTGAATGCTGTTTAAATGACTAAGAATTAATTCCACTTCTCGCTGCCCTCCTTGCAGGATAGCATAAATATCATCAACGTACCGTTTCCAAATTTTAATTTCTATAGGTGCAGTGGAAATAGCCCGATCTTCGAAATATTCCATCCACAGGTTGGCAACCACTGGAGCGACCGGACTTCCCATCGCTACTCCATCTATCTGAAGGTAATATTGGCCTCTGTACAGGAAAAAATTCGAGTCTAAACAGTGCTGTAGTAATGTTAGATATACCGCAGGGATATTCATTGTCTTTGAGACATTCAAAATATATTTTATCAACTTAGTATCATATTCGTATTCAATCTATAGCATTCGGCGAAAAACTCTTATATATCGTGTATCGCATGTATCATGCGACACAGGTGCCGTGACGATGCCAACGCGCTCTGGCTGCGACACAGGTGCCGTGACGATGCGAATGCGCTCTGGCTGCGACACAGGTGCCGTGACGATGCCAACGCGCTCTGGCTGCGACACAGGTGCCATGACGATGCCAACGCGCTCTGGCTGCGACACAGGTGCCGTGACGATGCCAACGCGCTCTGGCTGCGACACAGGTGCCGTGACGATGCCAACGCGCTCTGGTTGCGAAACAGGTGCCGTGACGATACCAACGCGCTCTGGCTGCGACACAGGTGCCGTGACGATGCCAACGCGCTCTGGTTGCGACACAGGTGCCGTGACGATGCCAACGCGCTCTGGCTGCGACACAGGTGCCATGACGATGCCAACGCGCTCTGGCTGCGACACAGGTGCCGTGACGATGCCAACGCGCTCTGGCTGCGACACAGGTGCCGTGACGATGCCAACGCGCTCTGGCTGCGAAACAGGTGCCGTGACGATGCCAACGCGCTCTGGCTGCGACACAGGTGCCGTGACGATGCCAACGCGCTCTGGCTGCGACACAGGTGCCGTGACGATGCCAACGCGCTCTGGCTGCGAAACAGGTGCCGTGACGATGCCAACGCGCTCTGGCTGCGACATAGGTGCCGTGACGATGCCAACGCGCTCTGGCTGCGACACAGGTGCCGTGACGATGCCAACGCGCTCTGGCTGCGACACAGGTGCCCTGAGATGCCAACGCGCTCTGGCTACGACACAGGTGACGCAATTGTGGTTAGGCTGTGATACAGCTGCCGCCATGGTAGTGCGCTTTGCGTGGAAGGAACGTAGCTGTCGATTAAATACATACGCGCTTTGGTAAAAATACGAGTACAGTCGTAATGCCTAGGCCTTCACGAAAGATGTTAATGTTAAACCACGCATACATCATACCCAGTGAGGTACCAAATATTAGTTCCCACTACACACTAGCACACCACACCAGATCAGGTTAACACCTTAATTCAAATAAGCCTTGTCGTTTCATATATGCTGAGGTCGGCCAGGTCGGAAACTAGTTTCACTAACCGAATCAATTCAACAAAGACAGGTTCCCTAGACCTTGAACGATGAAAGTTCGCACCCTTGACTGTCAAGGGCGCTCCCATGGTCCAATGTAACCTGTTTTAATCGAAAGGGTGAATGTGATTACGCAGCTCGTCCCGCGAGGGCTCGTGTTCTACGAGAGCTCTATTTACTGCGGCGTCTCGTCTATTGGTCTATGGCGCGGCGCAGCAGCCGGCGCCGGCACTAGGCGAGTAGAGCGGCCCGCGAGGGGGTCCCGATAGTTCATAGCGGTCCGGTTTACGCATTCATCGTCGTACACAGTGTATATATCCCTGCGGCGTGTTACACATAACACGCGATAGCAATTACGAGGATACTGATATACATATGTATATTTCCATTTTTAGCCCTGATACTGACCCGATCATGAGAAAGGTGTCTCGTCTGTATATTAAAGATATATTCGGTAGGCCGGTATACGGTCGGTTGACAGAGGATCATTGGATTATAATAAATTAAATTATTATTAACATAAAAAAGACTAGGAATGTAAAATTCACATCGCCTATTGTAAGAATAGGTAATAACAGTTAAAGTTATTAATATATTTTTTTCACTTGTGACACCAAAATACGAAGCTTTACAGGGGATCCCATATAACGAATCATTATGGTGAGCGAATATCCGCCGCTAACACCACGCTATAAGGAAGATTAGACAGTAAGCTGACGTTGAAACATAAAGTTGTTGCTGTTTATTGTTTCTACACACTTTCATGGCATTTAAATGTTACAGTATCAAATTATTATGAAAAAAGTTACAGTAACAAATAGGTATTGTTGTTAAATGTTACAGTAACAATTAGACATTGTTGTTAAATGTTACAGTAACAATAAGACATTGTTGTTAAATGTTACAGTAACAATTAGATATTGTTGTTAAATGTTACACTAACAATTACATATTGTTGTTAAATGTTACAGTAACTATTAGATATTGTTGTTAAATATGACAGTTTCAAAAAGATATTGTTTTTAAATGATACAGTATCGAAAAGATATTGTTGTTAAATGTGACAGTATCAAAAGATATTGTTGTTAAATGTTACAGTTACAAATAGATATTGTTATAAAATGTTACAGTAACAAACAAATATTACTATATTAAATGTGACAGTATAAAAAAGATATTGTTGTTAAATGAGACATATCCAATATATTCTTGTTAACTTTAAGAGTAATAAATAGATTTTATTATTAAATGTGACAGTAACAAACAGATATTATTTTAAATGTGTCATTATAAAAAAGATATTGTTGTTAAATATAATATGACAGTAACCAATAGATATTTGTTAACTTTGACAGAAAAAAATAGATATTGATATTAAATGTAACGGTAGCAAACAGATATTATTTTTAATGTGACAGTATCAAAAAGGTAAAGTATCAGTGTTAATGGTTTTTAAATGTTACTGTATCAAAAAGATATTGTTGGTAAATGGTTGAGTAACAAACAGGTATTATAATTAAATGTGACAGTATCCAATGATACTGTTGTTCAATGTGACAGTATTAAAAATATTTTATGTGACAGTATAAAAATATATTGTTGTTAAATGTTACAGTTACAAATAGATATTGTTTTAAAATGTTACAGTAACAAACAGGTATTATTTTAAAATTTGACAAACAAAAAGATATTGTTGTTAAATAAGACAGTATGGAATATATATTGTAGTTAACTTTGACAGTAACAAATAGATATTGATATTAAAATTTACAGTAACAAATGGATATTGTTGTTAAATGTTACAGTAACAAATAGATATTCTTGTTAAATGTTACAGTAACAAATAGATATTGTTACTAAATGTGACAGTATCAAAAATATATTTTTGTTAAATGTTAAAGTAACACACAGATATAGTTTTTAGTGTGACAGTATCATATACATTTTGTTGTCAACTTTGACAGTATCAAAAAGATATTGATATTAAGTGGGACAGTATGTCCATCATACACATTTTGTTGTTAACTTTGGCAGTATCAAAAAAATATTGTTGTTAAATATTACAGTATCGAATATATACTGTTATTTAGTGTGACAGTAACATATACATTTTGTTGTTAACTTTGACAGTATTCATAAGATATTGTTATTAAGTGTGACAGTAGCATATACATTTTGTTGTTAACTTTGACAGTATCCATAAGATATTGTTATTAAGTGTGACAGTAGCATATACATTTTGTTGTTAACTTTGACAGTATCCATAAGATATTGTTATTAAGTGTGACAGTAGCATATACATTTTGTTGTTAACTTTGACAGTTCCAAACAAATATTGTTGTTAAATGTTACAATATCATATACATTTTCAGGCTAACTTTGACAGTATCAAAAAGATATTGTTATTAAGTGTGACAGTAGCATACACATATTGTTGTTAAATGTTACAATATCATATACATTTTCTGGCTAACTTTGACAGTATCAAAAAGATATTGTTATTAAGTGTGACAGTAGCATACACATATTGTTGTTAAATGTTACAATATCATATACATTTTCTGGCTAACTTTGACAGTATCAAAAAGATATTGTTATTAAGTGTGACAGTAGCATATACATTTTGTTGTTAACTTTGATAGTTCCAAACAGATATTGTTGTTAAATGTTACAATATCATATACATTTTCTGGCTAACTTTGACAGTATTAAAAAAGATATTGTTATTAAGTGTGACAGTAGCATATACATTTTGTTGTTAACTTTGACAGTTCCAAACAGATATTGTTGTTAAATGTTACAATATCATATACATTTTCTGGCTTACTTTGACAGTATCAAAAAGATATTGTTATTAAGTGTGACAGTGTCATATATATTTGGTTGTTAACTTTGACAGTATCAAAAATATATTGTTGGTAATGTTACAGTATCAAATGTATACTGTTATTTAGTGTGACAGTAACATATTCATTTTCTGGTTAACTTTGACAGTATCAAAAAGATATTGTTATTAAGAGTGGCAGTAGCATATACATTTGGTTGTTAACTTTGACAGTATCAAAAAGATATTGTCGTAAAATGTTACAGTATCATATACATTTTGTTGTTAACTTTGACAGTATCAAAAAGATATTGTTGTTAAATGTTACAGTATCGAATATATACTGTTATTTAGTGTGACAGTAACATATACATTTTGTTGTGAACTTTGACAGTATCAAAAAGATATTGTTGTTAAATGTTACAGTAACAAATAGATATTGTTATTAAGTGTGACAGTAGCATATACATTTTGTTGTGAATTTTGACAGTATCAAAAAGATATTGTTGTTAAATGTTACAGTAACAAATAGATATTGTTATTACGTGTGACAGTATCATATACATTTTGTTGTGACCTTCGATAGTATCAAAAAGATATTGTTGTAAAATGTTACAGTATCAAATATATATTGTTATTAAGTGTGACATTATCTAATATATGTTGCTGTTTTATCTATAGTATTTCAGAAACAGCGTCGTTTGACAATAGCAAAATTTCAACAAATGCAACATGTGACGTATGTAAACAAAAATTGTTTTTGAAGTGGGAATAACAAATAATTATGCTCGGTTAAATATAATCGTCGTATTGAATTATTGATTAATATTTAAAAATTGTAGTAACAATGTGACAGTAATAGCTTTATGTTATCTGGCTTAATAGAATAGACCACCCTCATTTCATACCGAGGTGTCGTAAAAGGCAACTTAGGTAAGTTGACCCGCTGTGTGTTATCCGGCTGAATAGAAAAGGCCACCTACATTTCTTACCGAGGTGTCGTAAAAGGCGACTAAGGTAAGTTGACCCGCTATGTGGTATCCGGCTGAATAGAATAGACCACCCTTATTTCTTACTGAGGTGTCGTAAAAGGCTGCTAAGGTAAGTTGACTAGCCGTGTTGTATCCGGCTGAGTAGAATAGACCACCCTTATTTTCTACCGAGGTGTCGTAAAAGGTGCCTAAGGTAAGTTGACTCACTGTATGGTATTCAGTTCAGTAGAATAGACCAGCCTCTTTCTTACCGAGGTGTCGTAAAATACGGTTAAGGTAAGTTGACGTCAGGCAGGCGGCCTGTCGTTAATCACGCAGCTTAATCATGTAAAAACATGTTTATAACATGTTGTGCCCACTTAGAGTGGGACAAGGGCAGGAGGATGATGGTGATGATGACTGTGACAGTAAAAAAATAATAATTTCAATGTAGCTTATTTGAATGTAAGTCACATATAACTGGCTATTTGTTTGTAATATCTTTATTGCATTAATTAATAGAAATAAAACCTGTAATTGTAACGTAACAGTATAATAATTATTGTCTTTTATATGTAAGTTACATTTAACTATTTTTTTTTCATATGACGGTGACAAAAATATTGTTTCTAATATATATTAACCAATAAAACTATCGCCATTTGAATGTTACAGTGACGAAAAGGAATATATTATTATAAGTAATATATTCCTTTAGTAGATAAATAAATAAAAAAATAAATATTACGAGCATGTTCCTACATTCAATACTGTCTGAGCACATTGATCTACAACAAACACCTCGACTGCAGCGCTCCACCTACAACGGTCAGATACTATCAAATTCTTTATTAACTATTTAACTTAATTAAGACATTATTATAATTGTCCCATATATTATTAGATATACTTATATATCTTAACATCAATTAAAATTAAGAAAATAGTAAGAATAAATTAAGAAAATAGTAAAAAAATATAAGTATCGTTATAATTTAAATTCCATACAAATACATATAAATAAATAAATAAAATAAAATACATAATTACATCACTTATTTAGTCATTTTGTTTATTTCCAATTTAAAATCAGATACAAGATCCATCAATGTTGCTGGTGACATTATTTGTTAAAAACTATGTTAGTACTAAATATAAGTACATGAAATTTAATTACGCTAAGAAATAATTTATTGAAGAAAGTGTTTTGTTGCGGAATTCGATAGTACAGAATTATGCCAAAATTAATTGGCTTTGATCCGTGTCAGTTAAGAAAATCTATTAACTTAATGCTAAGTGTAAAAGTAAATATTCCCTTGAGAAGCAACTGCATACGACGTGGGTTTTTTTGTGACCCACCTGACGAAAAATTATCATTTTAAGAGTTCACTGAAAGGAGAGAAGCTGCTTATAGCAGAGTGACTGTAATTAAGATTGGTTGCTATTATCAGTTAAATGAGCGGGAACTGGGTGATCCAGCCTCGCTCGCTAATTTTTTTTACATATATAAAAAATGGAATTTTAAAAAACAAAAAAAATAGATTTTATCTGGAATCGATTGTAGTATTCTGAAGATTCGAGATTTTACCCTATTCGTATCATTTAAACTAAAATCGAGATCACTACGGGAATATTTCCCCTGGCGGGTGGTACGTCAGACAGTTTCGACTACTAGGTACATATTATAAAACACACCCGACCGCTCCGTCCGTCTGAACACAGAACTACCGAACGGATTTTCCTGCAGTTTGCTTTACCACTGGCTCTATTAAAGAAAATTACATAAAACTCTTTTATAAGGATAATTAAGGTGTACGGTTCGTTAAGTGTATAGTTAAATTGATTGAAATACGACTCTTGAAAATATCGAAAATGACAATCAGTCTGAAAGCTTTTATTGAAAACGCTGCCTCATCCGTTTAGGATACGGCACTACAGTCTACGATGTTATAATTCATCCTCTCTAGTTCTGTAGAAAAGTCGGCGATGGCTTATATCCATTTACCTTTGAGGATAACTTACAATACTCATTCCGAATTCCACGAAAACGCGGTACTGGCAAAGTTTTTACATGGATGCAGAATGAATCCTTGAACCGTCAACTTAAATACAACAGTCAGGTCGAGCGTGTCACGCCTCACGCTATAATCCTTTACACCATACACATAGTTTAAACGAAAGACGGCATCGCAATATCTAACAAGTACTAAAGATTGAAAATAAAGAAATATTAAGAGGGAGGAAATCGAGAAGCATTGCCAACCTCGCACTGCTCTCACTGCGGCGGACGCTGCTCTGTCCTCTCCCACCAATATATAGAGCAATGATAGCATTACACTGTTCACCACTGTTTTGTGTGATTTTAAGCCTTTATTATTGGCGAGATACTTATTGAGAGATAATTATTTATAGAATTAAATAAAGATTAAGCGTTGCAAGCGAGTGACGTAAGATTAAAATGATCAGACAAAACATAACCAGGACGGGCGGATGTATGTGTATTTATAAAAACAAAATTGCAAGAAAAATTGATAAACAATAATATTTTTTACATTATTACTCCGGATTATTACTCCGGAATAATATTTTTTTGTGCGCTATAACACCGCGGACGGCTGCGGCGGCGGCGCCGGCCAGCTCCGCGTGCTTCAGCTTTCGAGACGTGGAATTTCATACTTTACGACTTCATTCCGGTTTCGATATTCACTTTTTGCATTCACAAGAGAAAATTTTATATTATTATCTAGAGCAGGAGCGCTCCGGCGTGCGCTACTTTACCTCTCGGCACTCGTACGCTGCCAGGCGAGGAATTCTCGCGAGACGTGAATTATGTTTATCCATTCGGATAAATATTTTCGAAAGAATGAAAAGCTACACGTACTCACATTCGGGGGGCGCCGCTCGCATCCCGACGGAACGCGGCCGGAGGAACTTCGCCGGCACTGACACTTCACCGAATCTCTCATAAACCATTCGAACGTTGCGAATATTACATCGAAACCACTTCAATCGCACAGGGGGGCGTCCGAACCGCGACAAACGAGCCCGTACTAAATAGGCCTACAAGAATCTTATTCGAAAATTTAAGCCGATAGTTTCGCAAAAATTTCGCGCGAGCGCGCGGGCGCCGTGAGTTTAGGCCTACGTTCGGAGCGCGGCGAGCGCGCGCGCCTCGCCGCCGCGCGGCCCCCGGCGGGCGCGCGGCGCCCTCGGCGGGCTCCCGGCCCCATCGCGGGCCCCGGCGCGGCCCGGCGCGGCCCCGACGCGGCCCCGCGGGGAGGGCGCAGCTCCGGGACGCCGTGGCGCGCGGCCGACTCGCGCGGACGAAATGGCGGCGGCCGACTCTTGCGCCGCCGTAACCTTGTATCCCCGACCTCGCGGACCGTTTTATGCCTAAATGAGGCATCCCGCGGTAGGTACGCGGCGTAGGTACCTAACGTTTCGGACCCGACTTTCGTTCGGAACTTTCTCGCGATTCGAGACGTTCGTCGGACTCGCGCGGCCCGCGACTCTCGCCCGTTTCTTCCCGGCCGTAATTTCGATACGAAGTTTTCTTCGAGTGTCGGGATCGGATACCGCATCGGAGGACGACCGTCGTCCGTACGCAGTTCCGGCGGGTCGCGTTCTAGAAGTACGACGACCGCTCGATATCGGGGTACCCGACTCCGGTAAGACACGACTTTTATTTATTTATTGTCTAATTTATTGTTTTCGAACGTCAGTCGTTCTCGAGCGACCCCGTCCCACCTCCGGGACCTTCGCGATACACGGGATATTGCATATATTTTAATTATTTTTCAGATTAATTTTTTTATTGCATTTTGACTGTAGGTACGTCACTAATACATTAAACTCGCTTTTCAGATGATTTCTGAGTGACTTTTACAATCTAAATACATGGAAAAAATTCAATGGCATGTAAAAAGTTTAAAAAATTCACATTAAATCGATACTTACAGTTATTACTCTGACAGGTCTCCGAGTAGCCGGCGATGCGGACGGCGGTCCCTCCCGGCGCGGCCCCCGGCAGGCCCCGACAGGCCCCGGCAGGCTCTCGGCCACCCTTGAAAGAGCTCCTCACCACCATAATCCACAACCGCAACCCAAAATGATGAATATGAGAAATATGAGCTTCACAATGCCTCTACCGCCGTCTCCGCGTAATGTGGAGACACAGGACTCTACCAGAGCTAAAGGGCCGCAATTGAGTGTTGTTCGAATATCCAATGGTCACACAGCGTCCCCGGTCGTGTGCCGCACTCGTGAGTTAGCACTCAGAGGCGACTCGAGGGTGGATGTTGGTATCGCGACAGACAAACCGGACAAACCTAGTAACGTTACTATGATAAGTCTCAGTAGCATGGTACAGTAGTAGTATAGTACATGTGTAAAATTCCCCGACTCTTGTTTATTTCCTACATATTCCCGGTGGACTAGCGGCATTTTCTTTATCCTATACATCCCGTTATATAAAGTGCGATTGTAATGAATGTGGAATTCGAATTTGGAAATTTTATTATGGATCGAGTCGTGTTGGGACATGTTTCGAACTATAGGTAGACAATATCGTCTGTATGTATCTTGGAAATAAAAGAAATTTGAAAAAAAAAAATATTATTAGATTGTCAACACTGTTTTGGAATTCGTTCCCATATTTTTGTTACAAAATTAAGTAAATAAGTTATATGATTATTATAAATATTTGAGGTAACCCGTGTGAGTTTAGCTTTGCCAAGACAATAATATGAAGCGACCGCTAGAGGGAGCCCGATTCAGGGGAATCACAAACTGCCATAGTGATGACAGTGATGACAGTGATGACAGTGATGACAGTGATGACAGTGATGACAGTGATGACAGTGATGACAGTGATGACAGTGATGACAGTGATGACAGTGATGACAGTGATGACAGTGATGACAGTGATGACAGTGATGACAGTGATGACAGTGATGACAGTGATGACAGTGATGACAGTGATGACAGTGATGACAGTGATGACAGTGATGACAGTGATGACAGTGATGACAGTGATGACTTTGATGACAGTGGTGCTACGTACACATATCTAGACCAAGCACTAGACCAGCAAAATTCAAATATAATTCAAATTCAGTTGGTCCCAGCATTCTCGGGACCATTCCACGTGGCCATGGTTTGTGTGGTCCTAGCGTGTAAGTAATTTAAGATACGGTATAACTTGTACAATTTTTGCAAATAAAAAACATTCAAATTCTAATTACTCTTAATTCATGTGGGCTGTTTACAGTATTTTCGAATCGTCAACTTTGAAAAGAGCTTCCGCCGTGATTCTTTTAGTTGTACAATGCTAGATATATATTGTAAACAATTCAATGTATTTTCAATTAACTGTCATAAAGATAACAAAATATACACAAAAATATATTTATATGTTTATTTATGTACTATTACAAAAAGTTAGTAAGACATTATAAAGTGTTATTATTAGTAGGTATAAGTTATTAGTGCACAAACCTGGTAAACCTCCTCAGAACACAAAATCTGACCAACCAATAAGCCTTTTGCCATTAACTTCCAAGTTATTCGAGAGGGCTTCATTACACAGAACAACAATATTAACTAAAAACTAAATCATGTGATGGTATATCACAGCAGTTTGGATTTAGACAGCATCACTCTACGGTTCAGCGAGTCCATAGAGTATATGATACAATCAGAAAATTCCTAGAGACAAAGGAGTATTATAATGCTGCTGCTTTTCTGGAAATACAACAGTCACTTGACAAGGCGTGGCGCTAAGGCCTGTTATATAAACTAAAAACTGTACTATCTCATAGCTACATACCCCTTTTTGCTTCTTACCTATCAGACCGGATATTATAAAATAAAGAAGGAAATACAACTTGAAAATGTTATAGTATTAAAGCAGGAGTACCGCAGGGTTCCGCTCTCGGCCCCACACTGTATTCAGTGTATACTGCAGATCTACCAATATAACCCGATGTTACTACACCAACATTCGCAGAAGATACGGCTACAATTACCAGTAGCTCATGGCTGCAACTGCATCTTCAAAGTTACAATTGGTCTTGACCAAATTGGGCTACGGTTAGAAAACTAGAGAATCAGAGCCATTGCTACTAAATCAGTCCAAGTGAGCTTCACTTTGCGTCGTGGGTACTGTCTTCCAGTTAACCAAAAAAGCCAACCAAATACGGGAAGTGTTCGATTAGGTATATCAATCGATCTATACATATAGGTGTAACTTTTTTCGTGACACACATTTTCGTACATTCGTGTAAAGTGAAAATAAATGTGTGTGGTATTCGGACGCGGTTCGCAAATTACAAATTTATAATATCATCAGCTGAGGACTGTTTAAAGGTTTTCTCGAACGACAGTCCGAGGACGGGCGATTGTTTAGTTTATAGCTCATTAAATTAAAAGAATAATTTGAATACGTGGGAAACGGCCGGCGCTCGGATCGATAATATATCTGACGCTACGAGTACTTCTCAGTAATTAACTATCGTTTTGACTTATTTATGGGCAATAACCATTAGTTGTCAGGATGAAACAATTTTTGTAATAGTCAGTAGTTTCCTGACACTATGCTAAAGAAATGGTGCAAAGAGTTATCATTTAAAGTCAAATTACAAATATCTATAAAAAACATTTCATATCACTATATATATCATCCTGTCCTTATCCCACTCTAAGTGGGGTCGGCACCACATGTTTTTCTCTTCCATTCTGTCCTATCTTTCGTCAACTCTGGCGCCACTACTTTTATATGCATATCATACTTCACACAATCTAACCATCTCTTTTTAGGCTTCCCTCTAGGCACATTCATTCTAGACATATCCATCCACATTCAAATTTAACACACGTTTGGTCACATGATTTTCATCCCTCCTCATTACACGTCCATACCATCTCAATCTTGCACTTCTCGTCTTTTCTACAATAGGCGCAACTTTCAGACTTCCCCTTATATACTCGTTTCGTATTTTATCCAGTTTTGTCACATACACATCCACCTTAACATTCTCATCTCATTTGCATGTACTCTTCTTTCTTTCATCCGTCTGTTTCATTGCCCAACATTCTGATCCATACAATACGACAGGTCTTATGACTGCTTTATAAATTTTTCCCTTAACTTTAAGGGGCATTCGAGGGTCACATATTGTGCCTGAGACCTGCCGCCACTTCATCCATACTGCATTCATTCTTTTACCCACATCTCGATCTATTTCACCGTCGTTTTGAAAAAGCGAACCAAGGTACCGAAAATCAGAGCAGACTGGGAAAATGTTGGAGGTCCCACTAAAATCGTAGTACATATGTTCAGTTTTAGTACGACTGATTTTTAAACCGACATTCTCCAACTAGTTTTGCCATTTCGCCAATCGGCTTTGGACCTCAGTTGCATTTTCTCCGACGAGTACAATGTCATCGGCGAATAACATACACCAAGGAGCCTCCTCTTGAATGTTAGCAGTAAGTGCATCCATTACTAGAAGGAATAAAAATGGACTTAAAGCCGATACCTGGTGTAAGCCTACAGCCACATCGAAATCGTCAGTTACTCCGGCTGCAGACCGGACATGAGTACTAAGCTCTGGCATACATAGAACATACAATCCGTACATACTTCCCAGGCAGTCTCTTTTCTTTCAAACTCCACCACAGAACGTCACGGGGAACATGATCGTACGCTTTTTCTAGGTCTATAAAGACCTTATGCAAGTCCTTACGCGCATGACGGTATTTCTAGCATAACTGACGCAAGGCGAAAATAGCAAATAATAAAAAATAGAAAATAAAAAAATATTGTTTTAACCCTTATTTAAAACACTCATCAAAAATACACACTATCACACACACACGACACTCACTCACTCATACCTACATGCAAATCACTTATTTTATGACACACACTCTCACTACACACATCCACATGCACACACACACGGCTGTAATTTTAGTTTTAATTTTAGTTTAAGTTTTCTCTTATCGGTTTTACTTTTTTTACTTTCAATCAATAACCTTAAAATGTTGTTCTTATAGGTTTAATTCAAATCCCTTTTTTCTATTTTCTTATTAATTGTAATTTTTTGTCATCTTAATTTTTTTTTTTTTTACTCCTGTACATACATATATAAGTTGAACCAAGTTAAGGCACTGGTTCCCAAAATATAGTTTAAACTAGCTTGGGAGCCAGGGACACAATAATTGTACATGTGCATTGTTGTAAAATAAATAAATAAATAAATAAATAGCGTCGGTCGTCCTGGCATAAAACCGAACTGGTTCTGGGTTATCTTACATTCCTCTCGCATTTTTCGCTCTATTACTCTTTCCCAAATTTCATGCTATGTGACATGAGCTTTATCCCTCGATAGCTGTTACATTCTTGTACATCACCCTTATTTTTGAAGATGGGTACCAATGTACTGATAGACCACTCGCCTGGAATCGCCTCTTCATGTAACAACTTATTCAAGAATAAAGATAGCCACTCCCATCCCTCAACTTCCAGATGCTTCCATACTTCAGCTGGTATACCATCAGGTCCAATCAGGTCCAATAAGAGCATTATTTATCAAATGTTGGGTTCTGTTTCAGACTAAGCCACGGCAACGCGTAGTCGGACAGTTAGTGAACTATAAACGTAAAAGGAAGCGATAGGTATAAAATACTTTTTATATATTTTAACTTATATATTTTAACTGAATTCTTTTTAGAATCAAAACTGCTGCACTGCAATATTATTTGATTATTAATTAACTTCATCAGTTTTTATGTATGTTAGGCGTGTAGATTGTAAAGTTTTTAATAATGCAATTCGGTTACATGCAGTAATAACGTAAATGTAGGTAATAACCTATCTGTCTGTGAAACGTACCTAAGTGCCTGCACAATATACCTATACCTACTAAATGTTTTTACCCCATTTTACTGCATACATGAATGATTATGGTGTGTTTTGTTTGGTATATATAGTTTTTAGAGCAAGTCCAAAGCAAGCTTTGTAGGTCTATTATGAATTAATAATATACAAAGGCAAAACCCACAAATGAAATTTATCAAATGTATGTCAAACTAAATAAACATGTATGGATTCATAAAATCTTTAAATTATCTACCCTTATTATAAAACAAAGTCCCCAAAATCAGTCAGTATGTCATCGATTTTTTAATATCTACAGAACGCATTTTTGTACGGTTGTCATTAAAAGATAATATAATTCTTCCGGAAGGTTTAGGTGAGTTTACTACAATACGGTTTACGTAAGTTAACTGAAACCTATACACTTGACACACTTTTTCCCACACGGACAAAAACGCGGCCACAGCTTATATATAATGAAACATAATGAGTAGTTGAAGAAATGTGAATACATGATTCAAAACATGATTCACTTATAGTAGTAAGTGACATCTAATATCAGCTATCGATATTAAAATGCCTCGCGAGGAAATTGCGGAATATTTAATACTTCTACTCAACACTACATGGCGCTATATACTTTGTTGCCAAATCCAAATTGGTATTATTTGCAGTGGTACACACAAATATTATTACATATTGTATTGCCTAGAATGTTATACTCTATTTCTTCCACAAATTTTAGTTTTCATAATTAAGTTTCATACTTTCTTATTTTGTTTAATGAAGTTTTTTTTCAATGTACCAGTTGCATTAGTAATTAGTAATTAGTTATTAGTGCTGGCAGCCCTGTACCTGTGCCTCATTTCTAGTCTATGCTCTTCTTCCAACTTGTCTCATTACTATGTGATTCTGTGAGTCTATGATTTTATGGTCATTATTATTTTAGTTAGTAATCTATGGTCATTTTTGTGAATTCTCATTCTCTGACCAGTGTTGCCATCTTAGTGGATTTTCTACTAAAACTGGTGGTTTTAACTACCCGTTTAGTGGCCAAATATTGCTTTTAGTGGTTAGTGGTTTTTTTTGGTGGTTATGGTAAAATATATTAGTAGTTAAAAGTTAGATTTTTTTACGATCTTTAAATAAATGTTCGTTTTTCTTTTTGAATATTCATATATACATAGGTGTACAGGATTTCTTACTGAGGTGTATAATACGACAGAGGAAAGTTGACGTCAGGCAGGCGGCCGGTCGTAAAAACGCAGCCAAATCATGTGACAGCATGTATATGACATGTTGTGCCGACCCCACTTAGAGTGGGATAAGGGCAGGAAGATGATGATAGGTGTACAGGATAAAATCTGCTGTTTGCTCATGGTTGGTGTTAAATGTTAATGAGTATATGAATCGGATATAGCCAGAATATCAGCCAAGACAAGAAAAGCTAATTTTTGTCCATGATATGCTGCTCTGTCACACATCAAAATTCAAAATTATTCAGAGACGCTCAACTGATAGATGCTACTCCATACCGCTTATTCATCAGACCTGGCCCCATCCGACTATCATCTGTATTCGTCGGTATTCCATTTTCTCGCTGAGCAGTAGTTCGATTCGACGCGAGACGCCCAAAATTAGCTCGATGATTGGTTTGCCTCGAAAAAAGATAATATTTTTTTGGTACGTTATCCATACAATACCTGAGTGATGACAAAAATGTGCAGATAGTAATTGTCAATATTTTGAATGAAGTTATCTTTTTCCTTCCTACGAAAAAAAATATTTTTCTCGAAAAAAAAAGGTGATTTAAGCTTGTATACCCGGTAGATATTTACTTTGCTTGAGTAGGCATAACTGATCGGCAAGAATGAGTCGTCTACTTTTATCTACACGCGAATATTTTCCACCTAATATTTTTCTAAACTACTTTTAACGCACGGATTTGTCACTTCATATTTTTTATCATAAATACTTATAGTTAGAAGTGTTCACCGTTCAGTGAAGCTCATGGGTTCATTATTATCAATTTTCTCGTAGGAATTGAAAATACCACGGGTCGAGTAGCGAAATGTAAATTTTGTGATATTAATTTGTTAATTTTTTAATAAATAAAGTTTTTTTTAGCAAGTAAATAATAGAAACTAATTATTTGTTACTTTCATAAAACAAATTGTTTTAGTAGAAAATTTACTGTCAGCGGTCATTTAGAGTGTAAAATTTGTTGGTTAGTGGTTTTCTGGTGGTTTTTTAAAGTTGAATCTGGTGGGAAGCTTATTAAACCGTTGGCAACACTGTCTTTTTTGGCATTTATTTTGAACTAACTGAGCTAACTTCGCGCAATTACGGATACAATTTACAAAATTCGAAACATGGCTTCTGTGAAATTTGCAATTGTCGATGTTAACGATTTTCTTTCTAGAAAACAGACATCTGAGCCTGAATTATCGGCCGATTGGGCAAAATTAGAAGAACTTTACAATAAAAAGTAAGTATCACATCCTATATGCTTATTGATTGTGACAAAATATAATTTCTAATTTACCGTGTCATTGTTTCCAGACTATGGCATCAACTTACATTAAAATTGCAAGATTTCGTGAAGCATCCTTCGTTACAAAGTGGAGACAATTTAATACAACTGTACAGCAATTTCCTAACCACCTTCGAAAACAAGTAATCGTGTTTTGCAAGTCATTGCAGTTATTGTTTATATTCTATCAAATCGTAATAATTTTATCGCGCAATGTAATTATTCTTATATGAATGTTCATTCTGTTACTATTGTATAAAACTGCGGTACTTTAGATTTATGAGTGGTGAGGTTATGTATGTATGTATGCTGTTCACACATATAGCAATTTACCTCAAGTCACATAGTTCGCCTCGTTGCCATTCTCTAAATCCTACATTATTATATCACATCGAAAGTAACATAATAATGTAGGGAATATAATTATATTCCAACTTGTAGAATCAACCCGTTATCACTAGTTGAGATAGTGGCGCACGTGGTGGCCCAGTATACGGACAAGAAAGAAGCTATCACATTCCTTGAGAAGGTGGAGGCAAAGGTGAAGATGAACGATGAGGCGCTGGCCTTGTGCAAGGTAAAGGCTATGTTGTTGTCAGGGCATTATGCACCAGCCCTTTCTAATAGTTTAATATAATTTTAGATCACATGAGCATTTGCTGTTTTTGACTGTGTTTATAATACTTGTCGAATTGTGTATGTCACTCCTACACTTTAACCTATCATTATGTATTGTTATTTATTTTGACTGGCTCGTTGGCGCAGTGGCTCCGCGGGTTGCAGGTTAGATTCCTGCTGAGGGCCAACATTTTCTATAAATGAATTTGTTGGTCTTCGAGCCTGGGTGTATATTTGTATTTAAGTATGTATTTAAAAATATGTAAGTACATATTCACCAGTTGTCTGTCACCCATAACACAAGTATTAAGTTACTTACTTTGGGGATGGACGACCGTGTGTGGAAGTGTCCCATTTATTTATTAATTTTTATTTATTATTATTTCAAAGAATGTAATGGAGGAAGTAATACATATTTTAATGTTGCAATTTCAGGTATTACAAGGTCAAATATATCTAGAGTATCTTAATGATCTGGATGCTACAGAGAAAATAATAGAACAACTTGAGAACACTCTAGAAGATGCCGACGGAGTCACACCTGTTCATGGCAGATTCTATAAACTAGCTTCAGAATACTACAGGTATGAAAATAGATAATACTGTATCAAACAGTTTAAATACCTACCTATCACTGCTTTTTATGCTTGTCCTTCGTTCAATTAATTTTTTTACAATTAATTAACTTACAAAAGTAATGTAACAATTTACACATAAACCTAAAAAAAACCTTGTTTTAAGCTGCGTGATATTGCTTTTACTTCAGTATGTGGCCCAGTCCAGGTATTGACTAAATACTTTAGCAACTAACTGCATTACATGTCAGAGTCCGCGGGCCCATGGCGCGCTACTACCGCGCCGCGCTGCGCTACGTGGGCTGCGCGGGCGGCGGCCGGCTGCTGCGGCCCGACGAGCGCCGCGAGTGCGCGCTGCGGCTGGCGCTGGCGGCCGTGCTGGCGCCCACCGTTTACGACCTGGGCGAGCTGGTGAGTGCCGACCGCTGGGGATTGATACCTTTTGCTACGTTCTGGCCGATCGGAGCTATCATAGAGGCAGTAATAGATTCTCAAAGCCCCAAACAGTACTAAGTTCACCAAAGGTTTAGATAACTAAATGGTACTAAATATAAAACAAACAAAACCATGTGTCTCAAAAAGTCGAAAACTTTATTTAAATTAACATGTGTTTGTAATACATATATCAAAAGCATAAACTATCTATCATCCTGTCCTTATCCCACTCTAAGTGGGGTTGGCACCACATGTTTTTCTCTTCCATTCTCTCTCTCTCAACACAACCTATATCAGATGCAACGCACAGCGCGTGTCTTCTACCTACCACGGCTACCACCTAAGTAGTCTATATAATTGTAACTTCAGTATTTCTTACCAGAATTAATTGATACAAAAATAGTATACCAATTAGAAATACAAACTTTCCCAGTTTCACAATTCGTCACAGATAAAAAATCCAAGACAGTGATGCTTTAGCCCAAGTAGCAGAGTGGCTACACGTACGTTATCTTCAATAACGCAGGTGGTTTTCAGTATCTGCTTCCTTTTAATACTTATTAAAAACTGTTGCAATATTGAAACTGAAACGGTTCGTAGAAGTTTGTTATAGGACCGTACACCTGACGGGACGACGTGATTTCAGCTGGCGCACCCCATCCTGGAGGCGCTGGCGGGCACGCCGGACGCCTGGGCCTGCGAGCTGCTGCGCGCCGTGGCGGCCGGCGACGTGCGCGCCTTCGAGCGCATCCGGTGAGGGCGCGGCGTGTGCACACTGTGCCACACCGCCACACCGCCACACCGCCACACCGACACACCGCCACACCGCCACACTGCCACACCGCCACACCGCCACACCGCCACACCGCCACACCGCCACACCGACACACCGCCACACCGCCACACTGCCACACCGCCACACCGCCACACCGACACACCGCCACACCGACACACCGACACACCGCCACATCGCCACATCGCCACACCGACACACCCCCACACCGCCACACAGTGACCAGTAGGCTAATATCCCGCACGCAGGATACATATTGTTCATGATTGATGCAGAATTGTTCAAGTCAACGATATGAACTATCTTATGTATGCAGTTAGCATCGAGGATATGATATTAAAAATAATTTTTATGTGTGTTCCCGTATATGGACGTAAATAATATTACAAGACAACATTTGTAAAAACTAATATGAAAAAAATAAAATGAAACTTAAATATAGAAAGTTTATAGGATTAACATTCTATGCATAAATGCGCCAGATTCAAATCATCAATGTCACGTAATACGACCATGACAAAAACAAATGTTCAACTTAATAAATAGTATACATCTGATTCATAATCATCAATTCGCGATCATACATTTTATTATAAGGTTAGCAATACAAGAGCTTATGGTTTGGTCTAACGCGGCCGCAACAGAGCCTGCATCCGTCGGCCGCAGCGGCAGCCGCCGGTCGCTAAGTAGCAATTGACACGTTTGCCTGAACAGGCCTGTATTCGGTGGGGCGGCCGCCGGGTTGCGATGTATTGATGCGATAATTGACAGTACTGCCGCGAGACAGACGAGCGCGTCCCACCGGCGGTACTCCCCGCCGCCCGTAGACATGGCCGTCACTAATGTGCGCTACCGTCCCGCAGCGCGCAGTCCCCGCACCAGGAGCTGCACCGCGCCGACCGCCAGCTGCGACAGAAGATCGCCATCCTGTGCCTCATGGAGGTGAGCGCGCCGCGTGCCGCCCGCCCGTGCCCTCCCGCCCCCCGTGACCTCCCGCCGCGTGTGCCCTCCCGCAGATGGCGTTCAACCGGCCGTCGGCCCAGCGGCGGCTGACGTTCGCGGAGATAGCGCGGGAGGCGCGCGTGCCGCCCGCCGACGTGGAGCTGCTGGTGATGAAGGCGCTGGCCGACCGGCTCATCCGCGGCCACATCGACCAGGTGCGTGCCGCGCGCCGCCCGACGTGCCGCGTGACGCGCCGCGCGCCGCCTCACGTGCCGCTCGCCGCCCGCAGGTCAGCCAGACGGTGACGGTGCGCTGGGTGCGGGCGCGCGCGCTGGGCCGGGCGGGCGCGGGCGCGCTGGCGCGGCGGCTGGACGCGTGGTGCGGGGCGGCCGACGGCGCCGCGCTGCTGCTGCACCGCGCCGCCCCCGACCTGCTCACGCCGTAGCCCGTCCTCTCCGTTAGGTATCCGATCCGGGAACACCTTAACGTTTCACATTTTAACTATTCTTAAACAGAAATCGAACGCCAATTCCGCCACGGGGACTGCGACGACCGCTCTGACGGAACCTCCCCGGATGTAACGTAACCTTTTTGTAACAAAATAATTTAATTATAACTTATATTTCGAGATGAGTGAAAAGTTTCATAATAAATTTAACTCCCCCATTCTCATGGTATGAATTTCTAAAAATTACCAACCGGTGAAAATAAATATCATTAAAAATACAAGCTTCAACATGAAACATTCTTTAACTGTATCGTTGATAGATAGTTCAGCCTTAGGTTTGGTGTCTGCATTATACTAAATACTTCGAGTAAACACTACAAATTTTATTTTGAACGATTACTTAAATTGAAATGAAATTAATTAAAGTAAAGCATGTCACAGAGCGGATCAAATGGTCTGATTGAGAAGAATGAGTGTTCAAAATTGAAATCATCTCATTTATTTGAGATGAATCACAGTGACCACTTTCATATTTAATTCTTTTCTTACAGATAAACCAGTGGTGGAGAACGTACATATTTATTTTACTCTGAATACAATAACATCAATGTCTGAATAAATGAATAATGTTCAGTATTGTATTTTTCTCCCTTTAATCAGTATATATGTATATAACTTTACACCTGTCCATCTGTATTAATTATACTTCTTAGTTGACTAAAATTTAATTTCCAGAGACATTATTAACATATGTTGGTATCTACCAAACGAACCAGTGGTTGCATGGACAAAGATCAAGTTTTCAACGGTTGTGCTAAATGGAGGATATGAAAATCTTAGCCACGCCACTAGTGTATTATATATAGTATTTTAGCTGTGTAACTCAAACTGCATACTGTGAATAGTAACAGACAACATATTAAAGAAGCAGCGTGGTAGGTCTACACTCTAACAGGAGGCAGGGGGCCTATGCTCAGCAGTAGGATAATGACACACTGGTATTGGTGCACTTTTTTATACTAAATTAATAGTTCTAAGTTGTGTAATGTGTGTGATATTTTTCCCACATGTTGATTTATGATTCATGGTGGGCCATTCAAAATTAGTCTACTCGTAGGCTTGAGAAGGCCTGATTTAGATTGATTTGTTGATCTTAATCTTTTCAATCTCAACCTCTGATGAATCTTCATTTTAAATGGTTCGTTTGAACGCGCTAACCTCAGGAACTACTGGACCGATTAGAAAAAATCTTTGTAAAATTGAGTGTAAGATAGTCTATTTATCGAGGCAGGATATAAATTATATAAGAACACGCTAAGATGGTTAACAGGGACAGCAATAAAAAATATTGCGAAAACGGTACAATTTAAAGCATTCCTTGCTCAGTGAACGGTGAAAGTTATTCAAAAATCTTTTTTAATTAACTCACGATTTTCGCTACTTTTATGTTCAAAATTAAAATTCAGATAAAAATTGGTACACTGAGTTCCATGCGGGCGAAGCTGTTGGCAGAGCTATTTAAATATAAATATGAAATGCGTTGACATAATATTTTTTGTCCCAGAAAAGATCTCAATATAAACTGCAAAAATAAGATGTTAAAAAAATTAAGTCATTTGTTCGGAGGAAATGTTAAGATAGAATTAAACTACATTGTCAAAAAAAATAAATTAATTGGAAGGCAATCAAACATTAGAATTAAATATTAATTTACCTCTTTATTTATTTTTATAATACTTTTTTTCGCAGCAAATTAAATATTTACAATTTCATTCCTTATTTTATTACTATTAATGTGACTAATATTCAGAGTGGGTACGCGCTGGTTTGTGGTTTGAATGAATGAATGAATGAATGAATGAATGAATAATGAATGAATGAATAACTCTTTATTGCACACCAGGTAAATAATATACATAAACAAGAGAAATAAGAACAGTGGTTATATTAAGATTTTACTTAGATTAAAATCATAGATTACTAACTAAAATAATTAAAATTTAAATTTTATTTGGTTTAATTTAATTTAAAAAACACAATGTTGGCAGCAGTGGTACAAGGCGTGGGCTGAAAAGCAGCTTTAAGCTGAGTCCCACGACCTTTTCACGATATCATTGTTAAATAAGTAATTTTAAGTGTAAAATTTAGTTTTCGTGAATAAAGTTATTATTATTACAAATAACACGCCAAAACAACTACATATGTCATACAAACAATATAAATATTTCGTTCATGAAAAATGAAATTGGAATTAATATAAAGATTAGAACAAAGTAAAATCTATGCCCGAAAGTCGAAACATTGTTATTATCATAGACTACGTTATTATTCCCCCTAGACTATGAAGTGTGAATTGTTATTTGTGACGAAGTATAGTAACGTTACTTCCAGTAAATGATAACACATCCATATTAAGTCAACAAATACATTTTTTTTTAAAATTTTTATTCAATACAAAAATATTATATTTTATAGTGTAAAAAGGAAAGATAAAAAATGCCAAAAAGTTATACCGATAAAGTAAACGTCATTCCTATTGAAAGATATGTTGTGTGCATTAATCTATGGTGTGCATAATGTAAACAGTGTTGCCATCTTAGTGGATTTTCCACTAAAACTGGTGGTTTTAAGTACGCATTTAGTGGCCAAATATTGCTTTTAGTGGCTAGTGGTTTCTTTTGGTGGTCTCGGTAAAATATATTAGCAGTTAAAAGTTAGATTTACTTCCATTTTACGATGATTTATATATATCTGTTCGATTTTCTTTTTGAATATGTATATATACATTGGTGTACAAGCTTAAGTCCGCTGTTTGATCATGGTTGGTGTTAAATGTTAATGAACATAAGAATCGGATATGACCATGCCATATTTTTATTTTTTAGAGTACGACCTCGGTCAACAATATTGAGTCAACATTATTTGTCATTTCATACAAAATCCTAATTCATGAGAATCCTAAACAAAAAAACCGTGGTTTCATTCCGGCCGACCTTCAACATCCACTCCAAGACGGAATCACTTTGCCATCAGCGGGGCATAATTATCTATTATAAAGTGCTGAAATCTGTTGAAACTATCGAAGTGCACCGTTACCACCGATAGATAATAAAATTGTGAGGTGCTATGAGGGAAAAAAGGCTAGATTCGATTCTTACGCGAGACGTCTAAAATTTGTTCGAAAAGTGGTTTGCCTCGAAAAACGAGCAATTTTTTTTGGTAAGTTATCCATATATTACCTGAGAGATGACAAAAATGTATATTTTGAATGAAGTTATCTTTTTTCCTTCCTATGAAAAATGTTTTTTTTTAGAAAAAAAAAGCGGATTTTAGCTTGTATACCTGGTAGATACTTACTTTGCTTGAATAGGCATAACTGATCGGCAAGAATTAGTCGTCTACGTTTCTCTACACGCGAGGATTTTCCTCCTAATATTTTTCTAAACTTATACTTTATACGCGGGGATTTCTCACTTCATATTTTTTTCTGAATACTTATACTTAGATGTTAGAAGGGTTCATCGTTCAGTAACGCTCATAATTATTAATTTTGTTTTGTATTAACTGAGTGAATTTATTAACGCGTAACTATGCAAAAATCACAATATACGCAACGGGATTCTTGGCTCGTAGGTATCTGAAATACTACGGGTCAAGTAACGAAATGTAAATTTTGTGATATTAATTTGTTAATTTTTTAATAAGTAATAATAAAGGAAACTAATTATTTGTACATTTATTTTCTTTCATAAAACAAAAATTGTTTTAGTGGAAAATTTAGCGGTTAGCAGTCATTTAGAGTGTAAAATTTTTATTTGTTAGTGGTTTTTTGGTGGTTTTGTAAGTTAAATCTAGTGGGAAGCTTATTGAACTGTTGGCAACACTGAATGTAAATGGCGTCCGTGTGACGGATGATTGCTTGCCGTCAACATGCACTTGCGATACTTTGAAAACGTTAAAAAAATTTGAATAAAGTGTGGACGAACAAATGCGTGAAGGGATATGGTAAGTAAATTGAAGTTTCCAAAAATAATTACGTAATGCTTATATTTATGTTAAGCCGTGTTTCCCGTCTCGCTCGTTTGTTATGAATCTTTCCTATCGTTATTTACAATTGACGAAGTATATGCATCTCTTTCTTTCGCAGTTTTCTTGCAATAGGGTTTTCATTTTTAAGTGTCCGCGCGACGGAGGCCGCGGTCGGAAAGTGGGGTCCGATGGAAAAATATGAACAATTTCATGCTCTTAAAAATTATTGATTTTTCACGGTTAAAAAACACCAGACGCCGCTAATTGCATACGCGATGTGGTTCCGCGCGGTCGCTCGCTCTCGTGAGTACATACGTCTATTTTAGTATATTTCCCATATTAGAGGTTGTGGTCGTGAAAAGTCACATTTTTCAGCACATGATAGACGACCATTTCACTGGCTCGCATCGAACGCGCAAATCGGACCTTCTCACGGCGTCTAAACATAGACTTGAGTAATTGTTTAAATATTGATTTTTTTTATTGGGGATTCGTATGTGTGAGTCGGGCGCTCTTGCACGAATGTTTATAACATTAGTTGGGGCCTGCGATATACTATTTCGGGATCGGCCAAATGTTGGCTTTGTGCTCGTGCTCCGAACGCCGTGCTCTGTCGCAGCGCCCAAGAGTTGAAGGTAACATTTGTTACTCGATTGCGAACGATGTGAAGTGGTTTACGTGTTGTTTTTCGTAGTTGCGGAAATATTCGATTCGTTCCAGTGGCGAGTATTTTTTCGAAAACCTCAATCGATAAACTGGCCGAAGCTAATGTTTACAGTGGCGAGGGCCGCGAGTACCTCTGTTTGAAGTCCACAATTAATCTCGAGTCAGCATCTCGGTGAGTAGCGACATGGTTACCTGACGGACGTTAAACACATTTCTATCAATAAAACCCTCGAAACTGATAAGCGTTCAATGTCGGTCGTCGCTCGTTAGTAGATCGTAGATACAGTCGGTTGGAGAGCCGCATGATTCACCAATCACGAGCATTCAAGCATGCTGGACGTCTTTGTGAAATGTTGTGAAGATAGAGACGTCATTTTCACAGTAACGATAGTATGTAGTATGCACTCCGAGCGCTCGTCTAAGATAACTTCAAAGTATTCTTTAAATATTTCTGAAAAAAATATCCTATATTTAAGGACATGAAAATTTTCCTAAAGTTTATTTTGTGTTAAATTGAATTAAGGCTGCGTGAACTCAAACCGACCGCCGGTAATTTCATAATTATAAATATTTTATCGTACAAAACATTCTAGAATCTAGCTACAAACAGAGACAACCGAACGACTCTCATATTATGGTAACGAGCTAGTGGACTAGTGGTAAAATCACGTAGAGCGTTGTTTTTGTTTCGGCTTCGATATGAATATGAGACTCAATCATAGTTTGATTGTCGTTAAATTTGAGATAGTACTTAAAAGATCATCGACGCAGGCACATCGTAATGTAATCGAAGATTCTATCGAATGAAACTTATTATTTGATGCTTAAAACCTCATTCGGATATAAGATTAGGTCTTGTTTTATATCGCATCTTACTTTTGGATCTATTGAATACACGAACACTCGTCACATTACTCTTAGGAGCGCTGTAAAGGTCGTATCGTCAAAGAATCGTACGGGTCATTCGTTACTGAGAAATATAATTTCATTAAACTTATTAACATTTCGGTCTATCCCTAACACGTACGTCGCCAGCGCCAGAGCCGGTCTCGTCCGGCCACTGCGAGGACTGAACGATACGAACAGTTCACTGGAGCGATTAGATCGTCGTGCGGTTGCGACAGATACCGAATGATAACAATACCAATGTTTTATTGCTAAGATTGCAATGAGTGTCGGGAGCGTGTCCGGCGGCCGCAGAGCTTAGCAAAGTAGAGTCGCAAACCGCGTGCCGGTCAGCGGTTACGAGTACGATATTGTCATACATGAGGTGATTGATATCATAATTGATGGTGTAAAGACAGTTGCGAGCACTAGCTGAGGATGTCGGTCCCTCTGTGAACGTTCGAGTTCTCCTCTCGTGCTAGCGTTCGGCGACCGTCCGTTAGCTAATCTTTTCAATTCGGACTTCGCTTTGAGTTTTAAAATTTTAACAAGGTGACTTATCGTCGTGCGGTGCGATTCAGTGCAATTAGGTCAAAGAATCGAACTCGATGGATAGCTGATGCTGGCGAAACAAATCAAAACAATCTTTATTCAAATAAGCTCCCTCGAGCACTTTTAAGTACGACTGGTTCGGAATGTTCCCTTCAAACCAATCAAACCGCCACGATGTCAATGTATCGGGTCGAATCCCGCGACGATTCGCGAGGTCGCCGGGCGGGAACGGCCCGGTGTCCCGTAACGACACAGTTCCAAGAAGCGGCTTCCGAGATGGTCGGCCTCAAAAGTATCCAAATATAGCCGGGGGCGCGGACCCCCGCGCGGCCTATTTCGGGCGCGGCCCTAGGGTCGACGGCCGCGCCGCGGACCCCCCGCTAGAGAGCTTTTTACTTATCTTTTTGGAGATAGCGCTCCCCTCTGGCGGCCGGGAGTTCAGTCACAGCGCGCACTCGCAAGTTTTCAGTTTAACAAAAATATATCCAATCGCTACACCGGCGTCGATCGCTGGTGTTTCCTCGGCTGATTGATTATACTTCGTACCTACCATGGAAGTCCGCAGAGCGAGTGCACTCGTGTATTCCGTCGGCTGACGGTGGGCAGGCTATGTGTGGTCTATGACAGCAGCCTCCAGAAGCGAGTCGTCCGCCTCCCTCCACACCGCCGCGCCGCTCCGGAGGGACGTTCTAGTGAGGGCGGCGGCCGTCGTGATGGTGTTCGCCCTCTCGGTTCGATTTGAATTGATCGAATCGAGCTGCATTGCTTTCTACGTTAGAAGGATAGCATAGTCTTAGTTCTTTGATAAATGTTTCAAGCGGCGCCACAGATATCACTAAAAAAACCTACTCCTTGCATTAAAAATGTCAGTATAACATCGCTCGTTAGTACCGCCGTGCATGTTATTGCATCAGTTGCAAAGTCAGCAGTCGCCGGGTGCTGGGGTCAGGCCCTCGCTTTAGCTTCATATTGATTTTTTATGTTGAGGAGCGTCATTTTTATTTCTATCTTTTACGGCGGGGAGCTGGCGACGTATTGCTGTCTCACTCACACTCGAGGAATTTGTTACTATTTTATGTATCGAGTTGGTTAGATTATTATTCGAATACACTTTAAGTCAGCATATATTCTCTTAAATATTTAAGTTTTAGTTTCCTTAACATAATAAGATAATATTATAGATTAATTAATTATTAATTAAAAATCACTACATATTATAAAACAAAGTCCCTATATCCCTATGTACGCATAAAACTTTAAAACTACGCAACATATTTTGATGCGGTTTTTTTAATAGATAGAGTGATTCCAGAGGAAGGTTTGTACGTATAATAGCATTCAATATGGAGTAGAGAAATACTATAATTTTTGAGGTTTCTGTAAATAATTACATTTTTTTCCGCTTACATTGCAAACGCAGGCTAAACCCTACGAGATTTATCAAAGTGAAGTACTAAGTATTTGTACATCTTGAAAAGGTCTACAGAAAAGTCCGCGATGGTATATGTCTATCTCTTATGGATAACCCACTATAGCATTTTTTGTCATTTACTTTTTACGAAAAATAATGCCATATTTTTGAAGCAATTTTTATACAATACAGCATTAATCCTTATCCAATTAAGTACCTTAAGTAAATAGTTGATTTAATATAGATCAATATGGCCGTTTGATGTATTTACATGTAATTTAAGTAAACATTTTCGGAGATATTACAGATTTAAAATGCCATGAGGACGCCGCGCTTCGCCCTATAACACTTCGACTTTAGCAGCTATGTCCCTCTCTCAAGAGTTTGTTTAAAGACATTCTGTAATTAATTGTAAAAATAAAATACACAGGGAAAATGTAAAAGTAAATAAGTAAAAATGTACTATATGAATTTAGATATTCCAAAGATAGCAGGAAATCTTCTTGGAATAGGGAGAGGGAAATTATTTTTCTCCAAATTTAACGCTTGCTGGCCACGGGCAGTAATGAATAAATCAAAACTACTCGATCGATTTTAATCATTTTTTTACACTGGAGTGACATGAGATAGGTATATATTTTATACCCGTACGAAGCAGGGGCAGGCCGCTAGTATATAATAAATCGCAAATAAAAATGTTTTATTGTTTTTTCCAAAAGTTTTAATGACCCCGCTTCGACTCCGGATGTCTCCAGTCTTATTGTTGTCAAAAATTACTTTTCTTATTCTTATAAAAACGAATTGTTATACGTATTCCAAAAAGCACGATTTACAAAAAAAAACAAGGTCAACCAGGTACCTACCAAATAATAATCAGTGCCGTACATTGTTTGCAATCTATTCGTTAACAAATACGTACTAGTAATTAAAATATACAGTAGTAGTCTACTGGACCGGCGGAGACCGACGCGACCGGCCGACTCGTGTACATATCGTGTTCTACACGTGAATACCAATGTATCTAACGTTGCACGAACCACCGCCGTTTCTCTAATTGAAATTTATGTATGAACTAATCTAATCCATACAAAATTACAACCAGCGTACATAAATTCAAATTCAAAATATTCTTTATTCAAATAAACTTGTAAACAAGTGCTTTTGAATCGTCAACTCTACTGCTGGTTCGGAAAGCTGTTCCTACCGAGAAGAGCCAGCAAGAAACTCGGCGGTTGCTCTTTTAAAAATATAATTCTTAATATTATTTACATTAAGTCGTTACTGTCTTGTACAGGTTCAAAGAGAGCTATATCCACACATTCTTATCTTCTAAAAAATCTTTAAGAGTATAGTAGGCTTTCTGTATCAGCCTCTTTTTAACAGTGTTTCTAAACTGCTGTAATGGCAGTGCCGAAATTGATTGCGGAATTTTATTATAAAATCTTATACCAAAACCCACAAACGAGTTACGCACTTTTGCAAGGCGCAAAGCAGGAACCGCAAGCTTATGTCGGTTCCTGCTTTGTCTATTGTACACATCACCTATCGTTTTATAATTCTTTATATTTTTATGTACATAAATTAAATTGCTTAAAATATACTGTGAAGCAAATGTAAGAATACCTGTTTCCTTAAACTTCTCTCGCAGGGAATCACGCGGTCTTAAATTATAAATGCCACGTATGGCTCTCTTTTGTAAAACAAAAATTTTTTCACTATCCGCGCATTTACCCCATAGCAATATTCCATAGGACATAATGCTATGGAAGTAGGCAAAATAAACAAGTTTTGCTGTTTCAACATCTGTGAATTGTCGTATCTTTCGAACAGCGTAGGCCGCTGAACTCACTTTCCCTGCAAGAGTTGTTATGTGTGTGCTCCATTGAAGTTTTGTATCCAGGGATACTCCCAAAAATACAGTTGATTTATCTGTTTTTAGTGGCACACTATTTAAAGAGAGCCTATTTGCTGTTTTTGCAGCATTAGGTAATGCAAATTCTATACATTTAGTTTTATTTGAGTTCAGTACCAAATTATTAAGCCTGAACCAATGAGCTACTTGCGATAAACCCCTGTTTACTTCGTCAAAATTATCGTCATTTCTATTAACTTTAAAAATTAATGATGTATCATCTGCAAACAGTACAATACCGCAAATATTATGAATAAAATATGGCAAATCATTTATATAAACTAAAAACAGAAACGGACCAAGGATTGATCCTTGAGGCACACCCATAACTAAGGCCGTTCCCGATGACTGCACATCATTAATGCACACTCTTTGAATCCGGCTGTGAAGATACGATGCAACGAGACGAAGTGCATTGTCTTTAATGCCATAATAGCCAAGCTTTAGCAATAAAATTTCGTGTTGAACGCAATCAAATGCTTTGGACAAGTCACAAAATACCCCTATGGCATTTTGTGAGTTCTCCCACGCATCGTAGACATGCTTTAACAACTTCACACCCGCATCCGTTGTAGACCGACCCTTAGTAAACCCATACTGCTCAGGATGAAGTAAATTATTTAAATTAAAATGCTGGAGCAGCTGCTTTAAAATGATTTTCTCAAAAATCTTGCTTAGAGTTGGCAAGACCGAAATGGGTTTATAGTTCTGAGGGTCGCTCTTATCGCCGGACTTAAAAAGGGGGATCAATTTACTATGTTTCATTAAATTGGGAAATATCCCTGTGTCAACAGATTTGTTAAAGATCTTGGCCATAATCGGGGCGATAATATCAATAATATTATTAATTAATTTTACGGACATTCCCCACAGATCATTTGTTTTTTTAATATTTAATGTTTTAAAAGTTTTGACGATATCGTATGGGGAAATGTGTTCAAATTTAAAATTAACACTGCACTTCGTGACGCTGTCCTTCAAAACATTAAAAGCTTCCATTGGGGATGAGTTTATTGAGCTAGTGATAGAAATGGGTATGTTCTGAAAGAAATGCTCAAATGCACTAGCTACTGCTGTATCAGAATTAATAAGTTCCCAATTTTAAGCTCTATGGAAGAATTATACATTTTACGTCTACCTGTTTCATCTCCAATAACATTCCAGGTTGTTTTTATTTTATTTTGGAATTAATTATTTTACTTTTAATATGAAGAGATTTGGCCTGTGTGCAGACACTTCTAAACGTTTTTGAATATTTTTTTACATATTCAAAAAAAGTGGGGGACTGATTATATTGTTTTTCTGCATACAGATCAAATAACTTATTCCTACTCTTATAGATGCCATTAGTGGCCCAATCGCTAAACCTAAGATTTTTGAACACTTTTTTTTCTATGATATTAAAAGTCTTATTAAATTCACAACCGATCATTCCAAAGAGGGCATTAAAAAGTTCATCTGAGCTACCGCGACTTTTGTCATAATACTATCGCATCATGATTCAAACTAGCTTCGAGGAAAAAGCCCCAATCTCAGTGGCGGTGGTTTGAGGTTCAGTACCTCGAACAGCCCCGAGCGACGAGCGGCGCCAGCGGGCGGCTCGTGCGCTAAGTACTTGCTCTTTCACTACTGAAGTTTTTTACCTAATTGATTGATAAGCGTTCTTTCCTTTCGCAGGTTCCCCGACCGCACCGCCCGCCCCCACACTCGCAAGTTTCAGTATTGTAAAATAAGTCTAGTCGTAAAGTTTCTACTTTAATAAATAAATTATATATATCGGTACTTAAAACTACTTTTAGTAAAGGATCTGTGATAAAAACCATTTTGGTGGACTTTATAGAAGTGTGCAATTTTTTTTTTACAAAAAATCGGACTGATTATATTTGGCCAAAGAGTACTTATTATGTATACTAGTGTTTAGTGGACGGCGACACGAGATGGCGCTGCCTCCGCAACAGTTCTGCGTGCGCTGGAACTCCTACCACACCAACTTACAGGTAATCACGCGAATCGATTAGAATAGACACAAAATCAAATTTGGCGGTAAAAAATCTCACATGCGACAACTCTATTTCGTTTTCGGTTCTTTGCGATAGAAACGGCCCGAGCGGGCGATCGATCCCATCGAGTCAATTCAATTAATATTAGAGAGGACAGGGATAACATTTATTTATCGATCGCCCGAACGACTATAATGAGTGCATTTTACACCTTCGGCTGGAGCGTTTATTATTGGCGGCGGTTAGATTAACGATACTCATCACGAGCGGCGCGCTCCCACGGAGAGGGGACGGACGGTAGAGAGTGACGTCACGACGCTAACGCCGAGCGCCCGCAGGCCGTGTTCCCGCGGCTGCTGCTCACGGAGCAGTTCGCGGACGTCACGCTGGCCTGCGAGTCCAAGCAGCTGCGCTGCCACAAGCTGGTGCTGTCGGCGTGCTCGGCCTACCTGGAGCGGCTGCTGCTGCAGAACCCCTGCAAGCACCCCATCGTGCTCATGCGGGACATGAGGTGAGGCGGCGGCGGGCGCGGGCCGCGACGCGCCCCCGCCGCCGCTGACCGGTGCCGTCCGCAGGTTCAGCGAGATGCAGGCGCTGGTGGACTTCATGTACAAGGGCGAGGTGAACGTGACGCAGGAGGAGCTGCCCAGCCTGCTCAAGTCGGCGGAGGCGCTGCAGATCAGAGGTTCGTGCGAGCCGAACTGGTGTATTTCACGAGTAGGGGGGAAACCTATCGGGTGCCGGAGGCCGAGAGGGTCGCCCGGCTGTCGAATACGCGAGTCACTATGTAATTGAAAAAATTTCAGTCGTAACGACCGTAACGGTCATAATTACGTGTAACATTTTTTTCTGTTTTTTGTTGAAAAGAGTTCAAATCTCATAATATTTACGATCTTTTCTAACAGTGATCCGATAGATCGGTTAATATTGCTGTGTGTGCGTGCAGGGCTGTGCTCGGGCGAGGCGGGGGCGGGCGCGGGCGCGGGCGCGGAGCAGGGCGCGGCCGCGGACGGCGACTTCACGCTGGCGAGCGACGCGCTGCTGCACGGTGAGTGCGCCCGACTGGGGCCGTGAGCGTGAGAGTAGCTCCGAGTCTGCACTTCGGGCGGAGATGAGACCGGTGACAGTGAGAAAGTTATGTGATAGTGTTTGTTTTGTTGAGTGGACTTCTCTTGTGTGGGGCGAATCAAAGTGATGCAAATGGAGATATAATTATTATGAAACGTGGTGCACGTTAGCGTATTTATTAGCGACTGACTAGCAAATTACAAATTGCTTCTAACATCCGATATTATGACGATGCGGCACATGACATCCCCCTTTAAAAAAAATATATAATATGGTAAAAATGGTTAAAGGCATACGACGTGCCGGGCTCGGGGACGGCGTCCGATCTCTTCCCCCCCACTGATATCGTGCATGTCCCCCCAGCGCACCAGCCGCCGCCGCCGCCGGGCCGCGCCGCGCCCGCCGCCGCCAACGGCCCCAAGAAGCGCAAGTCGGAGGAGAGGGACAGGACGGAAGTGAAGGAGGAGACCGTGGAGGAGGACGGCCTGTACTACGGGGAGCTGGAAAACGACCATTTGGACTACAACGAGGTCAGTATGGCAGCCGTTTTGTTGAAATCGAATCGATATCGATATAATATACGAATGCCGCAGTGTTCGGACGGTCGGACATCGAGCCGGTCCTCATTCGAGGCGAACGTACGAGACGAATCCAAATGTGGCCAGAAACGATCCTGGGAGATGCTATTATCCTAAAAGGTTTACCGAATCTGTAATTTTTGGATCGAAATGGATCCAACGTCGTGCCCGGCGGCACGCCCTCTCGGCTCTCTCATCTGTTCTGCCGAGGTTCCCCGACTTTCGTCACGGTAGAGTCCCTAGAGCGATCTCTTCGAAGTATGTGACTTTAAAAATCACCCAAGTAGTTATTTTGAACTCTCAATTAATATGTATATGTGCCCCAGTGCCCTTATTTGTAATCCATCCGTCCGCAACGAAGCTGGAGGTCCTCCCGCTAGCGGCAGAGGGCCCGCGACCTCCCGCGACTCGCGACCTTCGTCTGGGTCCTTATTTTAGTCTAATATTTTCGTCCGGTACGTTCGCATATATAATATGCGAACTATACTAACATACCACTACCATACCATACCATACCACTATACTAGATAAATTCGTCGGTCCTCTAACGTGCTCGCATACAAGATTTATCATCAACGTCATAAAGGAGGTCTTTTTAAAATGGTCTATCAATTTCGTTCGCTTCCCGAACGCCCCCTCCCCCCTCCGGCAGTCCCGCCCCCCGCACTCGTGCGTCTGGAAGTCGAGTAAGAAGTGCTCTGTGATTGCAGGACGAGGACGCCGCGAGGGCCGGCTGCAGCCTCGGCCAGAGCTCAGGTGAGTCCGCGGACGCGACACTATCGTTTTAAACCTTTTTGTTTCCGACCAATGTTTATTTGCAATGTGACTTCTGCGCGTCACTTGCTCAGAAACATATTTTTTTTTTCGATATTTTACTTTCGAAAAATATCTCCCGTTCTCGCGTCGCGACCGCAGTGTGAGGAAGATCATATTGTGAATGGACATTGCGAACTCTACCCGAAATGAATGTCTGTAAGGTAGGCCGAGTTTCGATATTTGACCGTAGACCGGAGCTGCCGCCGCCGAGCCGCGGAGGGCCCGGGGGGGGTATCTTACAGACATGTCATTGCGCCCCGCGGCCCCCCGCCTCAGCCGTGTCGTGTTGCAGGCCGCCGCCGCCGCTACCTGCGCGTGAAGCCCGCCAGCGAGCTGCTGTTCCGCGCCAAGCTGCGGGACCTGCAGTACGCCGACAGGCTGGCCGCGGCGGGCGCGGAGTACGGCCCGCCGCCGGCCCCCGACTCGGACTACTACAAGTCCTGGCTCGAGCAGAACGGCGAGCTGGAGGTGTCGCTGCTGAGGGCGGGCCGCGGGGGCCTCGGGGGGCCCGGGGGGGCCGACGGGCCCGCGCCCGCTGCCCGGGAGCCGCGCCCCGGGGGCGAGAGGCCGCTCCGCAAGCGGGGGAGACCCCCGATCTTCAAGGATAGAAACGTCGACATCGGGGAGACGGTCCTGAAGGCGGACCTGGACCAGTTCCTGGAGGGCAAGGAGGTCAGCTCCTCGGGCCTGTCCCGGAAGGACCTGGAGAGGGTCATGATGGGCAAGTTCAACCCGAACAGGAGGTACTCCAACGAGGCGATGTGGGCCGCACTGATGGACGTCAAGAAGGGCGGGAGCATATACAGGTAGGACGCGGGCGGCCGCCCGGGGCCCGCGCGGGCCGGCCCGGCTGACGGTTCCGTTTCCGTTGCAGGGCGGCGCAGACCCACAAGGTGCCGCGCAAGTCCCTGCGGAACTGGATGAAGAGGTGCCACATCAAGTCCTCGTTCCCGATGCCGCAGCAGCTCAAACAGTTCGTGGAGAACAGCAAGAAGCAGCGCCAGTACCGCGGCCGGGACGGGCGGCCGTGCGGCGCCGAGCTGCCCGACTTCGGCGCGGAGATCGACTTCGGCAAGCACTTCCTGAGCCTCCCGGGGACGCGCGCCTCCAGCGAGGACGAGGCCAAGGCCGAGGGCGGGCCGCCGGGGCGGGGCGGCGCGCTCGACGTGTCCGCGCTCGACGTGTCCGCGCTCGACGTGTCCGCGCTCGACGTGTCCGCGCTCGACGTGTCCGCGCTCGACATGTCCGTGCACGACTGACCGCGCGGACGATAGCGGCCTCGCGACCGTCGGGACCGTTCTCGCCTGCTGGATACGCGGACGGAGAGCGAAAAAAAAAATCGGCGCGAGTACTTTAAAAGAAAGTGAGAGCTGTGCGAGGCCTCCTGCCGGCCTCCTGCCTCCTGCCAAAGACTAAGAGAAGATTTTTATAAAAAATGTTAATATTGTATAACGATTGTTTTTCCTTTACGACTGCAATATCGTGCCCAAAGAGCCTGCCCGTACCCGCGTCCCGGCGGGCGGCGCCGCTCCGTCGGGGGGCGCCGCCCGCCGGGAAGTTTGTTTTTTGTTTTATTTATTTGTTATTTTAATTCGAGTATAGTATAGTATAGTAGTTAATTGTCGTAGGAGAGATGTGAAATTGGCCTTTATGAAATTCGCGTGCTCGATACGGACTTCGTCCGGAGATAAATAAAAGACTTCAAATGAAATTTTAGCGTAATTTTCTAGTAAGTTACGGACATGTCGTGACAGTTGCGTTTCCTTGCGAGGATCCGTCGGCCGGAAGTCGTCAATATATTCGAAGCCGCACTCGATATCGCCTTCACCGCCGCGGATGCTGTCACGGCTACGCGCTTGACTGTCGGTAATAGATTAGTAATAAATTATTTATTGTTTACTTAAAGTATTGTACTTAATTAGTGTTGATGTTCTGTTCCGATACAGCGGCGAGCGCGCGCGGCCTGAGGGGGAGGGGGGTGCTGTGTGGTGCTGCACCCCCATCCCCCCTCCGGCCACGCGAGCCCTCTAACTAGTTATATGTTCCTACATTTGTATGTCCAGTGAGTTGATAGTCGATAGTGTTTCTGTCGTAGTATCGGCCCACGTCCCGCGGCCGCCGGTCGTGCTCCGTCCGAGCCGCGGCCGGCTCGTGCCGATTGCTATACATTAAATCATGCTGTATTTTAAGGACCAGACTGTAGCGAGTGATTATTTTATTGTTTTTATTACTAGTAACCGTCGTCGCTCGGTAGCAGCACGACAGGCGGCCGAACCCATGAAGTGCCTATTAGTATAGTAATATATACACGATAACGTAGTACGTAAGGCCGGTAGCGCGGCGCCGGTGCGGCGCGGGCGGCTCCCGATGATACGATCATCACTCCTAAACTCTACGAACCACATTTTTTAATTTTATTAAATTCAACGACGCCGATCGTACGGAGCCAATTGTAAAGTTTGCCCGCCGACAGAGTTATTATACTGGAGGAGCCCCCGGAGGATCTGACAGAAAAAAGATGGTAAATAGTCTCTTTAGCGTTCTTTTTATTATACAGGGCATATCTCGGACCGGCCGTCTCCTGTAGGTATGATAACTCTACGGCGTCACTTCGGGCTCGGTTCTCGGCGCGGGGCGGCCTGGTCCGGCCGCGCTGACGCTCTTTAAAAGTATGCGACGCTAACTCTAAGCTTAGGTCTGGCTACTGTTTACTTTACGCCGGCCGGCCCGCAGCCTGCAAGCCTCCGCTCTGCTCCCCGCTCGTCCCGCGCCGCAGACGTCGCATTCTATCAAAGTTTCTAGTTAACGCTCGCGTCCGCCGCGAGCCGCCGCCGCACCGCGCGGAGTATATCTTCCGACCGCTGTCAGATATAAATATATTGGTAAAGTTTCCGCCCGATTATTGTATTATTATATAGATATATAATTATAATCATTGTATCGGTTCTATATTGAGGGTTTAACTAAATAAATATATACACACAGTGTTTGTTGTTTTCATTGACGTGACTCGCAGACGGGTCGGTCGTTAGAATAGTTGTCGCTTCCCGTAAACGTTCTCGCGCGTGCGGTGACGTCATCTTCGCACGCACTCGATGGATCGAACGAACCGATGAAACATCCGTAATGATGTGAAGCTGTAATCCCAAAAGAGACCGGAGGTGATTTATTTGTGCTGCAATTAATTTACTATATTGCCGAATCGCCGGAAGTAGGCCCTCTCGTTGCGGTCGGTGCCCTCCCCCGTACCGAGCCAGGATAAGAAACGGCCCGCGCGCGGCCGGCCGGGGCCGGGCGTCGGACGTGCCGGAGGTACTAACGGGCCGTTTCTTCTCCTCGCTCGTTGCAGGTGCCGGGCGGCGCGGCGCCCCGCCCGCCGTGCGCGCGCGGCCGCGGCTCGTGGGCCGGCGCCCCGACGCCGTCGTCGACATCGAGACCGACGTGTTCCGCGAGAAGGCGTACCGGCAGTACTCGTCGCAGCACCTGCGGGACGCGCTCATCGCCGTCAAGAGGGGCTTCAGCGTGTACGCCGCCTCCAACAAGTACGGCGTGCCGCGCAAGACGCTGCGCAACTGGATGGAGAAGTACGACATCAAGAGCCAGTTCTCGAAGGGGCGGCGGGGCGCGCGGGGGGCGGACCCCCTGCACCTGCTGGCGGAGGGGCGCGCCGCTCGGCTCGGCGGGCCCGCATAGGGGCGGCGACCCCCGGGCCCGCGGGGGGGCTCGGCGGGGCCCGCGTAGGGGCGGAGACCCCCGGGCCCGCGGGGGCCTCGGCGGGGCCCGCGTAGGGGCGGCGACCCCCGGGCCCGCGGGAGGGCTCAGCGGGCTCGCGGGGGGCCGCGTTCGACAGTTGTCATCGTTTAAATGAATTGAAATAGCTTATATTTATATATTTTTGTATTTCGCTCCGTGAGCACCCGCGGCCGCGCCGGCCCCCGCAGGCCTCTGCACATCAACCGTGGCGCTATCAACGCCGCCTATCTATATTCTAAATTACGCTAATATACAATTTTAACGACCGCTGAATATTTTTAATCCGGCGCGGACCGACGCGGACCGGCGCGGTCGTGTGGACCGACAGAGCGCCCGGCGTGAAGCGAACGATGCAAACATTTTTTCGTGTGAAGTAACCGGTAGCTTTAAATAAAATCGTCATAATCTTTTTCGAAGATTAAAGTAAGCTTCTACGAGCACTTTTGAACCGCCAAGGATCACCACCGGCTCGGAATATCGCTCTTACCGACAAGGATCAGCGAGAAAAGAGAATGTGTCGAGTGTCGTAGGGGCCAGCTCGGTCGGTTATATTTAAATTATTTAATAAGATGCTATTTTAAGTACTCATTAAGCAACATCTACTGTCTAATATGTTATGTATTTAACTTGCCAAAAAAGTATTTTTACCTTTTGTATTATTTAATTTGTTGTTAATTAGAAATAAGTTACAGTTAAATACACTCTCTCGAGTACGCTCGGGGCCCTCGCCGAGGGACGCAGCGCCGTGCCTCGCGATACCATACTGGATATCAATTTTGTTAACATATGAATCAAATTAACAGATTGAGCATCTAATGATGTACGAGCTGTACTATAATTAATGTTGTTCATTCAATCGAGAGACCCAGTGACGCCGGTCGCTTCTGTTCCTGTAGCAGTCGGAACACTCTGGCCGTCAGAGACGATGAGTAGCGCCAGTGCGGAGTGCTGGGGCTACTCATCCGTCGAATTGTTCTAGAATTTTCACGAGCAGTAAGATCCTCAGAGCGGTTCGTGTAGTAGAAGAAGTTACAGTTCAGATTTTCTTCCAATCTGTCAGGCGACCGTCCCTCGGCCATTCTTTCAAACAAAGAGCAAAGGGCGCGAGTATATATTAAGTTATTAAAAAATAAACGTCAAGCTTAATAAACCAAAAGAGTTTTTTAGTATAAAATTTCTAGTCTAACTCGTTAACTAAGAAGAATCGAAGTGTCAAAAGTAGTTAATAGTTTTTAGTCAAACTTAATATTACTTATAAAATATTTGTAAAAACGCAGACTATATTAGTACTATTGTACTGAACGAACTCTGTCGGTCTACGGCTTACGGAGACGTACAGACTGGGACAGAGGACGTGACGTCACACGGCCGCGGCGTCTGGTGCGATCCTCCGATTGAATAACATTTATATAAATTGATCATTTATCGGTCTAATCATAACTATTTCATGTTACAATCGAGACCAAATTAATATCAAATCGCCATGAACCGTCCGTCCGCTGTATGTTACGAGTATCTAACCAAGGGATGACGACCACATCAGTTAAGTGGTATCGTTGTTGCTCTGTTTGTGATCGCACCGAGCGAGAGAGGAGCGGTTACTTTGTGTAAGACCGTTATATTTTGTTAATTTATTTTAAGTTATTCGAATGAACTGCACTGTGCCTAGGGAGAGTTTTTTTTATCTTCGCGCGCGTTAACGTAACGTCGATTTGAGTGTTGCTGCAACGGCGACTATTTTAAGTTCCTAACGTACCACAGCAGACCTGCAACCGAAGGTTTATATATCGATGCGACGTCAGTTTCGATCGCAACGACTAATACTGTACTTATTGTAAGTGAAATATATATTTTAAGATAAAATAAACACGTTCGAAGCATCCTTTTGTATTTATGATTTGCGTCTCTGCCGCTCTTTATTCCCCTAAATCCATCTCAACAATAGCACACGGCAAGTAGAAGAAACCTAAAAATATAAAGACGAAGCGTTATAGGTGTGGTGCGGTGCCGGTGGTGGTGGTGGTGGTGGTGGTGGAGGCCACCGTCGGCCGCGACCGGGAATACTGGTGGCTCGAAGCGGTGCCGCTAGGGAAGTCCGTATTCTGTATTTTATGATTGAAATTTAAACGTACCACCGGCCCCGCGTCGGCGGACCGCTATCGGCGTCAGTTCCGGTTGTGTCGGCGTGCCGGAGCCGTCGTTTTATTGACAGTTTGAAAGGAATACATTTTTTTCGACTATGCTCAGGTAAATCTTTTTTTTGGTGCGCGGTAAATATGCAGATAGAAATAGTTATTTCTTTAAGTGTGATATTATAGCCAGGGCTGGGAGGTGTCGCGAAGCTATCATGACATCACGTTTCCGAGGAAGGCGGGACGCGGTCTGTTATCGGGCGACTCGGACGGCGCGCTGCCGGAGGAGTCTGCCGGAGGACGCCCCGAGCCGTCGCCGCCCGCCGCCCGCCCGCTGACCGCCCGCCCTGTTGCAGCGTTCGCGATCGCCAACGTGTCGTGCCAGTACGACGGCGGCGACGGCGGCGACGGCGGCGACGGCGGCGACGCGGCGGCCGACGAGCGCGGCGACCACACGTACGACGCGCGCGACGAGCCGCCCGCCTTCGTGATCCACCAGCTGCCCGCGGTCAGCGACGTGCACGTTACCAGTTAGCTTCGACGCCTCGGCGGCTTCGAGCCCCGCGAGTCCTCCGGCCGGTTTTTGTCGTAAAATCATAGTACTCTCAAAAGCAAGTAGGAGCTGCAATCTTGTGACGATTTTTTATTCGTCCGTTATATGAATCACCGAAAGTTGGTCGAACGTATAATTTATTTTAAATCAAGCTAGTTTTTAAGTTACTAATCCGAGGTCGGCCTCGATGAAGACATCAGGGGCAGGATTGTCAGTTTTGGAAGGTCGTCGATCGCGAAGTCTTTTCGTTTTTATTGGAAACATTGAGGTAAATATTTAAACGGGAACCAACGAACTACGCCCCAAAGAGTACCGTTAACTTCATTAAAACGATCACTAATGAAATGTAAGTACACGTTTTATAAATTACGGAGGTGTCATCGGCGGACGCTCGGGGGCGGAAGTCCGCCGGCTGCGAGCGCGCGCCGGACCGGACGACCGCCCGCGGTCTTCGTCCGTAATCACCGTGCGCGACCGCGTGTTGCAGTCGGCGGCGCGCGGCCCCTTCGTGGAGGTGCGGCCCGGCCTGCTGCGGCCCGGCCTGCTGCCGCTGGCGCCGGCCGGCCTGCCCGCCGTCAACGTGATCCACGTGGGCGAGCGCGCGCAGGTGAGGCCGCCCGGTGCCGCCCCGCGCTGCCGCCCCGCGCTGCCGCCCGGGATGGAAGCGCTCACGGTCCGCACGCTGTCGGCAGGTCGACGGCGGGCCGGCCGCGAGCCAGCCGGCGGGAGGGGCGGGGGCAGGGGGCGCGGGCGCGGGCGCGGGCGCGGAGTGCGGCATCAACATGAACAAGCGCATCCGCCGCAGCGAGGTGCTGCTGCGGCAGGCGGCCGACTGCGTGTCGCGGGGCTCCACCTTCCAGACCGTGTCGGAGCAGTTCAACATACCCATCTCTACCATCCGGTGAGGGCGCGGTGTCCCGCCACGAGCGGCTCCGGGGCTCGTATCGAGCCGTCGACGTATTGAGACTGAATGAATCGATAGTACGAGAGGGAGAAAAAGGGCGTTCATTTCATACGACACTACTGAAGGGGGTCCGACCTTCCTCGAACGATTCCTTCCTTAAATCGGTTCTCTCGCTCTCGTTTCGTCTCTCTAATCTTAGCGTGGCCGAGCGTGACAGATTCATATCTCACGCGCGGCGCACGCGAGTAACAGAGCATATTTTTTAACACTTTAAATAAAATGGTTCTAATCATCGTACACGCCCGGAGCTTGGCCTCCTCCCCGGGTGCCGCGCTCCCCGGGGAGACTGCAGCTGACTCCCGGTCGTCTGTCGCAGGTTCTTCATGGCGCGGAAGGGCATCCTGCCGCGGCGGCGCCGGGGCCGCACCACGCAGGTCGGTAGTCCCTACAGCCGCGACCGCCCGGCCGGCCCGCGCGCCGCGTCCGGCTCTGCACCTGTCGACCCGGAGGAGACGTAGAGAGACGGCCGGACGGACGGACGTTGCTAGCCGTTCGGTACCGAGTCACCCACGCACGTGCGTGACGGTTCAAATATCTACCTATTTTATACGTAAGCGGATACGAACTCGATAGCGATCGCCGACTCGATATCGTTTCGTATGAAAGTTTACGCTCTGACTGGATTTCAAGTCGAAAGCGGAAGCGGTCGATCGTGGCGGCCGGCGGCGGTCTCACGCGAGCCCCTCTGTTGCAGCCAACGAGGGCCTGCAGTAGTCCCGAGGAGCCGCCCTTCCACATGCAGCACTTCAAGCTGCCCGCCGCGCTGGCGCTGCGCCCCGACGACGAGCCGGCGCCCTAGGCCGGGCCCCGCGCGCCGCCGCCGGCCCGGGCTGCGGCCGCCGCGCTCGGGGCCGCCGCGCTCGGGGCCGCGGGGCCGCGCGTCGTGCCGTGTGTGTTGCTTAGAATCTCAGTGCGTCCCGGCGGTGACGTCCGGCCGACGGTCGCGGCCGTCGCAGCCGTCGCGGAGGACGCCGCCGCGACGCCGGTCTCCCGGCGGACGTCGGACGTCGGACCGGATCCGAACGTTTTCACGTCGATAGCTACCACGAAATAAAATAACGCTCGACGAGTGACCGCCGACATCACCTTTGGACTTGTAAATAAAAAATGACTACGAAGCCTCGACTCACACTGGAATGTAAAGGCAGTTATGCTTTTTTTATTGACGGCGCGAGGCGTCCTCTCGGCAGCTCCGCGGTCGGCGAGGCTCCGTACTCTCCGCTACTGAGGTGACGAACGAATCTGACCGTAGCGAGAGAGCTTGTAGGATGTTTATCTGTGGTCGTGCGGGCGGCAGGGGCGGGGGGCGGCTGACGCTCGTTTTCGGTTCGATTCGCAGATGGCCGCAGAGCGACGTTGGGTCGTTGGAGTCGTCAAAGACTAAGGCTAAATATTACCTCTGCGGTCCTGCAGAGTGCGTGCCTCCTTCACTAGCACTGCGACGCTTTGAATCCTGTACTTATTAAATTATGGTTAAATTTTTGTTTATTATATATAATACTCGCTTAATAGCGTGCGACCGATGTTAGCACCAGTCGCACGCGGCGGTCCTACGTCGAGCGAATTAATAAAATAAACATGTTTCTTTCAACAAAACTATCGATGCTCGAATATCATGTCTTCTCAGACCGATCTTTTGCCGGTCGACGCGTTCTGACAACTGTTCGGTGTCCCGTGCCCCGCCCAATATGGTACGGTAAACGAACTGCCATTTAACCCTGACTTCACCGGCCGCTCCCGCCCGCCGCCGGCCGAGCAGCGCGGCCGTGCATAGTCTGTAGTGTAGGTAGTCCTGTAGCGAGCCGCGCCCGGAGCGCGTCTATGTATGTACGTATGTATGTATTAAAATATTTTGTGTAAACTGCCTTTCATTTCCCTCTCGAGAACGGTCATTAAGGGAACGTTTGAGTATGCATGCAACCTTCTGACCTATTGACGCTCGCCAGAAGTGATAGCCCGTCACGACCTTCTCTACCAGATCAACTCCAAAAATCTCCTTCGTTTACCATTAGATATTTACCTTCTATAAGCAGCAGGCGGCGGGCGGTCGCCGCCAACTAACCGAATGCGATCCTTGAATATCCACAATAATTTGACTTCACGGCTTATATTTTTTTCTATTACTAAATAATACGGCGATCGGTCGCGTTAGCAGCAGCTAGAGGTTTTAAAACGACGACGAATAAATTAAACTAAAAGTTCTCGTGATTAAAATGAAGTCTACCACAATATATTCTCAGTCAATGCTAAATCTAACAATTAATAAATTATATCTACCTAATCACTTTCTCCCGGCTATTACAAAATTGCATCAACTTGACCCTAGTTTTCTTTTTACATTTACTTGAAGTCTGTATTGTCAAAGAAGGTTCCTACACCAGGGATGGATAACTAAGTATAAATGTCAGCGGAACTGTGTGTGTTTTAGCTGATTGTGAATACTGCTTCACACTCGGCCCAGCGCCCGGCGGCACCCTGAGGATATTGACGAGCCGCTGCGGCACCGGGCGTGAACGATTTATCACTAGATATTAAGTATAGGGCGCGACCAACTGAACCTGACCGGATACAGTATTACTCATAAACTTAAATATGCCTTAGCTAGCTTTAGTATTGGCTGGCTCGTTGGTGCAGTGGGTAGTGACCCTGCCTTCGGCACCACGGGTCGCGGGTTCGATTCCCGCCGATGGCCAACATTTTCAATAAATGAATTTGTTGGTCTTTGAGCCTGGGTGTATATTTGTATTTAAGTATGTTACTTATATATTTAAAAATATATAAGTATATATATTCACCAGTTGTCTGTCTACCATAACACAAGTATTAAGTTACTTACTTTGGGGACGGACGACAAGTGTCCCATATATTTATATTTATATATATTTATTGTGATTTCTTGCGCGGTAGAATTTAACTAAGGAGTTATAACGAATTGTCAGTAACGCTGTCGAAAACAAAACACTACTAACAGTATACGAGAAATGAATGACACCGCCGCAACGCTCGCTACTCGCTGGCCAATAGAGACATGTCGCAACTCGCAAGACGGCTCTCCTCCTTTGTACGGCGGACGACGAAGAGACACTTTATGGAGGCTCGTAAATTATGTTTGTTGGTATTGATGCCGACCGGAAACGGCCGGCCGGAACTAACGTCACGGACAATTGGGTTCCGGCAAAATGTGGACAAAAGGAATATCTATAATAACAACAGTTGTATGTTGTGCGAGCGCTGAGACGAAATTTACATAAGTTTTATATTAATTCATTGTAATTGATCAGTAATAAGATTAGGCTTAAGGTATTTTACTAACAACTGGCCTGACTGTGCAGTCTTAAATAAAGATGATTATTATTATTATAAATTAGTATAGAAGTATAGATTCTCAAAATGTAATTTAAGTTAAAGAGCTATTTACATTTTTTACCAAAACTTAATGAAAAGTCTAACAACACTGAGATCAGGGCTAATCCTTTTGGTGTGCCTCAGGGCAGTACATTGGATCCGCTTCTTTCATGTTATATATTAATTATGTCCCAAATTGCGTCATTTCATAGCATACAAGGAATAACAGATATATTTTGCTACAACCTGCGTTCATTAATATAGTGTATGTAATGCTAACTGTAAAAAGCACAATCCATGCTTATTCCTCGTGCACGGGCATGCAGATTATCCACCGCGTACCAATCAATTCACCAGCACTACAAATATTCCCTACGACATTGTTCTCAATCAACTGCTTCGGCCGTCAGGAGATATATAATATATATATAGATATAGAGTTTTAGCCAAACTAATAGGTACATATTTTCAATTTCTATACGCACTCATAATAAAAGATGAATTTGTTTTTAACACGACGGTGAGCAAATATTAATTAAAAAACTGTCCCTATACAATTTGCTATAGAATTTTACTTGCGATACTACAATCTACATACAGCGATACAATTTTTGGCGCGAAACCGAAAATAGCGACGAAGACCTCATGGCCCTTAATGACTGCCGACCCGGCGCAACAGGCAACTGAACACGTTACACGTGTGACGCGGAAGACATTATAATATATTTTATTATTATTTAAACAGAATTTAAAATGCCTAATTCAAAACACTCACACAAGGTATTTATATTTGTATAGGGATGCGGAAACGATTAGTTTTAAAGCCACACGCTGACAGGTCACAGGATGCGTGAATTCGTTATTGATTCTGGAAAACAATCTCCTCTCTCACTCGTTTCATTGTCAGTTGAAAAGTGCGAAAGAGTAGGAAGACTAGCTGCATCCGGCTGCAGCGAATAGATCCTGCGGGTATTTGCAAATTATAGATTTTATTAATTTAAATCGTAACCGAACCATACAAGATTTAATTTCATTTGCACTGTTTGCGACATATGACGTTTGTGACGGCGCCAAGTGAGCAGCTTGTGTTCATACTTCATTCGAGAGTCATGTTTTCGTTAGCTACATTAATTCGACAGTGGTCAGTAGGCGCGGGTGTCGTGTTGGTGCTTCAGAAGTCTGTTTATTAATTACGTTAAATGTAACTTCAAGGTGCGAACGTAGGCATGTAACAGAACAAAAATAAAATTAAGTTAAGACTTAAAAGACTGATCAAGCAGTATTACAATATCGGTGCTAAAATAATTTAAATCCTTGAAACGTTCAAGTTAAAGTGGTGTAACGAGAAAATAATAATAATTATATAATATATGTAAGTATTTGGTTATACATACGTCTACGGGACACGAGTTATTCCTATCACAATTAATTATATTATCAAAACATAGTTTTACACAAATATAGTAAATTGAAAACAAATTAAAAGCAAAGTATTTCACGTAAGAGCGCTCAATGATTACAGAATGATGCGAATGTCATCGATAATCAGTATGTGTAACTAAAATGTATCCTTAAATTAATTAACTGTGGAATCTAGGAATACTTCATACCCTATTTAGTAATTATATTTATTTAACATTTAATTGTAATTTATCACACGCTTTTCGGTGAAGGAAAACATCGTTAGGAAACCTGCATATCTCAAGAGAATTCTGGAGATATGTGTAACCTACCAATCCGCATTGAATTATTATTATTACAGGTATTAACTCCAATCCTTCTCTCCAAAAACGGAGAGAAGAGGCCTATTCTCAGTAGTGGGATAGTAACAGGCCGCTACTTATAAACATTTAAAGTGATAAATTTAACATATGTTTGCTAAGTTACTTATTTTTTTTTTTTTACATTTTAGAATATATTTTGAAAAGATCGCTCTTTTGCTATTGACAGAAATGAATCTAGACCCGTTGAGTAATAAGACGTTGTCTAAGTCGCGGCCCTACTCCCTACGGGTGCTTTCGCTCCGCTCGCTGCTCACGTTCTATTCACAGTTGATTAAAAGAAGCGCGACAATTGAATTAGCGATAAAAATATAGTATTTTGCGTCCTATATTGTTTTTCTATAATATGTAGTACAATTAACTAAACCAGTACGATACTATATAATATAGTACGGGTGGCAACCCTAGATGTATGTCCACGTTTTAAAAACCAATCATTGATAATGATCGATGACATCTGGTCGCATCTGCTCGGCAAGCACGAAGATATTTTACATCGAATAGCAAAACAATCAACACTGTGGTTTTCGGGCCGGGGCGAGGGGGGGCTCCTATTGCGACGAACAATGAGACCGAGCAAGCAACATCGAACTTCTTAACAAACGGCGGCGGAAGTGTCGATTTTGATTATGGGACGTCCGTCCGTTTGGGGTTATGGCGTCGCGCGCGCGTTTCCGTTTTTGATGGACCGGATATCGAAAAGAAGCGCGCGGATTCAGAAAGATCTATGAAATATATGGATTCAGTGCGGGAAAGTTTAATTCGTATCTGCGAATTCAGCCTTTCGAGTTTCAGTTATTCAATTAAAATTCAAGTATGTATAGGTAATACAGTAATAATTGATCGATCGGGTCCGTTATGATACTTTTTAAACATCTTTCGTTCAATATTCTTGCATTCCGCTGCCGTCGTCATAAGACATTGTTGCGATTTCGTTTTTAAACAGTGTTCGGGAGCGGCTGCGGACGGCGCTGAGCTCCCGACGCTGTCGTCTGGTCTCCGCTACACACGAGCACTGGGGAATGAGAATAAGTCATTCAATACAGCGCGGCGTCGGTGGAAGCCGAACGCTCGTTCAAAATCCGGCATAATGCCGCCGGAAACCGGATGTGGGTCACGCGTCCGCACTAATGACGGATTAAAATGGCTACCATTATGTAATTATACGGTCGGATGTTTTCTTTCAGTTTCTGTTTTTTGTGTCCGCAACAGGATGCGGCGATACTCAATAGCCGTCCTTGGCATCTGGCTCCGATGAATGCAGATAAAAGTTAAACGTTTGGAGATTTGACTATTTTTTAATGAAGTCAACTTCATTCTCAACGTACTTAATGACATTTTTTTTATCATAGACCGTGTTACCGATGCCGTAAAATACACCTGAGATAATTTTACGTCAGGCAGGCGGCCGGTCGTAAAATATGTATCCGAATCATGACTACACGGTCATAACTCGGTTTGCCGACCCCACTTAGAGTGGGACAAGGGGCGGAGGACGATGATAGGTCTTAACGACAATAGAGTACAGTAGTGTTAGGTACTTTAAAATTCTACCTCTCTTTAATAGCGTTTTAGGTCGGCTCCAAGGAGTGCCCCCCCCTCGGCTGCGGCCGGCGGTCCGGGGCCCCGAGCTGGCTCTCGGTGCGCCCGCCATGCCGACGCGGCCCGCCGGCGCCGAGCCCGCCACGCCGCCGCCCGACCGCCTGCCTCTAGGTAACGATTCTACCTTCCTCTAGATTTATCATTAATTATGTAGCTTGGCTTTCAATAATCCATCGAATTTTACAAAACAACCGATGTAAGTAGGTACAGTAGAAAATTCGTGTCAATCCGATCCATCATCAATCAGCAGACGACAATACGTGCGTACGAAACGATCAAACAGTTGGAGGAGGCCCGTAGTACTTCAGCGGATAGTAAACTCTACATATATTATTTTATTCGATTTTATCGAGCACTATAGTCAATTAATATTATTATTAGTTTCATAGTATGTGTGTGGTGTCGTGTCGCAGACCCGCGCGCCTGGGCCCGCGGCGACGTGCGGCGCTGGGTGGCGGCGCGCGGCGGCCGCCCGCAGCGCTTCCCCATGAACGGCAAGGCGCTGTGCCTCATGAGCGGCGCCATGTTCGCCGCCCGCGAGCCGCGCCTCGGGCCCGCGCTGCACCAGGTGCGGACCTGAACTGTGAACTGATCGAAATGTAACAACGGTTGCGGTACAATTTTTGTTATCCTTTCAGGAATTCCGGAGGCGGCTGGCGCGGGCGGTGCTCCTGCAGGAGTTGCTGGAGCAGCTCGCTGCGAAGTGAGCGCCGCGACGTGGCGGCGGGCGGCGAGCTGTCGAAAACCGTTCCTAATAGATAACTTAGTGTCGTACGTGAGTCGGGCGAGCGGCGAGCGACCGCTCGTGACTCGATTGTAAATATCGTTCATTCCAAATATATTTTTGTAAGAGTAAAATGTAACGACCGTTTGTACATAATTAATAAAATATTTTTAGTTATATTTTCTAGTCAGGTCACGGTGTGAATATATTAGATTATGCAATTAAAAATTAGTTTCATTCCAACCTCCGGCTTCCAGCGATTGAATTACGTAGATCTTCTTAAAGAACGCAGATTGAAAATAACTTAACTATTACTTTTGCACTATGGAATTCATAAAAATAACGCCTCCTTCTATTTCTATCTTTGAAAAGTCACGCTTAATCGACTGCTCCATCATTTCAATTCAAATAAATTACTTCTTTCGGAGCAATAGGTATGGTTTTACAGAGATAGACCCACAACAAATGCGAGTGCAAGATTGATGAAACATGTCTTTAGTGCTCGGGAGAAACCCCAGAATGCCTTAGGTGTGTTCTGTGACTTGAAAGAGGCATTCGATTGTGTTCAGCATGAGACTCATGCGAAAACTAAGCTACTATGGCATAAAAGGTACTGAACTAAAGCCTATTGCCTCATATCTCAGTAATAGAATTCAAAGAGTGTCTGTAAATAATTTAAAGTCATCCGGTTCAATCACGAAAATAAGTGTGCCACAAAGCTCTATTCTGGGTCCCTTCCTATTTTTAATCACTACATAGTATGATATTAAACAAAGTCACATTCTTTATTTGTCCATATATCCCTATGTATGCTTATTTCTTTAAAACTACGCAACAAATTTTGATGCGGCTTTTTTCAATAGAATGATTCAAGAGGAAGGTTTATATCCATTCAATATGGAGTAGAGAAATACTGTAATTTTTGAGGTTTCCAATAAATATCGTAAATAATTACATTTTTTCCGCTTACATTGTAAACGAGATTTATCAAAATGATGTACTAAGTATTTGTACACCTTGAAAAGGTCTACAGAAAAGTTCGCGATGGTATATGTCTATCTCTTATGGATAACCCACGATAGCATTTTTTGTCATTTACTTTTTACGAAAAATAATGCCTTATTTTTGAAGCAATTTTTATACAATACAGCATTTATCCTTATCCAATTACATACCTTAAATACATTGTTGATTTAATATAGATCAATATGGCCGTTTACAGCACGTAATTTAAATGAATATTTTCGGAGATATCACAGATTTAAAATCCCGCGAGGAGGCCGCGCTTCGCCCTATAGCACTTCGAATTTAACCTCAAAAGAAACCTCTAAAGAAAACATGTTGGTATTGTTTAATAATGATACGAAAGCTGTGAATGTTCTATATAAAGACATTCTGTAATTAATTTTAAAAATAAAATACATAGGGAAAAATATAAAAATAAATATGTAGTATATGAATTTAGATATAAGATATAGCAGGAAATTTTCTTGGTATAGGGAGAGGGGAATTGTTTTTCTCCAAATTTAACGCGTGTGGGCCACGGACAGTAACGAATAAATCAAAACTACTGGATCGAATTTAATCATTTTTTTCACTGAGTGACAAACTATATATTTTATATAGCCCGTGCGAAGCAGGGGCAGGCCGCTAGTATATATATAAATGATTTGCCAAATTATGTAAACAATATTTGTGACTTTTTGCAGATGATACATCTTTATTATTTTACATTGACTAAATCAAAACAAAAGTTTACGATGTGAACAGTGCTTTGTCACAGGTATCGCATTGGTTTACAGTAAATAATTTACTTTTAAATACAAATATGACAGTGCGTAGAATTTACATTGCCTAATGTTGAAAAATTGGTAAATACAGTAAAAATTAAACATCACTACATATTATAAAACAAAGTCCATTTTTCCGTATGTACGCATAAAACTTTAAAACTACGCAACCGATTTTGATGCGGTTTTTTTTATAAGAAAGAGTGATTCCAGAGGAAGGTTTGTACGTATAATAACATTCATTACGAAGTAGAGAAATAATGTAATTTTTGAGGTTTCTGTAAATAATGACATTTTTTTCCGCTTACATTGCAAACGCAGGCTAAACCCTACGAGATTTATCAAAATGATGTACTAAGTATTTGTACACCTTAAAAATGTCTACAGAAAAGTCCGCGATGGTATATATCTATCTCTTATGGATAACCCACAATAGCAGTTTTTTTCATTTACTTTTTACGAAAAATGATGCCTTATGTTCAAAGCAATTTTTATACAATACAGAATTAATCCTTATCCAATTGAGTACCTTAAATAAATTGTTGATTTAATATAGATCAATATTGCCGTTTACAGCATGTAATTTAAGTGGACATTTTCGGAGATATTACAGATTTAAAATCCCGCGAGGAGGCCGCGCTTAGACCTATAAGCACTTCGAATTTAGCAACGACCGGAGGCGCATTAAATGTCCTTCTTTCAAGTTTATATTGTCTAATGATAAGAAAGATATGAATGTTGTATGTAAAGACATTGTTTAATCAATTGTAAAAATAAATAATATCACTACATAGTATAAAACAAAGTCGCATTCTCTGTCTGTCCCTATGTCCGTATATCCCTATGTATGCTTCAATCTTTAAAACTATGCAACAGATTTTGATGCGGTTTTTTTTAAATAGATAGAGTGATTTTAGAGGAAGGTTTACATGTCTAATAATATTCAATATGAAGTAGAGAAATAGTGTAATTTTTGAGGTTTCTAATGTGATGTCGTAAATAATTACATTTTTTTCTGCTTACATTGCAAACGCAGGCTAAACCCTACGAGATTTATCAAAATGATGTACTAAGTATTTGTACACCATGAAAAGGTCTACAGAAAAGTCCGTGATAGTATATGTCTATCTCTTAAGGATAACCCACAATAGCAGTTTTGTTATTTACTTTTTACGAAAAATGATGCCTTATGTTCAAAGCAATTTTTATACAATACAGCATTAATCCTTATCAAATTAAGAACCTTAAATATATTGTTTATTTAATATTGATCAATATGACCCTTTACAGCATGTAATTTAAATAAACAGTTTCGAAGATATTACAGATTTAAAATGCAGGGGCCGCGCCGCGAGCCTATAAATAGCGCGTCTGACTTCGCGGTTCGCCTCTCGGCGATGCTTCCTCGCTCGCCCGTCTTATCGGTGACGCTGTCAAAGCCATTAGGGGTAACAGCATTAGTCAAATTCGAAAAAAAAAACGCGGTTCGCCCTTTAACCATTTGAATTTAGCAGCGATCGGGCGCATTTATGATCGGAGCTCTCTAGCGAGGAAAATAACAATCACTATCATCACTACATATTATAAAACAAAGTCCATATTTCCCTCATCATCCTCCTGCCCTTATCCCACTCTAAGTGGGGTCGGCACAACATGTTATAAACATGCTGTCACATGATTTGGCTGCGTTTTTACGACCGGCCGCCTGCCTGACGTCAACTTACCTCTGTCGTATTTTACGACACCTCGGTAAGAAAGAGGGTGGTCTATTTTACTAAACCGGATACCACACGGTGGGTCAATTTACCTTAGTCGCCTTTTACGACACCTCGGTAAGAAATGAGGTTGGTCTATTCTACTCAGCCGGATACCACACGGCGGGTCGACTTACCTTAGTCGCCTTTTACGACACCTCGGTAAGAAAAGAGGGTGGTACTATTCTATCAAGCCGGATACCACACGGCGCAAAGTCCATATTTCCCTATGTATGCATAAAACTTTAAAACTACGCAACAGATTTTGATGCGGTTTTTTTTTAATAGGTAGAGTGATTCCAGAGGAAGGTTCGTACGTATAATAACATTCAATACGGAGTAGAGAAATACTGTAATTTTTGAGGTTTCTAATGTGATGTCGTAAATAATTACATTTTTTTCTGCTTACATTGCAAACGCAGGCTAAACCCTACGAGATTTATCAAAATGATGTACTAACTATTTGTACACATTGTAAAGGTCTACAGAAAAGTCCGCGATGGTATATGTCTATCGCTTATGGATAACCCAGTAAAGCATTTTTTGTCGTTTACTTTTTACGAAAAATAATGCCTTATTTTTGAAGCAAGTCTTATACAATACAGCATTAATCCTTATCCAATTAAGTACCTTAAATAAATAGTTGATTTAATATAGATCAATATGGCCGTTTACAGCATGTAATATAAGTGAACATTTTCGGAGATATTACAGATTTAAAATTCCGTGAGGAGGCCGCGCTTCGCCCTATAACACTTCTTAGCAGCGATGTCGCTCTTCCAAGAGTTTGTTTAAAGACATTCTGTAATTAATTGTAAAAATAAAATACATAGGGAAAATATAAAAGTAAATAAGTAATAATGTACTATATGAATTTAGATATTCCAAAGATAGCAGGAAATCTTCTTGGTATAGGGAAAAGAAATTGTTTTTCTCCAAATTTAACGCTACGGCCACGGGCAGTAATGAATAAATCAAAACAACTGGATCAATTTTAATCATTTTTTTTTACACTGACTGACATGGGATATATATTTTATACCCGTGCGAAGCAGGGGCAGGCCGCTAGTTAAATAGTAAAAACAGAAGACAGCTGTTTTTCTGGGAGTAACCTTGGATGCAAAGCTGCAATTGGGACCCCATATAACAAATCTTTGTAGTAAACTTAGTTCGCTGCTTATGCCGTTAGGAAGAATAGGCAATTAGCTGATATTGAAACAGCAAGACTTGACTATTTTATTATATTTATTTCTATAGCATTATGACGTACGGTATATTACTGTGGGGTAAGGCACCTGATATCCAAAAAATATCCGTTCTGCAAAAACGCGCTGTACGTGCGATTTATAATATGAAACTACGTGACTCGCTCCGTGATAAATTAACAGAAATAGGTATTCTCACTGTAGCTTCGCAATATATTTATAATAATATAGTGTTTGTGAGACAAAATATACATCTTTTTAATAAAAAAAAAGTGATATTAGTAATAGGCAAACCAGGAACCGAAATAAATAAATAATACCCAGGATACGGCTTCAGAAACTTCGTAGATCGTTTGTGGGCTTCTGTGTAGGTTTGTGGGCTTCTGTGTGGGTTTGTGGAACATTTTTGATAAAATTCCACAATCTATTTTAGACTTGACAAGTTCAAAAAAGCAATTAAAAATTTATTTATTTTTTTATTTTTATTTTTATTTATTTATTTTACAACAATGCACATGTACAATAATTGTTTCCCTGGCTCCCAAGCTAGTTAAAACTGTATTTTGGGAACCAGTGCCCACCTTAACGTAGTTCAACTTATATATGTACAGGAGTAAAAAAAAAAAATATATAAATTACGATAACAAAAAGTTACAATTAATAAGGAAAAAAAAGGACTTTGTATAAAACTAATAAGAACAACATTTAAATGTTATTCATCAAAAGTAAAAACGAAAAGAAAAATAAAAAATATAAAACAAAAATTAAAAACTTATATTACAGCCGTGTGTGTGTGCATGTGGATGTATGTGGATGTGTGTCTTAAAATAAGTGATTTGCATGTAGGTAAGGTATGAGTGAGTGTTGTGTATGATTGTGTGTATTTTAGAGTGTTTTTAATTAAGGGTTAAAAGAATATTTTCAATTTGATTATAATCCATTTGTATCAACCATGAAATAATTTTATTTTTAGCAATATGTTTAGTGTTAGGGTAAAAATCCAAATATTTGTTTATTTTATTGTATATAAATGGTGCTAAGAATGAATGTTGGTGTCTGATGAAGGATGTTCGTGGCTTGTGTGGAATACGACAGACAATATCACGTCTGCGCTTCTTAGCATACAGTGTGTGATCAAATTCCAGTGATGAATGTGTCCTTAGCGTAATGTTGAGTAAATATAATTGGCGAACTGTTAGCAACTTGCAAGACTCATATAATAATTTTGTGGGATAACGATAAGGTTTGTGATGCATGACCTTAAGAACCGATCTCTGTGCCCGCTCTAAATGAATTAAATGAGTCTTGCAAATACCACCCCACGCTGAAATACAATATGCTATGATAGACTGACATAGGCCAAAGTAAATCGTTTTCAATAAGTCTGGCTTACCCACTTTATTTAATTTTTTGAATACCCACACGAGTTTCCTTACGCGAGTGGTTATTTGTTTTATTTGAGGAATCCAAGACAATTTCTCATCTAAAACAACTCCCAGATATTTAATATTTTCGACACGTTCAATTTCAGGACACTGACAAGATATAGAATGGATGTCATGACAGCTATGGACTTTTAAGCAATAATTAGGCGTAGTTGTTCGTGTTGAAATTGAAAATGCAATGTGTTTAGTCTTACAAGCGTTGAGTGTTAGAAGATTAGATTTAAGCCATTTTATAACATTTTGTAGACCCTCCTGTGCCAAGGAGTAAACCTCTTCCCAACTCTCTCCCTGGAATACAAGAGCTGTATCATCCGCAAATGTAAAAATGTTGCCATTTTTAAGTTCCGTTTGACACAGATCATTTACGTAAATCAAAAAGAGAGTTGGGCCCAGGATACTGCCTTGGGGAACCCCATATTCGACAGGATAGTCATCACTAACATTTTTATCGATAGAAACTTTCTGTAATCTGTCAGTAAGGTAACTAGTAAAAAGAGCAAGGGGTGTATCACGAATACCGATTGATTGCAGCTTTACTAACAATTGTGGCACAAAAACTGTATCAAAAGCCTTTGCAAGGTCTATAAATACACCGACGCACTTACGCTTCTGATCAAGATTGCGGGAAATAAAATCAACCAAAGTAACGACGGCATCTTCAGTTGACCTGCGAGCACGGAAACCGAACTGGTTGTCAGAGATTATTTTATATTTATCAAGGTATTGATTAAGTCTTACGAGAATTAACTTTTCTAATATTTTGGAAAGAGCTGTCAGGATCGAAATAGGTCTATAATTATGTACGACGCTTTTGTTTCCGTTTTTTAAAATAGGATTTATTAGGGCTCTTTTAAACGCTTTAGGGAAAATGCCCTTATCAAGACATAGATTAAAAGTAGTAGTTAAAAATGGGATAATTTTATGTCTTATTCTTTTTATTAGTGATGTAGGGATATTATCCCAGCCCGGAGCACAATCACTTTTAAGATTAAGAATTAATGTCTCAATTTCAGATTCGTCCGTGGGCAACAATACAAAAGAGTTGGCAATAGTGTGCCGAGTTGTAGGGATTGACTTGATATGACTCACAGACGAAGCATGTTTAATGCTCTCAGCTAAAGATTTACCAACGTTCGAAAAATAAGAGTTGACTGCATTAACTGATTTCATAGGTGTACTTTCTATCGATAAAAGCGGCCTGGAAGATTGCTTATCACTATATACATCAGCGATTTTTTTAATGATCTGCCAGGTTTTGCCCGAATTGTTGGTGGCTTTTTCCAGCTCTGACCGTTCGTAATGTCTTTTAAGTTTTTTTAATAACTGATTGCAAAAATTTCTATACCTCTTGTAAGTTAATTGAATAGATTGATTATCAGGAAATTTACGCGCCTTCGAATGTAATTTATCGCGGTTCCGTATACACTTAACTAAACCGGGAGTGATCCATGGTTTGAGCGGTCGATATTTGTGCCTAGAAGTAACCTGTAACGTGTGATCTTTGATTTTTTGAGATATTGTTGTAACAAAAGAATCAATTAAAAAGTCGGGATCCTTTGATACACAATGTCTTGAGAAATCGATTTTTTCTAGATCTGAAACCACCATGTCCCAGTTTGTTTTATTATAGAAGTGTTTATTATTTTGCTGCTTAGGTCCTGTATTCATACACAGTAAAGTAGGTAGATGATCAGTTATGTGTGAATTTAAAATAAAGATACTAGATTGTACTGGTGATTTCAATAACACATGATCTAGACAATTTTTTTCGCGTGTAGGATGAGTATGTCCCGGAAACAATCCTAGTTCAGAAATCAAGTTCAAGTAACGAGAAGAATTACTGGTTAAACTATTAGTAATTTTTATGTCAATATTAATGTCACCTGTCACAACAACATTATTAAAACATTTCAATGAAAGACACGTATGTTCCAATGAATTTAAAAAACTATCAATATTACAAAAAGATGGCGATCTATATACTGCTAGTATAGCCAGATTTAATTTGTTTTTTAATAAAAGACAGTTAGCTCCTTCAAATGGCGGCTCTTCAACTATGTAATTTAGATTTTTTTTTAAATAAACAACAACACCGTCATTTTGATTACGATTATTCACAGTGTGGTGCATCGTATAATTAGCCAACTGTGGTGGCGCTTTGTTCGGGCTGAGCCAACATTCGGTCAAAACAATAATATCACAAACTAAATTAAGCCTGTGATGCAAGACTTCGAACTCCGATAGATTTTTATAAATGCTCCTAATATTTAAACTAATAATTTTTAGGGTATTTATTTCGTGTTTCAATATAGACAAACATTTTTCAGGTTCACATTTCAAGTACGATGGAACCGCGTTAAGCGATTCTATTTCTTCTATAATGTTATGAACGTTAACCATAATTAAATTGTTTATTAAAAAAGTACGGTTCAGCAACTAATTGATTAAACTTATACCTAGAATATAAATAATGATTATTTAATGTCTGTCTATACGATAGGGAGTTTACATCTGACGAATTTAATATCAAATTTAATTTTAAGATATACGTATAAAACTCAGTTAGTGAAGTCATTATGAAGTGGCTACGAATGTTGTACACTCGAATAAGATAGTTAAGTCGGTTTACATTAGATTCATTGCAGTTCGCTTTAAATATGAATATTAAGTCAGAGCTATAAAGGAGGTAGTTACATTTGTGTAATGGTAAATTATGTGATGTGTTTTTAAACTTTGGGTTGTGTGAAGGGAGGTTGATATTTTGACAATAACTAAGTAAAATGAATGAGCAGGTTGGATTGTAAAAGGTTTGTAATGGGGCTGTAATATCAAAAATCAAAATGAATAGTAACAAGTTAGTAAATAGTAATAAAAATATTTTAAATAACATAACATTACAATAATAATTACGATGATAGTGGTACCATAGTCATATCGTATTTTTTAGACTGCTTAGTTTCTGCTCGGAGTCAACATGTATTTGCGGGGCGCCTTCTTCTTTGCGTAAGTAAATATTTCCATGCGTAGTCCAGCAGAATAAATATTTGTGAGATTTCGCAAAATCACGCGCCAGATAAAATATTCTTTTAGCCTTACGAGTAAGTACCTCCGAAATAAATATTTGACGAGGGGAGCCATCAATATTGATGGTTGAGGTGTTAAACTTTTGACCAGATTTTTGTTTATTAAATTTTTTTAAGTTATAAATTATATTTTCTTTAAATGAAACATTGGTAAATTCGACCATAATAGGTTTGTATGAATCCGATTTGACATGGCGTCTATATACATCCCTTATATCTGAGCATTGGATGTTAACTGACAAGGCTGAAGCTAAACGTGTAACCAATAAATTTAAATCGGTTTTAGACTCATTCGGCTTTATTGTGGGGATATTTCGTAATTCAATGCACGATGTCAAAGATTTCTTTTCCAAAAATTCGATTTTATTTTCCAGAGATTCAATGTAGGAAAGCTGTTCTTTTCTTTCTGATTCAAAAAAATGTAATCTACTTTTAAGGTCGTCATGTTCATTTGACAGAAAGTCTAATGTTTTATGCAATTCGTCATTTTGATTTTTTATTTCGTTCACTGTCTTCTGGATAGTTGCCAATTTTTTGTCTTGTTCTGCACTAAAACTTAGGAACATCATTCGCATTTCCGCTAAAATTCCTCTCGTAACGCTATCGTCCTTCCCTTCAAACTTTCGCTTTTGCCGCGTAGTAACATTGTAATCCATATCAGTAGAAACATTTAATATTGGTTCGGAATCGCAGTGCTGTAGCGGTGACTGAGTGGCGACGGAGGGGGTCGCGGGGGACGCCGGGGGAGTACGGTTGAGCGGCATGATGTCTAAAGTACCAGGGCGACAGAACACATAAAAAAGTTTCAAATGGAATAGTTGTCGCCTTCGGGATCTATAATCGTATATGGATGTGACGCGATTACACCTTTATGTCTGTATACTTGGAACTTAGAATCCCAGTTAATTTAGTATAAATGAAATGCATAAATTTGCTTAACTGTTCATAGGGGTCAAGTTCTCAGCAAGCCGATCGATCACTTTCATAGAAAACAATTTTCCGTCCAGTTAACGTAGACCTCTAATGATGGATGAACAGGATTATTGTCGAAAAGTGCTCTTTACTCACTCAAATAAGGTCCAATGTTGAAATCCTTTAATTTTGCTATTGCACTTAACACCACAATATGTAATCTGTAGGCCGTTATGCACTCCTAGTATTTGGCGTTCGTATAATAGTTGATTTAATTTAAAAAACTTGATTTTTAATTAAATAAATAATTTAAAAAGACAAAATTTTAATTAACGGACACGTCTGTACTCTTTCGAGGTCCAGGGGAAGGGGACCTCGAAAGACAAAAGACACTTATTCATAAAGCTTACTATATGTTGAGGACTATGTTGATGATAAGAGAGCATGGATTTAAATTGCGACCAGCTACGCACTAGATTGTATTGTAAAAAATGTAATTTATTCGTAACTAGCGGCCTGCCCCTGCTTCGCACGGGTATAAAATATATATCCCATGTCATTCAGTGTACAAAAATGATTAAAATTGATCCAGTTGTTTTGATTTATTCATTACTGCCCGTGGCTGTAGCGTTAAATTTGGAGAAAAACAATTTCCTTTCCCTATACCAAGAAGATTTCCTGCTATCTTTGGAATATCTAAATTCATATAGTACATTATTACTTATTTACTTTTATATTTTCCCTATGTATTTTATTTTTACAATTAATTACCGAATGGCTTTAAACAAACTCTTGAAAGAGCGACATCGCTGCTAAAGTCGAAGTGTCATAGGGCGAAGCGCGGCCTCCTCACGGCATTTTAAATCTGTAATATCTCCGAAAATGTTCACTTAAATTACATACTGTAAACGGCCATATTGATCTACATTAAATCAACTATTTATTTAAGGTACTTAATTGGATAAGGATTAATGCTGTATTGTATAAGAATTGCTTCAAAAATAAGGCATTATTTTTCGTAAAAAGTAAACGACAAAAAATGCTTTAGTGGGTTATCCGTAAGCGATAGACATATGCCATCGCGGACTTTTCTGTAGACCTTTTCAATGTGTACAAATACTTAGTACATTATTTTGATAAATCTCGTAGCGGAAAAAAAATTAATTATTTATAGAAACCTCAAAAATTACAGTATTTCTCTACTCCGTATTGAATGTTATTATACGTACAAACCTTCCTCTGGAATCACTCCATCTATTAAAAAAAAACCGCATCAAAATCTGTTGCGTAGTTTTAAAGTTTTATGCATACATAGGGAAATATGGACTTTGTTTTATAATATGTAGTGATAGTGATTGTTATTTTCCTCGCTAGAGAGCTCCGATCATAAATGCGTCCGATCGCTGCTAAATTCAAATGGTTAAAGGGCAAACCGCGTTTTTTTTTTTTCGAATTTGACTAATGCTGTTAGCCCTAATGGCTTTGACAGCGTCACCGATAAGACGGGCGAGCGAGGAAGCATCGCCGAGAGGCGAACCGCGAAGTCAGACGCGCTATTTATAGGCTCGCGGCGCGGCCCCTGCATTTTAAATCTGTAATATCTTCGAAACTGTTTATTTAAATTACATGCTGGAAAGGGTCATATTGATCAATATTAAATAAACAATATATTTAAGGTTCTTAATTGGATAAGGATTAATGCTGTATTGTATAAAAATTGCTTTGAACATAAGGCATCATATTTCGTAAAAAGTAAATGCCAAAAACTGCTATTGTGGGTTATCCATAAGAGATAGACATATACTATCGCGGACTTTTCTGTAGACCTTTTCATAGTGTACAAATACTTAGTACATCATTTTGATAAATCTCGCAGGGTTTAGCCTGCGTTTGCAATGTAAGCGGAAAAAAATGTCATTATTTACGACATCACATTAGAAACCTCAAAAATTACAGTATTTCTCTACTCCATATTGAATGTTATTAGACATGTAAACCTTCCTCTAAAATCACTCTATCTATTTAAAAAAAACCGCATCAAAATCTGTTGCATAGTTTTAAAGATTGAAGCATTGTACAAAACTCCCCAAACCCTGGTCCTCTGTATTAAACACTTCACGTTTCACTAAGAACTTTATTCGGGATCTGTATAACTATATATATATATGTATGCGGTTGAATCGGAATTAATAGGATTGAATGGCGCTAGTGGAAAATACGTTCGACTATATACTTTAACAAGAAACACTCTATAGCGCGTCACAAAGTACCACTAGCGCCATCTATCGACATCAGCGAACATTACAAATAATTTATATTCGTTTAAACATACCGCCCACCAAAAACATGTTTAACATCGTTTTTCATTATAAGCCCGCCCACCATAGCGTTAGGGGGTTGCAAATTACAATTTTATAGAAACAATTTAACACTTAATTGAGCTAACTAGATGTTCCGCGCAAACGTGCGGACGGATGAAACCACCTCCGGGACCTGGGCCCGACGCCCCGGCGTTTCTACCTACCTTACGCGGCCGTCAGCTGTATGCGTTCCGGCCTCGTGAGTCACTGCGTGTATATGTGTACGTGTGTGTGTGTGCTTGTATGTACTTGGCCGATTCCGGAAACCGTTGGCTCGCCTCTGCACTCTTCCACGGACACGTAATGTCTGCTCCTCCCCGAGTATACACTTCACTATATCGGCTGAATAACACCCAGTGTGCACACAACCTTCGTAAGGTCACACGTTATTTAGTCGTCCCTATATCGGGGAATAGTACCCAACACGCACCAAAACCGTGGACGGTCGCGTCTTATCAAACGCTTCACTAGTTGAACGCGTCACTAAATTGGAGAATAACACCCGAAACACAAAATAACACGTATGCGTAAGAACAGAATGCAGTATTCCGGCGCACGCGGCTGCTTCTTATCGTGTTTGAAGGGTGACTACTTGGCCGGCCGCTCGGATAATGTATCGAATGCTAAACGACCTTGCTTTCGCCGCTCGCGTCGTTCGCCCCTTTGCCCGCGCGTCGGTTGCCGGTCCGCGGCGCGCGGTTGCCGCTCTGCTCGGCGCGTCTTTGTTCAAAACAACCCCCCGCTCCGGACCTACACCTAAGTCCGCTACTTAACTAACTGGCAACCGGGCCAGTGTGGCCACCGCGCGCTTCAGAATCGAGTCACCAACTCTCACTTCAGCCACTCGGGGAATCCCATCAGATCCATGAAACAAATTCATAATCCGACCCATACGCCAACACAACGGTAATAGGTTAGGCTCCTTCAAGAGCACCAAATCACCCACCTTAGGGGGCTCTGTCTTGTCAGTCCACTTGACGCGTTGCTGGAGCAAATGTAAATACTCAAGCGACCACCGTCGCCAAAAACTTTGAGTCATTTGCTGCAATAGTTCAAACCGCGTTAACCGGGAGGTCCTATCATCTTTCCAAGGATATTCGGGCAACGCGTTAAGTGGCTGACCTATCAAGAAATGACCGGGGGTCAAAGCCTCTAAATCATTGGGATCCGCCGAAAGCTGACAGAGGGGTCGGCTGTTAAGAACCGCTTCAATTTTGCAAAATATAGTGGCTAGTTCCTCGAATGTAAGAATAGTCTCACCAATTACACGTCGAAGATGAGTTTTCGCAACCTTGACCACCGCTTCAAAAATGCCACCCCAATGAGGGCACGCGGGGGGATCAAATCTCCAAAGTACTCCTAGTTTGGACATTGCGGTTTCCAGGTTTTGGCGATTATTTGAGAGAAAGTTCACAACCTCTCCTAGATATCGATCCGCTCCTTTGAAGTTAGTCCCACAATCCGAACGAATCAACGTGGGTAAACCGCGGCGGGAGGTGAATCTACTCAACGTGGCGAGGAAAGCTTCAGTGCTGAGGGCACTGACCAACTCTAGATGGACAGCTTTAGTAGAGAGACATACGAACACACACAGGTAAGCTTTAAGGGACCTCGCGTTTTTCGCGTGCGAAGTCTTAACCAAAAAGGGTCCGGCAAAGTCGGTGCCCACCCCAGCAAAGGGGCGAGTCTCGGAAACGCGATCAGCAGGTAGGTCTCCCATCAGGGGCTGAACAGGAGAGGCCGCCGTGCGATAACAGGGAATGCATTTAAAGACGATGCTCCTAACGGTACGGCGAGCCGAAAGAATCCAGAATTCTCGCTGTAAGATAGCAAGCAGGGCGTTACCACCGACGTGAGCGTTGGTCATGTGACGCTGGGTTACCAACAGTGTAACAAACAATCCTCCTTTTGGGAGTAGCAATGGGTGGCGGGCTCCATAGGGAAGTTGGGAGTTTCGAAGACGCCCTCCCACTCGGATCAGTCCATACTTATCCAGGAAGGGGTTTAGGCGGGCTACGGCCCCCCTCACAGGAGAGCCATCTCTTAATGCTGCAAGTATTTTAGGGAGGGACTCAGCCTGTACCACTCTAACCCAAAACAATAATGCCTCTCGGCGTTCTAAAGCCGAAAGGAAGGCGGTCCGAGACCGATACTGTGGGCGCCGGCTGTTCCGTACAAACCGCCTTATCCACGCGGTTACGGAAACCAGCTTATCAAGCGAGCTGTATTTGGCCAGCAAGGTATCTAAATTATAGGGGGGCGTCTGCTCGACGGCCCCCATTCTTAATCCAGGCAGAACTTCCGGCTCAGAGAACCGGTTCTGAGGCCAGGACGTCTGAGAACGCTTAAGCCAATCGGGACCCCACCAAAGCGGATGTTCGCCGAGAGCAGCGGCAGTGCATCCCCGAGAAGCACAGTCTGCCGGGTTTGACTCTCCGGGCACATGTCTCCACAAAATTGGAGTTTCCGAGGATTGAATTTGCGAGACTCGGTTTGCGACAAACACCTCCAGATTGTGCACAGCTGCACGGAGCCAACAGAGTACTATTTCGCTATCTGTCCATGCCACCATGTCTGAGATCTCCACTGCTGAACTTAAAGTAGCTCTGACGTGATTGAGGAGTCGACACAATAGTGCCGCTCCTGCCAGCTCCAATTTCGGAATAGTTAGACGCGAGCGAATCGGAGCCACTTTGCTCTTGGCGATCACTAGATGCACTTCAACTTGGCCAGTGCAACCAACGACCCTCAAATATACCACGGCCGCGTACCCTCGCTCAGAAGCATCGCAAAACCCGTGCAGGCTTACCCTGCATCTTCCTGTGGGGAGTATTCGCCTAGGTATTGAGATTTGGTTCACCTCTGACAGGGAGGACATGAAAGAGCACCACTGTCTTAGCAACTCCCCCTTTAGAGGCTCATCCCACTGGACTCCTGCCACCCAAAGCCTCTGTAGAAAGCTCTTGGCCCAGAAAATCACGGGTGTGATCCAACCACTTGGGTCGAAAGTGCGGGCAACTGTGGACAACACCCGCCTCTTCGTCCATTCTACCTGTGAACACAAATCAACGCGGTACGTGAAGGTGTCCTGAATCGGCTGATACTGTATGCCCAGGACAGAGGCAACATCCGGATTATCCGGGTTTTCAAACAGGTGTGGATTCTGTTGATGATCGTCCGGAAGATCCTTCAATAACTCAGGAGAGTTGGACAACCACTTCCGGAGTTCGTAACCCCCAGTCTTCAATAAACGGATCAGTTCGTTTCTCAAGAGTAAGGCATTCTTGACATTAGACTCCCCGGTGCAGATGTCATCCACAAACACGGAGTGCTCTAAGGTAGCAGCCCCCCTAGGATAGTTTATCCTTTCACGGTTCGCAAGCTCCAATAGGGTTCGCATCGCCACAAAGGGGCTCGAACGTAGGCCGTATGTGGTAGTTTTCAGCTCGTAGACTTGAATCGGCTCGCTCGGCCTTTCACGCCACAGTATCAGTTGATACCGTCGATCATCCTTATGAACAACAGACTGCCTGAACATCATTCGAATGTCGGCTAGGAAAACTATCTGATGTCGGCGGAAGTGGAGGAGGAGGTCTACAATGTCCTTGTGTAGCTTAGGACCTGTGTGGAGGCATTGGTTCAACGATACCCCATTGGAGGTAGCCGCAGATCCATCGAAGACCACTCGAATCTTGCCTGAGGGCTTTAGGACCGCGTGATGCGGCAAGAAGTAATGTTCATGAGCGCGCCAATTAAAATCGGATATTTGCATATGCCCCAGGGCCACGTACTCACGCATGAAAGCAACATATTTCTCGCTAAACTCGCAGTCCCTGCGCATCCGGCGTTCCATGGAGAGCAACCTTCTCTCAGCGAGGGGTCTCGATTGCCCCAAAGGGGGTCGTGACGCTAGAAAGGGTAGTCGCGTCACAAAGCGCCCATCGACCCGGCGACCAGTATTACACTGATAGTGCAGTTCGCACTCTTCGTCTAGTGGCTTAATACGTACTGCCTGAGGGGGCTCCTCCACTTCCCAAAATCGCTGCACGGCGTCGGTTAGTGAGATCCCCATAATAATAGGTTCCAGATCTCGGGAGGGACTCGCTTCCGGTAGTACCGGACCCATAAAGCTGAACCCAAAAATAGTCGGGATGGCCACTAAACCATTGGGTTGTAAAATCCGGGGATCTCCTGTGAGTATCTGACCTAAGACGTCAGCTCCCAATAATAGGTCTATTGGCGCCGGTGAAAACCACTGGGAGTCAGCAGGTTTCAAGACTCCTACTAGGTCTGTGACCTGTCTAGGTATACGCACCTGAGGGTGATTGCCTAAAATATCGTCGAGTACGATAGCCTTTAACATTAGCTGGCATCTGTTTTCATCCATCCTAATTTTAAATTCTACTACTCCCCTTAGATGAGGAGGCTTCGCGCCCCCAATGCCGTAAATAGGCCCACGGTGTGGTTTGCAAAAGAGGCCCAATCTTTCCATCAAGTTAGATGAGATCAAACAGCCTTGAGAGCCTGAATCCAAAAGGGCACGAACAAACTTAAAGTTTCCCTTCAGGCTCATCACCTTGACCGAGACTGTCGGAAGCAATACAGTCTTCGGCGAGGCGGCTGATGGTAAAGATTGGGCGGCTGCTACCTAGCTTTGCCAGTGGCTGCAACCCTCCTCTCCCTCAGTGGGGGCTGGAGGTGACAGTGGTCTTGAAGACATCAAATAGTCAGATGGGGCTGGAGTACGTCTAGGCCTCCCCATCAAGCTCATACACGGCACCTGGTAGTTGCCCGATCTAGGGGCAAATCGAGGGGGACGGCGCTCCAATCGGGGCAGCTCAGCCAAAGGTGGAGAAAACCGCTCCTTTGTCGTGCGTCGGACAGCTGCAAACGCCCCCTCGAAGTTGCGTGGTGACCTCGGTGAGTCTCCCCCGCCCAGAGCGGGAAGTTCCCGAGAAGCGCCTCCATGGTCTCGCGTTCTTCCATCCACGGAAAGGGGAGGGTCAGCATTGGATACATGAACGGAAGCACCCCCGCCCGTGCGCTCTCCCGTCTGAGTAGGTCCAATCTCTGTTTCCCGACTCACACATAACAGGGGGTGGTGGTTACCCGAGCACTGCGAACAAGGCCTAGTACTTGGACAGTCTCGTTGCATGTGCCCTCCCAGACACATGAAACACCACCTACGTGCCCTGGCAATACCCCGTCGGTCCTTAAGTGGGCGGTATTGGAATCGGACGCATTCTTGTACTGCATGGCCCGGCTGGTGACAATATGCGCATCGAAACTCGGTTTCAATAGCCGCATGTCGGGGAACCAGACCCCGCGCTTGAGGGGGGGGAGGTACTTCACGACGGCGTGGGTCGGGACGAGAAGGCCCTGGGATGGGCCGCAGTTCTTCGCCAAGGCGCGCGTTCTCCACGAGCCTACACTCCTGCTCGAGGAACTCGACGAGGTCACGGAACGGGGGGAGGTGAGTAGCTCCGTCACCCCCGTACCTCTGCTCGAATCTCATTCGGAGGTCCCTAGGCAACTTCACGAGGACGATGTGGAGTAGTAAGAATGACCATTGATCCACTGGCAAACCTAGTCGCTTCAGCGCATTTGTGGCCACAATTATCGGATTGACCACACGGCCCCGTAGGTCTTCCAGGCGAGCGACAGTCGGCAACGACATCAGCTGAGCGACATGAGCGTCAGCTTGTCGTCGTAGGTTTGCGTATCTCCGGGTCAGAAGTTCATGGGCGGTAACATAGCTCTTGTCAGCCATCTCAAGATGGGTTACAAGATTACGGGCCTCTCCCTCGAGGGAGGAGATTAAATATGCCAACTTCTGAACCGGAGACAAGTCCTGGCGAGCATCCACCAAACTCCGGAACATGTCATAAAACCCAGACCAGTCGTCAATCCGACCATTAAATTTGGGCAGCTCGAGGGTGGGCAACCGACCCAACAGCGCCGTCTGGGTCAGCGGTCTCGATGAATCGGCCCAATCGGCATCCCTTTGTCTGCGCTGTACGCGACACGCGACCTCGACAAGATCGTCCGCAAGGGAGAAGAATTGTTCGGCATCTGCCTGAGCTCGAGCCAACCGCTCCTCGTCGAAGTTGTCCCTAGCGTGTAACGCACAGAGATTCTTTTCGACCGCCGCTGTTCGCAACGGGAGTTCTCTATACCTCGCAAGTAAGGCTTCCTGGCGGTCGCTCCTGTCCGCCAACGCGATGGCAGACGTGATCCAACGAAGATCACTCGCAATCTGAACTACTTCAATCGCTCGGGACATATCGACAGCACTAAATAACAAATACACGCGACACTCCGCGGATCGAGCGTAACCACGCTCTGCTACCAAAAGTTGTTCCGCGCAAACGTGCGGACGGATGAAACCACCTCCGGGACCTGGGCCCGACGCCCCGGCGTTTCTACCTACCTTACGCGGCCGTCAGCTGTATGCGTTCCGGCCTCGTGAGTCACTGCGTGTATATGTGTACGTGTGTGTGTGTGCTTGTATGTACTTGGCCGATTCCGGAAACCGTTGGCTCGCCTCTGCACTCTTCCACGGACACGTAATGTCTGCTCCTCCCCGAGTATACACTTCACTATATCGGCTGAATAACACCCAGTGTGCACACAACCTTCGTAAGGTCACACGTTATTTAGTCGTCCCTATATCGGGGAATAGTACCCAACACGCACCAAAACCGTGGACGGTCGCGTCTTATCAAACGCTTCACTAGTTGAACGCGTCACTAAATTGGAGAATAACACCCGAAACACAAAATAACACGTATGCGTAAGAACAGAATGCAGTATTCCGGCGCACGCGGCTGCTTCTTATCGTGTTTGAAGGGTGACTACTTGGCCGGCCGCTCGGATAATGTATCGAATGCTAAACGACCTTGCTTTCGCCGCTCGCGTCGTTCGCCCCTTTGCCCGCGCGTCGGTTGCCGGTCCGCGGCGCGCGGTTGCCGCTCTGCTCGGCGCGTCTTTGTTCAAAACACTAGAACTAGGTATAATCACTTAGTATATCTCAGTACACTGCAATATAATCAAAAACTTAACTACTGATTGGTAATAAACACAATTTTGGTGACAACTCGCGTTAACATATCGGAACCTGGATGTTTCTCGACAACTTTGCCCAAAAACCATCGCGCTGGCGGCAAGTTGTCTTCTTTAACTAAAACAACATCGCCTATACCGGGCTCGGGTATGCGGGTTGCCCACTTGTATCGCTGCAAGCAATTATTCAAATAGTCGTTCGACCAACGACGCCAAAAACCCTGCACCATTCTTTGTGTGAGTTGCCAACGCTTCAAATTAGTAATGTTGGAAGTTTCGTAATTACGTTCGGGCACGATAACTAGTGGTTCTCCCACTAAAAAGTGACCGGGAGTTAGGGGCGACGTTTCCTCACTATCGCTTGGCAAATAAGATAACGGCCGGGAATTGAGGCATGCCTCGACTTGCGCCAGAAAAGTGGCCAATTCTTCATAAGTCAGAGTGGAGTCCCCAATGACACGTTTCAAATGGAATTTGGTGGACTTCACACCTGACTCCCATAACCCACCGAAGCTTGGCGAGTGGGGAGGTATGAAGTGCCAAGTTACTGAGTGGTTCCCAAACCACTCCTGAATTTCCTTTGAGACTGTAGACTTTTCTGCAGCGACAAGTCTATGGATCTCTTTGGATGCCCCAACGAAATTGGTCCCGTTATCACTCCAGACGTCACTGCAGTAACCTCTTCGTGCCACGAAACGTTTGAAGCTTGCTATGAATCCATCTGCAGTTAAATCGCTAACAACTTCTAGATGTATGGCTTTAGTGACCATACACACGAATATACAAATATATCCTTTGTAGGATTTGTTACCACGACCCTTCGAAACACGTACGTTAATTGGCCCTGCAAAATCGACGCCGGAATGGAGAAAAGGTCGAGAAGGTTTCACCCTGCTGACTGGTAATTGTCCCATCAATTGGTTATATGCAGATGCTTTGTACCGTGTGCATACAACACACTTACGCACAAAGGATTTTACTAAGTTTTTTGCAGAACAAATCCAATATCTTGTACGTAAGTAATTCAGCATTAAAGATGGACCTCCATGTAATGTTTTCCGGTGAGCTTCGTCAACAATCAAGCTGGTGAGGTGATTCTTAGCAGGTAAGATGATTGGATGTTTAATTGCTTCTTCTATTTCTGCATTTTGAATTCTGCCACCTACTAGTAAAATTCCATTTGTGTCCAGAAATGGGCACAATGCTTTTAAATTGCTTTTCTTATTTACCATTCCAGTTTTGTTTATATCATTAATTTCTTGTTCATATTCATCATTTTGACACATTTTTATACATGTATCTAATGCTTCTCCGATTTCTTCAGATGTAAGGTAAGTTTAATTTATTTCTTTAGTTTAAGTAATTTATTTCTTTTTATTTTCAGGAATCTTCTGCAGAATGCAACGACTCGTATCAACTTCTGGAGTGTGGAGTATTTAATCCAAATTCTATCTTCCGAGGATCGAACACATGCGGTATGACTTTTTATTGTACGTTGTTCAATATCAGTACAAATTGACTTTGGCCTGGAATATTCTATTTTCAAATTTTGCAGCCACGCTGGTCCCTGCTTCCACATCAAACTTTGTGAAAGCTCCGATGGTGTAACTCCACGTGAAGCAATGTCTGCGGGGTTGTGAGCTGACTGTACGTGAGCCCATTGTGTATTCTCCATCTTAGATAAAATCTCAGAGGTCCTATTCCCGATGAACGTAGTCCACTTGCTCGGATGGCTGCTAAGCCATGCTAACACCACCGTTGAATCTGTCCAACCATGGACATTTGACCGACTGATTGACAAAATATTGGCAACTTCAAACATTAACTTTGCCAAAAGATGAGCACCCATCAATTCAAGGCGAGGTATGGAGACTTGCATTGTTGGAGCAACTTTAGTCTTTGCTGTTACAAGATTGACGCTAATATTTCCATTAGCGTGAACCATTCTTAGATAGATCACGGCCGCATACGCCGCAGTCGACGCATCGCAAAACCCGTGAAGCTCTACAAATGAGTCATCCTTTCGTCTCTGAACCCATCGTGGAATGCTAAAGTCACTAATGCCCTGCAATTCCTGACGGTAAGTCAACCATTCTTGCAGTAACTCTGATGGTAACTCCTCATCCCAATCTATGCCTGCCAACCATAACTTTTGTATCATGACCTTAGCTGGTATGACACATGGGGCCACCCATCCCAGAGGATCAAACAGCCGAGAGATATCGGAAATCACTTTTCTTTAAGTGATTGGTTGCTCGTGAATGGGGAGCCTTACGGCATAGTGAAAAGAATCAGTGTTTCGATCCCAGGACAAACCTAATATTTTTATAACTTCGTCCATCTTTATTTCTACCTTTCCATCTATATTTTCATTTTCCTTATTTCCTATTTCCTTAGCTAATTCCTTGCTGTTCGTAACCCATTTCTGTAATTCAAATCCACCCTTCATAAGTAATTCCTTCAATTCCTTGTATATTCTTACCCCTTCCATAACTGTCTCACAACCTGTCATAAGGTCGTCTACATAAAAATCTTTTTTAACTATTTCAGATACTTCGGGGTAGTTGCAGCCATCATCATCAGCGAGCCGTTGTAGAGTCTTCACTGCCAGGTAAGGAGCCGACGCTGTCCCGAAGGTAACCCTCAATAATCTATAATCTTTTATTTCAGATGCAGGGTCGTCGCGCCATACCAGTCGTTGAAAATTAGTATCTTCTGCTGCTACAAGGATTTGACGATACATTTTTATTATATCTGCGCTAAGGCAGATCGAATGCATACGCCAATGCATTATAATGTGACGTAGGTCTTGCTGAATAGTGGGTCCTACCATCAGTGTACTATTGAGAGAAACTCCACTGGAATCCTTACACGAAGCGTCGAACACAACTCTGATCTTGGTCGTGGTCTTATCATCCCTGATCACAGCATGATGTGGTAAGTATACCGTTCCTGGTTTATTGACATCAGCACTATTGGAAAGACACTCCATGTGACCAAGATCAAGGTATTCCTGGATAACCTCTGTATATTTTGCTTTGATTTCGGGGTTCTTTTTGAAACGAGTTTCAAGAAGATGAAATCTTTTCAACGCAATATTTTTGGAGTCTTTACTGCACTGAGGTTGACGGTCACGAAATGGAAGTTTAACTATATATCGACCGCTTGAGTCTCTGGTTGTAGTTTTATTATAAAACTCTTCACAAAGATGTTCTTCGTGTGACAAAATCTTTTTGTCATGAAACATATCGGACTCGATTTCCCAAAATCTTTTGAGCAAATCGTTGTCTTGCATTTGAGAATGCATGCTAACAATAATGTTATGACCACACACTGGATTGGATTGATTACCATCATCATATGATTGATGTGTTGGACCAGAAAGTATCCATCCTAAGGCTGTATTCTGAGCAGTGGGTAAACCATTAGGACCCTTAATCAATCCTTCCCGAATAATTTGACCATACACATCTGCCCCGAGTAATATATCAACCTTGGTTGGTGTATGAAATTCAGGGTCTGCCAAAACTATATTTGACAGACTTGGCCAATCAAAGGAAGATATTTTTTCAGCGGGCAAAAGTGTTGTGATTGTGCTAAGCACGAACGCATTCACCTGTAAAGTGAATGTTGAATCCTGACGGGATGTAATGTTCATTGTCACAAGATATTTAGAGGCCAGTGTACCATTAGTACTACCTAATCCTGAGATAGTACTTCGAGTTGGTACCTTTTTGAGTCCAAGTAATTGCGCTGCTGATTCCGTCACAAATGACGCCTGAGACCCTTGGTCGAGCAGCGCTCTCATTACTTGTACGTCACCAAGTCTTGTTTTTACTTTAACAAGCGCGGTGGCCAATAAAATCTGATTTGAAGTAACTCTTTTTGACATATGAACAGCTACATTTTGTGAATTAGTATTCGAACTAACATTAGCTTCGGCTGATGAATCAACTGGAGCTATGTTTGAGGTAGGTTTTGGGGGGTGCAACAAAGAATGGTGTTTTCGTTTACAAATGCGGCACTTTAAATTAATTTTACAAAACGCGATTGAATGGTTAGAACCAAGACAATTAAAACAACGACCGGTGGTTTGAACAAAGTTGTGGCGAGATTCAAAACTCTCTTTAGCGAATAATTTACAATTACTTAATTTGTGGCATGTTGAATCTGATACAATACCTTTACTACAGAAAGGACAAGAAAGCTTAGTATTACTATTCGGAACATTATTCGTATTAACAACATGTAGTGCTCGTGGTCTACTCGGTATACCCTTGGGAACTCTGGGGGATTTCGTGTCCAAAAATTCTAAAGACCTAAATCTCCCACGCAAAAAATCTTTAAATTCTTCAAATTTTGGCAATTCATCGATTGTACTAATTAACGACTCCCATTTAAGTCGACTACCAGTATCTAACTTTGCACTTATAAGATGAATCACTATTACATCCCAAGTTTCGACCTCTATTCCCAGGTTCTTTAAACCGTTCAAGCAATCTACAGTAGTATCTAAAAGTTCTTTAATGGACTTCGCGGACTCTGTTGCAGTTGGACAATTTAACATTCGGTTTAATAAACTTGTAGCTAAATATTTTTTATTAGAATATCTATTTAGTAAGGTGGCCCATGCTTGATCATAATTATCTGTAGTCACTGAAACATGCTTTAACAATTGTGCCGCCTCACCATCTAAATACCCTTTTAAATATTGCATCTTTTGGACTGAGTCTAATGATGCATTGTTATGTATTACAGAAGTATACAAATCTTTAAAAGTAGTCCACTCCGAATAGTTACCTGTAAACTTCGGTATTGAAATGGTAGGTAATTGAATATTACTCTTACATTTATTTGAACTTGTTAAAGGAACCTCACAGGAAATATTCAGTTTGGACAAAACATCTTTTAATTCAGTAATATAAACAATATAGTTTTCCTCTGTAATTGAAAAGATATCCTCAGAAAAATATTTAACATTCAAAAATCTGTTTCAGAAGCTAATTGTACTATTTTATGATGATTTGCAAAAAATGCCTTCCACATCTGTTCCACAGACTCTAATCTACTTTTAACATAATTTTCCGTTAATCTATCTTTTGGAGATTTTCTATAATTAGTGTGGGCTTTTTCAATTAAATTTTTAGAATTCATTTGTAATCTGATTAATGACTCCATTTTTAATATCAACAAAAATAATTAACAGAAATTATATCAACAATAACTGTATATATAATACAATAAATATCCACAAGTTAAAGTTAACTTAATGTTGCAAGCTATTTAAAATTATTCTCAAGTCCACGGAAAGAAATCATAAAATTTACAAGTGTTTGAAACGATCGATAATATTTTACAAGTCCAAAGCAAACTTAAAGAAAATTTTCTAAGTCCACAGAATTAAATTTTAAAATTTAACAAGTGTTTGAAACGATTAAATATTTTACAAGTCCAAAGCAAATTTAAAGAAATTTTCTAAGTCCACATAATAAAATTTAAAAATTTTACAAGTGTTTGAAACCAAATTAACTTATAAAAAATCGGGCATAGGTTCCCCGTCTGAACGTTTTTCGCTCACTTATTCTAAGTCCTTAACTAAACTTTAAAATTTACTAAGTCCAAATTATACTAGAATTGTCTATGTTCCAAATCTTAAACTTTTCTTTTCTTTTAATTCATAATTTACTTTTAATTTAAATCTTTTGATTACTTTTGAATTTAATACTTTTAAAAGTAAACAAATGTACTCACGATTTCACTGCCACTAACTTTACCACTTTTTGGTCGTCTCACGTTTCTGCCGGGGGCTGTCACCGCCAGGCTGCTTACTGTCGCGTTGCCGCCACCAGGCTCCTGCTGCTCAGGCACCTCCAGAGTGCTACTGCTGCTCAGGCACCCCCAGGATACTACTGCTGCTCCCGGCTGCTGCTGCTGCCGCCGCCACCAGGCTTGCGGGCTCCACTCTTCGCCGGTTTTTAACCGGCGCGCACTTTAATGGCGATCCACCACTAATTTCTGTGCGCGTTGCTGATAACCGTCGGTTACAATCCGGCTGGAAGGACCATGTACAAAACTCCCCAAACCCTGGTCCTCTGAATTAAACACTTCACGTTTCACTAAGAACTTTATTCGGGATCTGTATAACTATATATATATATATATGTCTGCGGTTGAATAGGAATGAATAGGATTGAATGGCGCTAGTGGAAAATACGTTCGACTATATACTTTAACAAGAAACACTCTATAGCGCGTCACAAAGTACCACTAGCGCCATCTATCGACATCAGCGAACATTACAAATAATTTATATTCGTTTAAACAAGCATACATAGGGATATACGGACATAGGGACAGACAGAGAATGCGACTTTGTTTTATACTATGTAGTGATATTATTTATTTTTACAATTGATAAGACAATGTCTTTACATACAACATTCATAGCTTTTTTATCATTAGACAATATAAACTTGAAAGAAGGACATTTAGTTGCGCCTCCGGTCGCTGCTAAATTCGAAGTGCTTATAGGTCTAAGCGCGGCCTCCTCGCGGGATTTTAAATCTGTAATATCTCCGAAAATGTTCACTTAAATTACATGCTGTAAACGGCAATATTGATCTATATTAAATCAACAATTTATTTAAGGTACTCAATTGGATAAGGATTAATGCTGTATTATATAAAAATTGCTTTGAACATAAGGCATCATTTTTCGTAAAAAGTAAATGAAAAAAACTGCTATTGTGGGTTATCCATAAGAGATAGATATATACCATCGCGGACTTTTCTGTAGACCTTTTTAAGGTGTACAAATACTTAGTACATCATTTTGATAAATCTCGTAGGGTTTAGCCTGCGTTTGCAATGTAAGCGGAAAAAAATGTCATTATTTACAGAAACCTCAAAAATTACAGTATTTCTCTACTTCGTATTGAATGTTATTATACGTAAAAACCTCCCTCTGGAATCACTCTATCTATTAAAAAAAACCGCATCAAAATCGGTTGCGTAGTTTTAAAGTTTTATGCGTACATACGGAAATATGGACTTTGTTTTATAATATGTAGTGATAGTGATTAATTAAGACAATTTTAAAAAGAGTGACCGCCAAATTTCTTGCTGGTTCTTTTCGGTTAGAGCACCATTCCGAACCAGTCGTAGCTTCATTGTAATATTAGGTCCTTACATATGAAACCTTCCCGACCAAATCATCCACCTACTGGTACTGATTTTTAATGCCCTCCTTGCCGGATGCTCCTTTCCTGACGAGTGGAAAGAAGCTACAGTGATAGGTATCCCCAAACCGGGAAAGCCTCGAAATCTCCCGACTAGCTATCGTCCCATTAGTTTGTTAAACAGCCTAGGAAAAATATACGAGCGAATTATCCTTGCCCGATTAAAATCCGTAGTTGATACTTATAATCTCCTTCCCAACGAACAGTTCGGATTTCGTCCAAAACACACCGGTGTTCAACAAGTGCACCGCCTCACGGAGCACATATTGCAAGGTTTGCAAACCAAGCAGTTTACAGGTGTCATATTCTTCGATGTTGCCAAAGCCTTCGATAAGGTCTGGCATGCAGGCTTAATCCACAATTACTTCTATTGAATATACCTGTCAGACTCGTACTTATCATACGAAACTACCTCACTAATCGTACATTTCGGTACCGCGTAGACGGCACTCTGTCGTCTCGCCGCCCTATCCATGCCGGTGTCCCTCAAGGATCTGTGCTAGCACCCTTATTGTACTCGCTCTACACGAGTGACATTCCACGGGCGCCTATTAAAGAGCGCACTCATCTTGCTCTTTTCGCGGACGACACCGCTGTATTTACCACATCTCGCCAACCTCAAGTTATCACTAGAGGTCTTCAGAAAGCGGTAAACAGCCTCGGACGCTGGTTCCGCCGATGGAGAATCGAAATAAACCCTGATAAAAGCGCAGCTATGCACTTTATCAGTAATCGTTTCCGATCTCACATAGACACACCTACGGAAACTTCCCTTTACGATACACCAATTCACTGGCAACAGAAAGTCAAGTACCTAGGTGTCACCTTCCAACCTTCCATGACCTTCCATGAGCACATACGCACAGTCTGCAATAAGGCTGCGTATGTCATGGGACGACTTTATCCGATGCTATGCAAGAAAAGTAAAATGTCACTCCGCAACAAAGTGACACTCTACAAAACTTGCATAAGACCAATAATGTCCTATGCGGGCGTTGCGTTCGCGCACGTTTCAAAGGTCAGATTGCTCACGCTTCAAAGAATGCAGAACCGATTTATGCGTACAGCCACTGGTTGTCCGTGGTTCATGCGGAACGTTGACCTCCATAGAGACCTCGACCTCCCTACCATTACTCACCTCTTCAAACGTTTTTCGAAGTCTTACTTCGAAAAATCCGAGGTACACCCGAACCCTCTAATCTCAGTTGCTTCCACCTACATCCCAGTTAGGTCTGACCACCGAAAATATAGGCGTCCAAAAAGCGTCATATATGACCCTGACGATCAAATAACGATCGTAAACACAAAAACACGTAATACACACACACAGCGTCTTCGCCGGCGAAGACGAGGTCCCAGATTTCTGATATCGGTTGGTCGTGGCTTCTTGCCACCCTTCCGTCGTCGTATTGACTAATCAAAGTCATACCATCAGCCCTCCACTACATGTCGTCCTAAGCCGTGGTCCGGCCTCACAGGAGGCACCCTTAGGACGACGTTCCCCGACGCTAGTAGAGCTTCTGCGCTCTACTCTACGCATTTCGCAACCTTGGCGATGCTTCTGCGCTCGCCCGTCCCGCCCGGTGACGCTGTAAAAGCCGTTAGGGCTAACAGCATATTGTCAATTCGAAAAAAAAAAAATACATATGAAATTGGCGTTTTGTCGTACTGGCCACTTTGATCTCAAATATTACCTTTATGGTTAGGAATTCCAAATTCAAATTCATACAGCTATTTACTCATGCATTTGTGTTTCAAACCCCCTAATTCATTTGTTTTTTCTTCTTTTGTTTTTTCTTTGTGTCACTCTGTTTACAAAATGGAAAACATGAAATATCGCGTTATTTACGAGTATGAGTTCCACCGTGGCACCAGTGCTGCAGAAACGGCTCGAAGGATTAATGATGTGTATGGTGACGGTGTCGCAAAAGAAAACACAGTGCATTTTTGGTTCCAACGTTTTCGTTCTGGAAATTTCGACCTGCAGAACAAGCCTCGTAGACGGCCGGAGACCAAAGTTGATAATGAAGAATTGAAGGCTATTGTGGAAGCGGATCCGTCGCAAAACACGTCCGAGTTAGCTGCAGGCTCCGGTGTTAGTGATAAAACTATTCTAATCCACTTGAAGCAAATTGGGAAGGTGAAAAAGCTTGAAAGGTGGGTACCTCATGAATTGAGTGAAGCAAACCGACAAACGCGCGTCGACTGCTGCGTTATATTACTCAACCGGCACAATAAAGAAGGAATTTTAAATCGAATCATTACTTGTGATGAAAAGTGGATCCTCTACGATAATCGGAAGCGCTCATCGCAATGGCTGAACCCTGGCGAACCAGCCAAATCCTGCCCTAAGCGAAAATTGACTAAAAAAAGTTGCTTGTAAGTGTTTGGTGGACTAGTGCCTGTGTCGTTCACTACAGCTTTCTTAAATCTGGCCAGACGATTTCGGCAGATATTGTCAGCAACTGCAAACCATGATGGAAAAGCTAGCTGCTAAACAACCGAGGCTGGTCAATCGCTCTAGGCCACTGCTGCTTCAGGACAACGCTAGACCACACACTGCACAACAGACGGCTACCAAATCAGAGGAGCTTCAATTAGAATGTCTTAGACATCCACCGTACTCTCCGGACCTTGCTCCAACAGATTACCATTTTTTTCGCAATTTGGATAACTACTTGCAAGGAAAAAAATTTAACTCCGATGAGGCAGTCCAAACCGCCTTCAAAAATTTTATTGATTCCCGCCCGAATGGTTTTTTTTGTAAGGGGATCAATGAACTACCTATGAGATGGCAAAAGTGCATACATAGCAATGGTACATACTTTGATTAGTTAAATGTATTTCAATAAAAAAAAACGACTTTATGTTCCTCCCATAGAAAACGCCAATTTCATATGTAAGGACCTAATATGACGCTTCGAAAGTGTACAAGCACTTTGAATAAAGAATTATTTGAATTAGAATTTATTATAATATATTTAATGTCGGTCGGTCGGTAGGTTAGGTTAGGTTAGGTTAGGTTTTTTTTTTTAAATATGTTATAACCTCCAACATAATCGGTGCCTGTATTTACTTATTTCTACTCTTCCATTCCAGTTCTCGCATTTATTCATCATAACATACTAATTCTTTCTAACTTTCGTCTCTTTCAAACTTGCAGGTGGGACTCCTGCCTATAGCTAATCTATCTATTCTTACACTACCAAGGAAGTAATTATTACACATTTGTATTTATTTATTTTATTCTATGGGTTCTTGTTCTAGGGGTTACATACTAATTTATACATATCTATTACATTTAACATTAGTTTTGAGCCTTAACATTTATTGGTATTTACATACTGCATTTCTTATGGTTTCTATTTTCTAGGTCTTACTGTGTCTAATACTTAAGGCCTAATATCCCTATGATATTATCTAAGTATTATTTACTTATCGTGTTTTATTCCTTATGTTTACTGTTTTTATTACTTTTTCACAATATACCAAGAACTTATCTCTATCTTTACTCATAATGATTTTATGCAGGTTATCTGGTTTTATTTTTGTTCCTATTTTATGTTCTGTGTCATGGCGATCAGCACAATGAACCGGGCATTCGCATATAATATGCGTTACTGATTCTGTCATCGTACTGTCGCAGACGCAGGTTGGGCTCTCCTTACACTTGAAACGAGCCAAGTATTCGGAGAACCCACCGTGCCCCGTCAGAAGTTGTGTCGTGTTCTTTTTATTTTGCGAATCGCCTTGTAAGCCTCCAGAACGTTTGGAAAGAACAGTTTTGTTACGCCCGCTGTTTCACCCGTCACTTACCGCTCGTTCCACTCACCCAGCGTTGCCGCTCTTATGCTACGCTTGATGAATGAGACTGGGCAGTGACTATAATCTGGTGTTTTCTTGCTGGTCGTAGCTGCCTCTTTTGCCAATATGTCCGCCCTTTCATTCCTCTCCAGTCCCACGTGTGCTTTGACCCAGGACAAAGTAATTTCTTTGCGTTGGTGGAATGCTTGTTCCATATTCCTCCTTGTTTCTACAGCGAGGGGGTGGAGGCATCCGGGATTACTCACCGCTCCTAGGGCCGCCATCGAGTCGCTCAGGATGTGACGCTGGGAGTGGAAGAAAAGACTCACCAACAGTCAACAACAAATTTAATGGGTCGTAAGAGGTCTACTGCCCGTCAATGCAATGCTCCGTAAGAGGGTAGGTGTGCGCTAGGTACTGCCCTGGCTTTGTCTAGCAGCGGAGTGGGCCGTGTAGCGTGCGCCCGGAGAACGATGAGTCGACCCGAAGAACGTCGGGCCCGGACTCAAGGCCACTAAAGTCCGGCTCTGGCTGAGAAGGGGGCAAAAGTTACCTGGCTTAAGCCCAGGTATGGCACCCTGAAAATGACGTCCAGCGAGTTAATTTCTTTCAGTGCCTTCATCTCCTCTGATTGCGTGCACGGCAACGTAGGCAAAGCAGGGCTAATGCGCTAGTGAAAAGGTGATGTGCATGTCGCAATCAGAACGGAGAATAAAGAGAAGAACAAAGAAAAGAAAAATATAAAAAGTGAAATTCAAAGATACAATGAAAAATAAAATTAAAATTATTTAAAAACATGTTAAATTTAAAAGAATATGTCAATCGGATGTCAATGACAAAATTTTGCTCGCTTCAAAATTTTTCTATTTAATTTATTTGGCTCGGTATTTTGCTATAAAATTGGCATCAAATTGGCATTTATAAAAGCAGCAGCTGGTACTATTGGTTTTTTGGATATGCGATAGTAACAAGATATTTTTGTTTCAGATCGTGAGGCGTTGCTCCGGCGTCGCGGCTGTCACGGTCCTCGGGCCACAGACAGCAGCCGGGCGAACAACAGCCTAGCCGCAGCCGGGGCTTCGTTCTAAAGACTTTATGTGTAGTGATAAGTGTTATTATATAATTTAAACGTGTTTGGAAGTATGAACAGTAATGTTTCCCAATCTGATTACCTTGAGTGTCCTCAGTGCAATGGGGCAAGGCTTTTTAAAGGACGTAGGGGTCTAAACATTCACATTGCACGATGTCATAGCCTTTCCTTAACGCGACCTATTACTGGTACTAATGTAAGTGATGTTGACACACACTTACTAGACAATAACCAGGTTCCATTTGAAAATTTGCTGTCTAGATATAGCCAAAACGTTCCAATTATTAAGCGCATTCCTAGAGGAGCAAGAATATTATTAGCGAGGTCACTATCTCACGCCATCCAAAATACTTTATCTAATTCGGTTTCATCTAGGCAAAATCTATTTTTGTTTGCTTATAAGCATTTTCATGTCGATAAGTCTAAAGCCGGGTCATTAAGTACCTAATTAAAACAGAATTGTTTAGACCAATCTGATTTTCACTCTTTAAATTCAAATTTTCGGGTTCAAAGTTTAAATTTTAAAAAAATTGTCGAGAATAAAGTAATGGATGGGGACCTTAAAAATGCAACCCGCATTTTATTCTCTAACGATACTCTTGCTCCATTTAATATAACGCTAGAAGCCTTACGTGAGAAGCATCCTTTACCAATTTCAGATTCATTATTTCCAAATCCAGCAGTCAATATTACAGATATTTTGCAAGTAAAGGATGAGGATACTTATGCAGCTATAATGTCATTCACTAGTGGATCTGCTGGCGGCATGGACGGGATAGCGCCACAACATCTCAAAGATCTTGTGAGCGTTTCAGCTGGAGACGCCGGCAGATCTCTTTTGAGTGACATTACTAGACTTTGTAACTTAATGTTATCTGGCAAAGTAAATTCATCCTTTCTCCCTTTCCTTTACGGAGCTAGACTATGCGCATTTAATAAAAAAGATGGTGGCATACGCCCGATCGCTGTTGGTTGTACTTTTCGCCGTTTGGCATGTAAATTAGCATGTAAGCACATAGTTGCTACCCTAAAGGAAAATTTTGGCTTTGGAAGTAAGGGAGGCTGTGAGGCAGCAGTACATTCTGCCCGAACTTTCTTAACATCCGGTGAGGCAGAAGTACTGCTGAAAGTCGATGTAAAGAATGCTTTTAATTCATTGGATAGGGCAACTCTGCTTAACGAAGTATCAACACAATTACCCGAAATTTATCCATATGTTTGGCAATGCTATAATTTTCCTTCCAAATTATTCTTTGGTGAGAATACTTTTAAGTCTAATGTAGGCGTTCAGCAGGGAGATCCTTAGGTCCAGCCCTGTTCAGTCTAGGGATTCACAAACATATTTTAAATTTAAAATCTAAATTTAAGATATGGTACTTAGATGATGGAACCTTTGGAGGTAACGTGGACGATGTTTCAAAAGATCTTAAGCATGTTAAGCAAGAATTTGGAAAAATTGGTTTGGAACTAAATTTTTCGAAATGTGAAGTTTTTTTTACTGATAAGCTGACGCCGGAAAGTGTTTTAGCGGCCACAAAATTATTTAACGAAATTGCCCCTAACATTAACATAGTGCATAAAAGTACACTTTGCCTCCTAGGTGCTCCTCTTTTAGATGAAGCCATACAACCTTTCCTAGAGAGTAAAGTTAAAATGTTTTCGGACAATACAGACAAATTGGGCATACTAAATTCCCACATTGCATTTACGATTTTAAAATTTTGCCTTTTTGTACCTAAATTTACCTATATACTTCGTGCAAGCCCAATTTGGAAATATCCTGGTTTACTCGATAATATAGATGCCACCTTAAAAAATGCATTAGAAAACATTTTGAATTTGTCTTTTGAAAATAACTCTTGGAATCAGGCTACTTTGCCGGTGAAATATGGTGGCATCGGCGTGAGAAAAATTTCAAGTGTTGCTCTTCCGCCATTTCTGGCCTCTGTGCATAGTGTTAAAAAACTTAGTTCTGAAATTTTACAACCAAATTTATTTTCGTTCCTATTCTACAGAGGCTTTAGATAGTTGGAAAATCAGCTGCCCCAATGATAACATCCCGAAGGAATGTACCGCACAAAAACTTTGGGATGTGCCATTGGTTCAGCTTACACATAAAAATTTGGTTCAAAATCTTTCGAGTGACCGAGATCGAGCTAGGCTTCTAGCTTTATCGGAAAAAGAATCTGGTTATTGGCTACATGCTCTCCCTTCTAAAAATCTTGGTACACTATTAGATAACGAAAGTTTCAGAGTAGCTTTAGGTCTCCGATTGGGAACCACATTGTGCCTTAAGCACCGATGTCCATGTGGAAAAGAGGTAGATACTTTTGGCATACACGGGCTTTCATGCCATAGGAGCTCTGGTAGGCTTTTCCGTCATGGTTCTCTTAATGATACCATCAAAAGAGCTCTTGCCACCATCGACATTCCTGCTCTTCTCGAGCCTTCCGGGATATGTCGGGATGATGGCAAGAGACCAGACGGCTTGACGCTGGTTCCTTGGGAACGGGGACGGGCCCTAATGTGGGACGCAACATGCGTTGATACGTTAGCCTCGTCCCATATCAGGGAAACAGCGTCAAGACCTGGAGCTGCGGCGGAAATGGCCGAAACCGGCAAACGGCAGAAGTATGCATCTCTCATCGAGAGTTATATATTTGTGCCGTTTGCAGTCGAGACCCTAGGGCCATGGAGTCAAAGTGCAAAAAAATTTTTATCCGTTTTGACACCTCGGTTGATTGCCTCTTCAGGTGACAAGAGGGCTGGCTCCTTTTTCGCACAAAGAATCAGCTTAGCGATTCAGCGCGGAAACGCTGCCAGCATTCTTGGGACCATTCCACGTGGGCATGATCTGTATAGTCCTAGCGTGTAAGTAATTTAAGATAGATATAACTTGTACATTTTTGCTGTAAATAAATATATTCAGAGCCAAAAAAAAAAAAAAAAATTTAAAAGAAAGTTAAGATAAAAAACTACAAATGAAACTACAATGGAAAAGTACTTCATGGAGGTTAAATTAAGGACGTTTGACAATGACGTCGCTAAGCAAATACAATGTTAGAAATTCTTCAGCACTTACCCGATTTTGGGCCGAATGCAGCACGACTTGACGCGACCACTCGCTGGGAAAGGTCGTGGCGTCCTGCCCGAATGATAAAGCGGCGGCCGCGCCGGCTGGCCGGTTCGCCTTTCTAAATTCAAGGGCAACGCTGTCGGCCGCGCAGGGAGGGACCACCGCTCGGCAACAAGCAATTATAAATTTAAAATTAATATATGTTGTTAAATAAAAAAAAAAACTAAATATTACGTTACAAGGATGCTAAAGGTTTTCGCTCCACTTTTATTTATTTCGGCACTTGCCCTGCAGATCGCCAGTAGTTCCGCCTGATAGATCGTACAGTAGTTTGTAAGAGCAAGTTTGATGGCTCTAGTTTCGGTGCTTCCATTCCATATCGATATGGCCGCTCTTACCTTGCCATCATTGTTGCTCCCGTCCGTAAATATACGGATTTCGGGTGTACCACTGTCCTGTTGTTCCCGGTCCACCATGCTTGAAATACTGACGTTTGTTTACTTCGCGGGGTGTGGAGTTTTTAGTGCAGAATTTTTTCGCATTCGCTCGATCTCCCTGCCCTTCAGCTCCGGCCGGGGTACTCCTCTCTTTGCTTTGTTTAGCGAGGCCATCTCGCATACGCGAAGATCGAGTGGAAGTATACCAGCCAGCACCAATGCTGAGTTCAGGGAGACCGTGCGATAAGATCGGCATATTTTCTGAGCGATCCCACGTTGTACGACACCCAGGGCTCTGCGATTTCCTAACTTACGGGCTGCTGGAGCCCACGCACTGGCGGCATACAAGACTATTGGCTGGTTAGGTAAGGTTAGGTTAGGTTAGGTTCCCGTAGGTGTGGTGCTTTAGCGGTTGGCCTCCTCGTGGCGTACCCTGGGCGGGTCTACGGAATAATGAAATATGTATTCCCTGGACCTGGCGAACGGACCGTGGGGTAGGGGGGGTAGGTACTGATTTGCTGATTCTGATTGTCCCTCTGTTAGCAGAGGGCAATTCTGATAGGCTGGGGGCTCTGGGGGGGTATGAGTCTTCAACTGGTTGGCGCGTTCGGTTTTGGCTAGTTCAAGTCTTGCTGGACATGGCTTCGGCCTCCGTCAGCCAAACCCGTAAACCCAGCGATGGGAGTGGGGACCTACGGGTCGCGAGGAAGAAAACCTCTCTAAAAAATTACCCCTAATCCCAAGGTTTTGGGGCTCGCCGAGGGGATGAGTTGCTGGGGGGAATCCAGTCGCGAGGGCCTCACCCAATCTTAAGGTCATACCTGCCGACAAGATGAATGGCCGATGGGAGTTCGGTCGATAGGGTAACCAACAAACAAAAACTAATGAAGCATGGACAAACTTAAAGTATTGACTACCCAGGAGGGTCCCGGTTCACCCGGGGAATCCCTCACCGCGACCAGTGCTGCACCGCAGTCTGCAAATATAATTTTGCGGGTGCCGTGCAATACTGGCCTCGGTCGCCCCACTGTATCTGGGGGGGCAACCAGTGCTTCGGAGGAGACAGGAGGGGGTGTCGGCGGAATTGAAACCGGCTTGGCTGGTGTTTCCGCGGATACGTGTGTGGGAACGCGGCGCAATCCTGCGCGCAGTTCCAGAAAGACTGGATGTGGGTCTTGGAGTCCGATATTAGGAGAAAGCTCAGTTTCTCTGCGGGACCAAATGACCAAATGCTTATCCTTGGAGGACATGAGCGGCACCGGTAAACGTGCCCGCTCAAAGAAAAGGGACCGGAAGGATCGCGGGAGCCCCGCTGATTCGGATGAGGTTCTGGACGCGAAAAAAGCGGACACCAGATCCCGTGCGAGTGGCTCGAAATTTGGCCTTCGTGAGGCTCGTCACGCCTTAAAGTGTGGTGAGCCTGACGAAGATGTTTTCATGGACGCGTCGGGTGAAGAGCTGAGTGGTCGCTCATCGAGATCGGTGTCGGTAACCTCAAAAGTAGTTTCGCCACAATTGGCTCTTACGGAGGTTGACACGTCCCGTGTTAGCGGCATCCTTGCCGAGAATGCGGCAAAGATGAGGGAGACTGTCAGCAAATCTAAAAACCTCAATGGTTCATGTAGAGGAGCTCTGAACAAGGTAGCCCAAACCATTGAGGAGGCGGCTAAGGTCTTAACCGAGCGGTCGGAGTCCGGGGAGAATCGACTCCTCAGAGAAGAAAACGCAAGGTTGGTACAGGTCATCAACAATCTGTCCGTAGAAATTGCGACGATGAAAGAGATGATGACCTGTGCCAAAAAGGCGTCAGACGAGGAGGCAGCTCCCAAAAAGAGTACGACAACCGCAAGGGGTCTTACCATCGACGAGGAGATGGTTCGACTCCAGAATATAATAACAGCGCGGTTGGACAGTTTTGAGTGCCGACTCCCACCTGAGGAGAGACTTAGGCCGCCGTTGGCCTCGGACAAAAGAAGGGTGGAGGCGGCGGCCAAAAATGTGACAGAGGCTCCCAGAAAGGAAGCAGCAGCAGTCTCTAGCGGGCCTTCAAGAGCTAAAAGGCCTGAAATCAGGGTGGTTGATTCTGCTCCAATCGGATCGGCTCCCTCAAGAACGACGGCCGGAAAGAGGAGAAAGGCCAAGAAAGAGAAACCCTTGGCAGAGGCGAAAAGGACTCTTCCAGAGCCACGACCGCTACCACCAGCCCCCGCTTCCATGAGTGAGGGCTGGAATGTTGTGGCACGGAAGGGTACCAAGGCGAAAGCAAAGCAGCAATCTACCAAGGTAGATAAACCCGTCGCCACAACCGCTCAGTCGCAGCCAAAGAAAGGGGGGAGGAAACTCCAGACCCCACGCTCAGCGGCTGTAGTGGTGACTGTGGACCAGGAGGCGATAGATAGGGGCCTCTCGTACTCGGAGGTTTTATCCCGGGCCCGAAACAGTGTCAAGATTGACGACCTGGGCTTGGACGGTGGCATGAGGGTGAAGAAGGCTGCCACTGGGGCCCGGATGTTTGAAATTTCCGGGCCCACAAAGGAGGAGAAGGCAGGAGTTCTCGCTGGCCGGATCCGGGAACTTTTCAGAGATGAGCCTGCAGTGCGGGTCACTACGCCCACGAAAAGCGCGGAACTGCGCCTCGTGGGTCTAGATGACTCCACCACAGAGGAGGACGTGGCTGTCGCTATCATCCGGATAGCAGAATGTTCCAAGCAGGACATTACCACAGGGGCGATCCGCTGGGCAGACGGAGGATTAGGGTCCATATGGCTCAGGGTTCCGGTCGCAGCGGCCAAAAAGGTGGTGACGATGGGCAGGGTCTTGGTGGGTTGGGTCTCGGCCCGCGTCCACTTGCTCGAGGCCCGCCCACGCCGCTGTTTCAGGTGCCTAGAGAAGGGGCACCTGCGGGCGGAATGTCGTTCGACAGTGGACCGCAGCGATGAATGCTATCGCTGCGGCAAAAGCGGCCACAAGGCCCAGTCCTGCTCGGCTGCCCCACATTGTGGGAGCTGCCAACGGGCAGGGCTGAAGGCCGACCATAGGGCGGGGGGTGGGCAGTGCAAGGCACCGTCCGTCTCGATGAGGAGAGGAAGGGGGGGTGATGGCCCGAGGGTCCCCTCACAACCTGCCACCAGCCCGGCTCGAGCTAGCACGAGCCGGGGAATGGAGAATATGGACGTGGTTCAGTAATGGCCCTCACAAATTACAGATTTCTCCAGGCGAACATCATGCGCTCTGGCAGGGCCCAGGATTTGCTCTTTCAGGCCATGGCAGAGCGCATGGTACATGTAGTTGTGGTATCCGAGCCCCTCTTCATCCCTGTCGGGTGAGGAGTGGGTCGGAGATCGTCTGGGGGATGTGGCCATTGCCTCTAGGGCTGCAGTTGACTCCCCAGCCCTGGAGAGCGTTGTGAAGGGGAACGGATATGTCTCTGCTAGGGTCGGAGACATGTTCGTGATTGGGGTCTACTTCTCACCGAATACGCCGTTCTCGAGCTTTGAGCTTTTTATGGCTGAGATCGGCATTTTGGTGGCAAGGTTGCGCCCTGAGAAGGTGATCCTGGCTGGAGACCTCAATGCAAAATCCGCTGCGTGGGGGTCTCCAGTTACGTGTATCCGGGGGAGGTTCCTGGACAGTTGGCTTGCCTCGACCGGGCTCGTCGTTGTGAACCGGGGGAATGCTGACACATGTGTGCGATGGAATGGCGGCTCCAAAGTCGACGTCACCTTTGTCGACGCCGCCATGTCACCGTGTGTCAGTAATTGGGAGGTAATGGTGGGCGCGGAGTCGCTCTCGGACCATCGGTACGTATGGTTCGAGGTCTCCACGCGCCCCACTCCCACTCCCACTTCTTCCCGGTCTAATAGAAGTGGGGGCCCTCGGTGGTCCTTAAAGAAAATGGATCCCGAGTTCTTGGTCGAGGCTGCAATTGTCCAGGCGTGGGTGGCAAGGCCCATGGGGGGGGGGGGACGTAGCTGCGGAGGTCGAGGACCTGCAGCGGCGGATGTCGCTCGTTTGCGACGCCAGCATGCCGAGGGTGCGATGCACAGGGCCGGCATGCGGGGTATACTGGTGGTCGGAGGAGCTGGCGCAGCTGCGTGACCAGTGCAGAGCTGTGCGCTACCAGTTATCCCGCTACAGGCGTCGTAGGCGACGCGACGTCGAAGAGGAGAGGCGTTGTTACGAGGCCTATAGGGCTGCCCGCGCTACTTTGCAGGTGGCCATCGCCGAGGCTAAGGACAGGCCACAAGGAGATGGCCGAGGAGCTCAATCGGGATCCGTGGGGGAGGCCGTACAAAGCGGCGCGGAAGAAGCTTCGCGCCCGCGCTCCCCCCCTCACCGAGAGCCTTCGGCCGGATTTCCTCGAATCCGTGGTGGAGACCCTGTTCCCGCAAGCGGCCGAGGTGGTTCCGCCTCGTATGGCGCCTCCGGAGGAGGAGGACGGCACTGTATCAGGTGCGCCGGGTGTGTTGGCCGGGGCGGTGAGTCCCATGAAGGCGAAAAATACCGCCCCTGGCCCCGACGGCATCCCTGGGCGCGCCTGGTCACTTGCCCTGGGTCCGTTGGAGTCTGGACTCAGGGCGACGTTCAGTGCCTGCCTCGAGCAGGGCCTCTTTCCCCGTAGGTGGAAAACGGGGAGACTGGTCCTGCTAAGGAAGGAGGGTAGACCGGCTGATACACCTTCCGCGTATCGGCCCATCGTTTTGCTGGACGAGGCGGGGAAGCTGATCGAACGAATAATAGCTTCCCGCATAGTCCAGCACTTCCAGGAGGTAGGGCCCGACCTCAGTCGTCTCCAGTGCGGATTCCACCAGGGAAAGTCCACCCTCGACTGTATCGAGGGTGTGAGACTTCTGGCGGAGGAGGCGACAACCCGGCGCGAGGTGGTGTTGGCGGTGTCGTTGGACATCGCTCACGCATTCAACACCTTGCCCTGGGGAGTGATAAAGGAGGCCGCATCCCCATGTACCTGCAGCGTGTGGTCGGCGACTATCTGTCTGACCGCGCTGTCAGGTACCCGACGGCTGGGGGTGCGTGGAAGGAGCGGAGGATGTCGTGCGGTGTTCCGCAGACGTCGGTTCTAGGCCCACTCGTGTGGAACATCGGTTACGACTGGGTGCTGCGTGGGCAAATGCTTCCGGGGGTGCTTCTGTTCTGTTACGCAGACGACACCCTCGTGACTGCCCGCGCGAGCACCCACCGGGAAGTCCGAGTGCTGGCGACCGCGGCCACAGCTCACGTTGTGGCCCGGATTCGCCGGTTGGGACTGGGGGTGGCCTTGGAGAAATCCGAGGCCATTTGCTTCCACAGGCCTCGGATGGCGCCCCCAGTGGGCTCCCGGTTGGTGGTGGGCGGGACGTCCATCGAAATCTCGGGTACTCTACGGTACCTGGGATTGCTCTTCGACAGCCGATGGACGTTCGAGGCCCACTTCCGACGGCTCGCCCCCAAGCTAACGGCGACCGCCGGAGCCCTGAGCAGGCTCCTCCCGAATCTTGGGGGGCCTAATGCAGGCTGCCGGCGCCTTTATGCCGGAGTGGTCCGCTCTATGGCCCTGTACGGCGCTCCTGTAGGGCAACGCTGCGAGGTCGCGGTCAAATAGGGTACCGTGGCTGTCGCATTAAAGCGTGAGATGGACACCGGGAGGTTTTAGTGGGTGCGAACCCCACATAACCACGTCGTCGGCTCAAAAAAAAAAAAGGTTAGGTTAGGTTGGGGTGCTTTAGCGGTTGGCCTCCTCGTGGCACACCCTGGGCAGGCCTACAGAATAATGAAATATGTATTCCCTGGACCTGGCGAACGGATTGTGGGGTAAGGGGGGTAGGGTTGCTGATTCTGATTGTCCCTCTGTTAGCCATCCAGCAAAACATCCCACATTGTGGAATGTTTTGCTGGATGACGTGTTTCGACTGCCGCTCCCTAGAGGGGTAAAACTGATAGCCTATGCGGACGACGTCACCGTTCTGATCGAGGCAAACTCGCGTCGCGCCATAGAGTCCACCGCAGAGACTTCTATAAGGCTCATTGAAGAATGGGGCCATCGCAACAGACTAAAATTTGCTCCCAATAAATCGCGAATGATGACCTTAAAAGGGAAACTGCTGGGCCGACCACCGGTAGTCAAAATTGATGGTGTCTCGATCAGGACGGTGTCGGACGCCACAGTGTTAGGCGTCGTAATTGACCAGTGCCTGTCCTTTGCGAAGCATGCGAGGATCATTGCAGAGCGGGGGTCGAGTAGTTTTACACAGGCCTCGTATGGCGCCCCCAGTGGGCACCCGGTTGGTGGTGGGCGGGACGTCCATCGAAATCTCGGGTACTCTACGGTACCTGGGATTGCTCCTCGACAGCCGATGGACGTTCAAGGACCACTTCGCTGGAGCCCTGAGCAGGCTCCTCCCGAATCTGGGGGGGCCTAATGCAGGCTGCCGGTGCCTTTATGCCGGAGTGGTCCGCTCTATGGCCCTGTACGGCGCTCCCGTGTGGGCGGAGCGGCTGACTACAGTGTCCCTGCCTCTGCTGCGGGGAGCGCAGAGAATCATGGCGGTCAGACTCGTGCGGGGCTACCGGACCATTTCCGGCGAGGCAGCCTGCGCCTTGGCTGGGTCCCCTCCCTGGGACCTGGAGGCCAAGGTGCTCGCTCAGACCTACCGCCGCAGAGTTGAAGCCCGTTCATCGGGGGGAGAATCGGCGGTGGTAGAGGTGGATTGGCGGAGGGAAGCTCAGCAGGAGCTCCTCCGCCAATGGAGGCGGCGGCTGGAATCGCCCAGTGCAGAAAGCTGGACGATTTCGGCCATCCAGCCCATTATCCAAGGCATGGTCGCCAGGAAGCATGGGGTCCTCACCTTCCGGCTGACACAGATGCTTTCCGGACATGGTTGCTTCGGTAGGTATCTGTGGCGGGTGGCCCGGCGGGAAGCGTCCGGTGAGTGCCACGAGTGCGGCGCCGATTCCGACACGGCGTTGCACACGCTCGCGGACTGTCCAGCTTGGGCGGTTCAGCGGGCGGAGCTCATGGCACAGGTGGGGCGCGACCTCTCCTTGCCCACTCTGGTTCGTGCCATGGTGGACAGGGAGGGGTCGTGGGCAGCGATGGCCTCCTTCTGCGAGCACGTCTTTTCGCAGAAGGAGGCGGCGGAGCGGGTCCGGGAAGTCGAGTCCCGGGATCCGATCCGCCGCAGGCGAGTCGGGCGTAGGCGACTCGTTTAAGACCATCGCATGCCGCCCTAACGGGGACCTTCTGGGCGTTCTGAACAGGGTTAATCGGCCCTCCTCATAAGGTCCCCGAGGCGGTCGTTGCATCTGGTGCTCCCGATGCATCGTCCAGCGGAGGGAGGGCACTCTGGGGTTCAGAGTTGCTGCTGGCGGGAGTGGGGTCAAAGAAGGCACCCTGCTTCCGCCACCAGCAGCGTGGTGGAGCATACAGGTCGTTTTAGTCGGTGCGAGTCCGACATAACCACCGATCGTCCCCGTCGGTCGGTGGTACCCATAAGGGGTTTTTTCCTGTATAACAAAAAAAAAAGGTTAGGTTAGGTTATGTTAGGTTTTTTTTTCCTATTTTCAGTGGCTCGCTGATAGTATTTTAATGAGTCACTGGCGAGAACCGCCGAACCTGTGGCCAAACTCGCTACAGGTCAGGGGTGACGGCTTCCGCTATTGGATACGTTCACCGCCGCCCCGCCTGTGCTTTAGGGGAAAGTTCTTTATCACTGAGGGGGGGTAAGGTATAATGGGAGGGAGGGTGATCTATAACAAACATCTTACCTAATTATCTTAAATACTACAAAAATCTTAAATTAACCTATAACCTTTGTTTACCTACTGATTAGCCCTTTTTAATCTAATTATTATTTACAATGCTTTTATACATGTTTACTCTTGTTTTTCCTGAATCTTAACCTAACCTTATATTTCTAAGATCTTATCCTACTATTAGCCTATAACTTTTCAATTTAATTATTATTTGTAATGTTTTTATACATGTTTACTCTAATTTTTCCTGAGTCTTAATCTAACCTTATATTTTTAAGATCTTATCCTACTCAGCCGATATTTACACTGTTTTGCCTTGTGGTTAGGTTAGGTTAGGTTAGGTTAGGTTAGGTTACGTTAGGTTAGGTTAGGTTAGTTTAGGTTATTCCGCCAGGGCAAGTCCACCCTCGACTGTATCGAGGGTGTGAGACTTCTGGCGGAGGAGGCGACAACCCGGCGCGAGGTGGTGTTGGCGGTGTCGTTGGACATCGCTAACGCATTCAACACCTTGCCCTGGGGAGTGATAAAGGAGGCCCTACGGTTCCACCGCATCCCCATGTACCTGCAGCGTGTGGTCAGCGACTATCTGTCTGACCGCGCTGTCAGGTACCCGACGGCTGGGGGTGCGTGGAAGGAGCGGAGGATGTCGTGCGGTGTTCCACAGGGGTCGGTTCTTGGCCCCCTCCTGTGGAACATCGGTTACGACTGGGTGTTGCGTGGGCAAATGCTTCCGGGGGTGCGTCTGTTCTGTTACGCAGACGACACCCTCGTGACTGCCCGCGCGAGCACCCACCGGGAAGCCCGAGTGCTGGCGACCGCGGCCACGGCTCACGTTGTGGCCCGGATTCGCCGGTTGGGACTGGGGGTGGCCTTGGAGAAATCCGAGGCCATTTGCTTCCACAGGCCTCGGATGGCGCCCCCAGTGGGCTCCCGGTTGATGGTGGGCGGGACGTCCATCGAAATCTCGGGTACACTACAGTACCTGGGATTGCTCCTCGACAGCCGATGGACGTTCGAGGCCCACTTCCGGCGGCTCGCCCCCAAGCTAACGGTGACCGCCGGAGCCCTGAGCAGGCTCCTCCCGAATTTGGGAGGGCCTAATGCAGGCTGCCGGCGCCTATACGCCGGGGTGGTTAGGTCGATGGCCCTGTACGGTGCTCCCGTATGGGCGGAGCGGCTGACCGCCAGATCCGTGCCCCTGCTGCGCAGGGCGCAGAGGGTCATGGCGGTCAGACTTGTGCGGGGCTACCGGACCATCTCCGGCGAGGCGGCCTGCGCCTTGGCCGGGTCCCCTCCGTGGAACCTAGAGGCCAAGGTGCTAGCTCAGGCCTACCGCCGCAGAGTTGAAGCCCGTTCACCGGAGGGAGACTCGGCGGCGGTAGAGGTGGACTGGCGGAGGGCAGCTCAGGAGGAGCTCCTTCGCCAGTGGAGGCGGCGGCTGGAATCGCCCAGTGCAGGAGCCTGGACGATTTCGGCCATCCAGCCCATTCTCCAGGGCTGGGTCGCCAGGAGGCATGGGGTCCTCACCTTCCGCCTGACACAGATGCTTTCCGGACATGGTTGCTTCGGGAGGTATCTGTGGCGGGTGGCCGGGCGCGAAGCGTCCGGTGAGTGCCACGGAGCGGATCCGGGAAGTCGAGTCCTTGGATCCGATCCGCCGCAGGCGAGCCGGGCGCAGGCGACTCGTCCAAGACCATCGCATGCCGCCCTAACGGGGACCTTCCGGGCGTTCCGAACGGGGTTAATCGGACGCCCTCTTTATAAGGTCCCCGAGGCGGTCGATGCATCTGGTGCTCCCGATGCATCGTCCAGCGGAGGGAGGGGCCACTTTTAGGGAGGCCCCGACCCAGAGGTGGCGCACTCTGGGGTACAGAGTGTCTGCTGGCGGGGATGGGGGGCATGTCTTCATGGGTACCCTATACCCGCCACCAGCAGCGTGGTGGAGCACGCAGGTTGTTTTAGTCGGTGCGAGTCCGACATAACCGTCGCCTGTCCCCGTCGGGCGGCGGTACCCATAAGGGGTTTTTTCCTGTTTAAAAAAAAAAAAAAAAGGTTAGGTTAGGTTGGGGTGCCAAAGTGGTCGGCCTCCTCGTGGCGCACCCTGGGCAAGCTTAGTCTTGGCGAACGGACCGGACCACGGACGATTTCCGTGACGACGGACAGAAATATAATTGAACGTAATAAATAAAACAAAGTAAGTTTTATATATTTTTTATTAACTGTGAACATACATTCCACAATTACTTTAACATTCAACCCAATCAACATCATTTCATATTAACTTATTTTCACTAAATTTATAAATAAACAATTCTTACCTGTCGAAAGATATTATGGACTTAGGAATATAATCACAAAATGTCTAAAAACAGGCCCGAAATAATATAAATAAAGGCTTTGCCTGAATGTACAATATATTACATTTTGTACACAAATACAAAGATACACAATTTATATATTGAGCATTGACTAATAGTCATGCAATATGCCTGTTACTATAACACTAAGGCGGATCCACAACAACACCTTGTAAGTAGGGTTGCCACCCGTACTATATTATATAGTATCGTACTATATTTTAGTCAATTGTACTATATATTATATAAAAATAATATAGGACGATAAATACTATATTTTAATCGCTAATTCAATTGTTGCGCTTTTTTTGAAACGACTGTGAATGGAACGCCCCCGCAGCACTGCATAGAGAATGTTTGAACGAAACTCATTTAAGTATTTACGGGGCTTAGTTATTTAGTAACTCTAACTCCTTTGTCATTGTCCAACGAAAAGTAATAATAAATAATCATGGAAAAATAAATAATGATTGAAAATAGATGTGTACTATTTTTTTTCCTGAATTTCCTAAAAGTACTATATTTATTTGATTTAAAAAGAAAAATACTATTTTTCTTTAAAAAGAAGGTGGCAACCCTACTTGTAAGTGCTATTAAATTGATCACACCCGTTCTCGCAACAAACAATAACATAATTATTAGTAATTTATTATTTGAATAATTAATTCCATCATTTCAATAATTAAAAGGAATTGCTATTAAATTCATTCTTGAAGTATTTGGATAGAAATTTCAACCCAATAATGTCCCCCTTATTTATAAAAAAAATATATATTAAACTATAAAATGAAAAATTTAGTTCAAAATTAAATTTTCCAAGAACTTCAAATTGTCGATTTAAAAATTGCAATGGAAATGGAAATCCGACGTTTCGTCCGTCGGATTTCCTCGCAACGGACCGTTGCGAGGAAGAAAACCTCTATAAAAAATTACCCGGTGGGGGCGGAAACGCCCACCAAGGCGTTGGGGCCCCTACTTGGGGCGCGATCTCTCCCTGTCGACCGTGACATAGCAAACACGGTGGGCAGGGAGCGATCGTGGGCAGCGATGGCCTCCTTTAGCTCTGCGGAGGGGGGCGGAGGAAGGCGGCGGAGCGGTTCCACGAACTGTTGTTCTGGATCCAATCTGCTGCTGGTGAGTCCAGGTGTTAGTGACTCGCCCAAGCCCATCGTCTGCCGCCCTAACTGGGGACCTTCGGGTGTTCCGAACGGGGTACATCGGACACCTGGCTTACAGGTCCCCGAGGCGGTCGGTGCATCTGGTGCTCCCGATGCACCGGTTAGCGGAGGGGGGTTTCTCTTTCGAGGGGCCCCTACCTGATGTGTTTATTCTCTGGGATCAGAGCTGTCGGCGGGATGGGGGCAAAATGTACAATGATACCCTGTCCTTGCCATTGGCAGCGTGGTGGAGCACACAGGTCGTTTTAGTCGGTGCGAGTCCGACATAACCGCCGCCTGTCCCCGTCGGGCGGCGGTACCCATAAGGGGTTTTTTCCTGTATAATAAAAAAAAAAATGTTTAGGTTAGGTTAGGTTAGGTTTTTTTTTCCTATTTTAAGTGGCTCTCAGATAGTATATTTTTTGAGTCACTGGCGAGAACCGCCGAACCTGTGGCCAAACTCGCAACAGGTCAGGGGTGACGGCTTCCGCTATTGGATACGTCCACCACCGCCCCGCCTGTGTTTTGGGGAGAAAATTTACAATAGCGCTGTAGGGGGATAGGGGAAAGTGGGAAGGGGAAATAATCTATTTTACAAATTAATCTTACTAACTAATTTCTAATCTAATACACATTTATAACTTTTTCCTCTCTATTTGTTATTGTTTTACTGTCTACAAATAATTAATTTTAATACACATTATTATTTCATTTTCCCTTACTATTCTAAAATGATCTTAAAACTAACAAAGTAAAGTAGGTACATACACAGACGAAAGGGCCTCCAAAAGGCCTAACCTAGTTACCGTGGCGTAGGTGGGCCGCGCCGTGGCCACCTCAGTTGCCACGGCGCGTTTCACCTCGCCCATCACCCTTCGCACGCTCTCGCTGACGCACTCCACCAAAGCCCGTTTAAGTTCCTCGAGTTGTTCTCTCGCTACGTAATGAGTGCCCTCTGTGGTGTGTATGTGCGAGTGTTCAACGCGTGTGTGTGTGCCGGCGAGGAGAGACTCTTTGATAGGGGAGGAGGAGACCACCGCCGGTCCAAGCCGGTGCATGGTTTCTCCTGTGGTTATCACCCCGTGTGCCTCGGGTGGAGACTCGAGGCTCGTCGAACGGTCTCCAGAGCCTCGAGTCTCCCCCCGGACTCGCGACATTATTTCCTCATGAGGAGGCCCGTGCGGGTCCGACTCGGTGTTGGTTGCCGCATCGGCTTTCGTAATAGGCGTCTGCCGCGGCACCTCGCGAGACGGGCTCGCACCGGTGCTCTCACGGGTAACCCACTCGCCAAGTACGGCCTGATCGCTGAACTCAGTGATAAGTTCCTGAGTGTATTTCTCGGCGAGTCCCCTTATTTCGCGAGCTTTGTCGATTACGCTCTCCTTGGCGAGACGCGTTACCGTCTTGCCTTGGTCTTCACGATCGCATCCGCCTTCTTCCCCATATCCCGGCCAAAGTCTCATGCCCTCGTGAGCCTCTCCTTGACCACCGATTCCATCTTAGGCCTGAGCCTGCTGGCCGTGGGGCTGCCGCGCGCCTCAGTCAGCGTGCGAGGAGGCGGAGACCCCGGTGGACAATTGGCCAGATAGTTGTCGAGTTGCCGGCGCACGGTTGCGGCGTACTTCCTGAGTTGCAGGGTAGTATCGCGCACACCCGCGCACCGAAAGTGGCCGAGCCTGGCAGGGTCGTCAGTAGAGGCGCATAGTATTTGGAGGTGGCTGTCAACCTCGGAAAAAAGATCTTGCAGGGTCTCTTTTCCGAGGCTGACGCACGCGAAGCCCTCCCGGGTATACGAGGACAGCTGCGACGCTCTCAGTTGTTCTGGTGAAGGTGTGCGGGTAAATCCCCCCGAAGAGTCTCCTGTACTCGACATGTTGTGTGTTATATAATTGTGTGTATATGTATGTGTACAGTGTAAGAGGAGTGTGAGGGGTCACGCGCTGAGTCCTGTGTAGAAATAACCAGTCTGTCTGTCATGCCGGTGGTGGTACTAGACTAATGAATTTTGCACCATCCCAGCTCGCTCATGTGCCGCCACCTAGCGGACCAGCTGGCAAGTACCACGCGTAACTGGGTGGCGAATCTCCAGTCTCGTGCGTACGCGCGCAGTGAACGGACGCGTATTGTTTATGTGAACGTTATCGCTGCGCGTATCGTGTGAGACGCAAAGTTCGCCAGTTTCAGTTAACGCCCCTGCACCCCTGCCACCGGCGACAGTTGTACTCGCCGCGACCCGTGTCGCGGCTTGAGGAAGCGGTTGGCAGCGCATTGCATGGACCTGCTTCGCCGAAGCTGTCCGGACACAGCGATCTACACCGCCTTTCATTGGAAAAGGTGATTGTAGACGTGCCCACTGTTACACCGCCGTCCTTCCTTTCCACGCGTGTGTGGTTTCCGTTCCCGCTCGCGGGCGCTTAGCTGGGCCTCCCCTAGGGGTCTCACCTGGCTGGGTTGCACGTGCCGAGGGAGTGCGGAGCTACACTCGCTTAGAAGTAGGCACAGTGTTCGCACGAACAATCGTGCACCATGTTCGGTAGGGGGGAGCCCCCCCCCCCCTAAGGACCAACGCATTAGGGGGGAGCGTCCCGCCTTTCCCCACGCCATCGTTAGACGCGAGTTGCGGGACAACATTGTCCTGTTCGCGCCCATAGTACCACCACCGGCACCACCAGCACCCCGACCCCGCTTCCGGCTGACAACCGGCGAGCGACAGTCGTCGGAGTCCGCCGCATCTCCAATCACGGCCCGTGTATCTGAGTATACATCGAGCGTTGATGCCTCGAAGCGACCGCGCGCCGACGAGTCATCACCAGAGTCGCAAGAGGGTGAAGACAAACGTCCGAAGACGGACACATCGCCGACGCCCTCACCACCACCACCACCATCTGTGGAACTTGCGGGTTTGAAAACCTACACCCGCCAACCAAAATCATTGCTACCTCCGCCAGAAGAAGTCACAGGACGGCAGTCAGACGCTGCTAGTGCGACGCGGGAGTCCGACAGCTGGCCTCGTGATTCTACGAGCTACGCTGGTCTGGCCTCGCTGTCGCCAATAGAGACCTAAAGCCCCCCCTCACCCCAGGCCGGCCCGTCCAGCTATGCCGCAGCTGCTGCCGCTCCGCCGTCACCTCGAGCGCTCGAACAGCGCCAGACAGAACAGCAGCGTCAAGCTCCAGGAACAGGACCGAAGACGGCGAGGACTGAATACCCACCGATAACCGTGGAGTACTTCCCCAACTGGACGAGGCACTTCAGTGTCATTAGGGGGAAGCTCGGCCACGCACCCAACGCTCGACCGATGGGTAAGGGGGTGCGCTTCCTCCCGAAGTCGGCGGAGGAGTTTAGAATCCTCCAATACTACCTGATAGACGCCGCCGAGCAGGACCCCACTATAGCGTGGTTCTGTTACAGCCCGGCGTCCACCCTGCCGACCAAGGTAGCCATCAGGGGGCTGCCACAAGATACCCCGCCGGAAGAAGTCATCGCGGCGCTGCGCACCCTCGGGTACCCGGCGAACCGAGCGAGAGCCATCCCGGCGGTCAGAGGGCGGCACGGCTGCACGTTCTTCGTGGAGTTAGAGCACCTGACACACGAAGAACTCGGTCACCTATACCGCGAGACCGAGTTGCTCTCGATGCCCGGCCTCATCATTAAAGCCTGGAAGGGGGGGCGTGGGCCACCGCAGTGTCACCGCTGCCAGCAGTTCGGCCACGCATCCGCCAACTGCCACCGGCCTCCAAAATGTGTCCACTGCGCAGGCGGGCACATCAGCCAGGATTGCGACAAGGCCCCCGAAGAGGCCCCCAAGTGCGCCAACTGTGGGAGGGCGCACGTGGCGCGAGACCAAAAGTGCCCTGTCTTTCGAAGAGAGGCGCGAAAACGCGGCATTGACCGTTGTTCTTACGGCCGGGACGGGTGCGCCGCCAACGACATTACAGCCGCCTGCGAACGTCCCGACAGCCAGGGGGGAACCGCTGGCCGGGAAAAGCAAGAAGAGAAACCGACGTAGGCGCAGGCAGCCGAGGCCCGCTAACGTCGAGCCCGCCGCCGCGTCCACACCGGATCCCCGGCCGCCATCGTAAACAGCAATGGCGCCTCAACCACCAATTGCCGAGGCGCCGAGAAGCCACGGACACCAAGTAGCTATGCGAGAGGCGGAGCCACAAGCGCCGCAATACCCATCGTACCCCCCGCCACCCCCCACACAGGACTCGGGCTTAAACAACATTGTCCGGGTCCTGATTGAGGCGCTTATGGCGGCGCTTACGACCTATCTGGCCACCAGGGACGTCGTCGGCGCTATCACGGCGGGTATCACCCAATTCGAACGGGCCGGGGACTTCGGGGGGGTTGGGGTGAAGTCCCTAATGAGCGACGGGTCCAGTTGGGCTAACTCTAAGTCTGGCTGGACATGGTTACGGCCACCGTCGGCGAAACCCGGAAGCCCAGCAATGGGAACGGGGACCTTCGGGTTGCGAGGAAGAAAACCTCTATAAAAAATTACCCGGTGGGGGCGGAAACGCCCACCAAGGCGTTGGGGCCCCTACTTGGGGCGCGATCTCTCCCTGTCGACCGTGACATAGCAAACACGGTGGGCAGAGAGCGATCGTGGGCAGCGATGGCCTCCTTTAGCTCTGCGGAGGGGGGCGGAGGGAGGCGGCGGAGCGGTTCCACGAACTGTTGTTCTGGATCCAATCTGCTGCTGGTGAGTCCAGGTGTTAGTGACTCGCCCAAGCCCATCGTCTGCCGCCCTAACTGGGGACCTTCGGGTGTTCCGAACGGGGTACATCGGACACCTGGCTTACAGGTCCCCGAGGCGGTCGGTGCATCTGGTGCTCCCGATGCACCGGTTAGCGGAGGGGGGTTTCTCTTTCGAGGGGCCCCTACCTGGAGGTGTTTATTCTCTGGGATCAGAGCTGTCGGTGGGATGGGGGCAAAATGTACAATGATACCCTGTCCTTGCCATTGGCAGCGTGGTGGAGCACACAGGTCGTTTTAGTCGGTGTGAGTCCGACATAACCGCCGCCTGTCCCCGTCGAGCGGCGGTACCCATAAGGGGTTTTTTCCTGTATAATAAAAAAAAAAAAGGTTAGGTTAGGTTAGGTTGGGGTGACTTAGCGGTTGGCCTCCTCGTGGCGCACCCTGGGCAGGCCTACGGAATAATGCAATATGTATTCCCTGGACCTGGCGAACGGACCGTGGGGTAGGGGGGGTAGGGTTACTGATTCTGATTGTCCCTCTGTTAGCAGAGGGCAATTCTGATAGGCTGGGGGCTCTGGGGGGGTATGAGTCTTCAACTGGTTGGCGCGTTCGGTTTTGGCTAGTTCAAGTCTTGCTGGACACGGCTTCGGCCTCCGTCAGCCAAACCCGTAAACCCAGCGATGGGAGTGGGGACCTTCGGGTCGCGAGGAAGAAAACCTCCCTAAAAAATTACCCCTAATCCCAAGGTTTTGGGGCTCGCCGAGGGGATGAGTGGCTGGGGGGGAATCCAATCGCGAGGGCCTCACCCAATCTTAAGGTCATACCTGCCGAAAAGATGCCGAATCGATGACCTGGGTCTGGATGTCGGCCTACGCCTGAAGAAAGAAATATTCGGGCCCCAAAAGGCAGAAAAGGCGAGTGCCCTGGCAAGCCGGCTCAGAGAGTTTTTCTCTGACGAGCCGGCAGTACGTGTGTCCACGCCCACGAAAACTGAAGAAATTCGCATCGTAGGCTTGGACGATGCCGCCACCGAAGAGGACGTAGTCATCGCCGTCAACCGGGTCGGTGAGTGTTCCACTCACGACGTACAGACCGGGGTGATTCGTAGGACAGGGAAGGCTTTGGGCTCTTTGTGGCTTAGGGTCCCTGTCGTGGTGGCTAAGAAGATGGTGGCGGCTGGCAGGCTGCTGGTGGGCTGGGTCTCGGCTCGGGTCCAGTTGCTCGAGGCCCGCCCGCAGCGCTGCTATAAGTGCCTTGAGAAGGGGCACTTAAGAGCCGAGTGCTCTTCGGCTATTGACCGCAGCGGTGAATGTTATCGCTGCGGTCAAAACGGCCACAAAGCTCGATCCTGCTCGGCAGCTCCACATTGTGGGAGCTGCGCACGGGCGGGACTAAAGGCCGACCATAGGGCGGGGACAACCCACCACCTCCCATGGCCCCACCAACCTTGCGGTTATATGGGCCGAATCGCGGGAGAGCGCGCCGGTACTAGCTCGTTTTCCCAGCGCGCATTCTTGACTCCCCCTCCCTACAAGTTATTTAATCAGTTCCTTGTCCCAAATGTCTTTCTCCCCATTTTGGGGCAGACGAACACAGTATTGCGACTTGCGCTGCTTCTTTGCCGCCACAACCAGTCCAAAATAAAAGAAAAAGGTTTTTATGTCATTTCCAAGCTGCTTCGTCTACGGTGCCACCCATGTGCAAACTCCCTGAGCTTACTGAAATTCCCCGCTGACGATACGAGATCTCTGTAGAAGACTGGACCAACTTCTAAGCACACGATCCCATTCAGCATCGTACACCGAAGATCCTCATACAGCGGACACTCCCACAGCACGTGGTAAGCGTCCTCCTCACACATCCCGCATTCACACATTCCACTTTCACACAAACGCATCCCATGCAGTCGCTTCCGAAAACATCCGTGGCCCGAGAGAATCTGCGAGGTCTCATAGTCTGGTACGACCCAGGTCGCCTGGAGTCTCCTAGATACCTCCGGAAAGAAACGGCGCAGTTCACATCCTCTTTCATCACTCTCCCAACGCTGCTGCCACAATTCCACTACCCTGGACTCTATTTCATGCTTGCGTCTGCTCAGCTCCTGCCTCGGTATTGTTGCACGTTCCATTCCGACCGTACCAGCACGAATTACCTCTAAGTCGGCCGGTAAGACTCCCGCCAGAACCGCCAACGCAGATGTACTAGTAGTGCGATACGCCTTAGACAGCAATATGAGCGATCCCCTCTGCGCTTTGAGAAGCTGTGACCGCACAACGTGAAGCGAGCATCTGTGGTACCAACAAGCAGCAGCGTACGTAACTGTAGCGACAAAGGTACCCCGGTAGACTATGAGTAAGGCGTTATACCGGACGCCCCAAGAGGCTGTCGATACCCGCGACATCTTTCCGAAGCACCTTGCAGCCCGCTCCCCTATGTCCCTTGCGTGCTGCGCGAAAGACCGGTTACCGTCGACTGTGATCCCGAGCACGACGGAATGCGGCACGGTTCTGATTGAGCAGCCGCCAAGCTTGATAACCGGCGGACGCTGGAGCTTACCCCTCAGCGTTATCGTCTTCGTTTTCGCAGGGGCAAACGAAAGGCGATTCCTGCATCCCCAGTCCTCAAGTTGCCTGATGATATTGGATGCGGCGTTCTCGATTCCCAGTCGAGTGTTAGCCTCAATCAAGACCGTGACGTCATCCGCATACGCGACAACCCGAACCTCACTCGGCAACGGCAGCCGGAGTAGGTCGTCCATAAGCACATTCCACAAGGTTGGTCCCAAGACAGACCCTTGAGGACATCCCATAGTGGACACTTTCCATCTTGCCTGGTCGCCCACAAAGAAGCCAACTCGCCTATTAATAAAATAACTGCTAAACAGCCGATAAATATTGTTTGGGCAACCTCTGTTTTTTATTTTGAATAGTAACATCGGCCACCAGGCATTATCGAAAGCGCCTGAGATGTCCAGAAATATAGCCTGGACGTATTTCGCTTTGCTATCGTTGGCCGCACAGAGTATCGATTGTAGCGCCGTGACCGTAGATTTTTCAGGAGAAAAACCATGCTGGTTCTCACTGAGTCCACTTATCAACCGGGGAACGAGAGCCAATAAAATCCTCTCCAAAATTTTACCCAAGACTGATAGCAGCGTAATCGGACGGTACGCCTTCGGATCCGTCAATGGCTTGCCGTTGGATTTGGGCAGCACAATCAGCCTTCCCGCTTTCCACACATCCGGAAACACACCCTCTTCCACACATTTTGCATACATCAGACACAGCTCTGATGACGCAGAACACCAGACATGCTTCACCATACGTGCAGTAATGCCGTCTATTCCCGGGGCGGTATTAGGCAAACGCCGCACTATGTCCCGCACCAGCTCCCTCCCTGGGGGAGGCGCAGAGTTACCAGATGGTATAAGAGCAGCTGCTATCCGGACTTGCCTGTGGTACGCCGTATCCTTCGACGGATCGTCATCCGGGCACAGCGCACGCAACAGGTTTTCCGCAGCCGCACCCACGTCCTTAGCGTGTCCATCAGCGTATCTGGTACCGTTAATAATATTGGCAGGGGGATGGTATCTGCCGCTTGCTATCCTGTACGCTTGACCCCAGGAATCAAGGTTGCCAGATTCCGCCTCACGTTGGTGATAGCTCCTCTGCGTCTCCTCCATTAGCCTCCGGTAGCACCGGCGCTCAGCATGGAAGGCATTACGAGCATTCTCCTCCCACTGATCTCCGACACCTCTTTTCCTCTGCCAAGCGCATCGGAGCTTCGCAACTCTTTTGCGCATGGCCTCCAAACTGGAGTTCCACCATTCATAACCGGCGTCATGGCGCCTTCTTTTCGTCCCCAGACACGCGTGCGCACAAAACACTACAGCATTCGTAAACTCCTTAGCATATACCTGAGCCGGATTCCTTTCATTCATAGTACCCATTTGTTTTCGTGGATCATGGCCTCAAAACGGGGCCAGTCCACGCAAGAGTCCCGAAACTTCAGCGGTTCGCCAGTACAGGGCTCCACCACGTCTCTGTTTAGTCGCTTAGCATGACGGTCTCCAACCACAAACGTAATTAGACGATGGTCACTGGAGCTAATGCCCACGTGAACTCTCCACGTGTGGACGTGGGCACTACGCGATGCGAGCGTAAGGTCCACATTCGACTCGCCGTTTGGTCCCTCTTCATTTGCCAGTTGAAGGCCCGAACTTAGGATGAACCTCTCCATTTTACTCCGCCTCTCCTCTGCTGCAAAACCTCTCCCCACATAGTCACTACGTGGCTCACTGTACCATAGGGGAGAGTGTGCATTAGAATCTATACCAACGATAACGCACCTCGCTCCTGTGCCAGTAACGTTTCTTTCTAGAGTTAGGAGGTGCGGGTCGATCTCTTCCGAGTACTGGAAATAGGAAGAGATCACCAGAAACTCTTCCGCACCTCCCCCCGGGTTGACTGATACTACCGCACAGTGGGTGTTCGACCTGTGGTGTAGGGCCGCCACGCTCAACGCATTGTTGACCACATAAATCCCTGCTTTGGGCGAGTCTCCAAATTGGATGAGCGCTGAGCCTGGCTGCGCCTTCGGATATTGTTCTTGAACAAGAACTATGTCGAGACGCAGCTCCCGGGCTAGCGCTGGCAGCTCAATAGTTCCAACCTCCGAACCGCCGAGGTTGATTTGCCCTACTTTGAGAAGTGGTTCACTGGCCATAATTTGTTATAGCCACCGCCCGCTGTTCGGCATAAACCCTCGCAGGGCAGGTTGCTGATGCTGTTACGTGCGAACCAGCATCTTTCCTCCCGAACTTCTTGCAAGTCGCACAGCACTCCGTTGGGGACTTACACCCTTCCCTTTTGTGGCCTTCCTCGCCGCACCTACCACACACTTGCCCACTGGAGCGGCAGTATTTCTCTGGGTGCCCATACTGCTGACACTTGTGACAGCATGTCACAGAGACGTAGTCGTTGGTCTCGATCACCTGCCAACCGATGAAAATTTTACCTCTGTTCAAGATTTCCCCCCTTAATTTTGGCGAGCACTGAACTATTAGCGACGTGGTGCCGCGGCTGCTTTTTTTTAAATGCCAATTTAAGTTCCTTTGCCAACGCATCTTTAGTCCAACTCGAGTCACTGAAATTCTGATCGTACAAAGCATCCAGAAACTCATCGAATTTGGGGTCTCCATCCAGATTCCTAAAACACACCAAGGGCGATCTAACCTTTGGTTCAGTTACCCGGAGCGTAGACGGTGCAGCCTGACGCAGTTTTTGTGCGTTGGCAGCAGTGGTGGTCTGGACTACCACCCCAGCGTTGCCCACCTTCCTCACTTTTTCCACCTGTATGGACATCTCCACCGGGTTAACGGTTTTCTTTAATTCAGCCTTCGTGTCTTCTGCAGTTTTTAATAGTTCGGTGCTCTCCGGGGCAGGATAAAACGCCAGCACAGGCCCTGAACTCGCTGGAAGCCTTATATGCTCCTTCGCTCCCTTGCGCAGCTTCAAAGCCGAAGCGTAGGAAATGGAGCTAACAGCCTGCGGTCCAAAGGCTGTTCCTTGACCAGCACCATCGGCTTTCTCCAGCCTCCCTTCCAATTTGACAATTTTGAGCCTTAGGGACTTCCTCTCCGTCTCCATCTCGCTGAGGCGTAGGGCCAGCAACGCCACCACCGCAAGAGTGTCCTGCACGCTGGACCCGACGGCGTTAACGCTCTCCTTGTTCAGTCTTGATGTGACCCCTGTCACCGCCCTCATAATGCCATCTAGGGCTCCTCGCACGCGATCGAGGAGTTGGGTCTTCGACGCTCGTTCCAGGCGGTCTTCGTCCTCATCGCTACCCTCATCATCGGACTCTACCACAGTACGCTGCGACGTCGACGCCGTTGCAATTCCAGCAATTGGTGGAACGCCCGCCACAGTCCCAGATGGTCCCTCGTAGACAGGCCGACACATCTTCGCCACAGTCTTCTGCTTCTGCGCCACAGAACCCGATTCCTCAGGGGATGGCAGCGCCCGCTTCTCGGGAGCCGCTTTTTCCCTGAAAACTTCTGGTATCCACTGAGGTGGAGTACGCGCCAATGAGGTACGTGCCGCAAATGGGCTCTCCGGCAAGGATTCCTCCTCATCCATCTCTATCCAAATATATTGTTCCAAGTTTTTCTTACTAGTCAAGTTTAGTTTACGTAGAAAGGAACGTAATCAGCAAAATGATGTACGACAGACAAATGTCACTTGACAGAGCAAAATGATATCTGACAAGCAGATGTCACTTGACTAACACAAATGTCACTTGTCAACAGCTGTCAGTAGTCTTTTTGCTAACAGCTGTCAACAGTCACTTTGCTAAACGACACACTCAAAGGGGAAGTCTATAAAACACGTGGTAGTCCTAACCTAACTTGCCCTATTAACTATATTAATCTATGAAGAACTAAACTAACTATGAAGCTAAACTAATCAACTACGTCTAACTGTTTACTACACTAAAGCTAAATAACTATTTATCTACACTAAGTTAATCTATTCTAATCTAAGCGAAAGCTGAAATACTAAACTAAACTACGCTAAACACAAAATAAAGTTAAAATTGTACGAACCAAGGTGTCCACTGTCACTAGTAACAACTGTATAACACAAGTTATCACATATATATAGTTATATATAGTATCAAATGTACTTATACTTTAACGAAGATAAACAACGAAAGAGCACATGCACTACAACACGTCCGTTCGCTACGGCGGTCGCAGCGCAAGTCCACAGCTCCACATTGTGGGAGCTGCGCACGGGCGGGACTAAAGGCCGACCATAGGGCGGGGAGCGGGCAGTGCAAGGCACCGTCCGCTCCAAAGAGGAGGAGTAGGGGGGGTGATGGCCCGAGGGTCCCCTCGCCACCTACCGCCGGCCCGGCTCAGCCCACAACGAGCCGGGTTAGGGAGGATCCAATGGAGGTCGCTAATTAATGGCCTCCATCAGATTCCTCCAGGCGAACATCATGCGCTCCGGCAGGGCCCAGGACCTAATCTTCCAGACCCTGGCGGAGCGTATGGTGCACGTGGCTGTGATCTCCGAGCCCCTTTTCGTCCCGTCGGGCGAGGAGTGGGTCGGAGACCGTGCGGGGGATGTAGCCATCGCGTCCAGAGCCGCAGTTGGTTCCCCGGCTCTGGAGCGCGTGGTGAGGGGGCGCGGGTACGTCTCCGCTAAGATTGGAGACGTATCCGTCATCGGGGCGTACTTTTCACCCAACAGACCGTTCTCCGACTTCGAGCTTTTTATGGCTGAAGTCGGAGACTTGGTGAATAGGTTACGCCCCGGCAAGGTGGTCCTGGCCGGTGACCTCAACGCCAAATCCGCCGCGTGGGGGTCTCCGGTCACGGACGTGAGAGGGAGGTTTCTGGACGTTTGGTTGGCCTCGACTGGGATGGCCGTCATGAACCGAGGGACGGCTGACACATGTGTGCGATGGAATGGCGGTTCCAAAGTCGACGTTACCTTTGTCGACGCCGCCATGTCACCATGTGTCAGAAATTGGGAGGTAATTGTGGGTGCGGAGTCACTCTCGGACCATCGATATATATGGTTCGAGGTGGCCGCACGCCATGCTCCCATTTCCCCTCGGTCGGGAACAGATGATGGCCCTCGGTGGTCCGTCAGGAAAATGGATCCCGAGTTCCTCGTCGAGGCCGCAATCGTCCAGGCGTGGGCCGCTGGGTCCACAGGTGGGGAGGTTGCCGCGGAGGTCGAGGACCTCCAGCGGCGGATGTCGCTCATCTGCGACGCCAGCATGCCGAGGGTGCGAAGCACAGGGCCGGCACGCGGAGTGTACTGGTGGTCGGAGGAGCTGACGCGGCTGCGCGATCAGTGCGTGGCCGTGCGCCGCCAGTACACTCGGTACAGGCGTCGTAGACGACGCGACGTCGAAGAGGAGAGGCGCCGTTACGAGGCTTATCGGGCTGTCCGCGCCTCCTTGCGGACGGCGATCGCCGAAGCTAAGGACAGGGCCCAAAGGGAGATGGCCGAAGAGCTCAGTCGGGATCCGTGGGGGAGGCCGTACAAAGCGGTGCGGAGGAAACTTCGTGCCCGCGCCCCCCCCCCCCTCACCGAGAGCCTTCAGCCGGATTTCCTTGAATCCGTGGTGGAAGCCCTGTTCCCGCAGGGAGCCGAGGTGGAGCCGCCTCGTATGGCGCCTCTCAAGGAGGAGGATGGCACTGGGTCAGGTGCGCCGGGGGTGTCGGAGTGGGCGGTGAGTCGCATGAAAGCGAAAAATACCGCCCCTGGCCCCGACGGCATCCCTGGGCGCGCCTGGTCTCTTGCCCTGGGTCCGTTGGAGTCTGGACTCAGGGCGACGTTCAGTGCCTGCCTCGAGCAGGGCCTCTTTCCCCGTAGGTGGAAGACGGGGAGACTAGTCCTGCTCAGGAAGGAGGGAAGACCGGCCGATACACCCTCCGCGTATCGGCCCATTGTCTTGCTGGACGAAGCGGGGAAGCTGCTTGAACGCGTCATAGCTTCCCGCATAGTCCAGCACCTCCGGGAGGTGGGGCCTGACCTCAGTCGTCTCCAGTGCGGATTCCGCCAGGGGAAGTCCACCCTCGACTGTATCGAGGGTGTGAGACTTCTGGCGGAGGAGGCGACAACCCGGCGCAAGGTGGTGTTGGCGGTGTCGTTGGACATCGCTAACGCATTCAACACCTTGCCCTGGGGAGTGATAAAGGAGGCCCTACGGTTCCACCACATCCCCATGTACCTGCAGCGTGTGGTCGGCGACTATCTGTCTGACCGCGCTGTCAGGTACCCGACGGCTGGGGGTGCGTGGAAGGAGCGGAGGATGTCGTGCGGTGTTCCGCAGGGGTCGGTTCTTGGCCCCCTCCTGTGGAACATCGGTTACGACTGGGTGCTGCGTGGGCAAATGCTTCCGGGGGTGCGTCTGTTCTGTTACGCAGATGACACCCTCGTGACTGCCCGCGCGAGCACGCACCGGGAAGCCCGAGTGCTGGCGACCGCGGCCACGGCTCACGTTGTGGCCCGGATTCGCCGGTTAGGACTGGGGGTGGCCTTGGAGAAATCCGAGGCCATTTGCTTCCACAGGCCTCGGATGGCGCCCCCAGTGGGCTCCCGGTTGGTGGTGGGCGGGACATCGAAATCTCCGGTACACTACAGTACCTGGGATTGCTCCTCGACAGCCGATGGACGTTCGAGGCCCACTTCCGGCGGCTCGCCCCCAAGTTAACGGCGACCGCCGGAGCCCTGAGCAGGCTCCTCCCGAATTTGGGAGGGCCTAATGCAGGCTGCCGGCGCCTATATGCCGGGGTGGTTAGGTCAATGGCCCTGTACGGCGCTCCCGTATGGGCGGAGCGGCTGACTGCCAGATCCGTGCCCCTGCTGCGCAGGGCGCAGAGGGTCATGGCGGTCAGACTTGTGCGGGGCTACCGGACCATATCCGGCGAGGCGGCCTGCGCCTTGGCCGGGTCCCCTCCGTGGGACCTAGAGGCCAAGGTGCTAGCTCAGGCCTACCGCCGCAGAGTTGAAGCCCGTTCACCGGGGGGAGACTCAGCGGCGGTAGAGGTGGACTGGCGGAGGGCAGCTCAGGAGGAGCTCCTTCGCCAGTAGAGGCGGCGGCTGGAATCGCCCAGTGCAGGAGCCTGGACGATTTCGGCCATCCAGCCCATTCTCCAGGGCTGGGTCGCCAGGAGGCATGGGGTCCTCACCTTCCGCCTGACACAGATGTTTTCCGGACATGGTTGCTTCGGGAGGTATCTGTGGCGGGTGGCCGGGCGCGAAGCGTCCGGTGAGTGCCACGAGTGCGGCGCCGATTCTGACACGGCGCTGCACACGCTCGCAGACTGTCCAGCCTGGGCGGTTCAGCGGACGGAGCTCGTGGCACAGGTGGGGCACGATCTCTCCCTGCCCACTGTGGTTCGTGCCATGGTGGACAGGGAGCGATCGTGGGCAGCGATGGCCTCCTTCTGCGAGCACGTCATCTCGCGGAAGGAGGCGGCGGAGCGGATCCGGGAAGTCGAGTCCTTGGATCCGATCCGCCGCAGGCGAGCCGGGCGCAGGCGACTCGTCCTAGACCATCGCATGCCGCCCTAACGGGGACCTTCCGGGCGTTCCGAACGGAGTCTAATCGGACGCCCCCCTATAAGGTCCCCGCGGCGTTCGATGCATCTGGTGCTCCCGATGCATCGTCCAGCGGAGGGAGGGGCCACTTTTAGAGAGGCCCCAACCCAGGCGGCGCATTCTGGGGTACAGAGTTGCTGCTGGCGGGGATGGGGGGCATGTCTTCATGGGTACCCTATACCCGCCTCCAGCAGCGTGGTGGAGCACACAGGTTGTTTTAGTCGGTGCGAGTCCGACATAACCGTCGCCTGTCCCCGTCGGGCGGCGGTACCCATAAGGGGTTTTTTCCTGTTTAAAAAAAAAAAAAAGGTTAAGTTAGGTTAGGTTAGGTTAGGTTTTTTTTTTTATTATTACACTTTAGTACTATTTACATTTTGAATCGAGACATATTTGACTTAGGACGCCCGCTATTTGATACGTTCGTCCAGAGCCATTTGTCTTATCTCCGTAGTCGCAGGTATGATACAAACAAAATTTTTGTTTTATATATAGATTAGAGAATAGAATGTATAAAAGTAGGAGTAAGAATATTAATGATCATAAAAATAACAAAAATCAAAGAGTTTTCCTACTTAATGTTAAATCAGATTTAGTTTACATTATTAACGAAAGAAGAAGGAGCATACATAGAGAAAACAATATAAAGTAATTAGCTTATCCTAAAGAAAGACAATAAAACTTAATATAATCTATGTCCTAATTTACAAATTCTATATTATCCCTTTACATTTATCTTATAAGTAATATAACGCTATTCATTTTACTATACTGTATGTCAAACTTATTCTATTGGTTGAAGGATTTCAATGCACCGAGGATGGAATTCGAGAGTTTTATGTAGGATTCCAACGCTGGAACTTTCGAGCATAGATCAGGGATATTATAAGGAGACACACCGAAATACCTACAAAGCGCCTCGTGATCCAACCGCGCGCGTACAAACACTGGGCACTCCTGCATTAGGTGATCCAACGATTGGATAGTGGAGCTGTCGCAAGGACATTTGTCATCACTGGAGATCTTGAATCTGTGTAAATACTCTTTGTTGAACGCGTGTCCAGTGAGCAGCTGTGTTAGTAAGAATGAGTGTTTCGTGTTACGGAATAAAATCTTTATGTCTTCTAACCGTGGGAGAAGCGCCCGCGTGCGCCCGCCTTGGGCCGAGCTCGTGTATCTAACCTGCGATGCGATGTACCTCGTACCTAATCCGCCGTTTGGCAAAACTGATTGGGAAGTACGCGTATGCTGGTTTCTTGTGTAACGCCATCCTTAGCTGCCGCGTCTGCTGCTTCATTCCCGGCGATGCCGACGTGTGCCCTTACCCAAGCGAATTTGATAACTGAAGGGTGTGAATGGAAAGTGTGATGAATGTCCGCCACCAAAGGGTGTATGTTGCTTCTGTCCCCCAAGGCCGCTAGAGCGGACAAGGAGTCAGAAAGCACCGTGAATTTGTAATGTTTATGTTTGTCTGTGTTTATGAGTTTTTCTGCCCAAAGGCAGGCGTTGTGTATGGCAAGCAGCTCGGCCTGAAAGACGGAGCAGCTGTCGTGCAACTTATACTTTTTGCAAGTAACCATCCGGATGCCCTCAAAGGCCACAAAAGCAGCTCCAGTCGCTCCGTTTTCCTGCTTGCTGCCATCCGTGTATAACTGTATGTGCTGTGGAGTAGAATGCAGAGCCTCAAGCTCTGTGTTAGATGGTGTGGTGTGTGAAACAGTGATCCTCTGAGCAGGATGAAGCAGGTCATAAGGACCTGCTGCCCGCTCAAGAGGAATGTCGTGCGGAAGGAACTCAGTGTGTTGTGTGAGTTTGATGAGTTCGATCTCGTGTACCTCTCGAACTTTTAAATCCAAAGGAGTGAATTGAGCGATGGCTATCGCCGCTGGTGTGGAAACAGTGCGAAATCCTTTGATGGCCCTTAAAGCAAAGCCGCGCTGCAAGCTCAATAGCCTCCTCTTTACTCCTTTCTTAAGAGCTGCCTGTCCCCATATGCCCGCCGCGTAAGTGACGATAGGCTCAATGACTCGGAGATATATGGCCTGTATATTTTCTGGATGGACCCCCCAGGTTGGTCTGCAGTAGAGGCAGAGTTTATTGAAGATGCGCGAGGCCTTGCTGATGATATGTGTGACGTGACTGTTGAAATTGAGTTTTGCGTCAATAATGACCCCCAAGAATTTGAATTCCCGTACGAAGGGCAGCCTGTGACCGTCCATGAAAATATGAGCGGCTTCGGCCTTCTTAGTGAAAGCCATTAGTTTAGTCTTGGCCGGACCAAAGGTAAGTTTAACGCTCTTCCCCCAGTCAAATATTATTTGTAACGCCGTGTTGGTGATTTCTTGGAGGCCATTAATGTGTCTGTGGCGTGCGATAAGAAGCACATCATCGGCAAACGCTTGAATATAACAGCCATCAGGTAGTTGTGTGCCGAGCAGCTCATCTAGTATAAGATTCCACAACACAGGGCCGCACGCGGATCCCTGTACGCAGCCCTTAGTCATAGTCTTACTGACTCTCGCAGAAGCGTGATCTATAATAACTGTTCTATCCCTAAGGTAGCTCTGTATGAGTCCAAATATATTCCGAGCGCAGTTGGTTATCCTCAATCGTTCGAGGAGGGTGGGCCACCACGCGTTGTTAAAAGCAGCCTTTATGTCCAGCGACACGGCGACCACAAGCTGCCCGTCAGCCTTGGCTTGCCGGACTCTGGCGAGCGCCGAGTCGATGGCCATAACGGTGCTCGTCTGTTCTCTAAAACCGAACTGCGCCGGATTATTGAACCCTGACTTGCCTAATGCGAAAGTAACTCTCCTGATGAAAAGTTTCTCTAGAAGCTTTCCGAACACCGGAATAAGCCCAATAGGGCGGAGTGAATCTAGTTCAGTGTAATTGGTTTTGCCTGGCTTGGGTATGATTTTAACCAGCGCGGTCTTCCATTTGACAGGAAAGTGGTGCAATTCGAGACATCTGTTTAGCACGTCCGTCAACAGCTTACGATAAGCAGCCGCGAACCGCTGGCAAATGTCCGCAGTCAGGTGATCCAGCCCCGGGGCTTTCTTACGACTCATGAGCCCGAGAGCCTCCAACACCTCTTCCCGATCAAATGGAAGATCGTCCTGTGTGTTGGATGTTTGTAAATTTGCTCTGTGTCTGAGTGCGTGATGTCTGTCATAAATGTCGTCCGTGATGAGATCGTCCGGAAAGAAATGGTCGAGCAGTGTCCGAGCCGTTTCCTCCCCGTCCGACGTGTGTGCGTGTTGTAATTGCAATGTGACAGGTGCCCTTCTTGGATTGGCGTCCCTGAGGAGTCTGTTCGTCAGAGACCAAACGTTCTCCTTCGTCTGCAAGAAGCAAAAAGCTTTAAAGTTGCTAGAGGAGGCCTCTCTGATTTCCCTGGCGTACATTCCCCTCAAAGAAGCCAGCCTGTCCACCAATGTTTGTGTAATGTTGTTTTGTGTGTTTGCAGCATGCAGTTTTCTATGCGCCTCAATGACCTCCCTTTTTCGGGACTCTAGCGCATCAGTCCACCAAGGAGGTTTATGGCGCGCCCCAGGGGTCTTGACGGGCATAGAAGCCTCGCACGCCGTTTGTATGATACTGGTGAAATGTTCAATGACTGAGTCTAATTGTGTGGTGTCCATAGTAGAAATGTCCAGATCTAATATATCGGTTTGTGTCATTTGTGTGAGTAGTGAGGTTTTGAAATCTACTCACTGGGCTTTTTCACTATTGTATTTAAATGTAGAAGAGTCGCCTGTCCGTCCGCCAATGGAATGTTCAAAATGAATAGAAAATTCTATGCCATTGTGCTGGGACAAGGGACATATGTCTAGATTGACCCCCCATCCGACGACCCAATCCGCGATATCCGCGGACGCTAGAGTTATATCGATAATCGATGACCTATTTCTGCCGTGCGTAACAGTCTCGAAGGTGGGAGTAGTGCCCACATTACAGACGAACAGATCGCGACCACAGGCCATCTCATATACTTCCTTACCTCGTTGATTGATTCTAACACTCCCCCATACAGGGTGCCACCCGTTCATGTCCCCTCCCACTAGAACACGAGTGTACCCGATCTGAGAAATGAAAGAGCTAACTCTGTCGAGGGTGCCCAGAACATCCTCCCCCGGCTCTATGTAGACCGAGGCCAAGTATGTCCTGCGCCCCCCCGAGCAGAGTTGAACCACGCACAGGTTGGCCGTAGAGAATTGGGAGAGGCCAATAATGGAAGTGACATGTGACTTGGCGAGAATGCATGCCTTTGTCTTGTGTATGCCCGGGAATTGGAAGATTTGGAGGCCAGGAATAGACTTGACCTCACGGCCAGCCCCGATGTAAGGCTCGGATACTAACGCGATTGAGTGTTTGCTGCCTACGAAGAAGTTAGCGAACTCCTGCAGGCAGCTCTTAGACCGGTCGAGATTGCACTGAACTACGTCGATTATGGTTTTAATATCCATAATCGACGTTTTGTTCTATTCTTTTCCTGATTGCGCGCAGTAGGGGACATAAACGTGAGGTAGCCTGATGGTCTTCGCTGGTTTTGGTGTTGTATTTAATGTTTCTGTTGGCGCAATTGACGCATTTTGGGGGGGCTTTCCTAGTCTTGGAGGGGCATTCGGCCTCCTTGTGTTCCGTATCTCCGCAGTAGTGGCATGGTGTAGTATCTTTAGTACTGCAGTACTTACTAGTGTGCCCGAACTGTAGGCACGAGTGGCATTGGATGAAGGGGGTGAACTCGTGAACCCGCACTTTCTGGTGGTCCACGTTTACGCGTTCCATTTCTATTGCTAGGCGCCAGGTGGCTGGTTCCGCAACTAATACGGCATTATATAAACTAGATTTTTTGTTGTTTCTGAGAAATCGTATGGCCAGGCCATCCTCTTCTCCTTCCCGCCTGATTCCCGGGTTCTGATTTCTAATTATGGTTTTTTTTTTTTTTTTTCCTATTTTCAGTGACTCGCAGATGATATTTTGATGAGTGACTGGCGAGAAACGCTGAACAATGTGGCCAAACTCGCTCCAGGTCGGGGTGACGGCTTCCGCTATTGGATACGTCCACCGCCGCCCCGTCTGTGCTTTGGGGTGGGTAATTTCTATAATACTGTAGGGGGGATAGAGGGGAGTAGGAAAGGAGAATAAACTATATCTTACAGCTTGTTGTGTACTTTATTTTAAATGAAACGTGGACTGTATATTTGCTGGGTTTATTAAAGGTAAATTAGTCAAGTTAAATAAGGCACGGCTGCTGGCGCCGTCAAGCCGTGAATCGTGGATTGTGAGTGGGCCGCTGGACGATCGGCGCGAGCGCCGACCCCCCGCTCCCTGCACCTCCTCCGCACCGCGGTGCCCCCGCGGGCACCCGGAGTGCTCGGTCAGTACAAAGTACTGAACATCCTGCCCGCGCAAGTTAATTGGATTCATCTGTGGGCAGTGGACAAATATTGGTTTTTCTGGTTTTCAAGTCCACCACTCGGACCACGCCATCCTTTCCAGGGTATAATTTAACCACTCTTCCGAGTGGCCACAGAAGTGGAGGTTGCTGTTGGTCCTTGAAAAGTACTAGACGCCCCAGTTGAAGAGTTGAGGTTCCTGCCCGCCATTTGGTCCGCTGCTGAAGATAGGTTATATATTCTCTAGAATATCTATTCCAGAAATGCTGTCTCAAAACCTCTATCCTTTCGTAGCGATCTATGGTTCTGATGTTAGCATCGCTAACTATCGGAGGAGGAACCGACAAGAATGAGCGTCCAATGAGGAAATGAGCAGGAGTGAGACTAGTTAGGTCAGAAGGGTCGGAGGAAAGATGTGTGAGAGGCCTAGAATTAAGAATTGCTTCAATCTGAACCAGACAAGTTGTCATTTCCTCATAAGTTAAATGTGTTAAGTTAAGAGTGCGTTTTAAATGATACTTAACGGATTTTACCGCTCCTTCCCATAACCCGCCCATGTGCGGAGTGTACACGGGGATATGATGAAATTCGATATTTCTATTACTAAGATCAGACTTTATGTCATCTGAGTATTTGGAGAAAAAGGATGAAATTTCATTACTAGCTCCAATAAAAGTAGTAGAATTATCGGACGTTACAGACACCGGCTTCCCGTGACGCGAAATAAATCTTAAAAATGCTGATATAAAGGCCTCCTTTGTCAAATCCGTGACGAGCTCTAGGTGAACAGCTTTGACTGCGAAACAGACAAAAATGCATATGTAAGCTTTTTCTAATTTAGCACCCCTGCCCTTCCGGTTAGCAATCATTATTGGACCGGCGTAATCCATTCCCGTATGAAGAAAGGGGAATTCTAAATGACTTCTATGAGCAGGTAAGTCACCCATTATAGGTTGTATTGGCTTCGGGTTAAATCTGCAGCAACGAACACAACCATGCACGACACGTCTGGCGAGATTCCTCCCCCCCAGTGGCCAATATTTTTGTCTTATAGAAGACAAAAGAAGCTGCGGTCCCGCATGCATCAATGATATGTGTTCTTTTTGAAAAATAATTTTCGTGAGATGATGTTTGCTGCATAAGAGTATTGGATGCTTAACATCAAAGGTGTAGTGTGAGTTTTTAAGGCGACCTCCAACTCTTAGGAGTCCGTCAGAATGAATGAAAGGGGCTAGAGCACTCAATCTATTTTTATTTGGAAGAGGTTTACCTGAATTTATCAAATTGAAAATATCATCATTGAATATTTCGCGTTGCACTAATTTTATTATGCGATTTTCTGAATTATTTAATTCTGTAATTGATAAAGTTTCTGTAAATTTATTTTTAGGATTTCTACAATTGTATATAAATCTCTGTAAATAAGCAAATGATCTGATTAAATGTGTATAATTTGATGTTTTATTGATAAATTCATGTAAATTATTTATGTCATTATTTTGTGTGTTTGTTGTGTGTAAAACTATTACTGTTGATATCTGTGTTTGCGTATTTGCTGTATTTGATTGTGTGTTTGGTATGATTGGAAATTGTATGTTTTTTGATTTTAAAAAGTCTGGACCAGACCACCACAGTGTGTAAGAGCTAATGCTATTTGCTACAACTCCGCGAGAAACTAAATCTGCAGGGTTTTCCTTCGATGGAACGTAGCTCCATCTGCGAATATCTGTGCTGTCCTGAATCTCACCCACTCGAGTCCGAATGAATGTTTTTAATTGATTTGACTGTGTTTTAAGCCAAGCCAACACGATAGTGGAATCAGTCCAGAAAAAGGAGTCATGTATTTTTACGGATAGTGATGAAATCACTTTGGCGTATAGCCTAGTGGCAAGAAGCGTACCACAAAGCTCCAATCTGGGGATAGTAGTGGGCTTTAAAGGCGCAACTCTATTTTTTGAAGTAAGAAGCCGAATTTGAACCGTGCCATTTTCGTTGATCGCTCGCACGAAGACACATGCGCCATACGCACGTTCTGATGCGTCTGCGAACGTATGTAATTCCATTCGTGTAACATTGGCATAACCTACCCAACGCGGTATACGTAGCGATTTAAGAGTATCGAGAGAATCAATGAAATTTAAAAAAGACTTTTGTATTTCTTTGGACACTTCGTCATCCCAACTAAATTTATCTATCCAAAGTTTTTGCATTAGAATTTTTCCTTGAACGGTACAAGGTCCTAATAGGCCAAGGGGATCAAATATTTGACTTATTAGAGACAGAATTTTACGTTTAGTTATTTTCTTTGTTTTAGGATCCAGGTTAATATTAAATATTAAATTATCTGTATTACAATCCCATTGAAGACCTAAAGTTTTGCAAGGTAATGTTTCATCTAAATTTAATGTTTTGTTTGTTTTAATAAGTTCAATTGAATTATTATTTGTCAATGATTTTAATATTTCTAAGTTATTTGATTGCCATTTACGTAATTTAAATTGGGCTGATTGTAAAGTTTGTTCAACGTTTTTACATAGTTCTATGACTGATTGTATGGAGTCCCCTCCACTTAAAAAATCGTCTATATAAAAATCTCTCGAAATGGCTACTTTTGTATTAAGATCTGAACATTGTTCAGCCAACGAAACTAAGCATTTAGTGGCTAGGTACGGTGCAGATGCTGTACCGTAAGTAACCGTGTTTAACTTAAATGGTCTTATTTGTCCACTTGGAGCAAATCGAAATAAAATTTGTTGAAGTGAACGCTGCGAAGGTTCAACTAAAATGGCGCGATACATTTTCTCAATGTCTCCCGAAACTACATATTGATGCTGTCGGAAGCGCAATAAAATAGATAATAAGTCGTCTTGGACGACAGGACCGACCATCTGAATAGAGTTAAATGATTTTCCTTTATTAGATGCAGAAGCATTAAATACGACGCGACATTTTGTCGTAGTCGAATTTTCCCGAATAATCGGAAAATGAGGCAAGTAGTAGCGGTTTTGAAAATTCGATTCAGTAGATTTTGAAGCTTCAGTCATGTGACCTAAGTCCCTATATTCAGTCATAAAATCGTAGTATCTCTTTTTTAAGACATGATCACGTTGACATCTGCGCTCAAGTGCTAGTAAGCGAGTTTTGGCTGAGTAATAATTATCGCCGAGAACTTCGGGTGACTCTTTTAACGGTAAAGTAACCACGAACCGACCTTCACTATCACGTCGAGTGTTCTCTGCGAAACTCTTCTCACATGCTCGCTCTTCTAGCGATAAATTATATTTAGGGGAAACTGATTCTAATTCCCAAAATCGTGTTAGCAAGGCATCATCGTTGAGTGTGAAAAAACAAGATGAGTGATGTAATTTATCATTGTGTGATTGTGTAAACGATTTGATTGTGCCGGAAACAAGCCAACCAAGTTTCGTTTTCTGTAATTTTGGACATTGCTTACCGAGATCAATGAAATCTGAACATATAATATCCCAGTAAGCGCTAGCGCCAAGTAATATATCTATAGGTGATGAAATATTGAATGATGGATCAGCTAACTGAATATGAGGCGGTAGCTTTAATGATTTTATATCGATATTGCATGAAGGTATTGTGTTGGTTATCTGAGGTAATATGTGACCCTCAAGAGTAACCTTGTAATCCCCTGAATGTGACTCGAGGGGTAATATGCAAGACTCTGCACTGTATGATGACTGATTGTTGATACCTGTCACAGTGGAGCTTACGTTTCGACGTGGCAAACCCAGCTTCTCACACAGGTGTCGTGTGACATAATGCCCTGTGGCGGCATTGTCAAGAAGAGCGCGGGCAGGATGTAGTTTCCCGTCAGCGCCGACCACGTTCACCAATGCTGTGGAAAGCAATGTAAGAGGTTCGTTACGAGTTTCAATATTGGTAGATAAAGCAACTGTGGTGTGCTGTTCTGGATCTTTATGCAAAAGCGTGCTGTGTTTTAAGGTGCAATATTTGCAGTGTGTTAGACGACAGTCTTTATCCCTGTGTCCTGGACGCAAGCAATTTTTACAAATGTTGTAATTCTTTACTTTTTCTAAGCGTGCATCAATATCTAAATTCCGTACAGCTAAACAAAAAATGATTTTGCTTATACAATGGACAAGTTATGCTTTTTTCACTATTTTTAATTTTATTATAATCTGTGGTTTTTGAATTTGTAGTTTGTTTATTTTGTGTATATTTTGTATTATAATTTGTTTGTGATGTTAACTGTCTTCGTGTTTCATCTAGTTGTATAGTGTCTAATAAATTAGCTCTATTTGTTAAAAATTCTAAAAATTGTTTTAATGAAGGAGAACTTGTTATTGTGTTACGATGTTCCTCCCATTGACGACAGGTAACACTATCTAATTTGCGACTCATTAAATGTATAACGAGTGTATCCCAGTGATCAGTGGGTTGACCTAAGCTATTTAATGCCCACAAATTACGGTTAATAGTATCAATTAAATATCGTAATGATTTGCCAGACTCTTTTATAATTAATTCAAAATTTATTAAAACATTAACATGAATATTGACTAGAAGACGTTCGTTATCGTATCTATTAGACAGTAATTGCCATGCTACTTCATAATTCTTTGATGTAAATTCAAGATTTTGTATTGTTGTTAAGGCGCTGCCTCTTAAGGCCGCTCTTAAATAATGGAATTTATTTATGTTTGCTAAATTATTATTTGCATGGATTAATGAAATATACGTATCTCTGAATTGAAGCCACTGGGTATTTTCTCCGGAAAAGGTAGGAAGATTTATTTTTGGTAGACGTATGAAGTCATGAAATCCCCCTTCTCCGCCACCGCTCCTTTCACTCGTCTCGGATATTGACAGCCTACGTTGGAGGTGACCTCTATTTTTATTTTGGATAGTTCGAGCTTCACCTATTATTGAATAGTATTTTGCGTCAAATTCCTCGCGCTCGAGAAGCAGTTGTCTGGAATCGTCCGCCATGACCTCGAGCTCCGTCTGGAATTTATCGTAATCATCCTGTAAATTATCCATTTTACTCAATCGACATTCCAGTTCGTTGAATTGAGACTCACTAATATAGTCCAAGGCTTCCAAACTATTTAAAAAATTTTGAAATATTGTTAGCTTCCCCTTAATACTACCACGAAGTTTTACTAATTCTTTACTTCTTGCATCACTCATTTTTAAGGAAGAAAGGCAAAGAAAATTAAGCAAAAATAATGAATTTAAACAAAAGTAATGAATTTAATCAAATATTTAAGTTGAAGTAATAATGAAAAGCTAGTGGTAAAAGGAATGAAAATGATTAAGCAAAATTAATGTATTTAATTTAACGTTTAAGTTGAAGTAATAGTGACAAGCTATTGAAAAATAATCAAAACGATACAGCAAAATTAATGTATTGAATTAAATATTTAGTTGACGCAATAATGACAAGCTATTGGTAAAAGAATGAAAATGATTCAGCTAAATTAATGTATGTAATTAAATATTTAAGTTGACGTAATAATGACAAGCTATTGGTAAAAAGAATGAAAATGATTCAGCAAAATTAATGTATTTAATTAAATATTTAAGTTGACGTAATAATGATAAGCTATTGCTAAAAAGGATGAAATGATTCACGCCTTATAAAGTTTTAACTCGCTAATTACCTAAAGTTTTAAACTACAAGCGCATTTAATGCATAGATCGATGCGCCCGACCGGCCGACTAGCGATAAGAAACCTGTTTTGAACAATAGAAGTCGTCCGGCCGCTCGGTCGCTGTAGCAAATTGAATGCAATATGAATGCGTTATATGAATTGCAGTGAAGGAAAAAGAAATCACAATGTCTGATTCACAAAGAATGCAAGAAAGACGGAAATAAAAGAAGGATATGGAATGAACTCACTCAATGTCAAGTCCTGTGTCCTCTGATCCCGCGGTGCACTTTGCGCCTTCACTGGTTATGATTCTTCTTCAAGTGAGAAGGACCAAAATATGTTGTGTACTTTATTTTAAATGAAACGTGGACTGTATATTTGCTGGGTTTATTAAAGGTAAATTAGTCAAGTTAAATAAGGCACGGCTGCTGGCGCCGTCAAGCCGTGAATCGTGGATTGTGAGTGGGCCGCTGGACGATCGGCGCGAGCGCCGACCCCCCGCTCCCTGCACCTCCTCCGCACCGCGGTGCCCCCGCGGGCACCCGGAGTGCTCGGTCAGTACAAAGTACTGAACACAGCTAAACAAATCTCTTAACCTAATTAGCTTAATTCCTAATTTGTACAGCCTTAGTATACATTTTTATACTCAAAATTATATTGTTGAATCCAAGTTTAAATTGATTCTTAACCTAAAGACTTACTTACTTAACAAACATCTTAGCCTAAATTACTTAGTTCCTAATTTATACAGCTCTTTAATAAATTTTTACCCTCTGAGTTATTTTGTTATAGCCAAGTTTAATGTGACTTCTTCTTAACCTAACATGCAACAATATACCTATTCTACTATACCAAATTTATTTACAATTTATGTACATTATAACCAAGCTTTTTTATTAATCTTAGTTACTCTCAATGTTGTTGGTTTATTAACTCCTCGCTACGGCTGTTCGTCTCTCGATTGAAATTTTTCTATGCCCGTTATAATGTGTGTGTGTGATGCCTGTGTTGTGTGAGGTGTGCTGTGTGGCCCTCAGTGAGAAAGAAGTATGCCGAGAGCCGGGCCGCCAGAGATCCAACCAGCGGTACCACGCGAGGGCGAGGCATCGCAGAATTGCCTCGCGCCCGCCTAGTAACCGCCGTCGAACCCGTAGTCGATCCGGCTCTCGACATACATCTTCTTAGACCATCGCGTGATACAATCATCCGATGTGGCCTCGTGATGAATCCCCTTGGGCGGTGGGTTTTCGTTAACGCAGTTGTAGCACTTAGGCCTCTTATTTTCAGCCTTGTCGGGGCAGTGTTGTGCCTTATGGCCCGATTCGGCACAGTACCAGCATGGTCTGGTCGCGGTGTCAGCTCTGCAGTGTCGCTGCGTATGTCCGAATTTCAGACACGCATAACACTGCAGGAAGGGAGAGAAGTATTGGACGAACACCCTCTGGTGGTCTACGTTGATGCGCTCTTTTTCCATCGCAGACCTCCAGAAGGTTGGTTCTGCTTCGAACACAGCATTATATAAGTCTGGGTTATTATTTTTCCACAGGAATTTAAATTTTAACAACTCTGTATTCTCCCCCGTTCCGGCACCTAGATCCGGATTCTGCCGGGTGATGATGCCCGGCAACTCTTGGTGAGGTACCTCACGCGATACCCCCTTCAAGATGAGCATGGGCCATGGACTGCGCCCCGCTTGGACAGAAAGTCCTTCGGCCCCGCTGGCCATGGCCAATGCATCGTCTCGCTGCTCGAAGGTGAGGAATTCAATTCTGACTTTATTGTTAGAGATGAATTCCGCATCCTCGGGTCCATAGGGGCGATCGCGGAAGTTACACCTCTTGCGGAAGAGTGCCAGAGCATCCTCCCTGGTTTTGCCTGGTTCACTTGCCCCGATTATAATGGCGGGCCTTGGCTTAAACCTCCCTTTCGGCCACCTCGGATCAGAGGTAGGAACCGCGTCAGGCCTGGTCGAGCGTGCCGCTGATTGCGCGCTGGCGTCCGCTTGGCTAATGGTGCGCGCGGTCACCGATGCGTAGGTGGGGCGCGCCGTTGCCACCTCGGTCGCGACGGCGCGTTTCACCCCGTCCATTTCTTTGCGAATGCTCTCACCGACACACTCGGTCAGAGCCCGTTTCAGCTCGTCGAGCTGCTGTTGTGATAGGTTTGCACCCTCAATGTGTATCTGTGACTGTGCTGCGTGTGTGTGTGTCCCTGCCAGGAGGGTCTCTTTAATGGGGGAAGAGGAGGCAACCGCCAGTCCAGGCTGGTATACGGCTCCTCCCATGCCTATCACCCCGTGTGCCCCGGGTGGAGACTCGAGACTCGTAGAACGGTCTACAGGGCCTCGAGTCACCCCCCGGACTCGCGACATTATTTCCTCGTGAGGGGGTCCGCGTGGGTCAGAGTCAGTATTAGTTGCCGCATCGGCCTTCACGATCGGCATGTGCTGCGGTGCTACTTGTATCTGGCCCTCGCCGACCCCCTCTCGAACATCCCGCTCGCTAATCGAGGCTTGATCGTCGTACTCGGCAATAAGTTGCCGAGTATAATCCTCCGCGAGCCCCCGTATGTCGCGAGCTTTGTCTATAACGGCCTCCTTGGCGACGCGCGTTACAGACTTGCCGGATGTGATTTTCTCAATTATGGCGTCCGCTTTCTTCCCCATTACCCGGCAGAAGTCGCGTGCCCTCTCTTGCCTCTCCGCGATGACCCACTCCCGCATAGGCCTAGGTCCGCTGGCCTTGGGGCTACCACCAGCTTCTGCCTGTGCGCGAGGCGGAGGAGGCCCCGGTGTACAGCTGGCCAGGTGTGCGTTTAATTGCCGACGAACAGATGCGGCGTACTTTCTGAGGTTCAGGGCTGAATCCCGAACCCCAGCACGCTGGAAGTGGCCCAGTCTAGCGGGGTCGTCAATGGAGGCACACAAAATCTGGAGGTGACTATCAACCTCGGAGAAGAGATCCCGCAGGGTCTCCTCTCCGAAGCTGACGATGTCGCACGCAAACCCCTCCCGGGTATAAGAGGACAGCTGCGACGCTCTCTGCTGTTCTGGAGAGGGAGTACGGATAAAATCCCCCGAAGAGTCCCCTGTGCTTGACATGTTGTGTGTTTTGTGAATGTGTGTGTGTGTGTGTGTAAATGTGTGTGAGGAGCCGCGCGGTGAGTCCCGTAACCGCTAAATAGCAATACCGCGCCCTTATAAATCAAGGTAATAAATTGTGTATCAGACAATACGGTAAATTCCGTATCAAAGAAGGAAACACGCGCAATTAAGCTAGTCAAACACAATGAAAGTACTAATATTAATTATAAGTAAGATATTTGTAACTAAATATTTTTAGTTTACCATATGAGTGCCACTTCAACAATAAATAGTCCTATGCAAAATATTATATAATGTTTAATAGAATTTTGACCTGGATTTTATCTCTTTCAAGTTCAATGAATATTGGTATATGTACGCAGTTAGATATAAGTTATAGGTTATTAACTATTTACTATTACAGAGAGAAAAAAAAAAAAAAAAGATATAATAAAATAAAATGATAATATAAATAAATAAATGAGTTTTTTAAAAGAAAATTTCTAATAAAACAAGTGTAGTAACATAAGCTGTAAATTTTTTCTCCAAATTGTAAGTTTTACTACTCATACTTAAATAGATTTTTTTACTCGTTAGTTATTATGTTAGTCTTTAAATGTAAGTCCAAATGTAGAGATTGGTTAGGTTAGGTTAGGTTAGGTTAGGTTAGGTTAGGTTAGGTTAGGTTAGGTTAGGCTAGGTTAGGTTAGGTTAGGTTAGGTTAGGTTAGGTTAGGTTAGGTTTTTTTTTTTTTTTGTCTAAATACCTGTAATTCTATTATGTTACAGCCCTTTTTTGTCGAAGTCAGTCATTCCAGTTCTCGCTTTTGTTCAATCTCCCATTCTTCATACTTATTCTTTCTTTTATACCTCGTCTTTCGCAACTCTTTAAGGGTGGGATTCCCTTCTACTACTATTCTACCTATTCTTATTTTCTACCAGGGTAATAAGATACTCGTTATTTATTTATTACATAAAATTCAGTAACAATTTTGGTTTATCATGCATTCCAACTTTATCTTTATACATTTACTATACACATTTAATACAATTTGTGCAATTTGCTGAAAAATTTAAATGCAGTTTTAATTTTTACATTTATAATGATGTGCTATTTTATAAAGTGCAATAAAAGTTTTATATTTCTATAATTTTTGTTTATCTTTATATATATGCTATACTTATTTTATACTATTTATATAATTGCTGATTAATTTTTAAAGGCAGTTTTAATTTTGGCATTTTTAATTACAATTAATTACAATAAATTAGTGCAATTTTTTATTTAATGCAATAAAAAGTGTGTGCTTTTAAGTTTTATCCCAATATACATACATACATACATTAATACTTTATGACATTTACAATTTTCTTAAACTTATACTATTTTACTTATGTTCTATTTCTTAATTCTAGCGAGGGTTAGGTTAGGTTAGGTTAGGTTAGGTTAGGTTGGGGTGCTTTAGCGGTTGGCCTCCTCGTGGCGCACCCTGGGCAGGTCTACGGAATAATGAAATATGTATTCCCTGGACCTGGCGAACGGACCGTGGGGTAGGGGGGGTAGGGTTGCTGATTCTGATTGTCCCTCTGTTAGCAGAGGGCAATTCTGATAGGCTGGGGGCTCTGGGGGGAATGAGTCTTCAACTGGTTGGCGCGTTCGGTTTTGGCTAGTTAGTCTTGCTGGACACGGCTTCGGCCTCCGTCAGCCAAACCCGTAAACCCAGCGATGGGAGCGGGGACCATCGGGTCGCGAGGAAGAAAACCTCTCTAAAAAATTACCCCTAATCCTAAGGTTCGGGGCTCGCCGATGGGATGAATGGCCGGGGGGGATCCGGTCACTAGGGCTCCACAACTGGGGGGGATTTGAGTGGGAAATAAACAACAGAATGGTTAAGACACGTAATCAAACGACTACCCAGGAGGGTCCCAGTTCATCTGGGGAATCCCTTGCTGCGTCGGGGAGACGGCAACCGGAGCACCGGCAGTCGTCCCCTCGACGTAGTCGCCCCATCGTATCTGGGGGGGCACCTTCTGTTTCGACGACGTCGAAGGAGGCTGAGAGAGAGGCAATGGAATGCGACGAAAAAGTCGAATCAAAATTCCAATTTGAAATGACTTGTGATGAGAAAAACAACTTTGTCGATAAAACAATTGAGGCTCGAACGAAGAAAGAGGATGGAAATCGTTTTCTGGCCAATCTTGATCTGATGGATGAGACGGTTAAGAGAATCGATGATCCTAATGTGAGCAGAAAACAGATCCGTAACTTGGTGGATTTGGCTGGCTTGTACAGCAATGAGCTATGGAACGGCATTTGCACACTGGTGGATAAGTCTGCGATGCAGAAAAAAATGATGCAACGCAGCGAGATTGAAAAATGTGATCTCCGCACGGAAATTGAGAATCTGCGGAAAGAGGTGGATAAGTTAAAGAGGCGCGTGTCAAGTCTCACCCAAGAACAGGATTTAAGGCGTCTTGCTAGTTCTGCAACAAAGACTCAAAGGAAGGATGCGTCTACTATGTTGGATGCAAGCTATATAGCGACTCCCGAGGAATATTCGCTAGGGCCTAAGCCGGCGAAAATCGCAAGAGTTGAGACACGTGTGTGCGATGACCACACATACGCAGAAAGGGCTAAAGTTCCTGTGGTTCCACTGGCTTCTCAGTGGGCCACAGTTGTAAAGAGAAACCGAAGGCGAAAAGAGGACGCGACGACAGTTCGGAACCCTGTCCCAGTTAAACCTGCGATGGCTACAATCCAGAGCGTATCTTCTGGTCATATGGAGAAGAGGAAGAAGAAGAGGAGGAGAAAGCCTAAGGTACGGGTACCTAACTCCTCCGCGGTGGTGGTCACTTTGACCGACACCGCAATAAAATGTGGAGTGACCTACAGAGATGTCGTTGCCCAAGCAAAGGAGAAGTTAGATCTCTCAGCTCTGGGGATCCCGTCGGTAACATTCAGACGGTCGGCTACTGGTGGAAGGATTTTTGAAGTTTCCGAAAACGAGAATGGGGTCAAGGCAGATATCTTCGCTGAAAAGTTAAAGGAGTCTGTGGGCCAAGAGTTGGTGAGGATTTCCAGACCCGTTAAGACTGCGGAACTGCGCCTTGTGGGTGTGGAAGATGTTGCCTCGGCTTCTGAAGTGGCCAATGCTGTGGCTACATCTGGTGGATGCGTTACCGGGCAAGTAAAGGTCGGGGAGTTGAAGTACAACGCTGCTGGATACTGCACGGTGTGGGTGCGTTGTCCGGTGGCTGTGGCGCTAAAGTTGGAGGGCATCGGGAAGCTCCGCGTGGGATGGTGTACGGCGCGCGTTGAGCTTCTTGGAAAGCGGATACAGCGGTGCTACCGGTGTTTAGAGGTTGGTCACTTTCGGGCGAACTGTGACTCGAAAGTCGATAGAAGCACTGAGTGCTATCGATGCGGTGAGACCGGCCACATCGCTACGCGATGCTCGCGAGACCCTAAATGTGGGCCTTGCGCTAGGGCTGGTCTCCCGGCAAATCATTGGATGGGGGGCAGGCACTGCAACCCCGTCAGAAAGCGCCGCGGGTTCCGGAAGGAACCAATTACTAGTTCCCCTTCGGAACCTGCCGTCGTTGCTGCGGTCGATACTCGACTGTCTACAGCCAGCGACGATGTTGAGATCCTGGACGTCGGGTGATGGGGGATCCGGCGCCCTTACAAGGGTCTTATTCTAGGATGCATCTAGTGTCTTTAGGTGCATCCCAGAGGTGGTCGGGAGGCGTAAGGAACTCCCTGCTCTGAGGAGGACCGCTAGGGCGGCAACGCTGCGAGGTCGCGGTCAAATAGGGAACCGTGGCTGCCGCATTAAGGCGTGAGATGGACACAGGGGGGTTTTAGTGGGTGCGAACCCCACATAACCACGTCGTCGGCTCCCATGACGGCGTGTGTACTCGTCAGGAGTTTCCCCTCGAAAAAAAAAAAAAAAAAAAAAGGTTAGGTTAGGTTAGGTTAGGTTTTTTTTTTTTTTTTAAACTAGATAACCTCCAACATAATCGGTGCCTATGTTCACACTCATACAAGTTCTCGCATTTGTTCAGTGTTCATACTTCATACTTATTCTTTCTTGCATTCATCTCTTTCGTACAATGCAGGTGGGACTCCTGCTTAGTCTATCCAGAGCTACCTTACATCTAGTTTTAATTTCTAATGGGAAATAAATTTATACAGTTTTTGTTTATTTTCTTATATCTACTTGGTCTGTTGCCATTACTCTAAGCTATTTACATTTCTTAGTTTTTTCCACTTTTCTTTACGTTTATTACATATGGTATATTATTTTTAAAAACATTAACTTATTTGTAACTAATTAAGACTTATTATTTACTTATTTGTTTAATACTTATGGACTAATATACTTTTATATTGTTTAAGTATTATTTTATTACATTTTGTTTCTTGCATTAACTATTTTTATTATTTTTGTACAATAGTCTAAAAATTTGTTACAATGTTTGTTTTTAATTATTTCGTTAAGGTTTTTAGGTTCTATTTTTATGTTTAATAGCTGTTCAATGTTGTGCCGATCGTTATTGTTTATTGGACATTCACATATTAGGTGTTGTATCGACTCTATGTTGTTACTGTCGCAGATGCACGATGTGCTCTCCTTACACTTGAAACGTGCCAGGTATCCGGAGAACCCACCGTGCCCTGTCATCAGTTGGGTTATATAGCTGTTCGTTTTCATTTTCTTTACTATTTTGTACGCCGTCAGTGCGTCGGGCAGAAACAGTCTTGTTACCGATGCCGTTTCGCCGTTTGTATATCGCTCGTTCCATTCGTCAAGCGTGGCCATTCGAATGCTACGCTTGACAAATGAAACGGGTCAGAGACTATAGTCTGGCCGCCTCTTTAGGTTCTTGGCCGCCTCTTTGGCCAAGACATCCGCCCTTTCGTTCCCTTCTAGCCCGACGTGTGCTTTAATCCAGGATAAAGTCACAGCTTTACCCTGTTGGAGCGCTCGCGTTAGATTTCGCCTCGTTTCCACAGCAAGGGGATGGAAGCAGTTGGGATTTTTTACTGTTTGGAGGGCCGCCATGGAATCGCTCAGTATACCGAAGGTGTTAGCGCGATGTTTGGTTACTTCAGCACTAGCCCTGCAAATAGCCAGAAGTTCGGCCTGGTAGACTGTACAGTAATTTGAGAGAGCAAGCTTGACAGTTTTGGTCTCGGTGCTTCCATTCCACATGGAGATGGCTGCACCGACACCCCCATCAATCTTGCTCCCATCAGTAAATATCCTAACTGTGGGTTCTCCGCTGTACTGTTGGTCTTGGTCCACCAGGCACGAGAAGTCGACATTTATTTGCTTAGCAGGGTGTGGGGATTCCAAAGCTGAAGCCATTCGCTCGACCTCCCTATCTCTCAGCAACGGTAGGGGTTTGCCCCTCTTGGCCTCGTATAACGCGGCCATCTCGCGAACGCGAAGATCAAGCGGGAGTATTCCCGCCAGTATCATTGCTGAGTTAAGGGAGACCGTTCGATAGGCTTTGCAGATCTTTTGCGCGACCCCCCGCTGAACAGTGTTTAAGATCTTTTGTATCCCGACTTTGTTGGCGGCTGGAGCCCATACACTGGCAGCGTACAAAATGATCGGCTCGATGAAGGCGGTGTATATTATTTTTATTATTTCAGGATTTAATCCCCAGCTCACTTTTGCTGCTCGTGACAACTGCTTATAAATGTTTATGGCTTTCCTTGACACCTTTAGGACATGTGAGTTGAACGTCAGTTTGTTGTCGATGGTGACACCCAGCACCTTAATTTCGGCGACTTGCTTGACGTTAATACCGCCCATGCTCAGGCGTGGTGTGTCGTATTTAAGCTTTTTTGTAATAGTTATTGCATTGGTTTTGTGCGCAGCAAAACACAGCTTATTTACAACACCCCACTCCTGGGCATATTGAAGTGCTGCGTTTGCCTTCCTCTCGATTTCCAGTGCGGTATCACCATCAAACATCATAATGACGTCGTCAGCGAAGGCTTGGCATTCGATGCCCTTAGCGACGAGTTCTTTCAATAGCGGGTCCAAGAGGAGGTTCCACAGAATCGGACCTCCGATTGAGCCTTGAACACAGCCCTTACTTGTTGCTCGGACATGCTCTTCCCCTGCGTACCTGACCCGGACACTCCTATCACTTAGGTAGCTGTCAATGACTCGTCTCAAATTCACAGGACATTTTTCTTCCGATAGTCGGACCTGAATAGCTGGCCACCAGGCGCTGTCGAAGGCTCCCTATATGTCCAATGATATTATAGTGACTATTTTCTTTTCCTTTAACTTGCTTCTTATATATTGCAGTAGTTTATAGAGGGAGTCCTCGGTGCTCCTTTGTGGCATAAATCCAAACTGGCGCGTACTCATTTTGGGGAGCAAGTGATATTTGAGACGGACCACTAACATTTTTTTCATAAATCTTCCCAAGTATTGGCAGAAGTCCAATTGGTCTATATGACTTTGGAGAGGCGTAGTCGGGTTTATTAGGTTTTCTAAGTATAATAACTGTGGCCTCCTTCCATATTCTGGGGAAGTGGTGGCAGGCTAGACATTTATTTAGTATGGCAAGGAAAAGTTCCGGATCTTCGCTTATGGCTCTTTGGCATATATCTGCTGTGAAGCCATCTAGTCCAGGGGCCTTTTTTGGATTAAACGATTTAGTCGCCGAGACGAGTCCCGCCATAGTAAATGGTGGATCCCAGTCTTCATTTTGCTCCCCATCATTCACATTTAATGCTTTGGTTCTCGTCTCCTGATGTTTGGCATTATCTTCGTGTTCATGGTCCCCCGGATAGAAAGTTTCAGCCAATAGCTTAGCAGAGTTCTTTGCATCAAGTACTCTTCCCTGACTTTCTAGAAGCTGATCTTCGCTTCTTTGCTTCGTCCTACCAATCACCCTGTAAATCCCTTCCCACACCCCTTCCCTATCCTGTTTCCCGCAGAACTCCTTCCAGCTTTGTGTTTGTGCTTTCCTCACCTCTAATTGATAATGTTCTTTTTGTTTCAGGTACTCGTCGACTACTGCGGGTCTCCGGATTTCGGCGGCATTCCTGATTCTGCGCTTCTTGGTAGCGACATCTTTCTTCAGTCTCGCGAGGTCTTCGGACCACCACGGTATGTTCAATTTCTGGTTCGCTTTCTTTTTAAGCATAGTTTCCAGGCATGTCTGATCTATTATCTTTGTGAATCTATTTATTACTTCGTCTATTTGTTCTTTAGTTTTAATTTTGTTAATTTCTGTTTTTGTCAATTTGCACTCTGATATTAGTTTGCCGAGTTTTGCATTAAAAGTTTGCCAGTTTGCTTTCTTAGTATTGTATTTGCGTGTTGTTCTTTTGATTTCTACTCCCTTGGACTTTTGCAAATTGACCTTGAATACCATGCCGTTGTGGTCCGACCCAGTGAGACTTTGATCTACTACCCAGTTTTCTATTAGGTGCAGAATATCAGTTGAGCACGCCGTTATATCCACGAAACTGGAGTACCTCTTTCCCCCTCTAACGGTGTCAAAGGTAGGGGTTGTACCTGTGTTTAGGAGTTGTAGTTCCAGCTCATTTAATACTCCGGCTAGTTCTTCTCCTCTTATGTCGGTAATTGGACTTCCCCACCATATACTTTTAGCGTTCGCGTCGCCCCCGATAATGGTTTTCCTGGTGCCTATAGCTAGCTTTATGTCTTTTAACTTCTGCAGGTACCGTTCTATGGGTACATCTGGCTCGAAATAAAAGGACACTACCACGACCTCCCAATCCCTTGTTCGAATCCCCACCACGACTATGTTGTTCGTGGTGAGTTTTGGGAACTGCACGACACTTAGATCGTCGTCGAAGACGGCGATTGCTGCCTTAATGTTCCCTTCTCCTACTGAAGTGTTTTGGAAGATCCTGGCTCCTTTATGGCTCCTCATTGTCTTTGCCCCCCCCACATACGGTTCCTGCAGTAGTGCAATTACCGCTTTCCTTTTCTCAGCTTCCAGTAATAACTCATAAGTGGCCAGGTTTGAGCGTTGCAAGTTGGCTTGTATCATCAAGTATTTGTTTTCACCCGGAGCGCCTTTAGCAATAGGCTATGGTTGATCTCGCTATTGCATCCCATTTGGCTCTTACTGGGCACTCTGAGCTAAACGCATTATGCTCTTTTTTATCTATTTTGGACCTTGTACAGTTGACGCACGAGGGTGGATTTATTATTGCATCCGGGCATTCTCTCTTTAGGTGTGGTCCGCCGCAGTGGGTGCACAGGTCGATCGTTTCTTTGCAGAAACGTCGACCGTGCCCATACGCCAAACACCGCGAGCATTGAACCAGTGGAGACTGGTCTTCGACTCTCAGGTGTTTTAGGTCAATGCGTAGATGACCTTTACCAACTGCTCTCTGCCACACCCAGGGCGCTATGCTAACCACTACGTGGTTTGTATGTGGATTTCGCGCTTTCCTTCTAAACTTTATTACCAATCTGTCGTCCTCGGTTAGGTTAGGTTAGGTTAGGTTAGGTTAGGTTTTTTTTTTTTTTTTTTTTTTTTTTTTTTTTTTTTTTTTTTTTTTTTTTTTTTTTTTTTTTTTTTTCAACTTCCCCTGACTTAATCAAGGCCCTTCTTAGACATATATTGTATATATAGACATAATATTGTAGACATTTATATTTATATTTAAGGTTTTACCCTGAATGGGTATTACAATTTATTTACATTACAATATATTTTAACTACTTTCTTATATCTATTACAATTTTACGTTAGTTTAACTCGCAGTGACTTTACAATGACAGTTGGTGCGAAATTTTTAGCAACATTTTGTAAGGTTACTCATCCTATTTTTCATTACATTTTGATTAGCCGATTGTGACGATGCATCTAAGATGTACAATTTTGTGTCTCATTTGTATTTACTTTTACTAAGTTTTATTCACTATTATTCTACATGTAATGTCACCAGTATTTATATTTATTAATAAATATTGATACCATTATTTTACACATATTTATTACTATACTAATTTACTTTTACTTTGGACTATATCTATTCTAACTAGTTTATATTAAGATTCACATAAAACCATACTTATTCTATTTATTGTGTTTAGCATCTACTATTTATTACGAGATATTCTCAATAGGTATAAAAGTATACCTTGAGAGTATTCTATTTTTACACTATTCATTTGTTTACCTAATATTTATATCTATATAATTTTTGCTATAACAATATGTGGACATTGTCCGCGTATTGTTTGCCAGGACTAATAGTCTCAGTATTATTTCTACCTTGACAAACATAAAATGCCGGAATATCCTATATGGGTTTTTCTTTTATTAACTTTTTTCTGATTTATATTCCCTATCCCTTTTTTGGCGTGATTTTTCAATGCAATTAACTGTTTAAAAGGTTTTAAATTTAATTTGTAATTTTCTCTTAAAATTGTCAAAAGGTGGTAATGTGTATTAATCTTTATTTTCATATTATAATCTATTGTTGAATTTAAAATATTTAAATTTTTATGCAATTTTATTTTGATGTTTTTATCGTAAGTATTATTTTTAAATTTAGATATATTGTTCAAATAGTCTATCTGTTGTTTTCCGAAACTTTTTGCATTGTTCACTGCCTGGTGGGTAGGAATGGGTCCAATTGAATTGACTGTCAGTTGGTACTCGTTGCCTAAGGCGCCCTTAGTAATATGCTATTGTTGCCCTGGCCAACTTGTCCCATTTTTGGCGGATTGGGCATTCGTCACTAAAGGCATTATGCACTGTGTCAGGTAGCTTCATCCTCTTGCAGTTACAGCACACTGGTTCAACCCCCACACTAAACTGTTCGCACTCAGTTTTCCTATGTGGACCTCCGCAGTGGCTACATGTCTCCCTTTCACCTGTGTAGTACTTTCTCGTGTGGCCGTAACCCAGACACTGGGAGCACTGCACGAGCGGCGTCTGATCTTCTACTCTGACTCTCTGAAAATCTATGTACGCCACTCCAGAAGTCACAAATGCCGAGGCGATACTTTAAGTACTACATGGTTTGTATGAGGGTTTCTAGCTCGTCTCCTGTATTTTATCTCCAGTCTGTTGTCTCCTTCGGTGACGTCTTTAAAGACCTCATCGTTCTGTTTTCTCAGGGCGCTGATGATGTCCTCATCCTTATTATAAGATAGGACATCCCTCAGCACTATGAGTGGGTCTTTATTTTGGATGTCTTCCACCAGAAGATTACTACCGGACGATTTTATTTTGTCGGTAATCTTTGTCCTCTCTTCTTTGGAGCGACACCCCAGGATAACTTTTCGGTGATTCGCTTTTCTGACATTTTCCACCCTTATTCCGTCCTCCTTAGCTCTAACTATGTCTCTTAGTTCGGTAAGGATTTGCTCCCCGGACTTCATCTCGTCTTTTGACGAGATCGCCATTGAATGAAGTGTCGGGATCTTACATTTTTCGGCTGCTCGCCGCGACACTTGCGTACGTTCGGGTGCCTCTTTCTTGTTCTTGTTCGCTCAATTTTTGCGTTCCGAATTCTTTTTTGAGCTCGATGGTGTGCTGAGTGTTTTCTCGGATAAGGGTTGTGTGCTCCTTGCTGTGTTTTTCTACCTCTTCCTTAATTTCCAGGGTGTGTTTCGCATTGTGTGTTGCGAGAGAAGCGTGTTCCTTTCTTAATTTCCCCACTTCCTCTTTAATCTCTGCTGTTTGGTTCATATGTGCTATCACGAGGTTGCCTTGCTCTATGAGAACCTCTTTAATTTCCCTTGTGAGGTCTATGTTCTGGTCTATTAGCCCAAAACTTTTGATTATATCGGTAAGGGACGTCATCATTTCTAACAATGCTCCATCTGGCTCTGCAGCGTTGCTCTGTGGGGGAGCTTTATTCTCCTTGATGATTTTTAATTGCGACTCTACGGATTTTAGTTTTTCCTCAGTTATCCTCAAGATCTCTTTTAAATAATTGAGTTGGTGTTCGATATCAGCTTTTATTTCACGCTTTAAATTTCTCGAATTACTTAAAAGATTCTTGATTTGTTTTATTGCCCCGTTTGATTCCTTGATCCTAACTTTGCTATCTGCATCTTGAAGAGATTCTAATGGGAGTCTCGCGCCGTCTTCATCTCGTCGCGGGGAGGGGGTTGGTGTCATACCTCTCTCGACGGAGGGGTTTTGTTCCGGACCCCATCTCCCACTCTCGTCTTCTCCAAGACTCCTCCTGACCCTCGCTAAGGCTGCTGATGAGACTGAAGGTCCAGCCTTTGGCTCAGCAGAGCTGTGTGGGGATTTGCTGCTTTGGTTGGTGGGTTTTTTCGCTGGGGTCCTAATCCCAAACATTTTAAGGCAAGGAAAGTTTCGTCTGACTGTTTAAAAGAGGCAGTGTAAAAGGCTGTCTCGTCAAGATATGCAGCAGTGTAAAAGGTTGCTACAGGTCACTAAAATGAAATGAAATGAGACAGTAAAGCTGTCTCGTCTAATATTGTTTGTAATATTTATTATTACACCATATGTCAATGTTCTTCTTTGTTGGACGAATAAGTCGTCAAAAGTTCGTCGTTGCGCTTTAGTCCGTGTATAACACACCACAGAAGGAAGGGGTCGTACGGCCCGATTCAGGATGTCTTGAGTCTGTCTGTCTGTCATGTTAAATATAATATTTAATGCAATTTATGTTGGAGGAAAATGTAATTTAGAAAACGCGAAAGAATATAATACTCACCTCATTAAGTGAGAGTGAGGCCGGAGTTGGGCAGGAAAACTCCGAAAAAGGGGGAGTCGGTCGGTCGGGGGGAGGGGAAGGGAAGGTACATGCTATGGATTTTTGGGGAATGCGCGAGCCATGATAGTTAAATTTTGAAAATAAAATTTTGCACCATCCCAGTTCGCGCATTTACCGCCATCTATGAACTAGATGGCAAAGTACTACGCGTAACCGGGTGGCGAGACTCCGACTACTACGTCCACCCATATTACGTAGCAGTTCAGAGTCGGGCCGCGCTTTAGAGTGGCGCTAAATCCGAATTTGTACCATAGTTGCTAACAGAAGGTTGGCAATTTGGTAGTAAAGTAATTTAATAAAAAGTAAGTAATAGAGTAATTTAAAGTAAAAAATTTTTATATGTGCCTTTAGGAGGACTTTTCAGAATACTAAATCAGTTTTTAAATTTTGAAAATATGCTAGGATGCCAAAGATATGGGCGGATTAAAATTTTGAAAATTCTATTTTAACTTACTTAGGGCTAAAATAGGTCGCGCATTTCCCGCCATTTCCCTGAGTCGGGAAAACTGAGACTAGGAAAATTTTTATGGGGGTGTTTAGGTGGACGGACTGGGCTATGGGATCCGTTTTTAAATTTCAAAAATATGGGGGGATGCAAAAGATATGGGTGGATTACTTTTTTGGGAATTCAGAACTTACTCTCTATGGGACTAGGTGGGGCATGTTTTGGGGATGGGAGTGAGCGCGGGGGGTGATATTGGGTATTGGAGTTGGGTACACGGGGGGGTGTTGACAGAAAAACATGTCGCAGGTCTGTCGCGCGACATTGCGACACTTCTGTCGCACCCTCTGGGGGTAATAGGAGGTGATGGAAGACCCGATATCGGGTCCGAATGCTCGAATACACGGAATATCCGGACCCGGTGTCGGGTCGGAGCACAGGTACCGGCCGCTACCGACTTGAAGAGAAGACGGAACACGGGGCGGGCACGCCGCGGGGGGGGACCGCCGCATGATTCCGTCTCCATACAAATTAATTAAATCGTGACGTCATAGGCCCGATCCGACTCGCGCCTGACCAAAACCGATGCTGACATCACGTTCTCGGCCACGTGACCGCCTTGGGGCCGCGCCCTATAAACACGTAAAATAACCCCATTTCGGCCACGAGGTTTTTTCCTGGACCGAATTGGACCGAACAAAGTTTATATCCAGGAAGGAGAGGTCTTTAAAATATTATGTGCAAATTTTTGTCCCCCTAGTCCCCCGGGAACAGGTCAAAAACTCGGTTGGACAAAAAATTCCCATTGTAAACACCTCAAACAACGTTATGTCGGAGTCAGTCAGAAGGACGACTCTCGACAGATTTTGACTTTAATAAAAAACTAAGAGACTCCCGGGGCTGAAATTTTGCATAAGGCAACTAGGATAAGTAAGGAATCTAATAATATACATATCTCTGCCGCGAAATTATATTAAAAGGAGGGAAATTAAAAGTAAAAATCAAAACATCCCTTCACGGGACCGCACTCACCCTAAAATTTTAGCACTCCATCCTAATTTTCATTTCCGTTTTTTATAAGGGGTGTAAACAGCTCTGCCCTTCCTGTTTTGGGGGAGTCCGTTGCCCGGCACTGTTTTTTAGGGGTGGAAAGACACCCCTAAAGTGTTTGATGTTAATGTTTATAAAAATTAAAAGTCAAATAACTTTTTACTCAATAGAGCTAAAAATCAAAATGTCACAGATTTAGACTCGCCGCACCAAGTTCTATTCAATTATAATTTTGAAAAAAATTTTGAATGTGATTTTGAATTTATTTTCTAACAAAAACTGTTTTTATACCAAAGTTTTTTCGACAAAAACACTTACAGAAATTTTATTTTCGAAGATAAAAATCCAAAATTTTGCACAAACAGGTTGTCTATTAAGGCACAGAACTACACTTAAAAACACTATGTTAAGGCGACTAAACACACGCCGCATTCGGTTTTTCCGGTATTCCGGTGGGATTTTCACTAAAAACCGTTGTAACTAGGCGGTTTTTCGTCCGATTTTCCTCAACTTTTCACTAAAAGGTAGCGCTAATTTTAAGCTATCCAATGATATACAGCACTAGAATATTTAAAAACTTTTTACCACTTTTGCGATTTTTTGAGACTTTGTATAGGCGCTCCTATGAGTTGGAAGTGCGCGTTCGCCACGGGACTTAGCGCGTGACTGGTTAGGTAAGGTTAGGTTAGGAAAGGTTAGGTTAGGTTAGGTTAGGTTAGGTTAGGTTAGGTTAGGTTAGGTTAGGTTAGGTTAGGTTAGGTTAGGTTAGGTTAGGTTAGGTTAGGTTAGGTTAGGTTAGGTTAGGTAAGGTTAGGTTAGGTAAGGTTAGGTTAGGTTAGGTTAGGTTAGGTTAGGTTAGGTTAGGTTAGGTAAGGTTAGGTTAGGTAAGGTAAGGTTAGGTTAGGTTAGGTTAGGTTAGGTTAGGTTAGGTTAGGTTAGGTTAGGTTAGGTTAGGTTAGGTTAGGTTAGGTTAGGTTAGGTTAGGTTAGGTTAGGTTAGGTTAGGTTAGGTTAGGTTAGGTTAGGTTAGGTTAGGTTAGGTTAGGTTAGGTTAGGTTAGGTTAGGTTAGGTTAGGTTAGGTTAGGTTAGGTTAGGTTAGGTTTTTTTTTTTTTTTTTTTATTCAGCTTCCCCTGACTTAATCAAGGCCCTTCTTAGACATTAATATTGTAGACATTTATATTTAAGGTTTTACCCTGAATGGGTATTACAATTTATTTACATTACAATATATTTTAACTACTTTCTTATATCTATTACAATTTTACTTAAGTTTAACTTGCAGTGACTTTACAATGACAGTTGGTGCGAAATTTTTAGCAACATTTTGTAAGGTTACTCGTCCTATTTTTCATTACATTTTGATTAGCCGATTGTGACGATGCATCTAAGATGTACAATTTTGTGTCTAATTTGTATTTACTTTTACTAAGTTTTATTCACTATTATTCTACATGTAATGTCACCAGTATTTATATTTATTAATAAATATTGATACCATTATTTTACACATATTTATTACTATACTAATTTACTTTTACTTTGGACTATATCTATTCTAACTAGTTTATATTAAGATTCACATAAAACCATACTTATTCTATTTATTGTGTTTAGCATCTACTATTTATTACGAGATATTCTCAATAGGTATAAAAGTATACCTTGAGAGTATTCTATTTTTACACTATTCATTTGTTTACCTAATATTTATATCTATATAATTTTTGCTATAACAATATGTGGACATTGTCCGCGTATTGTTTGCCAGGACTAATAGTCTCAGTATTATTTCTACCTTGACAAACATAAAATGCCGGAATATCCTATATGGGTTTTTCTTTTATAAACTTTTGTCTGATTTATATTCCCTATCCCTTTTTTGGCGTGATTTTTCAATGCAATTAACTGTTCAAAAGGTTTTAAATTTAATTTGTAAGTTTCTCTTAAAATTGTCAAAAGATGGTAATGTGTATTAATCTTTGTTTTCATATTATAATCTATTGTTGAATTTAAAATATTTAAATTTTTATGCAATTTTATTTTGATGTTTTTATCGTAAGTATTATTTTTAAATTTAGATATATTGTTCAAATAGTCTATCTGTTGTTTTCCAAAACTTTTTGCATTGTTCACTGCCTGGTGGGTAGGAATGGGTCCAATTGAATTGACTGTCAGGTGGTACTCGTTGCCTAAGGCGCCCTTAGCAATATGCTATTGTTGCCCTGGCCAACTTGTCCCATTTTTGGCGGATTGGGCATTCGTCACTAAAGGCGTTATGCACTGTGTCAGGTAGCTTCATCCTCTTGCAGTTACAGCACACTGGTTCAACCCCCACACTAAACTGTTCGCACTCAGTTTTCCTATGTGGACCTCCGCAGTGGCTACATGTCTCCCTTTCACCTGTGCAGTACTTTCTCGTGTGGCCGTAACCCAGACACTGGGAGCACTGCACGAGCGGCGTCTGATCTTCTACTCTGACTCTCTGAAAATCTATGTACGCCACTCCAGAAGTCACAAATGCGTTGTATAAACGAGGCGATACTTTAAGTACTACATGGTTTGTAAGAGGGTTTCTAGCTCGTCTCCTGTATTTTATCTCCAGTCTGTTGTCTCCTTCGGTGACGTCTTTAAAGACCTCATCGTTCTGTTTTCTCAGGGCGCTGATGATGTCCTCATCCTTATTATAAGATAGGACATCCCTCAGCACTATGAGTGGGTCTTTATTTTGGATGTCTTCCACCAGAAGATTACTACCGGACGATTTTATTTTGTCGGTAATCTTTGTCCTCTCTTCTTTGGAACGACACCCCAGGATAACTTTTCGGTGATTCGCTTTCCTGACATTTTCCACCCTTATTCCGTCCTCCTTAGCTCTAACTATGTCTCTTAGTTCGGTAAGGATTTGCTCCCCGGACTTCATCTCGTCTTTTGACGAGATCGCCATTGAATGAAGTGTCGGGATCTTACATTTTTCGGCTGCTCGCCGCGACACTTGCGTACGTTCGGGTGCCTCTTTCTTGTTCTTGTTCGCTCAATTTTTGCGTTCCGAATTCTTTTTTGAGCTCGATGGTGTGCTGAGTGTTTTCTCGGATAAGGGTTGTGTGCTCCTTGCTGTGTTTTTCTACCTCTTCCTTAATTTCCAGGGTGTGTTTCGCATTGTGTGTTGCGAGAGAAGCGTGTTCCTTTCTTAATTTCCCCACTTCCTCTTTAATCTCTGCTGTTTGATTGCCTTGCTCTATGAGTACCTCTTTAATTTCCCTTGTGAGGTCTATGTTCTGGTCTATTAGCCCAAAACTTTCGATTATTTTGGTAAGGGACGTCATCATTTCTAGTATTGCACCATCTGACTTTGCTTCTGACTCTGCAGTGTTGCTCTGTGTGGGAGCTTTATTCTCCTTGATGATTTTTAATTGCGACTCTGCGGATTGTAGTTTTTCCTCAGTTATCCTCAAGATCTCTTTTAAATAATTGAGTTGGTATTCGATATCAGCTTTTATTTCACGCTTTAAATTTCTCGAATTACTTAAAAGAGTCTTGATTTGTTTTATTGCCCCGTTTGATTCCTTGATCCTAACTTTGCTATCTGCATCTTGAAGAGATTCTAATGGGAGTCTCGTGTCGTCTTCATCTCGTCGCGGGGAGGGGGTTGGTGTCATACCTCTCTCGACGGAGGGGTTTTGTTCCGGACCCCGTCTCCCACTCTCGTCTTCTCCAAGACTCCTCCTCACCCTCGCTAAGGCTGCTGATGAGACTGAAGGTCCAGCCTTTGGCTCAGCAGAGCTTTGTGGGGATTTGCTGCTTTGGTTGGTGGGTTTTTTCGCTGGGGTCCTAATCCCAAACATTTTAAGGCAAGGGAAGTTTCGTCTGACTGTTTAAAAGAGGCAGTGTAAAAGGCTGTCTCGTCAAGATAATAAATATGCAGCAGTGTAAAAGGTTGCTACAGGTCACTAAAATGAAATGAAATGAGACAGTAAAGCTGTCTCGTCTAATATTGTTTGTAATATTTATTATTACACCATATGCCAATGTTCTTCTTTGTTGGACGAATAAGTCGTCAAAAGTTCGTCGTTGCGCTTTAGTCCGTGTATAACACACCACAGAAGGAAGGGGTCGTACGGCCCGATTCAGGATGTCTTGAGTCTGTCTGTCTGTCATGTTTAATGTAATATTTAATGCAATTTATGTTGGAGGAAAATGTAATTTAGAAAACGCGAAGGAATATAATACTCACCTCATTAAGTGAGAGTGAGGCCGGAGTTGGGCAGGAAAACTCCGAAAAAGGGGGAGTCGGTCGGTCGGGGGGAGGGGAAGGGAAGGTACATGCTATGGATTTTTGGGGAATGCGCGAGCCATGATAGTTAAATTTTGAAAATAAAATTTTGCACCATCCCAGTTCGCGCATTTTCCGCCATCTATGAACTAGATGGCAAAGTACTACGCGTAACCGGGTAGCGAGACTTCGACTACTACGTCCACCCATATTACGTAGCAGTTCAGAGTCGGGCCGCGCTTTAGAGTGGCGCTAAATCCGAATTTGTACCATAGTTGCTAACAGAAGGTTGGCAATTTGGTAGTAAAGTAATTTAATAAAAAGTAAGTAATAGAGTAATTTAAAGTAAAAAAATTTTTTATATGTGCCTTTAGGAGGACTTTTCAGGATACTAAATCAGTTTTTAAATTTTGAAAATATGCTAGGATGCCAAAGATATGGGCGGATTAAAATTTTGAAAATTCTATTTTAACTTACTTAGGGCTATAATAGGTCGCGCATTCCCCGCCATTTCCCTGAGTCGGGAAAACTGAGACTAGGAAAATTTTTATGGGGGTGTTTAGGTGGACTAACTGGGCTATGGGATCCGTTTTTAAATTTCAAAAATATGGGGGGATGCAAAAGATATAGGTGGATTACTTTTTTGGGAATTCAGAACTTACTCTCTATGGGACTAGGTGGGGCATGTTTTGGGGATGGGAGTGGGCGCGGGGGGTGATATTGGGTATTGGAGTTGGGTACACGGGGGGGTGTTGACAGAAAAACATGTCGCGCGACATTGCGACACTTCTGTCGCACCCTCTGGGGGTAATAGGAGGTGATGGAAGACCCGATATCGGGTCCGAATGCTCGAATACACGGAATATCCGGACCCGGTGTCGGGTCGGAGCACAGGTACCGGCCGCTACCGACTTGAAGAGAAGACGGAACACGGGGCGGGCACGCCGCGGGGGGGGACCGCCGCGTGATTCCGTCTCCATACAAATTAATTAAATCGTGACGTCATAGGCCCGATCCGACTCGCGCCTGACCAAAACCGATGCTGACATCACGTTCTCGGCCACGTGACCGCCTTGGGGCCGCGCCCTATAAACACGTAAAATAACCCCATTTCGGCCACGAGGTTTTTTCCTGGACCGAATTGGACCGAACAAAGTTTATATCCAGGAAGGAGAGGTCTTTAAAATATTATGTGCAAATTTTTGTCCCCCTAGTCCCCCGGGAACAGGTCAAAAACTCGGTTGGACAAAAAATTCCCATTGTAAACACCTCAAACAACGTTATGTCGGAGTCAGTCAGAAGGACGACTCTCGACAGATTTTGACTTTAATAAAAAACTAAGAGACTCCCGGGGCTGAAATTTTGCATAAGGCAACTAGGATAAGTAAGGAATCTAATAATATACATATCTCTGCCGCGAAATTATATTAAAAGGAGGGAAATTAAAAGTAAAAATCAAAACATCCCTTCACGGGACCGCACTCACCCTAAAATTTTAGCACTCCATCCTAATTTTCATTTCCGTTTTTTATAAGGGGTGTAAACAGCTCTGCCCTTCCTGTTTTGGGGGAGTCCGTTGCCCGGCACTGTTTTTTAGGGGTGGAAAGACACCCCTAAAGTGTTTGATGTTAATGTTTATAAAAATTAAAAGTCAAATAACTTTTTACTCAATAGAGCTAAAAATCAAAATGTCACAGATTTAGACTCGCCGCACCAAGTTCTATTCAATTATAATTTTGAAAAAAATTTTGAATGTGATTTTGAATTTATTTTCTAACAAAAACTGTTTTTATACCAAAGTATTTTCGACAAAAACACTTACAGAAATTTTATTTTCGAAGATAAAAATCCAAAATTTTGCACAAACAGGTTGTCTATTAAGGCACAGAACTACACTTAAAAACACTATGTTAAGGCGACTAAACACACGCCGCATTCGGTTTTTCCGGTATTCCGGTGGGATTTTCACTAAAAACCGTTGTAACTAGGCGGTTTTTCGTCCGATTTTCCTCAACTTTTCACTAAAAGGTAGCGCTAATTTTAAGCTATCCAATGATATACAGCACTAGAATATTTAAAAACTTTTTACCACTTTTGCGATTTTTTGAGACTTTGTATAGGCGCTCCTATGAGTTGGAAGTGCGCGTTCGCCACGGGACTTAGCGCGTGACTGGTTAGGTAAGGTTAGGTTAGGAAAGGTTAGGTTAGGTTAGGTTAGGTTAGGTTAGGTTAGGTTAGGTTAGGTTAGGTTAGGTTAGGTTAGGTTAGGTTAGGTTAGGTTAGGTTAGGTTAGGTTAGGTTAGGTTAGGTTAGGTTAGGTTAGGTTAGGTTAGGTTAGGTTAGGTTAGGTTAGGTTAGGTTAGGTTAGGTTAGGTTAGGTTAGGTTAGGTTAGGTTAGGTTAGGTTAGGTTAGGTTAGGTTAGGTTAGGTTAGGTTAGGTTAGGTTAGGTTAGGTTAGGTTAGGTTAGGTTAGGTTAGGTTAGGTTAGGTTAGGTTAGGTTAGGTTAGGTTAGGTTAGGTTAGGTTAGGTTAGGTTAGGTTAGGTTAGGTTAGGTTAGGTTAGGTTAGGTTAGGTTAGGTTAGGTTAGGTTAGGTTAGGTTAGGTTAGGTTAGGTTAGGTTAGGTTAGGTTAGGTTAGGTTAGGTTAGGTTAGGTTAGGTTAGGTTAGGTTAGGTTAGGTTAGGTTAGGTTAGGTTAGGTTAGGTTAGGTTAGGTTAGGTTAGGTTAGGTTAGGTTAGGTTAGGTTAGGTTAGGTTAGGTTAGGTTAGGTTAGGTTAGGTTAGGTTAGGTTAGGTTAGGTTAGGTTAGGTTAGGTTAGGTTAGGTTAGGTTAGGTTAGGTTAGGTTAGGTTAGGTTAGGTTAGGTTAGGTTAGGTTAGGTTAGGTTAGGTTAGGTTAGGTTAGGTTAGGTTAGGTTAGGTTAGGTTAGGTTAGGTTAGGTTAGGTTAGGTTAGGTTAGGTTAGGTTAGGTTAGGTTAGGTTAGGTTAGGTTAGGTTAGGTTAGGTTAGGTTAGGTTAGGTTAGGTTAGGTTAGGTTAGGTTAGGTTAGGTTAGGTTAGGTTAGGTTAGGTTAGGTTAGGTTAGGTTAGGTTAGGTTAGGTTAGGTTAGGTTAGGTTAGGTTAGGTTAGGTTAGGTTAGGTTAGGTTAGGTTAGGTTAGGTTAGGTTAGGTTAGGTTAGGTTAGGTTAGGTTAGGTTAGGTTAGGTTAGGTTAGGTTAGGTTAGGTTAGGTTAGGTTAGGTTAGGTTAGGTTAGGTTAGGTTAGGTTAGGTTAGGTTAGGTTAGGTTAGGTTAGGTTAGGTTAGGTTAGGTTAGGTTAGGTTAGGTTAGGTTAGGTTAGGTTAGGTTAGGTTAGGTTAGGTTAGGTTAGGTTAGGTTAGGTTAGGTTAGGTTAGGTTAGGTTAGGTTAGGTTAGGTTAGGTTAGGTTAGGTTAGGTTAGGTTAGGTTAGGTTAGGTTAGGTTAGGTTAGGTTAGGTTAGGTTAGGTTAGGTTAGGTTAGGTTAGGTTAGGTTAGGTTAGGTTAGGTTAGGTTAGGTTAGGTTAGGTTAGGTTAGGTTAGGTTAGGTTAGGTTAGGTTAGGTTAGGTTAGGTTAGGTTAGGTTAGGTTAGGTTAGGTTAGGTTAGGTTAGGTTAGGTTAGGTTAGGTTAGGTTAGGTTAGGTTAGGTTAGGTTAGGTTAGGTTAGGTTAGGTTAGGTTAGGTTAGGTTAGGTTAGGTTAGGTTAGGTTAGGTTAGGTTAGGTTAGGTTAGGTTAGGTTAGGTTAGGTTAGGTTAGGTTAGGTTAGGTTAGGTTAGGTTAGGTTAGGTTAGGTTAGGTTAGGTTAGGTTAGGTTAGGTTAGGTTAGGTTAGGTTAGGTTAGGTTAGGTTAGGTTAGGTTAGGTTAGGTTAGGTTAGGTTAGGTTAGGTTAGGTTAGGTTAGGTTAGGTTAGGTTAGGTTAGGTTAGGTTAGGTTAGGTTAGGTTAGGTTAGGTTAGGTTAGGTTAGGTTAGGTTAGGTTAGGTTAGGTTAGGTTAGGTTAGGTTAGGTTAGGTTAGGTTAGGTTAGGTTAGGTTAGGTTAGGTTAGGTTAGGTTAGGTTAGGTTAGGTTAGGTTAGGTTAGGTTAGGTTAGGTTAGGTTAGGTTAGGTTAGGTTAGGTTAGGTTAGGTTAGGTTAGGTTAGGTTAGGTTAGGTTAGGTTAGGTTAGGTTAGGTTAGGTTAGGTTAGGTTAGGTTAGGTTAGGTTAGGTTAGGTTAGGTTAGGTTAGGTTAGGTTAGGTTAGGTTAGGTTAGGTTAGGTTAGGTTAGGTTAGGTTAGGTTAGGTTAGGTTAGGTTAGGTTAGGTTAGGTTAGGTTAGGTTAGGTTAGGTTAGGTTAGGTTAGGTTAGGTTAGGTTAGGTTAGGTTAGGTTAGGTTAGGTTAGGTTAGGTTAGGTTAGGTTAGGTTAGGTTAGGTTAGGTTAGGTTAGGTTAGGTTAGGTTAGGTTAGGTTAGGTTAGGTTAGGTTAGGTTAGGTTAGGTTAGGTTAGGTTAGGTTAGGTTAGGTTAGGTTAGGTTAGGTTAGGTTAGGTTAGGTTAGGTTAGGTTAGGTTAGGTTAGGTTAGGTTAGGTTAGGTTAGGTTAGGTTAGGTTAGGTTAGGTTAGGTTAGGTTAGGTTAGGTTAGGTTAGGTTAGGTTAGGTTAGGTTAGGTTAGGTTAGGTTAGGTTAGGTTAGGTTAGGTTAGGTTAGGTTAGGTTAGGTTAGGTTAGGTTAGGTTAGGTTAGGTTAGGTTAGGTTAGGTTAGGTTAGGTTAGGTTAGGTTAGGTTAGGTTAGGTTAGGTTAGGTTAGGTTAGGTTAGGTTAGGTTAGGTTAGGTTAGGTTAGGTTAGGTTAGGTTAGGTTAGGTTAGGTTAGGTTAGGTTAGGTTAGGTTAGGTTAGGTTAGGTTAGGTTAGGTTAGGTTAGGTTAGGTTAGGTTAGGTTAGGTTAGGTTAGGTTAGGTTAGGTTAGGTTAGGTTAGGTTAGGTTAGGTTAGGTTAGGTTAGGTTAGGTTAGGTTAGGTTAGGTTAGGTTAGGTTAGGTTAGGTTAGGTTAGGTTAGGTTAGGTTAGGTTAGGTTAGGTTAGGTTAGGTTAGGTTAGGTTAGGTTAGGTTAGGTTAGGTTAGGTTAGGTTAGGTTAGGTTAGGTTAGGTTAGGTTAGGTTAGGTTAGGTTAGGTTAGGTTGGGGTCGGTTCTTGGCCCCCTCCTGTGGAACATCGGATACGACTGGGTGCTGCGTGGGCAAATGCTTCCGGGGGTGCGTCTGTTCTGTTACGCAGACGACACCCTCGTGACTGCCCGCGCGAGCACCCACCGGGAGGCCCGAGTGCTGGCGACCGCGGCCACGGCTCACGTTGTGGCCCGGATTCGCCGGTTGGGACTGGGGGTGGCCTTGGAGAAATCCGAGGCCATTTGCTTCCACAGGCCTAGGATGGCGCCCCCAGTGGGCTCCCGGTTGGTGGTGGGCGGGACGTCCATCGAAATCTCGGGTACCCTACGGTACCTGGGATTGCTCCTCGACAGCCGATGGACGTTCGAGGCCCACTTCCGGCGGCTCGCCCCCAAGCTAACGGCGACCGCCGGAGCCCTGAGCAGGCTCCTCCCGAATTTGGGGGGGCCTAATGCAGGCTGCCGGCGCCTTTATGCCGGAGTGGTCCGCTCTATGGCCCTGTACGGCGCTCCCGTGTGGGCGGAGCGGCTGACTGCGGTGTCCCTGCCTCTGCTGCGGGGAGCGCAGAGGATCATGGCGGTCAGACTCGTGCGGGGCTACCGGACCATTTCCGGCGAGGCGGCCTGCGCCTTGGCTGGGTCCCCTCCCTGGGACCTGGAGGCCAAGGTGCTCGCTCAGGCCTACCGCCACAGAGTTGAAGCCCGTTCATCGGGGGGAGACTCGGCGGTGGTAGAGGTGGATTGGCGGAGGGAAGCTCAGGAAGAGCTCCTCCGCCAATGGAGGCGGCGGCTGGAATCGCCCAGTGCAGGAGGCTGGACGATTTCGGCCATCCAGCCCATTCTCCAGGGCTGGGTCGCCAGGAGGCATGGGGTCCTCACCTTCCGCCTGACACAGATGCTTTCCGGACATGGTTGCTTCGGGAGGTATCTGTGGCGGGTGGCCGGGCGCGAAGCGTCCGGTGAGTGCCACGAGTGCGGCGCCGATTCCGACACGGCGTCGCACACGCTCGCGGACTGTCCAGCTTGGGCGGTTCAGCGGGCGGAGCTCGTGGCACAGGTGGGGCGCGACCTCTCCTTGCCCACTGTGGTTCGTGCCATGATGGACACGGAGAGGTCGTGGGCAGCGATGGCCTCCTTCTGCGAGCACGTCATTTCGCAGAAGGAGGCGGCGGAGCGGGTCCGGGAAGTCGAGTCTCGGGATCCGATCCGCCGCAGGCGAGCCGGGCGCAGGCGGTTCGTCCAAGACCATCGCATGCCGCCCTAACGGGGACCTTCTGGGCGTTCCGAACGGGGTTAATCGGACGCCCTCCTTATAAGGTCCCCGAGGCGGTCGATGCATCTGGTGCTCCCGATGCATCGTCCAGCGGAGGGAGGGGCCACTTTTAGAGAGGCCCCGACCCAGAGGTGGCGCACTCTGGGGTTCAGAGTTGCTGCTGGCGGGAGTGGGGTCAAATAAGGCACCCTGCTCCCGCCACCAGCAGCGTGGTGGAGCATACAGGTTGTTTTAGTCGGTGCGAGTCCGACATAACCACCGATCGTCCCCGTCGGTCGGTGGTACCCATAAGGGGTTTTTTCCTGTATAAAAAAAAAAAAAAAAAAGGTTAGGTTAGGTTAGGTTAGGTTAGGTTAGGTTAGGTTAGGTTAGGTTAGGTTAGGTTAGGTTAGGTTAGGTTAGGTTAGGTTAGGTTAGGTTAGGTTAGGTTAGGTTAGGTTAGGTTAGGTTAGGTTAGGTTAGGTTAGGTTAGGTTAGGTTAGGTTAGGTTAGGTTAGGTTAGGTTAGGTTAGGTTAGGTTAGGTTAGGTTAGGTTAGGTTAGGTTAGGTTAGGTTAGGTTAGGTTAGGTTAGGTTAGGTTAGGTTAGGTTAGGTTAGGTTAGGTTAGGTTAGGTTAGGTTAGGTTAGGTTAGGTTAGGTTAGGTTAGGTTAGGTTAGGTTAGGTTAGGTTAGGTTTTTTTTTTTTTTTTTTTTTTTTTTCTTATATCTAATTGATTATAAATAAGTGGACACGTTGAGACATATAATTCTTACTTAAAGTAACATAATAGGTGACCGCATTCCTCGCGATTTGATACGTTGGAATGCGGCCTACTTGTAAATTTTTTGGTTACATAAAGCCCTGTCAGCGCGCCTGCCGATTGGTGCTTTAACTCCTTAAAACTAAATTAAAAATGAAGGAAGAATAAAATAAAGTGACAAGTTATCTTCTCGTGGATTAAGTGCATATCGGTAAAGTAATATACAATTGGATGATGTTGTCTTAAATTAGTTGAATAAAAGAAATCACAATTTAAACTTAAACTAAACAGTCTTGTACAGGAAATCAAAAACAAAAACAAACATAAGCTTAAACTAGAATTAGCCTAAATTAAACAATTAAAATGACTGGTGAAAGATGTGTTAACAATTAGTAGATGATAAACGAAGGATGATGAGAATAATACAATTTAAAATTTGATGTCTAAGGTTGCCCCTGGTGAGGGTTTATTGCTTTGTTGAAATTCTTTAGCTGTTTCATTACCGTGATTATAAAATCCACAAAGGACTTTAAGCATGCGTCTTTTTCCATGACGCATTCCAATTTGAAAGGATCGTCAACCTCTAGGTGTTCACACAGCTGAGTGTGATTTAATCTGGTTGTACTAAAAGTTACGCAGTCTGTTAGTAAATGGTCTAAAGTCTGAGGTGAGTAAAAGTCACAAGGGCAATGGTCATTATCTGTGATTTTAAAACGATGTAAGTAAGTCTTGTGGAATCCGTGGTTCGTCAAATACTGTGTAAGAAAGAAGTCAGTTGGGGTGGCAGTAAACAGTTTCTTTATGTGGTCTAGTCTGGGCAACAGATTCCACGTATGCCGTCCTTTGCTATCGTTGTCATACCTGTCCTGTGCGTCTTTGTCAGTGTCAGCTCTGATAAGTCGTTTGGCAAAGCTTATGGGAAAGTTAAAGTAGTCGGGTGTCTTATGGAGCAGCGCTCCGTCCTTGGCTGCTACATCCGCGGCCTCATTGCCCGGAATCCCAACATGACTACGTACCCATGCAAACGCTAGCCTATCTTCTCCGTGTTTGTTTATAGTGCGGTGTGTGGCATGGACCAGAGGGTGTGTGCTGTCTCGGTCTTCTAAGGCTTGCAGCGCCGCCATAGAATCCGAGAGGATGGTGATGTGGCGGTCAGGGAATTTGTTGGTTCCCCAATCGCAGGCTTTTGCGATGGCCAGTAATTCAGCTTGGAAGACGGTGCAGCTGTTATGCAATTTAAATTTTCGAGTAATAGTCCGCGTTCCATCTAGACGACATACGAAGGCTGCGCCAACCTTCGTGTCTTCCAGCTTGCTGCCATCTGTGTATATCTGTAAGGAGTCGGGTGTGATGTGTTCCGCGATCTGGTCCGTGTTACTGTTTATCGTGAAATGTATGGAGATTCTTTCTGCAGGGTGGAGTAGCGCAGATGTGGGTACAGGCCGTTCCAACAAAACATCTTGAGGTAGGAACCTGGAGAATCCCTTTTGTTTAATGAGGTGTAGTGCGTGTACCTCTCGAACCTTAAGGTCGAGAGGGGTGAATTGTGCCAGCGCAATCGCCGTCACAGTGGGCAGGGTTCGGAAACCTCTGATCGCTCTGACGGCGAATGTGCGCTGCAAAGTGAGTAGTCTTTTTCTATTGTGCGCTCTGCTGGCCGCATGTCCCCATATGCCGGCAGCGTAGGTAATAATAGGTTCGATCACCTGCCGGTATATGATTCTGACATTTTCTGGGTGCGCCCCCCAGGTCGGCCTGCAGTATAAACTGAGTTTGTTGAAAATTCGTCTTGCTTTGTTGATTGTGTAGTGTATGTGGCTGTTAAAATTAAGCTTAGAGTCAATGATCACTCCTAGGAATTTGAACTCCTTCTCGAATTTAATATGAGTTCCCCCCATACGGATGTTGGCTTTTTCAGCCCCGGCCGAGAAGGCAACTAACTGGGTTTTGTCCGGTCCGAAGTGTAGTTTGACTCCCAAACCCCAGTTCCTAATGTCGTCCAGAGTTCTGTTAGCGATTTCCTGGAGGTCATTGACGTTTCTAGCGCTCGCGATGAGTAGAACGTCATCGGCGAATGCCTGTAAATGACATCCCTCCGTCAGTGGGATGTCCAGCAATTCGTCCAGAATGAGGTTCCAAAGCATAGGGCCGCAGGTGGATCCCTGGATGCAGCCTTTAGTCATGCCTTTGGATGCAGCCTTTAGTCATGCCTTTCGAGACCCGATGTCCTGCATAGTCTAAGATTACCTCTCTGTCCTGTAGGTAGCTGCGTACGAGTCCAAAAATGTTACGTGGGCAGTCAGTCTGAGTTAGTCTGTGAAACAGCGCAGGCCACCAGGCATTGTCGAATGCCGCCTTTATGTCTAGAGAGACCCCAATGACCGCCTGCCGTCTGTCCTTGGCGCCTCTGATGCGGTCGATGGCGGTTTGAATGGCGTCCACAGTGCTGTTGTGTCGTTTAAAGCCAAACTGTCGCGAGTTAGAGTGTCCGTTGACGTCGTTACCGTGAATAATCCTGCCTATGAATAGTTTTTCCAAGAGCTTGCCAAACACAGGAATCAGTCCAATTGGTCGGTACGAGTTCAGTTGCGTGTAGTCCTGTCGATTTGGTTTAGGTATAATTTTAATGAAGGCCTTGGTTAGGTTAGGTTAGGTTAGGTTAGGTTAGGTTAGGTTAGGTTAGGTTAGGTTAGGTTAGGTTAGGTTAGGTTAGGTTAGGTTAGGTTAGGTTAGGTTAGGTTAGGTTAGGTTAGGTTAGGTTAGGTTAGGTTAGGTTAGGTTAGGTTAGGTTAGGTTAGGTTAGGTTAGGTTAGGTTAGGTTAGGTTAGGTTAGGTTAGGTTAGGTTAGGTTAGGTTAGGTTAGGTTAGGTTAGGTTAGGTTAGGTTAGGTTAGGTTAGGTTAGGTTAGGTTAGGTTAGGTTAGGTTAGGTTAGGTTAGGTTAGGTTAGGTTAGGTTAGGTTAGGTTAGGTTAGGTTAGGTTAGGTTAGGTTAGGTTAGGTTAGGTTAGGTTAGGTTAGGTTAGGTTAGGTTAGGTTAGGTTAGGTTAGGTTAGGTTAGGTTAGGTTAGGTTAGGTTAGGTTAGGTTAGGTTAGGTTAGGTTAGGTTAGGTTAGGTTAGGTTAGGTTAGGTTAGGTTAGGTTAGGTTAGGTTAGGTTAGGTTAGGTTAGGTTAGGTTAGGTTAGGTTAGGTTAGGTTAGGTTAGGTTAGGTTAGGTTAGGTTAGGTTAGGTTAGGTTAGGTTAGGTTAGGTTAGGTTAGGTTAGGTTAGGTTAGGTTAGGTTAGGTTAGGTTAGGTTAGGTTAGGTTAGGTTAGGTTAGGTTAGGTTAGGTTAGGTTAGGTTAGGTTAGGTTAGGTTAGGTTAGGTTAGGTTAGGTTAGGTTAGGTTAGGTTAGGTTAGGTTAGGTTAGGTTAGGTTAGGTTAGGTTAGGTTAGGTTAGGTTAGGTTAGGTTAGGTTAGGTTAGGTTAGGTTAGGTTAGGTTAGGTTAGGTTAGGTTAGGTTAGGTTAGGTTAGGTTAGGTTAGGTTAGGTTAGGTTAGGTTAGGTTAGGTTAGGTTAGGTTAGGTTAGGTTAGGTTAGGTTAGGTTAGGTTAGGTTAGGTTAGGTTAGGTTAGGTTAGGTTAGGTTAGGTTAGGTTAGGTTAGGTTAGGTTAGGTTAGGTTAGGTTAGGTTAGGTTAGGTTAGGTTAGGTTAGGTTAGGTTAGGTTAGGTTAGGTTAGGTTAGGTTAGGTTAGGTTAGGTTAGGTTAGGTTAGGTTAGGTTAGGTTAGGTTAGGTTAGGTTAGGTTAGGTTAGGTTAGGTTAGGTTAGGTTAGGTTAGGTTAGGTTAGGTTAGGTTAGGTTAGGTTAGGTTAGGTTAGGTTAGGTTAGGTTAGGTTAGGTTAGGTTAGGTTAGGTTAGGTTAGGTTAGGTTAGGTTAGGTTAGGTTAGGTTAGGTTAGGTTAGGTTAGGTTAGGTTAGGTTAGGTTAGGTTAGGTTAGGTTAGGTTAGGTTAGGTTAGGTTAGGTTAGGTTAGGTTAGGTTAGGTTAGGTTAGGTTAGGTTAGGTTAGGTTAGGTTAGGTTAGGTTAGGTTAGGTTAGGTTAGGTTAGGTTAGGTTAGGTTAGGTTAGGTTAGGTTAGGTTAGGTTAGGTTAGGTTAGGTTAGGTTAGGTTAGGTTAGGTTAGGTTAGGTTAGGTTAGGTTAGGTTAGGTTAGGTTAGGTTAGGTTAGGTTAGGTTAGGTTAGGTTAGGTTAGGTTAGGTTAGGTTAGGTTAGGTTAGGTTAGGTTAGGTTAGGTTAGGTTAGGTTAGGTTAGGTTAGGTTAGGTTAGGTTAGGTTAGGTTAGGTTAGGTTAGGTTAGGTTAGGTTAGGTTAGGTTAGGTTAGGTTAGGTTAGGTTAGGTTAGGTTAGGTTAGGTTAGGTTAGGTTAGGTTAGGTTAGGTTAGGTTAGGTTAGGTTAGGTTAGGTTAGGTTAGGTTAGGTTAGGTTAGGTTAGGTTAGGTTAGGTTAGGTTAGGTTAGGTTAGGTTAGGTTAGGTTAGGTTAGGTTAGGTTAGGTTAGGTTAGGTTAGGTTAGGTTAGGTTAGGTTAGGTTAGGTTAGGTTAGGTTAGGTTAGGTTAGGTTAGGTTAGGTTAGGTTAGGTTAGGTTAGGTTAGGTTAGGTTAGGTTAGGTTAGGTTAGGTTAGGTTAGGTTAGGTTAGGTTAGGTTAGGTTAGGTTAGGTTAGGTTAGGTTAGGTTAGGTTAGGTTAGGTTAGGTTAGGTTAGGTTAGGTTAGGTTAGGTTAGGTTAGGTTAGGTTAGGTTAGGTTAGGTTAGGTTAGGTTAGGTTAGGTTAGGTTAGGTTAGGTTAGGTTAGGTTAGGTTAGGTTAGGTTAGGTTAGGTTAGGTTAGGTTAGGTTAGGTTAGGTTAGGTTAGGTTAGGTTAGGTTAGGTTAGGTTAGGTTAGGTTAGGTTAGGTTAGGTTAGGTTAGGTTAGGTTAGGTTAGGTTAGGTTAGGTTAGGTTAGGTTAGGTTAGGTTAGGTTAGGTTAGGTTAGGTTAGGTTAGGTTAGGTTAGGTTAGGTTAGGTTAGGTTAGGTTAGGTTAGGTTAGGTTAGGTTAGGTTAGGTTAGGTTAGGTTAGGTTAGGTTAGGTTAGGTTAGGTTAGGTTAGGTTAGGTTAGGTTAGGTTAGGTTAGGTTAGGTTAGGTTAGGTTAGGTTAGGTTAGGTTAGGTTAGGTTAGGTTAGGTTAGGTTAGGTTAGGTTAGGTTAGGTTAGGTTAGGTTAGGTTAGGTTAGGTTAGGTTAGGTTAGGTTAGGTTAGGTTAGGTTAGGTTAGGTTAGGTTAGGTTAGGTTAGGTTAGGTTAGGTTAGGTTAGGTTAGGTTAGGTTAGGTTAGGTTAGGTTAGGTTAGGTTAGGTTAGGTTAGGTTAGGTTAGGTTAGGTTAGGTTAGGTTAGGTTAGGTTAGGTTAGGTTAGGTTAGGTTAGGTTAGGTTAGGTTAGGTTAGGTTAGGTTAGGTTAGGTTAGGTTAGGTTAGGTTAGGTTAGGTTAGGTTAGGTTAGGTTAGGTTAGGTTAGGTTAGGTTAGGTTAGGTTAGGTTAGGTTAGGTTAGGTTAGGTTAGGTTAGGTTAGGTTAGGTTAGGTTAGGTTAGGTTAGGTTAGGTTAGGTTAGGTTAGGTTAGGTTAGGTTAGGTTAGGTTAGGTTAGGTTAGGTTAGGTTAGGTTAGGTTAGGTTAGGTTAGGTTAGGTTAGGTTAGGTTAGGTTAGGTTAGGTTAGGTTAGGTTAGGTTAGGTTAGGTTAGGTTAGGTTAGGTTAGGTTAGGTTAGGTTAGGTTAGGTTAGGTTAGGTTAGGTTAGGTTAGGTTAGGTTAGGTTAGGTTAGGTTAGGTTAGGTTAGGTTAGGTTAGGTTAGGTTAGGTTAGGTTAGGTTAGGTTAGGTTAGGTTAGGTTAGGTTAGGTTAGGTTAGGTTAGGTTAGGTTAGGTTAGGTTAGGTTAGGTTAGGTTAGGTTAGGTTAGGTTAGGTTAGGTTAGGTTAGGTTAGGTTAGGTTAGGTTAGGTTAGGTTAGGTTAGGTTAGGTTAGGTTAGGTTAGGTTAGGTTAGGTTAGGTTAGGTTAGGTTAGGTTAGGTTAGGTTAGGTTAGGTTAGGTTAGGTTAGGTTAGGTTAGGTTAGGTTAGGTTAGGTTAGGTTAGGTTAGGTTAGGTTAGGTTAGGTTAGGTTAGGTTAGGTTAGGTTAGGTTAGGTTAGGTTAGGTTAGGTTAGGTTAGGTTAGGTTAGGTTAGGTTAGGTTAGGTTAGGTTAGGTTAGGTTAGGTTAGGTTAGGTTAGGTTAGGTTAGGTTAGGTTAGGTTAGGTTAGGTTAGGTTAGGTTAGGTTAGGTTAGGTTAGGTTAGGTTAGGTTAGGTTAGGTTAGGTTAGGTTAGGTTAGGTTAGGTTAGGTTAGGTTAGGTTAGGTTAGGTTAGGTTAGGTTAGGTTAGGTTAGGTTAGGTTAGGTTAGGTTAGGTTAGGTTAGGTTAGGTTAGGTTAGGTTAGGTTAGGTTAGGTTAGGTTAGGTTAGGTTAGGTTAGGTTAGGTTAGGTTAGGTTAGGTTAGGTTAGGTTAGGTTAGGTTAGGTTAGGTTAGGTTAGGTTAGGTTAGGTTAGGTTAGGTTAGGTTAGGTTAGGTTAGGTTAGGTTAGGTTAGGTTAGGTTAGGTTAGGTTAGGTTAGGTTAGGTTAGGTTAGGTTAGGTTAGGTTAGGTTAGGTTAGGTTAGGTTAGGTTAGGTTAGGTTAGGTTAGGTTAGGTTAGGTTAGGTTAGGTTAGGTTAGGTTAGGTTAGGTTAGGTTAGGTTAGGTTAGGTTAGGTTAGGTTAGGTTAGGTTAGGTTAGGTTAGGTTAGGTTAGGTTAGGTTAGGTTAGGTTAGGTTAGGTTAGGTTAGGTTAGGTTAGGTTAGGTTAGGTTAGGTTAGGTTAGGTTAGGTTAGGTTAGGTTAGGTTAGGTTAGGTTAGGTTAGGTTAGGTTAGGTTAGGTTAGGTTAGGTTAGGTTAGGTTAGGTTAGGTTAGGTTAGGTTAGGTTAGGTTAGGTTAGGTTAGGTTAGGTTAGGTTAGGTTAGGTTAGGTTAGGTTAGGTTAGGTTAGGTTAGGTTAGGTTAGGTTAGGTTAGGTTAGGTTAGGTTAGGTTAGGTTAGGTTAGGTTAGGTTAGGTTAGGTTAGGTTAGGTTAGGTTAGGTTAGGTTAGGTTAGGTTAGGTTAGGTTAGGTTAGGTTAGGTTAGGTTAGGTTAGGTTAGGTTAGGTTAGGTTAGGTTAGGTTAGGTTAGGTTAGGTTAGGTTAGGTTAGGTTAGGTTAGGTTAGGTTAGGTTAGGTTAGGTTAGGTTAGGTTAGGTTAGGTTAGGTTAGGTTAGGTTAGGTTAGGTTAGGTTAGGTTAGGTTAGGTTAGGTTAGGTTAGGTTAGGTTAGGTTAGGTTAGGTTAGGTTAGGTTAGGTTAGGTTAGGTTAGGTTAGGTTAGGTTAGGTTAGGTTAGGTTAGGTTAGGTTAGGTTAGGTTAGGTTAGGTTAGGTTAGGTTAGGTTAGGTTAGGTTAGGTTAGGTTAGGTTAGGTTAGGTTAGGTTAGGTTAGGTTAGGTTAGGTTAGGTTAGGTTAGGTTAGGTTAGGTTAGGTTAGGTTAGGTTAGGTTAGGTTAGGTTAGGTTAGGTTAGGTTAGGTTAGGTTAGGTTAGGTTAGGTTAGGTTAGGTTAGGTTAGGTTAGGTTAGGTTAGGTTAGGTTAGGTTAGGTTAGGTTAGGTTAGGTTAGGTTAGGTTAGGTTAGGTTAGGTTAGGTTAGGTTAGGTTAGGTTAGGTTAGGTTAGGTTAGGTTAGGTTAGGTTAGGTTAGGTTAGGTTAGGTTAGGTTAGGTTAGGTTAGGTTAGGTTAGGTTAGGTTAGGTTAGGTTAGGTTAGGTTAGGTTAGGTTAGGTTAGGTTAGGTTAGGTTAGGTTAGGTTAGGTTAGGTTAGGTTAGGTTAGGTTAGGTTAGGTTAGGTTAGGTTAGGTTAGGTTAGGTTAGGTTAGGTTAGGTTAGGTTAGGTTAGGTTAGGTTAGGTTAGGTTAGGTTAGGTTAGGTTAGGTTAGGTTAGGTTAGGTTAGGTTAGGTTAGGTTAGGTTAGGTTAGGTTAGGTTAGGTTAGGTTAGGTTAGGTTAGGTTAGGTTAGGTTAGGTTAGGTTAGGTTAGGTTAGGTTAGGTTAGGTTAGGTTAGGTTAGGTTAGGTTAGGTTAGGTTAGGTTAGGTTAGGTTAGGTTAGGTTAGGTTAGGTTAGGTTAGGTTAGGTTAGGTTAGGTTAGGTTAGGTTAGGTTAGGTTAGGTTAGGTTAGGTTAGGTTAGGTTAGGTTAGGTTAGGTTAGGTTAGGTTAGGTTAGGTTAGGTTAGGTTAGGTTAGGTTAGGTTAGGTTAGGTTAGGTTAGGTTAGGTTAGGTTAGGTTAGGTTAGGTTAGGTTAGGTTAGGTTAGGTTAGGTTAGGTTAGGTTAGGTTAGGTTAGGTTAGGTTAGGTTAGGTTAGGTTAGGTTAGGTTAGGTTAGGTTAGGTTAGGTTAGGTTAGGTTAGGTTAGGTTAGGTTAGGTTAGGTTAGGTTAGGTTAGGTTAGGTTAGGTTAGGTTAGGTTAGGTTAGGTTAGGTTAGGTTAGGTTAGGTTAGGTTAGGTTAGGTTAGGTTAGGTTAGGTTAGGTTAGGTTAGGTTAGGTTAGGTTAGGTTAGGTTAGGTTAGGTTAGGTTAGGTTAGGTTAGGTTAGGTTAGGTTAGGTTAGGTTAGGTTAGGTTAGGTTAGGTTAGGTTAGGTTAGGTTAGGTTAGGTTAGGTTAGGTTAGGTTAGGTTAGGTTAGGTTAGGTTAGGTTAGGTTAGGTTAGGTTAGGTTAGGTTAGGTTAGGTTAGGTTAGGTTAGGTTAGGTTAGGTTAGGTTAGGTTAGGTTAGGTTAGGTTAGGTTAGGTTAGGTAGGTTAGGTTTAGGTTAGGTTAGGTTAGGTTAGGTTAGGTTAGGTTAGGTTAGGTTAGGTTAGGTTAGGTTAGGTTAGGTTAGGTTAGGTTAGGTTAGGTTAGGTTAGGTTAGGTTA